>OY728141.1:1683013709-1685513709 GCA_963277665.1 Viscum album | reverse complement strand
CACCCATTAATGGATTATATAATATTAAAATTGAAATTCACTGAGAATTAATATACTCATGATATTTTATAAAAAAATGTATTTATATACACCTTATAAAATAAGATAGGAGTATAACATGACATAAGTCTCAACAAAGGAAAATTATGACAAAAATCCATTAACTATTTCATAACTATGAAAATATAATCATAATGAAATATAGATCATAAAATATATATATATAAATCCCCATATATTTATTTAATATAATCATAAAATAAAATCATTGGAATTATATACACCACATAGTAAAAAATTTCGGTGAATAAGGCCTATATCTCACAGAAATAAAAGCGAGACGAAAAAACCCTTTCCTTGTGTCTGACATGTCATGTGTGTCTCTATTTTACTAAACAATAAACTTATATTAATTATTAAATTTGGTGAATTCCATTTTCATTTTTTTATTAGATATATTTCACATATAAAAACATTAAATACAATTACTTAATCTATTTTTTACAGTGGATGTTTTGACCATATTTGGCTTATGTGTTAAAAATGACGTTGGTAGGAATACTATAGTCAAATAGGTTATTATTAAAACTTATTAATAATAATAATCATGATATACTTATCATATTCATAAATTAATTATAATTCTAAAATTAGTCACGAATTATTGTTATTAAAAACTAACGAATGTTACAATAATGGAGATGGTAGGCCATACATATTCATGAGTAACATTTCCATTTTAAATTTCTATTTTTGAAAGAAGGTAAGTAAAATTTATCATTAAAATTTTATAAAATTATAATAAATACATTATTATCTATTTATAAAAACATATATGAATCAATTTTGTGATATTTTGGTGAAAAAGGAATCGCATCACTTTGAGGAGGTGATAGTCCACACATCCACGAACGACATTGTCACTATTTCAGTGAGACAAAAATGTAAGAAATAAAATGATATATTATACTTATAGAATTATAAATTTTTCATTAATTTCATAAATATTTCATGTATAACACATATATTCGTTATACTTACCCTTATTATCTTCCATTTAACCTATTAGTGAAAAATGAATCAAATCATGAGGGAGTAGTCCACCTTACACAAGAGTGACATTATCGTATCCCTTAATGAATGGAATATAAAAAATTTATTTATTATATAATTACTCTATAGGTATAATTATGTTATAAATATAAAATATAATCTTTTTATCCATCATCAAACATAATTGTTATATGTGATAATGGAAAAACGAATGACAATGTTTCGTGGGGCGATAGTCTGTCGTCAACATGAATTATGATTTCATAGATCATTTGATGGAAGTGTGTAAGATTGTAGATCATACACATATTATAAAATAATATTAGTTTATGTAATATTCTGAGTCTATCAAATCATTAGGGTATAATATTAATTTAAGTACTTAGAGAAAGATAAAATAGAGGAACACGTAGAAGAACATTACCTATTCTTTAGGTACCCTTCTTATGTTTGAATTAAATCATAAAAATTTTGGATTTAATCCCAAAATAAGGATTTTAGAATAGGTTCATGGATGTTTGGAACTATTATTTTTATTTATTTGATGAGAAAATCACTTGAGATGTGTTATGGTGTGATGGGATTGATTTCCCATTTATAGTTGGGGAGGAGCGACATTCATGTAAATACTCAAATGTGTTCACTACATAAAGGTAAAGTTTATATAAAGTGGGTCATAAATTTATAAATAAATTCTTTTAGGTATTATAGGGTCAAATAATACCACCTTCATTGAATAATATAAATTTTTTAAATTTATTTTTAGGTAACCTCTATGTTTCCTTAATTTTACTGTTTTAGGTTTTCTCTATTGTAACTAGTTATATTAACCATGTAATTTATCCATTAAGAATAAATGAAGTATTGGATATCATAAAATTTTTTATAACCTATTATATATATTAATTCACATTTATAAAATTAAAATATCATATCTGTGGAAAATTATTTTTAACACAAGCACACATAACGTGCAAAAACACTACTTTAACCTTATCCACACTAAATGATTTTCTTACTAATTATGGGTCAATATATTCCTTTAAAAATAATTATTTTTCAATGAATTGAACATAGTTTATATTTATTAATTTTTAAATATAACTAGGCATAAGATATGATTATAGTAATATAACAAAATATCATTTAATATAAAATAACATTAATATCAATTTGCAAATATTCATTATTTTGAATATTAAAATTTCAAGAAAATTATAGAAATAGAATATTTTATTCTCACAAATATTTAACATTATATATTCATATATTAAATTAATTTAATAAAATAATTTATTTAATTTTCAAAACATTTAATATTTGTATAATCGTTTATTTTTGTTAATGATTAACCAAATAATTATTCTGTTGGTGTTTCATATGTATTTAAATTATTTAGTTCATATTTAAAAAATTAAAATTAATAATAATGATTTATAAAACTAATTTATATTATAAAATTATATTTATAACCTAACCACTTTTTTATCCCAAATCATTGTTGAAATTTAAAGGATAATATTTTCTTTTTTGTTTTTTTCTATAATTAACTTATTTTATGGGTCATATTGAAAGAAAAGTGAAAATTAATTTCCATATTTTAATAAAATTTATAGATTCAGAAAAAATAAGCTAATTTTTAAAATTATGATAATTTTATAGTTCATTTTACCACATATCATTCTTGTTTAACCCACTATAAATCTATATTTACTTTAACTACAACAATTAATTTTTACTACATTTATTATTAATTTTGGTCAAAAATTAACTTATAATTATTACAAATATTTAATTATTATTTTTAAAAATATGTAATACATTTCTACAAATTAAATTTTCATAAGTGTAAAATTTTAATTTAACATTAATCCCATAAACACAGTGAGATAGCAGGTTTTTAATGAATGTATTTTTAAGGAAAAGATGATTATATAATAACTATATGAATAATAAGAATAATTGTATGAAAATAAAATAATATTTAATGATATATAATATATAAATTTAATTTAATAAATTACCCATTCTGGATTATTTTTATTAGTTAAAATGGAAAAATATTATGCATTTTAAAACAGTTTTTAGAAAAAAAAAACTATGTTTTTAAACAAAGACAATCATATACTAAATACCAATATAATGTTTATTAATATTAATTTAATATATTAAATATAAATTTGGATATATTAAAACATATTCAAAACATATTGGTACTTTTAAAATACATAATTTATTGAAAATAAAAAACGTTACAAAAATCTATCTTTTTTACTATTCATCAAAAAATTAATTTTTTCCAGAAAATACAAAACTCTTACCCCAAGTAGAATTTTATATTTTGAATAAAAACAATTAAGTTAGTTTTTTAGAAAAAATATTATAATATTTTTTCTAAAAAATTATAAAAACTCGTTTTTGAGGTAAATGTATTTTTGAAGAATAAAATCATCTTACTAAAAATTTGTTAAGAATTTTCAAAAAATTTATCAATAATTGATATTGGGTATGACATATATATATAATGCATTATATACTATAAATTCTTGTGAATTTAACATCTTGTTTATAATGGTAATATATATCATGGGTCCTTTAAGTTCGGTGTTCTATGTTGAGTACTCTATTGAACATAAAAATATCAAGGTTGCCTAAAACCCCTGATAAACTTAGTGTTGTATGTAATAAAAGATAATAACAATGTTTCTTATCCTTGAAACTATATAATATAATTATATTCTTTTAAAATCTCAGGGTATTATAATGTCTGAGAATAATTGGGCCATATATATGGTTTTAGTGACTTATAAGAAAAGAAATGGGAAATAAACCTATAATGAGATAAAAAATTTGGATATTGGATTAATAGAAGGATGAAAAATTAAGAGAATAATTTTGGGGAATCTATTTGTAAGAGTGAAGATTTATGTATGTGAAATGACATACATACTTCACATAGAAGATGTTTTTTCAAATTCCATTAATGTAAATACATGAAATTATAGGAAGTTAATATGATGATTTTTAATGGATATCATGAGTTTTAATACCAAGATAAAATAAATAAATAAAACTCATTAGGGGATAGAGAAATTATAATCAAAAAGAGGATATTTATGTTAGTAATTCTTATGAAGTTAGAGATAAATTTAAATTAACATGAGTGTTATATGAAAATTTTATGAAACTATATGATGTGGATATAGAAGAGGGATATATAATATATTTTAGTAAGATTATAATTACTTAAAATCTTGGAAATTCATAATATGATTCTATTTATTTCATTCATAATTGCATTTGGTTTCAATTTGTTTTGGAAGAGACTAAGTAAGAATTCAAAATTTGTTTCTACAGGTTTCTATGGTCAATAATTATTCAGATTTGAGTTCAAAATATTCACACAGTATTGAGTGAATATTTACATAAATAATTAATATAGAACAAGAAAAGATAGTTGATTCAAGGTATTATTATATATATAAATATTTATTACTATAGTTTTAAGAAAGTAGTTATCACTCAACATTATTATCCAAGAGAGATGATTTAGAATGTGTTCTATGTAAGAAGATACTAATACCATATAATACAAAAGAAATGATTTGGTATTGGAGAATATAGAAGATCCAGATCCATATCCTTTCTGTATTCAAGGTGAAGAATATATACAAGGAGGAAGAGTAAAAATAGGCCAATTATGTCATAAATTTCATTTGAATATGATGATATTTTCACACTACAATTCTCGTAGAAGAAAATAATAGACGAATAGTGTTGTGAATATCTTTTTTCATAGAAATGAAGATGAAGAAAATATAATAGTATATGAATTTTTTACTATGAAGAAGAATAAGTTACTGTTTTTAGTGTTCTACATACAAATATAAGCAATTTCTTGTAGATATGAAATGTTAGAAGAAGAAGAAAGAAACAAAACATCAACAAAGGGTAGTATTCTCAATTTGTATTAAAAAATATTGTCATTTCACCCACATTAATTATAATGGTACTAGATATACTAGAGTGATGAGTGCACCAAATAGAGATTTTTTTATACACACTCATACATTATAGGGTGACAATAGTGAATATTATATGACTTTATTATTGGGTTGTGTGACCTAAGGTTCTACCGTATCACACTAAGGACAATAATTATCTTACAGAGAGGTAATATTTCTAAAATAGTGTGCATATTTTCATTGATTTTTTATTTGTGAAATGAGATAGAAAGAAAAAGAGAATAGATAACAAGATAAACACTCACCTAACATTAGTAGAGGTAGTAAAATAATTGGATAAAAAGTTTAAGAAAAAGTAGAATTGAAAGTCACGAACCCTGATTAACCCCCCTCTCCACATTCTGGTTTATATCAAATGTTGTCCCTTCAAGAAGAAATATTTTAAATTATTCATATAAAAAAATACACCAATAATACCCTTCATAAATATTAAACCACCCCTTTTTTATGAAACCCCATTTTTATGTCAATACATCTCATTAATAAAAATTGTACTACAACATTTTTTGTATTCATTTATTAATATAGTTATTTTCATAACAATACATTTTACTATTTAAAATTTCCATAATGATTATTATAATAATTTCTACAACATGCCCTCATAAATTAATATTTAAAAAATATTTCAGAAAATAATTTACCAAAACCAAAACCTATAGACACAATTTATTTTTGCAAAATTAAATTCTCTACATTAGAGACTAATTACATACCAGGTAACACAATAACTATATAATTTTAATAGATCATAAAATACATTCATGTAATTTAAATCATATTGACACTAAGATTACCTTTATTGTTCCCCAATATTCTAATCATTTTACCAACATATTACCAGTATTTTTATTTATATAATTTAAAAAAATATATTTATAATGCACAATGGGATATAATTAACATTTCATTAATTGTGAAATCCAAAATAACATTCCATACACATAACGAAGATTTCTAAAAAAAGATACATAATTTTTTATATAATTTCAAAACATATTTAACATGATGAATAATTATTTTTTAATAACTAATATATCATGGAATTGAAAGCATTATGCTGCATATTCCATGTATTTTAAACTCTAATCAAACATTCTTATGGTTTTCTTTGTCTTGTAAATATCATTCATCAACAACTAATCAAGGAATTGAGAATAACACATGTAATGTTATAAAAATATTAAATCTTGAGATTAAAAAATATTCATATCAAATTTTTATTTCCTTTAGGATATTGACATATCATTTATTGTTATGAATTCACCAAAGAAAGACACAAAAATTTAACATTTAACAATGGTTCATTAAATCATTATTTAGCTCTTGATATTATTAAGTTTTAAATTTTTTATTTTTTATTTAACTTTAATAAAATTTATTTCATCTAAGAGTTAAAATTCAATACTATTTTCATGTCACATTAATCTATATAACCATAAAGCAGTGGAGACAAGAATAATCACCATACATAATGAAAATGAACATCTTAATTTTATACAAATACTAATAAGTTTTCATTTGCAAATGAATGTTTTATTTTCCATATGTATCTTTTTCTATAATGGGTTTTAAAATATTATCATTTTCAATTTTCATTAATTAATAATAATAGATTAAGAACTACCTAAAAAATTATAAGTAATATAAATAAAAATCCACACAGGAAACAATAATGGAATCTTCATACCCCTACAACCTTAACTTAGGTTATGATAATGAAATGAACTACAAATCCCATAAACATGGAAATAATTTAAGATAGCATAATTCAGTTCATTGTTAGTCTTCCGGGAATCACACATTATTCAAACAAACTGGAAAAAATAATAATGTATGTACATCATCTTGGTTAACACTCCATAATCAAACATCATATATCCTCACATGTTCAGAAATATTCAAGTTATTTCATAAAATCATAGGTTTCCTTACACTCTTATGTCTCATCAAGTAACCATTATAACCTCACATACTATGTACAAATGATACTTTTTACCTTTTAGATACATGATTTCATCACTAGTTTGTAGTCCGAACAATATCCTAACCCCAACCCAAATATATAATACAACTTTTTCATTGACCAAATCCACCAAAACCTCTCTTGGACTTGCTAAGAAGACATGTTTGACCCAAAATTTTCTCATCAAATAGGTTACTAGTAACGGAATCTCAATAAGGGCACAAAATAGCAATATGGGATGGATTGTAGTTATAAATCCTCGGAATTAGGAAGAACCCCCAATGGGATCTACACCATAAATATGAAATAAATCATAATACCACAATGCATGAAATTGATTAAATTAAAAATGTATCCAAAATAAGAACAATTTCATGATAAACTCCATCTATAGTGGCTCCATGAATAGTATCCATGCTTTTCCATGAGCTAGTAATATCTATCCCGGTCATCAAATCCCTAGTTTAAATCTATAAAAACTAGTATATATATATATATAATGGGGTGAGAATGACTGTATACTTTATACGATCCTCCTAAAAACCTCTTCTGAGATTGTGGAAGGAGCATACTCATGTGTCGGTCAACAATTAGAAAAACTAAATCATCCCTTATATACGGTCACCAAATAATCATCCTCACTAAGGATAATTAACCCAACATTTTATGCTAGATAGTAACATAATAATATGAAATAATATTTATATCATGACACTACCCAACAACTCATTTCCCACTGGAAAAGTAACTTTCATACCCTAATGACTTGAATAATCTTTTTCAATCACTCTCATACACATATAACCACAAATCCAAAACTATATCAAAACATAATAGTATATCAAATATTTTTATATTGATTCCATATTGATAGGCTGGCATAAATCTAAATGGCATAAAACTCATTCCCTCCTCCTTCAATGGACACCTCCAATATCCTCTAAACTTTAAAATCATTTCAGTTAGTATTCATATATATACTAGTATTGATCAATTATAGCCCATTTATATATATACCTAAACCTTTAACCATTATGGTTTATACTACATCTAAATTGAGAGTGTGAAGAGGCTGTAATCTTTCATATATATTCATTATACAACCAATATATTAGGGTAGACACCAAGGGACCCATTCCACTTGTAGTCTTCATACTGATTACTAGACATTAGTGGTGGTGTGTATAATGAAATGTTAAAATAAAATTAATATATTAAAACAAAAAAACATCCAACGATTTGAATCTCTAATACATCACATGAACTAAAAGTGTTACTTATTTCTGTCCAACTCACATCAATAATCACTTCTACAACTAAGCATAAAATGAATAACCCAACCATTGTTATAAATTGGTTTCAAAAAATAGTAAATTCACATTTATCAAATATTTATAGATCTATTGGATAATCATTTAACATCTATATTATATTCATTATGTTGCATTAAATTTTAAGATACACATTAGTAATTAACCCACCATTCATTTTTCATTAGTAATATTTATTCTAGACATTGGAATTTTATACCATGCATCCATTATCACATAATTTCATAATTACAACCATTTATAATGTTTAAACTATAAATAATTTCATTACACCCCACACCAATTTATTGTTTTATTTAACCCCACCACATTCGAAATTACTATAATGGCATGTCATAACAATGTAAAATTCTCATGGAACCACATCAACCAACATAAATCCCATCCAACACTAACAAAAAATATTGTTCTATAGCTATAATATCAATCTCATTTGACCTTAACCATCCATTCCACTATAATAATAAATCAACATAAACCATTCCACTACCACCACATTAATATCATACAAACACCCAATTTATAACCACATTCACAAACATTTCTAAAATAAATTCAATAAAAAACTAATAGAAATAAAATACATCAATAAATAATATTAACTCCAATAGTAAACAACATCCAAATTCTATTTTTATATTACCCCATATTAATTGAACCCTTTATACATAAAAAATTTATTAATGAACTTTAAAATTATACATCTTCCATTTTTATACCTTATTTATATAATTATCCTATTATAATGGTCAGTAAAAACATCAATATATGTAAAAATGGTTTTATATGAGAACCCATCAATTAATATGAAATAATACCAATGAAATAAAATGGAAAATTCATAAAATTCATGTGAATCATATCTTCATATCAAATTTCCTTTAAACTGATAGTTATTTATATTAGAATAATTTCAACCATTCAATAAATGTAAACAATGGAATGATATTTTTACATGAATATAGAAATATAGGAATATAAGTAAAAAATCCCATAACTTAATTGATTATTCAACAACTTCTTCTCATAACAATATGAGGAAAATAAAATCAAGAACCACTACATTAATAAGGTTCCACTAAAAATTGTAATAATAAAAAAAATTAAAATAAAATTACCCTTTTGAATACAAAATGTCATTCACCTTATGTGAAGGATTAATAGAAACTGAAATATTACCAAGGGGCACCCACGATAAGCCTTAGAGTACCTTTAGTTTGAAATAGGGTTATGTAATTGAATAAAATTTGAAAAATAACCTGAATTTATATTTAAAATTATGAAGCATGATAATATAGTGTGATAAACATGGTTAAGTTTCAATGGTATTAAAATTTGAAAATCACGACGCTACACTCCCTATGTATTAGTGATTCAAACCTTTTAAATATGATATATAAAAGGAAAATAATAATTAAATAGATCAGAGAATCCCATAATTCTTAAATATATGAGGATATTTATGAAATCCCTTTTTTAAAGTTAAAATCTGATAACCCCCTGAACTAATTGTCATGGAACAACACTACCACTATGGATCAATGATTCAAAAAATAAAAGAACAAAGGGATTATGTAGCCAAATATTCCCTGGTTCAATTCACATCCCTAGTATGTAAAAATTACTATGAAATATTAAACCATAGGAACTCCATGAATCTCTATTATATAGACTAAACAATCATGGAACACCCAATATTACCAAAAAAACCTAGATAACTGTAATCATCCCAAAATTTGATTGCCCAAACTCTATGCCACAACATGTCACTGCATATCATGACATCACTAACCTGGAAAAACACAATATAATTTACTGACCCCTCTCCCCCATTTGAGAAATAAAGGTATAATTTTTATAATCATTTTTTTGTCTAATATTGAAATTGAAATTTCAACCAAAAAATCCACTTCTCCTTCATTATTCTCCTTCAATATTCCTCACAATTCCCCTGAATCCCAAAAAAGACAAACTATATAATAATGATATATCTAGGACTCTTTATTAGACACCACTAAAATTATTAAACTCCTCAAAATTAAAAACAAAACATTGAAAAAATAATAAGATATAACATTTACTGAATATACTTCTACAAAGAGACTAAAACAAAGTATAATCTCAAAACATACACCTCAAAGGTAAGAGAAATAAATAAACACCATATTTTTCTATGTCACAGACCCTTTTAACATGAGACCCCTATATTTTACTAATATATTAACAAACTTATGAACAAACCACACCCAAAATTATTCCTACTCTAAAACCACAACATACACCATTGGTGCTTAAATTATACAAGAACAACAATGACCCTTATTTCATAATAGGTTTCCAAATATAATTACCACTTGAGATACCTCAAAAAAATGATTCAAATTATCAAAAATACATATAGGTGACAAAAAAATGAAGGGTAACAATAATCACATTAACCGATAAATCAACCTCCTTTTTCAAATATAATAATTTTATAATAAAAAAATAGGTTCTTGAAATTATTACCTAATAGTAGTTCATTCAAAAAAACATGGATTCTAGCTCCCAATGACATCCACTTATTTAAAAATCCACCAAAAATTTATGTAACTATGAAAACACTTATTGATTACATTTTATCATATGAAATAGATTAAATTTAAACTATGAATTATAGTAAAAAAATCAAGAGTGAATTTGAAATCCCTATTTAGAGAAGTAGAGATAAAATAGGACAAAATACATAAATTGAAATTCTAATGATCACTTAAATGAGTTTCTTATAAAAGTAATAAGTTTAATAGCTCAAGAAATTCCCACTCTTGAATTCCAAACTCCAAACCTACTCTATCAAAACTAAAAACCCTCTAAGATCCAACTTTAGTACCTGAAAAAACAAAAACTTCACCAAAACCAAGAAACAAAATTAATAATAGGGCACTCATAATGCTAATGTCATATCAAAATATAGTGAAAAATTATTTTATTTCCTTATATAGTACTCTTAGATATACTGAAACAAAAATATAAAACTAATATTCACATTTTATAAGACATCTTAACTCTCCACCATTTCCTACCATAATACCCCAAACTTAGGGCACTCTCCTACCATTTCTATTTCTAGTGACAACACTCTATATATCGTATCATCAATGACCCTCATATCTACCCACGAGTAAAATATAAAACATTCTACCTTTATTTGAATCAATGTCTTCAAGTCAGAATAAAAATTGGATGCTAGCATATCTTCATCAATGGAATGTTTTAGATATTTGGAAATCAAATCCCAAAACCGAATACTAAGATCATTGATGCAATATATTCTTCACTGGAACTCTAGAAACCTCATCGAATATTCATTTTTCTAAACCCAGAAAATAATCATATTGTTAACCATGAAAAAAAAATCCCCCTAATAAACATTCTTCATTTATTTTCAATTTATGTTCCACTATATCAGGGCCCATTTTCCAATAAAAACCACTTATAAGGAAACTCAAAGAAGATCCTAAGTCCCCTTCAATCAAATTGAAACTTCAACCTCCTCTATCCAGTCTTCATCCTTTACTTCCACCACTAAACTAGATAACATCTAAAATGTCTTCTACTAATTACTAAATATAATTTATTCCCATGAATCCTCATCTCACATTCCAATTACAACAACTAAATACTATTTTAATGACATGCCTTTAATGAAAGTATCAGGAGAAACATTTTTAATACCAATAATTTAATCAGATACCAATAATAGAGACAAAAATCAAATATAAAGAATCATATTGCATCTTACACCACTGAATTTCAAAAAAAAATATCTTGTGAAAATATACCATCATCATTATCGATTTACATCGTTATTTTATCTAACAACACAACTACCTCATTAATCTCACACATATAGCTGAATAAAAATTAAAATGGAAAATAGTCAAAACAACCCCTTCCTCTTCAAACCAATCAAATATACAATGAATCAAAAAGAATAATTTTTAATCATTTAAGACCTTTGGGGACTTATTATCAAGGAAATAAAAATATATTTTAGACTAATTCAACCTTGTATTAATAAAATTTCCTCCCATAAATTCAAATAACTACAATTTAAAAATAACATCTTCAAAAAAATATAATTAAAAAATTGTTTTTTTAAAAAATTATTATAACACAAATCAATTATCAATAAACTTTATAAATCCTTTTTATAATATAATACATAACAAATCCCTTCATAAGATATCTCTATAAACCAATTTTGAAACCACTTTTAAAATCAATACATCTTTTTATTAAAAAAACTTTCCTCCATATTATTTTTAATGGAATTAAAATACTAAAAAAACATGTCAATATTGAATATGAAAATTAACTATTATCAATTGACACTTCATCTACAAAAATTCATCAATCCATATTTAGTCAACAGTTATGATTTTCATGTTCCCAAAATATCATAAGAATATTTCATTTTTTGTGCATTGAATTTAAATTATTTTATTCGCTAACTTATTACAGGGTTCAATATTACCAATACATTTTTAACACTATAAAATTCATTCCTATTCTAAAAACCATATTAAATTTAATATTATCAATACTGGTCTTTTATATTCTAATGATGATTTTATACATCATATCAAACATTTTATTTAAATAAATGTACTTTTCAATAATGAATGTAGATCATTAATATTTCTTACACAATGGAATTAAAAATATAATATCATACACATCAACATGATTTCTCAAAAAGTTACATAATATTATTGAGGATTTGAAAACATATTAAAGATGTATGAAACATTATTGGATAATAACACATGCATCATTGAATTACAAGAAACATGTTATATATTCAATATATCCTTTAATCAATAAATAAGGTCCTAGAATAATATTTTAATAGTAAATATAATTCATCCACTACTGATAAACAAATTCATAATAATTAATGGAATGTTATTAAAGTATTGAAACATGAGGCTAAAAAATTTATTTTCTATTATTTTAAAGGACATTAAACTATTAATATATGATAAATTGTTATGATAAATGAAATATTTGTGAACAAATGAAAAATTTAAGAAGGTTTCATGAAATAATTATGTTTGACACATTTTTATTAAGCGTATAGTTTTTAATTAAGCATTTACGTATAGGGAAAATCAACATATCAAATTTTTCAAAAACTATAAAAATTTAATTTACCAATTAACATCTATATTTTTGAAGGATCAATATCTCTAATGTATTATAAATTATTTTTATTTCACATATTCATCATTTAAAATTAATACGTTAATAATATAATGAGAATGTTGAAGTAGTATTAACATAGATTAGAATCTGCAATCCAAATAACTTCTTCCT
The DNA here is from genome assembly GCA_963277665.1 of Viscum album. Classification (NCBI taxonomy): domain Eukaryota; kingdom Viridiplantae; phylum Streptophyta; class Magnoliopsida; order Santalales; family Viscaceae; genus Viscum; species Viscum album. The sequence goes on along the minus strand of OY728141.1, from coordinate 1,685,499,976 downwards.
ACCAATAAAACAACCACTTTTTCCATAAGCATGAAATGAATTCCTTGTCCAAAAAAACATAGAATTAATTATAGATCATTTTATTTTATTTAATGTATAGATTTCTATAATAACCACACTAAATTAAATGTGTGACAAGAAGATACCTAACCTGGATCTTCATCCTATAGTCTGTGTAATTTGTCCTAGTATATTTAGTAATCATGGTTTCCTTGAATCAGATTATAGAGTTTCTTAGTTCTGTGTTTAATTTTCAATATCCCTCTCCACCTCACATTCTATGTTTGAAAAATATAATTTACTTAACACAACCATGATGTCCACAATAGTGCATACTCCATACTCAAATCTATCTCTCAACCAAAAGATCTGATGTCATTTTTTCATGAAACCCCCCTAATAAAACCACTTGAGGGATAGTAGTGAAGAAAAATTAGATCACTGAACGCACATATGTGGTGAATTAACCTCATAAATTCATGGAATGAAGAAGAAAAATCATTAAAATTCAAAAAAATAACTATTAATCCCATAATTACTTTTATGTTAGAAATAATTAATATTCCCAATATTATAAATAATACCAACATTAACTTTTTTGATAGTGACACTATGAAAAACGATCATAATCTCTGGGAGATTGTAATGTCTAGGTTTGTCGCCAATTTATTTATATAATTATACAAAAAATGTGATATATGTATATATATATACGCAATGGGGTGATCCTATATGTATACTGAGAAGGATCCTCCCCAAAAACTCTCTTAAAAATGTGTACAAAAAATACTATTACCTATTTAAAAAAATATATAAAACCAAATCCTCAACCTAAATTCGGAACACTAATTCCCATCCTCACCAAGGATCTTTTCCCCAATATCACATGAAAGATGGTAACATAATATTAAATTTATATATATGTATATATATATCAAGAAGGTTCCTTGAAATTATTTCCCCACAAAACTAGTAACTCCCATGACCTAACAACTTGCATCCCATATTAAATACATTAAATAAATAAATTATTGCATTACCAAAATAACAAGAGAGACTTTTAAAGAAGAACTCTAGGGAAATTTATTTCATCTTTCCAAAGTAATGTACTATACAAAAACGTAACCTAGGTTTAATATCATTATGAGACTAGTCAAACTCCTGGTTTTCCTATTATCACTATAATTATTTGTATATAATATAGTATTCTAACCATAAAATATTAATGTTTTGAAGGCAAAATGATTATGTAGGCATGTTATTGCTGGAATGAAATATAGATTGTGGTAAAAAACATTGAATAATATTATTTTAGAATTTATTTAGAAAAAATATTTTCTATCATTTGGAGTATTAAGTTGAAAGTTATGACTTTTCATTGAAATATAGGTTAACCATATGTTTTTTTCTAGTGGAATACTATATTGGGTTCTTCTATTAACTATACTATTAAAACAATGTTAATCTTATACTTAAACCTAATTTGTTAATGAAAACCTATTTATGAACTCAACTGAGTAATCACTTCATTGAACATAAATACCATAGCCAACCCTCCATCATTTGAATTTTTTACATAATGATAGTAATGGTAAAATATAAACAAGTAAATAAAAAGTTAGATATATTATAAATGAAATATAACTTGAAAAAATAATATGTATGTGTCTACTGGATCACAACTATAATTAGTTTATCCATACAATATTAAACAAGATAAAATATCCATCTCACTACTCTAAAACTGTACCTTAGGTCAAAGCTTTAATGAAGTCGAAATAAATTTTAAAATCTTTTCCCTAACATTCCTTAGAGTCACTACCTCGTGTCTTCACATCTGAGGTCCCCAAGAGGTATTTTTTACTGTTTATCCTCAACAACATGGTGTCTTTAGATAATCCCATCTAAATAAATGTGATCATTCCATAAAATTCATTTTAAAATATAAGTCAACCACACTTGTTCATATTCTTAGGCATTGTTAAATCACCCAAACTCTACTTATAAATCATTAAAAATACCTTACAAATAGCATCATTGATCTCCCATTCCTTCATTAGATTATATAATATAATAGTAATATGGTTCATGATGTGATTTGTTGATATTTAATCCCCTATGAACTATATATTTAACCATTCATAAACCATCAGATGCTTGATTAAATAATTCTTGGACATTGTTTAACCATATGTAACTTCAATTGGTCTGGCATTATTCATTAATATCCTTTATAAATCTCTATTTAGTATCCCATGTCATCCATTTGATCAATTAATATTACACTACCTTCAATAATTTCATTTCTTCTTCTATGGTGACCATACAATAAAGACTATTCTAATTTAGTGATTCTCTAATTGTGTTAATCTAACATAAGGGATTGTGATAGATGCTATTAATCTTACATGAGAGTATATGAATAGGGAATAGTAACATACAACATCATTTTATTGACACTCTTGAATTGAGTACCACAATTTACTCATAAAGAAACCCTTTACCATGAGGTTAATATAACATTGGAAAATTTTAATCATATGTGAGGTAGTTTCCAATAAAATCTCTTTTTGAAATGCTCTCTTTCTATGGATAATGTCATATAGCTTCATTCAAACCCTATGATAAATTAGTATCAAGTAATGTTAATTATAAAACCAATTGAAAATTTGAATCAATTAATAAAACTACACTAGTCCTTCCAAAACCATATTAAAATATGATTAATAATGTCCAATTAATATTAAACAATATAAAATATTTTTTTATAAAATATATGTATATTGAATTTCAAATAATAGAATAATTATAACAATTAAGAACAAAAAATTCATGATTTTAATAAAAAATTTCTTACATATATATTTTCACTCAAATTCAAAAACATATCAACAATTCACCATAATATATTAATCTAAGCACAAATTAATAAAACATTACCCAAAAAGAATAATTGGTAAACATGATGTACATATAAAACATCAAATTTTGGAAAAATAAATCATTTTTTGTTGTCAAGTAATAAATCAAAGACACTCAACCTAGTAAAAATTCATTCCAAAACTATTTCAAAAAATTTAAAAAAATGAGGATGTTATATTGTGTTTTTCATACATAGATTCAACTAACTCGAATTGATTTATCACTCTCTCAAAATAGACAAATTTTGGAATAATTTTTTTATAGATTATAAATTACTGATAAAATTAGAATTCATGAATTTCATTGAACTAAATTCATTAAGAATTTATACACTCCATAAAATTATATATTTTCATTCATGTATGAAAACACAAACTAACCAATAATTTATAATAATTAGGATTTATATATAAATAATTAATTAACACCCTCAAATGAAATAAATGTGTTTATTCAATTAATAAAAATATTCTCAAGAAGAATAAATAAATCCTCCATCAAATAAAATACTCATACAGATTATCATGTATTGGGAGTAAATTTTCCAGTTAACCAAAATATTGATTTTAAATGTTTTATCGAACCATTTATTCAAATATTAATTAAAAATGAAAAACAAAATACCTATTTTACACTAGTAATGGATTTTAATGGAAGTATCGATCAAAATTAAATAAAGTCATTTTAAAGTAATAAAATAATATTTTTAACCAAATAATGAATCAAAATATCCTTATATTTTTTTAAATAAACCATTCTAGTGAGTACGTAAAACATTCCATAAAAACTAGAAATTCGGAAAAAAATTAATGATTGTTTCTGCTTGTACTAAATTATTTATGGTTTAACAAAAATGTATGCCCTTCAACCACACTAATTATCAATATTATCATCCATGATAATTTTAATGTTCAATATTTTAAATCATAACTCATAAATAAAATATATTATTTGATTAGTAAATTCAAACTACATGTTCATTTGTTGCCTAAATTTATAATAGTTGAATATTTTCACCAAAATTTCATTCATGTCTAAGAAATTTATTATGTGTTCATTAAAAATAGAATCATTATTTACAATGATTATCAACAAATTATATATAAAACATGAATGACACCAATTCCATAACAAAATCAGCATGAAAGTAATTAGATTCATTGTGAACATATGTGATTTTAATTAAAAATCATAATAATGTCTAATTACAATATAAAATTGCATGCATATCACAGATATTGGAATTTTGACATGTTTGTTTTAGCCAAAAATTAGGATTAGTAAGTAATTAATATACTTATAACCATTCCTACACACTTATAAATCATAATTTGAAAAAAATGATAATATAAGAAACATAGTGGAAGATACAACTTGATTATTCATTTTCTAAGGTAAATAGCTTCTGGAGTTAACTTCAATATGGTGGAAAAAAATGATAACACAATTTTCTATCAAAAGAACATCAAAAACATTATAAAAGGAAAAAATTAGAAAATAAAACATAGATGTATTTTTTTAAAATGGAAAAATTCAAAAAAGTATCATTAATGGAGTGTAAAAATACTACATCTCTATTATTGACTATAGGGTAAAATATATAAAACATTTATTAATCTAAAACTAAATTAATGAAAAACAAAAAACGAATATGGGACATATAATAATGTAATGAACCTACTAATATGTCTTTTATTTATAAAATACATAGGTGTATATTTTTTTGTTTTTACTACTGTTAAGGGGGTGGTCATGCTTTTATAATAACCACTAGATTGATTTAATCTATGTTGTAGTTAGCTTCACTGATTTTAGAGTACCCCTTTTCCATATAACTTCATGTACACTTCCATGGAATTATTATCCTTGGGGAGTGGTTTAGAAGGTGAGAAGATATAGAGGGAATTAGATATCTTCTTTAACAATATCCACTTGTTTAGAGACTATATTTTCACCTCAAATGGTATAAAATAAATAAGTTGAACATAAAAATCTATATACAACAAATTGATTTTGAAATTTCAGTTCAAAAATATTAAAAATTAAAAAAAATATATAATTCAAATCACTATTTTGAATTAAAATTCATTTTCAGCTTCGGCATTTCTACTTGAGAAAAAGTAGTAAGGTAAGAAAGTGAGGCTTATTTATATAATTTATCAACATTTAATTTACTTTGATCTACACTAACAACCATCAATATCATATATATCTATATATATAATTTTTAATCCTTGAAAATTTGATATTAGAATTCAATTCATTATCAATAAAATTTGACTAAATAGTATTTATATATATGTTTACTCTATGATATAATTTAATTTCATCCAAATATTACCAATTTAAGGCCCTTGGATATCTATCGATATTAGAGGACAATAGTAGGTCCTCCACAATTTCATTAAAATTCACACCTTGAATTGGTGTCTCTTCCTCAGATTAGAAATATAGAGTATTGATTATAAAATTATAATGTATAATATCAACAAATTATAAATATATTAAAAGTTTTTTATCATTACAATTAGTTTAGAATAAACTTATCTTTGAGTATTCCCCATATTTTTCTCAGTTTCATGTTAATTTTATGACTAGATAGCCCCCCCCCCCCCATGAATGTTTAAATTGTTGAAGGATGTATTTCATGTTTCATAATGTTATATTAAATGTATAATTAATCAAAAGGACTATTCACAATATATGGCTATGGAAAATCAGTTCTGAATCATCATTCTCTATTTTTGGGAAATCAATATTAATTTCAATTTTAATGAAGTCAATCTAATAGTTATCTAAATAATAATCCTCTCTAAAAATCACATCATCAGTAAAGTATTATAAAATGATCTCCTTCAGTAGTGAAACCAATTTCTAGATGCGACATGTGTTTCGAAGTCAAACATCAACTCTTTATCCATTATGTACTATAATATAACAATCTATAGTGGTTTTCTCTCATGGAGGTTTCATCTCTAATATCAAATGTCACTTTTTTACTATTAATTTTTTTTAGAAGTAAATTATGGAATTTCTGAAAGAAATAAATTTTAATTATTGAAATATTAGAAATTCAAGTGAGAATATGTTTCTAAATATGTTTTGGAATTTTTTTGTGTACTAGATATGGCTTTTAGATTTCATCTTGTTCATTATCAAATTGAGTTTCTCTTATAAAAACATTATTTCACATTGTAAAAACAATGAATTCACATCAAAACCTACTTAAAAATCCTACTAAAACTATAACACCCCAAGCATCCACAGTACGCTTCTCTTTGAATAATATAGTAGTGTGTGTTGTACGCAACTTCGAGTTCTAACACACCACAACCAATCAAACTAGCCGTTATGAATAGTAATGCCCACTTTTTAAAATTTTATAAAATTTATCGTTCAAAATGGACATCATTTTTGGATTAAAAATATCAAAATTATCTTAGGGTGAATTTTTGGTACTTTTCTGATAACTTTCATATTTTTATGAATAGTGAAAATTACTAAATTTTAATTAAAAACAACTTTTTTAATCAAAATAATAAATAGTTATAAATTATAAATTTGAGAGATTTTAAAGTATAATTAAATTATATTTTTACCATTTAATCCAATTTTGGTAATTGGACATAATTTCACATTTAAACTGGACATAATCAAGTGCCAATCTTTTGATAGTTATTATTTCTTAAAAACACGCTTTTTGTTTTGACAACGGGAATTAATTTTAAATTTATTTCTTCCACTTTTGTGTTATGAATTTAGAAAAATGGATTCCATATTCAGAATCAGGAGTTCCAAATTTTTTAAATTGGTAACTTTTATTTTTAGACATTTGGAATAATTATTTGGGTTAATATTTTATTTACCATGGTTGAAGGGTAAATCAGGTAAATAAGGGTAAAAAAATAATATTATAATAATATTAAATTACCCTAAAACGTGTCCTAACCCTATTGGTTGATCTATTTCCGACCATGGGCATATTTGGGTCGATTTTGGGACCCCATGGATCCACTTGTAATAGATAATGACACATTATATTAATTAAGTTAAAGTAAATACAAAAATGACATAAGCATATATCTTTTAGAAAAACAATTTTTACATAGGGTTACATATGTTATATTTTAGACTATAAATATTAATTAAAAAGATAAAAAGATTTTATACATAATTTTATTTTTTTATAATTTTTAGACATTGAAGAATTAAATTTATTTATGACACAATAATGATGTAGTATTTTCCTTATTAATGAATGAATCAAATAATTGGTATTATAAATGTTAAAATAAATATAATTTGAAAGTTGTTATGACATCCACGAATTTTAAATGGTTAATATGACATTTTAGGATTACTAAAATGAATTTGGTTTGAATTAATAAATCTTTTAAGACTTTAACAAAAATCAATTATTAAATAGATTCAAAATTGACATAAAGGTATTTTTAAAACAAATATTATATTATAAATTGATATTTTATTCCTAAAAATCTAAGGTTCGGCCAAATGAATTATATAATTATAGGGGTATCATTAATTAACCACTTGGGATTCTCATACAAGATTATTTTAAGATTATTAACCATATAATATAAAAATACAAAGAGACATGGTAAATGGAAAACTAATAAACTAAGAGTTAAATCAAAAAGATAAAGGTAATATAGTGACCCAAACCTGTCTAAAACCTTTTTTTTAGTGGTTTTAGACCTATCCCCACCTTAAAATTTAAATAATTAACTTTTGAGCCATTATAAACCCAATATGAATTTATTATAAACTAATATTTATAGCTTTTACTAAGGTGCCCCTCACCCCTCTTACAAAATGGCACTCCCCCTTCTCTCTAATTCACACTGTTAAAGCCATTTGGCTTAGGCAAACCCTACCCAAATAATCTCTCAAATGTCCTCACTTCAACCTAGAGGCATTATTTTGATCATAAATCTAACCTAAGGAGCCCTTTTGAAAAATCAAAAGGAAGAACCCGAAGAAGAGGTAATGATTTCACCACCCTCTTTCAGGTTCCATTCTTCTTCCACTTCTTCTTTGTTTGTTATTTAAATTCTAAAATAGTAACTCCAGTATCTTTTATATACTTTGATGTTATTATAAATATGGTACAACCATATTCAGTATTCTTTCCAACCATTGAATGACATGTCACCATACGTGCATACGTACGGCTTACCGTCTCCACGTCGTAGTGTAATTGTTATTCAAAACATTATTATTTGGATGGGTATGATAATGATGTGTAATTGAAATAAATAATAAATATAAAATTATAATTATTATGTATATATGATATACCATCGAATTATATTCGATTTTAATATCAGAAGAATGATATTGTCTCTCATGCATACGTACGGACTACCATATCCACGAATGCGATGAGATTCATTCCACATCATTTCCATTCAAGAAAAATTCTCATTTTGTGATGAAAAATAATGTTTCGGGAATTGATATCATTCTTTTTATGAATAATATACAACCTATCCATAACAAACACATCTTATGTAACAAAACATATAAAAGAAAATGAGTAATTTTACACCCAAAATGACGATAATACTAAGATATTATTAACAATGAAATGTTAAAAGATTATATATGATATCATATTAATTTATATGATTCTTGTATTATTTCATAACAATTATTTCACCATTATATAGGAGTTTAACCTACCCTCTACCAAGGAAAAGTACATGGTAAGGGTTTATTTCACAACCTCTTCATTATCCGAGGTTGTTTATATGTAATTATATATGATTCTTGAGCTACTGTTATTAATGTATTATATCTTTTTAGATTATGGTATATTCAATTGTCCATTACTGATTGAGATTAATATCTAGGAATTATTTTAATACATAATAACTTTTTTGGCTTCCATATTACAGGAGATAGGAAAAGAAAGATGATACAAATTACCACTGTTTCTATTTTTTCTATATTTTATATAGCTATAGAAAATGGGTGATATGAATTTCATGTTAGGGTGATTATAGGATGATGATTTTTTTACTATTATTTAGATTTTTTTATGTAATTTTCAGTAACATTACTAAAAAATAAACATTAAATGAGGATATTATTTGGAATACTCTCTGATAAGATAAATTTGAGCATGAGACTTAATGGAAACTGAAAAGGGGGGTTCTTTAATATTGTTTTTTAACTGGTGGATATTTTTTCTTCCTAATTTTATATTTATTTTATAATAAATATAATGAAAATTTTTAATTACTATCTATTTATTCACTTGTGGTGTTTGGAATAATGAGGAGAATATAATAAAAAAACTTTACCGCTTTTTAATTTTTTTCATGTACATGATATGTGAGTATCCAATAAAATTCAATCCCACAATGAATAAGAAGAGAAAGAAACAACTACATGTTTTAGAGAATAAAAAATATCATATTTTTAAAATCATTCTAATATTATATTTCAGTACGATGATGTATATAAAAGATTAAGATCCTATAAAATATTTTTTCACAAAATTTTGATATTGTGTTGTTAGGTGTGAATATAGTAGTAGTTCAGTGAGTGAGATATCAATGTGAACTAATTAGAAATATTTTTTAATATGAGTAGTGAGTAGTGACCATATTGTAGATAATTATGTATGAATATCCATAATTTGAAGAGTTTATTTGTGAAAAGAGGGTGATCAATTTTATTGATGCATTGATAACATATGTTGAGATAGTAATCTATTTTGAAAAGGGATCTTCAAAGGAATATTTTGTATATATATGGTTTGACTCTATAGGACCTATAAAAGCTCTGGGTTCAAGAAGACCACTATTAGAATCAGTTAATAGGTTGGAAGATGTTGAGATGTCTGGTGTGAATCTAGAAAGAGATGGATTATGAAATGCAAGAATGTAGTTGTTGACACTCTGAATAATAGAAGATAAAAAAGACTATGAAGATGTTATGGTGGGTGAATCACCCTCTGCATGAAATTTAGATAAATTTGTTATAGTTGAGAATCCTTGATTTGATCATATAACCAATCTAAAAAATCCTTAGTTCTTAGTACCAAACTATCTGAAAATATGTTTCTTCTTATAGAACTATGTACTTCTTATCTGGATTGTTTTTGTGACATAACAAAGAGAGGATTCAGACTGACTAAATGTAGGAAGTTGAATTCAGAAGAAAATAAATTCATAAAGGATTTAAGTGACCACTAATTCACCCCTACCTTATTTGTGTCCTATTAGTTCTATTGGAACCTTAATTGGTATTATCGAAACCCATGTTCCCTCAAAAAAGATATTAATAAAGTGAACATTTCATATGTTTTAAATTGAATATCCTTGGATGGAGAATCCGGTTTCCATTCCTATTAAATTAGTTATGGAATTATCTTTTAAACACTAAAGAATAAAATTAATTAAGAATAATTCAAATAAAGTAAATAGATCTGAGGTGAAGGATTGTAACAAACTATATAATGATGCAGAAATTTAAAGGAAATTATTTTCTTAAACTCTTTGGAATTTTACGAGTCTACAGTTACTGAAGGCGCCTGATTCCGAGGCCCGGTGTTCCCGAAATCAATTTCTGAAGTTTTGTTCAGGTATGTTCAGTAAACGTACGTGTGGGTTTTTCTATCTTTTGAACCGGTGCTCGGAATTGAAATTTGAGGACACCGATGAACTCGTAGTGTTGGTATTCACTTAAGGGGACCTTTACCGTAGTTGCGTTTTATGCTAGTTTAGAGTTAATTTTTGGGGATTTAGAATAAAATAAATAAATTTTTTCTACACAATTTTATTTATATCTGGTAGTTATATCCTACAAGGGGAAGTTATAGGTGGGTCCCACACACACAAAACCTCCCATTGGAGGATAATTTGAGGGGGTTCCCACAAGAACCCATATCCTTTCAAATTCCCTTAACTCCCCATTAACACCACCTTTAATTAATTTGACAACTCCCCCTTAACGAATTGATCTCTTCACCTCCCTATCCCCCTTTAATTTCTTCCAACACTTCTTAATTAATGAATTGAACTCTTCAAATTAATTAATTAAAAGAGTTTGAATTTTGAATTACATGTGTTTACAAAATAATATCCTTAGATATTATTTTAGTTTGGCATTCGTTGTGTTGGGGGGATTTTGGGTAGAGCTCTTGAGATATATAAGGAGAGAGTTCCTCTTTCATTGAAGAACATGTTCCATCCAACAAAGAACCGTCGAAGAACGACGATCATCTCATTTGAACAATGGAAAAGCCAAAGGAGAAGGAGCCACTTGCATGGAATGACGACGACGCCCCATCCTTGGTTCCTTCTTCCCCAACGTCAACGAGTTGATGCCGCCTCCCTGAAACTCCATCTACAAACGCAACTTATTTCGAGGTAGGGGTTTGTAAAATTTTAAGTGAATATTTGTACCTTGTTCTTCATTCAATTTTCTAATTTGTATTCGGCCAACTGCTACCGCATAACACGGAGGGCACGGGCCGAAAGCACACAGCCCGACAACCCTCCATAGACTCTTTTTTTTTGCGATGGAGACCATGTTAGAAAAGTGGTGATGAGCGAAGGCGACGGCCGCGTGCCGACCGTGTGTGGAAGAACCAATGCCCGTAACTGCGGGCCAGTCGGCCAAAAGAGAACCGGCCGGCTAAATCCGACCGGGCTGAAGGGAGACTGCTGCACCACAAGGGGTGTCGTTCTGCGGAGAACTGCGGCCCGCTCTCAGCGGGCCTCTTCGGCGGCGAAGCGGCCGACTCGTCATTCATCCGGGATAAAGGGGTCGCGGCACCCACGGGTGTCGTGCTAAAGGAACGTAGCCCGCCCGTGCGGCCCGCTCGCTCCAAGAAGACCGGCTGGCTTCGGCTGGCCGAACAGCAGGGCGGCGCTGCTTGGAACCACTAGTTCCGGAGACCAGGGGGTCGCGCCCCCACGCAGCTCTCGGCCACCCAAGCCAAGCCGCGTCCAACCGGGCCACACCCTCTCGGGTCGGGCCGCGCCCCCTCGGGTTGGGTTGCGCCCCACTAGGCCGGGTTGCGTGCTTCACCGGGCCGGTCTGACCTTATGTTAGGTCGGACCTTCCACACCAGGTCGGGCCGACCCACCAGCCCACAAGGCTTGACGGGCCGGGCCCGTTACGCTTAAATGCGAATAACTAAAAGATCGAGCGTCCGAACGATGCGAATTCTGTGGCACTGGGACCCATATGAATAGGCGGTCCTTTTTAAAAATTATAAATGAGTTTTGGACAACATTATAAAATGGCCAGGTTTGGAATGAGCATATTTCCAACCGGGCCACTGGAACGGAAAAGCCAATAACTCTCAGACCGGGCATCCGATTGACACGTTGTCTGTCACATTGGGTTCCTTTTGACGATGCGGAACTTCGGGATACATATAATCTGAACATCATGATAGTTTATGTATCGAAACATTTGATCAAGGAGCGGACCCTCCTGGAATCGAGCGTGTTGTGTGCAGAAACCCTAAAGATATCTACGACTGCGATGACAACTATAGTAGAATCCTCTGTGGGTTCAGCAGCGATGAAAACTGTACTGGAATACTCCATTGGTTCAATAGTGATGAAAACATTACTGGAATCATCTATGGGATCGGCAGTGATGACAACTGTTCTAGAATCCTTCGTGGGTTCGGCAGTGACGACAATTGTACTGGAATCCTCCGTAGTTTCGGCAGTGACGACAAATGTACTAGAATCCTCTGTTGGTTCGATATCATAAATGAATCAGTGACTACATTTGATCATATCTATCTCTACATGAAAGAGGTATACATGTGTGAGCTGAGTCTTGATTTTCAATCATTATCATCAAGGTGATTGACTTTTTTTCTGTGTGGACTAGGTTGTACTTGGGCTCGAGAGTTGGATCCAAACATGGATTGATGACTTTAGTATATGTATGGAAATATACCTGAGTATGGTTGGTTGATACTTTGTGATTGAATCTTTTATATGTGATTTATCCTTTGTCGATTCTGGGAGACCTTCGGGGGTCTCAGAGTCCCTACTGAGTGTCATTATACTCACCCCTGCATAAGCAATTCCCGCACTACGTGGTGTTGGATGCAGATGACGGACAGCCCTGATTGTGGTAGAGGCTTGTAGAGCTGGACGGTACCCTAAGGTGGACCACTTGGTGGGACGTACACGGAGCAGACGGACGGACCCGAGGTGCTGAGGAGATCATATGTACCCACCCTTCAGGTGGGATTCCCGTAGGACTACTTTGTGGTTGTTGTTTTACTTTTATGCTGTTGTACTAGACTTTCAGTTGTACTGTACTTTTTTACTTGGGTTTGTATTTTGGCCCATTTACCTTTCACCACTTACATTGTATTCAGTATTACATTGTGCTTACTACAGCTTGTGTATTCTATTGTGTTTGTTTACTATCATAAAGGAAATTCCTTCCCTTTTTATCAGTATTTACGCCTTTGGTTCTAGTCTCCCGCCCATGGACTATGGAAGGCGGGCTTGGGGTAGTCACAGCACTGGACTCGAGGACGGGTCGTGACAAATTGGTATCAGAGGAGTCAGTTCTACTGAATAACTCAGGACTCTGATCATTCCTTTCTGTGAAGCAATAGTGTTAAGATTATTGAGTGTTGTTTTTAGTCCAGGGATTCTAGTGTTGGTGTGGAGGCCGACGTATCCATACACCAGGGCCCTGACCTCTGTTTTTTGACTCAATGCACAAAAACATTGATTTCATGTGTGTTTCAAAAGTTTTCTTTGTGATTAATTTGAGTCATATCACTACGTATATTGTTTTGACCATGGCACACCTGTTTGTTTTCAGGATGGCCCCATGAAGGCAGCCAGCTAGGGTTCCGAGTTACGTGTGAGATTGTAGCCCACCGAGCGATGATGTCTCGGTTCAGGGCCCCATCACAGCGGAGGCACCAGTGGTACCACTACCCGCTGAGTCACCAATACTACCAGCCCTAGAAGCAGAGAGTGCACGCTGCCTGAGTGTGTTTCATGAGTTTCAGCGATTGAGGCCGCCTAGGATCCAGGGAGAGACGGACCCTCAGGTAGCTGAGCATTGGATAGAGGGTTGTGAGAGACATCATATTGGTAGGGACACTAGCTGACCTTATAGTGATCCCTTCCACGAGTCTCCTGAAAGCAGTAGTAGGTAGATGGTGGAGCCTGATGCTCCAGGTGCATGACGAGGCATCTATACTTTGGACAGGCATCGAGAGTCTCTTCCACTTAGATTTTGTTCTAGCCACCCCTTTTGCGGTGTGGATTCAGAAGTTACTTCACCTGCGCCAGGGAAGAATGATTGTAGCTTAGTTCATAGCAAAGTTTAATGACCTCTTGCGCCACTCCAAGGACATGGTATGAGACCCATTCTTTAGGGCCCATACCATTGAGTAGGGACTGAGGCATGAGATCAGGGCTTCGATGATCTCCCTCAGCATTCCGACGCAGGTAGGAGTGCTAGAGCGATCCCTTCTTGTGGAGAGATTTCTCGCTGAGCCGACACCAGCAGCAAGACCCACCGCAGGGCGGCACATAGCGGAGTCTTCTACAGCTAGTAGTAGACACATGTCACATAGGTCCAAGCGGACTAGTCCATCAGGAGAGTGACCTCAGGATACAGGTTCAGTTGTGTGGGGCACCTGAAACAGATCCACCTATACGATGAGAAGGCAGTGCTATGCATGCGGCGGGCAGGGTCATATGGATCAGCACTGCCCAAACCGCCATGCAGATGAGGAGCAGACAGTGGAGGGACCTACCAAATAGAGGCATAAGTTCGACCATGGCGGTCTATAGGGAGTAGGTAGACAGGGTAGAGGATCTGGCCGAGCAGCTGGTGGTGGATAACATTTTTAGGCTCTACCACCACCACCACCAGGAGGTACACCTCGACCACATGGAGCTGGCGAACAGAGGCAGGCTCAACTCCAGACAGTCGAGGCTTACAACCACGGCGTACCTGAGATGATTCAAGGTACTATCAGTGTCTACTCCACCCTTTCGGTTGTACTTATAGACAAATGAGTGAGTAATTATTTTATTGTCGCTTACCTTGTTTGGAGATCGGAGATTCCGACGGAGCCATTGGCTCGATCTTTTTGGTTAGAGTCTCCTACGGGAGAAGACTCGATGATTATGCACTGGTGCCGGCAGTGTCATATTACTATAGGAGGCGAGAGCTTTGGCTAGGATCTTCTTGTAGTGGCGTTGAGGCCTTACGACGTCATATTGGGTATGGACTGGTTGTCTACATTCCATGCTCATATCGAATGCATTAGGCGCAAAGTGTGGTGTATCCACACAGATGGGAGAAGGTTCACCTTCACTAGCGAGAAGGTATCCTTTGCAGCGCAGGATGGACTTTCGCAGAGGAGAGGGTAGCTGATCACACATCAGTTGGTTAGTTTCATCCTTGGAGCAGTTGATGTGTGGAGACCGAGTTTTCCTGTTGTGGTGGATCAGTATGCGGACGTTCTTCCCGATGATGTTCCAGGACTACCTACTCGCAGAGAGGTAGACTTCTATATTGACATGTACCCCGAGACAGCACTGATATCTACTCCAGCATATCAGATGGCTCCCGCCTAGCTTCGTGAGCTACGGGAACAGCTGGGGGAGTGTAGGGGAAAGGATTTATCCGACCCAGTGTTTCACCCTGGGCTTCTCCGATTTTTTTCACCAAGAAGGCGAATGGTAGCTTGCGGCTGTGTGTCAACTACCTTCTCCTGAATCAGGTGACTGTGAAGAACAAGTAGCCACTCCCAAGGATTGATGACCTTTTTGATCATCTCAAGGGAGCATGTTTGTTCTTGAAGATAGACCTCAGGTCAGGCTATCACTAGCTCAGAGTTCGAGACGAGGATGTGCAGAAGACGACCTTCAGGTGTCGGTATGGCCACTACGAGTTCATGGATATTCCCTTTGGCATATCCAACACTCCAGCAGTGTTCATGAGTCTCATGAACATGATCTTCTAGCCTTACCTCGATCGTTTTGTTGTAGTCTTCATCGACGACATACTAATTTACTCGACTACTGGGGAGGAGCATGCCTACCACTTGTGGGTTGTACTGGATACACTTCGAGAGCACAAAATATATGGAAATCTCCTAAAGATCCATTTCTAGATTTGAGAGGTTCACTTCTTGGGACACGTCATCTCAGAGGCGGTAGTTGCAGTGGATTCAGCGAAGATCAAGGCAGAGCTTTCTTGGGATCCACCCCGGAGCGTGACGGAGGTGCGAAGTTTCCTAGTCCTAGTTGGTACTATCAAAGATTTGTTCAAGACTTCTCAAGAGTTACAGAACCACTTTCAGTATTGACGAAGAAGGGGAAACCCTTCCTGTGGTGAGATAGATGCCAGCAGATCTTTCAGGAGCTGAGGTAGGGATTGACTAGTGCGCCCATCTTGAGGCTACCGAAAGAGGGAGTTGGGTACATAGTATGTTGTGATGCATCAGGAACCAAAGTCGGGTGTGTCCTGATGCTGGAGCAAGTAGTGATCACATATGGTTCACGATATTTGAGACAACATGAGAAGAACTACGCTACCCATGACACGGAGTTAGCAGCAGTGGTCTTCGCCTTGAAGATGTGGCGACACTATCTGATGGGCGAGCGCTTTACAGTCTACTCTAACCACCGGAGTCTCAGGTACATCTTCTCGCAGAAGGAACTGAACCTAAGACAGCAGCGATGGCTCAAGTTCCTCCAGGACTATGACTTTGAGATAGTCTATACTCCTGGAAATGAGAAAGTTGTAGCTGATGCTCTCAGCAGGAGATTGGGCATTCAGTTTCTAGGAGAGGCAACAGAGCAGCCATCCGCATTGCAGATATCCTTCATGGATGGAGATGGAGTAGAATTTCTTCAGTCTATTACAGTCACTCCTCCACTTCTTTAGCGAGTTAGAGAGGCACATCGAGGGGACGATGACTGCGAGACACGACGTGCTCAGATATCCTCAGGGATGGCACCCGATGGATTTTCTAAAGGAAAAGAGCATGTCATCTTCATCAGGGGACGTAATATGGTACCAGTTGCGTTACAGGAGGAGGTCCTGAGGGAGTTCCACACTTCCCCTCTAGCGGTACATTTAGGAGTGGCGAAGATGTATCAGGACCTTAGACGGCAGCACTGGTGGCTGGGTATGAAGAAGGCTGTAGCAGAGTTTGTTTCACAATGCCTCACTTGTCAGAAAGTGAAGCTGATGCACCAGGTACCAGCAGGCTTGGTACAACCCTTAGAGGTCACAGAGTGGAAGTGGGACGAAATATATATGGATTTCGTGATGGGGCTTCCACGTACATCCAGAGGACATGGCTCTATCTACGTGATCATAGACCGACTCACCATGTCGGCCCACTTTCTACCAATCAGAGATTAGGTCTCAATAGAGATCTTGGGATGCCACTACATTCAGGAGATCGTACGGCTTCATGGTGTTCCATCATCTATCGTGTCCGATTGTGATTCTCCTTTCACTTCCCGACTATGGAAGGGGTTACAGGAGGATTTTGGGATGCAGCTACGTCTGAGCACCGCCTTCCATCCTCAGACGGATGACCATACAAAGAGGAACATTCATACTCTCAAGGACATGGTCCGTGCATGTGTCCTTGACTTTGTTCACAGCTGGGAGGATCATTTACCCTTGTTGTAGTTTGCGTACAACAACAAAATCCTCTCTACCATCGGGATGGCACCATTCGAGGCACTATACGACCGTCCTTGCAGATCACCTCTGTGCTGGAATGACCCTTTGGAGTCAGCACTTGAAGGACGAGAGATGGTTCAGGCTATGACAGAGAAGGTGCAGATCATCCAGGAGTGGATGAAGACTGCACAGAGTAGACATAAGTACTATTCTAATAGGAGACAGAGACCACTGGAGTTCAAGGATGGTGACCATGTCTTCTTACGTGTCTCACCTCGACGAGGTTTACGGAGATTTTTCTAGGGTGGCATGTTATATCAACGATTCATCGGACCTTTTCAGGTCCTCATCAGAGTAGGAGAGGTGTCTTACCGCCTGGCCCTTCCACCTCAGCTGTACCGGGTGCATGACGTATTCCACGTTTCTCGTGTGAGGAGATATGTGAACGACCCGACCCACATCATCGACTATGTGGAGCTGGATATCGATGACAGGGTGACATTCATGGAGGTCCCGTTGGAGATCGAGGATCGATAGGAGATGGTCTTATGTGGATGGTCGATTCCTCTGGTGCGCATTCAGTGGCAGCACGGGAACCTCTATGAGAGAACTTGGGAGAGGGAGGCTCAGATGCGAGCTCAGTAACCCCATTTGTTTCCCTAGTGTGTGTTGTAGATTTATGGGGACGTAAAGACCTGAGGTGAGAGTAATTTAAGGACCCAAAAATTTCAAGGAAATTATTTTCATAAACTCTTTGAAATTTTATGAGTTCGTAGTTTCTGACGATACCTTATTTCGAGGCCCGGTGTGCCCGGAATCAATTTTTGATGTTTTTTTCGAGTACATTCAGTAAACGTACATGAAGGTTTTTCTATCTTTTGAACCAGTGCTCGGAATTGAAATCTGAGGACACTGATGAACTCACAGTACCGGTATTCTCTTAAGGGGACCTTTACCACAGTTGCGTTTTATGCGGGTTGAGAGTAAATTTTTGGGGATTTAGAATAAAATAAATAAAATTGTTATACACAATATTAATTATATCTGGTTGTTATATCGTATAAGGGAAAGTTATAAGTGGGGCCCACACCCACAAAACCTCTCATTGGAGGATAATGTGAGGTGGGGCCCACACGAACCCCTAACCATTCAACTTCCCTTAACTCCCCATTAACACCCCCATTAATTAATTTGACAACTCCCCCTTAATGAAGTGATCTCTTCACCTCCCTCTCCCCCTTTAATTTTTGGAAACACTTCTTAATTAATGAATTGAACTCATCCAATTAATTAATTAAAAGAGTTTGAATTTTTAATTACATGTGTGAAAAAAAAAAATAGCCTTAGCTATTATTTTAGTTTGGCATTCGTTGTGTTGGGAGGATTTTGGGGAGAGCTCTTGAGAAATAGAAGGAGAGTGTTCCTCTTTCGTTGAAGAACATTGTCCTTCCAATGAAGAACCTCCAAAGAACAACGATCATCTCCTTCGAACTTTGGCCAAGCCAAAGAAGAAGGATCCACCCGCATGGAATGCCGACAATGTGTCATCCTTGGTTTCATCTTCCCCGATGCCAACGATAGACGCCACCTCCCCGCGACTCCTTCTAGGAACACACCGTATTTTGAGGTAGGGGTTTATATAATTTTAAGTGAATATTTGTACCCCGTTCTTCATTGAATTTTTTATTTGTATTAGGCCAACTTACACCGCCTAACACAAAGGGCACAGGTCGAAGGCACACGGCCCGATGACCCTCCATAGTCTCTTTTGTTTGCGATGGAGACCATGTTAGAAAGGTGGCGACGAGCGAAGGCGGCGGCCGCGTGTGGAAGAACTGTGACCCTCAATCGCGGTCTGCTTGGGAAAAGGAGAACTATCAGGCTAAAGCCGGCCAGGTCGAAGGGAGACAGCGGCGCCACAAGGGGCGCCGCACTGTGGAGAACCGTGGTCCACGCTCCGCATGCTGCTTCAGCGGCGAACCAGCCTGCTCGTCAGCCGGCCGGGATGATGGGGTCGCGACACCTGCAAGTGCCATGTAGAAGGACCGCGGCCCGCCCATACGGGCCGCTCGCGCCATGATGACCGGCCGGACCGGAAGGTGGCGCCACTAGTTCGGGAGAAAGGGAGGCCGCACCCCCCCCCCCCCCCCCCCCCCGTAGCACTCGGCCACCCGGGCCGAGCCACGGTCAGCTGGGCCGCGTCGCGCCGCGCCGGGCCGGTGCGGGCCGCGCTGGGCCGGACCACGCCGCGCTGGGCCGGGACGTGCAGCGACGGGCCGGGCCGCACCACACTGGGCCGGGCCGCGTGCTTCACCAGGCCAGTCCGACTCTCTACCGGGTCGGACCCGTCGAACCAGGTCGGGCCGAGCCACCAGCCCACTGGGCTTGATGGGTCGGGCCCGTTACGCTTAAATGCGAATAACTAATAGATCGTGCGTCTGAACCATGTGCCGTCTGCGGAACTGGGACCCTTACGGCGAGGTGGTCCTTTTTTGAAATTCTAAGTGAGTCTTGGAAAACATTATAAAATGGCCTGGTTTGGAATGAACATATTCCTAACCGGGCCCCTAGAACAGAAAAGCCAATAACTCTCACATCGGGCGTCTGATTGACGCACCGTCTATCACCTTGGGTTCTATTGGATGAGACGGAACTTTGAGATACATCAACTCTGAACTTTGGGATAGTTGATGTATTGACCCATTTTCTCGAGGAGCAGACCCTCCCGGAATCGAGTGTGCTGTGTGCGGGAACCCTAGAGCTGGCTACGACTGTGACGAAAACTGTACTGGAATCCTCTATGGGTTTGGAAGTGTCGAAAACTGTACAGGAATCCTCCATGGGTTCGGCAGTGAGAACAACTGTACTGGAACCCTCCATGGGTTCGGCAGCGAAGAAAACTATACTGCAATCCTCTGTGGGTTCCGCAGCGATGACAACTGTACTGGAATACTTTGTGGTTTCGACAGTTTATATGAATCAGTGACTACATCTGATCAACTCTATCTCTACATGAAATATGTATACCTATGTGAGCTGAGTCTTGATTTTAAATCATTATCATCGATGTGATTGACTTCATTTCTGTGTGGACGGGTTTGTACTTTGGCTCGAGAGTCGGAGCCGAACTCGGATTGATGACTTAGGTATATGTATGGGAATATACCTAAGTAGTGTTGGTTGATACTTTATGATTGAATCTTTTATTTGTGTTTTATCCTTCATGGAATCCGGGAGACCATAGGGGGTCTCGGGGTCCCTACTGAGTATCATTACAATCACCCCTACACAGGCAATGCCCGCACTACGTGGTGTTGGATGCAGACGACGGACAGCGCTGATCATGGTAGAGGCTTGTAGAGCTAGATGGTACACAGAGGTGGACCACTTTTTGGGACGTACACGGAGCAGACGGATGTACCTGAGGTGCTGAGGAGATCATCTATACCCACCCTTCAGGTTGGATTCCTAGAGGTCGACTTTGTGGTTGTTATTTTACTTTTCTGTTGTTGCACTAGACTTTCAGTTGTACTGTACTTTTCAGTTGGTTTTGTATTTTGGCCCATTTACCTTTCAACACTTACTTTTTATTCAGTATTACTTTGTACTTACATCAACATTCATACTCTGTTGTGTTTTTTACTATCATAAAGGCAATGCCTTCCCTTTTTATCGGGATTTACGCCATTGGTTCTAGTCGCCAGCCCCTGGCCTATGGATGGTGGGCTTGGGGTAGTCACGGCACAGGACCCAACGACAGGTCGTGACACACAAGATAAAATTAGTTAGTGTGGTTTTTTTCCATTAATTATAGTGAGATAATTTCATCATATAATGAAATTCAAAGATGATAAGTATGTAAAAAAATTTATAAATTAAAAAATATTTATATTCTTACTCATATATGTGAAATAATCGGATAAATGTTCCATTAGAGGTTGTTACCTATATTCTTAATTTCATCACTCGCCTATATAAAGAAAATTCCTAGCTAGATGATGAATCTTATGAAATGTCAGATCCATTTGGATATGTAATATGGATAACATAATTCAAAAAAATCATAAAAAACTAATGAATAAACTATCACAAATTGAAATGAGATATTTTATATAATTGATAACGAATAAAACAGTGTTCTTTATGAGAATAATGTTATTTTGCGTAATTGGAAAGTCAGTTTGAGATTAATGAAAGATGAGAAGATCTCCCAAAACCTGAAGCCTCTAAAGATGGAAGTCAAACATGAAGTATATCATCAAAATAAGTTGGTCCTCCCTAAATAACAAATACGAATATTTTTAGTACACAAATATGGGATGTGATTCCTACATCAAATGATGATCACAATGGTGGCTTAAAGGTCATGATATCATGGGGAGGAGTCTCCAACTCTTGATTATAGTAAAATATAGCCATATTATAGGTATAGTATCATTCAATGAATTAGAAAAAAGGAACTTTATATATATACAATTAAGATAAAAATTGATCAGAAATATAATAATTTACCGAGGGTTGAAGTGAGCGTTTCCAAGAGAAATGTATTCCCAAAAGCAACCTAGAATCATTGGTTCCCTTTTAAAAATAGAAATTTGGTTATGTTGAGATCATTAGACCTAAAGTGGTATGAATAAGACTCATATGAAGGTGTTATTGTTGGTGTATATTTGAAAATACAGAAATTGATTTCTAGCCTATCATGTTACTAATTTGAAATCATTGAAGTCCTAAATCGTGTAGGATTAAATATGAAGAGTGGTGATAAACTTATCTAGTTAAACAGACAACATAAATGATGTAAAATATTTATTTTAAAAATATAATTGATATAATTGAATATTTCTATGATTTTTGAAAAATGTAAGGACAAAATTAACATGGATTATAGTATAATCCCATAAGGTACCATAGATTGATTAAAAATATGAAAGAATTATAACATACTATATAGTTGGTAAAGCTAGAGAAAAAATATACCTTGGGATATCAAACAAATCCTATGGATACAAAAAAGGATATAGTGTATGTCCCATCCAACAGTATTAAATAATACACGAAATCCTAAAAAAGATCTAAGAATAAATCTGACAAGGATTTATAACCGAGAATCAGAATATTCTTTTTTTAATCGTAAGAAAGGCCTCAACATAGTTTTCTACAAACAATCCATGGAATGAAAATCTATATGGTGAAATATAAAAAATGATAAGTTAATAAAATAGAAACAAAATAATATTTTCATAACATAGTACATCAATGATGATGTGATAACTATTATACCAAATAAGAGAAAAGTGAAATCTGATCAAGAGATGTGTGGAAGGAGAAATAAGGTTTAAATAGTTCTTTTAGATATATGACATGGATTCCTCAGAAAAAATGTTTTCAATGATTAAAGGTAGAGCGCTTATGAACTCAAGTCCATAAATTGTTTCTAATGCGATGATTCCCACACCCAATGAAAGAACATCATACTACTCAATGGTGGTCAGATGTGGAAATATAATGGTGGAACAATAATGAAACCTTCATATAATTGTCATTTCCTATGAAATCTATCCCAACCCACATTTTGAAGCTATAATACACCAAGCCTCCATATTACACTTCTCTATGAATAATACAATAGCTTGCGATGTATGCAACTTCGAGTTCTAACACATCACGACCAATAAAACTAGCCATTATGAATAGTAATACCCACTTTTTTAAAATTTATAAATTTTATTTCTTCATAATGAACTTCATTTTTGGATTCGGAATATCAAAATTATCATATGGTGTATTTTTTGTATTTTTCAAAAAACATTCCATTTTTTATGAATAGTGAAAATACACTGTGTTATTGTTTAAAACTGACATTTTATTTAAATAACTTGTTATTTTATTTAAATTTATTTTAGGTAAAAATAGATACATAATACCTATATATGTTCAATATAATTCATCGAATTCATTTATTAATAATATTAGATATATAAAATTTTATTGAACTTTTTACCGTCTTTTACGCACCTTCTATGCGCATTTACAAATTTTCATAAAACATAATTTTACCACTTCTGTGAATTGAATTTCAAAAATATGAGAGACATGGTAGAAATTAGTAAGTAAAATGCAGTTCAATATGATGAAAATAATTTTTGGTGGAAAGAAATTTTTCACTTCTATTTACCACGGTTAAAAGTAAATAGGGTAATTAAAAGTAAAAAATGATATTATAATTACCCTAACATATGTCCTAATTCTATTTGAAAAGTGTATTTAGACCCAAATCAACCTTATTAATAAAATAAGATCCTTTTGGTCCACTTGTATTAGATTAGGACATTTATAATTATTTTATTTAAACAAGAGTTAAAAGTGTTAAATTCAATGTTTAATAACTAAACCATTTTTAATATAGGGTTATACACAAGATAAATTTGACTATAAATATTCATTATAAATGGAAAATGATTTCCTACTGAATCGTATTGAATTTATTTTTTTATAAATTAAATAAATAAATTTATTTATGACACAATGACGATGTCGTAATTACCTTATTAATGAATGATTAAAATAATTGATATTATAAATATCCAAATAAATGTAAATTGAGACTTATAATGAATAAAAATAATCTTCTAGGTTAATATGGCTTGTTATAGTTGATTAAATAATTTTTTTAGGGTGATAATGTTTTTCTGACTATCAAAAAAACATAATACCAAATTGGGTCAAAATTGGAAAAAAAATGATTTTTTAAATCAAATACTATATTATTAATTGATATAATATTACGAAAAATCATTGTTTTGGCCAAAGAAAATAGATAATGTTAGAGATAACAATAAATAACCACCTGAGGTTTTTTTGTATTTTTATAGCATTTTTATTAACCATTTATTATAATAATTCATGAATATAAGGTAAAAGAAAAACTATTTAATGAAGAGTTAAATCTAAATGATAAGGTTAATATGGTGATGTAAACCTATATAAAACCTATTAGTTGAGATGTTTTCCACCTATCCCCACCATATCCTATAAATAAATTCATTTAGTGAAATTATAAACTGAATTTTATTTTATAATAAAATAATATTTCATGATTTTTTTAAAGTGACCCTCACCTCTCTTATAAAAGAGTACTTCCCCTTCTCTCAAAATCACACCTCCAAATCCTTTTGGATCAGAAGAACCCTACTCAATTATCTTCTTATTTACCATTAATTTGACCTTTATTCCTTATTTTGATCTTAAATCCAACCAAAATAACCCTTTTGATAAACTCAAAAGATACACCCAAAGAAGATTAAATAATTTCACCACCTCTTTTAATGTTTTTTTCTTCTTCCACTTCCTCTTTCTTTGTTGTTTGCACACCAAAATAAAAACTCCAGTACCTTATATAGACTGTGATGTTATCATAAATATGGTAAACCCATTTTTATTATTTTATCCATACTATAAATGAAAAGTCACCATAGGTGTGTGTGTACGGCATACTGTCTCCATGGCGTGGTGTAGTTTGTTATTCGAACACTTTATTATTTAGATGGGTATAATAATGAGTAAAACATAAGTAAATAAAAAATATAAAATTTTAATTATTAAGTACAGATGATATACCACAAAATTACTTATGACTTCCCCTTCAATAGAATTATATTATCGCTTGTTCTTATGTATGGATTGCCGTCTCCACAAACACGATGAAATTCATTCCTTGTCATAACCATTCAGGAATAATTTTCATTTTATGATTAAAAATAATGTCTAAGAACTTAATATAATTCAAGATATTAATAAAATAAATCCTATACATAACAAAAATGGCTTACATGAACAATCATATAAAGGAAAACGAATCAGTTAACACCCGAAACTATGATACTTCTGAAATATTAACAATGATATTTTCGGAGATCAGATATGATATCAGATTTATGTATGTGGTTCTTGTATAATTTAATAAAAATGATTTAACTATTATACTATCGGTTAATGTACCCTCAATCAAGGAAAAGTACAAGGTAAGGGTTAATTCTACAATCTTCTCATTATCCAGGGTTTTTTATACATGAGTATCTACTGGGGCCTCTTTATCATCCACAAAAATGTTTCTTAAAAATGTATTTCAAATAATTTTTACTATTTCCTAGAATATGGTTTAAATTCCTTTATATACTTGTTTGAATATTTATAGAATGGTTTGAAATGAATATTTCCGTCTATTTCCAAACAAGGTTCATTATTACCTTTTCCGACAAAATTAAGGAGAGAATGTCTTTTTAACTTATACAGGGGGTGAAAATATTTTATGACATTATAACACCATTCAATATTCCCTTACAAGCTTATAAAAATTATTTAAAAATAAATGTTTTGTTTACTTTTGAATGATTTCAATATAGAAAGAGATATTTCACTCAAATATTTTTTGGATTGTTTTCATCTATATGAACAACCTTCTTTGTATTTTACGATTGTTTGAAGTTGATTTATTATGAAACGATCACTCATATTGTATTGAAGGTTTCGTGATATTTTTTACTGTGTATGGGCTGTTTTTATACGGTTCAATGTTTATGGTTAATGTTTTGAAATTCCTTAGTCTATTTTTAATATCAATGTTTATATTATGTTCATACCTTTTCCTATTTGGAATTCATTGGACTTATTATGTGATTGGTAGAGCCCGCTATAGCTCCTCAATGCATTGGTATGTCTCATGAGACAAACTATGATCTTGGCATAAGGATTGGAAAATCTTATTTATGGACTTTTCACAAAGCCTTGACTATGTGGTTATGATGTCCGGCATTATACGTTCCATCATTATGAAATTAGCTATTGAAATTACATGTGATTATTTGACAAGTAGAATATCCATGAGAATAATTAAGTGGAATTATTTGATTTATTATTGCCATATTATGCTGAAGTTTTCATTTAAAAGGCTTGTGTTTTAGTCTTACTCATTACCATGAATGTTTATTCTTATGTATGAATGTATCAGCTATATTGCTATCCGTAATGAGTATCTGAGCTAACCCATTTCTTATGTTTTATTTTTTCCCAGATGTGAAAATTATATTATGAATGACCTGCATGGATAGGCTAAGAGATATGAGTTTGTTCTATAGAGACACAATGTTGTTTTTTTTCAATTCATAATGTAATATAAAACTTATGTATCTATCTAGTACTTCCAAATTTACAAAACTAATCGGTCTATCAGTAAATGATTCCTTTTATCATGCCAATGTTATTTAATAATTCACCAACTTTTGGTAACTATGGTTGGGGCATTACAGTTGTTATCAGAGGAAGTTTAGTACAAACCCTGAAAACTTGATTTTGAAAATCTCTGATTAGAGAACATTACCCTAAGATAGACTTTGAGGATTAGTATATAAAAATATCCTAAAATATTGATAATGTATAGATTTTGTGAGTTTTCAATGAAATACATCCCTGTCTAGATACGAGCAGGTAAAGGCGGCTCTGCACAGATGTACCTAGGAGTCAAAACTACAACAAGGTGTTTCGGGCCTGAACTGGGGTATCCTGGTACACGACAATAAGCCTTGTTTCACTCTTGATTACGACAATCCTAGGGGATATGATTAGGATAATTCACATTTTCTTTACAACCCATTATGAAGCATTTATTAGTATATACCACCTCAAAGAAAAAAATTTATGATTTTGAATGATATCTATAAAGTGTTCAATTAATGTTAAGATTTTTACAAATTTGGAATTATGTATTGTTATTTATAAACTAATCTACTGTATGCCATTGATTATAAATGGAACCTAGTGGAAGGTTGGGAAACTGTATCAATGCATGTAATCCATGTAGAGATTTTACACCTACTAAATATAATTATAGTGGAGCTGGTGATGCAACTGGTGCTGATCAGATTATCACCATACTCGCACCACTCACTCAGGTTATGAGTAATAACCTTACCCATATGGATCACCCTGATCCACAATAAGGGTGATCAGAGTTAGACCACTTCACGAGGCAACATTCTCCAACATTCAATGTGCAACAAATCCATTTGTAGCTGAGCAATGGATAAGTTACCTAGAGAAAATACTTCATGGTTTGGGGAGTAGCGAAAGGGAAAATGTTTTCATTGCAGTTTATCACGTCACAGGAGATGAAGATCAATGATGGTCATTAATTCCAAACACAATGGAAGATGAAGAATTATCAAATATGTAATCATGGGATTTTAATTATATTTCTTAGAAAAATTATTTCCTCATGACCATCAAGTGGATATGGAAAGACAGTTTATGAGTCTGAGGAAAAAGGATGATGAGAATTTCACAAAGTATGAGGCTAACATTTCAAGGTTATAAAGGCATGTAGCTAATTATATAAGTAACAGAATGAGTAAGATTGATCAATCGTTTTAGGGGTTAAAACCATTTCTCCATCGAGAATTAGTCTCATAATCCTTCTCATCGTACAAAGTTATAGTATCAGGTTATATAAAGATAAAAAAGGTATTATCAAAGTATTATGACTTTAAATAAAATAAAGAGAAGAAAAGATATGTTGAACACTTTAGAAATGGAAATAAAGGGAAGAATGGAAAAGTGGAATTTCCATCCTATGATAAATGTGGGAAGAAACACCCCAATACTTGCCTAAATAGAATGGGTTTCTGCTATAGGTGTGGGGGAAAAGTCCACTATGATCATTATTACAAGTGAAAAAATAGGCTATCAGTGTTAAATGTTACAATTGTAGAGAAATGGGGAATTTTGGAAATGAGATTCATAAGAGCCAAGGAAACATGCCTCATAAAAGTCCAAGGGAGCAAGTCCAAGATTATGCAATCACAATTGCTGAGGTTGAAGCTCTGACTGATGTGATGGAAGGTAATTTAATGGTTTCCTTAAGTTTAACCAATGATTTATCTAATTATGTGTCATCCCATTGTTTTATATCTTCCATGTTTGCTATCAAAATTTTATTTTTCCAATTTTATTTGACAAGGGAGTTGTCAGTTAAAACTCTTAAGGGATATATCATTGCAATGATTTTTTTTGAATCAGTTCTCATTAGGGAATATAATCATACCTTATCTTCTGATCTCATCATCATACCCATGATTTAATTTGATAAAATCCTCAGTATAGATTGGATTTCGGACCCTGGTGCGAAAAATATTTGTAAGAAAAAAGGTTACAATTTTCGATGATGATAAAGAGTACCTTATATTTAAAGAAGAAATGTCAAAATCTGATTCTTATCTATATCCACCCCCAGTAGCTCTGATAAATTCAATTATTAGGGAGGAATTGTGGGATCATAATAACGATGTAGATGCTCAATATACAAGAGGGGGGTGAATTGTACACTTTAAAAATTCCTTTGGAACCTATAAAGTAGGTTACGAATAACTATGTTTTCCTTAGACAAGGAAAATTCTAAGTTTAACAAAGTTAAACTAAGAAAATTAAAAACACCTCTAATAACCAACTAGAGAATTGGAACCAATATTTACAATATAATATTCTACCTTAAAGCATATAGAATTTAAACTAATTAGAGTACATCTGTAAGGAAATATAAGAAGGTTATACTTTCCTTATAATACAATATGCAGTGGAAAAACAAGTAGTAAAACTACAAGTAACAAGATATGAATCTTTTTACCCAAAGAGAGGGGTATCCAATAACCTTGGATAAAGGTCCCTTGATTTATCCTTTTAAGAAAGTCTGTCTTACCCACACAAGGGTGAGCCCTCGATACGATGATCGGAATCTCTTTCTTGCTATCCTTGCAAGCCCTAAACTTCAAGGTAGTTGGAACCTATTTCTTCCTCAGCAAGGAAGCCCTCGAACTTCAAGGTAGTTGGAACCTCTGTCTTCCTATCCCCGGAAGTCCTCGAATGTAATCACCAACATTTGGAGTCGCACAAAGAAATCTGAACGAGCGGTTCAGTACGCACAAGGCATGAAAAGATTCTTTCTCTAGAAATCACTTTAACAGCATGTGGTCTCTAGATCAATCAACTTGTTATTGAGCTCTTTCAAATGAGCTTCTATTTATAGGAAAATTTCCAATGGTCATCTCCCTCCTCTAACGGTCATATTTTCCATGAAATTCAGAGGGACCTGTACACATGTAACTCATCCAACGGTTAATTAGAAACAGAATGAACGACATCGTTTTATAATAAATCATGTATAACTGAATGCATGACATCGTTTTGAAATGAAGAATATGTAATTAAAATCAATTCAACATTTCAGAGTGTAAGCAATTCAAAAGTTTGGAGTCTAACCAAAATGAAGTCTGGAGTCTATGTTAAGAAATGTTCAGATTCTGTTTTATAGGAATTCAGAGTCTGTTTTTACCAGAGACCGGAATCTGAACATGCAGAGTTCGAAGTCTAACTAGTTAAAGTTTGGAGTCGAACTTCATAAGAGTTCAGAGTCGAACTTCATATGAGTTCGGAGTCGAACAACTTAAGAGTTCGGAGTCGAACTTCATACGTGTTCAGAGTCGAACTGCTTAAGAGTTTGGAGTCGAACTGCTTAAGAGTTCGGAGCCAAACTCCTTAAGTGTTCAGAGTCGAACTCCTTAAGGGTTCAGAGTTGAATTACTTAAGAGTTCAGAGTTGAACTGCTTAAGAGTTCAGAGTCAAACTGCTTAAGAGTTCGGAGTCGAACTCATGAATGTTCAGAGTCGAACTTCATAACAATTCACATCCAGAATTCAGATCCTAGAAACAGAATGCTCCAAATAATTACATTAATTGAATTCTGGGATTTTGGGTATGAATCCGGTTTTTGTACTAAAGAAAAATATTTCTATGTATAAGAATATCTGGATTAGGGTAACTTTCCTTAAAGAAGTAAATATTTCTTATGGAGGTAAATTTTATATTTTCTTAAGTATAAGGTGTTTGTGATTTTCAAAACAAAAAGGAATGGAAAAGTCATAAGGAAAACCTTATTGACTCAATAATTTCCCCCTTTTTGGAAAGCACAAACATCCTTTCGAAAAAGCATATAAGGATTTTGAAAAAATTTCATTAGGCTTTGAAATTAAAACTTATCTCCCTTTGTTCATTGATGAAAATGAATACAACTAACTCCCCCTTAGGAATTGAAACTCTAAGGATTGTATTCGGAGTTTTCGGAGTGGAGTTTTCATTATTGTAAGAATGAAAAACTTCATAGTGGGAAACTACCCCTTTTTTTAAGAATATTTCTCTTAGAAATTTTTCCTTTCTCCTCCTTAGGAGTAGTTCTTTTTCCTTCTCCCCCTTTGTGATTTTCAAAAAGAATTGAAGGGATTGGAAAACAAAATATTGTACCTGAAACATTAGTATATGACAAGATACAACTAACCAAATAATCATTTCATTAGAGTTTAAAAAAATACAAAGAAAGACAAATAAAACAAAAGATTAGAGTGAGTTCATTTGGATTCCATTTCCTTCCGAATGAGCTTCTTTAAAAGGTTTTGAGTTTCATCAAGTCTCATTGGTCTTCCTCACCTTGCCTCTCCAAGGCTTTTACCTTTTCTTCTTGGACTTTTAAAGCTTCTGCCTGAGCCTCCAAGGCTTCTTTCTACAAAATTATTATCTCATCTTGATTTTCCATCTTCAACTGAAACTCAATCCGTAAATCTCATTTAGTTTTTCAATTCTGAGATACTGAGTTAAGCTTTCCATTCAGGTCTCTGACCTGTTGATTCTAGGAATTGTGCTCTTTGGTCATATTTTCATAAATCTCGTTAACCTTTTTATCCTCCATTTCAAAAGAATTTTGAACTTCAGCCTGAAAAATCTCAAACTGAACTAAATCATCATCAACTCTCTTAGACCACTTGGTTACCTTACTGCAGGACTTTTTATGCACATCATAATCAATAAGAAAACTTTTATGTTCATATTCCAGCTTCACAAACTTATCAATGACCATGGATAAAGAATCTGATTTCTGATTCATACGTTGTTGCAACATCTGGCATCTAGAATCTATTGTTGGAAAAATCGGAATGGTGTCTACCAACTTCCTCAGTGATTGAACCACAAAATCATGCCCATGAGATGATGATTATAAATCATAAACTTCTCTTTGAGACTGCTCTTCTTCAACTTGCACCAGCTTTCTTCTAGAGGTACCACCATCCTCTTTCTTTCTGATGAAATCTTTTATAGGTGTCTCCATGAGAGTTTTCTTCCCCTTAACAGATCTCAGAGTAGGTTCTTTATTAAGGAATACTTCCTCGGATTCAAACACTTGGATAATCTGGTCTTCATCTGGTTTCTGTTTTTCTTGTCCTTCCTTAAGGAAATTCCTCTCATAGGATTCTTCCTCATCATACAAGACATTTTATTCATGTTCTTCTTACTATTGTTTGTCAACATTCTTACTAGCTTCCTCATCTGCCTTTCCTGGAGTTACTAACTTTGCGGATTAAGTCTTATCTTTTTAGTCCTGTACTTTCTTGATCAGGGTATCCAAATCTTCACTTTCCTCTTCTTCTTCTTCTTCTTCAACTTTTTCCTATACTTCTTCTTCTTCAGCAACTTCTTTTTCGGCCTCATCAACTACTTCTTTACCCTTGGACTTTTTCGGAGTGACATAATTCTTGGCTGGAGTTTCTGGTAAAGAAGGTACAAAATCGAACGTTTCCGGAATGGGAAGCATTTCAGAAGCTAACTCTGAATATTTCAGCAAAGATTGCACCACTTCGGCTTCAGAAATATTCTTTTTAATTTTCTTTTACATCACTTGTTTCTCTATCTCCTCAAAAACTTTTTCTTTTAAAGCTTTAGCCTCTACAGGGTCCAAACCGAATTTTGGATCCCCTTCCTTCCTCTTTTCTTTATCTTCCTTCCACTTAGCTGCCACTTCATCTGTATATGTTTTCTGCTTCTTCGGATTGGGGGGAGCAGACTGAGTTTCCTTAACCTGAGGATTTTCTTCATCAGAAACCACTTCCATAACCTTTCTCTTCCTCCTTTTCTTTTTGGACGGTTCCGGATTCTGTGATTCTTTCTGAGCTGTCTCAACCTCTTCCACAGACAGAGGGTAAAATTCTCCGGATTTGCTGGAAAAACCCATCTTCATCCTCTTGAGGGTATCATCACTGACTAGCATAAGATTTCAATTCTGAAATTTTGTTAAGCAAGTGACCTTGAAGGATTCTAAGCACCTAACTATCATCTTAGATAGTAAGGCATGAAACATTATAATATGAGCTCTCAAATTCCCTTCGTTAATGTTCTTTATCATAATCAAGACATGCCTCATCAAATTTATCTTTCTTAGATTTACCAAGAAATATAAGACAAAGATATCACTCTTCTTCAAATTGTCTTTATCACCTCTTCTTGGAACCAGAAAGCCTTGCACCCAAAGCTGAAGGATTCTATTGTTCGGAGAGAGATGAGAAATTTTGATAGTTTAATCATCCTTAAGACCAAGACACTTTAGTGCCTTCTCCTTGTTGAAACTTCCTTTCACATCGTGAAGTTTGTGAGAGCAGAATTCAGCTTATCCTTCATTGGATAAACCAACCAAGATCGCGGCCTTGGTGTAAGATAGCTTATAAGTCTTCCCATAAGACTTGAAAGAAAACCTTTCTCTGCCATCTTCCATCTGGAAGGAAACAGATTCGTAGAACTCGATCAGCAAATCAGTATAAACCAGATCCTGTTTATCTGACTTTGCTATGCAAACATATTCCAATCCATTCAGTCTAATATTCTTTGAAATAAGGGAATCGAGCTTGTAGAAATCAGGATGAACTAACCTTTCCCTGAAGTCTAACTATTTTGAAATTGGTTTCGCAGTTGAAATATATTGAGATGTTGCTTCTACAAACATTCAGAGTGAAGAAATCTGAATGATTTGGAACGGATTTGCAATGTTCGGAACCGACCTTAAGAGGTGCAGCAGGGCTTCGAGATGAAAAAGATGGAAAAACAAATGTGGGATGAGCCTCGGGGTCCCCTTTATATAGGCGATGGATGTGACCTTTGGTCTTCCAAAAGCCATCTAACGGTTGAAAGAGCTTTGACCTGATCTGTTGGTTGAAAACACTCCCACAAGAAAATATTGACTCCAATCTTTTGAATTTTTAGGGAAAAACATTCGGATTTGAGGAAAAACTAGAATCCGAACTTTTAAAATCAAGGAGAATACCAGTAAGCAAAATATGATTACGAAACTATATGTAAGAAAATAATAGCTTTCTAATTGGCTAGAAAGATTGTTCATAATTGGTAATATTCTTCTAGAAGAAATGAATTTAAAATAAAACTCATTAAGAAAGTTCCAATACGAAAATATCATTACAAAAATGCTATTCCAGATGTTTTTAGTATGAATATTTCCATTCCAGAAGTTCTCAGTATGATGATTTCAATACTGAAAAATTCAGTTCCGGAAATTCCCATTCTGGAAATTTTAGTTTCATAAATTAACATTCTGGAAACCTCAGTTCTAAAAAGTTTGAAAAACTAACTACGAAAATTTTAGTTACATAGTAAAAACGAATTACGAAAATTTTAGTTACACTAACAATAAAATGTACTCCCCCTATGAGAGGAGTTTATTACTGTTAGGAGAATTTTTCAACAAGAAGTTAATGAATAATGATTACCTTACGGTTATCAATCCTAACTTTGGTTTAATGTATTCAAATCTATCGGAGGGTAATGATTTTGTGAAAATATCATCAAGTTGATCTTGCATTCTGATAAACTGAAGAATGATATCTCCTTTAATTGTGTGATCCCTAAGAAAGTGACGCCTAATGTCTATGTGTTTTTCACGAGAGTGATGTGCAGGGTTCTTACTTAGGGCAATGGAACTTGTGTTATCACACAAAATTTGAGTCTTAGTAAAACTCAGGCCATAGTCTGTGAGGGTGTTTGCATCCACAACACTTGAGCACAACTACTTCCAGCTGCTACATATTCAGCTTCAGTAGTGGAAAGTGCTACAGAATGTTGCTTCTTGCAGGACCAAGAAACTAACGCATCTCCTATGAAATGACAAGTTCCGGATGTACTCTTTCTATCCATCCTACATCCACCAAAGGCATCATCCGAAAAGATTTTTAGAATAAAATAATTTCCAGAAGTATAAAATAATCCTAGATCCATGGTTCCCTTAAGGTAGGGAAAAATTATTTTTACTGCCTTTAAGTGAGATTCCTTAGGATTGGATTGATATCTTGCACATAAGTATACTGAGAACATTTAGTCTGGTCGACAAGATTTTTAGTAAAGTAAACTTCCTATCATACCTCTAAAAGATGTTTGATCTACTGGTTTCCCAGCTTTATTAAGATCTAAAGAGTTTGAGGTACCAATGGGAGTACTTATACTATTAGTGTTTTCATAAACATATGTTTTGAGAAGATATTTAATATACTTATGTTGAGATATATAGGTTTCTTCTAGTTTTTGAGAAATTTGAAAACTAAGGAAAAAAAAGTTAACTCACCCATCATACTCATTTCCAATTCAGATTTCATTAGACTTGCAAAAGATTCAGTTAAAGATTGCTGAGTTGAACCAAATATGATGTCATCAACATAAATTTGAACAATCAAAACATTTTTCTTATCATTCTTTATAAAAAGGGTTGGATCTTCATTTCCCTTAACATAGTTATTTTGAATCAAAAATCATGTGAGTCTATCATACCAGGCTCGTGGGGCTTTCTTAAGACCATACAAAGCTTTGGTAAGTCTAAAAACATGATCAGAATGTTTTGTATCTTCAAATCCAGGAGGTTGTTCAACAAAAACTTCCTCTTGACATAACCGTTAAGAAAAGCACATTTCACATCCATTTGAAAAAGTTTAAAATTGAAGAATGCTGCAAAGTCAAGTAGAATACGAATAGATTCAAGTCTAGCTACTGGAGCGTAGGTTTCTTCATAGTCTATTCCCTCTTGCTGATTATAGCCTTTAGCAACAAGTCTAGTTTTATTCCTTACTATGACTCCATTTTCATCACACTTGTTTCTGAAGACCCATTTTACCCCAATGACAGAATATTCCTTAGGTCTTTCAACCAAGGTCCAGTCCTTATTCCTATCAAATTCATTTAGTTCATCTTGCATGGCTTTGATCCAATCATCATCACCTAAATATTCATCAGTGATTTTTAGTTCTAATTGGGAAAGAAATGCTAGATGTTATACTTTGTTTCTTAAAGAAATTATAGTCCTTACAGGTTGATTTACATCACCAATGATGCTATCACTGGTATGATTCTTAAGAAACACCTGATTTGGGTTTTGTAAAACCTGTTCATCAACATAGGGTAGAAAGTCTTCTGGGGTAAATGTTCCAGAAGTATCTTCTTGAACATTTTACTTATCAGTAGGATCTTCTATCAAAGTTTGACAATCAGTTTTTGAAAACACATCCGACGATGTAGGTTGGAATGGTTTGAAAACAAAAGGATCAGACTCATCAAATTTTACATGCAATGTTTCTTCAACAGTACAAGTATTTATATTGAAAACTCTATATTCCTTAGATGTTTTGGAGTAGCCTAGGAAAATTCTGTCATCTGATTTTGGTGCGAATTTATGTAAATTATCTTAAGTATTTAGAATGAATACTTTGCAACCAAAAACTGTGAAGTAGGAAAGTCTTGGTTTTCTACCATTCCATAACTCATAAGGAGTTTTATTAAGAAAAGGTCTAATCAAAACTCGATTTATAGTATAACAAGCAGTACTTACAGCTTCAGCCCAAAAATGTCTAGCTATAGAATATTCACTCAACATGGTTCTAGTTATCTCTTGAAGAATTCAATTTCTTCTTTCAACTACACCATTTTGTTGAGGAGTTCTAGGTGCTGAAGAATTGTGAGAAATACCTTTTCTACTACAAAAAAGTTTCAAAATTAGAATTTTGAAATTATCCTCCATGATCACTATGAATAGTTTTCAGTGGAAGGTCTTTCTCATTTTTAACTTGTGCTCTAAAACTTTTTTAATAAGAAAAATCTTCAGACTTCTTTGCTAGACAACAGACCCAAGTAAATCTAGTGTAATCGTCAACAAAAACAAAAACATAGTATTTGCCTCCAATAATTCCAGTTTGTGTTGGACCAAAAAGATCCATGTGCACTAACTATAATGAATCAGTAGTTGAGACTTAACCAATTAATTTAAAACTAAATTTATGTTGCTTTCCATATTGACAAGGATCACAAACTTTAGAAGAATCAAATCTATGCTCTGGTAGATCCTTAAATAGTTTCTTCTCAGAGAGTTTACATAAGTTTCTAAGGTTACAGTGACCTAATCTTCTATGCCATAACCAGGAATGATCTTCCATTGCACTTAGGAAAGGTAGGTCTTGACTTCTAAGGTCTTCTAAGTTCAAAGTGTAAACATTCTCTTGCCTATTGGCTGAGAGAATAAATTCTTCCTTGGAATTGTGTACTACGCACTTATCATTCCTAAATTTCACAAGGAACCCTTCATCACATAACTGACTTATGATAATGAGGTTGTGCTTAAGACCCTTAATAAATAAAACATTTTAAATCAAAGTTTTAGCTAGAAGAACAATATTACCTATACCAACAATTTCTTACCGATCATTATCTCTGAAGGTTACCTTTCCACCTTTTGTTTTGATAATCTTTTCAAAATAGCTTTTGTTACGAGTCATGTGCTGGGAACATCCACTATCCATGTACCATGTATTGTTGTTGGTCCTTCCTTTATCTTCCTGAAAACAAGAAAAGAATTAAAATTTTCGAATCCAAATTTGCTTGGATCTGAGATTTCCATATAACAAAATTTTGGGAACCCACACTTTCTTAGAGAAATAGGCTTTATGAAAACCTAATGATTGGGTTTTATTTAAAGAGCATTTATTTTCCCAATGACCACCACATTGACACTTGGTACAAAATGGGGCACTTTGTGGAACAAAGTAATTGTTACTAAAAACTGTTTTAGCATGGGTATAAGCAAATCCGGATTTGTTTCTCAAAGGTCGTATTTGAGAATACATTTTATCAAAATTTTCCTTACCATGGATAAAGTTTGATAAACAATTCTTCAAGGAAGAAATTTCGGACTTGAGTTTTATAACCATGTTTTTATCTTCAAAATCATTATATTTAGAACTAGATCTAGGCTCAAATACACTTTTCATATAAATTACTTTTTCTAACTCTTTTGAATGTTTGTTCCTCTAAGAACTTACTTTTTCAAGATTTTTGAAAATATTTATAAAATCAGCATTTTTCCTATCATGATATTTAGTAAGATATGATATTTCTTTTGTAGGAATAGAAATCCTAGAGTTTTCCTTATCATGTTTTTTATTGAGTTTAGAATTCTCAATTTCAATATTTTCAGAAAACCTAGAAACTTCTTCATAGGTAGTTAATTTATTTTCTTCATTAGAAGAGGATTATTCATCAGAAGAGTTATAATACTTAATATTATTAGAATTTAAAGATACATTGGTGAAAGATTCATCATTTCATACCTTATCCATAATTCAATGATTGTTAATGGGTATTCTGTCTATAAGACCAAGATTCTTCTGTCCTGAAGATTCATAATCAGAAGATTCATCTGAAGAGTCACCACCACTGGCACTCCAAGTGTCATTTTCTTTCAGAACTTTCTTAGCTTTGGTTTTGTAATACTTCTTTCTATTCCTTTCAGAATGTCTTTCTTTCCTTTCTTTCTTTTTGAGCAAAGGGAAATCTGGTCTAATATGCCCTTCTCTCTTTCATTCATAACAAGTGACTTCTCCATCTTTCATATCTTTCCTTTCCTTTTTCTTATACTTGGACTTGAAATTTCTCTGGCCAGATATCTTGTTCATCCTTCGAGCAAGATTTTCTAACTCATTCTCAAACACTTCACTCACAGTAGATTCGGATTGGATAATAACTTTCTTAAACATGGATCTAGTTACTCTCTCAAGAGTCTTAGTTTTCATATGATTTTATGTTGTTGTAAAAGAAACAGTACCATTCCCATTCTTCTTCTTGATGTTGTCAGCATCTCTCTTCATTCTTGTTTCATGTTGGAAAAGAGTTCCGAATAGCTCATCAAGAAAAATTTGACTGACCTTCCTGTTCTCATCTATATCTCTTCTCTTTGATTCCCACTCATTGGGCATAATATCAATTATATTATCCACAAGGGCTTCACCATCTAACCCTTTTTCTCCCATAGACTGTAAGCTGTTGACTATAGTCATAAATCTCTGTTGAACTTTGCAAACTAGTTCACCATAAAGAAATTTGAATCCATTGTATTCAGCTCTAAGCATAGCTCTCCTTGTCTCAATCACTTTAGAAGTGTCAAATTGTGTAACCTCTAACTTCTTCCAGATACAATTAGCTACTTCACAAGAAGAAATTTGGCTATATATATTTCCAGTCATTGAACATAGTAAATTATTGCGTACTTTAATTGAGTTGATACTCTTTCTTTTCCTGGTTTGTGAATTTTCTAACTTCCTTATCAGGAATTTTATAATCACCAGTAAGCATAACAAAGTTATCCACTCTAGTATTGATAACAAAAGTCTTCATTCGATCTCTCCAGTACTCATAGTCATTACCATCCAAGATTGGTGGTCTTGTAGGATTTAGATTTTCAATAGAACCCACATTGACTCCTGCCATTCTTAAAAAAAACTTTGGCAACCAAACTAGTTAGTAGAAAGAAGTTCGTAACCACAATGTTTGGAACGACAAAGTTCAAAATGACGAAGTTCGGAGTGACAAAGTTCGGAATGACAATGTTCAGAATGAAAAAAAACATTCTATGTAATGAGGAAGAATAAAGAACAAGATGAGCAAGAAAAAATTATACATGAGTACAAGTATTTCAGAGACCTCCTTTGATTCCAATTGTAGGATTGAAATAACGATGTAGATGCTCAATATACAAGAGGGGGTGAATTGTACACTTTAAAAATTCCTTTGGAACCTTTAAAGTTGGTTACGGATAACTATGTTTTCCTTAGACAAGGAAAATTATAAGATTAAAAAAATTAAACTAAGAAAATTCACATCACCTCTAATCACCAACTAGATAATTGGAAGCAAGATTTACAATATAATATTCTACATTAAAGCATATAGAATCTAAACTAATTAGAGTACAAGTGTAAGGAAATATAAGAAGG
This sequence comes from Viscum album, assembly GCA_963277665.1. NCBI lineage: Eukaryota > Viridiplantae > Streptophyta > Magnoliopsida > Santalales > Viscaceae > Viscum > Viscum album. The sequence goes on along the minus strand of OY728141.1, from coordinate 1,685,460,182 downwards.
TTATACTTTCCTTATAATACAATATGCAGTGAAAAAACAAGTAGTAAAACTACAAGTAACAAGATATGAATCTTTAACCCCAAAGAGAAGGGTATCCAACAACCATGGATAAAGGTCCCTTGATTTATACTTTCAAGAAAGTCTGTCTTACCCACACCAGGGTAAGCCCTCGATACGAAGATTAGATTCTCTGTCTTACTATTCCCGCAAGCCCTCAACTTCAAGGTAGTGGGATCCTCTGTCTACCTTAGCAAGGAATCCCTCAAACTTTAAGGTAGTCGGCACATCTGTCTTCCTATCCCCGGAAGTCCTCGAATGTAATCACCAACATTCGGAGTCATACAAATCAATCTGAACAAGCAGTTCAGTACGCACAAGGCATGAAAAGCTTCTCTCTCTTCAAATCACCTTAACAGCATGTGGTCTCTAGATCAATCAACTTGTTATTGAGATCTTTCAAATGGGCTCCTATTTATAGGCAAATTCTAATGGTTGGATCCCTCCTCCAACGGTCATATTTTCCATGAAATTCAGAGGGACCTGTACATGTGTAACTCAACAAACTGTTAATTAGAAACAGAATGAATGACATCGTTTAATAATAAATCATGTATAACTGAATGCACGACATCATTTTGAAATGAAGCATATGTAAGTAAAACCAATTCAACATTTCGGAGTATAAGAAAGTCAAATTTTTGGAGTCTAACAAAAATGAAATTTGAAGTCTATGTTAAGAAATGTTCATATTCTGTTTTATAGGAATTCGGAGTCTGTTTTCACTAGAGATCGGAATCTGAACTTGCAAATTTCAAAGTCGAACTAGTAAAAGATCGGAGTCGAACTTCATAAGAGTTTAGAGTCGAAATCATATGAGTTCGGAGTCAAACCACTTAAGAGTTCAGAGTCAAACTTGATATGAGTTCGGAGTCGAACCACTTAAGAGTTGGGAGTCGAACTGCTTAAGATTTCGAAGTCGAACTGCTTAAGATTTCGGAGTCGAACCGCTTAAGAGTTCGGAGTCGAATGGCTTAAGAGTTTGGAGTCGAACTACTTAAGGTTTCAGAGTCGAACTACTTAATAGTTCGGAGTCAAACTGCTTAAGAGTTCGGATTCGAACTACTTAAGAGTTCGGAGTCGAACTCGTGAAAGTTCAGAGTCGAACTTCATAACAGTTCACATCCAGAATTCAGATCCTAAAAACAGAATGCGCCAAATCTTTACATTAATTGACTTCTAGGATTTTGAGTATGAATCCGGTTTTTGTACTAAAGAAAAATATTGCTATGTATAAGAAAATCTGGATTAGCGTATCTTTCCTTAAAGAAGTAAATTTTCCTTATGGAGGTAAATTTAATATTTGCTTAAGTATAAGGTGTTTGGGATTTTCAAAACAAAAAGGAATGGAAAAGTCATAAGGAAAACCTTATTGACTCAATAAGAAGATAATGAAATAACTTCTGGGTGAGGACAGAAATATTTAAATAGATGATGCACCTATTGTGCAAGAATATGTTGATGTGTTTCTAGAGGATTTACATGGACATCATCCAGAATGATAAAATTAGTATCCCGATGATTTAATTCATATTTCAAGGCTCATATCGATGACCTCTTATAGAATTGACACTATAGAATTAGTGGAACTCAAAAAACAACTAGAGGAATTGAGTAATAAAGGATTTATTCACTCTAGTGTTTCTCCATGGGGAGCTATAGTTTTATTTTTTATAAAGAAAGAAGGATACATGATGTTGTGAATTAACTATAGGGAGATCAATGTCATAACTATAAAGAACAATTATCCCCTACCTCACATTATGTTTTATTTGATCAACTTCATGGAGCTCAATATTTTTCAATGATTGACCCTCGATTTGGATACCATCTGTTGTGCGTGGCGAAGGAAGACATTCTGAAGACATCATTTCATACCAGGTATGTGAATTTCTAGTTTGCAGTAATGCCTTTTGGATTGAATAATGCACCCTCTGTCTTCATGGATATAATGAATGGAGTTTTAAAGGAATACCTTTATTACTTTATAGTGGTATTTAATGATGATATCATGGTATACTCTAAAATCTATGAAGATCATGAAAAGCACTTGATCACTATTCTAAATACTCTTAGATGAAATGAAATATATGGAAAGTTTAGATAGTGTGAATTCTAACATCAAGAGATTTATTTTCTTGGACATATTTTCTTTAAGGATGGAATCTCTATTGATCCATCAAATAAAAATTCAATCCAAGAATGGCCATCACCGATGAGTATAACTAAGGTATGCAGTTTTACTGGTTTAGAAGGTTATTACCAGAGTTTCATCCAGAATTTTTCTTGATTGGCTAACCCATTAATGAAGTTCACACGTAAAGGGGATAAATTTTGTTGGATAAAATATTGTGAAGAATATTTTTATGAATTTAACAGAAGATTAGTCAATTCTCTTATATTGACTCTACCATCAGGAAATGATGGGTTTCTTATTTAAAGTGATTCTTCATAGAAAGGACTTGGGTGTATCCTTATGCATAATTATAGGTTCATTTCCTATCCATCACGATAGGTAAAAATTAATGAACCAAACTATACAACTCATGATCTTGTGTTAGCAGCTGTAATATTTTATTTGAAGATATTTAAACACTATCTCTATGGTGAAAAATGTGAGATATATACCAATCACAAGAGTTTGATGTGTATTTTGTCATAGAAATAACTCAACAAGTGGAAAATACGAGGGCTTTAACTACTCAATGATTATGATTTCTCTATAAACTACCACCCGAGGAAGGAAAATAAGGTGGAAGATGCTTTGAGCAGAAAGGATCATGGAGTTTGGAACAAGATGAGAGTTGAAATGGATCCTATGTTCATTGATCTAGTAAAGAGGGATATTGGTATAATCATGGAAGGTAAATGATCAATAATTTTTTAAATGGTTTCCAATACAACATTACTATAATGTTTAAAAATTTCTCCGACTAGTGATGAAGAGTTTCAAAATAAAATTAAAGCTATGAATGATGGGATATTGGTTGACATCATATATAAAGATGGAATTTTGAAATTTGGGAAAAGAATTTGTGTTCATGACATAACTGATCTAAAATGGGAATTTTTCGATGATTCTCGTAGCTCCAATTTTTCTATACACTTGGGTACCACTAAGATGTATAGAGATTTGAAGGAATATTTTTAGTGGGAAAACATGAAGAAGGAGATTGCTGATTATGTGTCAATATGTATGGTTTGTCAATAGGTGAAGGCTAGAAGACAACATCATAGAGGAGTCATGCAACCTATTCCCATACCTGAGTGGAAATGGGATGATATTACAATGGAATTTTTCTTGGGGCCACCAAAGACTCCTATAAGGAATGATGAAATATGGTCCATTTTTGATTATCTTACCAAGTTTGCACATTATCTTGCTCTAAGAGATAATTAACTACTTTAATTTTTAGCAAGAAAATATATTAATGAAGCTTTAAGACTTCATGGAGTATCCCTATTGATTGTTTCTGATCATGATCCCCGTTTTAAATCAATATTCTGTAAAATTATTCATAAGGCCTTAAATAATGAACTTAGTTTGAGTGCTGCCTACCACCCTTAAACTAATGGAAAATCATGACGGTCTATTAAAACCTTATAAGACATGTTGATATCCTTCTGACATGACTTTCAAGGTATGTGGGATCAATATTTACCTTGGGTAGAATTTTCCTAAAACAATAGAATCCATTCAAATATTCAGAAGGCACTATATGAAGCGTTATATGGAATGAGATGTCAAAAAATAATTTGCTGGGGTGATGTTTGTGAATGAAAACTCATAGGCCTAGAACATGTTGAGGAAACAATGGAAAAGGTAATGGTTATCCAAACCTACATCAATGCATCTCAAAGTAGTCAAAAGATCTATGCCGATAACTGTAGGAATGATTTAGAATTTCAAGTAGGAGATCATGTTTTCTTGAATGTATCTCCATGGAAGGGTGTTATAAGATTCAATAATAAGGGAAAATTAAGTCCCAGGTACATCAGGCATTTCTAAATTCTATAATGAGTTGGAGTTGTAGCTTATCATTTGGAAATGCAACCAATTCTCTTCAATGCTCATGATGTTTTCCACGTATCACTGTTGAGAAAATACATGTCTGACCCAACGCATGTACTCACCTATGAAGAATAGAACTGGAACCTGATATGTCTTATTGTGAAGAGCCTATCATGATCCTTGATTTCGGAGAACAAGTTTTGAGAATCCAGACGACTCGTCTGGTAAAAGTTTTTTTTGGAGAAACCATAAACTGGAAGAGGTAACGTGAGAACCTCAGAAAATTATGATGAAGAACCCCCTGAGTCTTTTTATGTAGTTGTATTTGAGAAATTTCAAGGACAAAATTTTTTGAAGGAGGGAAGAATTTAACACCCTAAGCATCCACGGTATGCTTCTCATTGAATAATACAATAGCTTGCGTTGTAAGAAACTTCGATTTCTAACACACCATGACCAATCAAACTAGCCAATATGAATAGTAATAAATACATTTTGAAATTTTATAAATTTTATTTTTTAAAATGGACTTCATTTATTGATTTGGAATATCAAAATTATCATAGGGTGAATTTTTTGGTATTTTTCTAAAAACATTCAATTTTTTATGAATAGTGAAAAATACTACGTTATTGTTTAAAATTAAATTTTTATTTAAATTATTAGTTATTTTATTTAAATTTATTTTTAGGAAAAAATGGATATATAATACCTATATATGTTAAATGTAATTCATTGGAGTCATTTAATAATAATATTAAATATGTAAAATTTTACTGAACATTTTATCGTCTTTTACCCACCTTCTAGGCACATTTTTAAATTTTCATAAAATTTACTTTTACCACTTCTGTGAATTGAATTTCGAAAATCCAAGAGACATAATTGAAATCAATAATTAAAAACTGGTTCAATAAGATGAATTTTTTGGTGAATAGTAACTTTTATCTTTTATTTACCACGATAAAAAGTAAATATGGTAATTAAAGGTAACAAATGATATTATAATGACCATAACATATGTTTTAATTCTATTGGATAAATTTATTTCAACCAAAATCAACCTTAGGAATAAAATATGATCCTTTTGGTCCACAAGGATTATATTAGGACATTTATTATTATTTTATTTAAAGAATAGTTAAATGTGTTAAATTTAATTTTTAATAACTAAAACATTTTTAATATAGGGTTATACATTAGATAAATTCGACTATAAATGTTAATTAGAAAGATAAAATTATTTCCTTCATAATAGTATTTTATTTAAAAAATTTAGACATTAAATAATTAAATTTATTTATGGCATAATGATGATGTAGTAATTACCTAATTAATGAGAGATTAAAATAATTGATATTATAAATATCCAAATAAGTGTAAATTGAGACTTAACATGAATTACACTAATTTTCTAGGCTAATATGACTTGTTATGGTTTATTAAATAATTTTTTTCGAAGTGATAATGTTGTTATGACTTTCACAAAAACAAAATACCATATATTGTCAAAGTTGACAAAAATGAGTTTTTAAAACAAATACTATATTATTAATTGATATAATATTCCTAAAAATAAAGTTATTGGTCAAAGGACTTAGATAAGGATATATATATCAAAAATGAACCTCTTGGGGTTCTCTTGTATTTTTATTGTATGTTTATTAACCATGTATTATAATAACACAAGAATACATGGTAAACATTAAACTATTTAACGAAGAGTTAAATCTAAAAGATAAGGTTAATATGGTGACCTAAACCTAACTAAAACTTCTTGGTTGAGATTTTTTTGACTGATAACCACCTTATCCTAGAAATAAATCATTTTGGGTCCACTATAAACCGAATATGATTATATAATAAAATAATATTTCAAGCTTTTCCAAAAGTGACCCTCACCTCTCTTATAAAAGGGCACATTTCCTTCTCTCAAAATCACACCTCCAAATCCATAGGGCTTCGCCAAACCATACTCCAATATAATCCCAACTACCCTCAATTATACCTAATGGACTTACTTTGATATGAAAGACAACCTATGGAGCCCTTTTGATCAACTCAATAAGAAACACTCGAATAAGAGATAATAATTTCACCACCTCTTTCAATGTTCTTTTCCTCTTACACTTCCTCTTTCATTATTGTTTCCATAAGAAAATAATTACTCATGTACCTTATACATAATTTTTTGTTATTATAAATATGGTACAACCATATTCATTATTCTATCCATCCTATGAATGACAAGTCACTATACGTGCGTACGTACAACTTACTATCTCCATGTTGTGGGGTTGTTTGTTATTCAAACACTTCATTATTTGGATTGGTATATAATGAGTATAATTGATATAAATAATAAATATAACATGTTAATTATTCTGTATATATGATATGACATCCAATTACATACAATTTTAATATCAATTGAATGATATTGCCGCTCGTGCATACATACGGATTACCGTCTCCACAAACGCGATGAAATTCAGTCCCCATCATAACCATTCAAGAATAATTTTCATTTAATGATTTAAAATAATGTTTAAGAACAGAATATCATTCTGGATTTGTATCAAATACATCCTATATATAATAAACAAGGCTTACATAACCAAGAATATAAAGGAAAACAAATCAGTTACTACCTAAAACAATGATACTACTGAAATATTAACAAAACATTATTAGAATATCCTATATGAAATCATATTTTTGTATGTGGGTCTTGTAAAATTTAATAACAATGATTTAACTATTATAAATGAGGTTAAAATACCCTCAATCAATGAAAAGTACAAGGTAAGGGTTAATTCTACAATCTCTTCATTATCTGAGGTTGTTTATACGTGAGTATCTAATGAGACCACTTTATCATCCTTATCCGATTTTCTTAAAAATTTATTTCAACCCATTTTTACTATTTCCAAGACTATGGGTAAAATTAATTTATATCATTTTTTTACTATTTATTACATTTTTTGGAAATAATCTTTACGTTGTTTTCCAAACAAGGTACTTTATGTCCTTTTTCGACAAAATTAAGGAAAGAATGTTTTTTAACTTATACAGTGGGTGAGGCTATTTTCCACAATTATAAAACCTTTGATGATTCCCTTATAATCTTATAAGAGTAATTTGAAAATAAATTTTTTCTTTAATTTTGAATAATTTCAATATTGTAAGAGATATTTCACTCAAATAGTTTTTGGATTGTTTTATACTGTGTCAACATCCTTCTTTGTACTTTACATCTGTTTGAAGTTGATTTATTATGAAACAATCATAAATATTGTATTAAAGGTTTTTTGATATGTTGGATTGTGGATGTTATATTTGTATACCATTCATGTTTTATGGTTAATGTATTGAAATTTTGTATGCTAGTTTTAAAACGAATGTTTATATTATGATTTAACCTTTTCATATGAGGAATGCTTTGGACTTTGTATGTGACAAGTGGAGCCTGATATAGCTTCTCGATGCTTCAGTAGGTCTCACAAGACTAACTAGTGTCTTGGCCCCATTCCTTGCAAAAATATTATATATAGTCTTGGCACGATGCCCTGACTATGTGGTTATGATGTCCGGCATTATGAATTCTATCATTATGAAATTAGCTATTGAAATGAAATGTAATTATTTGACTTCTAGAATATCCATGTAAATTAGTAAATGGAATTATTTGATTTATCTTTTCCATATTATACTAAATTTTAAGTTTAAAAGGATTGTCTTTTATTCATACACATTGACTTAAATTTTTATGCTTATTTATAAAAGTTTTAGCTATATTTTTATCCTTACTGAGCATCTAAGATCACCCCATTATTATGTTTTATTTTTTCCAAGATGTGAAGAAGTATATTATAACTGACCTGTAGGGATAGGCTAAGGGATATGAGTGTGTTCTATAGAGGCAAAATTCTATTTCTTCAATTCATAATGTAATGTAAAACTTATATATCTATCTATTACATCAAAGGATACTAAACTAATCAGTATTTCAGGAAATGATTCCTTGTATCATACCAATGTTATGTAATAATGCACCACCTCTAGGTAACTGGTGTCGGGGCATTATAGAAGCTGAGAATATTTGGTAAGATCCACCTTATTACAAAATCAATGAGGACACGCTATAATATTATTGAAATAAAGTGTAAGATTAATTGTAATTATCTCATAAGGGTATCCTTTAAAAGAATCCAATATTCCATTAATTCAATCATTTCTACTAAATATGGATCTTTGGACTAATTTAATGAAAAATAATATATCATGTATGATTTCCATTGTCTCTCATTTTTTTAACTTGTGAATATTATTTTTATGGATGGATATTTTTTATCTGATCTATGTTGAAGAACCATCACTTGAATCCTTTTGATAAATTGTTCATGTGAGTGAAGGTTCCTAAATTTTCTTGAAAATTGTAAATTTTTCCCCTATAAGGTATTACAGAAAAAATGGGTATCACATGTGATGATGTGGAAACAAATTAAAAATATTTTCAATATTTTTTTCAAAAAATGTTTATCCCATGTATACCTTGAGTTTATTTAATTATGAAATATTTCTGATATAAATTTGATTCCATGTCCAATTCAGTTGATGATTCACATATCCTTATTTCAAATTTTCACTTGCTACTGATGGACTGGGACACAAGCGTCAATGCTTCTCTCATGGAATTGTTAGAGATTTTTTCTACTAATAATGGTTATTTTATGGTGTGTAACTCATAAATGGTATTAGGATTTATGAATAATTGTTGGTATTATGACTTATTATTTAATTTTGGAATTGAAAATCACATTGTATTTCTAATAATAACATACTAGGAGGAATAATGAGAGAATATGATAGTGAAAACCGTCATGTGGTATCTCTATGTGGATAAGAATTTGTATGAGGGAATCCCTAGGTACATCAAGTGGTATCACTACAATCCTAAATCAGGATCATTTTAAGTGGTGTATATCTCAACTTATATCAGAAACTTTTTGGGGAGAAGAAAATGATAGTTGAGGAAGTCCTTCTAAATACCTATCATTATAATTAAGGAGAGGAAAGTGACTATTAAATTCTTAGGGATAAGTATTTCCCGATTGAAAATCATTTTCAATTAATGGGAGAAAATGAAATTGAATATTAAAATGTGTGTGGAATTGAAAAAAAATTCAATGATTGATATAGATGTTTATTTGGGTTAGTGATTGTTTTTTTATCAATAATATTTTTAGAATTAAAATAAAAATGTCATTATATGGGTGATGGACTGATAATCCACCCACAAAAGGAGAGGATTTTGTGTCCATACATTGTAGGTAATGGATTTAAATTATATAGATGCCAATAAATACCTTTATATAAAGATTCAAGTGGGTGGTTTGTGTCATCATATTATAATTCATCAAATCATCATGTTTATGAAAAGTGTGATGTTGATGAATCCTTATTTTAAACAGGTTGAACAGAAGATATACTATATACTAATCCTATAGTTTGAAAGACTACATAGTTGTGGTGAAAAAGTACTAATCATATTAAAATCATTTATAGGAGCTAGTTGTTAGAGTAGTACCCATATGAAGAGTCAAAATTGTTTTGGATGTTGAAAGTATTGTAATATAACTCCAAGACAAAGGTTGATGTGAATAGGGATTCCCCATGATTTACTAATGAAGATTCACACCCGATCTGAACAAAATATTCACTTAAATTCTCTTTTTGTGTATTATATATGTTTCATAACCTTGGAACTATGATTGATGGATTTTAAATTATTTTAATAATTATAAAAATATATTAATAATTTATGATAATATTTAAATACATTATCGAGGCCGTTGAAGCAATCAAAATTTAATTGAAAGATTTATATAGAAACTTGTATTGTTCTAGTTCTTGAAAAAATGTGTAATTACTAGGTGTATGGATTTTCCAACTGAACATAAGACTCCAATCTAAATGTAAGAATCTAGGTGCTAAATGTAAATATTTGAACTCTATTAATGATTCAAAAAGGTATGGTATTATAACATCAACTATAGTATATGTCCATGTCATATGACTTCATCTTGAGTATTTGAGCCCATGATATGAATTTTTTGTATCATAAGATATAGATATTGTGTATAATTAGACTTCAAAATACTAATCATGAGTCCACATTGTAAAACATCATGAACATAAAACTCTATGTTCCCCAATGTAAATCTATTATTGAGTGTAAATATTTAACACTTAGTAAATGTTAAAGAAAGACAATGGATGAAAAATTGTACCCAGAGGAAAATGTAAGGATTTATCATAAGGCATTTTGACCAAAGGTCATTTATGTCCTCAGTATAATAATTCAACACTTGGGAAAATGTTGAAGTTTCTTCTCGATGAAAGATGTGATGATGAAAAACTAATAGGTCTTGTGCTTGGGTTGTTCTATAATTAATAAAAAATTACAAAAATATGCAAATGTGTGTGATCCCATTATAATACCAAAGATAATATGATCTTCATCGAGGGAAAGGGAAGGTCAAATATTATTAAAAAAGAGTGTTTCCTTTTCATTTAAATTCTGAGGAAATAAAAAACAATAGGTGATTAATCAGTACATTTTATTTCAGAATATCATGAAACATAATGAATACATGATCCAAGATTATCTTGATAATATTAAATTGAGGATAAACACATCATTTTATTCTTGATGTTTATAATGAATTAATCATGTTTTCAATGATAATGTAGATGAAGTTCCAATCGAATCTCGGCGGTTTTACATTAGGACAATAATATTTTATATTATAGGTTGTATGAGTGTTCATGAGTTATTGAGATTGAAAACATGGAATTCTGTCAATTCATGTGAAATTATTTGGAATCTAGAGTTTATGAATCGTGAAAATATATGATAGTTCCACAACCATACTATTTTTTTGATTTATAATTTATACAGTAATAGATAATTTGATCTGTGGTTTTTCTATGAAGTTATTTTATGTAAGAAGAAGTATATATTACTATAGATATTTTGTGAAGATAAGTTTGTCCATGTTTTAATAGAAGAATCTTCAAATGAGGGGTATTTTTGTTCGACACAATAAATATACATTATTTTTCAAGGGATATCATAGTAACCCCTAATTAAACTACTAGAAAAATAGGTATTTGCGACGGGTCATTTGCGACGGGATCCCGTCGCAAATGGCCTTTTGCGACGGGGGCCCGTCGCAAATCTCCCGTTGCGGAAAACGTCGTCGCAACAACAATTATTTGCGACGGTCCCGTCGCTAAAGATATTATTTGCGACGGGGATCCTTCCCATCACAAATATTACTCCGTATATTTGTAAAAACTTTTAAAATAGTAATTGCGGCGGGCCCCGTCGCAATTAATATTTTTTAAAAAAAATAAAAAACTATTATTAAATTATTTTAATGAATATCATAATAATACTATTTGCGACGGGCATAGTATCCCGTCGCAAATACTATAAAAAAAATAAAAAAAAATAAATTATTAATAAATTATTTTAATTAATATAATAATAATCCAATTATAATTCAAAAATAAAAAATAATAAAATATTACTAAATGATTTTAATTAATATAATAATAGAATTATAATTCACAAATAAAAATAATAAATTATTAATAAATTATTTTAATTAATATAATAATAATAGAATTATAATTCAAAAATATAAAATAATAGAATATTAATAAATGATTTAATTAATATAATAATATTAGAATTATAATTCATAAATAAAAAAAATATTAATAAGTTATTTTAATTAATATAAAAATAGTAGAATTATTTTACATTCAAATATTAAAATAATTCAAATATTACAAAAAAATATAATTAAATTATAATATTATAAAATTTTAATATATATATATAATTTAATATTATAAAATATAAATAATATTATTATTCATATTAATATTTTTATTTCAAAATATAATATTATTAATATTTTATAATGAGATAGAAACTACGAATAGAAAAAAATTCATATTTTGATTTAACAAACTTTAAAACATAAAAACAAACTCTAATCTGAAGGAGGGGGGGAGGGGGGATCTGCAGATGCTGGTGGAGGAAACTCCATCCCTAAAGCATGAGTGAGTCGGCGCATGTACTCCATCTGCTCCTAGTGCTGCTGCTGCCACCGACTCATCTGATCCTCGTACAGCTGCTGCTGGCGTCGACGCTCCTCCTCATGCTGATGCTACTACTGACGCATCTACTCCTGCTCCTGTCGAAGACTCTCTATCAGTGAAGTCTGAGATCGCAACTGATCCTCATACTGTGTACTAGAAGAAGATGCACGAGCTCCTCTCGAGCTGGACGCCGACATCGCAGCACTGCCATAATAATCTCCGGGAGTTAGTCGAGAGCTAATACCAACTACCCGGCCCTTCTCTAAGGCATAATGGGTGGCCTGCATCCATGCTGCCTCATCAAACTGACGGCTAGTGGTCTGATCTTATGACTCGGCCTGACTCTCAGGCCGGGTCTGTGACGCTGCGGCCTCATATGACTCATGTAGTTGCAATTTAAAATTAAAATTGTGAATATATTATATGCAGTTAATTTTTAAACTTGAAAACAAATAATACTGACCACGATGTGATGATGACGATCACCTCTGAGCTCCCCAGTAGCAGGATCAGTATACATCTTCTGATATACGTCGTACTCCGTAATATCGGGGTGCTCGACAGCCTATAAGAATGAAAAATAAACTATTAATATTTATAGTTATATAAAATATTTATAAATAATGTACGTACCAGATGCTGTCTATGAGTACTGAAAGAACGAATCCCAGCTCGATGAGTCACCTCCTGTCTCCCCCGATTCTGCCTCCCCACCGATGATCTCCTTTGAAAGGCACCACTCAACCAGTGCGCACATAATCCATCCCATACATGGGATGAAATGTACTCTGGTCGGTGTGCTCTGCATGACTCGTCAAAATCTGACACTCCTGCTTTCTTCGTGGCAGCTTTTCTTAAATTGTGCAAAAACTGACGAAAGCGATCACGCATGGCCACCTCCCATGCCTTGTGAATGGCGTCACGCATGGTATCCTCGATCGGATACCATAAACCCTACAAATAAATCAAAATATCAAGTTAGAAATGAAATAATTTTCAAAATAAAAATTATTTATTTACGTACGTACCAACCAATGGCCGAACATGGCCTGCTTCACATCAATGGGAATCTGCTCCCATGTGGTCCACGGCTGAGAGAAATAGTTGTGCAAAATAGCGTTGCCCTGTCCGACTGCTATATGCGGAAAACTGTAAAAATAATAAACATTTATTATGTGAATAGATTAATGAAATCTTAGTCAAATCCACAGATTATCACACAGGTTATCACACCTCCGTGTGCGTGGATCAGACCCAAGACGTGGACATTGCTCGGGGACGGGGTCAGGAATCATCAATCGTTCAAGACTGCAACCCCTCCGCGTATTCCCTGGAGCGCCTGCAGGCTGAGGGTCATCTGCCAGCAACTCATCTGCATCGAAAGTCAGGTCAGCATCTGCCAACTCACGAAATGAGTCGTCGTCCATCTGAAACAGAAAATGTTAATGTTGTTAGCAAATAATTGATAATTACTATTATATATACATATATATATATATTATGATTGTATATAACTACCATGGAATTCTATCAGTGTTCATCTTCATCATCATCTTCATATATGTCAATGTCATCTTCATATTCCTCCTCAACATCATCAATATCCATTTGAGTTCCAGTTGCTTCATCTATTACCATTTCAAATTCATATGTGACATCATTAACATCATCGTCATCACCAACTCTTAAATGTGGGGTGTTGTCATCGATACTCATGTCTCTTTGTAAAAAAGATTGATTTTGAGTACTCTCTTGAAAAACTTCAATTCTTTGCACATCCGTGAAAGCACATTCACTTTGACTAAACTGATTATCTCGAATTTTGATTTTTATTACACTCCACCAATCAGTCAAGTATCTTGATGTAGCACAGTACTTTGTGTAATAAACTTGATGTGCCTATTGAGCCAATAAGAATGGTTCATTTACTGCGAGAACACTTTTACATTTAATATCGATGATTCCATGAGTCGGATGAACACGCACGCCTCTCTCTATATCCAACCACCGACATTTGAACATGGCTATGTAATGTTGTCCAAGATAATAGAGTTCAATGATTTCATCAAGTATGCCATAAAAGTCAACATCATTTTCTCGATGATGAGATCCTCTCAAGCTAACTCCACTGTTCATTGTTTTTTTGATTCCCCATATGCATGTGTGTGAAATCGAAATCCATCCACCACATATGCATTATAAGTTTTAACAAGTTTGGAAGGTGGGTTACTCAATATACACAGCCGTTTGTCAATTTTATCAGCATGTCGAGACACCTGAAAATTTGTGAAATAATTATCAATATAGTAAACTATACATTGAATGAGTTTCTAAAAGATAAAGAATTTATGTTACCAGTTTTTGAAACCACTAAGAGAAATTTTTCAGTCGGCGTTCTTCGAGAGAAGCTGCTGTAATTTGTGGAATTTTTTTCTTGATATGATTATCATACAACCTATAAAAACCAAAGTTATTTACTGTAACATAAATGATAGAATAAGTGATATAAACACTTACAGTACAACTGATGTCATCTCTTCACAGTTGAGCAGAACATACGTATGAGCTCTGTGATGTTCATCATCCGAAAGCCAGCGTTCATAAACTCCACCAAAACCAAGCTCTGGCTGGTTGAAAACAGATAATTTATTGTCGATTTCATCAATATTCCTCTCGTTCCATCCCATTCGGTTGTGTTTTGAAGGATACTCAGATTCAAAATAATGGGAGCAGAAAAAAGATATTTCCTCTTGCAAATAAGCTTCTGTAATAGATCCTTCAACAGATGCTTTGTTACGTACTTTTCTTTTCAATTTTTTCATGCATCTTTCAAATGGGTACATCCATCGAAACTGTACTGGACCTCCACATTTGGCTTCATATGGAAAATGTAACATCAAATGTTCCATTGATTCGAAGAAAGACGGCGGAAATATTTTTTCCAGTTTACATATAATTACAACAACATCTTCTTCAATTTTGCATAGAGCATCATAATATTCTTTAGCCGCACAAATTTCCCGAAAAAAAGGAGACATTTCTGTTATGGAATCCCAAATCAGAGAATTCAACAGACCTCTTAATCCAATGGGTAGAAGTCTTTCCATTATAACATGACAATCATGACTTTTTAATCCAGTAATATGACCATTCTTTACACATCTAATCAAATTGGAAGCACAGCCATCTGGAAGTCTCAAATCTGCAATCCACTGACAAAATAATAAACGGTTTTCTTTAGACAGTGTATAAGCTACTTTTGGTTTCAGTAACCTTTCTATTCTGACATTCTCAAACAGTTCCAGTTCTGGACGCCTGCAAATTTGGGCAAGATCTAAACGTGCATTTACATTATCTTTTCTCTTTCCTGGCGTATCCAAAACTGTATGAAACAAATTATCAAAACAGTTCTTCTCAATATGCATGACATCTAACATGTGTCGGACCAACAAATCAGACCAATATGGAAAATCCCAAAATATGCTACGTTTAATCCAATTGTGTTCTTTTCCAAAACCAGAAATTTTCTGTTGGTTTATTGTGGGACCAAAAGTGATGGGAGGTAATGAAAATACAACTGATTTTAACTCCGAACCTGATAGCATTTTTGGAGGTCCATCCCTTTCAACTGTTCCTTTTCTAAAATGAGATCTGTTTCTGCGAAAAGGATGATCAGCTGGAAGAAATCTGTGATGACAGTCAAAATAACAAGGTTTCTTTCCATGAATGAGCATAAATGATTTGTTCTCTCCCATACAGTAAGGACAAGATTTCTGACCATGTGTACTCCAGCCAGATAACATCCCATAAGCCGGGAAGTCACTAATTGTCCACATCAATGCTGCTCTCAATATGAAATTCTGTTTTGTTGCAACATCATATGTACTGACACCAGTACTCCACAATCAACTTAATTCATCAATCAATGGTTTCAAATAAACATCAATATTTTTCTTCGGATGTCCTGGAATTAGTAAAGTCAAAAAGATATATGGCTCCTTCATCAACATCCATGGAGGTAAATTGTATGGAGTTAAAAAAACAGGCCAACATGAATATTGACTACCATAAGATCTGAACGGACAGAAACCATCAGTAGAAAGGCCCAATCGAACATTTCTAGCTTCTAAAGAAAAGGATGGATGCACTCTATCAAAATGTTTCCATGAATCACCATCGGCTGGATGATTCAAGATTTTATCGGTTGAAATATTCTCTTTATTCCATGACATCATTGTCGTTGTATTCTTAGACATGAATAAACGCTAAAGTCTGGATGTAAGCAAAAAATATCTCAACTGTTTTACAGGAATCAAACCAGACTTCCCATGTTGTTCTTCTTTATATCTCAGTTGCCCACATGTGGGACAACTATCCAATGACTCATTTTCCCCAGAATATAAAATGCAGTCATTTGAACATGCATGAATCTTCTGACAAGTAAGTCCCAAATTTTGAACTAGCCTCTTACTCTCATAGTAATTTGCAGGCAAAACATTTCCTTCGGGTAACAATGTTTTAAGCAAAGAAAATATCTGGTCAAAACAGGTGTTTGACATTCCGTTATCTGATTTGATAGCCATAAATTTTTCAACTGCTTCTAATTTGCTCATCTTACAGCCAGGATATAATGCATCCTCAGCAGACCTCAACAACTCATAAAATTCAGATGGTGCCAACTCAGGATTTGAAGCTATATCAGCTGGAGTTTCTGTATGTTGAACAGATGAACCTGCAATATCATGTACTAAATCTTGAAACTGGGATGGATCCGGAATCAAGTTGGTATCACCTGCTCTGGAACTGCATTCACCGTGTTGATACCAAAAAACATAATCTGGTTGAAAACCAAAATGCAAGAGATGTCCCCCCACTTTGTCAAACGTGTCAAACGTTCTCAATGCACATTTTCTACAAGGGCATTTTATTTTTCCTTCTGAAACAAATTCTGGATTTGATGCCGCAAATGATAAAAAAAGTCTCCACGCCCTCTACATATACTGGATTTAAACCAGAACTGTTTGGATTTCTACATTGATTTATCCATATGCGGTCACCTAATAATGATTTTTGACGACCTCGTTGTTCCATATTTTTCTATAAAATATAAAAGCATTAC
Organism: Viscum album; assembly: GCA_963277665.1. Classification (NCBI taxonomy): domain Eukaryota; kingdom Viridiplantae; phylum Streptophyta; class Magnoliopsida; order Santalales; family Viscaceae; genus Viscum; species Viscum album. The sequence continues at coordinate 1,685,442,816 of OY728141.1, read as the reverse complement.
TGGTTTTGAATAATTTTTTAGAAAAAACACTCAAGCAAGGATAATTATAGAGTTTACATCATACACGACTGACGCAAACTTTTTATTGAGATAGACCTAAAAATTGACCCTTTAAGCATTGAATATGTCGAGAATAAAGCAAAACCTATTACAAATATTGATAATTTTAATATTATATAATTTTTATTATTATTTTCATATTACTAATATTATTTTTTCATAACTATTAATTATATAATAATAACATTATTACATTATTAGTATATTTTATTATTAATATTAAAATAATATAATTTTCTATATTATATACAATTCTCCTTTCATCTGTGTGTTTAACATTTTGTCTCCACATGTAATATTTGCATTCACTTTCACCTCTCCATTAGTGAGTAGGTTGATAATTTTGAAAAAGAATGCCAATATTACATGTGGAGATAGAAAACACACAGATGAAAGGAGAATTGTATATAATATAAAAAATTATATTATTTTAATATTAATAATAAAATATACTAATAATGTAATAATGTTATTATTCCTAATTATTGGTAATTATTCCTAATTATTGGTAATTATTCCTAATTATTGGTAATTATTCCTAATTATTGATAATTATTCCTAATTATTTGTAATTATTCCTAATTATTGGTAATTATTCATAAATATTGGTAATTATTGGTAATTATTCCTAATTATTGGTAATTATATGAATAATTACCAATAATTAGGAATAATTACCAATAATTAGAAATAATAACATTACTAGTATATTTTATTATTAATATTAAAATAATATAATTTTTTATATTATATACAATTCTCCTTTCATCTGTGTGTTCTCTGTCTCCACATACAAATATTACATGTGGAGACAGAAAACACACAGATGAAAGGAGAATTGTATATAATATAAAAAATTATATTATTTTAATATTAATAATAAAATATACTAAGAATGTAATAATGTTATTATTCCTAATTATTGGTAATTATTCTTAATTATTGGTAATTCTTACTAATTATTGATAATTATTAATAATTATTGGTAATCGTTTTGAATCATTACTAATTATTGTTAATTATTCCTAATTATTGGTAATTATTCCTAATTATTGGTAATTATTTCTAATTATTGGTAATTATTCCTAAATATTGTTAATTATTCCTAATTATTGGTAATTATTCCTAATTATTGGTAATTATTGGTAATTATTGATAATTATTGGTAATTATTATTAATTATTATTAATTATTGATAATTATTACTAATTATTGGTAATTATTACTAATTATTGGTAATTATTACTAATTATTACTAATTATTGGTAATTATTACTAATTATTACTAATTATTAGTAATTATTACTAATTATTATTATTTATTACTAATTATTACTAATTATTGGTAATTATTATTAATTATTACTAATTATTGGTAATTATTATTAATTATTACTAATTATTGGTAATTATTATTAATTATTACTAATTAGTGGTAATTATTGGTAATTATTACTAATTATTACCAATTATTACTAATTATTGGTAATTATTGGTAATTATTGGTAATTATTACTAATTATGGATAATTATTTGTAATTATTACTAATTATGGATAGTTATTGGTAATTATTTCTAACTAATGGTAATTATTGGTAATTATTTCTAATTATTACTAATTATTGGTAATTATTACTAATTATTGGTAATTATTACTAATTATTACTAATTATTACTAATTATTGGTAATTATTACTAATTATTACTAATTATTACTAATTATTGGTAATTATTATTAATTATTACGAATTAGTGGTAATTATTGGTAATTATTACTAATTATTACCAATTATTACTAATTATAGATAATTATTGGTAATTATTGGTAATTATTACTAATTATGGAAAATTATCGGTAATTATTACTAATTATGGATAATTATCGGTAATTATGGATAATTATTGGTAATTAGTAAATTATTACTAATTATTGGTAATTCTTGGTAATTATTGGTAATTATTACTAATTATGGATAATTATTGGTAATTATTACTAATTATGGATAATTATTGGTAATTATTACTAATTATGGATAATTATTGGTAATTAATACTAATTATGGATAATTATTGGTAATTATTACTAATTATGGATAATTATTGGTAATTATTACTAATTATTGATAATTATTTGTAATTATTACTAATTATTGGTAATTATTACTAATTATTGCTAATTATTGGTAATTATTATTAATTATTACTAATTATTAGTAATTATTGGTAATTATTGGTAATTATTACTAATTATTACTAATTATTGGTTATTATTTCTAATTATTACTATTTAGTACTAAATATTGGTAATTATTGGTAATTATTACTAATTGTGGGTAATTATTACTAATTATTGCAAATTATTAGTAATTATTACTAATTATTGTTAATTATTAGTACTTATTACTACTTATTACTAATTATTACAAATTATTGGTAATTATTGGGAATTATTACTAATTATTGGAAATTATTGGAAATTATTTCTAATTATTGGTAATTATTACTAATTATTAGTAATTATTACTAATTATTACTAATTGTTGGTAATTATTGGTAATTATTACTAAATATTCCTAATTATTGGTATTTATTACTAATTATTAGCATTTATTCTTAATTATTGGAAATTATTACTAATTATTCCTAATTACCATTAACTATGAACAATGAATACTAATAATTTAAATTTATTAAGTAACAAAACAATGTAAACATAATTAAATTACAACTAATTAAAAATAATTGAAACTAATAAAAAATTTAAAATAAATATTAAATTAAAATAAACATAAATACCTTTAAAATTGATCTGAGGTTGATCTCTGAGCGTTGTTGAAAACTTCAATATCAACTCCGAAAAAAAAAGTAAACTTAAGAAACGTTGAACTCTAAAAATAGAGTTTTGAGAGAAGGAAAAGATGGAGTTTGAGAATGAATGAAAAAAATGGATGGGGGGGTATTTATAGGTTAGATTATTTGCGATGGGATTATTTGCGACGGGATACCCCTCGCAAATAGTATTATTTGCGACGGTACCCGTCGCAAATACCTTGGCCCTCATTTATTACGGTCAACGGTTAAATAGTTATTTGCGACGGGTACCGTCGAAAATAATAACCTGCCGACATACTATTTGCGACGGGGGTATATTCTCGTCGCAAATAGCTATTACCGCCGATTATTTGTGATGGGGGTATATTCCCGTCGCAAATAGCTATTACCGCCGTCGGTTATTTGCGACGGGCGGTAACCGCCCGTCGCAAATAACATTCCCGCGATTTGGCGCATAAAGTGTGCCAGTCCTTTTGTGACGGGGAAAGCTAACCCGTCGCAAATACCTACTTATTTGCGACGGGCAAATTCCCCCGTCGCAAATAACCCGTCGCAAATGCCCATTTTTTCCATAGTGTGAGTATTCTAAAATGGTTATTCTTCACTATTGTCAATTTTCTAATCTCAATAAATAATTTATTTTATATAAAAAAGAAATAAATCATGTAATTTATAGTCACATATGAATTAATGGGATGCGAATTTTGGGAAGGATAGAAGTGAAATTAAAGTGTTTTTTGTGTATCTTATTGTGTTTTCTTGTTCAATGAGTATCTAAACGAACTGAAGATCTCAAAGAAGAAGAAGAGAGATCCATTGAATGATGTAATGATGTTGAAGAAGAATATGTCAACCATAATTCAAAGATCTTATAGAACCGTGTTGATGTACTAAGAAGAAGAACATTATGTGATAACCTTTTTTTAAGTCTCATGAAGAGATTTTTTGTTTGAAAATCACATGATCTGGGTGTGTGAGACACCAAGGTGAATATTTATATATTGTCTATATTGAATTCTTATGATCTATGACCCAATTGAAGAGTATTAACAAATACATTCCTGAATTTGGATAGGATGTCTTTGAAAAGAATGATATTAGTTTTGGTGATGTAAATTCATCCAATATAGAGCTACTGATCAACATACAAAGGAATCCTCATAGGAAGATCCTTCATATATTTAGTGTGATAGAATATAACCAATGTGGATTAGGGTCCACTTAAATAACATTATCCAACAAGGAAAATATTGTTAGAATCTATATAATAATTTCATAATGAAGTTGGTAAGGGAATTCACAAGATATGCAAAAAAGTGGTTGGTGATACAATGGCCATGTGAAGATCCGTGATACTCTGATATAGTATTGGTGTGGAGAGAACCCATCATTTCAAATTAAAATACATTAATTAATATTAATAATCTGTAATTGAGGTGTATAATGTAGAGACCCGTAGCCTGACGTACATTGACATTACATTACATTTGCGGAATACTTAGTACATAACAAAAACACACACACAAGGATCGTAATAGTTAAGTGTTTTTGGAAACTCGGAACGTAATCTTCTAATCGTGGTGAAAGATCTCCAATATCTCCCATAAAGATCTTCCCTTTTTTTACCTAAAACCTTTCTTTATATCCTGGGGAAAATAAAACATAAAAGGGTGAGCTCAAATGCTCAGTAAGGGTAAACAAAAGAAATATAAATCTCATCGTATACACAAGCACATAACTTTTGGAAATCTTAACCTGTAAAAGAGATCATAATTTCATAACATGGGATAAATCATGGAAGTGAAATGTAATCACAATAATCATAACTTAAAAACATGAAACTTTGTGGCATACACACATAATCATAGAGAATCATTTCTTGTTAGTCAAGACTCATTGCCAAGACTATCTTAGTGGACAAAGTCCCTTTCTGAACCGAGTCACCCTCGTTTCAGTCCTGTTTCACTGAACCGGTATAACCTACCGTTCTAGCCCTATCTATCTCATGAGATATAAAATCTTTACCCAATGCATTGGAGGGAGATATAGGTCCCACCCATCTCATAATGATACCATTCTTATGTGTGCCACAAAATCATAAATCATACATCATTACATAACCCATGTAATAAAAATGGGAATCTTAAACATCGTGACATCATAAAACAATTCATATAAGATAAAGGAATTCATAAAAATAATTCCATCACAACATAACCAAATCAATGTAATAATAGGGATAGAAACAGAACCCTATGTTATCTTATATGGAAAATAATTTTGATAAAACACTTGAAATGAATTCTTGAGGAAAATATCCTTTCTTCTTCAAAATCAATTTCTTTTCACAAAACGTCGTGCAATTTTAAAAGAAAGAAATTTTATTGAAAATAGTCATGAAATCTTTTGGAGGAAGCTTCCTGAAAATAAGGCTTTATAAAACCGTAAAAATCCTTTAGTGCCGTATAAGTTAAAAAAACATTCTTTTCGTACTTTTGTCGGAAAAGTCAAAAAGTACCTCGTACGAAAAACGACAAAAGATTTCTTTCATATCTTTTACTAAAAACTCACCGAAGGGTAAAATTGGACTTAAACAATTGTAGGTGGATAGAAATAATATTAAATATTGAGGGAACATGTATGTGGATGATAAAATACACCCCAGTAATTACCAAAGTAAAAACAATCTCGGATAAAAGTGAGATTGTGATATTTCCCTTACCTTAGGTCCGATTTGCTTCGTATGTGTCCGAACCTCTTGTATAATGATTTAAATAATGTCATTGACTTATTACAGAATCATATTCATTGTTATGATATCATATATGGTTCACTTATGACTTTATATTATCCGTTCTTTTGTAAATTCCATGTTAAAGAAGCGTTTTGGGTAAAATCGTTTCATTTATCGTAGGTGTTTTGACTTGTTGTTCTTGACATTATTATTACTTATATCATGATTTACTTACTTCTAGAATATAAAATATGATTTATATATCATATATATTCAGTATATATATATATATATATAATAGATAGATAAATGAAATGAAAAACACCGTTCATGGAGACGGTAGTCCGTACGTACGCATGAACGTTGTTTTCCTTTCCTTATTGTCTTGAATGGAAGTAAGTAGATGACGTACATATATATATATATACATAAATCCAGTAGCTTTATAATGTCATATATTTCATTATTATTTCTTATATATACTTTATAATCATTCTTAAATGGTTAACATGGAGAATGAATCTCATCGCGTCGTGGAGACGGTAGTCCGTACGTACGCACGAGCGATGATATCATTTCCATAAATATTTAATTGAATTGGAGTGGATTATAAAATATATCAGAATCAATATTATGTTGTAATAACTATGTATAGTTATTATTTACACCATTATACCCATCCATGTAAGGTGGTGGTGGAAAATAGATTACACCACGGCGTGGAGACGGTATTCCGTACGTACGCACGCGCGGTGATTTCTTTTTCCGTAGGATGGATAGATGGTGAAATAGGGTTGTTTCATACTTATAATAACATATCAGTATATGAGTGATACTGATTTTATTACTTCATAATGAAACAACCTAAGAAGAAGAAGTGGAAGAAGAAATAAAGATGAAAGAATTGGTAACGGTAATTACCTCTTCTTTGAAGAGCCTCTTTGAGACCTCCTCTTAGGGAACTAAAATTGGTCTTTGAGGAAGACCAGAACCTCTAGGATGTTTCTAGGGAAGTGGATAAGAGATTTTGGAAGGGGTTGGCCGAGCTTGAGTGCTCAAATTGGTGTGAGGAGGAGGGGGAGGAGGTGTCCTTTTATAAGGGAGGAGAGGGGCACCTTAGGAATATCTCAAAATATTATTTTATATTAAAGTCAAAATAGGTTTATAATGGTTCCAAAGGGTCTTATTTCGAAGCTAAAGTGGGTATGGGTCGAAATACTATCATCCAATAGGATTTAGACAAGTTTAGGGTATTATTTTAACCTTATCAATTAGATTTAACTCTAAGTTAAATAATTTAACTTTTACCGTGTCTTTTTGTTTTCTTTCACTATATGGTTAATACACTTACTATAACATGCCAAACGAACCCCAAATTGTATATTATTAATACATATATCCTTATCTAAGTCATTTGGCCGAACCTTAGATTTTTAAGAATAAAATAACAATTAATAATATAATATTTGATTTAAAAACTATTTTTTGTCAATTTTGACACTATTTGATATATGATTTTTGTGAAAGTCATAACAGAATTATATATTCGAACCAAGTTGATTAAATCAACACTAATATATCATACTAACCTAGAAAATTAGTGGAATTCATAAAAAGTCTTAAATTACATTTATTTTGGTATTTATAATATCAATTATGTCAATATTTCATTAATAAGATAATTACTGCATCATCTTTGTGTCATAAATAAATTAAATTATTTGATGTCTAAAAATTACAAATAAAATACCATAATGTAGGAAATATTTTTATCTTTCTAATGAATATTTATAGTTGAATTTATCTTATGTATAACCCCATATTAAAAATGTTTTAGTAAATAAACTTTGATTTTAACTCTTTTAAATATTCATTAAATAAAATAATATTAAATGTCATAATCTAATCCAAGTGGACCTAAATGGTCATATTATATTCATAAGGTTGTTTATGGTCGAATTACACTTATCCAATAGAATTAGGACATGTGTTAGGGTAATAGTAATATCATATTTACCCTTAGTTACCCTATTTACTATTAACCGCGGTAAAAAAAAGTAAAAAGTTATTATTCACCAAAAATTATTTTCATCTCATTGAATCACATTTTAGTCCTTGATATTAACCGTGTCTCTCGGATTTTCAAAATTCCATTCACAGAAGCGGTAAAATTAAGTTTTATGCAAAATTCAGTTTTTAACCTACCACTTAGTGGTTTCACTATTCATCAAAAATTGAAGTTTTTCAGAAAAATGCCAAAATTTCACCCTAAGCTATAATTGATATTCCGAATTCAAAAATTATTTCTATTTTACAAAATTCCCAACATATAAGTTGCATTAATTAATTTTATAATTAATTTCCACTGTCACAACAAATAGCGTGTTTTTAAAAGATAATAACTATCAAAAGATTGACACTTGTTTATAACTGGTTTAAATGTGAAATTAAATCCAATGTCCAACATTGTATTAAATTGTAAAAATATATTCTAAATATACTTTAAAACCACTCAAATTAATAATTTATCACTATTAATTATTTCGATTAAAAAAGTTGTTTTTAATTAAAATTTAGTAATTTTCACTATTCATCAGAATATGAAAGTTATCCGAAAAGTACCAAAATTTCACCTTAGGCTAAATTCGATACTCTGAATCCATAAATGAAGTCCATTTTGAAAAATAAAATTTACAAAATTTCAAAAAGTGGTTATTACTATTCATAACGGCTAGTTTTAATAATATCTTAATAGCATATCGTTGTTTAGAGAAACTTGGTGTTGCGTACAACACAGGCTATCGTGGAAGGTCGTGATTGAGTGTAATTCAAGCCAAGTCAGAGATGTGTGTTGTGAAATCTCCTTTTGGTGTAGCGTATAACACAAGACATTAATGAAATTAAAAAGAATATTTTTCATAAAATCTCAGGGTGTTACATTCTACCCCCCTTAAAATGAATTTCGCCCTCAAAATTCGTCGGGGTTATAAATGGTTTACTATTCGAAAGTTTATTTAATCGAAACCCACATCGTAAAAAGGAATACCAAAACCAATCTTTAAAAACAAAAGTATGAAACGTAACGATTACCCAAATAAACTAATCACTGGGTTTCCACATAGGTGAAAATATAGATATGGAAGAGAAATCTAACCATCATGTTCTGATGGAGAGTGGTAGAGAACATGGCTATGGAAAAGCTAGCAATCACAAATCCATAAATTTGTGACGATCTAAGGTACCATCTGATTAATCAGATATAAGAGCACTAGGACAACATTTTTGGTTTTCAAGATCGTTTCCCTAAAGTTGAAGAATTTGAATTAGAATAAATACTTACTTTATTTTGGTAAAATCTCACTATTGTTCATGCCTTGAACAATTTCTACTTCATCTCTTAAATAAATGAAGTTGAATTTGTTATTCGTGAAGTGTTAGCAGATCATGTGATAGAATGACGGGTCATTCCATCTGTCTCAAACAAAATGTTAGCAAAAGTTATTAAATATACATAAGTCATTCTATAGTGAGATTAATCATATATGGTTCCTAAAATGGACTTATACTTCATATATCATAATGCTTAATATAATAAAACTAGTTTCTACTAAACAGGGACTTCCTGTAGGCCAGTGGTAGGCGATAAAGGCCAGTTGCACTTCGGTTGTGGGTTCGATTCCCACATCCTTGTCCGGCGCGATGGGCTGTCGCCCGTCCTACAGGTTGTCCTTTTTCTAAAACTATATTACTATAACATCCCATCAATAATATCGAAAAAAAACTTCTATCCATAAACAATACTAACTTATGGTTAACATAATCCATTCCAATATTTAGGCTTATCTAAAATACTTCGGTCCAAGCTCATAGTATAAAGAAAACGATAACTTGAAATGTCATCAACCAAGCATGTGAATACCATCATTTATCCCCCATATATCTTGTCGGTCACATTCCAATCATGTGAATACCTTAATAATGTATTCTCTTGAAGAATGAATACCCATTGAACCTTAGTGAAAACATTAATGTAGTTAAAAGTTAACACTTTCCATATACCAAAATCCTCAAAATTCTATATACTCAATCCATGATATCACTTAGTCCTTATATCAATCATGAGCTCATGAATACTGTTAAACATTTAATTTTCTCCTTATCCCTTCATTATGCGCATATCATCTATATTCCAAAAATATCTGAATAACCTTTCATGTATACTAGTAACATTAATCAGACAACAGTGTAACAATCCTTACATGTCTCTTTATTCCATAGTACCATGAGATTACTTATACAACATTACACATGATAAACATGTAATCATTCCACTACATTCTTAAACCATTGACCGAGCTTCAACAATTCTTTCATCTCACATATCATTTGTAGTCTCTTCATCATCATCCACATAAATACTTCCCATACGACCATACTGATTATCTTCATGAGACTTTCCCTTAGGGCATTCGTTTGCATAATGCCCGTACATTCCACATTTAAAACATTTAACCATTGTTGATGTCGTAGCAATACCATTATCCTCATCCATGTTGTTAACTGAACCTTTTCATTTGCATTTACTTGCTTTGTGTCCTTCATTTCCACACCCAAAGCATCTTCCAGTTCCTTTGAAACATTCTCCTTGATGCCTCTTCCCACATGATTTACATAGGGGAAATTGAACTTTCTTTCCTCTATGATCATCATGAAACTCCATCTTTCTCTTATTAGCCGAGTCAGGAAACTTACCAAATTTTACTTTATTGATCATATTATGAGATTGCTGATTTGGCATAATAATGATGTTTGGACTTCCAAATCCCATTTCATTATGAAGAATATCATTCCATTGTCCATCATATCCTCCATTATCGTGAATCATCTTGTTTCCAGCCATTTTCTAAAACCCAAAAAAGAATAGTGTGAGAGGCAAAAATCATAATAAAGGGGGAGTAACTTAAATATCTAACATCTTTGGTTTAATCTAATATCGTTACCATAGTTCTAGGACTATATCCTATACGTATACTTATCCTTAGGGGCATCCCTAGACTTACCTTAGAAATATCTCTAGGGATCTCACTAACGTTTTCGCATCCTAGTTTCCAAAGGTTGACTAAACCTTTCCTCTGATACCAACTGTAGAGACCCGTAGCCTGACGTACATTGACATTACATTACATTTGTGGAATACTTAGTACATAACAAAAACACACACACAAGGATCGTAATAGTTTAGTGTCTTTGGAAACTCGGAACGTAATCTTCTAATCGTGGTGAAAGATCTCCAATATCTCCCATAAAGATCTTCCCTTTTTTTTACCTAAAACCTTTCTTTATATCCTGGGGAAAAGAAAACATAAAAGGGTGAGCTCAAATGCTCAGTAAGGGTAAACAAAAGAAATATAAATCTCATCGTATACACAAGCACATAACTTTTGGAAATCTTAACCTGCAAAAGAGATCATAATTTCATAACATGGGATAAATCATGGAAGTGAAATGTAATCACAATAATCATAACTTAAAAACATGAAACTTTGTGGAATACACACATAATCATAGAGAATCATTTCTTGTTAGTCAAGACTCATTTCCAAGACTATCTTAGTGGACAAAGTCCCTTTCTGAACCGAGTCACCCTCGTTTCAGTCCTGTTTCACTGAACCGGTATAACCTACCGTTCTAGCCCTGTCTATCTCATGAGATATAAAATCTTTACCCAATGCATTGGAGGGAGATATAGGTCCCACCCTTCTCATAATGATACCATTCTTATGTGTGCCACAAAATCATAAATCATACATCATTACATAACCCATGTAATAAAAATGGGAATCTTAAACATCGTGACATCATAAAACAATTCATATAAGATAAAGGAATTCATAAAAATAATTCCATCACAACATAACCAAATAAATGTAATAATAGGGATAGAAACAGAACCCTATGTTATCTTATATGGAAAATAATTTTGATAAAACACTTGAAATGAATTCTTGAGGAAAATATCCTTTCTTCTTCAAAATCAATTTCTTTTCACAAAACGTCATGCAATTTTAAAAGAAAGAGATTTTATTGAAAATAGTCATGAAATCTTTTGGAGGAAGCTTCATGAAAATAAGGCTTTATAAAACTGTAAAAATCCTTTCGTGTCGTATAAGTTAAAAAAACATTCTTTTCGTACTTTTGTCGGAAAAGTCAAAAAGTACCTCGTACGAAAAACGACAAAAGATTCCTTTCATATCTTTTACTAAAAACTCACCGAAGGGTAAAATTGGACTTAAAAAATTGTAGGTGGATAGAAATAATATTACATATTGAGGGAACATGTATGTGGATGATAAAATACACCCCAGTAATTACCAAAGTAAAAACAATCTCGGATAAAAGTGAGATTGTGATATTTCCCTTACCTTAGGTCCGATTTGCTTCGTATGTGTCCGAACCTCCTGTATAATGATTTAAATAATGTCATTGACTTATTACAGAATCATATTCATTGTTATGATATCATATATGGTTCACTTATGACTTTATATTATCCGTTCTTTTGTAAATTCCATGTTAAAGAAGCGTTTTGGGTAAAATCGTTTCATTTATCGTAGGTGTTTTGACTTGTTGTTCTTGACATTATTATTACTTATATCATGATTTACTTACTTCCAGAATATAAAATATGATTTATATATCATATATATTCAGTATATATATATATATAATAGATAGATAAATGAAATGAAAAACACCGTTCATGGAGACGGTAGTCCGTACGTACGCATGAACGTTGTTTTCCTTTCCTTATTGTCTTGAATGGAAGTAAGTAGATGACATACATATATATATATATATATACATAAATCCCGTAGCTTTATAATGTCATATATTTCATTATTATTTCTTATATATACTTTATAATCATTCTTAAATGGTTAACATGGAGAATGAATCTCATCGCGTCGTGGAGACGGTAGTCCGTACGTACGCACGAGCGATGATATCATTTCCATAAATATTTAATTGAATTGGAGTGGATTATACAATATATCAGAATCAATATTATGTTGTAATAACTATGTATATTTATTATTTACACCATTATACCCATCCATGTAAGGTGGTGGTGGAAAATAGATTACACCACGGCGTGGAGACGGTATTCCGTACGTACGCACGCGCGGTGATTTCTTTTTCCATAGGATGGATAGATGGTGAAATAGGGTTGTTTCATACTTATAATAACATATCATTATATTAGTGATACTGATGTTATTACTTCATAATGAAACAACCTAAGAATAAGAAGTGGAAGAAGAAATAAAGATGAAAGAATTGGTAACGGTAATTACCTCTTCTTTGAAGCGCCTCTTTGAGACCTCCTCTTAGGGCACTAAAATTGGTCTTTGAGGAAGACCAGAACCTCTAGGATGTTTCTATGGAAGTGCAGAAGAGATTTTGGCAGGGGTTGGCCGAGCTTGAGTGCTCAAATTGGTGTGAGGAGGAGGGGGAGGAGGTGTCCTTTTATAAGGGAGGAGAGGGGCACCTTAGGAATATCTCAAAATATTATTTTATATTAAAGTCATAATCGGTTTATAATGGTTCCAAAGGGTCTTATTTCGAAGCTAAAGTGGGGATGGGTCGAAATCCTATCATCCAATAGGATTTAGACAAGTTTAGGGTATTATTTTAACCTTATCAATTAGATTTAACTCTAAGTTAAATAATTTAACTTTTACCGTGTCTTTTTGTTTTCTTTCACTATATGGTTAATACACTTACTATAACATGCCAAACGAACCCCAAATTGTATATTATTAATACATATATCCTTATCTAAGTCATTTGGCCGAACCTTAGATTTTTAGGAATAAAATAACAATTAATAATATAATATTTGATTTAAAAACTATTTTGTGTCAATTTTGACACTATTTGATATATGATTTTTGTGAAAGTCATAACAGAATTATATATTCGAACCAAGTTTATTAAATCAATACTAATATATCATACTAACCTATAAAATTAGTGGAATTCATAAAAAGTCTTAAATTACATTTATTTTGGTATTTATAATATCAATTATGTCAATATTTCATTAATAAGATAATTACTGCATCATCTTTGTGTCATAAATAAATTAACTTATTTGATGTCTAAAAATTACAAATAAAATACCATCATGTAGGAAATATATTTATCTTTCTAATGAATATTTATAGTCGAATTTATCTTATGTATAACCCCATATTAAAAATGTTTTAGTAAATAACCTTTGATTTTAACTCTTTTAAATATTCATTAAATAAAATAATATTAAATGTCATAATCTAATCCAAGTGGACCTAAATGGTCATATTATATTCATAAGGTTGTTTTTGGTCGAATTACACTTATCCAATAGAATTAGGACATGTGTTAGGGTAATAGTAATATCATATTTACCCTTAGTTACCCTATTTACTATTAACCGCGGTAAAAAAAAAAGTAAAAAGTTACTATTCACCAAAAATTATTTTCATCTCATTGAACCACATTTTAGTCCTTGATATTAACCGTGTCTCTCGGATTTTCGAAATTCCATTCACAGAAGCGGTAAAATTAAGTTTTATGCAAAATTCAGTTTTTAACCTACCACTTAGTGGTTTCACTATTCATCAAAAATTGAAGTTTTTCAGAAAAATGCCAAAATTTCACCCTAAGCTATAATTGATATTCCGAATTCAAAAATGATTTCTATTTTACAAAATTCCCAACATATAAGTTGCATTAATTAATTTTATAATTAATTTCCGCTGTCACAACAAATAGCGTGTTTTTAAGAGATAATAACTATCAAAAGATTGACACTTGTTTATAACTGGTTTAAATGTGAAATTAAATCCAATGTCCAACATTGTATTAAATTGTAAAAATATATTCTAAATATACTTTAAAACCACTCAAATTAATAATTTATCACTATTAATTATTTCGATTAAAAAAGTTGTTTTTAATTAAAATTTAGTAATTTTCACTATTCATCAGAATATGAAAGTTATCCGAAAAGTACCAAAATTTCACCTTAGGCTAAATTCGATACTCTGAATCCATAAATGAAGTCCATTTTGAAAAATAAAATTTACAAAATTTCAAAAAGTGGTTATTACTATTCATAACGGCTAGTTTTAATAATATCTTAATAGCATATCGTTGTTTCGCGAAACTTGGTGTTGCGTACAACACACGCTATCGTGGAAGGTCGCGATTGAGTGTAATTCAAGCCAAGTCATAGATGTGTGTTGTGAAAGCTCCTTTTGGTGTAGCGTATAACACAAGACATTAATGAAATTAAAAAGAATATTTTTCATAAAATCTCAGGGTGTTACATTCTACCCCCCTTAAAATGAATTTCGCCCTCGAAATTCGTCGGGGTTATAAATGGTTTACTATTCGAAAGTTTCTTTAATCGAAACCCACATCGTAAAAAGGAATACCAAAACCAATCTTTAAAAACAAAAGTATGAAACGTAACGATTACCCAAATAAACTAATCACTGGGTTTCCACATAGGTGAAAATATGGATATGGAAGAGAAATCTAACCATCATGTTCTGATGGAGAGTGGTAGAGAACATGGCTATGGAAAAGCTAGCAATCACAAATCCATAAATTTGTGACGATCTAAGGTACTATCTGATTAATCAGATATAAGAGCACTAGGACAACATTTTTGGTTTTCAAGATCGTTTCCCTAATGTTGAAGAATTTGAATTAGAATAAATACTTACTTTATTTTGGTAAAATCTCACTATTGTTCGTGCCTTGAACAATTTCTACTTCATCTCTTAAATAAATGAAGTTGAATTTGTTATTCGTGAAGTGTTAGCAGATCATGTGATAGAATGACGGGTCATTCCATCTGTCTCAAACAAAATGTTAGCAAAAGTTATTAAATATACATAAGTCATTCTATAGTGAGATTAATCATATATGGTTCCTAAAATGGACTTATACTTCATATATCATACTTCTTAATATAATAAAACTAGTTTCTACTAAACAGGGACTTCCTGTAGGCCAGTGGTAGGCGATAAAGGCCAGTTGCACTTCGGTTGTGGGTTCGATTCCCACATCCTTGTCCGACGCGATGGGCTGTCGCCCGTCCTGCAGGTTGTCCTTTTTCTAAAACTATATTACTATAACATCCCATCAATAATATCGAAAAAAAAAACTTCTATCCATAAACAATACTAACTTATGGTTAACATAATCCATTCCAATATTTAGGCTTATCTAAAATACTTCGGTCCAAGCTCATAGTATAAAGAAAACGATAACTTGAAATGTCATCAACCAAGCATGTGAATACCATCATTTATCCCCCATATATCTTGTCGGTCACATTCCAATCATGTGAATACCTTAATCATGTATTCTCTTGAAGAATGAATACCCATTTAACCTTAGTGAAAACATTAATGCAGTTAAAAGTTAACACTTTCCATATACCAAAATCCTCAAAATTCTATATACTCAAACCATGATATCACTTAGTCCTTATATCAATCATGAGCTCATGAATACTGTTAAACATTTAATTTTCTCCTTATCCCTTCATTATGCGCATATCATCTATATTCCAAAAATATCTGAATAACCTTTCATTGATACTGGTAACATTAATCAGACAACAGTGTAACAATCCTTACATGTCTCTTTATTCCATAGTACCATGAGATTACTTATACAACATTACACATGATAAACATGTAATCATTCCACTACATTCTTAAACCATTGACCGAGCTTCAACAATTCTTTCATCTCACATATCATGTGTAGTCTCTTCATCATCATCCACATAAATACTTCCCATACGACCATACTGATTATCTTCATGAGACTTTCCCTTAGGGCATTGGTTTGCATAATGCCCGTACATTCCACATTTAAAACATTTAACCATTGTTGATGTCGTAGCAATACCATTATCATCATCCATGTTGTTAACTGAACCTTTTCCTTTGCATTTACTTGCTTTGTGTCCTTCTTTTCCACACCCAAAGCATCTTCCAGTTCCTTTGAAACATTCTCCTTGATGCCTCTTCCCACATGATTTACATAGGGGAAATTGAACTTTCTTTCCTCTATGATCATCATGAAACTCCATCTTTCTCTTATTAGCCGAGTCAGGAAACTTACCAAATTTTACTTTATTGATCATATTATGAGATTGCTGATTCGGCATAATAATGATGTTTGGACTTCCAAATCCCATTTCATTATGAAGAATATCATTCCATTGTCCATCATATCCTCCATTATCGTGAATCATCTTGTTTCCAGCCATTTTCTAAAACCCAAAAAAGAATAGTGTGAGAGGCAAAAATCATAATAAAGGGGGAGTAACTTAAATATCTAAAATCTTTGGTTTAATCTAATATCGTTACCATAGTTCTAGGACTATATCCTATACGTATACTTATCCTTAGGGGCATCCCTAGACATACCTTAGAAATATATCTAGGGATCTCACTAACGTTTTCGCATCCTAGTTTCCAAAGGTTGACTAAACCTTTCCTCTGATACCAACTGTAGAGACCCGTAGCCTGACGTACATTGAAATTACATTACATTTGCGGAATACTTAGTACATAACAAAAACACACACACAAGGATCGTAATATTTTAGTGTCTTTGGAAACTCGGAACGTAATCTTCTAATCGTGGTGAAAGATCTCCAATATCTCCCATAAAGATCTTCCCTTTTTTTTACCTAAAACCTTTCTTTATATCCTGGGGAAAAGAAAACATAAAAGGGTAATCTCAAATGATCAGTAAGGGTAAACAAAAGAAATATAAATCTCATCGTATACATAAGCACATAACTTTTGGAAATCTTAACCTGCAAAAGAGATCATAATTTCATAACATGGGATAAATCATGGAAGTGAAATGTAATCACAATAATCATAACTTAAAAACATGAAAATTTGTGTCATACACACATAATCATAGAGAATAATTTCTTGTTAGTCAAGACTCATTGCCAAGACTATCTTAGTGGACAAAGTCCCTTTCTGAACCGAGTCACCCTCGTTTCAGTCCTGTTTCACTGAACTGGTATAACCTACCGTTCTAGCCCTGTCTATCTCATGAGATATAAAATCTTTACCCAATGCATTGGAGGGAGATATAGGTCCCACCCATCTCATAATGATACCATTCTTATGTGTGCCACAAAATCATAAATCATACATCATTATATAACCCATGTAATAAAAATGGGAATCTTAAACATCGTGACATCATAAAACAATTCATATAAGATAAAGGAATTCATAAAAATAATTCCATCACAACATAACCAAATCAATGTAATAATAGGGATAGAAACAGAACCCTATGTTATCTTATATGGAAAATAATTTTGATAAAACACTTGAAATGAATTCTTGAGGAAAATATCCTTTCTTCTTCAAAATCAATTTATTTTCACAAAACGTCATGCAATTTTAAAAGAAAGAAATTTTATTGAAAATAGTAATGAAATCTTTTGGAGGAAGCTTCATGAAAATAAGGCTTTATAAAACCGTAAAAATCCTTTCGTGCCGTATAAGTTAAAAAACATTCTTTTCGTACTTTTGTCGGAAAAGTCAAAAAGTACCTCGTACGAAAAACGACAAAAGATTTCTTTCATATCTTTTACTAAAAACTCACCGAAGGGTAAAATTGGACTTAAACAATTGTAGGTGGATAGAAATAATATTACATATTGAGGGAACATGTATGTGGATGATAAAATACACCCCAGTAATTACCAAAGTAAAAACAATCTCGGATAAAAGTGAGATTGTGATATTTCCCTTACCTTAGGTCCGATTTGCTTCGTATGTGTCCGAACCTCCTGTATAATGATTTAAATAATGTCACTGACTTATTACAGAATCATATTCATTGTTATGATATCATATATGGTTCACTTATGACTTTATATTATCCGTTCTTTTGTAAATTCCATGTTAAAGAAGCGTTTTGGGTAAAATCGTTTCATTTATCGTAGGTGTTTTGACTTGTTGTTCTTGACATTATTATTACTTATATCATGATTTACTTACTTCTAGAATATAAAATATGATTTATATATCATATATATTCAGTATATATATATATATAATAGATAGATAAATGAAATGAAAAACACCGTTCATGGAGACGGTAGTCCGTACGTACGCATGAACGTTGTTTTCCTTTCCTTATTGTCTTGAATGGAAGTAAGTAGATGACATACATATATATATATATATATATATATACATAAATCCAGTAGCTTTATAATGTCATATATTTCATTATTATTTCTTATATATACTTTATAATCAGTCTTAAATGGTTAACATGGAGAATGAATCTCATCGCGTCGTGGAGACGGTAGTCCGTACGTACGCACGAGCGATGATATCATTTCCATAAATATTTAATTGAATTGGAGTGGATTATACAATATATCAGAATCAATATTATGTTGTAATAACTATGTATAGTTATTATTTACACCATTATACCCATCCATGTAAGGTGGTGGTGGAAAATAGATTACACCACGGCGTGGAGACGGTATTCCGTACGTACGCACGCGCGGTGATTTCTTTTTCCGTAGGATGGATAGATGGGGAAATAGGGTTGTTTCATACTTATAATAACATATCAGTATATGAGTGATACTGATTTTATTACTTCATTATGAAACAACCTAAGAAGAAGAAGTGTAAGAAGAAATAAAGATGAAAGAATTGGTAACGGTAATTACCTCTTCTTTGAAGCGCCTCTTTGAGACCTCCTCTTAGGGCACTAAAATTGGTCTTTGAGGAAGACCAGAACCTCTAGTATGTTTCTAGGGAAGTGGAGAAGAGATTTTGGCAGGGTTTTTCCGAGCTTGAGTGCTCAAATTGGTGTGAGGAGGAGGGGGAGGAGGTGTCCTTTTATAAGGGAGGAGAGGGGCACCTTAGGAATATCTCAAAATATTATTTTATATTAAAGTCAAAATCGGTTTATAATGGTTCCAAAGGGTCTTATTTCGAAGCTAAAGTGGGGATGGGTCGAAATCCTATCATCCAATAGGATTTAGACAAGTTTAGGGTATTATTTTAACTTTATCAATTAGATTTAACTCTAAGTTAAATAATTTAACTTTTACCGTGTCTTTTTGTTTTCTTTCACTATATGGTTAATACACTTACTATAACATGCCAAACGAACCCCAAATTGTATATTATTAATACATATATCCTTATCTAAGTAATTTGTCCGAACCTTAGATTTTTAGGAATAAAATAACAATTAATAATATAATATTTGATTTAAAAACTATTTTGTGTCAATTTTGACACTATTTGATATATGATTTTTGTGAAAGTCATAACAGAATTATATGTTCGAACCAAGTTGATTAAATCAACACTAATATATAATACTAACCTATAAAATTATTGTAATTCGTAAAAAGTCTTAAATTACATTTATTTTGGTATTTATAATATCAATTATGTCAATATTTCATTAATAAGATAATTATTGCATCATCTTTGTGTCATAAATAAATTAAATTATTTGATGTCTAAAAATTACAAATAAAATACCATCATGTAGGAAATCTTTTTATCTTTCTAATGAATATTTATAGTCGAATTTATCTTATGTATAACCCCATATTAAAAATGTTTTATTAAATAAACTTTGATTTTAACTCTTTTAAATATTCATTAAATAAAATAATATTAAATGTCATAATCTAATCCAAGTGGACCTAAATGGTCATATTATATTCATAAGGTTGTTTTTGGTCGAATTAAACTTATCCAATAGAATTGGGACATGTGTTAGGGTAATAGTAATATCATATTTACCCTTAGTTGCCCTATTTACTATTAACCGCGGTAAAAAAAAGTAAAAAGTTACTATTCACCAAAAATTATTTGCATCTCATTGAACCACATTTTAGTCCTTGATATTAACCGTGTCTCTCGGATTTTCGAAATTCCATTCACAGAAGCGGTAAAATTAAGTTTTATGCAAAATTCAGTTTTTAACCTACCACTTAGTGGTTTCACTATTCATCAAAAATTGAAGTTTTTCAGAAAAATGCCAAAATTTCACCCTAAGCTATAATTGATATTCCGAATTCAAAAATGATTTCTATTTTACAAAATTCCCAACATATAAGTTGCATTAATTAATTTTATAATTAATTTCCGTTGTCACAACAAATAGCGTGTTTTTAAGAGATAATAACTATCAAAAGATTGACACTTGTTTATAACTGGTTTACATGTGAAATTAAATCCAATGTCCAACATTGTATTAAATTGTAAAAATATATTCTAAATATACTTTAAAACCACTCAAATTAATAATTTATCACTATTAATTATTTCGATTAAAAAAGTTGTTTTTAATTAAAATTTAGTAATTTTCACTATTCATCAGAATATGAAAGTTATCCGAAAAGTACCAAAATTTCACCTTAGGCTAAATTCGATACTCTGAATCCATAAATGAAGTCCATTTTGAAAAATAAAATTTACAAAATTTCAAAAAGTGGTAATTACTATTCATAACGGCTAGTTTTAATAATATCTTAATAGCATATCGTTGTTTAGCGAAACTTGGTGTTGCGTACAACACACGCTATCGTGGAAGGTCGCGATTGAGTGTAATTCAAGGCAAGTCAGAGATGTGTGTTGTGAAAGCTCCTTTTGGTGTAGCGTATAACACAAGACATTAATGAAATTAAAAAGAATATTTTTCATAAAATCTCGGGGTGTTACATATAATATATAAATGAAAGGGGTTGGTCTTTGTTCCAATCGTTGTAAAAAATATTTATTTTTTCGTGCTTTTATTTACTACTTTTGTGAGTGACTATGTGTGACATAAGAATGATTTAAATAAGGTTAAACAAATATATAAGGTTGGATATAAAAGTAATTAAATTCATAAAGGTTTTATGTAACCACATATTAACCCCAACATTCTCATTGGTGCATCGATCCTCTGAGAAAATCATAAAATAATGATTGAAATGTTTATAAAAATTCATCACATGATTCCATACATTTTACTTTGATATCTTTTTATATAGTTGATGTAATCAAAGGATTTTAAAGATATCCCTAAAATGAAAACATTCCCTCTCCATAATTAAATACATAAGAATATTTTCAATGAACACCACTATAAACATCCACAATAACTCATGAGACATTGAGTTCAACAATACCATGAATGTTGTTAGATGATTAATTGCTATAAATGTATCATTAAAAATGTAAATTATATATAAGGAAACCTAAATGAATTAATATGAAAATTTTCCACTTTCACTCTCACCTGATGATATCCCAACCATATAACAATCTTCAAGAACAATCTATCTCTGTTCAATTGTTAAAATATGGTACTAATACTAAGGATTAGATAGTATTTCTTCATCGCTACCTCGTTCAAAAACAAATAATACATACATTTCCTTAATTTATCAACTTAATTTTTGTATGAAATAATAGAGCTCGCTAGGGTGATATACTAGATTTAATAATTCCTTAATTTATAAAATATTCAACCTGAATTTTAAAAATTGATTTATTCAAATGATTCGTCCTATAATGGCACATGGAAATCAACATGGATTTGGATTTTGACCATATTTGAAGTTCAATATCTTGTTGTGTGGGAAATGCAACGACATCCTTGAAAAAAAACCAAAAAATCTTCTAAAATTCTCAGAGACCCTTCCACCTACACCTCTATAATAATGTATTTAATCTGAACCACTATAATGAAATAGACTCCCAATATATATAATTCATATAATTGTCCAAGTCTGTATTAAAAATCTCACACTAAACATTTATTTTTTATGAGTCACTAATCTATAATAAAAATTACACCCAATACTTGATAAATATGACATTGAATGGTTGTATAAATAACCTAAAAAATTATCCAATTGACTGAAATTTCTACATCATCCACTCCAACCATCACCATATATCTATTAAACAAGGCTACCCACAATATTGAAAAATAGCACTAATGGAAAAGAAATTGTATTCACACATTATGTCTTCATGATTGGACTAAGATATGTGAAATTAAGGAGTGAAATACTCATATATCAATCAATGCATAAACTAATACATAGTGTAGAGAGATAGTGGATTAAAAAGTTTAGGGCAATCTTAGTGCTTGAATATTTTTCGCGCAAAACAATTCACATTATTTACTCCCACTTTATTCATCATGATGTTGATAAATAATTTTGAGGTGACCCAATAATAATATAAATAAATATTACTTCATTTTAAATTAATATAACAAACGTAAAAAAATTATGAAGCCCCCAAAATTTTAAAGGATTATATTACTTTTATACTAGATAATTAGAAAAAATATTTCATAAATTATCTTAAAAATATCCTACAAATTTCATTATATTAATACCCTTCTATACATATCATTATTATAATAGTCCATTAAATCCTAGGGTACGATAACATCGAAATGGGTCAGCTGAGGAACATTGTATGTATAAACATATGAGATATGAATAAATTATCATACAAGCTATTAAGGGAATGACTATATAATCATAACACAAGGAATTAATACCCATTAAATTTGATATATTTAATCATGAGTCATGTAATAATTATTTTTTAGATAAAAAAGGCAATTTTCATAAGTGTGTGGAATCATTAATATTCAATAGCAAAAAATGAGAGCATAACATAAACATTGGAATATAGAAAAAATATAAAATTATAACATTTTGAACATTTATATTATAAAAATTATCACTAATAAATATAAGGACATGAAATAGTTTTATCACATAAACATTTTGACATGATACCAGTTCCATGAACAAATTTTTTTACATGATACAAGGTCCACACAAAAACGTATGGACATGAAACCATGTCCATCCATCATGATGTTAATTGGGAATATATTTCAAAAATATAGTAATTATCTCATCAGGTAACCATCATTTCCTAATTTATTGGATGGATAAAATGGAACCATCCATCACTTTATCATAATCCATTCATAAATACACCACAAGATCATTAAAACATTTAACATTTAATTATAACATATTCCATGGATAAGAAAATGAGTTTCGTTGATATTTCATCATCAGAGATATAATCTATCCAAAGAATGAAAATTTATGGTATCATAGAATTATAACAAAATTTAAATATATGTAAAATCAACATATGTAATCATTGAATAATAGAGCCTTTAAAATATCACAAAGATCATTTCTTAAGGGAAAAAACCTTTCATTTTGAAATAACTTATTTAGAATCCAAATGGTTCCAAAACATTAAGGAAAAATATTTGTTTTAAAATAACCATGGGATCATATAAAAGAATATCCAAAGCACTATGTGGTCATAATGTTCATAAATTTTTTTCATGATGTAATCATTTAAGCAAATATTTTTTTATATTTTTAATATAATACCTTGTTTAGAAAATGTGAAGAAATTTGCCCTTTTAAATTTTTTTGTAAAAAGTAATGAATGGATAAAATTGGATTTAAAATTAATATATGAATACCCTATAAAATTATTAAAAACATTTTAGAAAACATAGATATTTATGAAAAATGATTTTCAACAAAAAGTGGAAAATAGGGTCACTTTTTCATAAAAACATTTTTTGAAACATGTTTATTGAGAAGGAGATGGAAGTGTTAATAAAATATAAAAACTATATATATAAATATAGGATAATATAAATTAATGTGGTTTATTAGATAATGATTATATAATTTCCCTCAATAGAAATTCAAGCTTAAATAATCCAGATTAAAATGTGATTGAAACATAACTCTCTTTCAATACGTATTATTCGACTATATATGTATTTAAAAATATATTATAAAATATATATAATTATTAAAAAATTATTATTGAAGTATAATCATACATATAACACCATATATTATTTACGTATAACATCTTGTCACTTTTTTATTGATAAGTCTTTATAAAAACAACTATTCTGATAGAAAAATATTTCATTATTCACACATGGTTTGACTATAGAGTTACAATCCCTGTTCTATTATCATTGTTTGAAAAAAGATAAAAATTTCAATAATTCAATATAATCATATGTAATTTTTATATAAATAATCACATGAATTGGTGATTGAAAATTAATTTCATCACATTGTGAATATGGTAATCTGAACGTACAAGAAAGTGATATTTCAATTTTTCAATGGTTGTAATTAAATAATGGTAAATAATAATTCAAAATTTTAGAATTATTTTTTATTTCATAAATATAATATATATTAATTAAACATATATTTATAAAAATCCATCTAAACCCATAATTAAAAATGAATGTCAACTCTCCAGGATGTCCTAGTTGACATATATGCGCGAGTGATACTTAATTTCTAATTTGATAGAATGGAGGGTCGATAATTTTTCTTCCATAGTCATAAAATAATTTATGAATTATTAATATATTATATTTATTATTTTATTATGAATATGATATATTTGAAGGATTTATATGAATAAATAACTAAAACAGGTTGGGTATGACAATTAACCCTTCTTTGTTAGTCCTCATTTAGATCCCTTCTTAATTACTATTTGAATGGTCTTTTAAGAATAAAATCACCTATAATTCATATATAAGGAATTTCATTATATATTTGTTATGTTATTGGTTGATTGAGGTGGATCAGTGTGGTGTAATGAATAGAGAGTAGGGGTTTCCTTTTATAAGTGGCTGAGGGACACACCTTGAATCATTTAAATGAGTTAATTATTATAATCTCATATTCATAAAACATTGTCCCATATACAATCTAGCTTCCTGAAAAATGTTATAAATTTAGAATTACCATTATAAAATATCAATTAAGATGAAAACATGGGGCATTATCACATAGTTTGACCTTAATTTATCAATTTTACCATTTTTATGAAGATTTTAATATTTTTAACAATGTTACGATTCATAATAACCAAAAAGTAAATGAGCATCATAAATACATTATAAAATAATGATTAAAAATTTGAAATCCTTTTACCAAGAATAAATCTATATAATTGTAATAAAATATATAAACATACAAATTCAAAATGATACGAAAAATGATTTTCTGAACAATTCATTTTTAAGAAAATAAGTATTTTTAAATGAAAATCAAGCATAGTGTTGATCCATAACATATAAATTGAATTATTTTTAATAATAATAATATAATAAAATTTAAAACCAATCCACATCAAAATTGATATTTGTAAATAATAGAAAATAAATAAAACAACTTTCTTTAAAAAATATATATTTTCCCTATTCATCAAATAATAAACTTCTTATAAATATTCCAAAAAATTACCCTATGTGAATTTTAACACACTAATTTAAAAAATGATGTAAATTTTATAAAAAAATATAAAAAAGTGGTTTAAATTAATTATATTATTTGTGTACATAATTATATAATAACTATTTTTGAATAAAATGTATTTTTAATGCATAAAATGTATGTTAGGAAAATCGAGTACTTAATTATCAATATATTTGTTTTAAACAAAAAATTTCTTCATACATATTAAAATTTGTTTATTATGATTCATACAAAAAATTTAACTGTTATGTTATAATGTTATATTATATTAATGTTCTTTTAGATTGGGGTATTTATGTATTGCAAGCTATCAAAGAAATTTTATATATTTGAAGATAAATATATCCTAAATAATTTTGGTTTTAAATTATACCCATTTATAAAAGTTTCTAAATTTAAATTACAAAAATTTAATAGAATAAAATAAGTATATAATTTTTTTGTCGCATCCATGGGTTCCCATATAGCTTCTTCAAAATTCTAATTCCTCCATATAACAATAATCAGGTGAGAGTCATTATTACATAGTTCTTTATCTCTTTGATAAACGATTTATAGAGTTGGTTATTCATAGGTAATATCATTATTATTTGTTATAACCTCTAATTTAAGTAGATATTAAGTTTCAAGAATGTACCCTCTCAAGAGGGACATATTGAACACATCTTGTACTTGAAAGAGGTTTTATGGAAGCTCTAAGTGATAAGAAAATGTTCCTAATCGATGAAAAATCCAAAAGGGACCAATATATCTATGGATAAGTTTTACATCGTTATAAATCTCATTATATACTTCATTGGATACATAAATATGAATACCTTCTCAAAAAAATCTAATTATTGACTTTATGGACAATGGTCATCATTCCTTTTCTATTGACTCTGAGCTGACATGATGTGAAATTGAATGGCTCAAACATTCTATATCATTTCCCCATCTTCATCGGGTCCTAATATCATTCATTATACAACATCATTCTAGGATGGTGGATTCATATACTTCCTTCTTATACGGATTCATAGGAATCTATTGAAATACATGAGTGAAAGCTATTCTTAGATGATAATTCGATAAAAAGAAGGGGTTTGTACAAAACACCATTGAAATCCGTATAAAATTATCTCAATGAATCGTACAAGATTTTAGGGGTTCCTCTCATATTGAACATCTATAAGAGGATTATAATTAACCATTCTAGATATAAATTAAAAATCCATAACTTTTTCCTAATACACAAAACATTACACAAATAGAAGCATGAAGACCAAACTAATATAGTGAATTTTTAATGATGGAATCTGAAACACTTATACATAAGCATGCTAAATTATATCCCGCTAGGTTCTTCTAGAATATCTCTCTTCTGAGACACATCAAACATGACACATATCTAGATAAAATTTTGAAGGAAACAAAAATAAGAGTGATCTCAAATGATCAATGAGGGTAAACAAGGAAGACATGTAAGAAAAATCATAATCATAAAGGTATGAGAACATGTTCAGGAAAACAGAATATCATACCTTTCATATCAAAGATAATATACAAGAGTCATGGAATAATCTTGTAAGTTCATAGATAATGAATAAATAAATAAATAAATAATCCATGAATGAATTACAGGGTAATGAAAAATGAATTGTGGAAGAAACATAATCATATAATATGATTTTCATAGTGGCCATGGAATCACTACCAAGACCATCTTGGTAGTATAGGTTCATTCCCTATTCCATCTTGGTAGTCATGGTTCAACACCATGGATAGCATGGTAGCATTAGTTTACTCCCCGCACTATCTAGGTAGTCGCGGTTCAATCCCACGGCAATCATAGTAGTCACAGTTCGTTCACAAGACCATCTTAGTCTATCTCATGATATATAAAACATTACCCAGAACAGTAGTGGGGCATATAGGTCCCACCAATCTCATAAAAAATCATGCATACATGTTCCACAAGATCATAAATAATCATATCATAACTCCTGAAATGAATTTGGTATTATAAACATGTAATTATTCCATAACCTGTGGGAGTAGAATGGTTTCATAATCATTTTATCATAAATATAACCTGTGAAAAGAATCCAGTTTCAAATTCATATAACCCATCAATGTGAAATGGGTTCCATAAATATCATTCCATCAAAACATAATCCATTCAAAAAATTAATATGGATGGAAAAATTATATAAATTCCTTATAAAGGAATGATTAATAGCAATGGATGTTATCACATATGTGAGATAATTTTAAATGATCTTTTAAAAAAAATTCTTGAGAAAATATCCTTACTTCATGGAAAATGAATTTTAAAATATGAATCCATTTTTAAGTCCCTTTTCATTGAATATAGTTTTGAAAACTAATAAAGGATGTTTTAAAAACAATAAAACATTTTTTAAAATCATTTTCCCTTGATAATTATCATTAGGAATATTTTGAAAACATTTTTGAAAACATTTTTGAAAACATGGTTTCTGGATAAAATAGATTTCCAACCTGAGAGAGAGAGCCGATGAAATTTTACATAAAACATTATCTTAAGTAAAAAAGAGTGGAAAAATGGTAATAACACATGATTTTATCCTGAATAAATATAGCATAAGAAAACACAGGTTTATTCTTGAGTGATGTGTCAAAATATTTCATCAAAAGTAGCATAAATGTAAACAATCCTGAAAAGCGATGAGATTGTATTAATAAAGTCAAATAACATGGTAACTTTGGATAATACTATCCATATAATAAAATTAAATTACATGAAAAAATAGAATTTAAAAATGATATTCGTTATATAATATGTAAAATGGAAGGATATACACCTCAAAAAATTGTTTAGGTTCATAACAAAACATGAGTATCGAATAAGGAAAATAGAGACAAAATATTT
The DNA here is from genome assembly GCA_963277665.1 of Viscum album. Classification (NCBI taxonomy): domain Eukaryota; kingdom Viridiplantae; phylum Streptophyta; class Magnoliopsida; order Santalales; family Viscaceae; genus Viscum; species Viscum album. Next base: position 1,685,413,857 of record OY728141.1, on the reverse strand, counting down.
TACCGATTTGGTAAATTTTGAAACATAACTCCCAGGAATGAATATTAATAAAATGGATATATTAATACCCATAAATATTTTTATATGATACATAAAATATAATCCTATGAAGTATATACACCATCCAAAAGAAAAGAGTGTCATACATAGCATCCATCACACAGGAATAAAAAGTGAGATGAAATCCCCTTACCTTGTGTCCTAAATCTTGTCATACTCACACAAAACACCTATAATAAATATAAATTTATTATAAATATTTTATTTAACCATATAATTATATCTATTACTATATATGTATTTATGACCATATATTACCCCCTTATTAATGAACATATGTTAAGGTTTCACTCTGGGTAATATTCTCATGGTTCATCACATATGTCTTAACTTATTATATCATTGGACATTTTAATTAAATCATGATTCCATAATTTGAACCATAATATAAATATAAAGTATATGAATTATATTTATATTATAATAATCTTAATAATATATAAGTATTAATTAGAAAACACTGTTCTGGGATAGGATAGGTTGTACTAATGAATGACATTTTGGTTTAATTGTCTTGTTGAGGGAGAGAATGTTGAAAAAAATATGTGTATATATCTATAATTATTAAATTATATTTATTATATCATATATATCAAATATAATTTCTAATAACCTATTTAATACATTCCATGTAGTGTATGAACGAATCGTATCACTTTGAGGGGGCGGTATTCCACACTTCCTCAAATGAAATTATCATATTTATATAAGATGAAAATCATAAAGGTATGTTATAAATAAAAATTAAAGAAGTATAAAAAAATTAATATATAATATATATATAATATATATAAATAGTTTTATTCATAATTTCTTCCATCATAGGTGGTAATGAAATTTGAACAATAATCGTTTAGTGATGCAGTAGTTCATCGTACACATAAACAGTATGTTCAATATCTATAAAATGTAGGTGTTTGTATGTATAGGATGAAAAATTATCATAAAAACATCCTATAATATTTAGGATACTTTTTTTGTAATAAAATAATGGAAAACAGATATTGGATGGGGTGGAGAAAGAAAATACAAGGAAGGACTTGAGAGAAGACATTACCTCTTGATCGGGTAACTCCTTTTGGTTTGTGTCAAAAGGATTCCCTGGATTTAATAAATCCAAAGGGAAGAATTATATGATGAATATAGGGATTTTTTATGTTTATTTCATAGGTATTGTCTGAAATTAATTGTTTTGAGATGTGTGAGTAAATGGGAGAGGTGGTGGCTTTTTACATGGAAGGAAAATGACTCAACTGGAAATTTTTGAAACAAGTTTGGTGTACACATTTTCATACCTATAAAACGTAATAACAAACCAAAAAATTCTACAATGTAAGTTTTATGGCCAAAACATGGACATAAAATGGGTTTTTGACATTTGGATAGGTCATTTGGGCTAAATTGTAAGGTTTAGTCATTAAGTAAGGTTAATTTGGCCATAATCACGGTGATTATTTTTAATCACGTTTAATAATTAATTTGTTCAAAATTAACATGGTATTATTATCATATAAATATTATACAGAACACAATGGTGTATGTTTTTTTATAAATTCAGACAATAGAAGCAGAAAAATTATGATTAATTCTAATCCGTTAGATGGGATGAAATAACGGTGTTTAAAAGTAGAAAACTTTTCAAATCCCTGCTATGATTTTATATTGAATTTAAAAGTGAAATTGAATATAGTGAATTGACTTGTATAAATGGATGTAATATTTATCTAATTTTCTATTAAATAAAAATTATAACATCATTATCATTAATAATTAATTAATCAGAAGGATGTTTTTAACTCAAAAGTAGTATTTTTTACTATTCATAAAAATGAAGTTTCTTAGAAAAATCCAAAAAATTCAACATAAGATAATTTCTATCTTTTGAATTCAAAAATGAAGATTATTTTATCAAATTCACTTACAAAAATATTTTTAAAATTAATTTTATTATTTTTCACTGAAGGACATGAAAAAAAAGATTATTCAAGAAAATAATATTTTAAAACATAGAAGGACATTACCAAAAATCATATCTTCCATTATCAATATCTTTCATTTATATAAAACACTTATAGAAAATATTTTAAAAGTATTTATTACTATTAATATTACTATGTTTAACGGTTAGGTTATAGTTATATCATTAAAATGATTATATAATTAAAATGATTATATCATTAAAATGATGTTTTGTAGAAACTCTATATTGCTTGTGATGTATGCATAGACGGTGTTTTGAGTATTATACGCCAAGTCTGGGTTGCATGTAATGTTTACCAAGTTAGTTTTTCATGTAACATATTCCTATTTGTTGATGTTTTAAAGAAATGTCAATCATAATGCATTTCAATAGAGGAATGCATATTTAATTTATTCGGAATAAAGGTCAAGAAATACAGGTCTTACATTCTTCCCTCTTAAAATGAATTTCCCCCGTCAAAATTAATCCCTTTGGTAAAAAAAATGAGGATACTTATAATTCATATTTTACTCAAGTTCCCTCATTGATTCATATAATGGGGTTTTCTCCCCAAAACATTGATATGGTGAGTAGCCTTGTTTCATAGAGCTTTTTCTAATCAGTCCATAATTTCAACTGGTTGTTCGTCGTAAGACAGATACTACTCCAATAGTATGACCCCTGAGTTATGTACATGTGAATGGTAAGGTATGTACATCTTCAATAGAGATATATGGAACACATCATGGACTTGAGAGAGATTTAGTGGATGTTCTGAGCGACAGGATAGCGTCCTGATATGATGAATAATCTCAAAGGGACCATTATACATAGGTCCTAGATTCCCTTTCTTCATGAATCTCAAAACATGCTTCTAGAGTGATATTCATAAGAACACTTTTTCACCAACATGAAATTATATATCATGTCAATAGTTATCAGCATAACATTTCTTCCGTCTTTGAGATACCTTAATATGGTTATGAACGGTACTTACCTTCTCGACCATTTCTTCCATGATCTCTGGTCCCAATAGCTTTATTTCTACATCTTCATACTAACACATTTTAGCTATACATTTCTTCATATATATAGAACCATAAGGTTCTATATGAATGATTTAGTAAAAGTTATTGTTGTAAGAAAACTCAACTAGGGGAAGGTGTTCATCCCAACCACCTTTCAAATCCAGAGAACAAGATCTCAACATATCCTCTAGGGTATGAATTATTATTTCAGACATGGAATCTGTTTGACGATGATAATTAATGCTGAAAATCAATTCTATGACATGTTATTGATAAACACATTGGATGAAAATTGAGTTAATCCTCAGATCCTAATCTAATATAATGGAATATGGTACTCCATGAAACTATACCCCTTCCTTAATGTATATCCTAGAAAGAAGGTCTAGAGAGAAGTCTTATCTAATATAAATAATGTGTGTCGACTTAGTAAGTTGATCGAATACCATCCTTGTAGTAGTAAACCATTTAGAGGTTTTGGGTAGTCCAACAACAAAATCCTTAGTGATATTCTCCCATTACCATTATGGTATGGGTAATGCAAGCAACATCATATTTGAATTTTCTCTTTTAGCCTTAACATGTTTGTATACGAAGAACTCTGACAAAAACTCTGTCATATCTCTCATCATGACATCCCACCAAAATTATTCATTCATGTCCTTATACATATTTGTACATACATGATGAATAATGAATGAAGAACATTGAGATTCATATAATAGATCCTTCTTTAAATTTGGTATGGAAGGAACACATACATTATTCCCGAACCTCATTATTCCATATTGATCAATGTAAATATCAGGATCATATCTTACTTTTTTTACAGATGTTCATATTTTTTATGATTATCCTTAATACTTACATGGATAGAGGGTTAAACCTTCATTTGAGGAAAATTATATTTCCCCCTTCCTTCAAGATTTCGAGATCCATTCTTTGTATATAAGAAAATATTGGATCTTTTGTGGTCCTCATCCTAGATAATCTAGCATGTTCCTTCTGACTCAAAAAATATACCGCCTTGTTCTATTTCCTAAGGTGGTAATTGATTGAGTAGTCATAATACTTTATCAACTATAACCATATTCTCTGGTGCATGTTTAACTCCTTCCGTGTGAATATATATGTCAGAATTTTATGATCAGTATATATATCACACTTTTCTCCATAATGATAATGCGTCCATATCATTAATGTATAAATTACCGATGATAAATCCAAATCATTGGTTTTTTAATTATTATCATGCCTATTAAAATGTCATGATGAATATTCTATAACCATGTTATTATGCATAATAACGCATCCTGATCCCTTCTGGGATCCATCTTTATAGATTACAGACCCTTCCCCACTACAAGGAAATGTAAGCATAGGTACAATAGCCTACCCTATCATTAGTTCTTTGAAATTTTCCTCACATTCATCTTTCTAGATGAACATGAAACCCTTTCGAGTTAACATGGTCAGAGGATTAGATATTCGTTATAAATTCTCCACAAACCATTAATAATATCTAGTTAAATAAAGAATTCTACAGATCTCAATCACCGAGGTTGGTCTAGGATGACATTCAATAGACTCTGTTATTGATGGATCAACTCCTTTTTCATCACTTTAGATTACATGACCCAAAAATGAAACCTTTTTCATCCAAAATTCACACTTTGTAAATTATTTATATAGCTTCTCATTCCATAGGGTCTTTAGTACAATTCTAAAGTGATCTTGATGCTCTTAAATTCTCTTTGAATAGATATGAATATCATCTATAAATACTACCAAAAACATATTGAGGTAATATATATAGACTCTATTCATTAAATCAATGAATATTGAAGGGTAATTATTAAACCCAAAAGGAATCACTATATATTCATAGTGTCTGCACCTTGTACGAAATGTTGTATTGGGTATATCCTTTTTCTTGACCCTCAGTTGATGATATACAAAATGATAGTCAATCTTGGAAAATATTGATCTCCATTCAGTTGATGAAACAATTCATATATATGGGGAATATGACACTTTTTCTATATTTTGATATTATTCAACTACTGATAATAAATGCAGATTTTTATTGATCCATTTTTCTTATTTCACAAAAAAAAACTGGTGCACCCCAAGGTGATACACTTGGCTAGATGAATCCCTTATCAAGGATTTATGGGAGTTTTTTATTCAATTCCCGCAACTCAATCAGGTCCATTCTATAAGGAGTGTTTGAAATTGGTGTTTAACTAGGTATGAGTTCTATTTAGAACTCAACTTCACGTTTTTGTGGAAGACTTCAATCATATTCTAGAAATACATCCCCAAAATCCTGAATAATAGGTATATCATAGATGTCAACTCTCTCCCCAAACATTTTAGATAGAAAACCCTTTTCAATGTGAATTAATACCCATTCACTGGATGTAATCTCCATAAGATGTTCATACTTATCGTCACATGGATATGTAGTCATATAAGGGTTTTAAATATCAAACGAAATGTCCATTCCTTAACATTTGATGTGAGATTTATAAAGATAAATCCAATCAATTCCTATGATGACATAAAATTCAACCAAAGGAATAAAGAAAATATTTTCAAGAAGAACATTCCCACAAACTTCAACAATAGAGGAATCATAGATTTCAGATGCAATCATCATTCCATTTGGGGGTTTTGACTGTTGATTCCACATCTAATTATTTTGGATGAATCTTAACTCCCTTAGAAAATTATATAGATATGAAAGAGTGGATAGATCTATAATCAAATATGAAATTAGTAGTTATATAGTGGATGATAAGTGTACATTTTCATCATGTTGTTATCACATCCCTCATCAGATATAGTGAATACATGATATTTCCCCTATTCCCTTAGCAAAAGAGGTTGCTAAAATCGATCGTCATCACCTACCCTTGGGTTTGGGATGTGGTTAGAATAATGACCATTCTCCATACACTTGTAGCACAGAATCATTGAAGTATCATTATGTTAATATTTTTACACATTCAAAATGATAGGTAACATCTTCCCATCACTTCGGCAATCAATTTCCCAGTGAAATTTTTTCCACACATATATGATTTATTAGTCGCCTTAAGGAAAATTCTTCCATGATTCTTCCCACACATAGATCATAAAGGAAATTTCTTATTTTTTTCTTCATGGTATTTAATATTTTCCATTAAACTCAATATACCTCTTATTTTTAAACTGATGATATTGATATGTGACTCCAACCTCCATTCCAACCTTGCTTTCATAATGCACAATCTCATCATATCTACTGTAGTCTCTTTTAGGAAACACCCATCTGATACATAGCATTATGGCACTGAAGAACCCATAAAATTTTCTTTTGGGTTGGATGATAAGTCCCAAATCATACATTTCAAGTCTCGTGAAATTTTCCTTATAGGTACCAGAAGAATCATCATCTCTTTTATTCAACTTGGTGAACACATTCTCCATCTTCTTATGAAGAATCCATGGAATGTTCTTATTGAAAAATAATATCTTGATCTCATAAAATTCCATGGATTCCATCTCAAATTTCTTCCTCATATTTTTTATTAGAGTTCTCCACTGTTCTGCTTAACCTTGTAATAGATAGACAACTAGAATGACTTTCTCATGTTCCTAAAACTAAAGAATGGAGAATATATTTTTCGTGGTACATATCCATTTTTCACAAACAAGTGGATCATAAGACCCTCTAGAAGAAGGTGAACGTGTCCTCATGAATGTTTTAACTAAATGTTGTTTCCTTATTTTCTCATTTGGAAGTCCACCATAATACATAGCTTGAGGAAGATATGTGAGCATAGAAACATGATTTTTCATTCTAGCTCCCACAACATTCAGTTCCATAAGAGGACAATAATTTCATTATCCATCACAATCACCACTAATGTTGTTATTTGGGTTCCATCCATTTACTAAAAAAAATTAAAAAATATTTACAACAATGAGGAACCACATAGTCATGAAAAATCGCTTATAAGATGTCTAACTTATGACACCTTACTTAATATATGACACCATAGTTTTATGCTATGTTATTCATAGACAACTTCTATTTAAATAATTCAAGATGGTTTGTGAAGATTTTGTGAATTTCCCAAGAATATCCCATAGGAGTGTCATACTAGGTTTGTAGTAAGGATCATTTTCATTTAACAGATTACACAGAGTCAGTTCTAGAACATCTACTTGGAGTTGTTACCCTTCTGTACATCTGTACTAGAGACATATCCACTTATAGTATCCATATATTGATGTATTTCTAGGAAACTAATCACTATATCCATTAACAAAATTCCATGTCATTTCCAAAAAATTTGACTCATGCTTATACTTATCATTATACATGTCCTTAGGGTTCTCACTAAGGTTTCCCCAACCTAGTTTCAAAAGGTTAACTAAATTTTTTCTCTAAAACCATCTATAATGATCCTTTCATGAAATAAGTTATCATTACGTATCTTTTTCAAAATATATTAACCATTACACAAATATATACATGATGAAATTGTTAGTCTAGTGCCATTGGAAACATGGAAACATAAACACTGGTACATAAGCAAGTTACATTTTCAACCACTGGGTTTTTGGACTAGGAACCTTCTTAGACACATCAAATATAACATATATCATTATAAAATGTGGAATGAAACATAAAAAATGTGTGAGATCAAATGACTAGTAATGGTAAACAAGGGGAACATGTGAGAAAAAGAATGAGCATAAGGGTATGAGAACATGATCATGAGAAGAGAAGATCGTATGCAATATATCAAAGATCATATATATATGTCATTGAATAAAGTTTAGAAGTTAATAAGACGTTAATTATAAATAAATATAGAACATAATCCATGAATAATAATATAGGAAAGAAATATAGAATTTTGGTTGACAGAAAATTATATAATATGATTTCTATAGTATCCAAGGCATCGGTTCCACAACCATCTTAGTAGTATAGGTTCACTCCCCATACCATCATTTTAGTCTTGGTTTACCCCCATTTCCATATTGGTTGCATGCGTTAACTCCTCATATCATCTTGGTAGTCATGATTCACTCCCATGTCCATATTAGTAGTAAAGGATCATTACCAATACCATCTTAGTCTATCTCATGAGATATAAATCATTACCCAATTCATTGGAGGGAGATATATATCCCACAAATCTCATAATTAAATCATACATACATATTCCACAATAGCATAAATAATCAGATAATAAACCATGACATGAAATGGGTATTAAAAATATGTAATAATATAATAACCTATGGAAAAAGAAAATTTTCATAATCATTTTATCGTAAACATAACCCATGAAAAGAATCTGGTTTCAAATGCATATAATCTGTGAATGTAAAATAGGTTCCAAAAACATCGTTCCATAAAAACATAATACATTGAGAGAAATAATATTAATAAAAAAATTAAATAAATTCCCCACAAAGGCATGAGTGACACCATTGGATTTTATCTTATATGGGAAATAAATTTGAAATATCTTTTTTAAAACATTCCTTAATTAATATATCCTTTTTGTGTTGAAAATTATTTTTGAAGAATAAAACCTTTTAGAAAACCTTTTACATTGAAAAATTATTTCATAACATAAAATAGATTAATTGAAAACTGTAAAAAAAATTAAAAAACAATTTCTCTTGAAAATTATCATAAAGGATCTTTTGAAAACATTTTTTAGATCATTTTTAAAAATTTGGTTTTTTAATACAATAGAATTCTGTCCAAAGATAGTGATGGCCATGTTTTACATAAAAACATTATCCTTAGTACTAAATAGTGGAGAAATTGTAATAAAAAATTAATATATTCTCAATAAATAGGTATAATAATACTAATTAGTATTCTTGAGAGATGGATCAAAATATTTCATCAAAGGAATAATAAACGTAAACTGTGTCAAAAAGCAATGATATTATCTCAAAAACACGTCTATCATAGTAACTTTAAATCATTCTCACTATTTAAGAAAATGAAATTAAATGAAGATTATTATATCATGAAAAATAAATATTCATGATATAAAATGTAAAATGGAAGGATATTTACCTTGAGAAAGAGTTTAGGATCATAAGAAAACATGAATATCCAAAAAGAAAAATTGAGACGAAACATTTTACGGATTTCGTAACTTTTGAAGCATAATCCCCATGAATTAATTTTCATAAAATAAATATGTTGATACCCTTAAATGTTGTTTTAAGTTTCATTTAATATGGTAATGGTATTTTAATACACCACATAAAATAAAAGATTGGCGAACATAGTATGTATCTTGTGAGAAACAAAAGATGAAATCTCCTCATATTGTGTCTTGACACTCATTATACTCGCTCAAAAAACCTGTATAATAGATATAAATTTTTTATAAATTTTTTAAATAACCAAATAAGAATATATATTAATGTATATATTTAGATTATGACCTTATATTATCTGCTTGATAATGATCCTATGTTATGGTTTCACTTTGGGTAATATTCACATGGTTCTTCACATATGTCATAATTTTTTATATCAAGGGTCCACATACCTATATCAAGATTTAGGAATTTGAAACATGATATAAATATAATTCATATTTAGTATAACTTTATTATAATAATCTATATAATATATAAGTATGAATTGGAAAAAACTGTTAATGTATATGGTAGGTCGTACGTACGCATGAACATTATTTCAGTATAATTGTCATGTTGAGAGAAATAAATTAAAATACATATATATATATATATGTATCAATATTTCAATATATTTATTATACAATATAAAAGATATATATTCACCTAGATCGTACTTAATAAAATCCATGTAATTTATGAACAAATCAGAGCGCTTTGAGGGGGCGGTAGTCCACACTTCCTCAAATGAAATTAACTTATTTCCATAAGATGAAAAGAATAAAGATAAATTATAAATAACAGTAAAATAATTATAAAAAAACTATAATAGTAATATATATTATATATAATTATATTTTTTATAATAATGGCCACCATGAGAGGTGGTAAGTAAATTTGAACAATCATCGTTTGTTGAGGCGGTTGTTCTCCATACACATAAACAGTATGTTCATTATCTATTATGTAGAGGTGTGTGTAAGTTTAGGTTGAAAAATTAGCATAAAAACAACCTATTATATTGTGGTTACTATATTATTTTTACAATAATGTAAAAAATAATGTGCAGGGGTGGAGAAAAAAATTAAAAGAATGGACAGGAGAGAAGGTGTTACCTCTTGATCATGTAACTCCTTTTGGTTTGTGTCAAAAGGCATAATTGGATTGAATTATTCCAAAGAGAATAAATATAGGATGATAAGAGTGGTTTTAGAAATTGTATTTGAAAGGTATTTTCTAAACTAATGAGTTTTGAGAGGTGTGAGGATGTGGGAGAGGTGGTGTCATTTTATTGGGAAGGAAAAGGACACACTTGGATTTTTAGAAACATGTTTAGTGTACACATGTTGTTACCTAGAAAACTCAAACCAAACCAAAAAAACTCAATAATTAATGTTTTAAGACCTAACTCTGGACATCCAATGGTTGTTGGAAAAGTTGATTGGTCATTTGGGCCCTCAATTATAAGGTTCGGTATCTAATTAAGCATAACTTTTCCTTAATCATTGTCATTAATATTAATCACATTACTAATCATTTTCGTAAAACAATTCTTGGTATTATTAGAATATAATTATTATACTAAACCCAATGGTGGATGTCAATTTTTCTTATTTTAAATCACAAAAGTGGAAAAATTATGATTAATGATAATCCCAGAGACGAGATGAAATAATGGGTTTTTAAAGTAGATAAATGAAAAAAAGACTGTTAAGATGTTAAATTCAATTTCAATGTGAAATTTATTCTAGTGAATTACATCATATTAGTAGATTTTATATATATATACAGTTTTATATTATAAAATTATTATATCATTCAAAAATAATAATAAATTAATCAATATGGATGTTTTTAACTCAAATACAGTATCGTTCACTATTTATCAAAAAAAATAAGTTCCTCTTAAATATCTTAAAAATTCACCATAATTAAATTTAAAAATTAAGAATTTTAAAATGAATTTTATTTTATCGAATTAAATTTCTAAATGTGTCTAAAATTTATTTTTTTATTTTTTATAGTAGGAAATTAAAAACAATTTTTTTAGAAAATGATATTTTAAAACATAATAGGAGTTTACCAAAAATCATACACTTCATTATAAATTTGTTTTATTTATATTAAATATTTATAAACAACAATTAAATGTAGTTATTATCATTCTTACCACTATGTTTAATGGATTGGTTATAATTCTCCCATTTAAATGATTATATAATTAAAATGATGTTCCATTGAAACTTTGTATTCCATGTGACATAATCTATGTTAGTGTTGGATGTATCATACGTAAAGTAAGTGTTTCTTGTAATATACACTAGGTCTCTGTTTCATGTAACATATGACTATTTGGTTCCATGTGAAAGTAATGATTAACACAATTCATTGTAATAAATAAATTAATATTTAATTTATTCAAAAAAAATGTCCATTGAAACCTGATGTATTACAAGGATGATAATAAGTTCCAAAAAAACTCTATATCCACAAATATTATTACTCCTTATCTATAACATCAATATAATCCATCTAAATTGATCAGATATAATATAATGTCATACTCCATGCAACCTTTTCACTACATTAATATATATCAGGGAAAACTGATCAAGTGAGAAACCATATCTGATACAAATAAAGTATGGTTACTCTTTAAGGAGATCAAGTAGTCCCCAAATAGTATTATATATTTTGAATAATTTTGGGTGTCTAATGAAGAAATCACTAATGATGGTTTTGAATTTCTATTCAAGTATGGGAGATGGTTATAACATCCCCTTAGATATATTTCTCTCAACCTTGGCTTTTTGAAATACCATGTATCATGATATATACACTACACTATCTATTTTCTTATTACCTGCTATAAATACTCTTTCAGGTTTCTACAAATTTTCATTCATCTAGGAAGAATAGAAAATGATGAGCTATGAGGTTCCTCCAATAACTACTCCTTCATGTCTGGTATTGACAGAACACATACAAAGTTCATGAACCCTATAATTATATCAAAATAATGGTTAAACCCAAGATCATTTCTCACTTTATTTTGTAGGTCTACATATTCCTTTAATTCCTATTTAATCATCGCATTGATAGATGGTTGAACAGACATTTGGGAAAAATAATATTTTTCCCCATCCTTCAATATCCTCAAATATAACCATTGAAATTATATAAATATCAGATCTTTTCTGATCATCCTCATTTAAAATTTTGAATGTTACTTTTGACTTAGAGAATCAACCATCTAATTTACCTTACCATCGTAGTAATACATTTGGAATACATGGTCTTTAATAAAATCTAAACATATTCTTTGATGAAGATTATACTCTTTTTGAGTGAATATATATTTTATAATTTTATGATCAGTATATATGTGACGTATTTCACAATAGACATAATTAATTCATATATTTATTGTAAAATTTTACAAATCTAACTTGAAATCATGGTTCAGTTAATTTTTCACATGATCCATTGAATTTCATGATGCATAAGTTATCACAATGTCATTTTTCATAATGATTCATCCCATTACCTTCTATTATGTATCACTAAAGATCTCAAACACTTATCTGATATAGGGTACAATAATTATGGGTGAAATGACCAACCATATTTTCATCTCCCCGAAATTTTCGTCACATTAATATATTCAAATGAACTTGGATCCCATTTGAGCTAAATTGTTAATTTGATTATGTAGCTTTGAAAAATCTCTCATAATGTTCTCTTAGTGTTCTACTATCTCATGAAAACAATGGATCTCAGTTAATAAAGTTGGTAGGTGATATTGTTCTCATAAATTCATTTTAAAAATTATACAGTTATAAAACCTAGCCTGAGGTAATATGACTTAATAATGTGAAGTTTGGTATCTAAAATTTTCACTTTGTGTATTTTTCATTCATATTATCCTTACTCAGGGTTTTAAGAAAAATCCTTGAATTCTCTCCCTTCTCATTCTTTCCCCTAAATTATATAAGAGTATCATCTATAAAAACTACTTAAAATTGATCAATCTAATATCCAATGAATCATTTTATTAAATAAATGGACATTTCAGGTGTATTAGTAAGACTAAATGGTGTTACTTTAAATTCATAATGAATATACCTCTTAGGAACGGTGTTCTTAGGTATATCATATTTCTGGACACATAGTAGATTATATCCACCACAAATATCAATCTCAGATAATTATTGATATCCTTTTAATTGATCAAATAGATAATCAAAATGGGGTAAAGGATACTGGTTCTTTGTTGGAACCATGTCTATTCTAGGCATGAATTGGAGTATGATTTGTGTGTGTTGTCAATCCTCAGTGGATGTTTAGAATGTGTGCCAGCAAAGTGATCGTACAGTTCCAGCAGACAATAGTATTGAAGGTGGTACCGTTTCCCAGTGTTTGCCAAATTTTTGGGCCTCAAAATTGGAAAATGAAGACATGGATTGTTGGTAAAAGAAGGCAGGTGCAAAGAGGAAGTGCTGCGCAAAAAATAAAGGCTTTGCGCGAAATATTTGATTTGGGCGCGAAAAACAGCGGGTTTGCGTGAAAAAAAGAATTGTGCGCGAAATAGAGGATCAAGGGTTTTCGTGCAAATAATGTTTCGGAATCAGAACGTAGAAAAGTGGAAAAGGCATGGGCTGCGTGAAAAATCTAGAGATGTGCGCGAAAAACAATACTGGTGCGAAATATTACGTGCCAGATGAGATGTTTTATGCGCCACAAGTGGTATTGTGTGCAGGGGTCTCAGATGCCTATAAAATAAGAGGTGACCCCCCTCATTCGGCACAGTTGAAGTCTTAGAGAAGGACTGAGGTCTGATGTGCGAAAAAGGATCGCGTAAAGTGACATGTGTGAAATATTCTGGGTTGCGCAGAAAATTATGGGATGCGCGAAAAAGGTAGAACTGCGCCTAAAAATTGGGGTTCTGGGTAAAAGATTTAGTTGCTCGAAAAATGGTGTTGTGGCGCAAAATATTTTTCCGCACAAAAAAGTAGATTTTGCGCGCAATAGGAAGGATTTACGTGCAAAGTGTTGGTGTTGCACGCGACTGTCAGTGAATCTTGTCTGCACGTTCTGGTTATCCGGTTTAGTGATTCTGTGCATTCTAGTGCATCAATTCCGAACTCTGATGCAAGAAGAGTCTCATGCTAAGCAGAGACAAAGACTTCAATGCCAATCTATTGAAGAGGCCTTCACATCTATAAACTAATTATGACTTCATCAAGGGTAGTGAGCTAGAGGGAGTCAACGGGAGTGACCCGAGGGAAGTAGTGAGCTATCCCTGAAACTCTGTAAAGGTAGTGAGCTTGGGATAGAGTGACTATTCCTGAACCTTTGTAATCAACATCAAGTGAAATTCAGTGGAATTAGGTATGATCGAAAACGTTTCGGAGTATGCTCCTTGGACGTAGCCCTTAGTGGTGAACCAAGTAAAAAGTGATGTGTCTTCTCTGTGCATGTGAATGTTTACTTTCTGATCATATTCATCATACAGGTTCAACAAGATCCTACCAACGTGGGAACAAGATCCATCACTTTAAAAGAAAAAGTTTTCACCCTGATTCACCCTTCCCCTCTCAGGGTGTCCTGGGGTCCTTCAAGTGGTATCAGAGGGAGGTTACCGATGTTGAATCTGTCCTTTGTCGTCATGGAAAATGCAGTCAATGTCAGGGGAGTCCCTCACATCGACAGAAGTAATTTCCAGATCTGGAGGAACATAATGAGATCTCATCTAAGATATCTTGGAATGGAAGTTCTATTTACTACTGTGCAAGGAATACACGTCACTGATCCAACAAGCTTGGCTATGACTGAAACAGACATGAAAATTATTGATGCAGATGCTAAAGCACAAAATACACTCACCGCAGCCCTTTCTGATCAGATCTACCTAAAGGTGATGAATTTCACCTCAGAAAAATCCATGTGGGATAAACTCGAGAATATTTATGAAGGAGATAGCAAAGTGAAGGAGGGGAAACTACTAGTGCTACACAATAGGTTCGATGATTTGAAGATGCATCCTGACTAGAATGAATACTCCTTCTTTAATCGAATAATTGAAGTAGTTGGACCAATTCAGGGCCTAGTAGAAAAAATCAAAGATGTCGACATTGTGAAGAAAATACTGAGAAGACTTCCACCCCCTATACAATGCAAATGTATCAGCCCTTTAGGAAAGAGATCTTTAAAAACATTCTCTGGATGACCTTCAAAAGAGCGTGGTAGCATATGAAATGAGAATCAAACCAGAATATTCTACAACTCGTGTGAGAAAGGAAATGGAATTTAAAGTCATGGAAAAACTAAAAATTACAAAAGATAGTAGTGGTGAAGATGACGAGGAAAAATAAATTCTTTCTCTCATTGTAATGAAGTTCCAGAAGGGAAAAGGGAAAATCAAAGGGAAGTAACCTATTGCATTTTTTTCATTGCGGTAAAGATGGGAACATTTCCTCTCAGTGTTTAAGAAATATAAATGGTGATGATAGTGAATATTAAAGCTTCGAGAAGCCTCAGAAAAGGTTCTTAAAAAAGGGAGACTTCAAATCTGGAAAGAAAATGCAAAGGAAGAGTTTTGTCTGTTAAGAGGAAGAAGATGATAATGAATTCTGTGAGGAAGAAGAACCAGAATTCAAAACTGGGATCCATACTTCCATTATGTCCACTGTTGAAAATCTAGAAGATATTAGTGGAGAAAAACAGCTGAGAACATGTGATGATCCCAAGATGCATCTTAAGGATGCTGTTAGTAATCTTAAGACTAAATGTAAGAGTTTCAATAAGTGGAAATCAATTATAGAAGAATCAACTGAATACGTTGATCAACTTGAAGCTGAAATTGAACGACTGGAAGAATTTGTGAACATATAGTCTAAAATAATTGAAATAAATAATGATTTAGTGGATCTAAAGCTGAGAATTGAAGAGCAGTCAAAGGTCATCAATGACCTCACCTCCAGACTAGAAGAAAAATCCAGGACTGCTGAGGGGCTTGAAAAGGAAGTTGTTACTCTTAGGAGTAAACTTGAGACTGAATCAATTCCAAAAGAATCAAGGAAGAAAATATAGTTTGGAAGATTCTCAGATGCAGAATTATTGGAAAGATCTAAGTGTGGTTCAGATGGGGTTGGAAAAATCTTGAGTGATCATAGACATGCTTGCATGGGAAAGAGTGGAATTGGCTGTGAAGATGAGACATCAACTGTTGCAAGTGACAAGATCTAAAAGAAAGATAAGATGAATGTTGAACATATTGAAATGCTACCTAAAGTTCTAAAAAAGGAACCCTCAATCCAATCTAAAAGGAGAACTAAAAATTATTCTCAAACATTCAGAAATGACAGACAGTCTAACTATTATCTCAAGGAAGAAGGTATGAGGAGAAATTCAAGAGAGAAGACATTTCCACTCATGAAGTGTCAGTTCTGTGGCTATCTAGGCCATACCATGTCATATTGCGAAGAGGCAAGGAGCTATCTGAATAGAGAAGATATAGGAGTTCTACAAAGAAGAAAAAATTTATATAGTATTTCTTATAGAAGAAAAAATTTATATGGATATTGTTTTAATTTTTCTAGCTTTGTTCACAAGGCTACTAATTGCAGGCAGAGAAGGTACATGGACACCTCATACCTATGTTCAAGACAAGTCAAGTCTCGACAGCAAGACAGTGTTGCTCTTTAAAAAAAGTTTTCTACTCTCAAAGAGGATTTCAACTATGAAGAACCTAGGTATGTAAAAGAGATAATTGATATTCCATTAGTTCTCTATACTCAATCCAATGTCTCGTGGAAGGAAATAAAGAAGATTGATAAATCCAACCTTGCAGAGGTGGCCCTCAAAGCTACAAAGAACAATAGTACCTGGATTCTAGATAGTGGTTGTTCCATTCATATGATAGGTAATGCAGGCCTGCTAATGGATATCAAAAGGAAGGTTGATGGAACATTACGATTTGGTAATGATGGAGCTATGAAAATCAAAGGGAGTGGAAGTACCGAATTATCTAATGGATAACTAAAGAATACTGAAGTCCTTTACGAAGATGGCCTACGTCATAATCTACTCAACGTGAGTCAACTATGTGACTCAGGACATATAGTTACTTTTAATCAGAAAGGATGCACTATCAAGGGAATGATAGGCAATTCACTTATGAAGGGATGCAGAATAGAAGGCAAATTGTATCAAGTTGATAGTGAAGAAAATGTCTGTTACATGACTGTTGAAGAAGAAAATCATTTGTGGCATCAGAGACTAGGACACATCAATCAACAAGACATGGAGAAAATATCAAAATTGAAGATTGTCATTGACATTCACAACCTGAAGCATGAGCGTGAAAAGTCTTGTGATGCCTGCATTTGTGGGAAGCTGGTCTGCAGTTTATACCGGCCAAAGAAGAAAAGGGCATCTCACCTTCTTGATCTTATTCACACATATGTATATGGGCTGATAAATGTTGCTGGAACTCATGGGGAAAGGTACTTTGTCCTTTTCATAGATGATTACAGTAGAATAGAATGTGTGATGGTCATTCACAGGAAGCGTCAAGTCCTTGACTGCATGAAAACATATCAGCGAATCGTCGAGAATGATACCGGACGAACAATCAAAGTGTTTCGATCTGACAATGGAGGAGAATAAATGTCCATTGAACTTGAAAATTATCTAGAGAAGCATGGGATACAGCATGAGGTATCTGTTGTGAGAACTCCCCAACAAAATGGAGTTTTTGAACGTATGAATCGACAGGTGAACAACATAGAACGAACTATGCTCATTGAGAGTCGTATTCCACATCATTACTGGAAATAGGCTATTCAAGATGCAGTGTATATTCATAATCGAACAGGACTTTATATGGGTTAGACGAAGACACCATATGAATTGTGTCATGGAAGGAATCCCTCCTTAAAATACATTCGTGTCTTTGGAAGGGAATGCTTCATTCGGAACAAAGAAGGAAATCAGGGAATGTATGGCGACAATGCGGATGAAGGAATTTTTCTCAGTTACCCAATGAATACCAAAGCCTACAAATGTTTCAACAAAAGTTTTGGAAGGATTGTGGAAAGCCTTGATGTTAATATAATTGAAGAGAAAACCACAAATGATTCAAGGACGTCATATACTGATGTGATAGAAAGTGATAAATAAAGTGAACATGGAGAAAATACAAATACATAAATTGAGGAAGTTGTAAAAAACACTCAGTAGTCACATCATGATGTTGACCCAGAAGAAGAATCTGAAGAAGAAATTATGGCTGAAGAGAGTGAAACTGAACCTCGCAGGAGAAATTGAAGAGTTGAGATTGATCCATCCAATATAATAGGAGAGAAGAGTGCACCTACTCAAACAAGAAGGATGAGAAATAACATGAAATCTTCATTTCTGTCAGTTGTGGAGCCATCCTCATTTGAAGAAGCTGCAAAGGATGAATCATGGGTGAAAGCCATGAATGAAGAGTTAGATCAGATTGACAAGAATCATACATGGGATCTCGTTCAGATACCTAATGGTCACAATGTGATTGGTACCAAATGGATCTTCAAAAATAAGTTTTATGAGCATGGAAGTGTCATCAGAAACAAGGCACGACTGGTATGTAAAGGATACTCCCTGATTAAAGGCATTGATGTTGAATAAACCTTTGCTCCAGTGGCTAGACTAGAGTCAATCAGGCTTTTCCTTGCCATGTCACTCCAAAGAGGATATAAAGTATATCAAATGGATGTCAAGTCAACATTCTTGAATGGTGTACTCGAAGAAGAAGTATACATTGATGAACCAGTGGGTTTTTTTTAGGTACTGATGAAACAAAGGTCTGCAAACTGAAGAAAGCTCTATATGGTTTGAAGCAAGCACCACGAGCGTGATACTCACGGCTAGATTCATATCTCAAGAAGCTGGAATTCAAAAGAGGAGGAGTAGATCACAAACTCTACATGAAGATTTCTCTAAAAGATCATTTCATGGTTCTAGTATATGTTGATGATATCATTTTTGGTGGAAGTAGACAGAAATCAGTGGACGAATTTTCTAACCACATGAAATCAGAATTTGAAATGTCTATGATTGGGGAGCACACATATTTCATGGGACTACATGTGAATCAAAAGGAGGATTACACTTTTATTTCCCAAGAAAAATATGCTAGAGAGCTGTTGAAGAAGTTTAATATGCAAGACTCCAAACCAATGTCAACTCTGATTGCAGTTGGAACTAAACTTGGAAAGCATGAAGATGGGACCTCTGTAGATCCCACCATGTACAGTAGGATCATTGGGAGCCTACTGTACCTGACAACGATAATGCCAGATATTGTCTTTGCCACATTTCTTGCAGCCCACATTCAGAGTAATCCAAAGGAGGAACATATGACAGCGGTAAAAAGAATCATGAGGTATATTCAAGGTACTCACAATTGTGGATTATAATTTTCTGCAGGAAGAGACAATGAATTATCAGCATTTTCTGATGCTGACTGGGCTGGAGATATAATTGACAGAAAGTCTACCAGTGGTGGAGCATTCTATATTGGGAGAGACTGTGTTGGCTGGTTGAGAAAGAAACAAGAAAGTACTTCTCTTAGTACTATTGAATATAAATATATCTCTGGAACAAAGGCATGAACTCAGCTGCTATGGATGAAGCAACAACTGACAGATATTGGTGATGAGGTGAAGCAACCTATGGTAATATACTGCGATAAAAAGTGCGCAATTGATCTTACGAAGAATTATGTTCACCATTCTTGTACAAAACATATTGAAATCAGGTATCACTTTATCAAAGTAAAAGTTGATCAAGGAGTGATTAGAATGGAGCATGAGGAAACTGATGATCAAGTCGTAGATATTCTGACCAAGCCATTGTCAGCAGCTTTTTTTGAGAAGCATCGGATGAACCTTGGTGTTCAGCCACCTCCAAGTGCATAAGGAGGTTACGAAATTCCCCTCTCCCCATTTATGATATCTTTTTTTATCTGTTTATAGATGTGATGCAAGTTTGTGTGGGAGATACTATCCAGGGGGAGTATGGTTTGAGCTGAACAATGACCACATTACCGGGCTTTGGGTTTCTTGTAAATGGGGGAGAAATGAATAAATTCAAGGCATGTTCAGGCATGTAATGCTTTTGTGATAAGAAGGATTAAAAGAAATACATTGGTCATGTAATGCTCCTTGGGCGTCATTGAGAATTCCAAAACATAGGAACCCAATTCAAGATTTCTCTCTTGTTTTCTACACTAAGCATTCCTCACGTAGTCTTAGAGTGTTGGCTGAGTTGATTATTGCATTTTTGGTTTGCTTGTGGATGGTGATCTATTGAATTTATTTGGTGATTCCCAACAAACCCAAAGGGGGAGATTGTTGGAACCATGGCTATTCTAGGCATGAATTGGAGTATGATTTCTGTTTGTTGTCAATCCTCAGTGGATGTTCAGAATGTGTTCCAGCAAAGTGATCGTACAGTTCCAGAAGACAACAGTATTTGATTTGGGTGAAAAAAACAGCGGGTTTGCATGAAAAATAGCGGGTTTGCACGAAAAATAGCGAGTTTGCGCGAAAAATAGCGTGTTGCGCAAAATAGAGGATCAAGGGTTTTCGCACAAATAATGTTTCGGAATCAAAACATTGAAAAGTGGAAAAGGCATGGGCTGCGTGAAAAATCTGGAGATGTGCGTGAAAAACGATACCGGCGCGAAATATTATGTGCTAGATGAGATGTTTTATGCGCCACAGGTGGTTTTGCACGCAAGGGTCTAAGATGCCTATAAAATAAGAGGTGACCCACTCATTCGGCATGGTTGAATACTTAGAGAAGGTCCAAGGTCTGATGCGTGAAAAAGGATCGCGTAAAGGGACTTGCGTGAAATATTTTGGGTTGCGCGGAAAATTCTGGGATGCGCGAAAAAGCTAGAACTATGCGTAAAATTTGGGGTTGCGCGTAAAATATTTAGTTGCGTAAAAAAGGGTGTTGTGGCGCGAAATATTTTTCCACTCGAAAAAGTAGATTTTCCGTGCCATAGGAAGGTTTTGTGCACAAAGGGTTGGTGTTGCGCCCAACTGTCAGTAAATCTTGTCTGCACGTTATGGTTATCTGGTTCAATGATTCTGTGCATTCTAGTGCATCAATTCCAGACTTTGATGCAAGCATAGTCTCATGCTAAGCAGAGACAACAACTTCAATGTGAATCTATTGAAGAGACCTTCACGTCTATAAACTGAGAGTGACTTCACCAAGGGTAGTGAGCTAGGGGGAGTCAACAGGAGTGACCTGAGGGAAGCAGTGAGCGATCCCTGAAACTTTGTAAAGTCAGTGAGCCTGGGACAGAGTGACTGTTCCCGAACCTTTGTAATCCACATCTAGTGAAATTTAGTGGAATTAGGTACGACCGACAACCTCTCGGCGTATGCTCCTTGGACGTAGCCCTTAGTGGTGAACCAAGTAAAAAGTGATGTGTCTTCTCTGTGCATGTGAATGTTTACTTTCTAATCATATTCATCATACAGGTTCAACAAGATCCTAACAACTTGGGAACAAGATCCATCACTTTAAAAGAAAATGTTGACACCCTGATTCACCCCTCCCCTATCAGGGTGTCCTGGGTCCTTCATTCTTAGCTATGATCATGTTGTGTTCCTAATAATCAATGAAAAGATGCATTGACCCATCATTATTCTTAAGAAAATGACAGGTACACCCCATGGTGATGCACAATTTAATATGAATCCTTTTTTAAGATTCTCCTAGAGTATCTTATTCAATACATATTACTCAATTTTATCTATTCTCTATGGATTCATTAAAATAGTTTTAGTTCAAGGTAAAATATATATTGAAAACTAAAATTCAAAATTTAGGGGATGAATCAAAATGTTGTTAGGAAATACATTAGTATATTCCTGAAAAAATTTGCATGAATTCAATGTTTTGTTTCGTCATTACCATTTCTGATAAATATCCATCATGGATAGGTAGTAAGACCCATAAAATAGAATTAAATTATATTTTAAGTTAATATTTATCCTCGAATTGAAATAAAGTAATAGGTTGATTTAATAAATAAAATGTTACCTCCTTTAATTGGAAATTTATTGGGGATCTATATAGAGCGACAAAGTAAATGCCCAATGTCCCATCAAACTCAACTAATATGAGAATAAAAATATTTCTTGGAAAATTATTCCCTCATACTTTTATCGGATAAGAGATATATAAATTTGATTTCATAATAATTAAATTGTGATATTTCAATGCTTAATAAAAATTTAAGGATTTAGTTGGTAATATGATTCCATTATTAAAATCTGTTAAAACCGAATAATGGGTAGATCCTGAAACAAATAAATAATCAGTTCTTCTATAGTGGATGTTAAGTTTACCTATCACAATGTCATTTTCACGACCCACTATAAAAGTCTTGATTGAATGATATTGTCAATTTTCCATTGACTCCATACATTGTTAAGGATTATTATTTTTTTTATACATTATATTCTATAATTTCTACATAGAATGATCAAACACCTTGTATCAAGAGTTGAATTTTTTTTGGTGTATTCAGTTGAGATTTATCTCTATGTATTCAATTGAAAAAAATCTTCATCTCAATCAAATTTTTAATTGATCAATGGCTAGGATTCCCACACTTAAAACATATTCTTATTCCTTTCAAGATATATCTTGAGTGATTATTCCAATATTTTTTTATATAATATGTTGGAACTTCGTCCTTACTCTATGTGACATACCATTGGATCTTCTATGAAACTCTATTTTCCTTTTATAATAATAAGAAACTCGAGGGTTTGGAAATCCCATTCCACTTTTAGTGAACATAGAATGTCTTATTAATATCTAATAATGTCCCTTATGGTTAATACCCTTCAAATATTTGGTTTTAACCCACTAATGAATATATCAGTCTTTCTTCCTAGGCGGATGATAAAATTAGAAGAATAAACCAACAGACTTTTAAAATTTTCTTCATATGTACTAATGGATTCGTCATCATTCTACCTAAACTATAGAAATTGCATCTCTATTTTAGTATGAATAGTCCATACAAATAATTTACTGAAGAAATTAATCTTATACTCCTCCTATTCCATGGATTTTATTTCTTATTCTTGATATATATTATTAAAAAGATTCCATCATTGATTTGCTTGATCTTATATGAGATAGACTAATAAGACAACATTCTCATGGATGAGCAGTCTATAATGGAAAATTTCATCTCCAAAATATTGATTCCTTTTTTCAACAATAATTGGATCTGAAGACTCATAGAAGGAGGATGGATGTTTTCATATAAATTATTCAATGGAATTTTTCTCCCTCCTTGTTAAATTCAGATGTTAAAAATGAAATATGATACCACTCATCACTTGAGAGAGTTGATTGATAATAGTTAAAAGATAATGAATTAAAATTTCAAATATATTTAGATTATCCTAAGTATGGACATTACATTAGTCTCTAAATTTTTTATTCACATGATTCCCTAATTCTATAACCATTGGCTAAAAAAACATATTATATGCATCAAGATACAAATATATGGTTGAAAAAACAACTATTAAAGAAAAAAATATCTAAGATTCCCAAAATTATGACACATTCTTATCAATATATGTCTCCATAGGTTTAAAAATGTTCATTCATAGACATAGTCTATTCAAATAATTCATCATCATTCATAAAATAAAATGTGGATTAACCCAAGAATATCCCTCTAGAGTGTCAAAATAGGTACATAGTAAGGAACAATTCACCATGAACCAAAATAATGGATGATTTATACTCCACCATTTCTTTTCTGGGTTATTAACTCAAGATGAATATGTTCCAAAACCATGAACACCTATGGTATCCATCCATGGATGTATTTATTGGAAAACTATATAATCTCTTACATACAAAAACATTAAGATGTATTCCAGAACTTAGGAATAACCTAGTGCTTTCACCTATGTTATCTAATCTCTATATCTAAAAATAATGCAACCATGCACTAATCCAACTGAGTTTACCCATGTATAATGTACATAATTATTGCATAATTTATTATCAATATACAAAACATAACATAATTAAAAATTATATAGAACTGTAATGTTGTTAGGTTTTAAGAGACTATGTGCATAAATATCTTATTTCATAAATGATACTCAAATATCTCTACCAAATTTATTCATATAAAAATTCTTCTCAAAATATGTGACATAGAATATTCCATGAAAACCATGGGATGGAAAACATAAGAAATTGTGAGCACATATTCCCAATAAGATTACTCATAGAAGATATCAATAAATGATCATACATGTGTATAATGTTATGATAATACAATTATAACATAAGGAAGTCATACCCAATAAATTTAATATCATTAATCAGGATTCATGGTATAATTATTTTTCATAAAATATATAAATATTCATAATAGTTCCGAAACATCATAATCAATCAGGTGATATGAGATCATAACATAAAAATAGGAATGTGGAGAACACATAATTTTTTAATATTGTGAACATTTATAAATAGAATTTTTTTCTCATTAATTTATGGTCCTGAAAAAATATCTTCACAAAAATATATGGATTTTAATTCATGTCTAGAAATAAACATAGGGATATGAAACCAGATCCATGCATAAACATAAATACATGAAACTGGACCTTGGCATATTATTGTGAACATTATATTAGGTTACAAAATGACATAATTATCTCTTGAGTTATCCATTTTTACCTAATTTAATTGATACATATAATAGACCCATAAATTATATTATAAAAATCCATTTATATCCATAATACAAGATAATGAAAACATTTGACATTTCATCATAACATAACCTATGTAATAGAAAATAGGTTTTATGAAGATTTCATCATAATGACCATAAACCATCCTAAGAATGAATAAAGATGGTATCTATAAATATCCTTACCCTATTATCCATGATGAATTCCTTACATTATTGAATTTGGACTAGATACAAGTAAGTTCAAATTGAGTGAGAAAATAGATTAGTTGTCCTAGAAATCTACAAACATAATTAAATATAACATTAAAATTGAAAATATAAATCGAAATTTAATTTTTATTTGATCAAATAATATTAACATTATCATATCTCAATCATATAAGTCATAATAAAAATAATGGACTCTTGGGGAAAGAAAACAAAAGAAAGGGGTGACCTTATGTGCTCAGTAATTGAATGCATATAGTAGAAGAAAGAAACATGATAATAAAACCTCAATAATATTTCTAAGACAGAAAATAATAAAGTATTTTATATAAATAATAAAATAAAATATAGGCATAAAAAATGGATAACATAGCCAAATAAATACTCACAATGACAGTAATAACTATTTTTATAATCATTAGATACAAATTCCTTGAGACTGTAAAATTATCGACAAGACCTCATGCCATGAAATCATACATAATCTAAGCCTCGTGACTTGTTTGTCTCATGATACCACCCGAATCATAGAGAATCTAAAGTGGGCCCCTCCTATCACTTACTAAGTCCTATGAAATAATCATATGAAATGGGTAAAAGATAATAAATGTAAACAATAACACTGAAACACTAAAATTTGAGAGGTTATTAATTTCCCCAATTTATAAAAATAAAAAAAAAAATCAATAATATTTACAGTGAAAATTGTGTCAAAATATTTAATCCATATTAAATAATATTATTCTCCAATTAATTATTATATAGTTGGATATACTATAAAAATATCACTGGAAAATTTCATGAGGAAAAGACCGCTATCACTTTGAAATCACATAGTTAAAGTCAAAAATACTTCCCAAATATAATGGAAAAACTATTCCTTGGAACTGAACATGTACAATTGTATTTTTTTATTTCAAATAAATTAGTGGTAACCATGGTAGTATTTTTTTTACAATTTTTTTATTTAAAAAACATTTATTTCACCATGTTGTAAAAAGGTAAAAAAATTACCTCGTTCATAAAATTAAACAAATATTAATTTTAAATAATTTTTTAGAAATTAAATTATGTGAGAGAATTTCTTAAATAAATCATTTTATAATGATCAATATATCCTTTTACACATTTTAATTAATATATACACATAGAAAATAAATATTCTTTCCTGATTAGAAAAACAATGTAAATTTTTCATAAAAATATTATTTTAGAGTCTTGGGTACTTTAAGATATAAAATTTAAAGAGAAATTTCAATTTAAAGTATTAAACATAGGAGATAAAAAATTTATTATTTACCGTGTATAAATATAATATAATTTACCCAATGGATACATGAACAAAAACAAACGCGGATAATTATGAAACAGTGAATTAAACTGTTACCTCATGTTTATCTTCCTTTTCATGTGTCTAAACATCCGGTATAATAAATATATACTTTTTATTAATATTTTATAAAACCAGAAACATATATATCATATCATAAATTTTTTATATATGATATATTATCCCTCGTTTATTAATAATTATTTTTTAAAAATACTATTTTGTGTAATAACTGCTTCATTTTTCATGTATGTTTTGGTTTTGAAGTTTCATTCCTAATACATTGATCATGGTTCAACAATATACACAATTTAATATATTTTATAAATATATAATATTTTCATTTTATATTTATTTATTATAATCCATTAAATTTAGAGATAGAAATTTGAATTGCATCGTTCATAGAGACGGTAGGTTGTGCATACACATGAACTCTGTTATCATTTTTTTCAAGGGATAGAACAAAAAATTGTTAAATAATATTTAAAATTGAATAATCATTATTAATTACAATATATAGTATATATTCATTAAAGATATTATCAATATAAAACATTTTAAAATAAAATGAATAACTTATCACATCTCTTCATGGAGGTGGTAGTCCTCATATACAGTTGAGCAATGTTATCAATTTCTAATGGATTGGAAGGTAAGAATATATATGTGATATTATAATTATAGAATTATAATTATTTAATAAGTGCCATGTAAATAAATTAAATCCAACGTTATATCCTTATGTGAGAGGCGATGATGTAAAATAAATTGCATTGGTTCATGAGATGGTAGCAACTGTACACATGTTCAACGGTTTCATTTCTAATTTGATGGAAGAGATGTTGTGTTTAGTATATTATGTTATCATAATAACACATAAAATTATTAAATATATTGGTTTAACTAGTTAATTATGTTTGGATAATATTTTATGGTGTAATAGGAAGAAATAAAATGAAAACACATGGTTAAGAACAATAACAGGTAACCTCTTTAGGTTTATAAATAAAGCCTTCCTAGTATGCTTTTATGAAAAAACCAGTGACTCTAAGTTGTTTTTAGGGATGTAAAGAAGGTATTTGGGTATGCAGTTCTTAAATTAAAAGGATATTAATGTGTGGAGAAGAGAGGGTTAAGGATTCTATTTAATTATTGAGGTGAGTGGCACACTTGTAATGTTTCTTTGTTTTCACAAATTCCATGTCACTTACATTAAAACAAGGTACCAAGATAGACCATTACCGAATGTTATATGATATATGGTCTAAATATATCCATCTAATATAAATTATAAAATTTTTATGGTAATTTAAACCCTTTTATTTATATTTTATCCAACCAGTTTAAACAATAACCACCTTAACAGATTTTTATTTTTATACTATTCATTATGACAAAAAAATTAGTCAAACTTATTAAATAATATTAAGTATTATTATTATGAATATGGGATCCATTTTATCAATCTTCAATAATATAATTGGAAAATTTTAATACAAACTTAAACTCACAAATGCGTCAAACATAAGGTTTAAAACAAAATATTTCCAAAGTGTAAAAATTTTTTAAATAAAAATTCAACATAATATATTTTATAATGAAATAAATTAGATTAATAATAATATAAGAGAAATAATTTTTATTTTAAACCCATAAAAAATTAATCTTAATCGATTCCTTAAATAAAAAGAGACTTTTTAATTAAAAAATTGTACTATTTGTAAAAAAAATTATCTTTCAAAAAAAGTCTATAAAATTCATAATATGATGATTTCGAAAAATTTATTCTAAAAATGATGTTAATTTTTATGAATAAATTTTTTGAAAGGTTAAAAAATTAATTTTATAATCAATTACAAAATACATGACAAAATCACTTTTTAGAAAAATTGAGTTAATAAGCATAATGATTGATTAATTCTTATCCCATTCAAAAAATAATAATATATGAAGTGTAAAATATTTTATTGAATACATAATATATAAATTTCATTAAAATAATTCACTAATATTGATTCAATTATGGTATTAAGATAAAAAACAATGCATATATATAAATATTTCTTCTACTTTCAAATGAATTTTAATTTTTTTCAGTTGTTACCCAATGAAATTATTTTAAACATGTATAAACAATATAATTTTCATAATTTTATTTTCAATATTCATAACCACCAATATAATAGCTAGGTTATAATGTTATAATATATTATGGTTCAATTAAACATGGGGTTGTGTGTGTCGCAAGCTATCAAAGAGATTAATTTTATAGAAATATATAACAAAATATCAAGGTGTTATAGTATCCTTGATTTATGACCCCCATGAAGAATAAGTTACATCAAATTATATTATTAAAAATGATAAATTTATTTAAAATTTAACCATGATTATTTTTTTGAAGAAAATAAAAATTTCATTTTGAACCCATTATTTAAAATCTAAAAATTTCGAAAATATTAAGGAAAATAATTTCAATAAAATAAACCATGGGAACTTATAAAATAATCTTCCAATAATTGAGTGGTTATGATGGTGGTAGTTTTTTTTAAAATCCATAATAATTATAAATTATTTTGTTTTCACCATCAGCAAAAATACCTTGTTTAGAAAACATCGGGATGAGTTTTTTTTAAATATTATTTTTAAAAAGTGAAAAATGATTAAAAATATATTTCAAATAAGATTTATGAATATCCAAAAATATTCTTGAAGAAATTTTAGAAAAAAATGGATATATGAAAATAGGATTTTCAACCGAAGGAATAGAAATAAGATCAGTATTTCATTACAACAATTTTCAGAACCATTTTAAGTACCATTGAGAAGAAAATGTTAACAAAACATAAAAATTAAATAAATAACCAAATTAGGTTGAAATTAATGTGTTTTAATATATTAGTATCATATAATTTCCCTCAATGTAATTTCAAGCATAATCAATACCAATCAAGATTGGAATGAATCATAAATCCGCTACATCAAGTCTTGTCCTTCTTATTTTTACATTGATACACTTATATATATAAACTATATTAAATAAAAATTATTTCTCTAAACATATTAATACATATCATAAAATTTTTTATTTTCATATAACATCTTACCACCTGTATATTAATAAGTGATTATTAAAATCATTTTTCTGAGTAATAACTACTTTTATTTTCACACATGTCTTGAATATGCAATTATTGTCATTGTACATTTATCATTATTTCACTATCTAAAAAATGTTTATAATTTAATAATTATCATAAATAATCATTATATAACTATTTATATATTGATTTGATGACAAATTAACAACATCACTTTAAGGATATGATAATTCGTATGTACACATGAGTGATTTTTCTCTTTTTGAATTGAGTGAATGAAATAAAGGTAAATAAAAATTCAACATTAAATAATTATTATTATTTCATAAATATAATATTCATTCATTAAATCTATCTTTGTTACAATACAGTTAATTAATAAATGAAAAATGAATCACATTGTTTCGTGGAGGTTGTAGCCCACACATACACATGATCAATTATTTCATTTCGTGATTATTTAAAAATAGGGTCTATAATTGTGGTTACATTATCATAATAATAGTTCAATATATTTAGGATAATTTAGGTACAATTTTATTAATAATAAAATATATTTACAGGATATATAAGAAAAAAATTAAATTGAAAATTTTCGGTTAAGACAATTACCACATATTTAGTAGACCACCTTTATATCCATTTGCAATGACCCTATAATAATATTCTATGAATAATATAACCTTTAATTTGTGAGTAGGGAAGTTCATAATATAATTTGGTAGGTAATTGTTTTATATAGGTGGATCAA
Organism: Viscum album; assembly: GCA_963277665.1. NCBI lineage: Eukaryota > Viridiplantae > Streptophyta > Magnoliopsida > Santalales > Viscaceae > Viscum > Viscum album. The sequence goes on along the minus strand of OY728141.1, from coordinate 1,685,383,429 downwards.
ATTGGTGTAATAAACATTGGGGGGAGATGTTCTTTTATAAGTGGGGAAGGTACAAATGTTGAATTTTTTGAAGGATTAAAATATTATAAGTAATATTAATGTAATAATGTCTCATAAATAAATATATTTTGATCCTATGGTAATAAGGATTAATATATCTTCATCCAATAATAATTAATATGATTATTTTTGGCCTCATCACTTTTTTAAACATAATTTACCTATTTAACCATTTTACTGAGGTAGTAATATTTATACCATAGATAAAATTGATATTGAATAAAAAATTTGGACTAATAAATAAATTTTTGAATGATAATTAATAATATGGAATCCATTATTAATTACTCAATCTCTAAAATCGAATGAAATAATTTTATATAATATAAACAATTCAACGAAATACAGTTTTTTAAAAATCCTTTTTAAGTCTAGAAAAAAATTTAACAAATATCTAGTATAATTATGATCAAAAAGTTATAAAATGAATTTTATTTAACAATTATATAATGATTAAATTTTTCAGTCAAATAAAAAAATAGCTTTAAAAATACCAAAAATTTTAATGATACTTTCATTAAAAAAGTTGTATTTTCACTATTCATATAAAAATCAATTTTCTCAAAACAATTCCACAAAAAATCACCCTAGGATAATAATGACATTATAAATTAAGAATAATGGTCATTATTTTAATTAAAATTTCAAAACAATAAAATAAAATAATTATATTTTCCATACACAAAATACAATAAAATCTATTTTAAAGAAAACATATTCTTGAAGCATAAAATATATTTACTAAAAATTGAGTACTTATTTATAAATTTATTTTCAATATATAAAATATTTATTCACATTTTTCAATATTTTTTTATACCAATTGATACATCTAATAAACAATTATGTTATGATATAATAAAATACAATGATTCATTTAGACTCGGAGTAGTATGTGTCACAAGCTATCATTGAAATTTAATTTTTTTTTTTAAGAGAAATATTTCAAAAAATCTATGGGTGTTAGAAACATTTTCTTGTTATACACATACTCCTTGAGGAATAGAAATATCTCACGGTTTTCCTCTCCCAAATCCATCACACACTAGTGGTTCAAAATCCTAACGACCTAGATACTACTGATAATATTATGATAGAATTTTTGGTTACAAATTTCAATATCCATCATCCACCACACTACTAACTCTAAATTTACCATAACAAAATTGTTAAAGACTTTAATTTTTTATTTCATCCTCGATAGAAGAAATAATAAATCATTTAATATTTCCTTTAATAAAACAGATGACTTCCTACGTTATAGAAACACGAGAAAAGGGTTATGAAAAACATCTCATTGGTTCGAATATTAAATAAACGGTCCAATACGAGACCCGATTCATAGACCCACTCCTCAAATAGTTATGATAAATTAGATATCAAGGTTAATGTCTCTATGTTAAATCCTTACCAATCACCAAAACACTCATCAGTACCTAATAATTAGATGACATCAAAAAAGGATAAACTTATTAATGAATATCTAGAAGTAAGGTTTTCTCAAAATTATATACCCTCACATCAACATTTAGTTAATGATCTGAAGAATAGTGGAGGAGATTTATAAACATAACTCTGAAATCCAAGACATTATATCTCCTCAACAAGAAGTTCAATAACTCCTTCCATCATGATTTTGTAAAATATTAAATTTAGAAACTCAATCTATAATTGAATTCTAATTTATCTTGGGTTGTCTATAACTCATCATTGTTATTGAGATAATGAATAATCCCCTACCAAGTTAACCTCGTTAACAAGGTAACCTCTAGAGTAATCCAATGCTTTATCGTTTCATGGATCAGTCCAAAAGTGATCTTGTCTTCCTTGAGAATCCTCCGTTTCTATAATTCAAAAATAGATCCCTCATACTTTTATAGAATCTATTTCTGAAACTCATATAATTTTTTCCTCTAAAACAATTTCTTTCTAAGGTTAGCTCCTCTACAATCTACCAGAGTATCCAACTACACCTCAATAACCTAAACAATATTATGTCTCATTCCACAATTTATATCATTATAAATACAACAAAATACAATTCCTTGTATATGGATTTTGATTAAGTTGTTTTGGATTCAATTCTTTTTAATTTCCCAAAAAATAATCAACAAATTCAATAATAGGAACAAACAAGTATGGTTCATATACTACAGCTGGGTCTCTACATATAAATCAGTCCACCTTTATTTAGTCTTGTTTTTTAGGCTATTAATTTTCCTTTGTTTAATCATAGGAACCTTCTATATACAAGTCATTTTCTCTATCACATGTCACATGTAATGGTAAAATGGTATTGTTTCTCTAAAAAATAAAATTAAATACTCAGTAATTAATATTTCAAACTATATCCCATAAGAAATATAATATGCATAGTTTTATTTAATAAAATATTCCAACTAGAAACATATATTAAAATATCCAAAATTACTTAAACATTTCACTAGATAGAGTTCCATATGAACTCAAGAAATCCTCAATGTATTCTATAAGCATTCAACTAGCAGCGAGAGACAACAATAAATATTTTTGAGACCATAATATCAATATTATTGTTACTAATAATAGTAAATAACTATGCATCATCAACAAAATATAATCATATTACACTATTATTGAATTATATCCAATGTAAACCACGATAAGATAAACATAAACTATCTTGTCACAATAGTGTTATGTAGTCATATAATCAGATATCCCACATATGATCCACTGAGCTGATCATGTATATAAATTAAATAAAGTTCAAATATACATAAGAGTCACAACTACTAACCCAAATATTCACTTTAACCCCATATCCAATCTTGTTGAACTACTCTAGCTTTGTCTCCTATATAACCAGTAAATTTAATGTCTATATGAGATGTGCATAGCACTAGGATGCCCATGCATAGTACGAGAAATACATCTCAGGAGGGTCTCACTATGTTCCCCTAAAATACACTATCATATATATATATATATTATATTATATTATATCAATATGAAAAATAAATGAATGAAACATAAAGCATGAGAGCATGTTCATTAAGTAGTCATGTGCTAACCAAGCCACCACAAAACATAACCATCATTTCTTGGCCAATATCGATGGAAGTAGTTGTCTCACACATGACTTTTCTGAAACCTCATCTCTATGGTAAAGGGTTGAATATAGAGTCTTGACTACTATCCTCTCACATAGGGTATCAACTTATACAAAAACATTTCCCATATCTTGGATCACACCACAAACCTCTCACATAGTGTGATATCATATCCCATCACATACCACATCTCATATAGGCACCCTATCACATAGAGAGAGTCCTCACATCATGTCACATACTAAATCTAGTAACAATACAATCTAACTAAGGGTGTGGGATTATCACATGTCACCTATTATACATCAGTATTCCCCCCACTCAATTATGGTGAGGCCTCAAAACACCTCACACACCACATTTCATACTAATACCCCATTACTCGAGACGAGGTCTCATTAGAAATCTTATATGATGTCATAACCTATACCCAGTCACTCAAGGTAAGGTCCCTTGAGAAACCATAAATGAATCATTATAGACCACATCCTATATAATCACACACTGGTAAGTGTGTCATACAACACAACATCAAGGCCATCCTATCCATGTCCCATGCTCTATGATATAATCTTTCGCCACTAGCATATCGCATACCCAACTCACCACTTAAGACCTATTCACATGTAATTGAGCATCATGCCTCATCTCATAACGCACCTATCCACAACCCACAACCTATACCTGAGTCTAACCTCATGTGGCATGTCCAATCCCCTTCCCTAATTATTGCATCAATACTCTATTCCCACTTCCCATCGACCATCCAATTTTAAACCCACCCCAAGCCACATGGAAATCCAATAAAAAGATCCACAAACTTTTACTAGGTCCCATTACACATCTCCCATAGAAGACATCTCTAAATAATCCTATAAGGTAAATTTAGCTTATGATGCCACACTATTCCCCATGGGACTTTACCTTCTCACCATGTGCACCAAGGCTATTATCTACCCTCAGGGGAGTACTCTCAACCTAAATTGATGGGTAAAACCATCCAATCGATCACATATAGTCCAATACCACTCAAATATAGAATACTATACCTTTGAGTTCCTCCTATGATACCTATTTTTTATCATGACCCTAATACATACCCCAAACATACAAACTCAAAATGTATCCTCTCCCCTTGGTGGAAACCTATAGGGTGATTCAAAATAATTTAGAAGAAATGGATCACTTACTCTGAGCCTAAGAGGCACTAAGATTTGAATTTCTATACAAACAAAACTCTTAGTCCCTATCCATCTTAATAAACCCACATTATCCGCTAAAAATATAAAAAAAATTATTAATAAACATGAATATGGTCTAGTATGATAGTGATGGCCAACCTGTGCGTATGGGTTATCACAATCAATCCACTCATTCCATTCCTTGACAATACCTAAACCAATTTTCCCTAACATCTCACCATGATATGATACCCAATCTCATCCACAACTTATAGATATTTGATTATAAATAATTATAGTTAATTAAAAAATTTAAACTAACAAGGAATATAAATCCAAAACTCACTAAATTGACTCCTCTAGAAAAAACTCAAGAAACAACATTTCAACCATCAATGGCATGGATCATGTACTCCTAATAATTATCATGAAATGATATTCAATCTATAAATATTAAATATCAAATTTGGATAAATTTCTATGAAATTACACATAGTGGCGAATCTCAACAAAAAACAATAAAAATGATTTGAGTTTAACACCCCTCGGCCCCCTCTTCCCACTGTACACCAAAGCACCTTCATTCTAGATGATGCATCTATGACGGAAAATTATATTTTTTATTTTCAAAAGAGCTGATTTGAGGGTAAGCAGTAACCATAGAAGTCACGTTGGATACCTAATTACACGTTTAGAACAAATTTTAAATTAAAAAATGGATACCCAGCCTTAGGAGGTTTCGGGCCATGGGAAACCCATGAGGGCAGAGTCTTATGGCCTACATCTTCCATCATCGCCTGCTAGCCACCATCATTAAACCATATTCTTCCTCAGTTCCCTCCATCACAACTGGATTTGGTAACTGAATCAAACGGACCCATATTACTATTCAATCTTAATTGAAAAACTTTAATAAACACCACTCAAAACATTTTATGCCCATCAACACCATCATTACTGCCGTCCAAACACCACTTGATAGAGGCCGTCAAATCAAATCAAATTCAAAAACACGAACAGATCTGAACCAAAAAATGAACCATCACCAAACTACCATCAGAACCTTTCAATGATAACAGAAATCTGAAAACCAAACCAAATCCAAAGACGGCGCTGCAGTCACTGACGGAAAATCCTTCAGACCTCCGCACCAGAGCCATCCGCAAAAAAGATAAAGAAGACCAACACAACCCGGATTGAGGCCCGAACTCACCTCCTAGAACAACACAGTCGACTAAGTGTACATCCCAGATCCTCCTTGAAACCATCACAATAGTCAGACGTAGAGAATTATGAAGGCACATGAGTCCATAGCAGTGATGAATCATACAAGGCCTCGACAGATAAGCATCCTCACCGGGACCTCCAACCCAAACCCTTGAAGACAGGACAAAGAAGAAGCTGGATGAAACCCATAGATCTAGGAAACCCACGAGACTCGACCCACACATCTCAAACCTTCCCAATAAGGACCAGAAGACCGGGACAGAGTGGGATCAGAAAGGTGGCCAACAAGGAGGGCAGAGTAGGGGAAGAGCCGACACAGGCTACACCGGGGGCCAAGGTCTCCAAAGGGATCAAACGAGAGAGAAGAAGAGGGGAAAAGGGAAGAAGGAAGAAGGAAGGTAAGGGAGAAAATGGGAGGAATGGGAGGAAGGGGATGGAATAATGAAGAAGGGGGTAGCGGGGGGAGATGATTTCAGAGACGTCGCAAGCCTCCCCCCAAAAATACACTGAAGAAACCCTAGATGGATAGCGGAGGGAGACAGTGCCGCTCAGAGGCTATCTTCCTTATTTCTTGATTCTTCTATGATCTAGTAGAACCGTCACTTAAATACATAGCTTAAAACTATATAAACACATAAATGTGTAAGGAGAATAAGGTAATTTGGCGATGGACATGAATAAAACCACAAAATGTAATGGTAACACCGCCTAGATCACCCATCATGATGGGAGACTTCATATATAAAAGAAAAAAAAAGAGAGGGTAATGGTCAAACAAAAATTCTATTATCGATATCTCCCTTACTAAATAACATAGGATGAATGATGAATAAATTTAAATCATGCACTCTCTAAAAATATCCTAAATCTCATTGGATACCCAATGAGAATAAACTAAGTACATAGTAAGTCATCATCCGCATTATGGTTTTCCAAAAGCTACTCAATGGAGATCTAGTGGTTGGAGACCCATTTTATTATCTTACGGTTATAATGTGGTTACTACAACATTTCTATTGTTTTATTATCTTTCCATCCTTCCCCAATAAATGAACTATCCTCCGAAGACTCTTAAGAACACCCAAACATGTCCAAAAACACCTCCATGAGGTTCTCAGACTCTATACGTTTTAAATAATAAACAATTCAGTAAACTCCCACTACTCGGGGATAAATTTTCAAATTCCATCTCAAATTAATATATCATAAAATTTTGGGTCATTGTAAACCCTTCTTGGAAGGGTAGTGAAATTGAGTGCGATACCCAAACCATATCATTAATAAGACATGTGTTGTAGACTAAATCCACATGTATATAACTAGAAATATGAGATCAATTTATCCATTAAATCCAATAAAAGTAAATTTAATCACCATCAATCACCAAAAAACATATTAATAAATTAAAAACATCATCATTATAAAATTACAACGCAAGTAATTTCATAGGGAAATAATGGGTAATGTCGCCAATGTAAATGTCCAAAAATAAAGTATCTCCCAAAATATTGTGACTCATTCACAACTAATAAATCTCGATGATATAATAAATTTATGTTCAATTTTTTCTTCGACATCATCTTGTAAATCTAGTAAATAATATTTTTTATAGGTATGTGTAAGAGGAAAATTATACTAAATGGTTTCTCCCAAAAACTTCTTCTGTTTTTATGAAATAAGTATAATAATACTTATGCGACTAAATTGTGAAGGTGACTCAAGCCTATCACATGTTATCTACATGCATGTCTCATTATAGGCCCACTCACTATGTTTTTATAAAATTATAGTAAAAAATAGAATATAATAAAATATGTGCCCCTCACCCCATTCAATTTTGATCTATCCATCTCCATGTCCCTAAAGAATATATTTTTATTACCTATTCCCTTACAAAATCAATATACAAATACCATATACAGTTTCCATAAACCAGAAAAAAAATCCATATACCACTATCTTATTTCCCAACTACATTCCATAACCCCATACCACAACCACATAACAAAATAACTTCATATTACCACATTATATCATGAAAGAACAGTGGGAGAGGGAGTATTTTTCCATCTATATCACATACATACTGGATAATATTGGTTTATTTTATTCAAAAAATCATATATAGATATTGGTAAAATTACCCAAATTTAGTGACAGTGATTAAGAAACAACAAAACATAAAATGATGTATATTATTACACACTATCATTTCCTAGGTTATACTTCCAATTATGCCATCTCTTAAACTATATAATTCCACCTACATGATCACCTTCACACAGTTAACAATACCACCACTGACCACAAAATAAATTCAATCATTAACTAAATAAATTATACAACTACAAAATTTTATATTTCTTAAAAATTTATCTTCATAAATCAACCATTTACTATATTTCATAATTCACTTTAACCTCGTATCATCTCATCATATGAAACATATTTTCATACATTTAACCACATTAAAACACATAATTCTAATAATTATCAATTCACCACAATTCATTATTCAATTTTACATAAACCATGAAACATTTTAATTAATTACACTTTCCATTATCCATCTCCTCATATCAATACTTAAATTAAAATCATTCAACACTTTATGTATTCATTCATAAGAATGATCCCATTATATTCCTCTATTAAATTTTTTTATATATTTATTTCACATCTCTACTTATGTAAATATATTATATATTATCCAAACAAAAACCGCTTATACAACCATGTCAAAAATTAATATAAAATAAACCCTATTTTATAACCACATTTAAATATATAATTATTATATGTTCAAATGATTCACACAACTTCCTTCTACCAAAGAAGGATATAAAAATCAAATATGATAAATAGTAAATATAATTTCTCATCTACCCCATTGGAAACCAAATTTCATCTTAAATTATCATTTTATTTTATATAAATTATGTTAGTCTTAACAATATAATCATAGAAATAAATAAATATTAAACCATATTAATAATAGTAAATAAAATTACACTCTTCTAGTGGGATTAGAAAACACTACAGGATGAATCCAAGTCATCTATGGTCAAAAGGAAAGAAAATTAAATGAATAAAAGAAATGGGGGTCTCTTAAATTTATATTTAAATATTAGTACACCAATATATGGAATGGTTTTGTGAAGAAAAAAATTTATAGTTTTGGTTAGTGATTGATGATCTGAGAATAATAATGTCTATAAACTCAAATCAATAAAATCATTCAAGGAGTATTATATTTAAAAATGTTACTTTGACTGAAAACATGTTGTGGAAAACACACAACAAAGTGTTTCCCTTGATTCCCACTTCAAACCTCAAGATAAAACATGATTAATTACTTCTCGGAATATTCTATATTTCATCCAAAATGAAAAACATGACATGATTTTTCTCTATTTCATGGAAAAGCCCCAAAAAAATCTACTTATAAAGCACATTTTGAGATATTTTTATCTTAATTAAATACATTTTTGTTAATGGTAACCACTGGAAACTTCATTATTTCTCACCCAAACACAAGATCATGCTCCATAGTGATCTATGAAACCATGAAAAGTGATGAAACCCATAGCGTATTGATAACTAAACAATGACATGGTTTAGGTCAGAACATTTAAAGATTATATATCCATCTATAATTCACCTCCATTATTACTCCCATCATATTTAAGAATTCAAAATAAAAGACTAGAATACGTTGAAAATGTTTTCCTTTAATTACTATCAATATCTCTTCTCATGTTTTAATTGATCACTCTATATTTCATTTCTAGCATTCATATTGGGAACATGTATGAAGTTACTATAAAGATGAGCATATATGGACATTTGATTAAATAGGTTTATGTTATAATGGAATCCCTTAGTGTTTCATTTTATTTTAAAATAAATAAAAGGTTATTAATATAAATAAAATATAGGTCAATGATTTTTATTAATATGAACACCATCAGTTAATAATCAAATTGAATGATTGGAATGATAGAGAAGTAACTTTGGTGACAGGAACTAGTTAGAGTTTTATTTGGTATAATATATTAGGTAGAATATTTCTATTTTATATGATGTCAAATGCTATATGAAGTGATTTTTTAAACTGCATCATGTGCTTGAGTTATAGATACTGATTTTCAAAGATTAATTAAATTTGAAAAAATGAAGAACAAGATTATTGTGTTTCCAACTTTGTTCTTGTGACCTAGTACCACATTTTCTATGGCGTTAGGTTAAAAAAGTTGTTTTTATATTTCATAATCCTTCAAGTGGAGAGAATAAGGGTTATTGTTTGATAATTTGTTCTCTAGTGAAATTTTGAGAATATTAATTTTTGTGTCACTTTTCATGGAAAATATTAATTTTTTTATATTTAATAAGTTGACTAAAAACGGGACACATGGGACGACTCTATTTCCATAAAAAAATACCAAAATCATATAAAATGTTATGCAAATTATTTTAGTGATATTATGTATCAATGTTTTGTTGCAGTTTAATGCGGTTATTAATGGAAGTTAATTTTTGAATTCAAAATTCAAAATATTTGGATGGAGTGTGAGTTATTATTTAATTGATTATTGGGCATCAATTTACATGACTGTAATAAAGGAGGAGTTTGAGGAAACCCAATATAGTTATTTATGTCCAAGTGTATATATTAATTAAAATCATGAAGTTGTAATGCTAGGATTTAAATATTAGAGTTTCCATTGATTAGGTTGATGAAAAATATGGATTGTGTATTGGATTTTCGATATGTTTCATAATAATTATAATTTATTTTTTTTATATCCCTAATATCACATTGATTTAATTTAAAGATGATGTTTTGTTTTCAATGATTGATATTTTTAATTGATATCCTTAAATAATTTAGTGTGTGAAGAAGAGAAGTGGATTTGGTACTCATCTATAGTAACGTAAAGTTTATTATTGGGGATTGAAGACTCTTTTTACTGCATAATTTTAATATTATCATTTATATTATGTGTGAGAAATTGATAATAGTTCGGAAACATATAAATATAGTATGGGTTCAAAGATATACCCATCTAATTATAATATTTTTCATAAATTTGGAACATGTGATTATGAATTTTCTTTATCACGTCATGGTTATAACCATTTTTATGGAATGGTAAAACATATAAATCATTTTCCACTATTTTTATAATTTTTATTGTTTTGTTTTTTAATTAAGTGATTAAAATAATATAAATTTATTAGTTAAGAAGAAGTAAACTCAAAACAACTTGTACATCTGTGATGCCTTAGAAATTCTTAAGCATGTTAGTTTCTATCTTTTGATTGTTAATGTTGTTAAGATAAGGTTTTTGGAAGATATATATTGACGGAACTAAAACATTAACTCAAAGGTATATGTCATATAATGAAAATGGGTTTCACAATTCGTGGGATTGATGGGAGATAGTGAAGTTCTATATTCTATCATGTCATTTAATGTCGGATTTAGTCCAAACCTTGTTCTTATAAAGCAATGTGGGGGATACACTATCATATATTGGTGATGAATTATTTTTAAGGGGAAGTATATTCATGATGTTACTAGAATAGATTATAGAGTAAAAAGTATATAATATTATTTTGGATAAGTAATGACACTTATCTATCAATGGAATCCCACAAATAATGATTTATAACTAATAAATATTTCCCTTCACACTTTTCTTGTCATTGCATGTGGGACTCATAAGTGATATGAAGGATATTGTGGGGTTATAATTAATTTTATATGATTTTACCCCACTTTTTTATAAAAAACGTTGTGATGTGAAGTTCTATGTGGTCAATTTCATGTTTCAACCTTTTTAGACGTTGTTTCATTATAGTTTCTTTAGTGAACCATGGTATAGTTTGAGATCCTCATCGTCATTATCTGGAATCCATTTTTTAGGGTTTAATTAAATCCATCAAAAAATGGCCTCCCTCAACCATAGAGAATTAATATTGTTGAACATGTTTTAAATGGGGGTGATAAGGTAGATCATGGTTATATTTCTAGTGATCTTCTCAATTTTTCCCCATCATAGCATGACCATGACTACGCACACTATTATTCTATATGTTTCTGGTTTCATTTTTAATTGACAACTCAATTTATATTCATCAATATTCTAAGTATTTATAATAAAAAACTCTGTTAAAATCATTACATATTTTGAAACACTGGAGTTCCCTTTGATTATCTTTTTCCCTTTGAATTAAGAGATAAATTACTTTGTGATTTGAGCTGATTTTCTCTTCTTTTATTCTTTGTTACCTCTATATAATTTTTTAGTAGTGGTTGTGTGAGTGGTCTAGATTTATTATATTCATTATGAGGCCATTTCTTAATTATAGTTTCATGTTATCTTGTTTTTTACTGATTTTCCCACAATTCCTTATTCTTGTGATCATCTTCTTCTCTTTATTCTTGCACAATAATTATAAAGCATATGTTACGGTATAAAATTAAAGTCATCTACTTTATTTTTTTATAAATTATGGATTTATTTTTATTTTACTTTGAATGGTTGTAAGGGAATTAATATCCATATGAGGATAATGTAAAGTGTTTATCAAAATTTATGGGGAGGGTGATTCTCATGTGTTTTACATGATTTTTTTATTTCTCATGACACTTGATTGTTTGATAATTTTATTGATATTTTTTTAATGGTTTCAATGATCTGTATATGACATGACATTCTTGATTTATTACGGTTACTTTTCATAAAAGAGTAATCATTTTAATTTGTTAATGGATTATTTTTATAAAATATTGATTTTTTTATGTTTCTCTTGCAAGAGATGTTGGGTTAATATGAAGGTGTATTTTAAAAGGGGATATTGTTGAAGTAGTTATTATTATTATTGAGTTTTGAATGATACTGGAATTAAAATTTTCACATGTTTTAATTGGAGTTATTTTAGTAGTGGATTATTTTGGTTATTTTTCCATTGTTGGAATGGTAAAATGTGGTTGTGGGTGTGGTAGGGGTGGATGGGTTGTTGTGTTATATAGAACGGATGGAATAACAATTTGTTATGATTGGAGATGGTTTTGTATCTTTTGTGGGGGTTTTAGAAGTAGTTATGTGGTTGTTTATATAGAGATTGGTTGGTTTTTATAAGGTTATACTTTATCTTCATGATGATATGTAATGTAATGGGTAATTATTAATATGGTAACTTGTATGGGCTACAATTTTGTTAGTACATATTATTAATGAACTATTAATGACTAAATAGATGGTGTAATGGAAGGGATGAACATGGGTGGTTTTTAATAAATGGTGTGTTATTAAATGTGGATAAATTAATGTAATAATGAATGTAATGTCACTAGTAAAAATATAAATCATGAAATGGATGAATGATATGAATAAATTTGAAATCATGAATGTTTTATTATTGTTTTTTTGTAAATGGTGGGGCTAGTCTGTGGTGTAGTAATGGAATCAGTTTTATATATATAGTGGTGACAATGTGGTAATTGTTATGGGAATTAGTAATTTAATTTGGTATTAACCCTTAGACTCTAATTTTGTGTGAGTCTTTTATATGTTATGTATTCCATGATACTTCTTACTCACCCCACCATAATCGGATAGCCTTACCAGTGCCCAAAGTTTATGAGTTCTGGGGTTTTACCCAACATCCAGGTTGGAGAAGGAATTGATAACAAGATAAAACCTATTTTAATATCTCTTCTTCATTTTTAGTATTTGATATGATGGATTGAGGTCATGATTCAGGTGTTCTATTGACAAGAGGATAGATTAGAATCTAGGTGATGTGATTTTGGTGAGATAAGGATGTGATAATTATGTGAAAAGTAGTTAATGCATGGAAAGGGTTTTACAAGGTAGGTATAATGACCCCAGATGTTTCATAAAATCCAATTACATTATTTTTAAGCTAAATAATATAATGGTAATAAACTTTATGATCGAAATATGTGGAAAATTATTTTCATACATCATTTATATATAATAGAATATAAATATTATTTAAATCTGTATTTTTTATCCTCCTAAATTATATCATGTTCTCTTTAGTACATTCAGTCACCTGAGTATATACATTAATGAAATGGGTGAGATAAAATTCCATTAAGGGGAGAAATAATTATGGAGAAATAAGAGACATGAATCAATAGAACATGCGAGAGAATAATCCTCCACTTAATATCATAAGCATAGTATCTTCATCAAAATCACTTGTGAGTAATTTGAAAAAGGGATGTAATTATTGATATGCATAATAATAAAACATAAAAACATATATTTCAAATACAAATCATTCTTGTGAACAAATCTAGCATCATGTTCATGGATAAAATATTTACATAAATCATGCCATCATAATTGTGAAAAAATCATTCATCATGTCCATGGAAAATACACATAATATAATGACTTATATTACATTACCCAATTCATTGGATGGATATATATTTTTTATCCCACTCATCACAACATTAAATTATCAAAATAATGAATCCCCCATGGAATCAAAACATATAACAATCATAGTCTTGAAATAAACCCATTGAAAGGTATGAGCTTCATAATTTTTTCCTATATGATACTTCATGGACTTTCCTTTGGGGTAACCAAATGAATAAGGGAGTTCATATTTTTTTCATAAATGATCATTTTTATTTGAAAAATAAATGACTTATGATATGTCAAATATGTTTCTAGAAAAAAAGTATTCTTTTTTAAAGTTATTTTAAATTGGATTTGAAATTATTTAATTATGGTAAAAATAAGTATACCCCAAAAAAGAAATTTTAAATAATTGTGAATGGAATACTTTGGGGAATTATAGAAATATCCACATTTAAAATAATGTGAATGTGTTGATTACCGAAAATACATAGAATTGGGTTTGAGAATCTCATCACCTTAAATCGTGTTATGTTTCATCTTGTGTGTACCTCTTATATAATAAATTTATGTTGTTAATAAATGTAACCTGAATTGAATTTTTATAATTAATTTCACTATTGATAAATTATAATTATTATATTCTATTTTATTATACTTTTTTTAAAATCTTATTTTTTGATATCTTGTTTTCACAAAATTGTCCTATTTTGTTTTTTTCATTATTTTTTTCAAGATAATTTTTAAATAAGTAAAATTAATTGTAGAATATTAATATAAATGTTAATTTTCTATGTAAAAATCATGCTATAAATCATTTAAGGTGTTGAAAAGCATAAAATTTCTAATATATTATTAAGAGGTTAATCAACCAATAACGAGACATTTTCATAAGAGGATAAAGTGAAGTATAACGTAAAATATGGAATAAATGTACTCAATAAAATAGGTTAAAATAATTAATGTGATCAAGAAATAAAAATATTATAATATTATAATATTTAGTTCTAAATGGAATAGATATATTTTGGAAGAGTTGTGGAAAATGAGAGAAAAGGTTTGTGAATATTTACCATCTTATCAATGTTTGTTTTTTTCTATGAAACTAAACTACTTGAATTCATTGATTTGAGTTACTCAAAAACATACCTAAGGATTATATTTTTATTAATATTTGGGATGTGGGATGATATTTTCTTTTGGTATGCGTAATTGATGTGGGATTCCAATTGTTAGTGGGTTATTTATACTTGAGGATAGACTTGTTTTATGTTATAATAATGAATACATTATTATATCTATGGTAAAACACTGAATGGTTTTTTTTACATTATTAAGTATATTTGTATATAATTACATGATTTTAATACCACAAAACACTATATAATTTTAATTAAATATTTTAATACAAATGAAAATAGAAAATAGAAAAATGTTTATTCAAGGGGACACATTAGAAATTTTAAAATTGGAAATTACTATTTAGGATTTGAATTTTTATTATTATTATTAAATTACCCATTAATCTAATTTAATTCATTTTTGGGATAAGGTAAAAAATTTAATATTTACCATGTCATTATTACAACATTTTTATGTCATAAAACATTCCCTTTTTGAAAAACATTATTTTTAATATTCATTCAAAAATTGTGGTTTCTCAGAAAAATATCAAAAATTAACTTTAGGGGAATCTCAATACACTGATTATAAAATTGAAATTCATTTTATTAAAATTATTTTTAATCATATATAATATTATTTATAATATAAAATTTATAAATTTTTAAAAATATAGTAATGTTACACTTTATCAACATTATACTTATAGATTTCATATATTTCTAATTTTAATCATTATTTTTTGACACTAAAAACATAATATTCTTTAAAATATTTTATAAAAATGTAATAAAAAATTATAATATTTAAATCTATTTTCATAAGGTTTAGATTACAATTCCTAATAGTTATGTTAATAATACAATGGTTATATTACTACTCCAATGGTCAAATTACTATTCCAATAAATATCCCTTAATTCATTCATTCACCATTCACCCCAAATCTGTTCAATAATATATATTTTTATTTTCTAAAATATTCATCAGTTTATTAATATTTTTTTCATTCAAGATTTTTTTCATGGGGTTATAATTCTTAAATATTGGAATGATCCATATTTTCTAATTCTATTTTTTTTTCAATTTTTTCACATTGAAATATTTTTTATTTTTAGGGGTTTAGTTTTTAACTGTTTTTATGATCTCTGTTAATAAAATAATTTTATGTTTTTTTTCTTTTTTTATATGTATAACACTTTAAAATATAATATACAAATCATTTATTCAGGGGAAAAATATAATTTATAATGTTTTGAACATTATATTCTTCCCCCTTATATAAATTACATTACATGAATTTATAATCACATTAGTTGTTGAAAATAGATTATGTTACTTTTTCTTCAATGTATCTTCATGTTCCCATGTGTCCACTAAAAATTTATTGTTTCACTACAACACCTTTTCATGGCTAGTTTTCTTATTTTATAAATCATTTTCTTTATGGTACATGAATTTCACCATCTTGTACTCAGAAGAGATTTCATGATCTAGTTATACCACCTTCAAATTCAATACATGTTAGGGATCGAGTATGTGCCTCCTTATAAAGATATATGGAACATGTCATGAAGATGAACCATGTTTAAAAGAAGTTATAACTGATACATCACTACTCTTATGAAATGATAGATCTCTAAGGGTCCAATGTACCTAGTGCTATGAATTAATTTATTTGAAATCTTTCCAACTCTCTTCCATGGAGATATTTATATTAAAAAATTCTTGCAACCTTAAAATCTATGCCCCTTCAATGGTTCTATGTATATATTTTATGATGAATCTAAGAATTTTTTACATTATATTGGATTTATTCAATCTTATTTTTTATTTATTGCACAATATCAGGTCAATGTTGCTTCTATTTACTCAATTCATCCCGTCATGTAGGACTATTATATCACATCCCATATAGATCTTCTTATGGGTCTATTTTAATATGTAATTGGAAGAAGTTATTGTATGAGAACCCAATCGATGGGGGATGTTATTCTTATCCTCCTTTAAATTCCATTGGGAAATATCCCAGTATATATTAAAGTGTATGAATGGTACATTCATATAATCCATTGGTCTAGGTGTGATATGACAGAGTAAAAAACAATTTAGTATTCATATCATGTTGAAGACATCCCTAGAATTTTTAGGTGAACTTTAATTCATTGCCACATTTTATTGAGAGTGGTTTCTCTAGTTTATACACTTCTTCCATTACATATATATTGTAATGTTGGTCGATAAAGAAATATTCTCAAATAGAGATGACGTGGGTAGTTTTTATGAGTCGGTCCAACCTAACCCATTTCGTATTTCTTCCTTTGGATGTCTTTGCGAGACCTGTGACAAAGTACATGGTAATATTTTAATATTTCCAGGGGTATAGGCTATAGTTTTATCTTCCCTTTAGAATTTTGTCTCTAAGAAATACCTTTTAAACATACTAATCACTTTTAAGTGTACTCAACTATCCCATTATTCATATTTTCCCACAAGAATTTTTCATGTAGAAAATGGTAAATCTTTGTAATATGAGAATGGATAGAGAAAT
This sequence comes from Viscum album, assembly GCA_963277665.1. Classification (NCBI taxonomy): domain Eukaryota; kingdom Viridiplantae; phylum Streptophyta; class Magnoliopsida; order Santalales; family Viscaceae; genus Viscum; species Viscum album. The sequence goes on along the minus strand of OY728141.1, from coordinate 1,685,365,789 downwards.
ATGGTTTGTGTGCATTATTAAAAATATATATTTCTTTATATCTGGTGATGAATGTTAAAAATGTCTAGTTAAAAATTGAGTTACACCATGTCTATCAATATTTAATTAATGGAACCTTCCATCCATTGTGGTTATCACCTTATTTTAATGATCCAAATCATCCTTTTGTTCCACTTTGATCTTTTTTAAAATTGATAATTGAGAAATAATTTCAAAAGATAGGATGCATTCCTCCCCAGTATTATTTTTTGATCTAAACTTTTCATATCCATTAAGATAGGGTCATTATCCATCTATATCCTATATATAGAAATAATAACATTTCTACTTGCAGCATCAGCTACCTTAATCACCTTTACAAGTTGGTAGTGAATAGATAAATTATAGTCCTTGATCATCTCTAACCATTTTCACTGATCCATGTCAATATCTTTATTTATAAATATGTACTTTGAAATCTTATGATCTATATATTTTTCACATGTCTCATAATAGATGTAGTTCCACAATATCATTAAATAGAATGTCATAATTGGTCACTCCATATCATGCATTGGGTAGATTTTTCCATGGATATTCGATTATTATGAGGTATAATCTATAACATAATCATTCAATATGAGTAAACAATAGTGGAATTTATTTTAGGCATCATTTTATGACAGAAACCATTCTCCACTTGAGGGTAGTGTTAGTAAAGACCATATTATTAACCTTTTTTGAAATCCTTAAATATTTCCTCACATTCATCTATCCAGAAATACTTTTTGAATTACCCTATTCACATAGATTGTGGGATATAAAATAATAATAAATTTATCACAAATATTTTGTATTACCCATATTAACCATGAAAAATATGGATTTTTTTGTGACACATTAGGATCTAGGACATAGCTTAATTCCCTCTGTCTTTGAAGGGTCCAACTAAATCCCCCTACTCATGTTCATGTCACCAAATAATATTATATTCTAGAACCAAAAGCAACCCTTACTATAAATAGCATACATTTTATACATTCTCAGCGACTCCAACACAATCCTTAGTTTCTATTCATGTCAATTATTTCTATTTGAGTAAATGGGAATATCATTAGTAAAAACTACCACAAATTTTTTCATAGTGGTCTCTAAAGACATTGGTCGTCGAATCTATGGATATATCATGGTAATTACCAAAACTAAAGGGAATCCATATAAACCCATAATTTTTATACATTATAAAAAGGTTTTACATTTGAATATCTTCCTTAATAACCTTTATAAGATTATTTCTAGAATGAAGATCCACCTTTGATAAGTAATGAGCACCTCAAACATGATCAAAAAAGTCCTCAATCCTTAGCATTCGATACATGTTATTTATGGTGATCATGTTGCTATCCTGATAATCAATTAACTTCCACTTTGATCTATCCTTTTCAACACCTTCAGTTCTATAAAAACCATCCAATAAGGGTATTTGAAGATAAGATTGATCAAGTTATATGATCTATTTAGGAAACTACTTCCTGAACATAGGGAAGGTTAGGAAACTATATTTTGAAATAAATATGTATATTCCTTCATAATGATAATTTCTTCATGGTTTATAATTTTCTTTGACTCACCCATTTTTGACTGATATGTGTATTCATTTGGAATCAACACCCATATCATTGGGGGATTTTCCAAATTATATTCATGGTCTTTCTTTCATTTATACTATAGCATGGTCTGGTTCATGATATAGAAAGATATTTTATTTTACTAATGGTTTATCTGTTCTCTATATAATATGTGTCAATCCGTTCATAGTATATCGTCAAATTCCACCAATGGGAGTATTATGAGATTCACTGGAAGAATCAACCCACTGACACTAACAATATAAGAGTGTAATACTTGGATTGAAATCATGCTAACACTATTTTTTATCTATATCTCTACTTCAAGGATTCAAGGTTGTGGTTCAATAGTTCTACAAAACTTTTAGGATAAAAAGGAATGAATAAAACTAGAATCAAATAAAACATTTTCAATTCATGAGTTCATAGGAAGTATAACCTATATTAATTCATTATCACAATCTATTCTAGTAGTGGTGATGGAATAATATTTACCTTTATCCATTGTATTTAGTGGCCACATACATTTATTACCCTCTATAATAAATGATTTAGTACACTAGGTTATATAGTTTCTTTTCTCATTATAGATGAATAATTGAACCATGGGTGGGGTGTTGGGAGGTGTCTTCATTTCCTCTATCAAATTGACCAAATAATTCATTTATCTTTAATGTTCATGAGTTTGGTGGCATTATCTGCTAAAATTAAAAAAATTAATTTTCCCTTTTATGAAATGTCGATGATGCATATTTCATCATCTTTGGCATGTGGGTGGTGGAATCTTCTTTCCTCTATTTCCTTGTGATCAACTGTCATGAATATTTATTCATCTCATCTTATATAAGTATCCATGGGACTACTCTCCAAACTCCATCAGTACATTTAGATCACATAAAACTACTTATTAATAACTCTCAATGACTTAGATATCTAGATCTTTTTTATGTTACTGTTTTAAACCACAATAGAATCTATATATTTTCTTGTCATTGTTGATATGAAATCTAGATGTTACCCTATAAGGCCTTATAAAATTGTCCTCATATGTCTTGTCAAAATTACTATCCTTTTTCTTAAGCTCTAGAAATTTTCTAACCATATGTTTTCAAAGAGGTCAATGGAAATTATTGTTAATAAACATCATCTTGATATCTTCCCAATCCATTTATATCATTTTAAATTTCAGGTTTTTAATCTTTATCCATTCCCACGATTAGTCAAACCCTCTATATAATGGATATTAAATGAGGGTAACACTATATTTCATATAATATTGGATAATGGAAAAGATATTCTCCACTGAGTTAACCCACCGTTCCATGACTAGCGGATCAAAATTTTTGTGAAATTCCAATGGTCATTTGCTAATAAGTGACATGATAATAAGTTTATCCTACATGGGAAAATGAAATCATTCCACATGGTTTAGGTTATTATTCATATCGTGACACACATGGGTAATAATTACTAAGAAATTTTTAACTCCACAACCCATTGAATTTGGAATTTAATTTTGATACTCATTTTATTATCCCTCACATTGTTGGTTTTTTTGTTTCTCTTGGTTGCCATCATTTTCAAAATTATTAATTGTTCACGAAAAACATAATTCAATGGAGTATAAATAATTTACATTCATGTGAATGTATATTATAATTTCATTTATTATGGGATCAATATGTTTAGAATAACTAAATTCTAAAATGATATTTCTAGGATTATGTATAGAAATTTTTCTGATGTTAAAATATATAATTTCTTTTGCTACTGTTGGTCTCCTCAAGTTTTAATGATCAGAAATAATGTTAATCAGGTTTACCATATTACAAATCATGTTATCATATCATAAATCATGTTTGGTGATTGATGGTTTCCTTATATTAATCCTATAACTCATGGTTTAAACTCTCACAAGATCCCAATTTAGAATCTCACAAATCATGTTTGAATCTTGTAAACTTTGTTTAATATCATCATCTTATGTTTCAATATGATTATTGTTAATCTTAATCAATTCTATGGAAATTATTTCTTAACAAAGTTTAAAGATATTTGGTTTAGTCTATGAAACTGTAAGTCTTCCAACAACTGTAGATTTTGGTAAAGCCCCTAACACCGTAACCCAAACATAGTGACTTAGACACCATAACCCAAACACCATGACTCAGACATCGTAATACAGAAAATATTATTCTAACACTATAACCAGTTCTAGATTTCATAATGCTAGTGACACAGGTTCCTTGCTACCATCTCCATGACATCGTAATAAGACAATGTTTCCAGTTACACCATTTCAATACATACTATGACATCGTTCCATACATAACCATTTTTACTTTATTTTTATTTTAATTTAAAAGTTATTTCTAACAATCATATTTGAGTAATTTAATGGAACATACATAATTAATGTCTTTTTGTAGACATGTCACCTGATAGTACGAGGTACTAGGTGCAGAAATTATCCTCCCTGTTGGCTCCAACACATGCCTTGAAGATAAAACATGTAGTGATGCATGAGCTAAGTATAGTTCGAGAAGTTGAATACACGTGTAAAAGAGAAGAACACATATACGGAAGAACACACAATGAACTCTTGATTCCAAAAAGGATGAACTACTATAGATCAGAATATCAAAAATTCTCATCATAGAAACCCTAATGAAGAACAAGAGGAAAAAAGAACATCATATTGAACTAGAACATGAGACTTGTGATACTTTGTTTCCACACTAGGAATCAAAATATCACATCTACTACATCCTACAAGTCCAGAGCTGCATAGAACAAAACTCATAGCATTTATAATCAATCCAATGTCCTAAATGACTTTATTTTTTATTGACTTTGATAATTTACTTTCAAGTGTTGAGTGGAACCCTTACAAGGCCCATATGTGTAATAATTACATGACACGTATTCCTTAGTGGAATTAATTGCCCGTAGGCTTTAAACATTATATACAACCCAAGTCAACTACTTGGAACTTCTCCTCCCTAGCATCTTCATTGTGATATCAGCTCTCCACATTTCTATGGTTGTTCGGCTGGGATTTCCCATGCATGCATAGGCTTGTCCTGATGGTAGGTTCCATACCATCTCATTATTGAAATCCATTTAGCTTTTTCTATGGGGAAAGCTCCTTGACCATCCTTCTTCTAAAGCTTGTTCCTTGTCGGTTGTCTGGTTTGCATATGCACTTAAGGTGGCCTGATGTCCTTGAGGTGGCTTGTAGTCCATACTGACCTAAATTCCTTGGTGGCCCGAAGGCCTTAAAGGACTCGGGTACCATATCAGTGGCCCTAAGGCCCAAACGGGTGAATATTCCCGGCTGCTATAGTGCTAAATAGTACCTTCTTAATTTCCCACTACAGTGCTTACTACAACACTGCTACAGTCCCAAGAAATTATGCCCTCATCTGGATTTGATCTTGGGTCGCCTGGATGAACTTAAAGAGTCCTCACCAAACGGGCTGAAGATCATGTTCAAATAATTTCTAATCCCATCTAATAATATTTTCTATGTTTTTTACTATTTTATTAAATTTCTAGTAGTGTGTGCATATGTATTAAAACACACAATGTCTACTACATTAAATTAGAGGATATAAGATATACTCACTCAAATAACTTTATACACTTTGTTTCTCCCATGTATAATTATAGAAGAGTTCTTGTGTGACCTAGTTGTTTGATTTCCCATGTAGAACAGTAGAAGAGGTCTTGTGATCTGGATTGTCTGGTGTATTGTTGTTAACCCGAATCCAGTCAGTGGACCAAAGATCACACACACACACACAGATATATATATATATATATATATATATATATATCTTGGTGGAAGGTGATCTATTAGTGGAGTGGATTAGTTCTCTTCTTGAAACTGAACCAATTGTTTTATCCGCTATGTTTTTAAATTCATTCTTTCTCTTTATTAATTAATTATTCCAAAAACTAAATTTTACTTTGATAGTTTTTATTGGATAGTAGTTATAACTTTTTTCCTTGTTAGAGTAGTTTAAAAAGGTTTATAAATATCTCATGTTGATAATACTGAGAATTAATCAATCTTCAGAGAAGTTATTTGAACAGTAAAACAATTATTATTTTATTACCTTGATTAACTAGCATGTTGTATTTTAAATTGGGGAAATCCTTTCAACAAAACATTTTCATAGAAATTGTTATAGGAACTAAATTAACCCCCTACCCTCTTTAGTGTCCTAATCTGACCATCATTTTGTATCAAAGGACTTTTTTGTATTTTTTAATCCCTATTTTTAAAGTTTTTAATTTGTAAAAAAATATTTCTCAACTTTGATTTTAGTTGTCTTTTAAAGATCTCAAAATTTCTGTTAGTTCTTCATTTTTAGTTTTTAAATATCTACACTTTATTATTTAGTATGGAAAATAGATTGGAATGCGCTTCTACCAATAGACCTCCATTCATTAATGGAACTAAATATTCATAATGGAAAAATAAAATGAAAATGTAATTATAAAGTATGGGTTTGGACATTTGGTTTTCAATTATTGATGAATATATGATTCATGATACTAATACACACACTTGGGATGACCCAACTAAGGATTCTTATAATAATAATTTCAAATACATGAATGACTTATACTATTCTTTAGGATATGAAGAGTTTAACAGAATTTGTATATGTAAAACATCCCATGAAATTTGGGATCCATTATTTGTTTCACATGAAGGAACCTCTAGTATTAAAGAAATGAGACTTAACATATATACTATTAAATATGATAACATTAAAATAAATCCTGATGAGCCTATTTATGACAAGTATCTCAGGTTTAATGAAATAGTGAACACTATGATCTCACTGGGAAGAGATGTTACAACTAAAGAGAAAATCATGAGAATACATAGATGCTTACCAAATAGATGGAGATGAACCTCTTTCTCAATTATATAATCTTTTTATATTAGAAAACATACAATCAAGGTTCTTATAGGTAAGTTTATGATGTATGAGGAATAATTAAAAGACAAAAAGGAAGTGGAAGATGAACTGAAGAAAAAGTCAATTGCCTTCAAAACCACTACCTCCAAAACTAAAGACAAGGAAAAAGAGATATTAAAATCCCCTATAGAAATTCCCAGTTTTGAACAATCATCATCAGACTGTGATGATTAAATAGATCATGTAGTTATAAGATTTAAGAAGTTTTATAAAAGAAATAAATTTTTTATAAATCCCAACTTCAAAGGATGATATAAAAAATGGGAAATTGGAAGTAGGATTGGAAAAGAAATGAAAAATATTATGAAATAGTCTGTTATGAATGTTAGAGAAAGGGGCATGTAAATTATGATTGTCCTAAGATAAAATATATGAATTGGTATGAGGAAGAATATTAAACAAATAAAAATGCCATGAAGGAAACTGGGAGTGCCTTTGAGGATAGGTCAAGTGACATAGAGTCTTCATATGATTAAAAGGCTGACAAATACAATATGTGTTTTAGTACAAACACATCAGATGTAACCCTTGAATATCCTGTAAAAAATTCCAATGGTTATGGAGATGAAATTGATTCTGAAATTTTTTATAATGAAAAATTATTTTATTATTTTAATATTCTTGAAGACACATGTAATGAACTAAAGGATAAATACAAATCATTAAATAAAAAATATTCCTTGACTACTACTGTCAAATTTGAACTAGTTGTAGAGAAGTAGAAAAATATTCAATTAATCTAAGAGAATAATGAAATTATGTTATATAATGAGAAATTAAAAAGGGACCTAGAAAATTTTACCAATTGAAGAAATACTCTTTCATAGATTCTTGGTAAAAAAAATTCACCTAGATACACTACTAGTATTGGATACGAACCTGGGAAAAGAAATCTCACCAAATATAAGTTTGTAGCTAAATCTGGAAAATCATTTTTTCTACCAAAAAATGAAACTTTTGTAGCTACTTCTAGTTTTGGAAATACTTTTACTACAAATAGTTTCTCTATAAAAAATAAAGTATATTTTTAAAAAATTTTACATAATTCTTATATGATACCATAAAGAAAATGTGGGTTCCTAAAGTACTGATTACTAATGTTACTAGACCCAAAAAATCTGGGTACCAAAATTGGTATTTTTATTATTTTTTAGGAATGTTTTTTTGAAGAGCTCCTATAAAAGAATATGAAATTTTAAAATTGTATTTTCAAGACACATGACAGTAGATTACACATGCTTCATGATTTTAATAAATATTGATGGTAGGAATGTAACTTTTGGTGACAATGTTAAAGGGAAAATAATTGTTTTATTCCAGATTGGTATCTCTAACTCTGTTTTAATTTCTAAAGTACTTTTGGTTGATGTATTGAAATATAATCTTCTTATTTTTACACATTTATGTGATGATGGATTTTATGTTAAATTTGAAAATTATGCTTCTAATGTATTCAACTCTAAAAATGATTTAATATTTTATACTTTTATAAATGAAAATTTCTATGCAGTTAACTTAGATTATTTAGTTTCTCCAAATATTTCATGCTTAAGTGTATTTCACAATGAGTTTTTCCATTGGCATAGAATACTATGAAACTACAATATAAACTCCCTTAGTAAGAATGCTAGAAGTTTCTTAGTCAAGGATCTACCCAAATATGAGTTTCCAAATGACAAAGTATGTAATCCATGAAAAAAAGCTAAACAAAAGAAAATCTCTTTCAAACCAAAGAAAGAAATTTCAACTTCTAAACCTCACTAGTTGGTTCACATGGATTTTTTTGGACCATCTAGAGTTCCTAGTTAAAATATGAATCATTATGTCTATGTTCTAATAGATGACTATTCTAGGTATACTTTGACATATTTCTTAGCAAACAAAAGTGAAGCATGCTATCATTTTACCAGGTATGCGAGGACAATATAAAATGTTACATGTCTTAGAATTAAATTTCTAAGAATTGAGCATGGCCATGTGTTTGAAAATCAAGAGTTTGAATCCTTTTTATAACAAAATTTCTATATTCATAACCTCTCATCCCCTTGAACACGTCAACAAATTGGTGTTTTAGAAAGAAGAAACAAAACCTTACATGAAATATCATGAACACCACTTAGTGAGTATGACCTTCCTATCTAGTTTTGGGATGAAGCTATCAATACATAATGCTTTGTTATTAACAGAGTGTTAATTAAAACAATACTAAAAATAACTCCTTCTGAGTTATGAAATAATAGAAAACCCAAGTTTAATTATTTAAATGTATTTAGTTGCAATGTGTAAATACTTAACACTATTGATAATCTCGATAAGATTGTATCTAAAAGTGATCATGGAATATTTCTAGGGTATTCAGTCTCTAGTAAATACAATAAAGTCTTTAAAAAAATAACTATATGTGTGGATGAATCAGTAGATTCCAAATTTGATGAAATAGATCCACATGAACCTAAGACCTCCCTAGATAGTCTTGAGGATGATAGTCAAATATGGACATTAATGATACATCTTCTGACCATCTTTTAAAGGAATATGTTAAAACTTCCAGTTTTGGAAATTCTCTAGATTCAAGCCATAATGAACTCGAACCTATTGAAGAACTTGAAATTACTAGCCCTTGTTTTTTGAGATTATTTAGAACTCTTATGAACCATCCTTTAGATGCAATACTTGGAGACTTAGATAAATTAACACTTACTAGAGAATATATGATAAATAAACTTGAACATAAAAATTTCGTATCATATCTTGATCTTATATACATCAATGATTCTATCAATGATGAATTTTGGTTGATGGATATGCATGAGTAGCTAAATAAGTTTCAAAGGAATAATGTTTGGAAACTTTTTGATAGACATAAATACACCTTGACCATAGGCACTAAATGTGCATTTAGAAAGAAAGTATATGATGCTGGAAACAATGTTAGAAACAAAACTAGATTGGTTACACAAGGATATAGTCCAGAAGAAGGAAGTGACTATCAAAAACCTTTTCCCCAATTTCAAGACGTGAAGCCATTATAATCTTGCTTTCCAATGCATCACATATCCATTTCAAACATTATCAAATGGTTGTAAAGGGTGTATTCATAAATGTTTGTATAGTTGATGATGTTTTTGTTGAACAACAACCTAGTTTTAGAAAACCTAACTTTCCAAATCATTTCGTTAAATTAACAAAAGATTTATATGGTTTAAAACAAGATCCAAGAGCTTGGTATGATAGATTAAGTATTTTTGTTATTTCAAAAGGTTTCAAAAAAGGTATAATGGATCCTACTATTTTTATAAAACAAATTTCTTAAGATGTATTAGTTGTTTAAATCTATGTTGATGATATTATTTTTGGATCTTCAAAAAATTATTTATGCATTAATTTTTCAAAAATGATGATAAATGAACTTGAAATGAGTTTAATTGGTGAGATTAAATAATTTCATGGATTTAAAATCTTTCAAAATGAGGAAGGTATTATTTTTAATTAAATTAAATATACTAAAGATATTATAAAATGTTTTGGCTTGGATAACACATAAAGTAGTGATACTTCAATGGTCAAGGCATGCATGTTTGATCATGATGATAATGGTATATCTTTTGATCAAACCACTTATAAGGGAATGATTGGAAGTTTACTCTACATAATGTCTAGTTAACATGATATTATGTTTAGTGTTTTCATGGTTTTACATTTTCAAGGAAACTCCAAAGAGTCTCATATAAATGTTGTTAAATGGATTTTCAAATACCTCAAACATACAACTAATTTAGGACTATTTTATCCTAGAGGACAAAAATTTGACATAGTTAGCTATTCAGATAATGATTTGCGTGGTTTTATGTTTGATAGAAAAAAGAAACTCTAGAACATTTCTCTTTTTAGGGAATTCTCTGGTATCATGGTATAGTAAGAAACAAAATTTTGTTGCATTATCAACTGCTGAAGCTGAATACATAGCTGCTGGTAGTTGTTGTGCACAAATTCATTAGATAAAACACACATTACTAGACTATGGATATCAATTCAAACATCTAACTATAAATTCTGACAAAAAAAGTTATTTTAAAATTTACAAGAATCTTGTTTCACATTCTAGAACAAAAAGCATATTGATGTAAGGCGCTAATTTTTGAGATATCATTATCAAAAAGGTGATATCACTATGGAATTAATTAGCACTGAACATCATCTTGCTGATATATTCACTAAAACATTAAATTATTAATGAATAAATTACATCATACATGAGTTAGGAATGATATGTCTTAGGTGAACAACTTACTTTTTTTACAGTTTATGATATCATGATTCACAGCTTCACAAGTGACATTCTTACAGTTCCTATCTTACTCTTACTTTCTAAAAAGTTACTATTTTTTAGTTATGGTCTCACACATGCCATCTCAATGATACAGTCCCATCATTTGGAGTCACACCATAATGATGACACTGTGATAATGTGTTCCAGTCTCACCGTAATAACATTTATTTTTTAAATTATCTTTACAGTATCACGGTATCAATTACTTTATTATTTTTATACCACACTTTTTTGTGACGCTAGAAATCCCTAAGTGATAAAAACCTGATATCTTTCACTCTGATCTTCAGTTGAGTTATCTTCTCTTGAAACCAAAACCCTTCTCTCTCAAACAGTTAGACATATTTCAACCTTTAACCATTCATGAAACCAAAATTGATTCCCATAATTAAGTGCCTGTATTCATAGACATTTAAAAAGTGAATATCTCGGAAGAAAATTAAAAGGAAAAAAAAGTAATGCCTGAGGGACCACTGAATCCCAACCTTACTGATAGAATAGTAATACCATAAAAGGATGTTTGTCTAAAGTGGATGATGGCAAGTATGTCTCTTGATTTGAATGTAATTAAAGAACAAGAAGGGTTGAACTGGTTGACAAAAGAGAAAAGACCAATTTATCTGAAGCTTCTTTTTCAGTTTTATCATTATGTTTATTTTTTATTCAATACTGAAGATGAATTTTTAATAAGAAGCTCGATTAATGGTCAAAGGTGTACTTTTTCTTCGAGGTTATGTGTTGGATGCCTTAGAAAACATCATGAAGGAATATTTAGAGTTTACCAACGAGGTTCTCCTCCTCCAAGTGATGTTTTTAACTTATTAGAGTCCATAAGAAATTTGACTATAAATAAGAAGAAAATAAGGGCTATTGCTACTAATTTAGATGGCGAGACAAGTCTATTATTTATGTTTATTCCAAATAAAATTGTCTAAGGAAAGAATATTTTGCTACCCTTTTGTATCAAGAAGTATTCGTGATGTATCTAATGAATAATGTGAAAAAGATCAATCTTTGTAAGTATATTATACATCACAAGTTTGAAATGATCAAGACAACTTCTAAATGAACCTCTCGGTTTTGTTCAAGATTTATTTCTGCAATATTGTCTGCCAAAGGAGTTGTCAGTCCAAATGAAGAAGTTGTTGAAGACTATGAGTTATATATCCCAATGTTTTCAATCATAAGGATGAAATTTAGATGGAATCCTCAGAAAAAGTGTTTGGTCATGGACAATGATAGATTGTACGAATTGTTTAATACAGTTGAGAATCCTTCATGACCAAATAACAAATCTGACCCTAGTTTGGAGCCTGATTATGTTTCTGAATATTTAGATGAAGAAGTAGATGATCCATAAGATTAAACTAATGAAGGAACTTTATTAGACAAGGAATATAGTGGCCTACCTATTCCATAAAAAGTAATTGCTGAAGATATAGGTTCTTAAAAAATTATTGCTGGAAAGGACCAACTACTGGTGTAGAAGGAAAATATGTTCTAGAGAAACATTTAAAAGAGATTTCTATTGAAAAGGGGGATATTGTATAAGAATAACATTCTATTGAGGAAGAGGATGCCTTTTAATAATAGTTATAAGAAAAACCTCAACATGAAGTTATATTATCTGCTAAAGAAAGAATGGAACATGATTTTCAGATAGCTAGAAAATAAATGGGTGAGCCAGATAGTGATGAATTGTTTTCGAAATGGGTCATGATACTGGATCTCTTAGTCCCAGGGGAGATGCAACTGTTGAGGGGGAACATCACCCCATCTTATATAGTGTTCAAGTTCCCAATCCTATTGATCAAAGCACTATGGATACCTATAATAGGTTTCCTAATTATTTTGTTGTGGACAACACCCAAGAGGCCTTGGTAAAAGGCATAAATATTTCCATGGCGTTTCAATTGAAACTAATTTATTCCATAGAAGTATCCTTTGCTAAGGAGCATGAACCTATTTTAGTTCCTATTCCAGAATCTACTCAAGAACTCTCTGATTTTTTGTGTCAAATTGATCTAACAACCTTTGGAGATTCCTTCCGAGATATATTTGAAAAGATCTTGAAGTAACATCCTACTTCAGTGACTAATATTAGTGAAAGAGATGATCCCATGGTGTTATATAAAATAATATGGAAGATTCAATAGAAAATACTTCATGAAATTCAATAAGTCATAATTGAGCTTAAATAGTTTTGTGATGAGGTGAAGTCTCTCAAATCTATGGTTGAAGATATGCATAAAATGTTGTAAACCGGAAAATCTATTTTTTCTCATCCCATGGAGAATGTTTCTGATTGGATCCCATAGAACTTGGTATATATGATTCAACCATATTTTACATCAATATATGAAAATGTGTCTGAGAGAAACTTGAAGATAGCCGATGAGATGTGTGAGCTTGTTTTTGTCTTAACAAGAAGACTAATGAGTATAAGGGATGTTTAAAATAGTTCTAAATAATATTAAGTCTCTCACATTAGCCATTATAGCTTCAAATGCCTCTAGACAGCCATTACAACCTATGGACAATGACCTGATCAAAACTCTTGTTAGAGAAGAGATTCAGTCAGTATTCAGTGGTATTGAAATGTAAGGTTTCTCTGTTGTCATCAAGAATAGTGACCGAGTACTTGATTTGGTAGGGATACATTCAACGATTTCCAATGATGCATAGGATGTAATTACTATGAAATCGGTTTTTTACTTCAAGAAGATTTATTCTAAGAATGATCTAACCAATCACTTCAAGTACCTTATAAAGAATTTGAAAATTATTCTGCTCACTCAAGACTTCAAGACTCATGTTCTAAAGTTGAAAGACATCACTCCTTTTTTGGAAATTTTTTTGGAGAACAATGATTACTTTGAGAGGGAAATCCAGTATAGAGGAGTGATCATCACTGATTTCTTTAAATTTATGAAGCCTTATCCCCATTTTCAAGTAACATTCATTGGGGTGCCTACAACTACCCCATTTATGTCCTAGTTCAACCCCTTCCTCCTCCACTACCTCTTCTCCTGCTACCATGTTTGTATCTCAAACTCTATTCCAGATCATACCTATTATTATTGAACAACCATTAAATTGGTCTTCAACCAAACCAATTTTTGCAACTTATATCATAGAGGGAGCACCTCTTACTTATATCTCAGTTAGAACTATCTGTTATCCAACCTTAACTCCTACTCTTATGGACCATCTTGATGTTTTTTTCAATGGAAATGAGAATACTATTGTTTTTACAGAGAATTGAATGATGTATTTTTGATAGGTATGTATTGTATTTTTCATTCTTCATGAAATGAACTATATCTTTCAACCCAATGCAATGTGCACTATTTTTGTTTATTTATCCTTATCTTCATTAAGTGTTTATTTTAATTTTTATTATTCTATTTTTGTTATCCCAAAAGGGGGATAAATAAGAAAATGCATTATTATAATATATGGATTATAAATTCCTTGATTTTTGATCATCAAAAAGGGAGAGATTGTTGGACTCCTCATGTTTTAATGCTCAAAAATCATGTTAATAATTTTTACCATATTACAAATCTTGTTTAACCTATCATAAGTCATGCTTGAAGATTTATGGTTTTTTTATGTTAATTATAACAGGTCATGGTTTAAACTCTCATAAGATCCTAATTAAGAATCTCAAAAATCATGTTTGAATCATGTAATATATGTTTAATCTAATCAATTTATGTTTCAATATGATTATAGGTTATCTTAATGCATTCTATGGATATTATTTCATAAGATAGTTTGTATATATTTGGCTATGTCTGAGAAACTACAAGTCTGCCACCGGCTCTGAATTTTTGCAATGTCCCTAACACCGTAACCCAGACACCATGACTCAGACATATTAACCCAAACATAGTGACTCAAACAACATAATATAGAAACTGTGTCTATGACACCGTAACCAGTTCTAGATATCATAATGCATGTAACACCAGTTCTTTCCTACCATCTACAAGATTTCATAATAGGACACCATTCAGAGTCTTGGTAAAGGACTAGGCACCATTACATGAGACACCATGATCCTGTGACTGCATCTGTGCTACTAGTTCCAGATCTCATTGAAACTATGGAACAGTGGTAATGTCACTGTGATCGTCTCACCGCTCAATGGAAAAAGAGAAGACACTATTTCAAGTGACACTGTTTCAAGACATACTGTGACGCTATTCCATACTAAACCAATTTTATGACTTTTTTAATTTAATTTATTTGTTATTTATAACAGTCATATTTGAGTCATTTAATGACACTGACATTATTAGTTTCTTTTTATAGACATGTCACCTGACAGTATGAGGTATGATATGTAGAAATCATACTCCCTATCAGCTCAAACACATGCCCATGAAGATAAAACACATAGTGATGCACGCGATGAGTAGAGTTCGAGAAGTCAAATGAATGGGAAAAATATTGTAACACATATACAAAAGAACACATGAAGATATATCTATTCCAAAATGGATGAAATGCTATAGATCAGAACCTCAAATATCCTCATAATAGAAACCCTATGAAGAGAAATATCTACAATAAACATCACATCGAGCCAGAACACAGGACTTACGACACTCTGTTTTCACAAGAGATCTCAAAAACTCACATATGCTACATCCTAAAAGTCCAAAGATGCATAAAAAACACTCAAAGAATTTCTAATGCTTTCTCATTATCTTTTCTCTATTGTGTATTTTTTTTATTACTTTTAGAGAAATCTGGGTATCTATATTAAAACACACATTGTCTTCTACATTAAACAAGAGGATACAAGATATCTTCAATCATATATTTTTCTACACTTGGTTTCTCCCATGTTTAATTATAGAAGAGGTCTTGTCTGACCTGGTTGTTCGTTTTCCAATGTAGAATAGTGTAAGAGGTCTTGTGACCTCGATAGTCTTGTGTACTATTGTTAACCCTGAACTAGGGTGTGGATCAAAGCTCATATATATATAAATATTTCTTGGTGGTAGGTGATCTCTAAGTGGAGTGGATTAGGTCTAGGATTGAGACTGAACCACTTTTTTTATTCGCTGTGTTTTTAAATTTAGTCTTTCTCTATTTTGATTCATTTTAAAAAAAACTAAATTAGACTTATATATTATGTCTTGGATAGTAGTTATAAATAAATTTCCTTACTATAGTAGTTTCAAAAGTTAAATCAATCTATCAAATTGATCCTATTGAGAATTAATGAATCTACTAAGAATCTATTTGATCAGTCAAACTATTTTAATTTTATTACCTTAGTTAACTGCCCTGTTGTATATTAAATTAGGTAGATCCTTTCAATAAACCTTTTTAATAGAAATTTTTATTGGAACCCAATTCACCCCATCTTGAGTGTGCTACTCCAAAAAACAATTACATATATTTCATAATAGTTTGTATAGGTCTTTTCATTAATCAAATAATGTCTCCAGGGATTCCAAACTAGGTGTGTTGCATGGAATCTTTTCCATGCCCTAGTTATGAGTTATGTAAATACCCAATGCACCCTATTGGGGTTATTACACCATGGTACATCTAGGCTAGATCCACTTTTATTTGTAGTATGAAGACAAGGATTCGATTTCTAAAAAACCAAACATTCTTATATATTACAAAAACATAAGCATGATTCCCTTAAAACATTTACTTATCCAGTGGGTTTTAATAACATTATCAAGTACTAATTCCCAAAAAAACTAAACCGTTATCTAATACCGACTATAATAACTAAATTTTTTTATATATGACTATTTCATAATATTTCAGATAAAAATATATTTTTAACACATTTCAAAATTAATCGGTTTTGTATCTTTGAATGATTAGGTTCACATATCACTTGTAAAGAATAAAAAATAAAAAAAAATTAAATCTTTATACTTTATCCTATTAAAATCCCTAACATTATTTTCAGTACATGTAATCACCTGATTGTATAAATCAATGACATGACTGGTCTAAAATCCCAATAATGGGATGCATTATTTGGGAGAAATAATTGAAATGAATCAATATTACACAGGATTGCGTAATAATCATCATCATATCATAATAATGAAAACATCATCATAATTATTCAGGAGTCTTTTGTAAAAATAACGGACTCTATAATATTCATAATAATGAAACATTATAACATAGTGGTCAAATACCAGACATTGTTGTTAAACAATATTACATCATGTTCACTCTTAACCTATGTTCATAAATCATAACATCCTGATTAAAAAATGTAGAATTATTTATATGTAAAATACACATGATATAATGAGATATATCATATTATCCAATGTATTATAGGGTTATATATTTCCACTCCCACCATTGGCATCCTAAAATTATCATAATCGTGAATTCCAAATGGAAAGATAATATATAACAATCACAGTCATCAAATCAATCCATGGAAAGGAATGGATTTCATAACATTTTCATATATCATAATTCATGGAATAAACTTTATTGTTCACAAAATAATAAGGGATATCATATTTTGGAATAAAATATAATTTCACATTAAATAATAAATAACCCAATATGAGTCAAATATGTGTTTTGAAAGAATAAAGTCCTTTTAAAAAATATTTGATTTTATATTTGTGATAATTTTGATACAAGAATATATTTATATTCCTAGAAAGAAAAGTTAAATAATAGTGAAGAGAAAATTTAAGTAAATTAGAGAAATATCCACAGAGAAATAATGTAAAAGAGTAGAATACCCTAAAGATAGGTAATTGGGTTCAAGAATCCCCTGATCTTTTTTCCTATTATGTTTCATCTCATTTACCCCAAATGTGTGATAAAATTATTTTTGTTAATATATGAAATATGGAGTGATTTTTTTTAATTTATATCACTATTGAACCATTAAAATTATGGGATTATTTTTTATAGTACTCTATATTAAATGTGAAGTGGTTTGATGTCATGTTTCCATTAAATAATCTAGTAGTTTTTCAATCCCATTTTTTCAGGGCAATTTGTACATATTTAAGATTAAATAATGAAAATTAAAATTCCTATAATTACATATTTATATATAATATAGAATTTATGCTATATTTTTGTGAATTCCGTGATACACAAAGATTTGGTAATGTTCTCAAATGCAGTTATTCATTCATTGATGAAACATTGTCAAAAGTGGTGGAAATGAAGTAGGACATGTATTATCAAGTTAATATAATCATTATATATGTTTAACATTATTAATATAATTTTTAAACACTAAAAAACTAATCTTATCAGATTTGGGTGTATTCTCCTAGACTCTCACTCCTAGATCCTATTCCATATCACATATCATAAAACACTAGCATGGATACAATTCTATGATTACAATTTCTTTTACTCATTTAAATTCTATGTAAATTTTAATTGGGAGTTTTATAGAGTTAGAACATATCAATAAATAATAAATATATTTTCATTTTATCAAATAGATCTGTTATTACATAGTATAAGATGATAATAAATCCATTATGATTCTTTAACATCATCCATAAATTCTATACATAAGATACTATTATACAATTGGAATACTTCATACATTCTTTCATAACCTAGGGAAATAGAAAAATCAAAAGGGTTAGATAAAATTATCAATAAGGGTACACATAATAATAAATAATAAGATAAGTGATGTGATGAATTAAATTTTATCATAATAATGGTGATCATAAACATGGAATCATGGAATAAAGAAATAATATCATACGTACAAGGATTAAAAAATGATCATAACATATGATCATGGAATCTGAGAATGAGGAATAATGTTAGCAAGGAATAATAAGAATAATTAAAGGCTCTCTTATTCATTATAATAGAATATTTTTCTAGGATAATTTTCTACAAACCATAGTTGTCCTTGCATATTACCCACCCTATATGGTATCTAATGAAAATAATGCATTTACAAATGCATTAGAGGGGGTATATAATTTAACATCATCCCACAATAGATTTAAAATAATATATATGTGTTCCACATAGTTTCATTGAACATATCATAAATACACAAGAAATAAAATGGGTTTTATATCCTTTTCAAGTGGTTCCCTAAGGAAGCTTTCATGATTTCCTTAATAAATATGACATGATAAACCAATAGATAATAAATGGGTATCGAATGGAATCAGGAATCATTCTAGGTAAACAAAACTCAATTAATATGATTAAACATATTTTATTCATATCTTATATGAAATGGTTATGTGGTTTATAAAACAATTTACCCAGGAAATTGATTTATTGGGCATCTAGGTTAATGACCTTTAATCAATGAAATAGAACAAAGTGTATTCACAGAGGAATGGAAATATAAAAAATCATGCCTACAAACGTGGTGTATAAGGAAAGATAAAAGAAATTATCATTCATCCCATATATGTATATAATATATTTTCATAATCTATCTAGATAATGAATTTGGATGGTATCATTAGAAAAATAGCCATGATTAAGTATATGGAATCAATGAAGTATTCTCTTACATGAAATAGGAAATTTTCATTGAAAATAATAATTTCCATTTTCCTTTTAAAACATTTTAAAAGGATGAGTTTATTAAACAATATTAATAATATATATTTTTTAAAAAACATGATGGAATAAATAGTAAGTGACTTAGAAAATGAAAAAGTTGATGAAAGTATACGTTCGTAGTGAAACATGTAAAAGATATTCCTTACATCATAATCAAACCATTTGGAAAACATTAAAATTAATATACATTAATAAGATTCAAATAAGTTTAATATAATTTACAATAAACTTAAACTTTTTTATAAATAAGGGATTTTAAAACCTTAATTTTGAATAAAATAGTTTTTGAAAACTAATAGTGAAGAAAACATTTAAAGTCCACTAAAACCTTTTTCTAAAGCTCAATTAGTAAAAAGGATGTTAAAATATTATTTTTAAGAGTTGAATAAATTTATAAATGTCTCTTGAAACATCATATAAAACACTATTGATAGGTAAAACAAATATATTGAAGTAAAATATATATATATAAATTTATATGAGTTATTCTTATCAACATCACTCTTTTATTTGAGGATGTTTTTCAACAAAGGATAGAATATTAATGAATATAAGTAATATCTATAGTGAAAAAATTAATCTACCATTTGAAATGATAATGGTAGGAAAATTATACTAATAAAATCATATCAAGACTATATCTCATGAATAATAGTAAAAAAGGACATGATTTAGGAAATAAAATAAGAATTCAGTAAATTTTTTGTAGAATGTTGAAGTTGGAAGATAATTAAAATGAACATAAAATATCATGGATAATTATATTTCATTATACAAAAACAATTTATTGGTATATACTATATATAAAAGTAAATTTTGGTACATAGTAAAACATTTCTCAATGAAAGAAGTTTGAGGGAAAACCCCTTACCTTATTTACTCACTTAGTTGATCATAGTATAAGATCATATAAAAATTCCATAACTATGTTAATCATATATTTTATAACCATATAAAAATCTCTAACCCTTTTATATACTTCATTTATAATAATTTATTATGAGTATAGTGGTTTAATAGATCATATTTTTAACATAGGGTGTGAACACTTTTTATTGTCATGCATTTGCTTTATAAAGTTAATATTGAACATTGATCTTTCATAAAAATTTAATTCTTCCTAGACTACCTATGGTTATATAATATATATCCCATTATTATTATTAATGTCCAAATTGCATTCCATTATATTTTTAATTGTGACTCTTGAAGTTGATGTCAGAGACAAACATCTTTCAGTAGTTTTTAATGAACGAAGATGATATATTACTAACATATTAAATTATTAATATTATAACTCTTAAAATAATATATAAAATTAAATTAAATATTATTATATTTCATTTGAGTATGTAAAATTTCTTAATCATTCACTATATAAATGTTTCCTTATCTCACAAGTTGGTGGTAAAACAACTAAGATAAAAGCATGTCTTGTTGATCGAATGAGTAAGAAAGTGATATTATTTAATTTTAATATAACACTTATAGAAGAATTTATATTTTATATATATAATATATCTTAATAAAATTAATTCATAGATCCATTATTGATTGGTTTTTTGGACAAATAAAATTTGGCTTCCGTTGAGGCGGTAGTATACAAGTACACATGATTAATGATCCCATTTATCAATGAATGAATAGAGTTATTGTATATGAAAAATTAGTATTTATATTTATAATAATTATTTGAAAATAATATTATATTAATAATTAATATTTTTTTCATCCATGTCATGTGGTTAACATAATTGAGATTGGTTGTTTACGGAGGGAACAATATGTAAGATTAATAGTCTCACTACTTAACGAATTGAAAATGAAGGTAATGGAAAAAAACAAGATAATTTCAGGATTTTATATGTAAAATAAACAAAGTTATTATTCATTGAACCCATCATTAATACAAACCATTATATCAAATGATGAAAAATAAAGTCAATCATGTCATGGAGTTGGTAATTCGTACATAAACATGATTAATTCAATTTTTCTTAGATGATGATGTGGAATGAATGAATAAATTTTTGGTAGTATATATAATTAAATTTATGTATATAGATGACATTTTATAAATTTTACTAAAAAATTTAGGGAATATTAACAAGAGGAAAATTAATAATAAATACTTGGAGAAGAGTAATATTCGTGTCGGGGAAAATGATTTTCCTTTTAATTATCCTTTTAAATAAAAAATGGGTATAGTTTCACACATAAATTATAATTTATGTGTCTATAAATATTGGGTGAAATTTTTTCCTTTTATAAGTGAAGGGATGGATATTTTTTGGAATTACATTAAATTGATAAATTATTTATTCATATGTTCGGTGAGAGATCTCTTCCTAGGATCCCATGGGTTATCACTTGGTGGTCTTCTTGTAGAATCAATATTCTATAGATTTCCTCTTGTTGTGACTCTCCACAGATGAACCTCCCTTCTTGTTCCATTTGTGGCACTTTCACCACCTAACTTTGAGTCTCGATTGTGATTCAAGGGTTTTCATTGAGTTCAGTCTCGGATCTTCCCTGGTGGAAAATCTTCCTCTTTTGTGGATCCAGATTTATTTGTGGTTTCTAAGCTTCTATCAACTTAGGATTATTTTCCAACGCTCTGGTGTTTTTTCTTTTCATGATTTTAGTGTATTTCGATCCTGATTCGGCCAACGGACTAAGAATTATATCTGATTTATAGTTTTTATATGGATTGATGAACTATGGTGTTCCTTCTTGCAAGGACTATAGTTGATTTGTCTTGTATGACCGATGGAGAGATCCATCCATGATGGGTGATCTGCGTGGTGCTATTTATTGTATCAATATTCTACAGTTCGCAGAGGTTGTTCATGCAAAGGGGTTTCCGCATGAATTATGTGTTTAATTTTCTACTTTTGTTCATGGATACTTTGCTGTGAAGGGTGATTTCATTCATGGTTTGTGGTGGTGTGTCCACAAAGTGTATTTTCTCATAGCAGTGTGTTCCTCATTGGTGTGGTTGACTCTAGTAGTTCGTGAAAACTATGATTTCCTTAGGAGGCGAATATTTTGTGATCATGAAGCCCCAACTTGTTGTGGGTTCGGGATTGCATCATGACGGGGTTTATAAATCACAAGGCACTCTGGTGGTTTCAGCATGTGAAGGGTCATTCTTGTAAAGGTTTGATAGTGAAGATACCAACTGGTAAAGGCCCAACTCATTGAGGGATTGGGTCAGTGACTATAACTATTTAACTTGGTGATTTCTATGCACATAGTTCTGATTATCCGGTAGTCATATTCATATTTTAAAATGATTTGGTTGTCAGTTGGAAAAATATCTTTCTCACCGACAAAGAGAAATAATCAATTATAACTAAAAATGATGATGACCTTTTCCTTATGTAGTGCACGTCCTTGTTATTAATCGGGAAATCCATATACTAAAAACCCTTCATCTTGGGGGAATTTAAGAACACATCGCAATCGGTATGGTTCTTAGATGATGGAGTGAAAATAAGAGAAGTTGGAGTTAGACATCTAATTGTCAAAATTCTTCGACATGAAGGATAAACAAAAAGTTATCCAATGAAGGTTGTGGTTGTTTGATAACCATCTCCAATTATTGGAAGATCTGAAAGAGCATAGAAGATATCCTCAATATATATTTTTCAATGTCCCCTATCTAGATGCATCTTATTGGTATCCCCTTTAGTGGATGACCAGATTGGGTGATGCATAAAATTTGGAATCATATTGGAAGGTTCAAGGAATGGGATCGATCAGACCCCATCTAGTGGGGGATGTCAGTAAGGATTAAAGTAATAATTAAGGTACAAAACCACTTATGAGTAGAACCTTCATGACTCTTCATGGATCAAAATCATGGATATCCTTTTAATATGAAAAGATTCTAATTGTCTACTTCTTCTGCAGCTATCTCGGGCACCTAGAAAAAGGATGTTCTTGAAAAGAGACAAACAAAGAAGGTAACCTGGTGATGCTGTACAGTCAATTGATACATGAAAAAAATCATAACAACACCTTTCATTCTCGAAATAGAATAGAAAAGATATAGATAAAAACTCACCAAATATCTTAATGAGAAAAATCCTCACATGCCCAATTTGATCATTATTGTGGGACCTCCTCCTCTCTAGGAAAACATATGTAACTTAAAGAACTCAAATGGAGTAATGAACCTTTTGACTAATACCCCATTGGGAAAAAATCAATGAAATGATAAACCCCTCCAGACCTCCTCAATAATAGTGGCTAAGTCAGTGGGGCTTAGTCCTCCACCCTTTAGGAATTCTCCTTTCCCACCATCCAGTCCCAAACTCTTCTACTCGGACACCTAGGACAACATTAGCATTCCCAGGGGAGTTCCCAATCTATAAGATTCACATAGAAGAGTGGCCCTTATTCCTATAGCTTTACATACACCTAAAATGTCACAGATGTGGAATAGGAGGGGTATAGGAAATTATGGTCATGCTATGGGGTCAAAAGAAGAAGGTGAATTGAAAATAACACTTTGGGAACCACTGGAAAATGAATGATATCCCAGAAGGAGGAATGTTTCTAAATATAGAACACTGATCAAACATCTTAAGGAGGAGGCTGGAATGTGCCAGCCCCGCCTATCACAATTATTAACCTTAACTAGAATTGTTGTGGGATTAGAAACCTATGAACGATTCTCATTCTATAGCTCCATTGAGCTAAAAGTATCTTTGACAAAGTTTTATTGTCTAAAGCCAAGTTGAATAAAAAGGAAAACACTAGAATCACACACAAAAGTGGATTTTATGGATGCTTCCCAATACCCGTCAAGGTCACTCAAGTGGGCTATGTCTTTTATGGAAGGACACTATTGATGTTAGAATCATCTGCTACACTCTAAATCATGTGGATACATTGATGAATGATGACCCCTTTCCTCAATGAACTTTTTTTTGGTTTTTATGGTTCCCCATTTCAAAATTATAAATAGAAATTTTGGTACCTTCTCTGCTCAATGAAATGAAGATTATCTTGACCAATCCTTTTTTTGGTGACAGCAATGAGATTATGTCTCAGAATGAAAAAAGTGGGGGAGATTTTCGGCCCTCTATCATAATTCCTGGATTCTGGGATGTAATATCAAGGGAAGAGTTGTCTGGACATCGATTTATAGTAATCCCATTCACCTAGTTACGAGGGAATTCAGAATACACATGCATTTCGGAGAATCTGGATATATTTTTGGGCTCAACAGAATGGACCCACATTTTTAGAATGTTCCATATCTTTCCCCTAGAACTTAATTCTTCAAACCATTTCACTATCAAAGTTTATTTCTCTCATATAGAGTGTAATAAAAGACATGGGAAACCATTCATATTCAAAAGCTTCGGAAAAAATGATTGTGAATGCAGAGTGATTATTCCCACATGCTGGAAGGGTGAAAATTCATAAATTTGTTCAAATCTCCTACAAATGGCCTCTATGATAAGTTCTTGGAGCAATGATAATTTCTTCCATCCTGACATCCATTGTGACTCAATTGAGATATAGTTAAATTCCTTGTTTACACAATCACCATCTGATTCTATTATTTACAAAATTAGCTTCCTCCAAGGAGAATTGGATGTGGCCCTTTGCATTAAAGAGATTTTATGGGCTATGAGTGCATGTGAAACCCACATTAAATAAGGGGAATCCAATACCCATTACAAACACAAGAAGGCCTCCACCAGGTGCCAAAAAAATAGTATATCTTGCCTCTCATATCTTGATGATAGAGTTTCATTTACTTATTAAGGAATCCCTTATATAATTTCCTATTATTTTAAAATTATTTCTACTGTAAGGGACCCCACCATATCAACCGAGGATAAATCATGTATCAAACATTTCATCACAGATGAAATAAACCAATAGATCAAAAAATATTTTTTGGATGATGAGATCCTATTGGTGCTGAAGCTTATTCATTTCACAGAATCCTTGAGTCCAAATGGATTTTATGCTCTCTTCATCATGAAATAATGGCATGTTATCGGTCCTAACATTAATGCACTTATGAAAGATATCTGGGTAGGGAAGATTAATCTGTTATCTCTCAAGAAGACCATTTTAACACTCAATTAAAAGATGATAAAACCCCACTTGGATTTGGATATCAGACCAATTAGCTTAGGTAATGTGTCCAATAAATTGTTTTCAGTGATTTTAGTAAACTAATTGCATATGTGGCTACCCTTCATTGTCTATGAAAATAAAAGCGCCTTTGTAACGAAAAGGCTCATCATGAATTATGATATTTTGGCCCATGAGTGGTTCCATTGAATGAAAACATGACCATCTATGAAAACTGAAATTATCGAATGGAAATTGAACTTGAATAAGGTGCATGATAGAGTGGAGTGGAATTATCTCTAGATTTTTATGAACAAAATGGGGTTTTTTCTCAAAATGGATTGATATGACCATTTATTTTGTTTCATCTGTAACATTCAAGATCAATATTAATGTTGGTATATAAAAATGATTTTCTCCCACCCAAGGTCTTCTCTAGGGTGACCACCATTCCCCCATTTTATTTATCTTGGTGGTTTATGTTTTTACTAACCACATTTATATAGTAGCTTACTCTAACTTGATACACAGAGAAATGGTGTGTCGGATTAGCCCACACATTTATCACCACTTTTTTTGCAGATCACTTCCACCTCTTCTCAATATCCACACATGAAGAATGAATTTCCATATGCAATGTGATCCTCCATTACGATGAGATCTTCTAGAACAACAATTAATCATGAAAAAACAGAAATCTTCTTCAGATCAGGTGTTCCACTGAACAAGAGAGAGGATCTGTGCCTCACTACTGAAATTCAGATGGTCGATAAACATAATAAATACCACAGGCTTTCTCTAATGGTAGGATGCTCAAAAAAATATATTTTCTCATCCATTGTGGATATAATTGAGAAAAAATTTACGGTTGGTCTCTTAAAGGAATTTCAAAAGAAGGAAAAGAAACTCTCATCAAGGTTGTTCTTCAGTCTATCACTAACTATATCTTGTCATCATTCTAGCTTCCTAGTATGCATGTCGAACAGATTCACTCCCACATTTCAAATTTATAGTGGGTCCATTATAATGGATGGAAAAACATTCCATGGATTTCATGGAAGTCACTTTGTGCTCCTAATGTGGGTGGCGGTATGAGATTTTGGAACCCTGACTTGTTCAACAATGCACTGTTGGAAAAGTAGGGATGGTTCCTTCTAACTCAACATTCATGTCTTTGTACAAAAATTCTATATAAAAAATTTTCAAGCAACTATAACTTTCAGAACTCCCATCTAGGCCACCCCCACCTTCCCATGTTTAAGTATTTGTGGATCACCAAAATTACTGGACAAAGTTATTGGATGGAAGATTGGGGATGGAACGAAAGTTAACATTTGGAAGGATCCATGGTTGATTGGAAAATATAGAATGTTTCCTACTTCCCTAGCCTTTCTAGGAGCCTAAGATGGTACATTTCACTACCTTTTTAATGATACTATTTCTGGTTAGTGCTTGAAAAAAATTACTCTTGGTTTAATGAAATGGATAGAAGGCTCACTCTTTGCATTACCTATGTGATAGATGTATGACAAGATTGTCTCTTTTAAATAAATTATGTATCAGGATCCTATTTACTGAATTAATGATACAAACATTCCCTTTATTCTCACATATATGATAGATATGGGATTTTGAATATTCTTTGGATGTTGGATGTCCACCTAATGATTCCCTACTTCTGGTAGTAGATCTATTCGAGCATCCTTCCCATCTTGAACATACTCTATTTCTTCCATGCTTCAGACAACCATATTTTTCCATTTTACTCGGATTATATATAATCCCCTATACATTTTATAATTCATTTTTTAAGTGTTTAAGAGGAGTGGGCTACTTGAGAAAATGTTTCGAATCTTTTATTGGATACAACGCTGTATCTCCCATCACTGCTGATGATAGTGTCTTCCAAATTCATTGGTGATAAGGTGGCCTCTCTATGTGACGTGTCTTGGATTATATGGGTTAGACAAAATGATTTCATATTTAATCACATCTCATATCCCAGTGCTTTCTATATTGAACGAGCATCTTCTTGGATTGATGGGTTGAATAGAGACCCTGACCAGAATATGTTCTCTGTATCTCGATCTGTTGAAGTTAGATGGTATCCACATCCAAATGTGACACCCAATAACAACATCAATGCTTCACTTCCCAATATTTGAATATTTTGAATTGGACTGATGGTCTGTGACCATGGTGGAAAGATCATCGTGACCACAGAAGTTTTGATCCATGATTTCTGGGATCCAGCTACTGGTGAGGCCCTTTCTATCCTTACTTGTCTGACTCTTGTAATAGATCATGGATAGAATTCCACATATATTGAACCAAAAAACTTTAACATCATTAATGAAATCAACAAAAACGAATTCAGCCTCTAAAATGCTTCCTCATCAGGAAAATCATGTCACTTTATCATATCATTACAGTTCTCTCTTTCTCATTCATCAAAATGGAAGGAAACACAATAGAACAACACCAAGCTTCTCATTTTATGGATAGTGAAAAATCCACTTTGGCTTGATTTTTTTCCATCATGGATGTTAGATCATGTTTCTATTGATCTTCATGATTAATATATTTTCCTTAATTTGTCAAAAAAATTTATTTATTCACACTATTCAAGGTAAAAGACCCCCATAATTCAAGATTTTGGATTATGGGTATGAATATGTCTAAAAGTATATCTATATGATCATTTTGGATAAAACCATGAGGTATTCAGTGGGTTTTCCTTTTTTACTTTTTTACTTTACCCAAGTTTTCTTTTACCTAAGTAATTTTTTATTTTCACCCATGTTAATTACATAAAATGATATCTATTAAAATTTGTCATAACACTTAGTTTGAGAACAATAATGATAAATATGATATAAATTTTATCAAATATAATTACTATGATTTATAAAATTTAATTTTAAAATGAACATGATTAACACATAAAAAATATAATGATAAATTTCTTTTATCTAAAAATGGAGTTCTTAAAAAATAAGTCCTTCTGATTTTTTTCATATGAATTTTGTAATTTAACGAATTTTAATATTTTATATCAAATATAATTATATTTTATATTTTCATATTGATATTTTAAAGATAATTAGTTTAATTTAATAATATATCATGAGCTTAATTTTAGTACATGTGATGAATGATAACATACCAAAAATTATCTAATGGAAAATATATATACTAAAATCTTAGGATAATAAAATATCACCTCATTAAATAAATTGCATTCTTGAATTTACATTATAAATAAATTAGTTATGGATTAAAATATAGAAATTATTTTTGATAATTTTTTAAATTAAATTTCAACAATAATATCATATGTGAAACTAAAATTAAAATATTCTTCCTATATCTAGATAAATTCATGGTTCATTTTCCATCAGTAGATATATGCTTTATGTCCTCCTTTTGCAGAAATAAAAAATTTTATAGTTCATTTGTAAAATTCCCCGGTGTGTTTCTTCCCGTATTTTCACATTTATGAAATTGAATATTTTTTCTTTTATTATATTCATCACATTATATTTCATAAGAATGTATCCTTATTATTTTTATTTCATAGTGAAATTCAACTATGTTAACATTGTTAATCATAATTCATTATAGTTGATTTAGAATAATAATAAGATATATGGCCTCAATTATCGTATCAATAGATTTCAGGTATAGAAAATCACCACAATTTCTATTTTATTCATTTTCATCTTCGGTCCGCCTTACTCCATCAATTACATTAATTAAAAACAATTGTGTCCAGATTACGTAAAATAGTAAACATAAAATAGGAAAACTATAATCTTTAAAGATGTAATTCCTAAATTATGTTCATACCCTAAATTATGATTGGTTACCATAAATCTATGTAATTCATATTCATTTTACTAAAACATTCTATAAACTAGTGAATATCCATAAAATAATATGTTAAAATACTTAATAATGGGTTTTAAAGTGAATTTTAATTGACCTAGGGGTAACCTTAGATAGTGTATGGATCGGTGCATAGTTAGGGACAATTCACCATGCACAATAATTGTGATTGAGATATACCTAGAAAATTATTTTTAGGGGTATTACCACTAGATGAATCTATAAAAAACCCAATCAACATTCTAGTATCCAATAAAGGATTTAATTCATTGGAATGCCACAAATTTTCATCATTACCAAAAATCTAGGAGGTTCTCATATGTTTATACTTATACCATAAGACTCAACTATTTTTCTCTGATCATAATTCCTAAAAAATATAAAATATTTAACACCTCCAATGAGATTTTTATCTTTATCATTTAAACTAATATCTTTCTCAACCCACCAACCCTTGATTTTATTCCAATATCCTAAATCATCATCAACCAATAATATCCTAACAAATAATGTTATCTAAACAATTCTCTAATACCAATTGTAAGACCCCAAACATTCCCACATAGATCTAGTGCCTAAATAAATAACCTAAATCACTATATTTCATACCGCAGGGTCCTGAAAAATCATCAAATGAAGATAATAACCCCCTTCATTCGA
Organism: Viscum album; assembly: GCA_963277665.1. Lineage (NCBI taxonomy): Eukaryota > Viridiplantae > Streptophyta > Magnoliopsida > Santalales > Viscaceae > Viscum > Viscum album. The sequence goes on along the minus strand of OY728141.1, from coordinate 1,685,335,619 downwards.
GAGAGGATTTTTACCCAATTACCTTCAACGAATTGGGCAAAGGAAAGAGGCCAATACTCAAAATTGGCAAAGGAACAACCAGTCTGCGAACCGGCCTGAGTGTTACGCAGCCTGTTCAGCGAACTGCTCCCCTTCGCAGACCAGCCTCATTCGCGAGATGGAGGAGGAGATCTTCCACGGGTGTGAAGTAGAATAGGCACCGAACCAGTCCACCGTCACGAACTACCCCAACCACATACCTCGTCGACCGGCCCAATCCACATCCACTGTCATTCGCAGAATGGAGGCGGAACCCTCCATGGCCACGAAGCACTCTCTGAGCTCGTTTGGTTTGCGGGGGAGATCGTTTGGTTCGCAGGGGAGATGTGCTCAATGCCCCCCACGAGTTGCGAATTTACCGAGTCATCCGTGAATCGGGTTTTTGGTCATGGGCCTCTGCAAAAGGTGCCGCATGACCATAGATACATCCTTTTCGCCGCTCTATAAAAGGATATTGAGGGGAAGAGAAGAAGAGAAAAACTCGGAGAAGATCAATAAAATTTTGGTGGAAGTATTTTGAAGGAAGGATTAGGATTTTGAAAGTTCTATTTCACGAACCGGAGTAGGTATGAACCTGGGAACAAACTAATAAGAAACCAAAAATGCATAATAACTTGGTGAACCATGAACCTAAAATAACAAAGAAGAGAAAACCACGAACCATGGTCCCTCCACAGATACACTCCTCGTGGACCAGGGAGTTTATGCCTCTTTTCCGATCTGCCGCACCGCGTAGCACCCTCCTACGCGGGTGAAGTCCCGACCGACGAGCCTCTGGCTGGTGCCGCCCTTGGCCGCTGCTACCTGCATGGAACCCTCCACAAACCACCCATGTTCATGGATCGAACCCGATACCGCGAACCACCTTGGTTCACGGGATGCCCATCAGTCCGCGGACCACCCTGGTTCGCGGACGACTTCTCCAACCGCGTAGCACTTCCCTACGCGAAGGGTGACATCACCCATACCCCTATGTGGCCGGTCAAATCCTTCATAGTTCTCGTTCCCCATGAAACATAAAATCCTTCCGATCCAGCCTGATCCACCGTGACTCCCTCACTGGCCTACTCATCAGCCCCGAGCTGAGGCCTCCACCAGAGCCACTAGATCCGTGTGGTGTAACCCTCAATCTCATCAGCGTGCCGTTTTGAGTTCACATAACCATGGTAAGCAGGGGCAAAGGGGTATCCCTGACCCTTGATCAGATTCCTGAAGCATTCCTGGGTTCACATTCCCATGGTAATGTGGAATCTGAGCTCGGGAGTCCCTTTTCTGACCCTCCACTTGTTGGGGCTGGGTTACTTCTCCCTTATTCGAAGGGTAGTAAAATACCCATCAGAAGGAAGCCCCCATGCACTTCCATACTTACCCCAGGAAAAAGAGAGGTGATGGGCATAGGAGCACCCCTTTCCCTCTCCCACTGCACTTTGTCACCAAGGGCATCCATCTCGGAGTAAGCCCCGACCTTATGGGCCGCTCCATGCATTAGCCCCACTCCACTTCTCACGGATTCACCTTTCACAGCGTGATCATCTGGTCCCTGCCGCCTATTGTTTCTCACACCGAGCATGACTCACGTGGGCTTAAAGTAAGCATCGACCATGAAATCCTCTTATGGGATGCCTCAGAGCATAGGCCCCACTCATCCGAACTACGTTGACTTTGATCCCTGTCTCCTAGGTAGGGTACATAGGAAGCCTCCCAGGAGGTTCAAGCCTGCTCACCATCGGAACCTCGAGGTTTAATATACCTCGGGTCCACCTTCATGTTGGTTCTCCGACATCCAAATTCGAACTACGTGGAATTTGATCCCTGTCTCCCAGGTAGGGTACATAGGAAGCCTCCCTGAGGTCCAAACCCAACAGCCGGCTGATCCGACTATCTTCACATTGGTTCACTGCACCAACCCTGGTTCTGCCTCAATGAGTCCAGACTCCTCGGGGTCATCAATCCAATGAGGGATGATAAACCTCGGGCATAAATGATTCTGAATCCCTACGTCCAGCTGACCATTTCCAATCAGGAGAAATCCATGGATACTATTCTTGGGTATAAACCAAAGATTCATGAACATATGAATACGTCTTAAATCTATAAGAGAGTATCGGAACAGGAAATAATTCCCCCCAAAAGGGTGCGATGAGCCCGATTTCCCATCTTATCGACCAATGTGAGTTCATAAGTATCACTAGTCAAACCACCAAGCAAATGCCTGCCTTTGGAAAGCAGGTCCATGTATTACTGGATATAGAACCATTGGGAATTTCAAGGTTGAAGATGGTGCTTTCGATATGAGTGACTAAGTAGAACCCAACCTTCTCTAATCAACCGTCGAGTAGCGGACATTTATTCCCCATGACCCCGTCATGCGCCGTGAGAAAAAAAAACGGTGAACCTGACGTGAATCTTTAACCAAGCATGACAGATTTAACCTAATTCCAGTCTGTGCCCCCTTATACTCACATGGAGGGCCAAGGAAGGTCATTAATTACGCACAGGATCATGAGAAGCTACTTTGACGGGTTTGTTGTTTGTATTTGTTAAAATATTTTATAAGTACCACACAGAACTCCCTTTTATCCAATGGAATCCTGAAGGAACTCACAAGCGCGTGCTTCCAACAATGTAATGACCGGATGTCCTCACCAACAGAGGACCCCGTCACCTACCCCGCATCTTCAATGATGGGTCTCAGATGCGTTAATCCGAGAGTACCAGGTGAACGGTACTCTACCGATGGTGGAGGCCTCCATACACACCCTCCAATCTGCTAGAACTCGCCGGTCGCCTGCCCAGTAGTGGCCACAAAGGCAGATACAGACAACCCCTATTGCTGTATCCAACCGTTTCGAGAGTCTTTCCCCAAAACGGGATAACATGTACCTCCCTTATCTTAGGGAGGCATATGAGGTCGACGTAGAGGACCTCATCCCCGCTAAATGGGTGTTCCTCTCCAAGGCCCCCGCCAGAAGATGCCGTCGCGGTCACTCCATGACCCAACATCCTCTCGCTAGGGAGGACATTACCCCGAGCACCCAAGCCCACGCTCCCTGAGCTCCGACCCCTTGGACTGCCCGATGAGGGTGGAAAACGTACAATCAATGATTGGTAATTACCCTGGTCCCTGAGGAGGAGCTCTGTTTCCCAGTCACAGAGACGCATCACGAGAAGGCACATACACCTGTTTGCCCCTCCCAAACCCACCATCCAGATATGGCGGCATCATGCGAGAAGGCGCGCATCCCCGCCAAGCTCCATCTAGCCCGTCGCTCACACAAGATGGCACTTACTGGGCAGGAACCTCTCCCTGCCCAGGGTTGTGAAGCCCACCAACCCGACGTGGTGGCGACCCAACGTCTGCAGGACCAAATCTTATTAGGTCCTCTTGACGCATGCCATCTTGATATGGTGGCGATCATCAAAGCCCACCGCCCAGATGTGGCAGCAACTCATAGGCAAGAACGTCTCCCTGCCAAAAAAGGCCACCGACTCAATACGGTGGGAAACCAATATATGCAGGGCCAGCTCCCTGCAAATGCAACTAATATCCTCCATCCCGATGTGGTGTAAAATGGAGAGATAAAACGGTGTATCCCGGTACAGGGGAAGATTCATTCGCCTACCCCGACACAAGAGAATTGTCAGTACCCACTAACCACTGGAGGACCGGAGCAGGATATTCCTGCTCCGATACCGGAATGGGCCTTCATACCATTTCCATCCAAAGATGTCTCTCTTCATATCCTGGAAATGATGGAGGAGTAGGTATCAATTCCAGATCATATCTTGCAGACTTTCCAGAATGAAATTGCATCAGCGACAATAGAAAGGAATCGGGCCTATGATCCCATCTACCCAATTGAGGTGACTCATCTGAGAGATGAGATAGCTTCCTCAGAGTAGATCTGCATCCCTTCTCCCACCCAGGAGGGCCGCATGCTATATTCCGCAATGCAAGGGCAGCCAGATCGAGCAGGTTCACTTATTCCAACTGGGGGACACCCGTCCATCATGGTGGATGCTCCAGATCAGGCATATATCCTTGATAAAATTCAAGATGTTCATTGACATATCCCGACAGCATCACAGGACCAAATTAGATAGGTACCCAAAGGTGAAGGTCGTTGTCAACAGCAGACTGTCCCCGTTGCCCGCAAGAGAGTGCCCCGAACGCGTCGAAGGAAGCCGGAAAATAAAGAGTGGGTTCATGACTCCGCTATGCTACAAGCTGGGGTTCCCAAGGCCGCTAAGCACACATCGCAGGCTCAGAACCTTGCCCACCCTTTACCATATTATGGGAGCAACAGTAGCAGTTGCGAAGGTCTTCCCCGCAATGTTGCTACCAGCAGCCCTGAAGGTCATCCCAAGAGCACCCATGGGGGCCTCCCTCACGGGCATATAATGATCGATCACCATAGCTCCTCTTTTTATTCGAGTCACGGAAACCCTCCTCATGATCAGATGATCTAGAATCAAGAAGGTCCTCCACTTGATGCGGTCCACCCTCAAGGTTCTCCTCGGGGTATACGCTGCAAACACTCTCCATGCAGTGGGACCACAGATTATGATAGTATTCCTTGCTATCATAGTCGCAACTACGGAGGCCCTCCCCGCAGTGACGTCTCATCACGACAAGAAGGTCCTCTCCTTGTCATGGCCTTCCCTGAAGGTCCTCCCCATGGGTTACGCTGCAACGAAACTCTGCACATCCGGGCATCAGATCACGGTGGTAGTCCTCACCACCCTAATAACGGAGGTCCTCCCCGTAGAAACGTCAAGAAATGAGAATACCCTCCCCTAGTTGCAGTACATTATGAAGTCCCACCCCAGGGAGTGCCCTGCAAATATTCTCCCTACAATAGCTATAATGGTATTCCTCCCCATTACAGCAGCTGCGATGGTAGTCCTCTCCACCGCAGCCGCCATTGCGAAGGTCCTCCCTGTAGTGGCCCTAAGCAACAAGAAGGTCCTCCCCTTGTCATAGTGTCTCTTGAAGGTCATCCTCAGGATACACGTCGAATGTCAATCCATGATGGTCATACTCACCATGATGGCAGTTGTTGCGGAGGCCCTCCCCGTAACAATGCTAAGCAGCCAGAAGGTCCTCCCCTTGCTGTGACATGCCTTGGAGGTCCTCCCAAGGGTGTGCACTGCAAATTTCCTCTCTGCAGTGAGGCGTCAAGCGGTGATGGCAGTCCTTACCATTTCTGCCGCCATTGTGAAGGTCCTCCTATCAATGAAAAATCATATCGACAGGAAGGCCCTCCCCCTGCCGAATCAAGCACAGAAAATCCCTCATATGCCGAGGCACTCAGAAGGACGGGATCAAGCATGTCAGATTCCCAGCTAGTCTCCAATGACATCCTTCTTCAATCGGGAGACGTTCCGGGGCCACGATCATCTTCTGAACCACCTCGGAATTGCCCACAAGATGATTCAGCACCTACCTGTCCCACTACCTTCGTCCACACTATCAGTGAGCACCTTAGTTGGGTCAACAAGGTAGAGGAATCACTGGTGGAGGAGTACACTGACATGTTTCACATGAGGAAATGACTAGATAAGGATGATATACAATTTATGTTTTGTCATACGACCCCCTCTCATTTCGACATACCCAGAGAGTTGTTGGAAGAATGCATGCACGACATCCACCACAACATATGGATGACCTTGCACTGGCTGAAATCATGTTTCCTACCCTACGACAGGTATGTGGACCACATCAAGACAATAGGAGACCTCCTGCATCACATCGACCTGGAATCTCTTCTTTTGGCACGACGACAATGACCCAATAAGCTAAAAGGAAACGTATAGATGGATTGCCTTTGTGTGCTGCACCAATTGTGTCGCCTTATCAGGGACACCCCAACAGGATTCTAGATCAGGGGATGGGGAGAACATGGAGCTCTGCATTTCACTCTACTCCCCACCCAGAACAACCCGTTCGGTGTGGTGTCTTGCAACGTCATCACGTCAAGACTTCAATCGAATTGTCTCCCTATTCGTGAAAGAAAACACACCCAACAGAGTCGGGCCTTGAGTATGTCTCAGAAGTGTCAGGCCCGAAGGGAACAAGCTATTCAAGAACTCCTGAATCAGGCCACCGAGAGAATACAACAGGACTTTCGCCTAAGAGAGTCCAATCAACAATCTCTGCTTGCCTCCCCAGAAGGGATAGGTTCACAGAAGAACTCGTCACCAAACCCAGTTCACCCCCGAATGGGGGCACGCCAGATCAGGAAGGTTGCAATAGCATCAGCCACTACCGCAGTCTAGGGTAAACCCCAACCTGTAGGGCTGGGGGCATTTTTAACAAAAAATTCCCCCGTAAGACCAATAAAAACGGGAAGAGACTCAACTTCCAAGGAATAGAGCCAACCCCAACACTCAGGGTTGGGGGAATTATTACCCCCTCAACAACAACCTCCCCCACGAGAGTTAGTATTCTCTCGTCTAGGGAGGACATCAAGAAGTGGAGGTTCTCGTCCTATCCCACCATTTGAATCATCATCCCCTCCGAGAGGAAGGCGCAATGTAAGGTTGCATCAAATAACTCTCTGCGTCACCCATCGTCAAGAAGTCCCAATGAAATCCCAGGTCATGAAAGGGAAGGCCAGTAGAAGACACGAGAGATCCTCTTCCTATTTAGAAGATGAGATCTTCTCTACCCTGCGATATGCATATATCATCCTCATAGAGGTTAACCCCATGGGTGACACCAGAGATGATGCAAATCAGGATGGATCAGGAGATGATAGTTCCAGTCAGGTTGTGACTCACAACAAAGCACCAGGTGTGCACACCCTGAACCATAGGACCTCCCTAAATATGTCCACCCCTTCAGCTGACCCCCCTCCGCTTACCATGCGAGCTTCCAACAAGGATAAGAACAAAGAACTGGTTACCCTTAATACGTCCCCTTCTCTCAACAAAAATGAGCCACTCACGCTCGAAGAGAGGTTCGCTTAACAGTAAGTGGAAATGAAGGAATTGAGGCGGCTTAACACTGAGCTACTCTAGAGGAACCGTCTTATTGAAAACGCGTCCCAAGAGGAGCCACATCCTGCACTCCCAGTAAGTGCACCTCAATGACCAAGGCCTACCCTACCCAATGAGGCTCTTGGTCCGTCCAACTACCTAAATGTGGATCCGAATGGATACCAAAACTTCCCTCCACTCAGGAAGCAACCGGAGTGAGTACGTTTGAACCCCTTGAAGGTGTCACAAATAGCACATGCACCCCAGGTGCCAACCGAGATGGATCCTCAAGAAATGCCTCGGGCTACACCTACTCAGGACCAGGCCCAACAGGATGTAAACCAAGGTCTCACCAACACCATCGAGGCACTAAGGGCTCGATTGGAAGTGATGGAAGGTCGACGCGCTCCGATACAGCCAGAGCGGAAACCTTACCCGGATTGGGTGAGAAACACACCTCTACCACCCAATTTTGGGAGCCCTGTATTCCATATCTTCAAAGCATTAGGAGATCTGGAATCACATTTGATGCACTACACATCCTATTGCGAACCTATGATGGGATCTCCAGAACAACAAGATGCGGTGAAACTCAGATGCTTCGTGCGGACCTTGTAAGGATCCACCTTTTTCTGGTATACGAGTCTGCCAGCCCAGTCAATAAAAAGCTGGGAAGACCTTAGGCAACAGTTCTTGTTCTAATTTCGCTCGACATTTCCCAAAACAACGGTCAGCGACCTCATGAACTGCAAGCAGAGAGAGAATGAGAGGGTCTCAGATTTCATCGCTATATGGAATGGTCTGACCTACTCTATGAATAGGCCAATGCCTCAAGATGAGTTTCTCTCCATATGAATCGACAATCTTCGAGATGAGCTGCAGACACCACTCATACCAGTGGAGTGCACCACTGGCTTCCTCCATCTCTTGGCCATTTCCCACAGAATCATGGACTCCCTGCAGCGGACCAATTTGAAGTCCCGAGTGGCCTCACAGGCTCCTGCAAAGAGAATAGTTAGAGCTGAAGCTTCCTCTATCACGCTCAAGCCAGCCCATGTGCCAGCTCCACCGCTCAGGCGTCCACCAAATCGTCAAGGGCCCTCTGTACATCAGAGGCCACCTCTGCCTAAGCGGGACGATCAGAGAGGATCGAAGCGGAACCAGTTTGAGGAACGAAGACATAAAGCATACTCATTCTGAGAAGACCAAGTCTGCGACAACATCATCACCGCCATGAATTGCAACTTTCTCCACCTCCCGGAGCCGAGGAAACCTGAAGAAGTTGGCCACAATGATAGGCCAGACTACTTTCCCTACCACCGAATTGTTGGGGCACAATATTCGGGAATTCTTTGTCTTCAAAAACCTCCTGAAAAGTATGGTAGACTTCAGGCCGGACGAGCTGGGACCACCCCCAGCACATGTGACGTATATTTCTACCACTGACTCCGATAAAGGGGACGGGTGGCAGGAAGTCACAAGAAAAAAGGGTCAGAAATTTGATAACTTGATGACACATAAGACTATCAACCGAGCCCAGGGCATACTCAGAGCTCAGCTACGACAGCCAGTGTTTCCACCAACATCCCCTGATGCTACACAACCAACAGTATCGACCTCAAAACCCTCTATGAGCCAGTCATCCAAGCATAATAGAAAAGGGAGGAGACAAGCGCAGGAGGAGCAGTCCGCAACATGACGAAATTTAGTCTCGATCCTGGCAGATTATATGCCCTTGAATTTGGCGCCACGGACACCGACCCACCAAACGGCACCATCCGGGACAACCGACCAGGTTGACCTGTCAGAGGATGAAGATCCAATCTTTGGTTCCATCAACATCATCAATCTTACGGGATTGTCCCCTGACGAAGGGTACAATTGTGAACCTGAGTTCTAGACACAAGGGATCGGGGGAGGAATCATAGAGGCAGGGGATACCAGGGGAGGCACAGTTGCGGCCGAAACCAACCCTACGGTTGAACCTCGGCCCAAAACGTCAATATCGCGGAAACCCGTGGGAGAGCCCTTCAACAGACTCAAAATGTGAAAGAATAACCCCCACCTCCACAAGTTTCCACTCTGGCCCCGTTATTCTGCGATACCCATCAGAGGAGGAACAAGCGTCTAGCTGCCCAGTGCGCACAAACAGACCAGCCGGGCCGAGTCCCTAGAATGTGGGATCATCGTCAGAATCAGACTCCGTAGTAGGTCCCTCATCATCACATACTCCTTCTCCCAAGCCACCTACTAGAATCCTCCCACAGGAGAGAAGCGTCACCCGCTGGAGCAAAAATATGACATCTTTAAGCAGCTGGCATCAGTACCAGCCAAGCTATCAATCATGGATGCCCTGAGTTTGTCAGCCGACCTCAGGGAGGTGCTTATTGAAGCCTTAATCATCCCCTAGGAGTTTCAAGCTGAGGTAGCTGCCACTGAGGTTTACCAGACGGAGACAGGCCCGGCTGAATACAATGATGTGATTTCCTTCACCGATCAGGAGGAAGATTCCATCCTACAAGGACACATCAAACCACTATATGTTTCCGGCACATTGAATGATGTTGAGATCCATAAAGTCTTCATAGACAACGGCTCTAGAGTTAACCTCTTCCCCCTACAGACACTCCGTAAGTTGGGCTATAGTGAAGATGATCTAATACCCTCAGCTACAACTCCGTTGGGTTAAGAAAAGAGCGAGCAGAATCCAATGGGACAAATTAAGCTAAAGACCCATTTTGGCGACCTTGTGTCCTATTCGGAATTCCAGGTGGTCCGACAAAACATAGCATTCAATGCCCTGCTGGGGAGGTCGTGGCTATATAAGCACATGGTCGTTCCTTCATCATACCACCAGTGTATTAAATACTGCATGAATGGGAAAAGTGGGACATTGTATGCCGACAAGTCCTCTTTCGAGCTCTCCGAGTCACACTACATTGACACCGGATTTTCTGAGCAAAAGAAGAAGAATCCTTTGGACGATGGTGTTGACTGGATCCCCGCTCCAAATGGTCTGGAAGTGGTTCTTGAAGACCCCCTCAGGCAGCTTGGCAGAGACTACGTACTTCCCATAAACCATAATGAGAGAAGTGTTTCGAGTATGGACACACACTCAGTTTTCATCATGAATTCAGCCACAACGACCGAGCTTGACAATGATGGAACGTCTCCCAACCCACAATCTGGGGAAGAATACTCGAGCGGGGAAGCCCACGATGCCTCTACCTTACCGTCGGGATCCCATGAACCTACGCTGGGGGCTCTCCCCCAATCAGATCCAAAAGACAAAGATTTGGGAGAAGAAGAGGAGGAAGATCTCAGGGATGCACCTCCCGCATTTGAGGAAGGTATCTCCATCACGGTGGATGAGCTCAGGGAAATAAAACTGGGTACCGAGGAAGATCTGAGGCCTACTCTCATTAGTGCAACTATGTCCCCCGAGGAGTACGAGATATATAACTCCTTCTTGAAGCTACTGTGGGATGTTTTTTCCTAGAATTATATAGAAATGTTGGGACTTGATCCCGAAGTTGCGACGCATCACCTGGGTCTTCCAGAAGACCAACGGGGCTATAAACAGGCCACAAGATGGACACATCCCTCACATGCTACCAAAATAGAGGCTTAAGTAGATAAGCTCAGTAAAGAAGGCTTCATTCGGGATGTCCAGTACCCCATCTGGTTGGACAACGTCGTCCCCTTCAAGAATAAGAATGGGAAAATCCATGTCCGCATCGATTCCAGGGATCTCAATTGGCATTGCCTGAAAGATGACTTCCCAGTCCCGATCACCGAGTTATTAATCGATGCAACAGCTGGGTATGAGGCTCTATCCTTCATGGATGGATATTCTGGGTATAATAAAGTCCAAATGTCCCGAGAAGATGAAGAAGACACTACCTTCAGATCCCCCCAAGGAATATTCTGTTACAGGGTCATGCCCTTTGGTCTCAAGAATGCTGGCGCCACATATCAGCGCGCCATTCATCATATTTTCAATCCATTTTTGGGGAGATTTTTTGAATGTTATGAAGATGAAATGGTGGTCAAATAAAGACACTGCTCAGATCACCTGTCAGACCTTGAGAACTTATTCAACAAACTTCAATAGCATATCCTGAAGATGAACCCCTTGAAATGTGCCTTCGGGGTTACCTAATGGTAATTCCTTGGCTTCGTTGTACGCCATCGCGGAATCAAAGTCGACCCTGAAAAGACAAAGGCAATCCTTGACCTGCCTCCTCCCCATAATCTCACTAAGTTTAGAGGATTCCAAGGACACCTAGCCTATATCAAGCAATTAATAGCCAACCTGGTAGGAAAATGTTCTCCCTTCACCAGGTTAATGAAAAAGGGAGTCACGTACCAGTGGACAGATGGCTTCCAAGAGGCGTTTGATAGCCCAAAGATGTACCTCTTAAGCCCACCGGTGCTCATGCCCCCGGTTGAAGGAAGACCTCTACTCATATATGTGACGGCCCTCGAGCGGTCACTGGGAGCCTTCCACGCACAAAAGAATGAAGTCGACAATGAAAACAGTCTCTATTACCTCAGCCGAACAATGATTGATGCTGAGACTCAATACTCAAACATTGAGAAGAGCTGTTCAGCCCTGGTCTTCGCGGTTCAAAAGTTTTGACATTATCTGCAACATCATGAAGTCCATTTGGTCTCACGTAATAACCCTCTCAAGTACATCCTCAACCGCCCAATGCTGACTGGGCGCCTATCCGGATGGGCAGTCATCCTGCAACAGTTTGACATCCAGTTTGTGACTTAGAAGGCCATCAACGGCTAGGAATTAGCAGACTTTCTGGCGGATCACCCCTCAGCGGGGAACACCGTACCGTACATCGAGCTACCTGATGAAGACATCTTCTCGGTTCAAGGGGAGCTCCAAACATGGGAAATGTACTTCGACGGCGCATCCCGGAGCCCAACCGGGAAAAGGATGGAAGATACCAAATTCAGCAAGGTGGGTTTGGGGATAATACTCATGTCCTCGAAGAAGGCAGTTTTTCCATGTTCCTTCCTCCTATTAGAAGGATGTACAAACAATGAAGTGGAGTATCAATCCCTCATTTCAGGCTTAGAACTCGCACTCCAAGAACAAGTACAACACCTTAAGGTGAAAGGTGACTTGGAACTAGTCATCAAGCACGTAAATGGTGACTATGATATCAAAAAGGAGGAGCTGATTCCCCTATTTGATCATGTCCGAGGGTTAATGGGTGAATTTTCCATGGAACCAACATTGACCTATATTCCCCGGTCCCAGAATGCTTAGGCTGATGCATCGGCCAACGCTGCCACAACCCTGGCTGACCCAGACCGGGATGAAACAGTCGTCAATATTTCTCACCGCCGAATGGTATTTCAATATGTTTAGACCAAGGCAGAGGAAATCCATGAAGTCAGTCCTACCCCTGAGCCATATGCTCCTGCCACCGGCTGGATGATCCCCATTGCAAACTACCTTCAACGGGGAGAACTTCAATCATACATGGCTGAACGAGAGAAAATATGGAGAAGGGAAATCAACTTTGTCCTATTTGGTGGCACGGGTCAACAAGAAGTCCTCTAAAAACGAGGCCTCGATGAAATCCTCCTCAGGTGCATTGATGGAGAAGAAACTGCCACCGTCATGACTGAAGTGCACGTCGGAGTGTGTGGGGCACATCATCCAAGGACCAAGCTTTCCCATCATGTTCGAAGACTCGGGTACTATTGGCCCACAGTGGCACGAGATTGCGAGTGCTTTACCGCAAAATTCCACTCGTGCCAAATACATTAAATCTTCATACAGAAACCCCTGGAGTTACTTCATCAGAACATGTACTCCTTTCCATTTTCCGTCTGGGGAATGGACGTTGTGGGACCATATCCCCCCGCCACAGCCAAACAACTGAAGTATATCCTCACAGAAACTGACTTCTTTTCCAAATGGGTAGAAGTCATACCCCTTATGGAAGTCAGGGCAAGAATCATTGTCTTCTTTGTGAAAACCAATATCATCACCAGATTTTGTGTCCCTCATACCATACTGAAGGATAACAACACCAACTTTTTCTCTGCTAAATTGGAGATACTATACCAAGAATATGGTATCAAGGCTATCCAGTCATCCCGCTACCATGTGGCGTCCAACAGACATATAGAGGCTTTCAACAAGACCCTGTCCAGCATTCTCCAGAACATGGTGGCAAAGACAAGAATTCATGGTCGGATAAAATCCTCCAAGCATTGTGGGCTTATCGAAACACAATCCGCACCGCTACTCGGGATACCTCGTACTCACTAGTATACGGAATAGAAGTAGTCCTGCCCATTGAGCTCCAATTAACCTCGCTCCGCATTGCCATTTGTGATCAATTATCCAACGATGAACAATCAGAAAAGTGGCTAGGTGAATAGGAATAGATAGACGAGAAGCAGCTTCACACTTTGCACCATCTAGAAGTATACCAGAACCAGATTGCATGAGTCTTCAATAAAAAGGTCTGTCTTTATTCTTTCTTGGAAGTTGAATTGGTGTTGGTCCTCCATACACCAATAATACCTCGATGGAAACCACCAAAGCTGGAGCCCATGTGGGAAAGACCATATGTTATACCCAAGGTCTTCTCATATAGAGCATATTCCCTGATCTCCATGGATAAGAAATTCACCACCGCTCCTTCAAATGCGAGATTCCTGAAGAAGTATTTCTCATAGAAACCAAAAGTTTTTTTTCGTTCTTATCACACGACGATAAACTGCACGGATAAGGAAGAAAAAAAAGAGGATCGTCCTTACCACATGACATTAAACTATACGGAAGATAAGAGTTAAGAATTCCCCCTCCCCCCATGTATGGACCAGACCTACATGAGGTGTATTCTTCTTTCGAGCTGCATGACATTAAACTACCAAGCACCCAATAGACCAAACTCTATGACCTTAATCTAAGAGCATTTCATCGTCACCACACGACGTTAAAATGCATGGACAAGATGTTTTAAAAATTCCCTCTCCCCCCGTGTATGGACCAGTCCTTCATGGGGTGTACTTCTTTCAGAGAACTATGTACGGCTTGATTCCTGCCCTCGAAGGATACGTAGCGACACCAGGGTCCCGAGTCTAGGCCCAGCCATCTCCAAAAATGTTTTAAAAATTCCCATTTTACCCCGTGTACAGAAGAGACCTGCACGAGGTGTATCCTTCATCCTTACCGCATGACGTTAAACTGCACGGATTTCAGAGAACTATGTATGGCTTGATTCCCACCTTCGTAGGAAACTTAGTGATGTCAAGGTTCCCCGTTCTAGCCCAGCCACTCCTGAATTAAAGTAAAAAATGCTCCCTCCCCCCCATGTATGAACCATGCCTACACTGGGTGTATTGTATTTCAATGAACTACGTATGGCTTGATTCCTGCCTTCGCAGGATATGTAGCGACACCGGGGTTCCTCATCCTAGCCCAGCCACCTCTCAAATAAAAAAAATGCCCCCTTCCCCCGTGTATGGACCAGACCTGCACGGGGTGTATTTAGCAGAGAACTACCTACGTCTTGATTCCTGCCCTTGCAGGACACGTAGTGACGCCATCGTTCCCCGTCCTAGCCCAGCCCCCTGAGTAAAAGATAAAAATTCCCTCCCCCCATGTACGGACTAGACCTGCACGTGGTGTATTTTTACATCCTCACCACACGACGTGAAACTACATGGATATAAAAAAATTCCCTTTCCCCCCATGTACGGACAAGACCATCACGGGGTGTACTCCTCATCCTTACCGCACAACGTTAAACATCACGAATAGAAAAGTTTAAAAATGCCCCCTTTCCCCCGTGCATGGCCTAAACCTCCACAGGGTGTATTTTTATATCCTCTCCACATGACGTTAAACTTCATGGATAATGAAAGTTAAAAATTCCCCTTTCCCCCGTATATGGACCAGACCTGCTCGGGGTGTATTTTTCGTCCTCACCACACGACATTAAACTTCACGGATTTCATCATGAACCACCTAAGGTATATAGAGAAATGAGGAGGAAATACTCCTTGCGCATTTTGATGCATCCTCCCCATACATCATACTCCATGGCCCGGATAATTATGGATATTCATAACCATTCATGGCCATCAGAAGTGGAATGTCATCGACCCATGGACACCTTTGCATGACTATGCATACCATGCCCTTAGCGGCTTTGCATATTGATATCCCCTGGCCCATCTACCAAAGGAAAGATTTCCATAGGCGACACTCTTCCTAGCTCCGTACGCTTACCGGCCTCAGAGCCCCCATACCATACCTCCTGATCCAGAAGTTTATGGCATATTGGTTTAAAAGTTAGTCCCCTTCTCACATCTAAAATCACCAAGGTATCCCTACCCAGTTAGCCTATGTATCCTCCCACGGTTCGCATGACGAACTGCATCTACGAACATCAATCCAGGACTAAGCTACTATGACTCAATGGAAAATTACAGTGAAGATGTTTCTTGTATACTCGAACACCATTATACCTACATGCCATGCTCTGTACTATGAGCAATCTCAGATTTTCATAATCATTCATCGCCATCGGAATTGGAAAGTTATCAACCTGGGGACAACTTTGCATGACTATGCATACAATGCCCTCCGCGGCTCTGCATATTGATATCCCCTGGCCCATCTACCAAAGGCAAGATTTCCTTGGGCGGTACTCTTCTTAACCCCATACGCTTACCGGCCTCAGAGCCCCCACACCACATATCCTGATCCGGGAAACCTTAGAGTTTCAGTTTACAACCTTCATCCCCTACCCTGTTCAGAGCATATCAGAGCATGATAACTCAATTGTTCTTCGAGTGACTATAGAAATAGTCACCCAATGGTCCAAGCTCTATGACCGCTAAACTAAGAGTACATCATCCATACCACACGACGTTAAACTGCATGGAGTGAAGTTATACCCCCAAGTGCAAAATAAATCAGCGCGGGGAGATCTTTAAGCTTTAACAGCAACCAGGGCCGAGTATGCCTAACATGTCCAGACATTTCCTTCCCAAATAACAGACTTCGTGGCCCGGATAATTGCGGATCCTCATAACCACTCATGGCCATCGGAAGTGGAATGTTATTGACCCATGGAAACCTTTGCATGACTATGCATACCATGCCCTCAGCGACTCTGCATATTGATCGCCCGTGGCCTATCTACCGAAGGAAAGATTTCCACAGGTGACACTCTTCCTAGTTCTGTACGCTTACCAGCCTTAGGAGCCCCATATCATTTCTCCTGATCCAAGAAGCCCCAGAACTATGATTTATACCAATAAACCCATCTCCACGTCTGGGAATGCCAAGATTTTTGAGCCCAGTTGCATTCTTATGAAGAGCGGCCTTTGCCAGTATGTCCTTACCACATGATGTTAAACTGCACGTAACATCTTGGCCTCTTTGCATAAAACTGCAGAGACCAAGAATTAACCGTCCTAGGAAATGCCTTCGACTAAAATCATTTTCACTGGTTTAAAAATGCCCCTGTCCTCACTGCATGACGTAAAACTACACAAAATCCTTTAAAAATGCTCATAGTCTTTACCTCATGACGTTAAACTGAACAGAAGTAATCCTCACCGCATGATGTTAAACTGCGCAGACCCCCCTTTCGTTTCACGTCGGGTCACCTTCGTCTTTTCCACATGATGTTAAACTTCATGGAGATCGTCCTTACCGCATGACGTTAAACTGCACGGGCTTCATCGAGACCCACCCAAGATATACGGAGAAATGGTAAAGGGATACCCTTGGCGCATTTGGAGGCATCCTCTTAATACACTAGACTCCATGACCGGGATAATTGCGGATCTACATAACCACTCATGGCCATCAGAGGCGGAAGGCCATCGACCCATTGCCACCTTTGTACGACTATGCATACCATTCCCTCAGTGGATCTGCATAATGATAGCCCATGGCTCGTCAATCAAAGGCATGATTTCCCAAGGCGATAATCTTCCTATCTCCATACGCTCACCGCCCCCAGTTCCCCCATGTCATATCTTCCGATCCGAAAATTTATGGAGCAGTGGTTTACAAGTTCATTCCTCACCCGCATCCATGTGTTGCTGGGACACCCATGACCGATGAGCCTATGTATCCGCTCGCGGTTCACATGACAATTTTCATATACAAGCATCATGCCAAAACTAGGCTACTCTGACTCAGCGGGAAACTACTGTGAAGATGTCTCTTTTGTGTTTGGGACACCATTATCCCCATGTGATGAACTCTGTACTATGAGAAATCTCGGATTTTCATAATCATTAATGGCCATCAGGAGTGGAAAGTTATCGACCCATGGACACCTTTGTATGACTATGCATACCATGCCCTCAGCGGCTCTGCATAATGATAGCCCCTGGCTCGTCCATCAAAGGAAAGATTTCCTCAGGTGATACTCTTCCTAGCCTCATACGCTTACCGGCCTCAGAGCCCACACATCATCTCTACTAATCTGGGAAACCCTAGAGTTACAGTTTACACCTTCATTCCAACACACTTGTTCAGAGAATGCCAGAGCATCCTAACCCAATTGCCCTCTGAGTGATTGTAGCAATAGTCTCCCAATGGTCTGAGCTCTATGACTGTAAAACTAATATTAGATCGTCCTTACCACATGAAGTTAAACTGAACGGAAAGAAAAAAAATGTCCCTCATCCTTACCGCATGATGTTAAAATGCACAGACTCCGTCTTTACCCTGTGACATCAAACTGCACGGCCAAACTCATCATGAGTCCAGCCGGAGATAGGGGTTTTCCTCCCCCCTTCAGTGCAAGGGCCAGACCTACACAAACTACCACCTCACATCAGCGTGGGGAGGGATGACTTCACCCATTCCTATAAATTTAGCTGGGATGATTCTCCCATGTCTAGCCATCCTCTTTTTATAAACCATACACTACAACCAGAAAGAGCCGAACCCTTGTAAGCCACCCCTGGTGGTCCCGAATCTCAACTTCCCTAAAGTTTCTCGGCTATCTGAAGAATAAAATCATTGACCTAAGGAAACCTTTGCACGAATATGCATACCATTCCCTGAGCGGCTCTGTATATTGATCGCCCCTGGCCCGTCTACCAAAGGCAATATTTCTTTAGGCAATGCCTCTAACCGTATGATTTCTGGCCTCTGAGCCCCCATATCCATTCAAAAACCCTCTGAACTGCAGTTTACTATCCCCTTTCACAACCTTTTCTGAATATGGTGGAACGTCTCTGACAAGATTATCGAGGACCAGGATAAGACGTTCCATTCTAGATGTTGTCCCCGCTGCATGACTCGAAACTGCAGCAAGCTCCAACTGTCCTCCGCGCTAACTAAATGCATGGGACAAGGACCATGCGTCCACACTACTGGTTCATATAGATGTTCCCGAATCCATTTCAGACATCACATACCCTTTCTAGGCCACCCCTGGTGGTTTTCATACTTCTCCGAGCCACCCATGGTGGTTTCTATAAGCCGAACATTCATGAAGTCCTATGGCCATCAGAAATGGGGAGTCATTGATTTAAGGACACCATTGCACGACTATGAATACCATGCCCTCAGTGCCTCTACATGTTTATTTCCCCTTATCCCATCTACTAAAGGCAATATTTCCTTAGGCGATGCTCTTCCTACCTCTGCACGCCGATATAGCTCCTATGCCTTGAGACATGCCCTGCATGTCGTTCAAATATAATCACACTCCCTCTACATGCATCTGAAGGATATAGAGACATATTTTAATTGTAAAAACCTCATTGGTGACCTCGCCACACCATATTTGGTCAATTTTGTTCGACCTACAACATTAGTAATGGTAGTATTGATGGCGGGACATTAAACCGCTCACAAAAGAGGCACAAAGCCTGTTAGGTCAAAAACCCAAAAAGGGCATCCTAAGAAAAAGTTGGTCCATACTGGCTAGGTTCACAATAAATGAGCCCAGAAAAAATTAGGGCATTAAAAGAAAAGACAAAAAGTTTGTTGGGTTTTCAACAGAACCCTAGCAATAGTCAAACTATGCTCGCTGGATCCTGTGGTCCGAGAAAAAGTCAGATCATGTTTTCATCTATTGTCACATTCCTGAAATAAGATCAATTCTGATTCAGTGAGTTGTTATTTAAGTAATAATTGTTCTAGTAACAATCAAAATTTATGGAAAAGAATATTGGCATAGGTTGCATTCCGTTCAGACAAAAGGGAGGGTGTCCACAAGCTGGGGCCTCTCCCTCACAACAACAAAAGAGGTAAAAAAGGAATGCACAGGAATGGATCTTACAGTCACAGAGGAGCTTGTCTCTCCCTCTCCACCAAATCAACGACCGTGCGGCAGAGGTCATTGCATGTCTGCTCCAGCACGACCTTCTTCCTGGCCTTAGCCTCGGCCACCAAAACGAGTATGCTCCACTGTTGTTTGGAGATCGTTGATCCCTTTTCTGGTGGCTTCAAGGTGACCAGTCATAGTTGATAATTGATCCCTCAACATCGCTGCCCGTGCTTCACATTCATGCAACTTGGAACATAGAACGGTCTCCTGATCTCGAGAGCTCGTCTCCTGTGCTATCAGTTGATGGAGATTTATCATGGCTCCCTCCGGGGATCGGGTCCCGCAATGAGAGGCAGTGACATGAGAAAGTTTGCGCTCACAAGTAGCAACTTCTTCACGGGCAATGACAACCTGGTAGGAGAGAAAATGAAACTGCTGATATTCAAAGCCTCCCAACCCCAAACCCAGGAAGATTTGTCGGAGTGCTTCAGTTTTAGTTTCCATTTTGGCCAGGGGAGTTTTAGTGACAATCTTGCAAATCCGAGGCCAGGCCCACCTATGCACTGCTCGGTGATCCTCCATGACACGAGGATATTTGGTATCCTCACTAGACGGCATGAGAACTAAGTCTGGCATTACGACCAGTGTAGGCATGTTCACACTAGACGGTGGTTCGGAAGCTGGAAGACCTGAAGCTTCTAACCCCGGTTCTGGCTTGGGAGTCAAGTTTCTAGGGCCGGTATTGGTCGGAAAAACATTAGGAATTGTCTCGATGGGACCCGAAGCCACATGGTCATACTCATACACATCCAATAAGGTTGGGTCCTTTTTATCTTTGGCCGCAGAGGGGATGGGAGGGGAAAATATCCTGAGTCGCTTTGACCGATGAGCCATCAGTCGGTCCTCCCTCAGAGCCGATCTGGAAGTTGTGGTAGGGATAGAAACCACAATGAATCATGACTTGGGAACCTACTGGATAGCCTTCCCCAGGATCCCATTGGAGTAATGTTTTACCCACATCAATGCATACTCCAATGATAGGCTGGCAGCCACTCCCATACCAGGAAAGAGAATGCTTGTATCAGATCCCTCCTGCGTCAGCATCAACCACCATTGACGGAGAGTGGATGGGTGCAGTCCTCGAGATTGAGGAGGAGGAAGGGAAACTTGGAGTTTCATACACCCAAATTGGCGAGAAAAACGATGTGGGGCATACAACTTGAACAGAGAAACACCATCAATACGTGCATAAAAAAACTCGTCCCACAGCGGAATCATGTAAGAATGTTATTCAAGGCTCCCCCTGTGGTTGTCGACCATGATGCCAGAAGGGGTGGGTGGGGAGTGAAGGAAAAATCAGAGAAATCACTCAGAAGATTGATGACTTCGTCAGAACTGAGGGGATTTAGACGAACCCCAGCTATATCAAGCAGGGTAGGCTGAAAGGTTTGAAGTGGGATGATTGTGTTTTGATAAAACTCATAACAGTGACAATGATTCGCTATCCAGCTATATAAGAATGGAAATGGCCCACTCAAATGGTAGGGTGGCCCGCCCTCCTGCATATGGCTTAATAGTTCGTAAATACGAGCCAAAGTGGGCATGACCAAATTCACCGGATGACCCTCTGCCAACTCAACTGCCATCATCAAGGTACAGGCCCTGACACCTGGGTTGATATCCCAAGAAGGGAATAGCCACCCACTAGGAAACATATCAAACAAACCTGCCATCCAGAGCATAGGAGGCACATAGGGGTGCACCTTGTAACCCCATGAAAGGTAGTCACTCACCTCTAGAACCGCCCAGTAGGAACCTAGGATGGTTCGTGACTATTGAGAAGGATGAGTCCTGGGATGCTTGATCTTCGACACAGGACCAGTAGTGTTAAGAAATATCCCTATCCAGGTGCTATAGGGAATAAGGGAGCGGGAACGCAGGGCCTGACCCTATGATTGCTCCGCCATAACTAGCAGATCCTTCGCCAATGAAGTCACTTGTTCAACGTCATCCCACGCACAAGGGGTGGGCAGGAACTCGTTATACATCTCACCGATAATCTAAATCCATCCCGATTGATAGATGTCTCACAGACTAATGCCAACATACCCATGGGCAAGGTATAAAGTATTGGTGCTTGAACACCAGCAACTGAGCAGGTCAGGAAGGATCAATGATGGTGGGTAAATAGAAAACTGGGAGGCCCATACTTCTGAGTACAAATTGACTGCTTCTAGCGACTCGAGAGATTCCCGGCAATGATGATGGACCCAAAAGGCCCAGACCCAGTCATTTGAGAAAAGCCAACCAGACCACATATCCCACTAAGAAATACACCCCCATTAGGATCCACTCGAGCAGGGTTGATTATGGTGGGGTAACTCTTGAGGAAAGCCTCTTGAGAGAAGTTTTCTGTGTACTGATCGCTTTGGGTCTAGGCAGAGCCTCTCAAAATGAAAACATCTTTCGGATTAGAATCAGAGGTCATCTCCCCCAATGGGGTAAGGCTCGCCGTAACGCACTTTGGTAGCACTTCCAATAAACGAGATGGAAGACTCGAGAAAGTAGGGGGGATAGGGACGTCATACTGAAGACCGAAGCCGTAAACAGAAACTGATTTTATAGTGGATAACCCAGGAGCGTAAGAGAGAGTAAGTCTTCCAAGACACCATCGTCAGGAATGATGGATTGACTAGGGTCCTCTTTTATGTTTTCCTCTCTACGAATCATGGCTAGACGTCTCCCTGAACTAATTGGGAGAGGCTCTACAGCAGGCCTAGGTTCATGGAGAGGAGGAACCATATTTTCTCCCTACATTATAGAGACCAGGAAAATGGTTAGTCCAGAATAATCAAATATGGA
Source organism: Viscum album (assembly GCA_963277665.1). Lineage (NCBI taxonomy): Eukaryota > Viridiplantae > Streptophyta > Magnoliopsida > Santalales > Viscaceae > Viscum > Viscum album. The sequence goes on along the minus strand of OY728141.1, from coordinate 1,685,313,441 downwards.
AAAAAATACCAATCATATGGAAAATTCTTCAAGATGGGCTCAAGATATGGTTCGCAATGAATGCCTCCCACAATCCAATCCTATGAGGAAGGGGTTCACGGTATGCTGGCCCACGAGGCATTGGCCAGAAAACCACGAACCAGGTTGCTTCGATGGATCATAATCCCAGATTTAAGTAATTAAGTCCGGAGGACTTAGAAAATTTTTAAGGCCAACAAGATTTTAGTCCGTGGACCATCGAAACCGTGAAGCGAATTCCTCCGCAGCCCGTCAAAACTTACTTTTTAATTAATTAAAAGGTTTGGTTCGCAGCCAAAAAAATTGGTCCGCAGGTGAAGGCAACCGTGAATGAAGGTTGGTTCACGAACGCAGAAGCTGGTTCGCGGAAAAGGAATTTCATGGAGGAATGAGCACGCAGAGACATAAAAGCGAGAAAACTCTGATCTCGCGAAGAATCTAGTAAAGGACAAATAAAGGTCCCCCTGTATTTATAGGCGTGGTCCCCTTCTGGGTCCACCTCTCTACCGAAAACTACTCGAGTTTCAGGACCAATCTACATCGGAATAGCCTCCTCTTCATTCCGACCAGACCCCATTATGATGGGGGGCATCTGTAGGGTCCTGAAAAATATGAAAATGAAGGTAATAATCCCTTTCATTTGAGAGAGGATTTCTACCCAATTCCCTTCAACGAATTGGGAAAAGGAAAGAGGACAATACTCAAAATTGGAAAAGGAACAACCGGTCTGTGAATCGGCCTAAGTGTTACGCGGTCGGTTCAGCAAACCGCTCCCCTCCACGGACCAACCTCATTCACGAGATGGAGGTGGAGATCCTCCGCGGGCGCAAAGCAGAATAGGCGCCGAACCGGTCCACCGTGACGAACCGCCCCAACTTCGGACCGCGTCGACCGGCCCGATCCGCATCCGCTGTCGTTCGTAGAATGGAGACATAACCCTCTGCGCCCGCGAAGCACTCTCCGAGCTCATTTGGTTCATAGGGGAGATCATTTGGTTCACGGGGGAGATGCGCTCAATGCCCCCCGCGAGTTGTGAATTGAACGAGTCATCTGTGAATCGGGTTTTGAGTCTTGGGCCTCTGTAAAAGGTGTCACATGACCATAGATATATCCTTTCCCCCTCTCTATAAAAGGAGATCGAGGGGAAGAGAAGAAGAAAAAAACTCAGAGGAGATCAATCAGATTCGGGTGGAATGATTTTGAAGGAAGGATTAGGATTTCAGAAGTTCCAGTTTGCGAACCAGAGCAGGTATGAACCTGGGAACGAACTAATACGGAACCAAAAATGCATAATAACTTGGTGAAATGCAAACCTAAAATAACAAAGAAGATAAAACCACGAACCATGGTCCCTCCATGGATGCACTCCCCGCGGACCAGGGATTTTATGCCTTTTTTCCGATCTGCTGCACCGCGTAGCACCCTCCTACATGGGCGAAGTCCCGACCGACGAGTCTCTGGCCGTCACTGCCCTTGGTCGTCGTTGCCCGCATAAAACCCTACGCGGACCACCCTGGTTCACGGATCGAACCCGAAGCCACGAACCACCTTGGTTCGCGGGATTCTCATCAGTCCGCGGACCACCCTAGTTCGTGGACGGCTTCTCCAACCGCGTAGCACTTCCCTACGTGAAGGGAGCCATCACCCATACCCCTGTGTGGCCCGCCAAATCCTTCAGAGTTCCCATTCCCCGAGCCACATAAAATCCTTCCGATCTGGCCTGATCCTCTATGACTCCCTCACTGGCCTACTCATCGGCCCCGAGCCGTGGCCTCCAACAGAGCCACCAGATCCGTGTGGTGTAACCCACATGTGCATCAGCACGCCGTTTTGAGTTCACATACCCACGGTAAGCAGAGACGAAGGGGTTTCCCCGACCCTTGAGAAGATTCCTGAAGCATTCCTGGGTTCACATCCCCACGGTAATGTGGAGTCTGAGATCGGGAGTCCCCTTTCCGACCCTACACTTATTAGGGCTGGGGTACTTCTCCCTTCTTCGGAGGGTAGTAAAATACCCATCAGAGGGAAGCCCCCATGAACTTTCGTACTTCCCCAGGGAACAAGAGAGGTGATGGGCATAGGAGAATCCCTTTCCCTCTCCTGCTGCACTTTGTCTCCATGGGAATCCATCTCGGAGTAAGCCTCGACCTTATGGGCTACTCCATGCGTGAGCCCCACTCCACTTCTCACGGACGCACCTTTCACGACATGATCATCTGGTCCCTGCCACCTCTTGTTTCTCACACCGATCATGACTCACATGGGCTTAGAGTAAGCATCGACCATGACATCCTTTTATGGGATACATCAGATCATAGGCCCCACTCATCCGAACTACGAGGACTTTGATCCCTTTCTCCTAGGCAGGGTATGTAGGAAGCCTCCCAGGAGGTTCAAGCCCGATCACCGTCGGACCCTTGAGGTTTACCATCCCTCGGGACCACCTTCATGTAGGTTCTCCGACACCTCAATTCTAACTACGTATACTTTGATCCCTGTATCCTAGGTAGGGTACATAGGAATCCTCCCTGAGGTCCAAGCCCAACAACCGGCTGATCTGACTATCTTCACGTCGGTTCACTGCACCAACCCTGGTGCCACCTTAATGAGTCCAGACTCCTCGGTTCATTAATCCAATGAGGGATGGTAAACCTCAGGTATAAATGATTCTAAATCCCTGCGTCCAACTGAACATTTCCAATCAGGAGAAATCCATGGATACTATACTTGGGTATAAAGAAAAGATTCTCAAACATATGAATATGTATTAAATCTATAAGAGAGTCTCGGAACAGACAATAATTCCCCCCAAAAGGGTGCGATGAGCCCGACTTCCCATCCTCTCGACCAATGTAAGTTCTTAAGCATCGCTGGACAAACCACCCAAAAAATGCCTGCCTTTGGAAAGCAGGTCCATATATTACTGTATATAGAACCGTTGGGCGTTTCAAGGTGGAAAACGGTGCATTCGATATGAGTGATTAATTATAACCCAACCTTTTATAATCAACCGTTGGGTAGAGCATGTTTCTTCCCCACGACCTCGTCGTGCGCCGCGAGACACATACTCATATATTATTACAATGTCTTCCCCTCATTTACAATCCATGTTCCTATTTGAATAAAGTATTAGTGAGTCATGGAAATTCATTGACTAATAAATCTAAATTACAATCAAATGAATACATTATTCTACTATATTAGAAGCTAATAAAAAATAATTATTTCTCAACATAACACATAAATTATACAAAAAAGATACTCTTCAAGAAATATCATACTTAATTCGTTTGTTCATAATGACAATGTTGTGGAATAGTGATGAGACATGGTTGATCCCATGATGAAAAATATTCAATATTTTAAACTATTGTTTTTCCTGATTTAACTATACTAAAATTATTAAACTAAAATGACTTGTTGGTTTTTATGGGAATAATAATGAAAAATAGGACGAAGAGAAGTTAGTTGATAAAAATTATGGTTTTTTATAAAATAAAATTACTTTGATATTTAATGTAGTAAGTAGTGTTTATTTTCATCCTCGAATAGTACTTTATAAATTAGCCGGATACCCTTTGATGGTTTCCTATAAACATCTTTATATGCATGGTGTTTAATCCCAATACATGAGGTGATGTTAAGGTTGGATCTCTCTCACACACACTTCCCTTTGCAACATTTATGTTCATCATCTAAATTTCATCAATTTCTATTTGAATATGAAGGATATTTTTTTAATCAATGTGATATTAATTTAAAAAAATGGAACTTATACCCTTTATCAAAACTACCCATCCCATAAGTTAACTGTTCATCATAGAGAAGCTCTCAGTTATCATGGATAACACATGTTTTCAGGAGATGAATAAAATATTAATTACAAAAACATTGTCAAGAAAAGTGAACACAAAAGATTAAATTTTACACAAAAAAAATAATCTAAAATTACACAAATAAAATAAAAAGTAGAAAATAAAATTCTAATCTATGTAGAGAAATGATGTTTTCAATCCATCCTCCTCTTTGGATTAATATAATGAATATAGATCTTCCATTCCCCACCTACATTAGTAGTATAAACTCCTCCAACCTTGTGGAATTATTCTTCGGGTTCTCCCCCTGGGCCTTAACTCCTCAATTTCATAGTAGTTGTGCTCATGTTCCTAAAAGAAGCATACCACCATTTCTCCCAAGGAAATTTTATCTTTTTTTTTCAAATTTTACATTTATCCATGTTGTATATTTCCTTCACTAGACACTTATATTAATTATCTTCCTGATGGTTTCCTTTCAATTTTTTCAGGTCTTCCTTTATTTAGGGAGTGTTAAAATTAAGTCATTTCAAGCTCTTCCCTACAATGTGTATCTTTCTATTTAAAAATGCACATAGCTCACATGAATCTCATGTATAGCCCAAGATCATCGGGTATTTAATGTTTAATATTATACAAACCCTTTGGAATGAGTCTTCTCATTGTGTCTTATCCATGAACGGACATGCATTGTATATGACATGAATTTCTTCTCCATCGATTAGACTAAATAGGGATCTTCCTATTTAGACCTTCCAAGGCGGGTCATTTAGAATGTTCCACATCCTCTTTCATACATTTTATTCCATGACACAATAGCATCCATGAAAGTACAAATATAACCATTTCTAAAATTCATCGATTATTCAATTTAATTCATATTCCTGCCATAGTGGGGTCTCTAACATATATTTATATTTTTCAATATTTTGACTATGGGAACTATAGTGAAATTATATTGATGAAAGTGTAACCTATTTCTTCCTTCTCCAAGAACATAGCTCTATGGAAAAGGAATGTTCTTATGGTGTAGCAACTACATTTTTGTTTTGGGCACCTCTTTAGCCACTATGCCACATATCCAAGGATGTTGCATTGTAGATTTTGAATTGTAAGTGGTTATGTTTCTCTCCTCTGTCACCATGCATGGATTATTCTTCCTCTGTTTAGGCCTTCACAGTGGTCACCCCAGGCTTGGAAGATGATTCATGGAAGTTCTAGTTATTTTAGTGGATTCAAGCATAATCCGGATCTCTGATGGTCTCTCTCATGGTATTTCCCAGTGTTTTGACTTAATGGTCTAGTGGTGTCAAGTATAATAAGTGGTGGAGGTGAAATATTTGATGAGTATGATGTGTTGATCAGCTACGATGACACTATTTCAGTAATTTGGAATACTAGTCACATTATGTGTTTCCCACCATTAGTTTTTCATAGATACATCCTTCATATAATAAGTATGCATGTCCCACTGATGGATCATATGATTAATTTGGATATGGGATCCCACAATAGTGACACGCTTATTAAATGTGTTTGTATAGACATGCACATGCCTGATGAGCTTCGGCCTAACCTTTGTAAGTAGCATTTATGCATGAAACACCTACCTTCTACCTCCCAAGGGGCCATCCCCATAACTTACTTGGATGATAGGCCAATGTGAGGTGGCTCTTAGTCTATGGGCCATGGGTTGAGGGGTGGTGTGGGCAAGCACGTATTTTTTCAATTTCCCTAATTTTTTCCATTTCCATTAACAGAGTAACACATGACAATATTAATTAATAATATCAAGTTAAAATCAATTATTATGAACCATTTTATTTCTCATTCAAACATGTAACTGAATATTAAAAATACCAAAAATAATGAGTGTTATTAATTAAAATATGGGTGTTCACAATTGAAAATAACCACATGTTAAAATAAAAATTCAAAAATAATATACACAAATTGACCTAATAAAATCCCCCGCATTTAAATCGTGCTTTTCTGAAAGCATATATCTCCACATAACGATTAAAAAGAATACCCTTATTCTACCAAAATTTCAAATTTATAATCAATGTAAAAAATCTATTTTAAAAGGATAAAATATATTTCAATTATAAAATAGATAATTTTTTTTCAATTCATCACTAACGATAATGCATTTAAATTTTCCAAAGAGAAATGGTGGGGCTTCTCATCTATTTCAAAAAAGACTTTCAATTTTTAATTATTTATCTTCCCACTTTCGATTTACCACACCAATGTTTTTATTCACCCATTTCTCAATGTAAAAAAATATGAATGTTTAATTGTACCTTGATTTCATAACATAAAACATATAAATTTGAGAACGATATACTTTCGAAACATTGTATAGAAAAAATTCACTAAAAATAATGACCACTTTGAAACTTATGATCAAATGATTATGAGTCTCAAGGATGTATTAAATTAATAAAGAAAAATTATTCTAATAAATTATTTCAATATATAAGTGTTAATATTGATATACAATGTAAATCCAATGAAATTATCTTCTTCAAAAAGTGGAATCTACCCCCGCCTCTTGAGCTCAGGTAAATATATGATCAAATAACACACAATTAATATGTTTCCCTTACAATTTTTACTTTTATTTTTTATATTTTTTCTAATGTTACAAATATAGTTCTAGGAAAATTCTCAAATCCACCACCACACCCAAAATGATAAAATAAATTGGTTAGATGATGGTTATTTTCAACCCACCATAACTCAACAAAAAATTTTATTTTTATTTTTGTTAGAGGTGTAATAAAGAAATATAATTAAGTGTGTCGTAAACCTTCTTCCCAAATACGAATGAGATACCAGGATATATTCTCTCAAAGAGTCACATCCCTTTTTTAATGAAATCCTTATTTCCCCATACATGAACATTGAAAATCATGAAAAATATAATAGTATGGTTAGTAATATATAATAAGGTTTGAAATATGGAAATTCATATCATCGAAAATCCATATTATATGTGGGATAAAAGGAAGAAAAATTTTAGGTGGGTTTTAATGAATGTTTTTGGATAAAAAAATGATCAATCATTTTTCTATTGAATTTATAAAATAATCATTCTTACCTAATCAAAATCAAATCCTAGTTGGTGAAATGTCCCATGTTCTCTCTATAAATTTACTAATAAATTATTGTAAATAATTTTATTATAAACTTATTAGGAATAATAGCCTGTAATTATATAAATCAAACATGTAATATGGCCAAAAAATCATCAAGAACATATAAAAGTAGAAGTATGAAATATTAAAGGTAACGTTCAATAACATATGTCAAACATGATTCATTAATTTTAAAATACTATATAGCCCTATAATCATCCAACTCTCCCCATCTTACTTAGTTTATAACATTATTTTGTAATCTAAAACATAGAATATTTTAGTTCCTTTAAATTATTAGAATAATTGATCAATATTTAAGCACTAATCTAAGTGTCAGAATAAATTTTTTCTCATTTAAACTCATAACATATAATAAAAGATAGTTGTCTAATAGTGAATATTGAAATTTATAGTTGTAATCCCCTTTTTATTTGAATTTATTCTTTTTTTAATCTTTCTACATTAGGTGTATGCTCCATGGTTCTCTAAGGAACTAAAAATATGAAAACAATAGTGAATATAAAGAAACATTTTAATAAATGTCTCAAAAATTATTAGGATGGAGGATCCACTAAATCATAACATCAAACATTAAACTCATAATATAAGTAATTAATACTGTATTTTCCTCTCACAAATTTCCCTTATTAAGGTCTTTTAGTTTAACCTTACCTCTTGGATCATGTAATAGGAGTTTGTAATAGAGCCAACAGTCTCATATTGAACACATATTTTTTAATGGAAGTTTTATATAGCTCTTATACTCTTACATATCTTTGAAGTTTCATGTTTTTCTTCTTCAGAAAGGTACCAAGAGGTGTTCGAAATCCTCAATGATTAGATTAATAGCTCACAGGTTTCCCAAAACATTTATCATTTATTTACCAACTCTTATTGTAGAAATTATGAGTCACATTATTCACATATCATCATAATTTAATATGCCAGATTTAATTATTCTCTTCTTGGGGATTCTCTTTCATGAGTTCTAACATATCATTCCAAATGTCAGAAGCACCAATAATATCCTCATCCTTTTACTCATCTATTTTATCTATTAAGGGTAACTATTCTGGTTATTTAAAAATGGTATGGGGTGACCAAATTTAAGATATGTGTAATCATAATAGAAATAAATATAATTTTGTCTAAACCCACTACACATTCTCTTATTCTATTTTTCCTTCCACGGGATGCATCACAGTCGGTGTTGGAGGGTCTTATTGTTCAGAGGGTCTGGGATGTTCCTCTTCCATAACTACATTCATGCTATCATGTAATTCAAAAGCTCTAAACTCCTTCTCTTAATTATCATCGAGTAATAACCCTTCTATTTCCTCATTATCCTCCTCCTTAAAGTATTCTTTTCAAAAGTAGATGTGTTTTCTTCTTCCACGACGTTAGAAATCAAGTTGGTGTCCTAAGTTAAAAATTTACAATTAGCATCTAAAAAGTGACTAACATTTGATTTGGCCTCAGAATCCATTATTCTTCCAATTTAGTCTTCAAAATGGGATTCAAATATTGTTCCTTTATACAAATATTTGTCTTATTTAACTATTATTTATAATAGTAAAAATAATTATTTGAGTTTAAATTCCAAGCGTTATGGTGATGTTTTCATACATGGGTTAAATTACGGTTTTACGGATTTACCTTGTTGCACCCATCATTGATGTTGTAATTCCTATTTAGCTTCTCAATGCCTTATGAGAGGTATAAAAATGGAATTATAAATTGGATGTGTGCGTTCATGTATTTTGATCCTGAAATCAAAAACCAAAACACCCAATGTATTAAAATATAAAACAATAAAATAACCCCAATCTAAAGTATGGAAATATAAATTGGGGGTGAAAAGAAATTTTTAGCAACTTAATTTATAAATGAATTATTCTATAAAAATGAGGAATCTTTTAAAATTTCTTGAGAGTGTGAATAGTTTTCTGAAGAAAAACCAGAATATGAATTTAGAAAACCTAACTGTATTAACTATTGGAATAAAAGATAGTGATGAAATTGGGTTGTTACCATCTCTAAAAATAACATTAATATTAAATACTTTCAACAGTTTGTTACAAGTTATCTAAACTAAAATTAAAAAACTATCCTCAGTGGTTTTCTTGTTATGACTCAGAAATGAATACATAAGATTAAGGGAAGTGAGTGGATAATGTATATGGGTTTCATAAAAAAATTATTAACCATGATATTTATTGAGGAAACTACTATTTCCTTTTATCCACCTCTAGAAATATCTAATTTAGCTATCTACTCTTTGGAGGTTCTATATAACTACTTTAGATTCATGTTGATTAATCTCGAGATGGATTGAATATTTGTGACCTCCTGGACTGACTCAACATAAGAATAATGGTTGGATAGGTGGGTTACATGGCCTCAAGCATACCTCCACATATGCTATAGGTTGTAGACTAGTAGGTTATGCCTCAAAAGATGATTATGGGGAGACTATAAACTCAAATAGAAGCACCATAGTGGTATAGTACATTATAATTAACAATTGAAGAAGTAATTAATGAAAGACAAGGCAGTGGAAGAATAATATTAAATGTAATAAATGAAATGGCTAATGTTAATGTATAAAAATGCATGCATTTCTTTATGATGATATATATTATAAATAGTATAAATACAGTAGGAAATAGGATACAGTATATATGGTAATAATGAAATGAATTAAAATCACAAAGGGTGATATCCAATAGCATCTTGAGCTCAATCTATGTCATGTACTCCTAAATCCAATGTACAAGCAACTCAGCACAAGTAATAGTCCAAGGTCCTATGAACATAAGTGTTTACTCCGGTACCCAAGCTCAATCATAGTCTGAGCAGGGTATAAGATATAAATCCCTATACGTTAGCACCCATGGTCTATACAACTGAATATTGAAAATGAATATAAATTAAAGTATTGTATTGTGCAAGTAATATTAATAAATAAACAATTCAAACATAAACAACAAGCAGTTCACTCAGGTTCTCTAAGGACACCTGATAGCTAAACCAAATTTAGATTATATCTGTAATATGTGTCTAAACAATAACTGTATTTATATAGTAATAATATATACATAGTATAGTTATATATTCCATCCACCTATATGAAACAAGTATGTACGGAAATAAGTTCACATATACCTGGAAAACATGGTGTTAGCTAGAATGGGATATAACTCAGTCATCCATAAAAAGTCTAAATGAACCTATAAGATAAAATAGAGGGCACATTCCCTACATCCAATAATGTGTTGGATTTCTCAAGTTCATCACTCAAGGTAGTGAGTGTGTTTTCATTCCAACACTCGAAATAGGGGTGAATATGTTTTCATGCCAACACTAAACTAGGAACATGGCATGTCAATCCCACCATCCCAATATTGTCAGTGGTGTGACACGTCATAAATAAACACCCTATGGTTGGGATCATGATTTCTCCATGATCAACACAGCCCTTACAATCGTTCCACATCAAATATCAAGATATAATCATATTTTATAATAACTGACTCCATGAGGCATTACCTCTCATGCATTACATTTAATAATCCCATTATAAATAAGGGAGTCACAAATGTGATTATTCACCTAATCCTTTCTTATTAAATTTGAAAAAGTGGTGTCGTAATTCCACCCTATTCAATTCCATTTCAATTATACAATTTCATACAATTCAAATTAATCATTTAATTAAGCTTTCAATGATCGACATGGCTTTCCACCATTTATAATTCATTACACATAAACTGTTTAATTTATTCATGTAAGGAAAAAAACCTTCACAAAACATGATATTTAATATTAAAAAACATTTAAATTAAATTAAAAGTGTAATGAATTCACTTAAAAATCACCATGAACAATGCGCATTAACCCAAATGGGAAAATTAACTTATGAATCAAGATGAGAAATTAAGATGTGCTTCATTCTCCCGTCATTTATATAGGATTTTTCCAATCCATTCAATTAGAAGGTAAATTAGTTTAATAAAATTTATATAGAATATGGAAAATCCATTGAGAAATATCATTTCAGGCCAAGAAAAGAATATGACTTTTAACTAAAAATGGCATCAAAACATAAAGAGACATGAAATCATCAATCCTAGAATGTTTTAAATAACTAATCATCACATTGTAATTTCAAAGATAGTGCACCTCATTTAAGGGGTTTTATTAAAAAAACAATAAATTTTTATAAAATAATTAATTTACCACCATTATGAATTTCATTCATGAATCTTAATATAATTAATAAAAAAAATATTTTATAAATCTACCACAGATGGAAACCCCATTATTATTCTAGATGATCACCTAGAAGGCATTATAAGATTTTATTCATTTAATTAATAAGTGTGAAACAATATTTCAGACCCAAGGTGTGTCCATGATTGATGTTTACATACTAAAATTTCTAAACAAGGATCAAAGACTATAATTTATAGTTCATAAACAATTTTTAAATGGATAGATTGATTTTGAAATCAATTTCCGGAGAAGGCCGACATGCGGTGAAACAATGCTAATTATAATCCATGGAAAATTTATAAAAAAGTCCATAAAACACATTCCTCATTCTTAGTATGATCTACTCATCCAATATCATGATTTAATAAAGTCGAGTTTTGAAGCAATTAAATTAATAGAAATTTCCCAAATGTGGATCTATAGAGAATATTTGCATTCAATTCATACTGCATAAGGATGAGATATCTTCATCCCTAGGTTGGATAAGAGAGAAAAACAAGGGAGGGGAGGATATTTTTGCATCTTTTTGGAGGAGGAGAAAGAGGAAATAATGATTTAAAGTAATTTTGTTCATTTAACATTTAAAAACTGGGTCTCACTTTTTGGTTGTATGGGTTTTCCACCCTGTGTGCCAACCGGGAAGCTCTCCCAACCCATGAATCCTACCTCACATCGTTGTGCCGCATGGTTTTCCTAACTATAAACCAATAGTGTGATGAATAGTGATTAGGTACTGCCAAAGGGGCACTAACCATTCATGATAGGCACATGGGTTGGGAAACTTTGTGCATCCGAGACAGAACACATCTGTACCTTTGAAATATGCCACATGGTTTTCTATTAGGGGCCAAATGGTTTTAGAAAAACAATGCACAATTTCAAGCCCTCTTTCATTTTATTTTTTTGTTGTATGATGCTCTTGAATCTTACTATAACACTAGAGGAACCCTTCAGTTTGCCAACCATGTCTAAAAAAACACATTGAGGTGTCCAAACTCTCAAAATTGCATTCCTAATCTTGGTTCAAAGAATAGAAAATCAAGTAAAACCCATAATTCCAATTCCATTGGGATTTTACCTTAGCTCAAAACACAGGATTTTGCAAACTATGGAAGTTGCTTCACCAAATTTATGTAACCGATGTCCCAAATTGTATTACCTTGATGAGTATATTACTAGTAAGGGGTCGATCCATAGGGAAGAGAAGTTATTTTTGTCTTTATTATCTATTTTTTACATGCTTCAGTGAAGTGTAATGAATTGAGAGTCGATTTTTAATGTTTTGATGAAAAATTTATTGGATTTTAATTTCATAGAAACTTACTTAAAGGATGAATAAAAACAAGGGAATTTGGTTTTGATGTAAATTTGGAGGAAAGTGCATCAATTCTAAAGATTTTAATAAGTTTTTAATAAATCATTTTTCTTATGATGTTTTGTTGTTCTGGATAACCCAACACTCTGGGTTTCAATTGTGACATGGTTTCCTTGGTCCATTAAACTATGAATGGAACTGAGGAAACTGAATCCTTTGTCTGGTAGTCATTGTTTCACAATTCATTATTTATATTAGTCCATTTGTGAGTTAGTGAATACATCAAAAGATGATGAAGTTATTCATCGTTATTATTATTTTGGGTCCCAGAAAATTATGTCTTGGTCTGGCTCAGAATTTTATGTGATAAAAAGAAATTATTAAAGAAGAATAAAAAGGGTTATTTAAAACAAAAATGATCATAAAAAATTAATACAAATTACAACAGTTTCATCACCCGTAACCCCAAAACACTAGGTTTTTAGTTACACATAGAAGAGAAGATGATAATAGAACCCTCAATACATGAATTGGTCATCACAAAAACTTTGAGAAGAGGTGAGTTCTTTGGTAGAATGGTAGAATGGTGGAATAGTGGAATGATGGTAGCACTATAGTACTAAAGTGGAACCTCCTTCTTTCAGATCTTCACTAATGACCCCTCAAACCGGAGGCCAATGCCTCTATTTATAGAAAACCAAAGTACACGGTGTGTATCAAAAGTACACGTTCTGTAGTCCCATCAATAAGCTTTTTTTATCTTGTTATCCTCTGATGGGTAACCTAACACAACTTATTTGACTTGGAATATGATGTCGCCTAGTAGGTGGAGGTACATGGTGTGTAGTGCCGCCATAAATGTCTGGTACTCTCATTCATCGGCCACCAACTGCTTCTAGAAGGGGATGCACGATGTGTATATGATGCACACAACGTGTAAAGGTCAGCCAGCCACATGGGTGTGTATACTTCTTACCAGCCACCAACCACTTCTAGAAGAGGATACACGACATATATATTATGTTCACAATGTGTACGTGATTCTTGTAACATGGTAATGTACAAGGCCTATCCAATCCATGTCCAGGTTTTGGTACACGGTGTGTATCTAAAAGTACATGGCGTGTAGTTTGGATTTTTTGATCAATTTTACCCCAATTTGTGTATTTTTCATAAAAATACCTGAAAATAATTATGATTACTGAATTACAGAATTTTATCTACAAAAAAACATGTATCCGGTGAAAACATGTTTTAAAAACTCGATAAAATGTATGAAAATGTATAATCAATTCAGGAACATCAAACTACCCCACACATAGTCTAGTGCTTTTCCTGATGGAAAAAATCAACATCTAATTGATTGAATCCAAATTCCAAAAATGGAAGCATTAAACATTAATAATACTTTTAAATACTATAGGCCTAGAAAAGGACTTAAAAAAGACACAAAAACATATTTCAATTTTAAATGATTTTCTAATCATGCCTCTTTTATAATTTAATTAAAAAAACATACATTCTATTTTATTCACATCATTCAACATTTCACAGTTACAAATGACCCTTGATGATTTACCTCACCCTAAAATAATACTCTCATCACTCAAGATCATTTTATTAGAGTTATTCTCAATCTAAACTATATTCACTCTATCCATAGGCATGCAAGTGTTATCATTCTCTACATTTTAAATTTAAATCACAAAAATCATGAGGGATTTCATCAAGGATAAAATGTTTCTAAGGATAAGGGATGGTAGGTAATAATGTTAAAAATAATCTTAGAGGCTTGAAAAATGAGGCTAAATTCTTAAATAACAATGCAGGATATTAAAAAATAAGATATCAATAAAAATCCATCTCTAATCAACATCTCTTAAAAATTATATCATCACCATGATAGTCTTTTTCCAAAATGGTCCCATAAACCATAAATAAAGTGTAATAAATGAACTGGGTCCCTCTTTTTCATTTTCATTAAAATTAAAAGGTACCACCAAGAATACAATGGACAGTAGGCTATGGATCCCTTTTATCCAACTAAGAAAGTGACAAACTCCCCCACACATAAGTTCATGGTTTCTCACCAAAATGTAACAAAAAACCAAAAATCCCTCTCTATATCTCAAGTGAATAATCATGAAAAATTATAAAAGAATTTTAATAGGAAAGAAAAATAGACATGTAATGTAGCTTCCTATTAATGTTGTTCATGGTTTATAAGGGTTTATAAATATCAGATGTAGGGTAGGTCTCAAGGTCAAAGGTGTTGAAAAACAATCAAATGCCTCAATCATTTTAATGAGATTCAAAAATCCTTATGCTTTAAAGTGAAAAACTTTCAAATTCTCATAGTTATGCATATCTTAAGATTCTCTCATAAAAGAGGGTATAAGAAAGAATATTTTAAAAAGGTTTAGAATACCACATTGGAATGAATAAAATGATAAAAGTTCAATTAGTTCATGGAACAAATAAAAATGAATAGTCTAATAAATGTTGATAGCCAAGAATTTAAGTTGGAAAATCAACCATATCAGAAATCATATTAAAATAATATAATATAATTTTAAATTAACATGTATCTTCTAAAATTCTCAACAATTCCTTTATTATTTACAATTATAATTAACCAAAATGTTTCCACAGATAAAAAATATTTCATATATTAATGATTTCTCTTATATTAGTTCAATTGAAAAAGATTAGTGATGTTAGAGAGGCTCCCACACAATGAATAGGTCACATAGTCCCCCAAGTGCCACATGAAGCCGGAGAAGCTAATGTGGGGACACAATAGTAAACCAGGATGAGGGGAAGTAATGGAAGAAGTAAAACTATAAAGATAAAGAAATCAACAGAAATCTGAAAAACAATACTCCCCTCGTGTCTATGTGGAGAAAGATTAGAAGTGGTGGAGAAGAACAACCCATAGAGTTCTAGAGTACCTGTGACGGTCGTGGAGAGAGAAAACTACAAGAATACACAATAGAACACATCAAAAAGTTATCACCAAAATATATACATATAATGGAAGAAAGGTGTCCAAAATCTAGTCTAGGGGTCACCTCAGAAGAGATACCATCCTGTACCGAAGTAGCTGACATAGAAGGATCAACAGCAGTTGAAGTAGGAGGCTCGAAAGACACCCTTGGAAGAGAAGCTGTAGTAGCCAGAGCCACAGGAGCTGGACTCAGGATAGAAGGCCAGAAGCGATCTCTGGACCAGTAGCGATTGGGGTAGCAACTGGTCCAGTAGTGGAGAGGAGAACTAAATTCGTGGAAAGTGCTATAAATGGTGGTGGGTCCACATAATAAGGTCCGTGAGCTAAAGGAGAAGTGGGAGATGGGGGTAATTGAATACCGTGATTCAGAAGATGATACCACAAAATTTTCTCGGGCCAGTCCAGATGACGATTCAGATGAACCTGGTGTTGCACCACCATGGATATGTTGTGGGGAAAAGAGATATTGACCGGGGGTGTGGAGGGAGGTGGGGTGGTGGAAGGAATAGAAGAATAAGGGATGGAGAAAGAAGAGGGAATGCCAGAACAAGGGGGTGGGGTGGAGAAGGAGGAGCAGGGGTAGCCTCAGGGGTAAGAGGGTCAGCCTGGGGTGGTGGTGGGGCCTAGGAAAGGACATAAGTACCCCCTTCTTTCGGACTAATCCCATGAGAATAAGCATAATAAATTCCATCTGCTGGGGGAAACTAATTAGTCCTGATGAATGGAAGGCTCAAAAATGCTGAGGTTGTGGGAATGCCAGGTGGCATAAAACCCACCGTTCAGGATTCCCTGACGTCCGGTGACCATTGCATGGAAGTAGGAGGCGACAAGGTAGGGGAGGTTCAGGTAGACCTTCTGAATGACACAGGTGAGGAGCTCCACGTCATGGTCGGTCGCAACCCCCATATCCACGTGGTAGGGAACAAGGATGGCGAGGATGAGGGTACTCTTCAAGGAAATGGAGGTGTAGCAGTGGTCAGGCCCTGTAATATCCTGCCACATGGTAATGAGCTCAGAATGATCTAGTTGGGTCAGGTTAGAGAGGGGGTGTGTGGTGACTTGATGGATATAGAAACCAAAACTTCGGCCAAACTCGGTCATAGTGACTGAAAAAATTTGACCACCCAGCCGAAATTGGACCACCTGGACAATGTTTCTAGGTGTCTCTCGGTACTTAGGCCAGTAGAACATGAAGGAATCAGAAAACTGCAAAAATAAATCTCTAAAAATGAGAGTGATGACCAGAATGATTGTGAGAAATGGTGTATTCTCGAGTAGATCCTACAACTCTCCCCAAATACACAGCTGTTGAGGTATGTTGCTGTTAAGATTACAGCTTCTCAATAGGATTGGGCAGTGAGATAATCATTGAACACTATCTTGCACACGGTCTATAACCAAAAACACCATGAAAGGAAAGGTGATAGCCATAGGGACCGGCCTAGGTGGTGCAATAGTGGGGGCTAGCTCTAGTGGTGGAGCGACCGCAGTAGACGAATTCCCACTGGACGTGGCGGCCGATGAGGGATCAGCTCTTACTGAGGCGGGTACGGGAGGTATGGCAGCTGGGGGCGAAGTAATGATGCTTCCCATTGGTTCGGTGCAGTGTGGTGAAGGTGCGGTACTAGGACTCGCCTCTGCTAAGGTAGTGAGTGGTGGCATGATGGCCAGCGGAGAAGGCTGGTGCTCCGGAATGTCATGGGTTGGTGTCATCATGGTATGGAGTTGTATTTAGAAATAATTGGGTCTCTCGCCCTCAGGGGTGGAGGTGGTCCACTTCCCACAAGCGGGGTCTCTGTCAGCCATAACCTGAAAAGAAAAGAAAAGAAAATAAAAGAAAATAAAAATAAAAATAAAACACATGTGTGTGAAAACAGAAAAACAGAAAGTACACGGTGCGTCAACCCAGAGTACTCGGCGTGTAGTGTAAGAGGGTTAGCAATCTGTGTTCTCTGGATAGACATGCTGAGTGGCATGTAACTAGCTAGGGAAGTTGACACAGAGTGTAGATAGGAGACACGCTATGTATGGGGAAAAGGGTTCCTTGCCATGTGGGTCTACTGATTATGGGTTGTCCCGTTAAATTTGGACGCACAACATGTACAAAAGATACACACCTTATGTGTAAACATGGTTTTCCTGGCCGTGTGGATGAGATACCCATGCATAATGTTGGATGGTACATGGTTTGTACCGAACATACACACAGTGTAGATTCAATTTTACAATTATCTAGTGTGTGGTCATGTACAAAAGTACATAGTGTGTGTTCTTTATTTCTTGCATGTGTACTGTGGGAGCCGAATTAGTGGTTGATTTGAAAAAACACCCTAAACGCTACGAAAACTGGGAAATAAGGAGTGTCAAATGACATAACTAAAGTGAGGATCATAATGTAGAACAAATCAGACTGAAAAACACAAAAAATCAATAGATTTGAGGTAGGGAGGTCATTCAGATTTTTGGAGAAGAATATGACAATGGTGGCTTCACATGACATGGGGTGTGGCCGCGTATAGTTTCCGGGTTTTATAGCCAGAATACATGGCATGTACTCTACCAGACATGCCATGTAGTTTTTTAGAACGAAAGATATAATATAATTTTTATAGTAAATTATATACTAATTAATATTCATAATTAGGGTAATATATAAATATATTTATATAATTTACAAAAAATAAATCTATAAAGGTAATGTATCGTGATATACACATCATGTGTTCTAAAATTGGAAAAGGAGAAGTACAACCTTTGGTCTAATACTTGGGGCGAGGTTTGAACCGAAGATTGGTCGTTCCGGACGGAAGCCCTCAACCACAGGATCCATGGTTGTACTGCTGCACATGTTTATCAATTATGTATATTTAATTAATAGGTTCAATACTACAAGGGAGAAAGAGAATTCATGGAGGGTGGTTTTTAATTAGACAAAAAAGTGATGAAGTAGGGAGATTAGCCAAGTTGGAACCCAGGCCTTTTGGATCCAGGGATGAGACTCTGCCAGTCTGCCAACTCCACTTGTATGTATTATTTTATTTAGATAATATATTCAGTGATTAATGAAAACATGGTGCACATGGCATACATCGAAATCTACACCATGTGGTTTTATTAAAAGGACAAATGATGGAAATGGGACGGCTGTCAGGATTCAAACCTGGGTCTTTTGGAACCAAGTTACAACCTTGACCAACTGATCCGTACCCATCATGGGGCTTCTTATAAACATATATATATATATATATATATATAATATGAAAAAACCACACATTCCATGTAATAAAACTTGAGAATAAAAAGGAGGAACCGTTTTTTGAAGGTAGGTATGGATGAATTCAAACTGTTGTCGGCCCAGATAAACTCCAGCGACTTTACCATCAGCACCGACATCATCCTTATATATTCCTTAGTTAATCTATATATTTATAATATTACAAATAATGATGAAAATAAATTAGTACGTGTCATGTGTAAAGGGGGTACATGGCGTGTAACCTCTAGGTTGCCTCCCAAGAAGCTTTTTTGTTTTAGGTCATTGAATTGACCGAGTTAACTCTACTTACCTAAGATGCATGGTTGGGAGAATTCCCACCATGTATTCTATGTGATGGTAGGTATTCAGTTACTGTCCGTTCACCTTGAAAGGTTTACTATCTCTAGAATTTCCACCGCTCCATGATGGAATTCTTGTATGATTTGGAATGGTCTCAACCATCTTGATTTTAGCATTCCTAGAAATAATCAAAGACAAGAGTTAAAATTCAGTACCTGATCAGCTGATTAGAAGTATTTTTGTGAAATAATCATGTCATGGATTTCTCTTGTCTTCTCCTTGTATAGCATGTAATTTTCATATGCCTCTAATCGGATTTCATCATGTTCCAATAGTTGGAACATTCGCTTCTATTCAACTATGTTCAGATCAAAATTCAGTGCCTTGACGACCTAATAAGATCTGTGCTCCAACTCTGCTGGCAGATGGCATGGCTTGACATAGATGAGGCGGAACGGGGATATCCCCAGTGGTTTTTGAATGTGATATGATATTCCCATAATGAATCATCCAACTTCATGGACCAGTCTTTCCTTGAACTATTTACCTTTTTCTCCAGAATATTCTTGAGCTCACAGTTGGAGAGCTCAACTTTTCCACTAGACTAGAGATGATATGGCATCCCCATATGATGTTCTACTCCATAATTCGACAGTACTCCTTTCATCAATGTGTTGTTGAACTGGGTCCCTCTGTTTCTAATCAGTACACGAGGAATGATGAACCTGCAAAAAATGTGTTTCTTTAAAAAGGTCAGGACTAACTAGGTCATGTCATGTGTTGTAGCAATGGATTCTACCCACATGGAGATGTAGTCTATGAAGACCAGGATGTTAGTGTTTCCGAAAGATAGGGGAATGGGACCATGAAGTCTATGCATCAGACATCGAAGATCTCGACATCCAATATGGGGTTTTGGGGAATCTCCACTCTACGCCCCACATTAATAGTTCTGTGGCACCGATCGCAATGTGAAACAAAGGCCCAAGCATCTCAATGCATGGTGGGACAGAAAAACCAATACTATAGGATCTTTTCTATAGTACGGTCTAGCTTATGATATCCCCAAACTGGTGAGGCATAATAGAATTCTAGAACTCCATGAACATCAGTTTTTGGGATGCAAAATCGGATCACCCCATCCCCATAGGATTATATTAATAGAGGATCTTCCCATAAGTAACTCTTAACATTATATAGAAATCTCTTCTTCTACTGGAAGGAGATGTCAAGTTGGATGGTACCTGTATCTAAAAAATTAGCAACATCAGTATATCAAGGTCTAGGTTATTCATTGACTGAAAATAGATTCTCATTAGGGAAATACTCCCAAATCTATCGATATTCCTCCTTCTCCAAATGATAAAGCTTCATGTGGGAGAGATGATCAACAATAACGTTCTTACTAACCTTCTTGTCTCGGATCTCCAGATCAAATTCTTGTAGGAGGAGTACCCAATGGATTAGTTGTGGCTTTGCATATTTCTTGTTCAGCATGTACTTTAGAGATTCATGGTCAGTATGAACAATAACTTTAGAGAGCAATAATTAAGAATGGAACCTTTCAAAAGAGAACACCACTAACGAAATCTCTTTTCATGTGGCGGTGTATTTCATCTGTGCCTCGTTGTGTATCCTACTGGTATAATGGATGGGTTAGAAAATTTGTTCAAGCCGCTGGCCTAGGACTGCTCCCACTGCGTAGTCATTGGCATCACACATCACATCAAATTGCTCCTCCTAGTAGGGGAAAATCATCACTGGAACTTCTACTAGGCACTAGTTCATGTGGTCAAAAGATGAGGTGCATGGATCATCGAACTCAAAAATGGCATCTTGAGTCATAAGGTTGGTGAGCGGTTGAGATATCATTGAGAAGTCGTGGAAAAACTGCCTATAGAAACCTTCATGCCATAGAAGATGTGGATGGATCTAACGAATGTCAGAATAGAAAGTCATGAAATGACATCTATCATTGCCTGGTCCACCTCTATCCCCTTTTTCGAGATTTTGTAGACAAGGAAAATGCAACTATGCACCATGAAATGACACTATTACTTGTTCAAAACCAGGTTAGTGTTCTCACATATTTCCAGAACCATCTCTTTGTTCCACAAGCAAGTGGTGAATGGTTTTCTATAAAAAGAAAAATCATCCATAAAAACCTCCAAGATCTGTTCTTCCATGTCATGGAAGATAGACAACATGCATCACTGGAAGGTATCAGGAGAGTTGCACATGAAAAATGACATCCTTATATAATAAAACATACAGTAGGGGAAAGTAAATGTGATCTTCTATTGATCCTCTAGGGCAATGGAAATCCGATTGTAGCTGGAATAGCCATTGAGGAAGTTGTAAAAGTTGTTCCCCACTAGTCTCACTAGCATCTTATCTATGGAGGGCAGGGGGAAACAATCCTTCCTCATGGAATCATTCATCTTTCTGTAGTCCACCCAGACTCTCCAACCCATGACAGTGCGTGTAGGGATGATCTCGTTATTTTCATTTGAAACCACAGTGATACCTCCCTTTTCGGGTACCACTAGCAGTGGACTCACCCACAGACTATTTGAGATGGGGTAAATGATGTCTGCATCCAGAAAATTTATTACATCATTCTTCACAACTTCATTCATGGGGGGGGGGGGTCAGGTGTCGAGGTGGTTTTCGAGATGGTTTCTATCCTTCTTCAAGAAGCACCCTGTTGGGGAAAATAGTAGGGATTATTCACTTCAAATCTGCAACTTTCCACCCAATAGCCTACTTCCACCAATTCAAATCTCGCAGAAGTGCAACATCCAACTCCTGTAATAGTGTTGCAATAAGTATGACGGGAAATGTCTGATGGTCTTCAAAATAACCATTATTCAGATAATATGGGAGAGGCTTATGTTCTAGCATAGGTTCCTTTAAAGTCGAAGGTACAAGTGGTTGTACCTCTACCCGCTCCAGAATGTCAGGAATAAAAACACATTTCCATTAGTGTCTTCCTTGGCCTTCTATGATTTTCAGGTCTTCTAGTCCTTCATCAAATGTATTGTTTAGAAATGACAAGTCATCTGAGGTGAAAGAACATACTGTATCATCTCCTTTTCTCCTCATGTGATCATCCATGGTATTCACTGCATTGTATCCCTCATGATATAATAATGATGCTTTCTTGATGGCTCTAAGGACATGATAAGAAACTCTTTAATATACTACACTGAAAACCAGATCCCCTTGGTTTACATCAATCAGTACCTTCCCAGTGGCTAGGAAAGGCCTTCCTAGAATGAGAGGTACCTCCTGGTATTCCTCCATGTCGAGGATGATGAAATCTGCGAGGAGTATTATCATGCCGACCAATACAAGCACGTCCTCTAGTATCCCCTTCAGATATTTGATGGATCGATCGACAAGATGAAGGGATACTTGGGTAGGCTTCAGATCATTGAGCCCTATATTGTTAATAAATCCAAGGATCATGAGGTTGACGCTGGGCCCTATGTTATAGAGGGCCTTCCAAAATGTACATGGTACTATAGTGCATGAGATAGTGAAGCTACATGGATCCTTGAGCTTGGGAGGAACTGAATGTTGTATGACTTCTGAGAAATCCTTGGTCATGACAATGGTGCCCAGATCCTCAATATTTTATTTGTTGTAGAGGATATTCTTCATGAATTTCGCATATGTGGGCATCTGCGTCAGTGGCACTTCAAATTTAATGTTTATGTGAAGCTTCATAAACACTTCCATGAATTTTCCTAACTAGTGGTCTAGCATTGTCTTCTTCATCCTCTCCGGGAAGGGTAAGGCAAGCTCAATGAGTTTTACATCCTCCTTTCCCTTACCCTGTGAAGCCTCTTTTTGGGTGCCTTTGGATGAGGATGGGTCTGTAACTATACCTTATTCACCATTAGGGAGTGTAGGTTCACCTGGTTATGTCAGTTCCTTGTGTTGTAGCTTCTTTCCACTCCGTAGTGTGACTTCTTAGGTCTCATCACATGGGTTCTTCTCAGTGTTACCCAGTAGTGTACCAGGATACCTTACTAAAAGTTGGTTTTCCAGCTAGACAATTTGGTTTTTTAGGCATCAAATGGAAGCCTCCTGATTCCGGAATCTGTTCTTAGTAGTATATATAAACTTGTTCACAATATCCTCTATCCTTGAGGTGTTCTCTTGCTAGGGTGACTGTGTAGCTGGTGGGGGCGGTGACTGTCGCGACTGTCGCGAGTGATGGTTTTGATACCCTTGGTAATGGTAAGAGCCCCATTGGGGATTCTATTGGCTACGGTACAGGCTCTAAAACTAGGGTTGACCATAGCTCAGCGGCCACTGGGGCGAAGGATTCTTCTACTGTTGGCCCCATCCTGGGTTCTGGTGATAACGACATGCCAGGTTCTGGTACAGTTGGTACTAGTGCGGCTCTCGATTTTGAGCAACATAGCTAACCTCTCTCATCGAAGGGACAACTATAGGTCCCAGTAATTCTCCAATGATGTGGTTATCACCACATTCATTTCACATTGGATGGTTCACCGCATGTACATGGGTTGAACCATTCAGATTTAGGGATTTGATATTTTTGGCCCCAATGCCCAACTGGGCACATGCATAATAGTAGCATCAATGTTGTGCATACCTAATTTTTGTGTGCCCCG
The DNA here is from genome assembly GCA_963277665.1 of Viscum album. Lineage (NCBI taxonomy): Eukaryota > Viridiplantae > Streptophyta > Magnoliopsida > Santalales > Viscaceae > Viscum > Viscum album. The sequence goes on along the minus strand of OY728141.1, from coordinate 1,685,289,660 downwards.
CTCAGAATTCCCCTGGAAGCTTTTAGCAGTCATGTCTTCGAGTAGTTCGAAAAGATCTTCAGGGGACTTCCTCATAACTGTACCTCTAGCAGCAGCATCCACCACGAACATCATGTTAATCGTCAGTCCTCTGTGAATGGTCTGGACCTAAATCCAAAGTGGGAGTCTATGGTGTGGGCATTCGTGAAAAATCCCCTTGAAATGCTCCCATGATTCATACAACAACTCTGAGTTGTGCTACTAAAAGTTGTGTATTTCATTCCACGAACTCTCCGTCTTCAAGGGTGGGAATTATTTTGATAGGAACGCTTGGGCTAGCTCATCATAGGTGAGGATAGATCATTGTGGAAAGCCTTTTTTCCAGTATTTCTCCTTATCCCTTAGAGAGAATGGGAAGAGGAGAAGACGAATGGATTTCTCAAACACCCTATCATAGTGGAACACATTACAAATCTTTGAGAAATTGGAGAGATGGGTGTTTGGGTCCTCGTTGGACAGGATGCTGAACTGAACTGTGTTTTGGATCAATTTCATGATAGCATGCTTGATCTCAAAGTGTTGGGCCTGCACCGGTGGAGGGACTATGCCTGTTTCGGCTCCATGAATAGATGGATGGCCATACTCCATGAGAGTATGGCACAGAGGTGGCTGCTGAGGGAGTGGAGGTGGAATGTATAGATGTTCTTGTGGGGCTATGTATGGCCCATGACCTGGATGTAAGAATGTAATTTGCACTGTTTGGAACTATTGGAGCTATTTCAGGCCATATCCTGGAGCATGTGGAGCTTGCTGGTTCTGGTTGTCATCCAGAACAAATGGTTGTCCAACTCCTTGTAGGGAATATGGATCTCTTTATTCATTCCCTTCCATGGGATTGTTTTGGTTGTGATCATCCATTAGAGCTCATTGTTGCCTTAGAATTCTCGGTTCAATCTCTAGGTCAATTGGGAGAAACTCCAAGGACTTAGTGTTCTTGGAATGAGTGAGGTAGCTGCTCATACACCTATAAACCTGCACAATACTAAACACACCAAGTGTAAATGTGGAATAAGAGAGGTAAAAAGAAATTAGATTAAGAAATATATTTCTGATAGTCTTTTTGATTTTTATTTCAACTAAAATTTGGTACAATTTTGATTTATATAAAGGCAAATTTAACATTTAATTCTCCAGCAACAATGATAAAATTTGGTAGTCGTTTAACCGAAGGTATGTTATCGGTGTCCCAAATTTTCTTACCCTGAAAAGTATAGTTACAGTATGGGGTCGATCCATAGGGAAAAGAAGTTATATTTGTCCTGCTTATCTAGTTTTACTTGATTCGGTGAAGTGTACTGAATTTAGAGTCGATTTTTAATGTTTTTATGAAAAGTGATTGGATTTTAATTTATAGGAATATTAAATAAAGGATAAAGAAATACACGGAAATTTGTTTTTGTTGAAAATTTTAAGGAAACTATGTCGGGGCTATGGATTTTAGGAAGTTGTTAATAAATAATTATTCTAATGATGTTTTGTTGTTCATGATAATCTAACACTCTATGTTTCAATTGTGTCAAGGTTTCCTTGGTCCAGTAAACTATTTATGGAACTGAGGAAACTAACTCTTTGGTCTAGAAGTAAGTATTTCCCAATTCATTATTTAGATTAGTCCATTTGGGATTCAGTGAATACTTCCAATGATCATGAAAGTATTCAACATTATTCTTCTTTTGAGTCCCTGATAATTATGCCCTTGGTCTGGCTTAGAGTTTTTAGCGATAAAAAATAATAATTAAAGAATAATAAGATGGGTTAACTAGAACAAACACAATTATAACAACTAATACAAATTAATAATCATTAATCACCCATAGCCCCCAAAAACTGGGCATTTAGTTACACATACAAGAAAATATGATAATTGAACCCTCAATACCAGAAGTGGTCATCTCAAAAACTTTTAAGAGAGGGGAGTTATTTGGTATAATGGTAGACTGGTGGAGTGGTTGAATTATGGTAGCACGATAGCAGGGCATCATAAACTCCTTCCATTGGATCATCACTATTGACCCTTCAAACTGGAGGCCAAGGCCTCTATTTATATAAAACAAAAGTACACAGTGTGTTTCAAAAGTACATAATATGTAGTCTTGTAAACGCACTTTTGTCATCTTTTTCTCTGCCAATGGTTGGCCTAACATGCCTTCTTGGACTTGGAACATGGTGCCGCCTTGTAGGTGGAGGTACACAGTGTGCAGAACCTACATAAATGGCGTGTACTCTCATTCATCGGCCACCAACCACTTCTAGAAGGGGATAAAAGGTTTGTTTATGATGTACATGGTGTGTAATAGTCAGCCAACCACATGGGTGTGTAGTCATATTCTCAGCCACCAACTACTTCTAGAATAGGATACGCGGCATGTATATAATGTGCACGACCTGTACGTGATTCTGGTAACTTGGGCATGTACTTGGCATGGCCAATCTGTGTTTGGGTTCTGGTACATGGTGGGTATCTAAAAGTACATGGTGTGTAGTTTGGAATTTTTGATCAATTTTCCCCTGATTTGTGTCTTTATAATGGAAATACCTGAAAATAATTTTGATTACTGAATTACAGTATTTCATCTCCAGAATAACTTGTATATGGTGAAAACATGTTTCAAAAACTCAATAAAATGTATGAAAATGTATACTCAATTCTGGCATATAAACCTCCAAACCTTAGAACTTCTCATCCCCAAGATTCATTAGGGAATATTGAAAAAAAACATCCAACCTATAAGGGTTCAGAAGTCTCTTTCAAAAGGTCATGCTGCATTTCTAAATACCCAATCCACCTCCAATCACTTATTAAGAATATGGAACTCAATCCATCAAAACATGATCCAACACTCGTTATCTGATTTAAACAACAAAATAGTGCATTCTAGAGCCCATTTGGATAGACACACATCATTTCATTGTCTCTTAAACATATATCAAAATATGATCCTTGCCTTAGTCTTTTACAACACTAGGGGCCAATTCTGAACCATGCCACCTCCATCTTCAAAATTTCATACTAAGCACTCTATAAGTGTTATAATAATGCTCTCTGTGTGATTTCTTTAATAGTGAGAACACAATTACATTTGATGTCATATCAGAGACCTCTATAGATAGAAATGGCCTAATATTGATCAACCAATATGTAACATTTAATGAATGATTTTTTGTAAGAAAATTTTGACCATTAAACAAAACTCATATTTACATGGAGACACGGTTTAAAATCGTTCTAGAAAACCATACCTAGTGAATAAGAATAATCATTATTCCAGCCACCTCTAGGTGACTATTCTAAAAAACCACCATATTAGATGGTCGATGTACCATCAACATAACTTCAATACCTTCTTCCATGGAATCTCTCATTTACCATGACCATGATCATCGAAACCCAAAACTTCCCTCCAAGAATTTCACCTAATTAAACCATCACCTGGCCATTCAACTTTTCGTTCCTCATCATGAAAATTGCAGTAACCTAGATTCAACACACTTAAAACGTTTCCTTTTAAACAATACATATGATCCCAACAATAATTCTGGAACAAACTTAGATTCATTAAACTAGATTCCAAAGAACTAATCCAAGGTATTCTTTACCCCATATTTACAATTGAGATTCTAGTACAAGACAAGACTTACATACCAGAACCTTGAATGATCTTAGTATAGAATATTCCCGGTGGTCATGATAGAGAAGAAGGGGTTGTGTCCAAGGGTTTGTCTAAGGAATTCAGAAATGGGAACCCATGTATCTCTCTGAGAACACAATGCCCATTTAACAACCAATGTTTCAAAAAATTAACTCTCATACAGTTTACTCATCTTGCCCAATGACATTTAAAATATAGCATGACGTATAACTGATGCACTCTAAGTGAAACAAGGATGATTTTAAGATAGGGGAGATCCAAGACACTAAACTAGAGTACACAAAGAGAATTTAATGGTTTCATCAAACCAAGAGAAACTACAGGAAAGAAAATAATTCGAACAACTATTGGATGACATCCCTTGAATGAAGAACTAATTCTATTTCTGATGCGTCATCATTAACAGATCAAATGCCCTTACCACCTAATGTGTCTTATGATTACTCAGTACTAACAACTGAAGTCCATCGAAAACAAATGGTGTTTCCCAAGGGTTGTGTACACATCCAACCACTTTTACATTGTGTTTACAATAAATAACTGACATGTACATTAGATTCAACATGACTCTCCCCACCATAGGAGTTTCCTAGTCATCAAATAAAGGTATATTCCATCTACTTACAAGAGTACTGGGTCAGATCCATGTTAACACAATCATGATACATACCTGAGTCATTCTCACAAATTCTAAAGCATTTGGTAAGAAAAAAAAACCAAACTGACTATCATGTAAAAATGCTTGATCCTCTTGGAAGTTCATCCCAAGAATTGGGATGATATTGATTCTATTAATGCTCAGGTCACATTACTTGATAGATGACATAAGAATGCACTAAATAGATAAAATCTCATCGATTCTACCAAACTAATCAAGTTTTTTATATCATCTACCAACTTGAGAGGTACTTAGTGTATGAACAAATAGTACCCCTAAAGATTACATAGGAAACTGACATATCTTGACTGCTATCCGTAGTCTATCCTCTATATTCATTCAAATATCTAATTACCCATGTATATAACTTTCTTAAATTCGTATTATCCACTACATCTGCAGAACAGATTAATGACCTCCTAAGTCACTCAAGAAGAGAGAACAGGGTCACAAGACCTACAATGTGGCTAGCTATTCCCTAGGCATGTCTAGGGCACTGAAACAAAGGATTACCTAATTCTCACACACATGATAAGGTCCAATGATACTATGACCACCCAACTAAAAAAGGGTGACATTTAGAAACTTAGAGCCCTACATGGGACAATGGCCCCATACAAAAGAAAGAAAAAAATCATTAAGAAAGGAATTTAAGCATGAAGGGTGGTACCTACCTTAGGCTTGCCCCATACAGAAGCACAACTATTGACCCTATCACTTGGTCCTGCTAACCAAAATTTCACTTGGCTCAATATCCTATCATTTAATGAATTTCTAGACAGGGGAAATCCTAATGAAAACACTCCCACTTACGTTAAAAGGAATCTTAATGTGATATTTATTCTTCCATTAGATGATGGTTTAAACAAATGACCACAATTAAGGATCCACATTAAATTCATTACATTGGTTTACATTCAAATTTAAACATTTTTAGGATTTTCAACTGCTCATCAATAATAATTTATAAAATAAAAGCTTGTGGTAAATGATCAGGAGACCTATAAGGGTACTTCTAAGCCATCCTAGGTTGATTAGAATGAATCCTAATAGAAGTTGCTTTATCATAAAAGTTTTAAAGCACTTGTAATGGTTTCTCTCATAAGAATCATGCCCTGACTAACTGAATTGTGTCCATTTATGAATTTTTGAAGTCAACCAACACATTTGAGTTTGAAATTAAATAAAATTATCATTCCCAACCATTTCAAAATTTTACATGGTCATATATAATTTTTTAGTTAAATGTTTTTCTATCTACCAATACATTAAGGGCCCATGCACTTCATAGTTTGGAATTTGGTTCCCATAAATTGAAATCCTTCCATTTTAAATTTTTTACTTTTTTTTCATTAATATTTTAATGAGGGTCTCAAGATGTATGTAAAGACAAAGATTGTTCAAGTACACAGGTTACATTTCCACATTTACAAGGCACCCATGCACATTAAAACTAAAGACTATCTACCATTAATTTTCAACCCATAAACTCACCCCATGATACCATTTATATATCCAAATAAAAAATAGTATGCAATCAAAATCATTAAACATAGAGAAACATGCTAAATAAATAGATATCATGGAATATAATTTCCAAATCATGTTGTAAATGAAGACTTGCTAAAGAAAAAAAGTCATGGCATATCAATCAAGGCACACAATATAGACAGCTGGCAAGAAATAAATACAACTACATGGCATGTCATATTCATAAAATTTTATTTTATATGTTAATTATACAATGTATTCAATTATTAATCCTTTCTATACTATGAAAAGTGTAAAAATACCATAAATTTTATAAATCAAAAAGTAGTAAAAAATACACGAGTCACTCAAGGTGAAATAAATAGCAATCGTAATGGGAAATAACACAAACAATATTCCCATTCTTGGCCATTTGGACATTTACATATACATGGATCGATCACTCATAGGAATGAGTATTTAGAAAACACTGACACATTCCTAGTCTTCATTCAACTACCCCAAAATAATATGGAAAAGAAAAAAAGTGGTTCTAATACCACATTATGCTGTTCCATCACTACTCACCACTAGAATGTTGGTCGGACCGATCATTCCCATTTCCTCAAGCATGCCTCCCTGTACATTAAAGGCATCTTGACAGCGACGAGGGTATCATGAGGGGATAATCAAGATACCATACCCTCTTATCAGAGTAGATCAGTGGTATAATAAATGACAATCAAAAACCGAAGCAAAAATAAATAAAATACATATTAGTGGAAGAATAATAACAATTGTAATAAAATAAATGGTCAACACGAGTGTACAATAATGCATGAATGTATTGATGATGATACATAATATAAACATTAAACATACAACAAGAAACAATATACAATATAGTACCTAAATACTTAAAAGAATTAAAATCCCTAAGGGAGATCTCCATAATCATCCTGAGCTCTAGCTCAGTTAGGTTCTCCTAAAATCCAAGTACAAGAAACTGAGCTGAAAAACTTGTCCAACGAACATTGAAAAAAGGGTAAAATGTAGTGCCCCAGTGCAATTGTGGCCTAATAATATTGTGATATATAAATCATATTAGGTTTCCACACATGGTCTCTACAACGGAATCCAGACCATGAATAAATAGTAAAGTACAATGCGGGTAATATGAATAAATAAACAGTACTAAAATAAACAACAACCATCCACTAAGGTTCTATAAGGATACATATAGGATCTACCTACTCCAGATCCTAGCATGAATAAGTGTATTAATTGTAACTGTATGTATATAGAAATAATATTTACATAGTATAGTTAAATATTTCATCCACATATATGAACCATGTACGTTCGAATGTAAGTGGCCATATGCTTGGAATACCAGGTGTTGGATAGACAAGGGTGTAACATAGACATCTATAACCAATATTAATAATCCTATAAGCACCAAAAGAGGTTACATTCCCAACATCTCATATTGAGTGGGAGATGTCATTCTCATCACTCGATATGGTGAGTTTGCCATCATGTCAAAACTCAAAATAGTGGTGGTTATGTCATTATTCCGGTACTCAACCAGGAACATGGCACATTATTCCCAACATCCCAATAAAGTCAATAATGTGAGACATCTTGTCTCAACACCCAATGTAATGGTTTGTGATTCCTCCATGCTCAATAGAAACCATTCCATTGTTACAAATATTATATTAATTCATAATAATATTTTTAATAATAATTTATTCCATGAGGCATTCCCTCTTGTGATTTACATTTAATAATACCAATATAAACCAGCTCATCTCAATTATAAAAATTCCCCTACATCATGTTTATTTTTTTACAAAAAAATGTGTGTTTATAACACAATATTTAATTCCATTTCAAATTAATCCATTTAGTACAATTCAAATTAATCACATACTTAATGATTCAATGTTGAACATACCCTTTCCACCCATTATATTTAAATTCACCTAAACCTTTTAATTCATTCAGGGAAGGAAAACCATCTTGACAATATGTTTCTGTTAATAAATTCCATTTATATTAAAAAAATAGGGAAATTCAATAAAATTGGTCAAGATGGAACTTAGAAGTAAACCTGAACAAAAGGGAATTTACCAACATGAGAAAATTCATTTATTAAGAAAGATCAGAAATTAAAAATTACTTCTTTATCTATTAATTTAGATAGGTGTGGTCTCATCCATGTATATATAAGGTTCATTGGTTCGATAAAATTTAAATGGATGTGGGAAAATCTATTTAAAAATATCATTTTAGGCCATGCACAAAACATGACATCTAACTAAAAATGACTTCAAATCATAGAAAAGCACCAAACCATCAAGGCAATCATGTTTTAAATAACTAATGATTTATTTAAATTTTGAATACATCTCACCTCATTCTAGTAGTTTTATTATAAAAATAAAAAATTGTTCATAAACAATTCATTTATCATAATTATAAGTTTCATTCAACAATCCTAGTAAAATCCATGAAAAGAAACATTTCATAATGTTAACACACATGGAAGAATCATTAGTAATACAAGTTGAATACTTTAAAGGAATTACAGACATTAATTCATTCAATTAATAAAGGGAAAACAAGTTCACACAGTTATGGTGTGTCTGTTATCAAGGTTTAAATCCTCATATTCCTAAAAAAGAATAAAAAATTGTAATACATGGTGTGTAAACCACATTAAAAATAAGAAATTTATTTTTAGGAAAATGTGTGCTGATGGATGACGTGTACTGAAATGACACTATTTTTAATGGAAATAAATTTGAGGAAAAATCCATAGATCACCTGCCTCATTCTTAGAATGATCAAATCATCTAATATCTATGTTTGATTTGGTCTAGTTTGGAAGAAATTGAAAAAACGTACATTTTTCTAATGTATAAATACAGAGACTGACGACATTCGATTTAGACATTAGATGGAGGAGATATCATCATCCCTAGGTTAATTTAGTAGTAGAGTCCAATGTGGGAGGGGAGGAGTTTCATGCAGCCTACAGGAGGAGATGATAGATGAAAAAGCAGAATCAACCATGCCTGGATAGGTCAGATGGCCCTCATGGTCTGGCTTTGAAGCTTGTGGCCATAGATTGAGTGCCAGTGTGGGCTGGCCTCTATTTTTTCGATTTCCCATTTTCATTCCATTTTCACCTACAAAGTAAAACATAAAATAATTAATGACAATAATATTATATATGATAAATTATTATAATTATATTTTATTTATTATACAAAAATATAATTAATTAATCACAATACCCAAATATGAATTTTATTAATTGAAAAATGTGTGTTAACAATAGAAACAATGATATAATTGAATAAAATTTTAAAAATGATGTCAACATAATAACCTCATACGATAACATAAGAAATGGAAAATAAAATAAGGGGTGATCTCAAATGCCCAGTAAGAGTAAAAAAATAAAAAATCATAATAAAGAAGACGTGAGGTGTAACATTATATCATATTGGGGATGATCATAAACATGGAATTAATATATGATATCATTCTTGGATTAAATAGTGATCATAACATATGATTATGGAATCATAGGAATGTTGAGACAACATAAACATGGAAAAATAAGCATAAGTAAAATCACCCTTCTTTTTTAACAAAACATTGTTGGGTAGGCCAACATCCCATGCACTATTGTTGGATAGGCGCAATGCCAATGCGCGATGATATCTTATGAGATTAAGACCTTACCCAATGAATTATAAGGATATATAATTTTTAGTATACCCATGACATAATGAAAATAATATATATGTTTGCCTCATGGTTTTAGTAAACATATCATAAAACACAAGGAAATAAAAATGGGGTTTATATCCTTTTCTAGTGGTTCTATATGGAAGGTCTCATTATAATACCAATAAACATGACATGATAAAACTGTAGAAAATAAATGGGTAACCAATGACACTATGAATCATTATAAGTAAACACCACTCAATAAAGTTGATTATATACATGGTATTTACACTGTATAAGAAATGAATATAAAGTTTAGAAAACAATTTACCCAATCAATCTATGTATTGGGAATCAAAGAGAATACCATTTTATCAATGAAATTGAATATAGGAATTTCAAAAGGGAAATGAACTTAAATAAAATCATTATAATACAATTTTTTTTATTAAGATATAAAAAAATATTGATGGATCATCCCATATATAAAAAATTAGATTTCCAAATCCAACTAGACAAAAATATGGATTATATCATTTGATGACTACCCTTGATCAAGCATATGAGATAGATGAAGAACACTCATATAAGTATTGGTAAAAAATTATTTGAAAATAAAAAATTCCCCAATCCTTATATAATCATTTAAAAAAAGATAATTTTAAAAAAACATGGGAATATTATTTCATTTTCTAAAAAAGTTAAACTGTAGGGATGAAGTCTCTTACAAAAATAAAATAGTGGAAGAAAGATAAGTACTCATGAAAACCTATAAAAGATATTACTTCCATAAAATATGACCCGTGTCGAAAACAATTAAAATATATTATTTTAATACATTTAAAAAAAAATTCAATGTAGTTATAACTTCCATAAAATTATTTTGAAATAATTAATTTTAAAAAATTTCTTTATAAGGACACATTTTTCAGTATTAGTAATGTGGAAAATGATTAATGTAAATTAATTTTTTTTTGCTGAAACCAATATTATAAATATTCTGTCAAAAAGTTCATTGATAATAGGTTCATCGAAGTATGAATGTAAATTGAAACATTATAGAAACTACATTTGGTGAGTAAAACATAGATATGGAATAAAGATATTCCTCAGAAAGGATATGAGTTATTATTATCAATATAATTCTATTATTTGGGGAAGAATTTCATCAAAGGGGAGGATCTTAATGAAGATATGTAATGTCATGACCCGTCCAACGAGGCCTGTACCGCGACTACCCTAAGCCCACCTTCCATTGTCCAAGGACTGGAAACTTGCACCGAAAGGTGTATCCCCTAAAACTGGGAAGGCATTTCCCTTATATGATATACAAAAACTCAGCCAAGCACATAGAATGATACGAACACAAGTAAACTATATAGAAAATGGGTGCTGAAAGTAAGTAAAAAGGGGGTAGAATAAACGCCCAACTGGAAAGTACAAGAAAACTGAAAGGTACAAGTAAACTTAAATAGCTCCTTGGAACACCCCCCAAGGATCCTACCTAAAGGGTAGGTACATATCTCGACTTACCATATCTGTGGTATGCCTCATCTAATTTCCACCTCCGAGATACCTCCAGTCTTGGTACTCTCGTCCTCAGTAAGCGACGTTCGTCTTCTGCACCAAACACAACAAGGTGCGGGCATAGCCTTGTAAGGGTGAGTATGACGATACTCAGTAGGGACCCTAACACCCTCAAGGTCTCAAAAAATCCAAAAAGGATAAACCAAAAATCATGGAAAAAACTGAAAACTCTACTTAGGTATATGCCCATACATATACCTAAGTTATCAAGTATACCCATATAAACGATGAGGAAACACAGGTTCAAACCCAAAAACCCAAAGCTAAACTATTACACAAAGGTAGGAATACAACGATGGTAAGTACCACACAGGTACGCCACATAGAAGAATACCACCATGGTATTACCATGAAAGAAAAATACCACTCAGGTATGAACTTTTCTCACACCAGGTATAACTATGTTTCAGAAGTAAAGATGATTAGATGTAACTACTGAATCATCTTACTATATTAAGAGGCTTTGCTGTTGACCCACATAGGATCGCTCGGTGAGAACCCATACAGGATCACAAGGTGCTGCCCCACACATGATCTCTAGGTTCTGACCCACATACGATCGCTCGGTGCTGACCCACACAGGATCGCTCGGTACTGACCCACACAGGATCGCTCGGTGCAGACCCCCACAGGATCGCTATTCATTCTTCATGTCACAGCTAGCTACTGTGTTCCCACACTAGGCTTGCTTGTATCTGGGAGGTTTTTCTCCTCAAGAAACTAGTTGATACACCAAATTCCATGAATTCCCATGAAAAAGTATCACAAAGTACTGCCACACCATTCGGGTATAAACACAATAGATGGTGATTCAATCGGACACTTGGTCTGTGAGTGATTATCCTTTTAGTCCTGAGGGACCAGTTGGATTCTTGCTCAATCCAACACGACTGTACTCCATCATTATCCAAATCTCTAATGGGTTATACTCAAAGGGATCATCATGCTCCAAGGTTTACAGTGTTGTTGATGGTTTGACAAACAGACGCCTGGTGCCAAAGTTATGACCAAAAGAGCTCCAATGGGTCGAAGTGGGTCCGAGTCCGGTCCAACCCGGCCGGACCGACCCAACCTGGGCTAACCCATTTTTGGCCAACCCATCCTTCCCCCCTTGGTCCGGACCATTCTGGGTGGTCCGGCCCAAGTTGGGCGGCCCGGCCTGGGTGGCGCTAGGTGACGTGGGGTTGTGGCTTTCGGTGCTAGTCGCCAGCCCCTGGCCTATGGAAGGCGGGCTAGGTGTAGTCACGACATTAGACCTAGGAGACGGGTCATGACATGTAATATAACATGATAAAATATAAATCAAACATTTTAAGAGTTAATTTTAGGAAAAAATACTCACAAGATCAAATGAATATGAGATTTCATGACTCAAGGGAAAAAGTACTTAGGTGAAGATAACTATTGCAACTTGAGTAAAATTTTAATCAAAACCCATGAAAGAGAAATATCTTGATTATGAACCTCAATAATATGGATAATAAATATTCCATGATAATATAAAAATTGGGAATAATATACATCATATAAAAGTGAATTGGTTTATAAAATTAATGTTGTCTCAATGAAGTAACTTTGAGACAAAAAATCCATTACCATATTTCCCTAATTAGTTGATCAAACAATAACTTATTTTAACATAATAATAAATATTATAATAATATATTTAAAAACTATATTAATCTATATAACACTTTTATATACTTAATTTTTAATTATTTATAATGAATATAGTGGATCATTGTAGATTATTTTTAACATCAGATGTCGACACTTTTAATTGTCTGGCACTTGATTTGTAATGTAAATGTTGATCTATGATCTTTGATAAAAAGTTCATTATTCAAAGATTATATATGGGTATTTAATATATATACAATTATTATTTATAAAGATCCACTTTCATCCCAAGAGAGTCTTAATTCTGACACTTGAAGATGATTTCATAGAAATACAAGTTTCAGCAGATTTTAATGAATATTGATGATATTTGTTAAAAATTTCATATGTTAATATTATAAATCCAGAAACCTTATATAATATTTAATAATTCATTATAAAATATCATTATTGCATATTATATTTCATAATCATTCACTATATAAAAATTACAACGTCACACTAGTCTGTTGTAAAACGACCACAATAAAAGTGTGTCGTGATGATCGAATGATTAAAAAAGTGTTATTATATAATGTTAATAAAACATTTATATAATATTAGATATGTAAAATATATCATATATCTCCATCAAATCAATTATTATAACAATTAATTTTTGTTGGAGTTGATAAATGAAATTCATTATTCATAGGTGCAGTAGTCAACACATACACACGATTAATGAACTCATACTCAGTGAAACAATTGAGTGATAGTATATGAAATATTATCCTTTCAGGATTAAAATAATGATATTAATATAATATTATCTTAATAAATACAAATTTTAGTCCATAAATTTTAGTAGGTTAATAGAAATGTGATAGGTTGTTCATGGAGTCGGTAGTTCGCACATATGTATGATTAATGATCTCATTCCTTACGGAATAGATGAAATGAAGGTAAATGAAAATGGTGGTAATTCAATAATTTTATAATTGAAATAAAAAATTTAAATATTCATCAAACCCATCCATTATTCCCACTATTAGATGAATTGATGAAAAATTAACTACATCAAGTCGTGCAGGTGGTAGTTTGTACATATACATGATCGATGCGTTTGTGCTTCCTGACATATACAATAGGATGATTAAAAAATTATTGTGAAATTAATATAAATTAATTTAATTTTAAATATTATATTGAGTTAATAATTTTAAAAAAATTAGAGAATATCATGATGTTGAAAATTAAAAAGAAAGACTAAGAGGAGATTAATACATAAGTTGTAAACATTTATTTTCCAGTAATTATCCTTGAAAATGAAGTTATTGAGAAAATTAAATAAGTATATAGGATTAGTTTATTGGGAATATGTTCAAGTATGATTAAATGGGGATATTTTCATAAATTAATTTTAATGGATGTGCGTTTAATGGATGAGTTAAATTGGTTCCTTCTATTAGTGTTGGTATAGGATGTTTTGGAATTACCATAACTTTTTAAATTATTAATTTATAATATTCAAGATCAATGACCCCCATAATTAAAATCATCAATAATTAAGTAGAAATATCACTCCTACCATACACTCATTTTGGAGACAATCATGAGTTATTTATGGGATTTTCCTTTTACTCTTCACTTTACCCAAGTGTACTTTTACTAAGGTAACTCTTCTTTTTCATCCGTGTTAATTAATAATTTTTTTTCTACATAAATTGATTTTATCATGTAATATGGGTACTATAATCCTATATATGATTTTAGTTTTATTAAATAAATTTTCATGGATTAAGAATACATAATACTAAAATGAACACACTTAATGCTTAAAAATAGTTTTTTTATAATTACGTTATTAGGTGTAAAATTTATTCATGTGTTAAAATTCTTAGGGTAAATAATTTTTATGACCTAAATTGATTAATTATAAATAAAATTATGGCTACGTGACATTAAAAACAATCTATAAAATAATTTTACAAAATTATTAAGTAACTGAAATAGAAGACATAAAATTATTTTCATTGTTAATGTATCATTTTACTTAAAATCAAGAAATGTTTCTCATGGATTTTATAAGATCAAATTATATTTTAAAATTGATACTTTTATTACGTAATATCATATTTTATGACATAAATGGTTTTATTACCTCCTAGTTCATTCTTATATATTGATATATTCATAAAAATCCCAATTTACATAAAAATAACATTTTTGACTAAAAAATGATATTTCATTAAATTCTCACAAATAAAAACTATTTAAAATTTGATATATTCAAGTTAAGAAATATAATATTATCTAATTATATTTATAAAACTTAAAAATTTATCTTTTTATATAAAATAAATAATATAATGATAAACTTCTATAATATAAAAATAACCTTATTAAACATTAATTGTTTTTAATGTTATTTCATACTAATTTTCCAATTTAATCAGTTTTAATATTTTTTATAATATATAAATGATATATGTTTTCAAAATAATATTTTAATGATGATATTTTAATTTACTAATATATCACGACCTTAATTTTAGTGTGTGATAAAATGGAATCACACAAAAAATTATTTGAAGGAAATTGTATAGACTAAATTATTTGGATGATACATTAGGATTGAAAGGAATATAGAAAATATTAAGAGATAAGTAAAATGAGAGATAAATTTATTTAAAACTTACCCAGTTCTCAGTTTTTCTTCCTTTCTACATCACTAAAATCATTGAATACATTAATTTGAGTGACTTGAGGACATCACTAAAGATGATAGGGGAATAAGAAAATGGATCTGGGCATATCATTGGCTTTGATAAGTCTATGTGAAGTGGTTTGTAAAGGGGAGGGAGAGGTGATATCTATAATTCAGTAAAGGGGTATTTTAGATTATAATATTAAATAAATTATTATTACCAAGGTAAACCATTCAACAGTAATATTGTCTAACATGATATTTAACACTCTGTGATTTTATGACCATTTTTCAAAATAAATTAAGGTCTCTTTGATGACTTTTTTTGCATAATACACAAAATTATAAATTTTTTATACACTATAAAACGTTATGCTTGATATATAAACACCCCCAACTTGTCTTCCATTTCATGGAACATAGAGTTTCTACAAAAGAACATTTTTATTAGAATTTTTTAAAAGGAGTGTTATAACCATGCCACTTAAAATAGAAATATGAATAGTAAGAACTAAAATTTAAATATTTTGTATAATGGTTTTATAAAAATAACTCATATTGATAATAAAACATGTTATTTTTGGTATAGTATTTATATGGTTGAAAATACTATTTTCTCAAATGAACTGTTTTTTATGTCCTTCTATGAATAATAACAAAATTAATTTTACACACTTTTATAAATTTAGTTTTATAAAAATAAACTTCCTTTTTTAAATCATAATTTCAAAATTTTCGTATAGTGATGTTTCGGGGTGTTCAAGAAAGACTTCATTTTTTGGATGAATAGTGAGAAATACTAAATTTTAATTCATATTTGCATTTTAATATAAATAATTTATAGTTTTAAATTATATTTTTAATTGGTTTTGAAGTTTAATTATATCAATTTTATATAAATAATACCATTATTTTTCATTGGAATCAATTTAATTCTGAATTTGGATACAAAAACATTTTAATCCTTTAAATATTTTTACTTTAAAACCCCACTTTATAATCTCATCTATTATATTAAATTTATATTAATTTTAATAATATTTTAGTTTAAAATTTTGGGAAATGAATTCCATAATTCTAATAATATGTTATGAATTTATTAAATAGGTCCCTTTTATTTTTGGACAATATGAATGAAAACATTTTTTTTTACCACGGTAAAGGGTATATTTGGGTAATTTTGGTTAAAAGTAAAGTGATATGGATTATAATAGGACCATAAAAAAAGAAAAAAATATTCTATAAATTTATTTTGACCATTAAAACATATTTTTAGAAATTTAGGAATTTAATTGTGTCTTTTCCTTGACAATTACTTGGATATTATTCAAATCAAAGAGACTGACAAAATGTCACCCTCTTACAATTAATAAGTACAATAACTTAATAATGTGGTTAAATAGAATATATGATAATATATATATATATATATATATATATATATATTATAAAATATAAATTTTTTATATACCTTGTGTAATTTTTTTAAAAAAATTCATGAATAAATCATTATAAAAAATAATTACATAATGATTATGTGAAAATTATTCAATTAATGAAAAAATCAATTATGTTATAATAAAAATATTAAAATAAATATAATTTTAATTAATAAATGTGGAGCCTGAATTTTTTAGTTTAATATGACATATTAAAAGTGTATTCAATTAATTTTTTTGAAGTTATATTTTAGTATTGGTTTTCTTAAATTCAATTTAATGAATAGAGTCAAAATAGACACTAATGATATTTAATAAAAATAATAATTTAATAAATTATTGAAAAATAATAAAAATACCAGTTATGTAAAAATGTGATTATTTATTTTATAAAATATCAAAAAAATCATGATTTATGGTTCATTTTTAAATTATAAGTCAAACTCTTGACCTTTTAATATAGAAAATTTTATTATTTTATTTAACTTTTAAATTGGTTAACTAAGGGTTAATATAAACGATAAGGTTTAAAATTACCCAGAAACCGATAAATAATATATTTTCCAATAATTGTATCACCATATAACACATTATCTTAGAATAAATAACCTTTTTTGGTATTAGGATTTATATTTAAGTTTTTATAAATAAATCATTTAAATAATAGAAAAAGTTCCCCTCCCCTCTCTTATAAAAGGGCACCTCTTATTTTATTTTCTTCACACATCAGAAGTTATTTGTTTTGGGAAAAAATTGTCCAAATATCATTAAAAATTCCATAAGATCATATTATAATCCTTATTTTTGCATTAAATCCAACCAAATGACTCTTTTTTTTGAAAATCAGAAGAATATACCGAAAGAAGAGTCAACGTTCATAAGTAAACGTTTCTGTTTTATTTTTTTCCTTAACCCCTTAAATTATATATATTTTTGGTTTATATAATATATAATTATACTAAACATACTGATATTATTTTTATAATCGGGTCTATACCAACACTCACACAAACTTCTATTAAATGGGACGTGTCGTTATCGTTCATGTGTATAGAAGACTATCGCCTCACAAACCGATGCCATTTGTTCTTCTATAACCACCATTCAAGGATGGTAATAAATATGTAATTTCTTTTTTAATATTATATATATGATGAATTTATTATTATTTAATTATTATGTAACACATACCTTCATGGCTTCGATTTTGTGATAGTGTGATAACTTTATTTGTGAACGTGTGGACTATTACCTTCTCAAAGTGATGTGATTCATTCATACATTACATAGAATGTGATAAAGATGGTTTTAGAGAAAATATATGATATATATGATATAATAATTATAATATAATGATATTATATATATATATATATCATTTAATTTTTTCATTCAATATGAAAGGACAAATTGATAAGGCATTCACGCATACGTATGGAGAATCTTCTCCATGAACCGTGTATTTAATTTTGTTTCTTTTATACATTATTAAATATACTTAAATAATAAATATATATAATATTTATATCGTTTTTTATCATTCTTCATATTTTTATGTCATGACATATTTAATATGAATACAAAATATAACAAATCCAAACACATACGAAAAAACAAAGCTCTTATAACCCGAAACGTAACACTAACAAGAAACTGTTAACAAATAGGCAATTCAATGCCATAAGTAAATCATATATGGTACTATGTAATTGAATAAGGATCTATAATAGATTTATAATAAATTTATATTCATTATACAATAAATTTTCAAGAGTACGGTGATGGTCAAGACATAAGGAAAGGGGAATTCTATTATTACTTTTTTTTCAGTCAGACTTATGCCATACTCAACACTTATTTCTTTTATACGGTTTATACACTACACTTGAATATAATATTTGATATTTATCTTTAAATTTATGATTATTTACATATCTATTTAATTATCTCTCTTTCATGGGGTTTACGGTTCAAATTTTGCAAAATCGATAAAGTAACTTTGTCTTAGTTTACCTTCTTTGAGACACATGTTATGTTATGCACCTATATTATATTAAAAGGTGTATAAACTTAAATTTAACATTTTAATAAATTAATATCCTTATTTTCATCATATTATATGTTTTGTGCAATTTTATTCTCTATTTAGTTATAAATTTGTGTTCCTTCATAATAATATTTTCTAAAATTCGTTTTAAAGTATTTTCAATTATCTGTTATGAATTTTCATGGAAAACGATTTTAAATATTTTTAAAATTTATTTAAATGATTTATTTATATTTATTAATGGTTATTATAAATTAAAATGTATTTTTAAATGTTTTGTTATTTATAAAAAAATTTTCAAAATGGAAAGGAAATTTTTCTTATGAATTATTTCAAGTGATCGCTCCAAATAATTTTCCATCTGTGATAATGCTATTTGATGTTAATTATTTTTTAATGGGGATATATTCTAATGATACCATTCTTGTTCTTCATATGAATTTTTTATATTTATTATTGATTTATTTTTATGAATTATTCTTTTTTAAGGGTTCTGTTATGATGAAATGTTTATGAATCCAATTTCATTTAATGGGTTCTGATATGATGAAAGTTTTTTGTTCTTATGGAATAAATATGTATGGTAATCATTATGCAATGGGTGGGACCTATATCTTTCACAATTTAATAGGGTTAATATATGTATCTCAAGAGATAATGATCGTAAACAAGTTGATGGGCTTGATCAACTATAGGAATATGGGTAATTTTGATCTACTATGTGAGGATTGAAATCCCTATCCATTATAGGAATATAGAGGAACCAGATCATTTTAAAGGGAAATATTACTACTAGGGATGGTGGTGTGTCCTTCCCTATAGGTTTAATACCCCTAAAGTTCCTTTATAAGTTTAGGCAATGCTCCTTGACTAACGAGGAATGGTATTACATGTTTATGTGTCTATAACAATTCCATACCTTATTTATATGTCATGATTTCTTTGTTTATGATCATCACTCCCTTATGATTAATGTATTAAAAACATTCAATATTTACTTCCATGATTCATTATTATGATATTTGATGTGCAAGGGTTTTTTTCGAATTTTTTTCTTTTTTTTAATTCCCTTAGGCTCATGATATGCTTATATATCTGCTATTTTTACCCTTACATAGTATATGAGCTCGAAATTTCTTATGTTACCTTTATCTATGTTATAAATAAATTTTCTAGGTACGATTTATATAAGGAAATATCTTTAAGGAACATGTTCTAGATCACTCACCAAATTAGAGAAATGTCTTCCATATTTAAAAAGGCACAAAACTATTATGGTCCTTAGACATGCCTTTGTGTAATTTATTCAATATTCATATAAAAATAAGTAATATACATTTATAAAAATCTTAGTTCATTATAATTGGTATCGCATAAAAGTTTTAGTCAACCATTCAAAATTAGGATGAGAAAACATTACCGAGATTCCTATAGATATTTATAAAGATATCGATAGGGTTTTCTACAAGGAAAAGTCTAAGAATATGTTAAAATCATAGATTTTTCATAATATTCATGAATAACATAGTATTAATCCTAAGGTTACATATATTAATATGTTATAATTAATTTCCCTCGATTATATGGTTATATCACGATGATTAATATTACTCACACTAAGATTTATTATTTAAGTCAATGGAATGAACCTGAAGGAACCGTGTTAACTATGAATGTGATAGGAAATGCAATGATTTTCATCCTTAGATACTGAATGTTATGTGGGAAGGAATGAAAAAATTGTTTTTAGGCTTGCAAAACATTCTCATCCAATGAATTATGATGTACTGCCAAATGATAAAAGGAGAGAATAATGTTTTTTTGAGTCCTTCATGAGGAAATGTAAAAATTATTTCAGTGGACCTTCTTATCTAATAATGGATGAGAAAAGGATTAGTACCAATAAAAATACATTTTTGGTTCTCCAATGATCAGAATAAGGGAAATTCATTTTGGTAGTCTATGATTTGGAAGATGAGGGAGGAAAATTATGGAATCTTATCAAGAATATGAGGCAATCCGATAAAATTTAATCCATTTAATGTGATGATTTAAATAGAATAATTTGTAATAATTACATTACATGTATTATTTTGGTGAAAATAGGAACGAAATTCCTTGAGTTAAAGAAAACAAAGACGAATTTTTTGGAACCTGTGAAGAAAATTTTTCATGACTTTTAGAGTATGTTTCTGGAATTATGATCTAGACAGAAAGTAAGGTTGATCTATTTTTAAGTGGATTAATACAAATTATCTAAATTTCATTATCTATAAAGGACATTAGAAGCTATGAAGAAATCAACTGATGTTACATCAAAGTGGAAATATAGTTTGGAGTTATGTGTCAATATCATGGTTTGAAAAATAAAATTAAAATGGAGTTCAAAGAAAATAAAAAAACATAGAGAAAAGAATATGAGTTTTCTTATATACTAGATGTGTGGAAATAAGCATTATAGAGATTATCTTAAGGGGACTTGTAAATGACTCATGTTTGGAAAGGTAGCTCATATGGAAAATGAATTATAATGTAATCGGAAGAAGCTACCTAATAATTCTAATAGATAAGAGGATACACATAATGAACCCTCACACTTTCATTCTTCATGTGTAAGAAAAATTGGCATTATGTTGATCACTTCCCAAATATAAGAGATAACAACGATGATTGTTGTCAACAACCTCTTAAAGATAAATACAAAGGGATATCACATGAGAACACTATTAGTGATTTGGAGTATAAAAATAGAGTGGTGGAATGTAGAATTTATCCAATGTACTTCAATAATAATATTATATATTTACTTTTATGTAATTATTGAATAATGAAAAATCTAAGTATTTTTCCACAATATTTTTTTCATAAGTATTTAAGAGCACACGTTGAATGGTACATGTTAACATGAAAAGTGATTCAATTTGTAAAGAGATATTATTCTAAAACACATGATTTAGGGATGGATAACCCTTAATATGTGCATGATGTTGGGATAATGAAATATAGAGATTTGTGATTTTGATAAAAAAATGGGATAGTATTGATGACCTTGGGATTATAAGATGACATAGTGGTTTATAATGTCAAGGATTAATTTTATAGAATTTTTTGATATATTCATTGAGGGAAGATATAATATTTGAAATCATGTATTTTTTCACAAATGCATTATGTTAATATAGGTTATTGTCGTGTTTTAAGAGAATAAATGAAAATGGTCTTCAAAGGTTTCATGTGTGAAAATTAAGAGCTAAATAATGTTTTTGGGAGATTAATGACGAGTTGATCATTGAATGTTAGTAACATTATTTTTAAATTTTTATATGATAATATTTTGTAAGGTTTATAGGGATAAAAATTTATGAAAATTTTCATGTTAATATTTGTATGAGGTTTTAGATATTAATAGTTTGAAATATGAAGATTTTTTCATATTGGACAACATCTACAAACCATTTTTTGTAAATATAAATAGATAAATAAAGAATTAATTATTATCCCATTATGGATCTTGTATTCTACTAGCTCTTTAGGAATTACAATTTCAACTTCATATTTTCATGGAGTAAGACATAAAGTGGAATTGATCGAGGAAAACCAATAGAGTGGGATTCTACTTATGTGATGACATCAAGTAAGTATATCTTCTCAAAGGATATTAAAATAAAAGGGTATCATATTATCATCATTTATGATATTAGTAATGAAATTTATAAAACCTATTCAGTCTATAGTTTTTTGGTCATTAACATAACATGAACATGTTCTCTATCACTCTCCATTAGATATGAATCCTTAGTTTTCTGTTCTACATCCATGTTTTAACTTTCCCATATGTTCTCCTATGTGGAAGCCTAGTCATGAGTTACATAAGTTATTATTTAAGTTCCCTAATTTCTTTTTTTAAATAATGTTCTAGTATTAATATTTTTGATGTGGGTTTCTATTAATGTAACTTTATTGTTTTAAAACATCGATGACCCTAATGAATTTCGGTGGTGGAATTCATTTTAATGAAAGTAGAATATAACAAAAATTTTATATGACCCTTTTTCAAATAAATTACTTTTCATTGATTCCTTGCATTGATCACTACATCAATTTAATCATCCCTTATGCAGAAAAATAAGTTAATCTTTCTCTACATGAAACGTCGATTTTTCATGCATTACAAGCAACACATAGTTTCTACAAAACATCATTTTATTATTGAAATTAGTTGATCAATATAGTTATGATCTTTTCTTTAAAAATAGTAATATGAATATTAAAAAAGAATATTTAAATATTATTTATAATGGTTTTATATAAATAAAACATATTTTAATAAAACATGTATGTTTTTATAAATACTTTCTATGTTTGAAAATACAATCTTCTCAAATGAATTGCATTTTTGGTGGTTCAATGAACAATAATAAAATTAATTTTAGATAGGTTTATAAATTCATTTTGATAAAAAATATTCAATTTTTAAATCATAATTTCAAAAATATTTTAAGCTGCCTTTTTAGGAATTTTCTGAAAAACATTATATTTTGATGAATAATGATAAGTACTAAATTTTAATTCAATATTAATTTTTCATCTAAATAATTTATAGGGTTAAATTATATTTTTAATTTGTTTTAAAGTTTCATTAGATTTTTTTACATCAATTAATCCAAATTAGTTCACTTTAATCAATTTCACATTGATGTTGGATATAAAAATATTTCATACTTTGGACAATTTTTTATATTAAACCCCTACTTTATCATCCCATCCGCGAGATCAAATTTATTCATTTTTTTATTTTTAAATATAAAAAATGGATTCCATATTTGGAATAATAAGGGAAATTTTTTTTAAATTGTAACCTTTTATTTTTAGATAATATGAATAGTAACATTGGTAATTTTTTTACCATAGTAGCCGGTAAAATTGGGCAATTTAGGTAAAAAACAAAGTCATAATAATTGTAAGATGACCCTAAAAACAAAAAAAATGTAATTAGTTGAATTTAAATTGACCCTCAAAATATGAGTTTATAAATAAAATAATTTAATGGACACTTTTCCATGAAACTGAAATAGATATAATTAAAATTAAAGAGAGTGAAAAAATATCAGACTCTTACTTTTAATAAGTATAATGTTTTTATTATGAGGTTCAATAGAAGATATTATTTTTATATATATTATTATTAAATATATAAGTTTTATATAAATCACTGAATTTTTTTATTTATTAAATATATAATTATCATAAATAATTTCACATTGTTAAGGAATTAATTATTTAGTTAAAGAAAAATGAAATTAAGTGATACAAGAAACATTAAATTAGAAAAAAATTATTTAATTTAGGTGATACACTAATTTTATTCGATCATATGACATATAATGAGTGTATTAAATTAATTTTTTCGAATTGATTTTACTATATTTATTTTCTTAAAGTCAATGTAATGAATAGTGTCAAGATTGACACTAATGATATTTTATGAAAAAAAATATTTTATTTAATTATTTAAAAATCATAAAAATCATAAATAAGAAAAATTGGATAAAATAAGTTAAAAAATATCAAAACATTTTCCATTACTATTTTAATGTAATCCTTATATGTAAAACTATCATCCTTTTAATATATAAAAGGTTGTTACCGTAGTTAAAATAGAAATATGTTAACTACAGGTTATTAAAAAGATAATGTTTAAAATTACACCAAAATCTACGTAAAATATATTAGATGAAGGTATTATCACCTTATCCAACATTATCTTAAATTAAATTTCAATATGTGGGTATTTGGATTGAGATTTAATTAATTTTAAATTAATATTTTAGAAATTCCAAAAGTACCCTTCCCCTATATTATAAATGGGCACCTCTTTTTCTATTTCATTCACACATCATATCTTATTTTTCATAGACAAAATCTATCTAAAAATAGTTCCACCTTCCATAAATTTGTCCTAGATGCATTAAAATGGGCCAAAATCCATCCAACAGAGTTCTTTTGTGCAAAATCAAACGAAGATACACAAAGAAGAGGTAACACTCATCAATGAACATTTCTATTTTATTTCATTTTTAAACCCATTAAATTTGTTTTTTACTAAATATATAATAACATAATTATCCTAAATATAATTATATTTTCTTATATTAGGGGTTTTACCTATACTCACACATACTTCCATCAAATGGGACACACAATCGTTGTTCATTTGTACGGTTGACTACCGCCTCACGAACCATTGTCATTTTTTCTTCCATATCCATCTATCAATATTGGAAATAATAATGGAAATTTTGTTTTTATATTATATATATAATATTTATGATGTATTTATTCTTTAATAATTAATATTTAACACACACCATCATGATTTCAATTATTTTTAAGTATGATAACTTCTTTTGTGGATGTGTGGACTGCAACCTCCTCAAAATGATGTGATTCATTCATATTTTATATGGAATATATTAAAGACGTGTTTAGTGAAAATATATGATATATATGAAATAATAAAGCTACATGAATTATGTTATATATTTGAACATTTTTCATTTACTTTTTTTCTTTCAATACACTAGAAAACTAGAAAAATTATTAATATGTATGTACAGCCCACCGTCTCTATAAACTGTGTAATTAATTTTATATAATTTATATATTATTAGAAAAACATATATATAGAATATATATGATATTTATATCATTTATGTCATTATAGATATGATTAAATTCTAAAATAACTAAGAGGAATAAAAAATAAAAAATAAAAAATCAAAACCCATGCAAAAAACAAAGCGGTTATTACCCGAAATGAATCATTAACATTGGGTTGTAAATAATTCAAGAATAAAATGTCAAAAATCAAATAATATATGTTATTATGTAACTGAATATGTTATTTTATTAGATTTATAATAAACATGTATTTATTATAAAGGAACTTTTCATAAGTGTGACGAGAGTCAATACATAAGGTAATGTGATTTCTTGTCTCACTTTTATTTCAACGATATTTTGGGCATATTCACTACTTGTTTCTTTTGTGTGGTGTATATATTACCCATAAATTTAATATATGATATTTGACCATAAAATTATGGGTATTTACATATCAATGTGATTATCTCTCATTCATGGGGTTTATGTTTCAAAGGATTCCAAATTAGTAGTGCAATTTTGTCTCAATTTACCTTCATTCAGACATGTTTTATGCGATGCACCAATATTATTTTACAAGGTTTACATACTGAAATTTTACATTTTTTAACATGAATATACTTATTTTTATGATATTATAATGTTTATGTAATTTTATTCTCTCTTTAATTATAAATTTTTGCTCTTTCAAAACATTGTTTTATAAAAATGTTTTTAAAGTGTTTTAAATGGTCTATTCTGTATTTTTAAGGAAAAGTATTTTAAATATGTCTCAAAGGATTTTCTAATATTCATTTATATATTTTAAAGGTTATGTTTAGTGGGTTACATTTTTTAAATGACATTTGATTTAAAATGTGTTTTTTTGAATGGAATGTATATTTTCCTCAATAATTATTTCAAGTGATATCTCAAAATAATTTTCCATCTATGAATACATTATTTTATGTTACATGTGTTTTACTGGGGACATGATCCAATTATGCCACTATTTTTCTTCCATGGAATGGTTTATGTTTATTATGGTTTGATGTTTACGAATTCTGTTTAATTTCCATTAGTTATGTTATGATAAAATGTTTATGAATCCCATTTCATTTAATGGGTTTTGATTGGATGAATAATTTTTTTCCTCGAGAACACATATGTATGGTTTTAATTATGTTATGCATGAGAACTATATCTCCCTCAAATTAATTAGATAATGATTTATATCTCAAGATATAATTAATGAAAACATTTCTATGGGCTTGATCAACATTGGGATGATGGGGAAACCCAATCCGCTCTAGGAAGAAGGGGAAATATGATCTAGTAATGGAATATGTGGAATCCAAATCATACGCAAGTGAAAGACTATGACTGGGGATGGTGGTGTGTCCCTCTTAGTAGTTTTAGTCCCCGTGATATTCTTTGACCTATTTAGGGAATCTTCCTTGACTTTTATGGAATTTTATTATATGATTATGTGTTTTCTAAAATTTCATGTCTTATTTCTATGCCATTATTTCATGGTTTACACTCTTGACACCCTTATTATTCATTTCATGTAAACTACCAATCTATAATTCCATGATTAAGTATTTTTATATTTTTTATGCATGGTTTTAATTTCAAATGTTCTACTCCTATTTCCATACACTTGTGCTCAATATATGTTTATATATCATTCATATTTACAGTTACTGAGCATCTGAGATCACCCATTATTGTATATCATTTTCCTATGATATAAAGATAGGATATATGTATTATAACTAAAGAAAAATATAATTATGGAAAAAATATAGGTTCTTTAACAAAATTATAATAATTTTTTCAAAGTTTCCTAAGGCAGAAAACTATTATGGTCAACAGGAATGTTTTTTTATAATGGGATGAATATTCATCTAAAAGGATGTAATATCATTATATAAAAATCCAAGTTAATAATGTTATGAAATATATTTAAATAACACTATTTTGTGACTTTCATCTAAATTATATTTCTAATTTATCTGTTTAATCAAATTGATGTGAGAGAAATGAAAAAAAGATTACTTAAAGGGACACTTTAGACTTTTGAACATTGATTTTTTTGTAAATTAAGTTTATTGTTTTTAGATGGCCCATTTATGTTATCAAATTGATTTTGGGTTAAGAGAACTAGTTTAATAATTATTAAGTTATTTTTTAATCATTATTCATCCATAACACATGTGGTATTTGAAAAACAAGTATTTTTACAATTCATGTAAAATTTAAACTCTCTAGGAAAATTAAGAAAAATAAATCTTGTGAAATTTTGGAATAATGATTCTACAAATGACATTAATCTTTAAAAAAAATTATTATAGGAATGATTAATTAATTATATACAATTATGGTAAAACAAAATATGTTAAAATTACACATTATCAACTTTGTGCTTATAATTTTTAATGGTTTCTAATTTGAGTCATTAATTTAAGTCATTATAATAGAAAAACTCTGAAAATTTGTTTAGTAAAAGGTTATCTATAATTAATTATAAAATTTTAATTGTAAAATTACTATTCCAAATGACTATATATATTTTTGTAGCTTTCATGTTACTATTCCAATGGTCATATTACTTTTCCAATTGTCAAATAACATCCTATAAATACTCTATAATTCTTTCATTAATAATTCACTTTTAACTATCTCACAATTATACATTTTTAATTTCTAAAATCTGGATTGTTTTACTAATATTTTCTTTTTCTACAGAGTGTTGTTCATGGAGAATAAATTCCTAGATGATCGGGATGATCAAAATTTTCCATTATGATTTTTCAATTTTTTAATTTTTTCCAATGGTAATATTTAAAATATTTATAAAAATAGTTAGTGAAAAAAGTTATGATATCGATTAATAAAATTAATTCTTACTGGTTTTTCTATTTTTTATATCTATAGGAATATATTATATAATAAAAAACACATTTTTTCAAGAAGTAAATTTTATTTTTGATTTCTGGTTTTTTTTAGTAATATAAGGGATCAAATTTGACGTCCTACATGTTCATGATAACCTACTATTGTTCGTATGTGACATGTGACTATGATATAGTGATGTGATATGTCATTGAGCTTGAAGTTTGTGGTATGTGGTATGTGTTTAATATATGAGACATGATTTTCAATGGAATGGTTGCTGAAGGTATGGGAGAAAATGATGTTATTTATTGGGGTGTGAGATAAAAAAACAAATAAAATGTAGTTTTGGGATACCTTCTTACTACATTCTTTACATATTATATTATTATACTAGGATGTGATAATGGTTGATAAATCCCTATTGAGGTTGGGTGTCATTTGATCTATCCAATGTGTGTGTTTTTTCAAATGATTGTTTTCCAAGGAATTAATTGGACACTTTCACATATTAGTGAGAAATATTAAGTTGGATATTACTAAAAACACAGGTATGCACACCCAATGATATATAAATCTATTTTATATGTTTCCAAGAGGGGTTTAGTGGATATAAATTACCGGCAAAAGGTTCGAAGATATTTTCAGATTCACTATGGTAAGAGTTTTATATTTCATTTTTATTCTGGTGATTTGGATTTTGAATCAAAATACATTAATTTTGATATATTCATTTTCTTTTATAATATGGAGTTTATTTGTGTGTTTATTTATATGTTATCTAGATAATTATGAGGGTAATTCCTCCCATTAGAATATTTTATACGCATGGTTCTTGTCTCTAACCCCTTTAATGTTGGTTTCAACCTTTGCGGACACCTTCATCATCACTTCAAGCCCTGGAGGGGTAAAAAATGGGTGAATTTAAGGAAGAAATTGTATTAGAGATCTGGATGATAGTTAGTGTAGAGTTTAGAGTTTGTTTTTAGTGAGTTTTTCATATGTTTGGTAGAGAAAGAGTATTAGTTGAACATAATGTGTTATATATAATGGGATAATAGTTAGGACAATGTTGATTGGGTCCCCTGTAGTCCAATGCAAAAACCATAGGATTATAGAATACCTTAGGTGAGGTAATATTGATTATGGGGTAGATACCAAGAAATGTACAAGAATCATGATTTTTTATATGTTTGAATTGGGGGGACATATTATAGAAATATAAAATAAATATAATTAAATTACCGTAATTTAATTTTTTACTACCATGGTTGGGATTTTAATTCCATATTTGTAGATATGGTCAAGGGTATCTGTTTGTGTGTGGGTAATATTGGTGTTGTGCAATAAGATGATCTGGTTGACTGCAAGAGGGTTGACCAGGCTGATTGTAATGATTCTTAGAGGAGGTCATTATATGATTTTCAATGTCATGGTATAGAAAAGTATGAGGGGAGTGTCTTTCATCCAGATATGGAGAATTACTGGTGGCATCTATATATTACTTTTCATTCAATCCATACTAGAATAGAGAATTTTTTCATGTCAGCAATTTGTTAAAGGATGTGAGTTTCTTAGCAATGATTGATTTTAATCCTTTGAGAGGGTGATGAGGAAAATAATTTTTGGGATTATTTCCATAAGATTTTTTGTAAATAGTTCATTTTATCAGTTATAAATGTAAGGAAGAGGCAACTGTTACATTACATCCATTAATTGAGCCTGAGCATGTTGAATCATGGGATTCATTTCATGGACTATCTTTTCTTTTCTCATAATATATTCCAAGATGTGGAGTCCATGTAATACCATTTAAAGGCAGCGTAATGTAAAAATGTTTTCTATATAGTTCCCCATTTATATTCCTTATGTGTCTAGAGGTGTGGGAAAAGGTATAAGTGATTGAGAGGATGTGCATGCATTCTGGACTACATGGAGAGGAGTCTAATAAGTTATTACTGAGGAGTAGGGATGCTAATATATTGTATCGGATGTCAAAACAATCAACGTTCTTACTATAATGGATTCATCATAGTAGTATTACAATATAGTTTTCAAGTAATGTAAATTGTCATTAATTTAGCAAGAACTCCATTAAAGTGTGTTTTATATGTAGAGCTTATGGTCATCGTTGATTTATGTTCTTGATCATTCGTAGAGACCAACATGATTTAGGTGATCAATTTATATTTCAACCTTAGTTGGGGTTGCCTCATAGGCCATATCCAAATAAGGTTGAGTATGATTGTCTCCAAATGGGAGATAGAGAAACTAGTGGATAGTTCAAGGATTTTTGTTATCCTTAAGAACATAGGGATAATCATTGATTTTGTGGTGGTCATTAACTAGGTAAGTAAGGAAGAGGATATGGGAAAGGTCAATTTCACCCAATGGAGCTTCTAGTGTTGAGATGGACTGAGATCATTCAGGTTCCCATTTATTTATATTTTTCCCTTGCTTTCACACTACTTCAATTTATAAATTTGAACTCATTTATTTGATACATATTGATACGCACCATGGGAATCAAGGTTGATAGGAATCCAATTCCTCTTATATTGACTATGGATTTCTAATGTTAATTGATTTATCATTATGTGTTTCATGGTTATGAGTTGATAATGAGGTTAAATTAGTCATTATGGAATATATTATTGATCAACCAAATCATATGAGGTCGTTTTTGGAATGGATTGGTTTTATTCTATATATACATAGATCACTTTTATTTATAGAAATGATGTATTCTAAAATGTGGATGGTCAGAGTGTAGTGTTTTATGGAGAGAAATATCATCAGATTGGTCATAGGAATTATATCCTCCTTTTTATCATCATAATGAGTTGACATTTGGTTTTTTTGAGTCCAATGTATTGGTGTTTCGTGGTGTTTTAAATGAATATATGGATATTTTTCTTGAAGTGTTGGTGAATAAATCTCCTCTATGTGATATTTATTTTGGGATAGATTTTAAACCTAGTTCATCTTTTATTTTTATGCTCCATATCAGATGGAACCTATTGAGATATGATAGTTTTGGATTGAGATTGATGTTTTGATAGATAAGGTTTTCATCCAGAACATTAAATCATTGTAGGGATCTTGATTTTTTATCAATAAGGTGGATAGTGGTTTGGGGTTATACATAAACTACCAAAAAATGAATCAGGTGATAATTAAGAACTGTCAACAACATCTATGTTTGAATTATTTATTAGATTAGTTTAGGGGATCTAGTTGGATTTTGGAGAATGATCTATGGTCTATGATTCATTAGACAAGGATAAAGGTGGTGGTAATCCCAAAAAAAATTAGGTGTTTTTATATGCACTTAGAGTTCATATTTTTGTCATTAGGCATCTCAAATGACTCAATTATTTTCATATGACTCATATAATCCATATTACATGAGTTCTGAGATTAGTTAATTGTAGTGTTTCGTGAAGAAATACTTATAAACTAAAAGTTTGAGGAGGATCGTTTATATTTTTTTAGAAAACATTTAATAGTTATTTACTTCTATCTTCTCTTTGGGAAGTTATTCATGAGCTTGTTTTGAATACATGAGGACCATTTTCTCATACATGGGCTATCTCTGTAGGGATTTTAATTGTATTATCTAATGACCAAGGTAGTTGTTTCATGGTAAGTTCCCTCAACTATTTATTATTTTCATAGTTTACTTCACTTGGTGGGATATTATCATAGTTTAAAATTTAATATCTCTCAAATTACATCCCCTAGATATCATTTAATAGAAAAGATCATGCGTTTGTATGGACCGAACAGTTCAAATCATCAATTTACTATATAAAGGGGAAGTTGATTAAGGATCCAATTATTCGGTTTCTAAATGTGATAGCTATTTTAAAGGTTTTATGTGACATTACATCATTCATTTTAGGATTTTTATATTTTATAGGGTATTTTTCTCATATAAGTATAAGAAGTTACATTCCCACAAGAGTTACTATTCCACCCATATCTTGAGTTGGTAGCAGTAATTTTTTCTTCCATATTTTTGTGACATAGCCTCATGAGTGAAGGATTTATTATAACTACAGATCAAAATATCATGAATTATCCATTTTCTCAGTGATATTGGAATATATTTCAGTTGGTATTAATGGGGTTTTTTAGGACTATCAAATAGAGTTCTCTTACACCTCTATGAATGTGAATGTATTTTCTAATTTGTTGAGTAGGGTGTCTTAAGGAGATGTTTCTCAGTAGTCTTGAGATACTTAGATGGTGATAGAAGAGATTTTAGTGGTGTATATTGATATATATATATATATAGTGATAGTGGTAGAGGTAGAGGTTTATTATTCCATATGATAATAAAATTTTCATTAGGGAATTGTTGGATAGACCTCTATGAGAAGAAATAGAGGTATAGGTTTTATTGGATCACATATTTTATGGTGACTCTCTAGAGGGATGGTTATAAGGATGGATTCTATACGTTATTATCTTAAGGTAAGTTGTTTATTCCATTGGAAATGAAAAAATAGTTTTTTATGAGTTTCATATCTCACACATAGAAGTTTACCCTGGTATATCTATGTATGTTCAGGCCATGAGGTTCTATTTATTTTTTATAGTGATGAATAACATTGTAGATGAGTTCGTGATGTAATTTTTGTTTAATTTTTCAGTTAATGTAGAGAATCATGTTCTTAATAGTTTTTTGTAGAACTTAAATTTCCATAAGTGGAACATGTTTGTCATATTGATGGACTTCTTCTCTCTGATTTCTCAAGATTAAAGAGACCGTGATTCTATTTGGTAGATTATGAATAAATTGATATATTCAACTCATTTCTTAGTGATCAATGAGTCATTTATTTCGGATGTTCTTGTGAGGTGTTATATGAATTGGATAATAATTCTATATAGGATACCAAGGGATAATATCTCTAATTGGGGTACTCATTTTACCTCAATGTCTATGGAGGTCTCCAATATGACATTGAATCTATGTTACTCCTTACATCTATCATCCATCCTTAGACAAATGGTCATTCAGAGAAATTAATACAAACATTAGTGGATATGTTTTATACCAATATTTTAGATTTTATTGGATCATTGGTTAAGAACCTAACATTGGTTGTGTTTTCTTTCAACAATAGATATAAAAATTCTATTAGAATGGATATAATAGTGTTATTTAATGGGGGCCCTTCATATCTCTAGTGTTTTAGAATGATGTTGGAGAATCAGAGGCCCTTAGACCAGATGTTGTGTACAATATGGTCATAATGGTTTAGGTGAATTGGGAGTGTATGAAGTAAGAATATAAAATGATAATTCATAAACATAAAAACATAATACCTCTAGAGTTCATGGCCACGAGAATTTGTTCTCGCATTTCCCCTTCATCATGGGTGTAACACAGTGAGATTTTCTAAAATATTTTTCCAAATCAATTTAATAGTTTCAGTAATTTTTAATACATATGACAATGAGATTAGTTTATATTACATTAAACACTCATTTTATCTTGTGTTACATTCAACACTCGGTTTATCTTTCCTTACACACAACATCTAGTTTCAATTCTGTTACATGCAACACCTAGTTTAATGGAAACATGATATAAAATTAAAATAATATTATTTAATATGATAGTTATCACCTAGCCATTGGAATGGTGAGTATGAATATAATTAACTAAAAAAATGAAAATTTATGTTCCTTACATGATTATAATATGAATTCCTTGGTGTCAAATTAATTATGAATTAAAATAAGAACTATATTAAAATAAATGAAATCCTTTTCTCAATATTTATTTTGATGAACACATATATGTTTTACCTAAATAAACTATGAAAAATCAATTTTTTTTGAAATATTTTAATGAAATTTATATAATATATATTCAATCAAATTTTTAAAATTCATTATATGTGTTTTATAGACATTATATAAAAATAAATTCAATTTTATGATTAAAACTGTATTGTTCAAAAATGAAATTTGATCACCTTTAGTGTAATTATTATAACATTATTATTTTGCATATTTATAAAATTTATTTGAAATAATAAACTTCATTTTCTAAATCATAATGTAAAAATCATCTTGGGGTGAGTGTTCGATAATTTTTAGAAAATATAAATTTTTCAATGATGAGTTAAAACTAGTTTTTAGTAACAATTTTCATTTATTTTAGAGAATTTAATGATAATGAATTTTTTTTAATATTGTTTAAAAAGTAATATAAGAAAAATTATATACCTATTAATCCAATTTAACTCATTCTAATAAATTTAATATTAAATGTTTATATAAATAATTTTAATCTTTTGGATATTTTTATTTAACAAAACAACTTTCCCATATCGTCTATATGATTAATATTAAAATAAATTTTGTTAATTTTGTGAATATTATTTCAAATAATGAATTCCATATTTATTATTATAATAATTAATATTATATAATATAATTGACTTAATTTTATAAAATAATGAATATTAAAAACAGTAAAAATATTTACAATGGTTGTGGTCAAAATGGGTTTATGTGGAGGACAAACTAAAATAATAATGGTTAAAAATGTCCCCAAACTTTTTAGAATTTTTTTGGCCATATTTAGACCTTATATATTATATGTTTAATAATGGAACATTTTGGTTCCTGGTGGAATCTGAAAAAACTAGGTACACTATTTTCTTTTAAAATGATTACAAGTGTTCCACTCACCTCACTTACAAGAGTCCACCCCCTCTACTCTCTTATTCACACTTCCAAAACCCATTATTTATCCTATTAACTTTATAAATAACTTCTTTGATTCTCTATTTTAATCCATGAATAATTATTTTGGTCTTAAATACATCCTAAATATCATTTTGGTGCAAACCAGATGAATTTATTCAAAGAAGAGCTAACACCTCAAACCGAGTGTATTATTTTGTTTCTCCCTCCAGATCTCTCAAAAGTTATTAAAACATTCTTATATAATAGCACCAAATTATTTAATATAAATATATTTTATTATGTTTTTATAATAACATAAATCTATCTCCTAATACCTTGAATTTGATATGGAAACATCATTTCTGTGTGTAGCATACTACCACCTCGCGAACCAATGTTATACGTTTTCTATAACCACCTATGATAGATAAACATAATTAAGGATTAAATTTTTATATATTATATAGATGAAATAATTATACTTATTTTCTTATTATATCTCATACACCTCCTTTATTTCTATTCTTTGGGATTATGATAACGTCGCCCATGTGTACATCAGACTATAGCCTCACGAAACGATGCAATTCATTCAGACATTGCATGAAAGGTAATAATGATGGTTTTAATGATAATATAGGATGTATATATGAAATTTAATTATTTATTTTATTGTAATATACTATTTTACATTCTTTATTTATATCCTTCAATAAATCATAAACAACGTTCATGTGGACATACCACCTACAGTCTAAATGAACAAGGTATTTTAATTTTATCTCTAACTTCTATATACTACTAGAAATACATAAATACTGAATATATATGATATTTATATCATTTTTAAGATTTTATAAATTATGGAAATGTGATGAAATTATCAGGGGAAAAATAACAAATCAAAAACAAATATGAAGAACAAAGTAGTTATTAATCGAAATGTTATTTTGACACTGAATTATTGAATAAAGGGTAGTAAAATTCCATAAGTTATACATAAATGGTATGGAAAATATTTGTATGGTTATACATAATATAAGTAATAAAATTATATTTATTTTATAGGATGTTCAATGGTGTAAAAAAGTATATTCTTATAGAAAGGTATTTCCATCTAATTTTTATATCCAAGAGATACATTCCATATTCAGTACCTATTTCGTTTAGATGGGGAATATACTTACAATGATTTTTTTTATTTTTCTAAATCTTATGAGGATTTTAAATTCAATTTTATGATATCTCTTTCATTGGGTTTACTGTTGAAATGTTACCAAAGTGGTAAGAGACTTTTCATCTCAATTTTTCTTCTTTGAGACATATTTTGTGTCATACACCTATATTATTTTCTGAGATATATATACATCCCATTGATAGGATATTTCATTAATAACCATTAATTAATGACATATATTATTTATCTTTTAATTTTATTCATTCACGGGGCTTATGATTTAGTGTTACCAAAGTGGTAATGGTTTTTTTGTACAATCTAATCATTTATTGAGATTGTTAATGTTTATGATTTTGATTATGAAATATTAAGATCCTTAACTCAAGAAACTCATGAATTTTCTTATCGTATAGTTATTTCAAGGGAATAATTTTTTTAAAATTATTTTTCTCACATTATATACTCAATAATTAAATGGATTTTTTTTCATAAAATTCATCATTATTTCACTATTTCTTGACAACCCATTTTTAGTCCAAAACCATGTTTTATAAAACTATTTTCCAAAAAAATAACATTTTAGAAATGATTTGTTAATGAAATTTTTACCCATGTTAGACTTTTGCATAATATTTTTTTTGAAATTAATATTAATGTCATTTTCCAAACAATGTGCATTTGAATTTTAAAAAAATGTAAAAAATATAATTTTTTTAAAATGAATGAATGTTATTTTTTGCTGTCAGGACCACTCATTATTTTAAAGATTACATTAAATGATTTGAAGGTTATTTTAAAAAATTATTTTAATTTTTTTTATTTTTTAAAATGTGTTTTCAAAGTGGAGGGTATATTTTCCTCAAGAAATATTTAAATGTTTTTAGTGATTCCTTTATAAGTTTTAATGTTTATTT
Source organism: Viscum album (assembly GCA_963277665.1). NCBI lineage: Eukaryota > Viridiplantae > Streptophyta > Magnoliopsida > Santalales > Viscaceae > Viscum > Viscum album. Next base: position 1,685,252,372 of record OY728141.1, on the reverse strand, counting down.
TCCAAGAAAATTATTTCCAAATGTTTTATATATTTTAAATTATAAAAAAATCATTTTCATTGAAAATTATTTCTCCTCATGAAATGTTCAAACTTTATTTTAAAAATAATTTTTCTACTATGATGAAATCTTTTAATTTTTCATTTTCATTACTATGCATATTATCCAAGAATTCCATTCTTACTAATTCTTTGAATAGGATCTGTTTATGATAAATGGAAGGTTATGAAACTAATTTTTCTTCCAAGGATTATACCCTAATAAAATATTTATGAGGCCTGATTCTTTTACATGGGTTTTTCTATGATGAAATTATGAAATGTATATGAAACCCCCATAATTTCCATGGGTTATGTTATGAGGTAATGATTTTAAAAACCATTTCTTTTCAAGGGTTTCGATATGATTAATGTTTTATTATCTCATGGATGACTTGTCTATGAATTTCATTATTTGATAGGTGGTACCTATATCTTATTCCAATGCATTGGGTAAGGATTGAAATCAATTAAGATAAATAGAACTAGAATAGGGAGAGATCCCAGTTCTGTATGGGGATTTTTACACTATGATAGTCATGAGAGTGAAACTTGAGTACTATGTAGGTTAGAGGAATGAAACCACTTGACTGTGATAGGAAGTGATTTTATACACATAAGTTTCAACCAAAAAAATATGTCATATGCTAATATTATGTTCCCATATTTCATGTTATCTGATTTTCTTGTTATTCATATGTTGTAAACTACCAATATTTATCCCATGACTCAGGTTTATAATATTTGATATGTAGGGAATGATTTTAAAATATTATTCTCATGTTCTCATACAGTTAAGATCATCTTATGATTATATATCTCCATTGTTTACCCTATTGATGAAATCAGAACTCATCATTTATTATACTTTATATCCATTAGTTTTTAAGATATGTTTTAAGTATGGTATGTCTATGAGGAGTAATACGTGGGAATAAATTTATTGGATATTTTTAAGATATTTTAGGGGAATAATATTTTTTCTCTAGTCTATAAAGGTGATATAAATTCTCTATCCTCAGGCATGAGTTTGTTTAAAGTAATGAGTTTTCATCAAAAAAAAATTAATATCTATTTATGAGATATTTAGGGTCCAAAAATTGGTACTAGAGGATCAGTTTAGTTGTCTATGGAAAAATAGGATGAGAAAACTTTAGTTATATCCCTAGGGTTATTTCTTATGGTTTTTTATGGATTTATCAAAGTATAATTCTTAGGAAGAGTCAAAGCATATAAAAATGTCTTGGAATTTTGATAAATGATTCAATGAGTGGATTCAATGAAATTTTATCCCAATTTCGATACTATTAGTGGATGTGACTTTTTATAAAACACTATGATTGTTTGAAATATTTTTATCAAAATAATTTAATATATTTGGATATTTTACATTACATGAAACATGAAGTTTAAACAAAACATGACATTATATTAAAATAGTTTTTAATATGATAGGTATCACCTTTCCATTGGAATTACATGTATGAATAAAATAAAAAACTATGAAAATTTATTTTTTATAAATTTATATAAAATAAATTATTTGGTAACAAATTAAATAGAAATTAATATATAAACTATTCCAAATAAAGGATATATATTTCTGAAATACCATTTTTATGAAAACATCCACATATTTCTTTATTAAATTAATCATAAAAAATCAGAAAAATGTAAATATTTTTTATATATTATATTTTTAATCAAATGATTAACATTCAACTTAAGAATTTTCTACAAAATAGAAAAGAGTAAATCTAATTATACTAGTAAAAACTGCACTTTTCTAAAATGTGGTATTTCCCCATTTTGTGAATGTATTTTAAAACTAGTATTCAGAACATTTTGAAATTTTATATGAAAAAATAATGTTATTTTTCTAATAAATATGTAAAAATCAATGTATGTTAATTTTTTTATAATTATTAGTGATGATAAATTTTAGGATGAATACTATAAAATACTTGTTTTTATTAATAATTATATTTTCTTTTAAAACTTTTAATGGAATTCATGTTTTTTAAGGTGGTTTTGGGGGAAGAGATTAAATTATATACATATATATATCAATCTAATATATGTAATTGGAATAATTTTGATATTTAATTTTAATATAAAATAACTGTACACTTGGGAATATTTTCTTACCAAAAGACAACATTCTCATTTTGTTTCTTTGACTAATATAAAATTATATACTGAAAATTATAAGAGTTAAATTTGAAAAATATATTATCTATTTTAAATTATGATAATTTATATTATTTAATAAGATCAACTTAATATTTGACTGAAATGAATAATAAAAAAGCATAAATTATTTACCATTATTAAAGAAACAATGGGTTTACCATGGGTTAAATTAAAAGTATGAGGGATAAAAATCTCCCAAAACGTATTAAAAACCATTTTTAATTCCATGTTGCAACCTTATATCTTTTAGTTTTGATAATGGATTGTTATATTTGATTTTCTCATGTGAAAACATGGGTATACATTTTTCTTTTAAAAAATTACAAGTTTGCCATTCACCTCACTTATAAATGGAAACACACTCTCATCTCTTATATACACATTATAAACCAATTATGTTGAAAAATACCTAACCAAAAAACATATTTAATTCCAAAATCTCATTCTATATTCATTATTTTGGTTAAAATCTAAACTTTTCAGTCTTTTAGTTTAAACCAAATTAGTTTTTAGAAAAATAGGTAAAACTCCTAACCGATAATTGTTTTCATTCTATGCCTCCTTAAAATAATTCTTAAAACATTATTATATAATAAACATCCTAAATTACATAATATTATTTTTTTATGTTAATTTAATTTCATAAATCCTTCTCCACTTCTATCAAATAGGTTATGAAATCATTATTCATGTGTGTGGTGGATTATCGCCTCACGAGCCAATGTTATTCATTCTACAACACCACCTCTCATGGTGGGATATAAAGATATATTAATATTTTATATATGATATGTTTGATATAATTATAAATTATCAATTATGATATATCTTATTCCTTCTTACATTCAATTCAGCTGGGGATATGATACATCCTTTGTGTAGATGATGGACTACCAACTCATGAAGTGATTGATTCATTTTTCACATAATTTTTACATGTAATGATCTAAGGATAGGTTTATATTTTTATATGTTTTATATATTAATTGTAAAATGATTATATAATGGTAATATATCGTTTAACCTACTCTCTTTCTAACCTTAACGAATATTGAAGCAGCATTCATGTGCAGTTATAACTTACCATCTTTATGAACATAATATTTCATTTTCTATCTCTAAATATTATTGATTATGATAAATTCTTATATTATGAATATATATAGTATTTATATAAATGATAAACATCTGTAAATTATTTAATGTTGATGAAATTATGTTGACCAAAATAAAAAGAAATCAACACTAAATAGAAAACAAATAAGTTATTACTCGAAACATGATTTTAACAAGGATTTATTGATAAACGGGTAATAAAAGGTCATAATTGAATCATATTTTGTACGATACATATGCATTTAGTTTTAAAATAAATTAATATAAAAATAATATTTTTATATATGTGGTTTGAACCTATACGAAGGATGTTGAGAATTAGGGTAATGGATTTCTAGTCTCTCTTTCATTTTTAGGGGACATATGCTAATTCATTACACTTTTCTTTTTTTAGTGAATGTACTTACCCTTTTAAATTTTATATCATGATTCCCATTATTTACATGTTATTAAAATTTTCATTTTAAGTTATTATTTATTTGGTCTTATGAATAAAATGACTAAAAAAGTGATAATGGATTTTTTGTCTCACTTTTATATTTGTGAGATACTTGCCTTTTTACCACTTGTTTACTATATGTGGTGTATATAATATCCATTAATGTCTATTATATGTATTCTAATTAATATTTTGGTGATTGAAATAACTATTTGGGGATCTATCTTTCACAGGGTTTATGATTCAAAAGACACCCTAGAAGTAAAGGATTTTGGTCTCAATTTTTCTTCTTTGAGACTTATGTCATCTCATGAACATATATTATATTATAAAGTGTATATATATCCACTGTGATAATAAATATCATTGATTTACTTAATTTTATTTTATTTTTACATTAAATTATCTTTATTATTTTGTGGGTCTTACTATTAAATGTTACCAATGTGGTCAGAGTTTTATGAAATAATATCACGGTTTATCAGGATTATTTATGATTTTGTTTCCGATGATGAAATATTATGATCCATCTCTGAATAAAATCATGAATTTTCTTATCCTTTATTTATTTATTTATAATAAATGTTTTTATTTTATTATAATCTATTTATGTTCAAACGATATTAAAATAATGTTTATATTAAATAACATTTTTATTTATCTCTTCAATTGAAAAAATATTTTTCGTCAAATATAGTGTCCTATAAAATGTTTTTAAAATTGTTTCCAAAATTTGAAAAATATTTATTAGCTAAATGTTTACACATGATTTATTTTTTTATTGAAAATTTTGAAAGAAATATGCAGGATTTTTTTAAAATAATGCCTATTTGGGTTTTACTAATAACATGAAAGAAATATATATTTTAACATGTATGGTATAAATATAATTTCCCACCACTCTGACCATTTTTTCATTTAATATTCATTCAAAATTATTCATGTTTTTTGAAAATAAAATGATTTTAAATGTTTTTTATGTTCTAAAATGTATTTTTTAAATTTGAATTGATATTTTTCTCAAGAATAATTTGAAATTATATTTGAAGATTAATTAATACCATTCAATGATTATTTTCAACGAAAAAAATTTATGAAATTATTAATGATTTTTTAGTTTAAAAAGTTATTTTCAAAGAAATATATTTTCCTCATGAAATGTTTTAAACGATCTTCAAATATCAATTTCCATCTAAGATAAGAACATATTATATAACCTACACCATACTAGGGTATGATCCAAGAATACCATTCTTATTATTTCTCTAAATTTTTTTGGATAATGGATTTTTTTAATGAAATCCATTTCTATTATATGGGTTACACTTTATGTAATTTTTTATTGGACCAATATATTTTTCATGATTATGCTATAATGAAATGATAAAATGGTTTTAAAACATATCTCTGTTTCACATGTTGTGATATGATGAAATGTTTTTAAAACCCATTTCATTTCATAGTTTGTGATATGATGAATATTTTATGATCTTTAGAAACATATAAATATTATTTTCATTATGTGATGGGTAGGACCTTTATCTACCTCTAATTAATTTGATAAAGATTTATATCTGATGGGATTTAAAGGAGGGTATTGGGGTGTGAAATATGACCTGTAAGAGACTTTTTCTACTATAATGGACATGGGAGTGAATGTTGACTAGTATAATGGTTTGGAGAGGGAAGCCATTCGACTTTGTTACCCATGTATATGATCCTTTACTATTATGGAAATGTTTTCTATGCTATATGTATGCCATTATTTCGTGTCATATTCCAATGTTTTTCTCTCATTCATAATGCACATTGATTTCCTTTTCATTAATGTCTTATGAATAGAAAATATTTATACCATAACATAAGAGTTTTATCTTTTATACATTAGGTATGGTTATCATTTTTATTTATCATGTTATTATACACTTATGCTCACATTATTTCTACACATTTTCCCTTATTTATCTTTACTGAGAATATAATCTCACCCTTTTTTATGTTTCCTTTCTCTAGTTTTTTAATATATGTTTTATGTAGGATATGCTTATAAAGAGTAAAAAATGTAAGATATTTATTTGAAACACTGAATATGTTTCACTAAATATAAAGATTGTATACCTACTCATTGAATGAACAAAACCATTACCATCATCATGAATGTATTTGTGTAATTTAATGAATATTCAAGTAGAAAGTTTTAATATCTATGTATGAGAATCATATGTCACTAATGTTGGTTTTAGAGGAAAGGTTTATTTACCCTTTAGAAACTGTGATGAGAAAACTTTAGTGAAATACCAAGGTTTATTTATATGGATATTTCAATTGATAAACACAAGGATAATTGTAAGGATGGTATAAAGTATAAGAAAATGTCATATTTTTTAAAGGATAGAGTAAGGGGATTCCAATATATTACATCCCTATCTAGATACAAAAAGTGGGTATGTCTCTGGAATAGAATCTCCCAGGTTTAACAACTATGAAATAGGTACACTGAGATAGAATTGAATGACAACTAGTGCATGATAGGAGGCCATCCTACACAACTATCATGACACTCCTAGGGGATATGACTTTGAAATTCAAAATCTCTTTAACAATAATCATGAATGATTTAAATATTGACCATTAATAACCATTAATAATCGTATGGTGTAGTAGATAAAAAATAAGGTTTCATTATTTGTACATCCTATAGGTGATTTTGTGTTAATTTTTGGTTCTCCACTTTGATTATTTTTTCGCAGATTTTGATTTTTAGTTTTCTTCAATTACAGGATCCATAAATAATCAAATTAATGTTGAATTTGATATACATATTTTTTAGGGGAAACCAAATGGGATGATGACTATAGTGAATGTTATTGCGATTGTGACTAATTAAATATCACAATATAGGATTATCATCTTTCAAATTAACCAACTCTCAAACTCACTAAATAAATGATAGAGATTTTTGATATTTTGGGTGGTGGAGACCATGGAGGAAAAAAGATTGTGTTTCCTTTAAGTTAAGAACGTTCGAAGAAAGGCCCAATTAAATTTCTTATAAGAACAAAAATATGTTTTGATTGTGGAAAAAAGGACTCAAATAATGTAATTATAGATTAAATTAAATTTTCAGTAATCTCAATAGATGATAATAATGGGATCTATAATATATAATCAATGCTTTAATGCTTCAAATGTGGAATATATGGGATTTATGAAATTCAATATCCTGAGGGAAAATATCAAGAAGAGAATTAGCCAGGTGGTATGCGTAATGGTTATACTATGGCTGATGAGGAGACTAAAAATGGAATATAAAAGTTATGGGCTGTTATGATAGTATTGTTTATGTTAAACAAGAGTAGCATGATTAAATAGAGGTTGATGAATTTTAATACATGATTTATATATCACATTGTAGGAAATAGGTAATAAGGAATAAGATGACGAATCCCAATAAATGGTTTTAGATGATGTGGAAAGTTTAAAGTGTGTGTGTATTGAAATTCTTGAATTTTGTTATAATAATCATGAAATATATAAGGACTTTTTAGTACAAGTTTTTCATTAAGGATTTTAAAAAAATGTTGAAAGGAACCAATGACCTAGAATACTTAATAAATTGAGAGGGGATATTTGTATAAAGGGAATATAACCCTTAAAATGATCTAAAACTTGAAAAAATGACCTTCATTTTGGATACATATAATATTGATATGAAAAAAGTAAATTGGATAAGATTAATGACCATATAACTTATTAATTATTTGTGGAAAATGCGGTTAATGTTATCCTTGTATGATTTTAATGCATTATTGGGTTTATGAAATATATTCAATAATTGTTGGATTTATTCAAATAATTGGGATGTATATATGTTTTCATTAATGATTTATGGAAATTTTGGTTATAACCATGTTTTATTAAAATATATTATTAAGTTTTATATTTTGTGTGATAATCAAGAGTTACATTAAGACATGTGGGGGATAAATGTTATGTTCAACTTCATTATAAATTTCAAATTTGGGTAGGGTTATAAGGTTAAAAATTTATGGAAGATTTTATGTTGAATATTGGATGTGGATTTATATATTAATGTATTGTTTCATCATATAAATATTTATACATAACTTGTGATAACTAGTTTTTTTATAATAAATGGAGATAGAAGTAATGACTTATCATTGTTTTATGTATCTTATTTGGTTTATCAATCATGAAAAATTCATCTCTTAGAGTAAGAGTTGAAGTGGAAATTGATCAAGGAACAACCAATGGATGGGATTGATCTTATGAAATATAATTAAATCAAGTAAGTATATCTTCTCATTAAAATTCAATATAATTCGGAAAAGGATTCTAAAATAACAAAAATTCTATATCATCATTTTTTATGATATCAATAACCAATTATGAACCTATTTGGGTTTCAGATTTTTGGTTGTTAGCTTGGTCTTGACCATGTTACCTATCACTCTCCAACAGTATTTTGTGTGAGTTCTCTCTTGTAAGCCCATCTCTTCACATCCAACCTATATTCTTATATTTGGAAACCTAATATGAGTTAGTCTATATGACCTTTGCACATGCCCTTCAATCTTTTTAATTGAATGTTTTATTGACACTTTTTATTCTATGGGTTTCCCAAAAATGGAATTTCAGAGGTTAAACCCATATTTATAGTGACCCAATACTTTTATGCATATTATTAGATGATTTTATGATTATTTATCTACTAAATACAACCCAAGGATCAGAAGGCCTATTGTATTTGGATGACTGTGAACATATTTAGGAAACATAAAACTATAATAATATTTTTTTATTAATATATATTATGATCTTCTAACTCCATTTGAGGTTATAAAATTTCATAGGATAACCCAAGGAATACATATATAAGATAGATGAGATAAAAATATATGTAATGGAATAGACATGGAAAATAATCATAACACGTGAGTCAGAAGGCAAAACAAAATATCCTAAAAAGCATCGATCATGAATATAAATTTTGAGTCATGAGATATAGAACATGGAATAATATGATCATGTAAATATATTAATGTGGAAGAAATATATTTCATTACATAAACAAGACTTAATTATAACTACTATGATGGTATCAAATGGTAGACAGAGTCCCATAATCGATTAGGATTACTCCTGAATCCCATACATAACATCCGATGAGACAAAAAATTATCCAATTCATTGTATCTAAATATGGTAACCCCCATTATAATATATATATTTTTTTATTGTACCCAAAAATAAATCAAACATATGAAATAAATTTAAGGGTTACAAATGGAAAGAAAGGGGTTTCATAATCTTGTCATAAGGCATAACAAAATGGTGTAACATAATGGTATCCATTATAAAAGGATTTAAATTATTCTTGGAAATTGATAAATTAAAAATAATAATTGATAAAGAATAAAAATTTCCAACTAAAGTGAAATAATTAAAAATAGTGGTTAGGTGAATTTAGAAATATAAAACTTAAGCATGGTTTTTTGGAAATCAATAAAGAGTCCTTAAAGGGGATAAAAGAATAATTACTTACAAAATGAAAAAAATCACTAAAATATTTTCTCATGAAAAAATTAGTAATTATATAACATATGGGAGGATTGGAAAATTTTATGGAGGGTACTTTATAAGGGGTAAGAAACATAGAAGTTCCCTTTAGTCGGGTTTTCTTATCATGAGGAATTGAGAAGGGAACCTTTTTAAAAAATGAATTTCATATCGAAGACAATGAATTGAGATAGATATATATTGGTTGGGAATATATAAAAAAGGTGAAATGTACATACGAAGAATTAAGAGATAAATTGAGGCAATGAGAGGTATAGTGCTAACCGAAGGGAATATAGAGGTTCAGATATATCCCTTACATTATGACTGAATGCATTTTGATCTTTTACATAATGTCATATAAATAATATATTAATTAATTAATTAATTTTTTAAAAATTATCATATATTTTATTTTAAATAATTTTATTATGTTTATTTATAGTCTTCATTATTAGTTATAATGTTGAATTTTCTTGTTCCGGGAGCGTTCGTTTCAGGGTTTAATGGTATGTTAACTTGTTTATGATAATGTAATTAATATTCTAATATAAATAATTATTAATAATAGAAATGAAAATTTATTTATTAACTTATCCAATTAATCATTTTTTAGAAATTTTGATGATTCATTTAATAAAATGTTAATAATAAATGTTTAATTTATTTTGGTAGTTTTCCCGACTATCTCAAACAACTTTCATTTTATTAAATGTTATTGAAATATAATCTTTACATAATTTTAAATAATATATAATATATATTATTTGATAATTTTTAACAATTATAAGTGAATTTAAAACTACTGTTAAGGAACTATTGGAAAACGAAAACTCATCTTTCATGAAGGTGGTTAACCGGCAAAACATGGACAATGGTTTCATTTGAATTTCAATAAGAGGAGATAAAAAGGGTTGAATAGAAAATATTACATTATAAATATAAAAATATTTTATATATGTCATACTAGATTCAATTTTAAGTTTTCAATGAAGTGTTTTAAGAGAATGTAGAATAAGAAAATAAAATAAAAGAGGTAGCTTGAGAATTTTTCCACTTGGATATCACATCTTCAATGAATCCCTTAAAGAAGATGGGAATTTTATTTTTATGATTATAGAGGAACCATTATATGAGGACAGTTATTACTATAGGGTTTGGAAAATAATTTTTATGCATACATTTTTATATGGTGTTAGGAATAGGGGTGGTATTTATAAGTGGAGGAGAGGGGAGTTTTTATTATTATGTTCATTAGTTTACTATTTTGGATCAAGATTATAAATAGTATTGATTCATCTAAAAATATACATTTAATGGTTCATTTATGTTCTAAACAATTGGTTCTTAGATCATCCATGACTTTAAAATCTATTTATTTGGGTTATAATGTTAAATACAATAAATTGTTGTATTTCACTATTCACAAAAAATTCAACTATTTTAGAAAAATACTAAAAAATAAACATAACCATTTATCAACATGTAGTTTTAGAATATGGATTCAATTTTATAAAAATAATATTAAGAAAATTAATTTTTAAATAAATTTATTATTTATTCGTAGAGAAATCTATTTTAATATTATGATCTATTTTATAACCATTTAAAAAATTACTTGTGGTCAATGAAAATTATATTTTTATTATAACAAAACATGATATAAATTTATGAATTCCTTTTGTGATTTTTTTAAATAATTATATTCAATATAAAATTTTAAATAAATCCTTCATATTTTATAAAAGTATGAACACATAATTTACCATTTTTAATGAAAAATTTACTTATACCATTATATAATTATATAATATTTACATTTTATAAGATAACTAAATATTATTTTACATTTCCATAGGCGAGGTTACTATTCTAATAGTAATATTACTATTCCTAATGTTGAGATTTATATTCCAACTGTCAAGTTACAATTTTAGCTTTCAGATTACTATTCAAATGATAAGATTTATTACAATCATATGGTTTCCTTGCATAATATAAATACCAATTATTCAATTAAATATTTAATCAATTATAATTTCTCTCAATTTTCAATATAATTTCATCATAAAAATAAATATCATTTTTTAAAATAATTTCATATTTCCACCTTGTTGTTCACTATTTAAATCATTTTGGTGGATTAAACAAATCCAAATTCTTTTATTCCAATTCTCTTATTTTTTATTTATTTCCCTACTTTAATAAGATTCATTATTTTTAATTTCTTATTTAAATAATGTTTCATTCTTTATTTATGAGAATAATGTTTTTTGGTATCCCTGTTAGATGCATGTCAATTATGCTACATAATTAATTTATAAGAAGAGAAACTACATTAACAAAATTATGGGTTGTTACATAATTTATTGAGAAAAAGTTTAAATTATTGGGTAAAATTTATTTAATTAGTATAGAATGTATCACCCAGATATTTTGTGAAAAGTTTTTTTCCAACAAATTTTAATCTTTTTGATATTTTTTGTTACACATTACCCCAAGAATAAAAGTAACCTAGCATAATATTAAAATATTATTACTTAATATGATAGTAATCAAATTGTTGTTGGAATGGTGGATATGAATAGGATTAAGTAAATTATGAAAATATTTGTTTTATAAATTCAAATAAAATGAATTCATTAGTGACCGATTAATTGAAAATGAAAATAAAAAATTGAAAATAATGGAAATCATTTTATAATAAACTAATTTTTTTTCTGCAAAAAAACTTTTTTTACAAAATTAAATTAAAAAAAATCTCATTTAATGAGTTATTTTAAAGAAATTTATATATTATATATTCAATAAAATTTTTAACATTCATATTATGTGTTTTATACACATTAGAAAAGAATAAATCCCATTTTACCATTAAACACTGTATTTTTCTAAAATATTGTTTTGTCTAATTTTACATGCTTATATTAAGAAATGTTTTTGAACCACTTATAAAATTTATTTTAAAAAATAATTTTTAGTTTTTAAATCATAATTATAAAATTTTAATATGGCGATTGTTTTATAATTTTTTGAGAAAATAAATTTTTTGATGAATAGTGAAAATTACTGGTTTTTATTAAAAATCGACATTTCTTATAATTATTTTAAAAACATCAACTAAAATTTTGGATGGATTTAAAGGATAAATTATACCCATTATATTTATTTTAATAGAATTTATGTAATTTTAATCATTTTGATATTGAATTTGGATATTAAAACTTTTAATCGTTTGAACATTTTCTCTTTGGAAACATGCTTATCATTGCATCTGCGATATTAATATTTAATTAAATTTCATGAATATTTTTAATATAATTTTAAAAAATAAATTAAATATTAAGAATTTAAAAAATATATATTATCTAATATTTTTATTTTTTACCGTAATAAATAATAAAAACACTGAAAAATATTTATAGTGGTTGTAGTAAAAAATGGGTATACCATGGGGTTAAACTAAAAAAGATTAGCGTTAAAAATTCTCCAAAACTTGTCCAACACCCATTTTATGTAACGTTTTATACTTTATATATTATTGGTTCTATAATGAGCCATTTTTTACTCTTTTATCATGTGAAAAATGTTAGTAGACCTTTTTCTTTTCAAAAATTACAATTGTGTCACCCACCTCAACTGTAAAAGGCCACCCCCTCTTCTCTCCTCTTCACACTTTGAAAAACTATTAGATCATAAAAAATCTACCCAAATCACTTCCTTTATTCAATCCTATAATTTTAGAATAATTATTTTTTATATAAATATATCCAAGGATGTATTTTTGTGCAAGCCAAATGTATTTTCCTGAAGAATAGGTAACATCCCTAATCGAGCATTTTATTTTACTTCTTCTCCCACCTAATTCAAATAAATATAAATAATTATGATATAATAATTAAATATATTCAATATAATGCAATGTTGTTATATTAATTTAAATTTTATAACCCATCTCATCTTCTATCAAATGTGTTACGAAATAATCATTCGTGTGTATGGATACCTACTTCCCTTTGAACCAATGTTATTGTTTTTACATCACCACCTCTCAAGGGTAGATAAAATGAATTATTTTTATTAATATATGATATTTATTATATTATTATACTTATGAATTATAATATCACATATTAATTCTTAATATTATTTTCATTGGGGATTTGATAACATTTTTCGTGTTTACTACTGACTACCACATCACAATGTGATGTGATTTATTTTTCCCATCTACATTACATGGATGGTAATAAGGGTATATTTTAACAAAAATATATGATAAATATGAAACAAAAATTATTTTATAATTTTAATATAAAATCTAAATTTCTTACGTTCTTTCCATCATGAAAATGGGAACATCATTTGTGCATAGGTAAGGCTTACTATCTCCATGAATGGAGTATTTAATTTTCTATCTATAGATTTTTTTGATTAAGATAAATACATATATAATGAATAATTATGATATTTATATCATGGTTAATGTTCAGGATATTATTTTACCCTGATCAATGTAAGTGGAAAAAAACCACATATTAAAACTTATATGAAAATCAATGTAGTTATTAACTGAAATGTGATTTTAACAAGGAATTATTGATAAACATGTAATAAAAGGTAATAAGTAAATAATATATGATATGATAGAAAATATATTGTTTCTTTTATATATATATAATAAATATATAATTACGATACATGAGGTTTGGACATGTACTATGGATGTTGATACATAAGGTAACTGATTTCGAGTCTATCTTCCATTTCTGGAAGACATATGCCAATTATCCACTCATTTATTTTGTGTGGTGTATTTAATACCCCAATGACATGTTATATCATGAATATACTTCTTTTAATTATATTTAATATTTCTTTTTATTTTATTATTTTGTTTTGTAATTACGATTCAAAATACTACTAAAGTGGAATGGGATTGTACATATCACTTTTATATCTATAAGATACATGTCATATTCACTACTTTTTTCATATATGTTTGGTACATACTATCATTGAATGTATTTGTAAATTTTTTTCCAATTAAAATTATTTTTATTTATATATCTATTTCAGTACCTATCTTTCATTTGGTTTATGGTGGAAAAGTTACCCAAGAGGTAAGAAAGTTTTGGTCTTAGTTAACTTTTATTGAGACATGTGTCATGTTGTGAACGTATCTTCTAATATGAGGTGCATATGTAGTCCCTTTTCATGTAATATTAATAATTTTTTATTATCATAATTTTTTATGTTCCATTTAATAGTATTATTTCATGTGGAATATGATTCAATGTTACTAAAGTATTCCGAGTTTTATGATACAATCTCATCATTTATCAGAATTTTTCATAATTTTGTTTGTTATGATGAATTTTTATGATCCATATCTCAATTAATATATGTATTCTATTCTACTTGGTTATTTTATGAGAATAATGTTTTTTCATAATTTTCTTCAATTTGTGTACTCAGGAGTCCTAAATATTTTTTTTAATAAATATCATCTTAATTTCTCTCTTAGGATTAAAACCCCTTATTCATCTGAAACCATGTTTTCCAAAAATGGTTTCAATTTTTTTGACATTATTAATATTATTTATTAAATTAAATTTTACACATTTTTTACTTTTTACACAAAATATTAAATTAAATATTCATATATTTTTCTAAACAATTCCCATTTTAATTTTACATAAAGTGTAGATGAAATTTTTGGTTTATCATGTATGGTATGAATGAAATTTCCCACCCACATGACAAAAAACTTCTTTAAGGAATAATTTTTTTTCTCATAATTTTTTAATATAAATTATATTCATAATTATTTATTTCTTAAAAAGTGTTTTTCTAAGTGGATATAATATTTTTCACAAGACATGTTTTAAATTATTTCTAAAGCATCTTTTATAAGTTTCAATGTTTTTTTTCAATGAAATGTATTCCCAATAATATTCATGAATTTTTAGTTTTAAACATTTATTTAAAAAAAATGTTGTTTTTCTCAAAAAATATTTCTTATTATATTTCAAAAATCATTTTCCATATAAGATGAAATATGTTGATGATAAATTTTTCTAAATTGGGATATTATCTAAGGATAAAATTTTTATTATGTATATGAATAGTTTTTTTATGATGAAATGAAGTTTATGAAACTTTTTTCTCATCCATGGGGTACACCATGATGAATTTTTTATTATTACTTATTATTTTCACAACATATTTTATGATGAAATGATTAAGAAACCTGTCTATTGTCATAGGTTATGATAAGGTGAAAGGATAATGAATCCAATTTAATTTCATGGGTTATGATACGATTAATTTTTTATAATGTTTTGGAAAAAATACATATGAATTTAATTATTTTAAGGGTGGGAACTAAATCTCCAAACAATTGATTTTGTAAAGATTTATATCTTATGAGATACGAAATAATGGAATTAGAAGTGAATTGAGTTTAGTAAAATACTTTTTATGGTCTGATGGTCATAGAATTGTACCTTGACTATGGTGATGGTTTGGGGAATAAATCCACTCTACTACGATAACCTTGGATGTGATCCTTAACAATAATGGAAATGAGTTTGTATGTTTATGTGTATGCCACAATTTCAGGTCCTATGTTAATGTTATTATATCATGGATCATGTTATTTTATTTACTTATTATTCATGTATTATGAACTCCTAATATTTATTCTATGACTCAAGGTTTTAATCTTTGATATGAATGTTATGGTTTTCATATGTTATACTCATATTCTCATGACCTTATGCTCACATTATGTTTATATACTTTCCCTTGATTACACATACCCTATGTCTGAGCCCACCCTTTCTTACATTTCATTTCTCTTGGTTATAGAGAATGGTTTTAAATATGTAATTTCTATAAAGAGATAAAAATGGGAGGATCATGGTAGAAAACATTGAATAACATTCACTAAATGAGAATATTGCCTACCTAGTCTCTAAAGGCACTAAAAAATTACGATCCTCTGGTATTTGTTTGTGTAATGTAATGAATATTGATCTAAAAAGATGTAAAATCTATGTATGATAAGCCTAGTTCATAATACTCTTCCATATATGTGTCTAAGGATAATAACTATAAAAGGGGATTAGGGATATGGACTCGATCATTACCTAGTGAATGAAAATGATCCATGCTTCACACATAGTTTGAAACTCTTAGGGGATATGTTTTGTAAATTCACAAACTCATTACAATATATCATAAAAAATTTAGATAATATCCATGAATGAATGAGGTTAAGAATATGGAGTCACTAATTTAAAATATAGTGTCGTGATTTAGACATACTATATGTGATTCTTCAAGATTATGTAGTTTCATACTATGAATATTGTTACTCATGCTATTATTTTAGTTTTATCAAGTGATATGAGCCATAAAGAACTATATTAACATTGAATGTGATATAAAATGTGTTGATGAGAAACCAAATGGGATGATAACTGGCATGAAGGAAATTTAATTATTCCTAATCAATTATCATGATATAAGATTGACAAATTATACCTTAACTGACTCTTAAACTCACCAAATAAGAAAAAGATAGATTTTATTGAGTTTTTATGGTGAAAAATATGGATAAAAGTATATTATGTTATATGTGTCAAGAATTAATAAATAAGGACTCAATTAGTGTCTTAGAGTAATGATAAGATTCTTTGGGTTTTGAAACAAATGATAAAATGTGAGTAATTTCAATAGAAAAATGAAAAATTCGTTTAAGATAATAGATTAGAATAGTGGTATCCCTAAAATATAAATTAAGGGGGGATATTTAAATTTTGGAAATTATAGTCATTGGGAAAATTGATATCCTAAATGTAAATATCATGAAGAGAATCAGATTGGATATATTAGTAATTGTTATTTTTTAGATGATGAAGACACTACAAATGACATATAAAATGGAAGAAGTGTTGAGGACATAGATGATGAAGTTAGGGTTTTTTTGTATGAATAATTTGAAATGATTTATGTTTTAATATTTTGGAATTAGAGGAATTATATTTTTCTCAGTGGTATTTTGGTTCTTAAATAATGAATCATCTATGAATTGTTCCACATTTATTTTTCATTATGGATTTTTAAGAATTTATTTAATTTTATTGATGGCCTAAAAAAGTTATTTAATAGAATGCTGATAATTTTATGAAGGTAATATAATCCAAAATATGTTCCTGATGTTGAGAAATTGGATTTTATTTTGGATAATGAGATTATCGATATAGAAAAAGTAAGCTTGAGTGTATTGATTACCTTTGAATATATTAATGATTTGATGGAATTTTTTTAGGTTATAATTAATGGAGTATATAATATTTTGGTATTTATGGAATATATTAAATAATCTACTATTTTATTTAAGGAATAATTAAAGAGTTAATATTTAAAAAAAGGTTTATTTACATTAAGGTTTTATGGTTATTAAATATACTAACATGCTCTGAGAAAAAATATGATCAATGTGTTCAAATATTTTATTATGTTACATTATAATAAAATACAGGTTTTTTGGGGGATTAATGATTATTATGTTTTTGAAATTTATTGAACTTATTTCTATATTTTTGGATTTCAATTTCATCCAAACATGGAAGAGAATTAAGGTCAAATATTCATGTAATGGATTAAGTTAATCTTTGGATTTTATTAGATAACCATTGATAAAAAATTTCAAAAAATAACTAGAAAAATATGGAATGACATATCATTCTTTTATGGATCTTATAATCCACTAGTGCTTCATACATAAAAAAATCAACTTTATCTCATGGTGTAATATGAAGTGGAAATATATTAAACAACAAAAAAATGGTGAGATTATGATTATTAAATGGAATGAAATCGAGTATGTATATCTCCTCATGAAAATTCCCTATCATTATAAAACATATCTTGAAATAAAATGTTATAAAAAAACTATTAGTTTTTATGATATCAATGTACTTTTACTAAAAAATTTGGTTTATTGTTTTTTGATTTCTTATTTTCACTTTAATATTCAATTTCATGATACAAATGATCTCGGTCACTCTTTATGATTAGTTGGATATTATTCATTTCTACCATGGCCAAATCTTCAATTCCCACCTTTATTCTCTTATTTAGTGACCTTGTATGTGTCTTTCCATATGACCTGTACACATACCATTCTCTCATTTCAGTAGAATGATTATTTAAAAAGTTTTATAATGTTTATTTCCCCCAAATGCATTTTTAAATGTTAAAACCTTGTTCACCAAGCATAATTTTAAATTTTGAGGTGGCAATTTTATTAAGGGGTTCAAATGTAACACCCTGAGATTTTTTGAAATATTTTAAAAAAATAAATTTAATATTTTTGAGATTTTATTAAACATGAAACAATGATATTTGATTGTATAACACACAATACTGAGTTTATCTTGTATTACACAAAACCCTAAGTTTAGCTTGTGTCATTCACAACATCGAGTTTAAACTAAATGTGACACTCTACTACAATTTTATTATTTCATATTATAGTTATCACCTATAAATTAGAATAGAAGGTGTGAATAATATTAACTAAATTATAAAAACATGTTTCTTATAAATTTTTTAAAACTGAATCACTTACAAGATAATTAATTATAAATGAAAATAAAATGTATTTGAAAATAAAAGAAAACTTTTATGAAAAAAATTTTGAGGATGAAAAATGTGTTTTAACTAAATAATTTAAACAAATAATTTTTGGTGAAATGGTATATTGAAATTTAAATGTAATAAATTTGGTCAAATGTTTATCAAAAATCATATGTTTTTTTCTAGACAATGATAAGAATAAATCCAATTTTATGGTTAAAAATGGTATTTCTCTAAAATCAGATTTTTTCCTCTTCTAAAAATATTTTAAATTAAATTAAATATAAATTTTCATAAATTATTTGAGAAAATTATATTAATTGTTATAATCATCATGTTAAAACTATCATGAGGTAAATATTTTTGAATTCTCTAAAAAGTTAATTTTTATTATGAATATTGAAAAATACTAGTTTTTATTAAGAATTATCATTTATTTTAATAAAAAAATATAAATTATTTTTAGATTATTTTAAAAGTAATATTTTCTGTAATATTTTTCCATTCAATCAGTTTACGTCATTGGAAATAAATTAATATTGAATTCTTGTATAAGTTTTTTTACTCTTTTGAGCATTTTCTCAAGGGAAACAACTATCTCATAATGTATATAGAATTAATTTTCCATTTTACTTTTAAAATTATGTATATATAATTTAGAAAAAATGGATTCTATATTTTGAATAAGAAAATTTTTTATTACCTAAAAATTTCAACTTAATGTTGTATCGTAATGAATAGTAAAAATAGTAAAATTTATTGACCATGGTTAAGGTAATAATCGGTTTAAACAGGGTTGAACTAGAAATAATTGTGTTAAAAGTTAACTAAAACATTTCCAAAACCAATTTTAGGGCCATATCTAGACCTTATATCTTATTTTCTCTATAATGACCCATGTTGGTACCTTTTCATGTGAAAAACATCAGTACAACATTTAAAAAAAATAACAACTGTATCAGTCACCTCACATATAAAATTCCACCCCTCTCCTCTTCTCTCCATGCATACAAACCACATTTTTTATCCAATACCTAACCGAATGTCTTCTATTATTCCCATATATCATCTAATAAGACTTATTTTTTTATAAATACATCATATAAATCCTTTTTGTGAAAACCAAAAGATATTGCCCGAAGAAGATATAACGCCAATAGCTAAACATTTTTTTATCCCACCACCTACTTCAATAATTATTTAATAATTATTATATAGATACCACTTTTTATGAAATATAATTATATTTTATTATGTTAATGTAATTAAATAAATTCCATTCTTATTCTATCAATGGGATATGATATTATCATTTGTGTGAACAGTGAGCCCCCACCTCATGAATTGATGTTATTTGTTTTTAATCACCACCACTCAAGGCAGGATATACTGATGGTCTCAATGATTATATAAGATATTATTGTACTTATTTAAATATTATATCACATAATCCTCCTTACATTCCATTATTTTGGAATACGATAATGTCATTGTGTGTACGGTGGACTACCGCGTTATAAAACGATGTGATTCATTCATTATTTACATAGAAGGTTATATGGATGGTTTTATGTAAAATATTATATATATATATATATATATATAGGTCATAAACATGTTAATATAACTTTAATGTATTATTTACTTTTATTTGTTTTATAATCTTGAGAAAATGTAAACATCGTTTATTTATACATATGGTCTATTGTCTCCATAAAGAGTGTATTTCCTTTTCTAACACGAACTTTTATGGACTACTATAAATACATATATAACGAATATATACTATATTTAAATCATGGATATCATTTTGGAGATGTTGTTACCATGATCAAAGTATGAAGACCAAGAAAATAAAAAATCAAAACATACAAGGAAAAAAGTAGTTATTACCCGAAATGAAATTTTAACAAATATTTATTGATAAATGGTTAATAAAGGTCATAATTAATTATTATATGGTATAATGAGTATGGTTATGGATATATAATATATTTATAATAAAATTATATTTACAATAAATTATTTTTTAACTTGTATAAAAGAATTTAAGACTAAAGGTGAGGGATTTTCTTCTCACTTCTATATCCATGAGATATATGCCATATTCACCACCTATTTATTTTATCTGGTGTATATAATTCTCATGAATATATTTCAGGATGATTTTTCATAAAATTACGATGATTTAAATTTCCATATAAGGATATCTCTTTTATGGGGTTTACAGTTCAATTGTTACATAGCGGTAAGGAATTGTTCGCCACAATTTCTGTTCATTGATAAATACGTTATGTTATTCCCCTATCTTCTTTTCTAATAATTATATAATCCACATTTGACATGTTATATCATGAATCTAATTTTATTCATGATATATATTAGGTTTCATTAAATTTTTTCCTCTCATGGGGCTTATGATTAAATGTTACCAAAGTAGTAATGGTTTTACGATACAATCTCAACATTTACCAGGATTATTTATCTTATTATTTATATGATGAAATATTTTGATCCATCTCTCAAGAAGCAGAGGAACATTATTCTCCTCTGGTTATGCCCTGATAATACCAATTTTCCATTAATTTTCCTTTCCTTATGTAACGAATATTTCATGGAATATTTTAAAGAAAAATCACCTTTGTTACAATATATTTTTCATAATCCCATATTTCTTCCAAAAAAATGATTTCATAAATTTTATTCACAAATTCTTTTAATATTTTTGAATTATTTTTTAAATAAATATTTACCCATGTTTTAATTCCTTACAAAATGTTCTGAGAGGAATTGTAACATCGTAGGTAAATAAATAATAATAAATTTTCATACTTATTAATATTTGGGAGTTATGTATTAATTTTAAATTAAATGGGATTTTATTTTCTATGTCATACCCAACACACAACAACCGGTATTTTTTAAAATCTTATATTTCACACAATGCTGAGTCATACTGAAAAATAAAAATATATTATTATTTTAAATGGTAGTTAACGCCTAACCGTTGTATTGTCTGGAATGAATAGAACTCAATAAAAATATTATTATACATGTTTGTTAAATTTTTTTTACATTTATTAAATAATATTTAGAGGCTTAAAGTGTTAATGAATATAATTTTAAGAGTAAATACTCTAATATGTTTTAAAAGATCAATTTACAGCCTTTTGATGGAGAACCCACTTTAAATATAGTTTTGATCAATTTTATATGTT
Source organism: Viscum album (assembly GCA_963277665.1). Classification (NCBI taxonomy): domain Eukaryota; kingdom Viridiplantae; phylum Streptophyta; class Magnoliopsida; order Santalales; family Viscaceae; genus Viscum; species Viscum album. Next base: position 1,685,230,137 of record OY728141.1, on the reverse strand, counting down.
CTATTTGACAAAATAAAATTCGTTTTTAGAATCCAGACATCAAAATTTACTTTGGGTAATGTTTTGGTATTTTTCTGATAAAATTCATTTTTAATGAAAAGTGAAAAGTACTGTATTTTAATTCAAAACTGCCTTTTAATCTAATTTATTTATATGGTTATATTGTCTTTTTATTTTTCTTCAAATTTTAATTAGATTATATTTTTTACCATTTAATCCAATGTTTGTCATTGGATGTAATTTTACTTTGAGATTGGACATAAACAAGTGTCGATCTTTTCATACTTATTATATCATAAAAAACGCTTTTTTTTACAACATGAATTAATTTTAAATTAATTAACTAAAATTCTCTGTTTTAAATTTATTAAAATAGATATGATTTTTTAATTTGGAATATAAAATATATATTAGACTGAATTTTGGGTATTTTTGAAAAAATCACCAATTTTTGTTGAATAGTGAAAACACTAAGTAGTAGTTAAAAAACTGACTTTTTCATTTAAATGAAATTTTTGCTTTCTATGAATTGAATTTCAAAAATCTAAAATACATGGTTGTTATTAGTAAGTAAAATATGGTTCAATAAGATGAAAATTATTTTGGGTGAATCGTAACTTTTGACTTTTGTTTTCTGCTGATAAATGTAAATAGGGTAATTCAAGGTAAAACAATATGATAATAATATAAAATTACCTTAACACTTGTCCTAAACTTATTGGATGATTCATTTCTGACCATTCACATCCTTTGGTCGATTTTAGGACACCATGGAGCCACTTAAGAGTGATAATGACACTTTATATTAATTAATTTAAAGTAATAACAAAAATGACTTAAACATAAATCTTTTAGTAAATAAATTTTTTACATGGGGTTGTATAGTTTATCTATTTGACTATAAATATTCATTAAAAATATAAAAATATTTCCTACATCATGGTATTTTTTCATAATTTTTAGACATCATATAAATAAAATTATTTATGACACGTTAATGGTGTAGTGTTCAACTCATTAATGAATGATTAAAATAAATAAGATTATAAAAAATTAAAATAGTATCAAAAACCTGTCCAAATTTTATTGGATGATTTAATTTCATTCATGAGTCCTATTATGTTCGTCTTTAATGAGATTTGGATATTCTGAAACTGAAGATATGTTTATAATAAAATAAGATTTTCAAACCTTCCAAATGCGCCATCCTCCCCCTTATAAAAAGACATCAACTCTAACACATTCCTCACACTTCTAAATCCCCTTGGCTCATCCAACCTATTCCTAATTAAACACCCTATATCCCTATATTCCCCATATAAGCCTTAACATAGGTAGATTACACTTCAATTAAACCTTTTGGTTCCAACCAAAGGGAGAGACCCAATTTAAAAGTAACATCTTCTCTTATGTTTTTTTCTTTTATTTTACTTCTCCAACCCCCTAAACACTTTATATTAATTTATTTTATAACAAAAAAAGAATCCTCAATATACTAGGTTTTTTTATGAGAATTATTCATACTACACTTACACACACCTCCATCTAATGGGTTAAGAACATATTGTTTCTATGGACTATGAACTACTGCCTCCCAAAATGATGGTTGTTCAATATTCTCCTACCACCTCTTATGGTGGAAATTAAGATGTAACTATATTTATATTGAATCAATAATTCATTATTTTTAATTTTTATTATACATTTAAGGTTTCCATAATTAGTAAATATGATAATTTCATTTGAGGAAGTTCAGACTACCACCCCCTCAAAGTGATATGACTCATTCATACTATACATGAAATGTTTAAAGGATGGATTAATTAAATTATATATAACATTCTAATAGAATTATAATATAACTATCTTTCATTATGTTTTCATTCCATTAAAATACAAAATATAAATAGAATTAGCGTTCATGCTTACGTACGACTTACTGTTTCCATAAACGGTGCATTTCATTTCTTATCTCAAAACATTATGTACTATTATAAATACATATATATACTTGATATATATGATATATATGATATTTATATCCTAAATATAATTCTATAGATAATTTAATTTTGACCACATGGACAATTTATAATTATAACATGTTCTTTTTTAACTCATATTCCAAACATTGACAAAATATCTGATATGAACTCAAATAATTAACTAATTGTTATATCAAGGTAATAAGTGATATAAAAAAATAATTCACTTCAAAGGTTTCTTAAGCATATATAAATTACCATATGTTTATCATTATAGAAATTAAAAAATAAATGGGTCAAGTCAGAGACGAGGTAAGGGAACATCTAAACCGAATTTCTATTCTTTCGGTTAATCTTATATTTTTAACTATGTGGTGCTATGATTATATAAAAATATATATTTTAAAGTGTTTCATGTATATATAAATTGATTATGTGTACTTATATTGAATACACATAATCAATATATTTTATTTACAAAATGTTCTTTATAAGGAACTTCGTCTCAATCTCTTTACATTAAGACATATTTTGATTTATACATAACTTTATTTTATAAAGTGTATAAAACCATTTAAATTTTTATTTCATTCAAAGGGAATATTTTTTAAGTAGTATTTTAAAAAATTAAAAGTGGAATGTTTTTAACGTTTTCAGAGGCAATGACCTCTCCACCGCCTTAATCATTAGTTGTCTTGTTCTATAAGACTAAATGTTTTTAAAAGGAAAAGAAATTCCTTATTCTTTTTTTAGGTGTTTTTTATTGAAAATGGTTTTTTAAATTGAATTATTATTTCCATATCTTGAAATAATTTCTTCTGATTGTAAATGAAATTTTATTAGTGAATGGTTTATATTTTCAATATTTCATGTGTTATGATTTTACAATGGTACTTGGACATTTGACAGGTGGTTATGTGATAACCTCCAATGTATTGGGTACAGAAGTCAGCCGTATGGCTATTCCATTTAGTGATATGTGTTGAAGTTAATCGTATGGTTATTCAATTTATGTATGTTTGTGTCCCAAGTTACCTTTATATGTTATGCGTTCTTTCTATTGGTTTTATGGTAATATTTTGGTTAGAAAATGGTAATAAGTGATCTTTTATTCAGTGAATAGTATTTACTAATTCATAAAGGTGATAAATATTACTTAGGATAAGGTATACATTGTTTACTTGTTGTTTTGAAAACCTAACAGTTTTCCTTCTCTCTGTATCCATTACTGAGATTTTTATGCTCATCCCAAGTTATTGAAATGTTTTTCACAGGTAATATTGTGGAATATGGTCAAGGATATGATCAATGAAAAGTCATGCTGTCTAAAACATGGAACTAGACCAGACTCTTTTTTTAAGAGTTTTTATTTTATAAAAAAATGGAAACATAGTTGAAGTGTCTACATATAATATTCAAGTTGTTATGTTTATGTTATAACCTAATTCTCTGAAGCTCTAAACGTGAAAATATCTTCAATGTGAATTATTAACCTAATTCAAGATTATGTATTGTTTATGGTCGGGTCTTTTATATTTGGTATTAGAGGTCAGTTTAGATAACTTTAGCGGTTAGTATATTGTTAAATTAATTTATGGTAGGATTGAAATGTTATAGAATTTATTGATTACCATGATTATTTGCCTAAGATATTTCTGTGTTTAGAATGTTTTTTATAGAGGAAACCAGGAAACTATGATGGGAAGGAATACCGAGGGAAATCTCTTTCTAAATAAGCATCATGATATTGTCAGAATCAGAATTGAAAAGTTTTTTGTAGTGGTTGCTTAGTTGAATCAGTTGATAAATAGAGGTTCTATTTATTAAAGATGTTTTGGTTTATTCTAAAAGTAAAGTGGAACACATAATTAATTTACGGGTTCTCTTTTAATCCTTAAAAGAAAATAAATTGTTTAGAAATTCAGTAAGTGTGAGTTTTTGTTAGGAAAAATTTAATTCCTTGGTCACATTGTTTCAAAAAAATGAAAAAACTGTTGATGCTGCTAAAACAAAAGTTGGTAAAAATGGCCTAGACCTACCAATATCACAGAGATTTGTAGTTTTCTTAGTTTGGCAGTTTATTATCGATGGATTGTAGAAATTTGTGGATGGTTATCTTGCTCGCTGACTAAGTTATCTAAAAAAGGTGTTAAGTTCGCATGGAAAAAATAATGTGATGATTGCTTTCAGGAATTGAAAAGAATATTTGAGAATGCTCCAGTTTTGGAACTGCCTTACAGAAATGGTGAATTTGTTATCTACAGTGATTCTTCTTTCAAATGACTTTGTTTTTTTACTTATTCAGAATGATCAGGTAGTTTCTTATGCTTCACTCCAATTGAAACATCATGATTTAAATTATCCAACAAATGATTTTGAATTTCATAGTGTTTTTTTTCATTAAAAATTTTGAGGCATCATATGTATGTAGTCAAATTTGAAATATATACTGACCACAAATGTTTGATGTATATATTTATTCTAATGAAATTAAACTTAAGATAGAGGAGATGGTTAGAATTAATCAAGGATTATGATTTCACGATCCATTACCATCTGAGAATGGAAAATAAAGTGGATGATTCTTTGAGTATAAAAAGTAATGCTTCATTAACCATGCTATGTTTGGAATGAGATCCTTTGGATTTTTATTTGATGAAATTTGGCATTGAAGTTGTTGGTGTACAAAATTCCTTAGTTTTGTTTCAGGTTTCAGTACAATGGTCCCTAGAAGATAGAATTAAGTGAAAATATAAAATTGACACCGAGTTATAGAAAAATGGAGAATTTGTTCATAAGGTTATGTTACAGTAGTTTAATATTGATAGAGACTCTTTTTTTAGGTTTGGAAAGAGATTATGTGTGCCCTGTGATTCACAGTTGAAGAATGTGTTTTTATGTGAAACTCATAGTTCTCTGTTTTTAGTTCATCTTGGAAGAACTAAGATGTACAAAGATCTTTGAGAGTATTACTGGTTGGATGGAATGAAAATTGATATTGCTGACTTTTCTATGAACTGTATGACATTTCAACTGGTTAAAGTAGAGTGGTAGTTATCAAATGGGATGCTTCAGTCTTTACTGGTGCCATTGTAAAAATTGGAAAATATATCCATGGACCTTGTTGTGGGATTACCGAAGACATCTCAAGATAATAATGCAATCTAGGTAATTGTTTATCGATTGACTAAATCTTCTCATTTCAATCCTATTTGAGATACCGATGGCTCCATATGAGTCATTATATGGGAAGTGGTGTTGAACACTATCTTTTTGGGATGAAGTAGGTGAAAAGAAGTTGATGGGATCAGAATTAGTAGAAGAGATGGTAGAAAATGTTCATTTGATTTAGAAGCACATGAGAACAGCTCAGAGTAGGTAGAAAGGTTATGCAGATAACAATAGGAAGGATCTTTATTTTGAGGTTGGTGATCATAACTTTCTCAATGTTTTCTATGGTAAAGTGTTATGTGTTTTGGTAAGAAGGGAAACTTGAGTCCGATGTTCATTAGACCTTTTTAAATCCTAGAGAAAGTTAGATAAGTTGCCTATAGAGTGTCTTTACCTCCATGTTTATCCTAGGTACATAGTGTTTTTCATGTTTCAATGTTGAGAAAGTATATTCCAAATCCATCTCATGTTTTGAGTCCATATGTAGTTCAGTTGGAAGAGAATATCTCTTATGAGGAACAACAAGTCCAGATTCCGGACCAAAAAGAGCAAGTGTTGCAGAATAATGTAATTCATCAGGTAAAGGTTTTGTGGAAAACCCATATGGTTGAAGAGGAAATGTTGGAATCTAGAGATTCTATGACGGATAAATACCACCCTTATTTATTTGATAAATAAATAAAATTGCGAAGACGCAATTTCCAAAAGGAGGAAGGATTTAACATCCCAGGTAAATAAAGAATAATACATTTTCATATTTATTAATATTTGTTAATTAAATATTAATTTTACTTTAAAGGGGGATCTATGTTCGATTGTGTACCCGACACACAACAACTGTTTTTCTCTAAAATATTATATTTCACACAATGTTGAGTCATACTGAAAAATAATAATATAATATTATTTAAAATGGTAGTTAACGCCTAACCATTATATTGGCGGGAATGAATATAACTGACTAATATATTATTATACATGTTTGTTAATTATTTTTATATTTATCGAATATAATTTTGAGTCTCAAAATATGAATGAATAGAATTTTAAGCCTAAATACTCAAATATTCTTTAAAAGGATGATTTTCCACATTTTGATAGAGAACCCACATTAAATATAGTTTTGGTCACTTTTATATGATCTATTTGACAAAATAAAATTCTTCTTTAGAATTGGTACATCAAGATTTACTTTGGGTAAATTTTTTGGTTTTTTCTGATAAAATTCATTTTTTATTGAATAGTGATAAATAATGTATTTTAATTCAAAAATACCTTTTAACATAATTTATTTATAAGGTTATATAAACATATTAAATGTTTTCAAAGTGTAATTAGATTATATTTTTACTATTTAATTCACTGTTGGTCATTGGTAGTATTTTCACTTTTAAATTGAACATAAACAAGTGTCATTGTTTTGATAGTTATTATTTTTTTAAAACACGCTTTTTTGTTTTGACAACAGGAATTAATTTTAAATTAGTTAATGAAACATATATTTTATGAATATGTTAAAATAGAAATCAATTTTTAATTAGGAATATCAAACATTTCTTAGGTTGAATTTCTGGTATTTTTATGAAAACCTTCAATTTTTTATTAATAGTGACAACACTAAGTCGTAGTTAAAAAACAGACTTTTTCATTTAAATGAAATTTTACCGTTTCGGTGAATTTAATTTCTAAAATCCTATATTCATGGTTTTTATTAGTATGTATAATTAGGTTCAATAAGATGAAAATATTTTTTTGTTGAATATTAACTTTTGACTTTTATTTTACGCGGTTAAAGGTAAATAGGGTAAGTCAATGTAAAAAGAATATTATAATAATATAAAATTACCTTAACAATTGTCCTAACCTTATTTTATGAATCATGTACAACCATGAGAATCCATGGGTGGATTTTGGGACCCCATGGAGCCACATGAGAGCGATAATGACACTTTATTTTAATTAATTTAAAGTAATGAGAAAAATGACATAAACATATATCTTTTAGTAAATAATTTTTTACATGGGGTTATATAAGTTATTTATTATAATATAAATATTCATTATAAATATAAAATGTTTTCCTACATAACAGGATTTTTTTAAAAAAAATCATACCACAAATAAATAAAATTATTTATGACATAATAATGATGTTGTGTTTACCTCTTTAATGAATGGGTTAAATAAATAAGATTATAAAAAATTAAATCAATATTCAAACCCTATCCAATTCTTATTAGATGATTTTATTTAAAACATGAGTCATGTTATCTACTCCTTTAATGAGTTTTGGACTTTTTGAAACCGAATATATGTTTATAATAAAATAATATTTTCAAACTTTCTTAAAGAGCCCCTCCTCCCCCTTAAAAAAGCCAGCACCTATAACCCATTACTCAGAGTTCTCGAGCCCCTTGGCTCGTCCAACCTTAGCCCCATTAAGATCCCTACATCCCTCTCTTCCTCCTACATGACTAAACTTAGGCATAAGGAACTTTAAGTAAACATTTTCATTGAATCCAAAGGGAGATACACAATTTAAAGGGAACATATTCTCTTAAGTTCTTTTCTTTTCTTTTACTTCCCCAACCCCCTAAACTCTTTTTAATCACTTATTTTATAACAACACTAGTATCCTAAATATAATATGTTGTTATTATGAGATGTATTCTCACTACACTTACACACACCACCATCTAATGGGCAAAGAACATATTGTTTCTGTGGATGGCAAACTACTGCCGCACGAAATGATGATTGTTCAATATTCTCCTACCCCCTATTATAGTATCCATTAAGATGGAAGTATATTTATAAGTGATATATATTATATTTATATTTTATCTATACTTATTTATTTTCTATTTTAATTATACCTTTACGGTTTCCATAATGGGTAAATATGATAATTTCATTTGAGGAAGTATGGACTGTCGCCCCCTCAAAGTGATATGACTCATTCATACCATACATGGGAAATAAAAAGGATGAATTTAATTAAATTATACATTATATTATACTATAATTATAATATACCTATTTATACCTATTTTTTCATTCCTTTATAATATGAAATAGTAATGGAAGTAGCGTTCATGCGTACGTACGACATACCGTCTCCATAATCGGTGCATTTCATTTCATATCTTCAAATGTAATATACTATTATAAATTAAAATGTATACTGGATATATATGATATATATGATATCTAAATCATGAATATAATTTTGGAGATAACGAAATTTTGACCACATGAACAATTTATAATTATAACAAGTTCATTTTTAACTCATGTTATGAACATTGACAAAATGTCCAATATGAACTCAAATAATTAACTAGTTGTTATAGAAAGGTAAGAAGTGATATAAAAGAAATAATAAACATGAAAAGGGTTCTTAAGAAATTATAAATTTACATAAGTTTATTATTCTAGAAATTAAAGACTGAATGGGTCAAGTCAGACACGAGGTAAAGGGACTTCTTAACCCAATTTCCATTATTTCAGTTAATCTTATACTTTTAATTATTTAGTGAAATGATTATGTAAAAAAAATAACATCTTATTTTTATCTTGCATATATAAATTAATTATTCATACTTATATTGAATACACATAATAAATATATTTTATTTACAAAATGATCATTGTATGGGATTTCGTCTCAATCTACTTTCATTAAGGCATGTTTTGATTTATACACATCATTATTTTATACGGTGTATAAACCCTTTTGATATTTGATTTAATCCAAAGGGAATATTATTTTACATAGCATTTTACTAAATGAAAAAGGGAATGTTTTTAACATTTTTGGTGACAATGAAGTCTCTGCCGCCCTAATCATTAGTTGGCTTCCGATAAAAGACTTAATGTATTTAAAAGGAAATGAAATACCTTATTTTGTTGTTCGGTGTTTTGGTATTGAAAATGGTTTTGGAAATGGAATGATTTTTTCCATATCTTGAAATGAATTTTGGTGATTTCAAATGAAATTTTATTAGTTAAATGATTATATTTTCAATATTTTATGTGTTATGATTTTACAATGGTACTTGGACATTTGACGGGTGGTTTTGTGATATTCCAAATGAAAGGTGGTGTCAGGATAAATCAGGATGGGTGGTCACATTATAACCTCCAATACATTGGGTATGGAAGTCAGTCATATGACTATTCCATTTAGTGATATGTGTGGAAGTCGACCATATGATTATTTCATTTAATATGTTTATGTCTGAAGTTATATTTATATGTTATGTGTGATTTATATGTTTTTTATGGTAATTGTTTTGTTACAAAAGTCTAAGTAATGATATTTTATTTAGTGAATAATATTTACAACTTCCTAAAGGTGAAAGGTATTTCTTAAGATAAGGTATTCATGGTTTACTTATTTTTTTGAAAAACTAATAGTTTTCATTCTTTTAATATCCCTTAGTGATATTTTTATGATCATCCCATGTTTTTGAAATGTTTTTCATAGGATATAATGTTTAATAGGGTCAAGGATGGGATCAGAGAAAAATCATGTTGTCTAAAACATGTAACTAGATATGACTCTTTACTAATAGTTTTTATTTTATGAAAAATGGAATCTGAGTAGAAGTGTTTGCATGTAATATTCAAGTTGTTATGTTTATGTTATGACCTAATTCTATAAATATCTAAAACTGAAAATATTTATAATGTGAGTTATTATCTTAAATCAATATTATGTAATGTTTATGGTTGGGTCATTGTAGAAATATTCATGTCATTTTCCAAAAATTCTTGTTTGGATTTTACAAAAAAATATATGAAATGAATCATTATTTTAAATTGTATGACATGAATGATATTTTTCTCCATCATAAAAACTCATTCTCTAAAAACATCATTTATAATTATCTAATATTATTTAAAAAAATGATATTATAAATTTTTTTTTTTCAAATTAGAAGGAAAATTTCCTCAATAAATGCTTTATATTATTTTTAAATATTCCATTATAAGTTTTAATGTTTCTTTTCAAAAAAAATATTTAGAAAATATTTTATGATATTTTAGTCACATAAATTAATTATCAATGAAAATTTATTTCTTTTAAGAAGTGTTCCATGTTTCAGTTCAAAATAATTTTCCATATAAGATAATATCCTTTGATATTACTTTTTATTTACTTAGGATATGATCCCAAGATGCCATTAATATTAATTATACTAATTTTTTATGTTTATAATGATATGATATTTATGAAACACGTTTTTTTATTTGGTTTCACCATGGTAATATTATTATGAAATCAGTTTCTTTTTTCCACTGGATATGATATGATGAAATGATGAAATGATTATAAAAACATGTATCTCTTCCATAGGTTATTATATGATGAAATTTTTATGAAAATTATTTCATTTAATGGGTTATGATATGATGAATATTTTATGATCTTTTGGAAAAAAATATATGATTTATATTTTGTGATATTTGGGACCTATATCTTCCACCCCCAATGCATTTGGAAACTATTAACATTTTATTAGATAAACATGGATGGAATGAGGATTAAACTGATTTTAGTAGGGGAATTTTTCAACTATGATAGTCATGGAAGTGAACCTTGAATACTATGATGGATTGGAGAGTGAAATCATTCCCCTATGATAGCCTTGTAAATGAGCCTTACTTACTATGTAAATCATGTTTTATGCTTATGTGTATTCCATGAATCTAAGTTTTATTTTAATGTTATGTTTTAATGGTCTATGTTAATTTATTTTATTGTCATTAATGTATTATAAACTACCAATATTTGATCCATGACTCAATATTATGATTCTCGATTTACATGGTGTGGTTTTTCAATGTTATGTTCATGTTTTATAAACTTAGGTTCATATATTTCTTATGTATCTCCCATGTATTCCCTTATTGAGCTTCTAAGCTCACCCTTTGATATATTTCTTCTCCACATTATTTGAAGAGAGGTCTTATATAGTTTATGTATAAGAAGAGTAAAATGTGGGAATGTCTTTATGGGTGATTTTTAAGATCATTCAATAAGTAAAAATATTTTGTGCTTGTATCCAAAGGCATTATACTATTATGGTCCTCAAGTGTGTTATTGTATAATGTAATGAATATTCATATAAAAGGATATAATATCATTATATGGAATTTTTGGGTATTTACAATTGGTTTTTGATGTTTTCTTATATGACTAATCTTTATCATTGGTTTATAATCCCTATTTTGTCATTAGAGTGCATCATAAATGTGGAGTATTACTTAGAACATACCTCATAACCAGATAAGATCCAATAGGTTTTCCATGTGTTTAATATCTCTAGATATCTTCATGGTAAATATTTTATTTATTTTGGGATATATTAATGTAAATTATGATGTCATGTTCTTGGATCTACTGGTTGAGGTTTAGGATCGTCCAGAAAATTAATTTTATGAGTGTGTCATTCCCTTGGGTTGTGTTTTGTAGAGGCACAATGGAATTGAAGAATGTACATTGTAATGTGATCTCTTGATCCATATATATTACAAAGATATATTTTTATCCCTCTTTTTATATGATATTAGGATGATTTTTAAGTGATATTTCAATTTAAATTGATTATTTCTTGGGTAACATTGTGTTTAAGTGATCAAGTTATTCTGTTTCAGTGGTATATCTCCATTTGTGTCGGTGTTTGGATGGTGTTTTTTCATCATGGGTTTAGTTTTAATTCTCAATGATGATAATATTTTTATTGGTATATATTGTGATGTCTTGGGATTTATTGACTCTTAAAATTGTGTTTATTATGTTTTGGAGAGATGGTTTCAATAAGGGAGGTGTTGTTGGTTCAAAGAATTTATCTACGAGGGAGATGTAGGGGAATGGACAAGGGTGTTGTTCTGTATATTTTTTTATAAAATAGAGTTCATTTCTATGATTTTATTTGTCATTACATGAATGGATGAGTATCAGAATAGTTCTTGTGTCATTACATGATATTTATTCCACCGTAATTTGTTTCATTCTATTTTAAAGAGGAGGTTTGACCATAGAGTGACTATATTTGGTCAAGACATGATGGGTCTTGAAGGTTATTTTAGAAATTAAAATTCCCTAACATATTGGAGGAAAATATTATTTATGGATTGTTTACTCTTATGTATTTCTGATTAAACATTTTTGGTCATGTTATGGGGGATTCGATCATGGTGTGAGGGGGATAGGGGATATTTTTTAAATTTATTACATGTGGATATCATAGCATCATTATGGATGTCATTACATAAAACAAGGGATTGAAAATTTCATTTTTTTACCTATTTATCCATCATTTCACCATAGTTACTTTGTTGTGTTGTGCCTTGGTTAAACTTCCTCTCTATGATTCCATTTTATTCAGATATCATGGTGTGGTGATGGTCATTACACCATGACCTTCCTCATCTATATCAAATCAATAGATTTAAATGAGTTTAAATATAGGAGATTCTTTAGATAATGGTGGGATTTCTAGTGATTCTATCTATCTAACCCCATCATGATGTGACCATAACCTATCACACTGTGATTAGGTATGTTTCATGTTTTAGTATAAATTTATCGTCCCATTCAGATTCTTCTTGATTCCTTAATTTTTACTCAACCAAATATAACCCAAGGTGTGTCTTTGAATGCCATATAGTTCCCTTTGTTTTTCATTATCCCTTGTATTTGAGAGATTTAACACTTTGTAACTTTAGCTAAGATTTTCATCTTTTCTTTATACTTTCCCCTCTATACTTATTGTTGGAGAAATTTTTGTATTGGTTAGGCTATGATTTTATTATTATTACAACATGGTGATGATTTGTGTTTTGTGTTATATGTTTTTAAGGTCTTATACATGCTTTATTATTCATGCGATTATCTTCCTCTTTGTACTCTTAGGGAGTGGGTGTAATGATTTGGTTGAGGTAGGTGGTTTGAGACTTATCCTTCTTTATTTTTTTTAAATAATCTAAGTGTCATGGTTTTACATTCTCTAGGTGAATATTAAATATTATCCTAATATATATAATGTAATATAAAAATAAAATTTAAGGGTAGGGGTGGTTTTCATGTATTTTACATGATTATATGATATTTCATTCTTTTTATTATGAGTTTTGGTTTCTTTTGGTGACATATAAATGAATTATTTTAGTTTATGTGTTGGGTTAATTTTTCAAAAAAGGATAATAATTTAAAGATTTTAATGGATCATTTTTATGAAATCTATAATTTTACTGATGATTTTCATGCCAGATATATTGGGTTTTTCGTTATGTGGTATAGAAGTTCTGGCATCGACGGTTTTGTGTGAGGGAGATGGTTTTGTGTCTATTGTGTGGGGTTTGTGAATGATTTATGGGGTGTTTTATATGGTGACTGATAGGTTAATTTGGGGTTGTGTTTTATATTCCCAGTGGTATGGAATGTGTTTGTTAATGATGAATATTGTAAAGGTAATGTGATATAAATAAATTAGTAGTGACTATCAATTAATAGTTCTTGATTAAATAAAATGGTTATAGGATTGGATGAATGTGGGTGATGGATAATTAATTATTTAACATTAAATGTGGATCATCTAATTTCAAAATGAATTTAATATGGTTGGTAAAATGGAAAATCTAATAATGGATTAAGGATATGATTACAAGGGAAATTGTTCATTTTTTATGTATTTTTTGGGTGGTGGGTTGGACTAATTTGTGGTGTAATAATGGAACATGGTGTTTATACTGGTTAATAGTTATATGGGGACTATTATGGGTATTGAATCTCTATTTAGTATAATCCCTTAGGCTAGGAATTCATGCGGTCATATTATTTTTTATATTTTTCTTTTGATTTCAAACACCCCTAACCTGAATTTGATCACCTTAATGGAACCAAAAGCTTTTAGATTCTAAGTATTTTTCTAACATTCATGTTAAAAATGGAATTTATGGATGACTACTCTATCTTCCATGATCTATCCTTTATGAATACTATCAGTTTGGTGGCATGGGGTTATGATTCATGGTCAGTGATAGACAAATGATAGAGTGTGAATGATGTGATGTGATGATGTAGAGATGATGGTGTGATGATGGTGTCATATATGATGTGATATATGATGGGGGGTGTATGGTATGATGAGGGTATGAGGTTGATTCCCTTAATATTCATGATACTATACTATGGTGATGATGTGGTATATGGGATGTATGTGGTGTTATGATATGTTGTTGTAGATATGTGCTTGTGGTTATGGTCTATGGTATATGGTTTCGATATGGGACATGATGTGTGAAGTCATTCTTGTTCAAGTTAAGGGATAATCATGAATCTTTTCATTTTGGAAATAGATAAATAAACCAATGAGGAAGTGGTTGTGTGGGACATTTTTATTATATTATTTTCACATTATATTGTTATAAATGGATGTGACATTGGGTGAGTGGGGCTTAGTGTGGTTCGGTATTAGTAGACCAAGATAATGTGCATGTGGTTTCTGTTGTTTCTTCACTAAGGAATTAGTATTCATCTTCCATATTTCCCTGAAATTTCTTGAGAATTATCCTACTATATATAAATGTATTCTCACCGCAATATATATAATTTTTTTTCAGTTTTCCAGGAGGTATTTGATAACTAAGAAAGACATAAATTGCTCAAGGATTAGAGATACTATAGGATTTAATATTGTTGGGGTTTTATTATGGTATTTTATTTCGGGGCATGTTCTGGTACATTATAATCATCATTATATATTGATTTTCATTCGTATTATGTATTTTTTTTGTCATTTTATTTAAATTTTCTTATAAATTATAGTCTTAATGCCTCTCATTTATTTGTTTTCTATCCTCAGTTCAACTCTCCAACCTATAGTATATTGGATGTTTGATTTGGTGATCATTCTCATATTCTCGATTGACCCTAGAAGGGTTCCCATTGGGGAGATCCATGATAATTTAAATCATCATAAAATAAAAAAAAATCAATTAATCTTAATATGATGATTATGCATAAAAAATAAATCCCATTTAATGCCTTATGTTAAGTCAAGGGACAAAATAATGTTAAGAACGATGAATATGATTTATGTTTGGAATAAGATATTTTTATTACATTTGACATGTTAATGTCATTTATATGAATAAGTGTTTGTAATGAAAAATTAATTTACCATTTAAATCATCCATTAAATTGATTCAAATGTTAAGATACTCCATATTTTTCTACTAAATTGACACTGTTAAAGGAAAATTATTATGATATTAAACATGAGTCACTAAAAAGATTCTCAAATAATAAAGCATGTTTACTCCACAATAATATGTTTACACCAAATGTAAAGGGAAATAATTCCTCAAATTTTAAAATATTAATTTTCATATCAATGTTATATAAATTATAATGTGGCGAGGATCAGACTAAAAACTATTTTTAAAGGGTTTCTTTTAAAGTTTTAGGTTGATAATGGGAATTAAACATCATACTTCTTTAGGATAAGTTATAGTGTATTCATTACCTTGCTTTTTTATCAATGGTTTTTTTTGATTTAAAACGTGTAGATAATAAAAAAATTCTAAAAATAATTTTTTTGCATAATTAATTATAATCTCTTATAATGGGAGAAAATATGTTTTGGTATAGTTTGATTTTTCAAAAGGGGAGGATATGAATTTAGTGTATGATTTTATTTGTGTGTGTTTTACGTGTGAAATATTTAAATTTTTTTATTGCATATATGGGTGAGAAGTTTTTTTGTGATATATATTTGAATTGTTTTTGAGAGGAGAAAATATATTTGAAGTGAAAGTGTTTAAAAAGGTGAGTGTGATATGCAAATTGTAGATTTGAAATTATTCATTAAACTATTCTTATTTCACATAACATGTAAATTGGTATAGGAATATAATTTATTAAATGGTATAAATTTTACTATAATGAGTGGTGTTTATTACATGGTATTTATCAGATGGATTTTTGAAACTTGGTTTCCAGTAGATTCCAAATGGAGATATTTTTTAGTCCATGTATAAAGTTGAGATGATTCTGAGAAATTATGAAGATTTCAAGAATAGTTTGTTGTAATGATGGTCTCAATTGGTGTTGTATTTCATTACAAAATAAACAAAATAAATTTTTAGTAAATGAAATAGATTTCAATACTTTCTAAAAAAGATGAATAACAATAATTTCCATTCAAGGCGAATGATTCAACTTTTGTAGAAGTTCCTTAGGTGATTAGAACTAAATAGATTTATGTTTAGTGTGATGTTTGAAGATATAAGATTTTTGGTCAATATAATTATTAATGTTTTATTAGGTGTGATTTGATGTTCTATAATGTTTTTGAATAGTGGTTAAATCTGGTGGAAGAGTGACTCTATAGAAAAGGGAGAAAACAAGTTTATTGTGCAACCACCAAACATCTGGCGGTCTGAGAACAAAGTTTTGTTGGACTTATATTATAAAATAGAGTTATTTATATCTACTAATGTAATTATATCTATAGAGAAATATGTGGTCATGGACGAGTAAATATATAGAAGACTAATGATGGAGCATACTGGAGTTTTAGGTTCTTTTTATTGAAAACATTCATTTTAATGTTTTTGATGATGTGTATGTATGGGTGACACTTGGAATACTCCATATAGGCCCCAACATAGAAAATTAAAATCTATATTATTTTATGTCATTTATGGATAAAATTGATTACATTTTAGTGGTGGTGAAATGTGGTTATTAATGGGAAGTTATTTTCAAATTTGAGGTTCCAAATACCCAGAGCAAGTTTGAGATAGTGTATATAATAGTGTGTTGTGTGAATTTATAAGATTTTTAAAAATTAGAGGAAGGTATAAGATATAAAATAGAGTAATTTATTATAAATTATCTTCATAAATTTAATTTCTGAAGTTGAAAGTTTTTGATTTGATGATGGAAGTTTCCGTTGAAGAGAATACTGATAGCTATGCATATTGATGTGGAGTTCTCAATTCCTTCTTATTAATTGATGTTTTTGGTTTCTTTTATTATCATGATAAATTGTTGAAATGTTTTATAAATATTTATGTTATTAATAAAATAGTCTTCTCATAATCATCATTGAATATTTTTGTGTGAAAATAAGAGAAACATATTGTGTGCTCAACTACAAAAAATTGGTGTTTCTTTATGGATATGGAAGAATCTTCTTTGTGTTTCACATAAATATTACAATTTTAACTATATAAGATCATGTTAAAACATTTCCAAGACTTATAATTGTATTAATAGTTCAATGATAACTCATTCTATTTATATCCATGATGATTATAGTGGATCATAAAATAATAGATTTTATGGATCTTTCTTAAAATGTAGTGATTCATTTTGAACGATGAACCATGAAAATTGTTGTTTCCACTATGATTAAATTGTCTAAAATATTTAGTTATTTAATTAATGGATTAAATTTATATAATTAATTAGTAAATAATTATCAACATAAACATAATAACTTTTTCAAAAAACATATCCAAGGGTGAAGGATGTTTTACTAAAAAAAATAAATGAAACATATTTAATAATTAACCCCTTGTAATACTTATAGATCCCAATACCTTTTAGAAAAATAGTTACCATAGTATTAATTTTATTTATTCAATCTAAATAATTTCATAATTAGTGAATTATAATACTCTAAACATTAACATCTTCTATTCCTATTATATTTAATTTCAGACACATGTTTATCCTTCATCTCCAATTCCATGTAGATTTATTGGTTTTTATCACCTTTAAAGGATATTTTATTAATTTTAATACTCCCTAGTATATTTTATATTTTACTATAGTATTTACCTATTTAATTGGATTAATGTTTGTAATCATAAAATGAAACATCACCATTTTTTAAATTAATTCTTTTATAGGGCCTTTCAATTGAAAAAAGATAATAAATCATCCATTGTAACATTAAATCTCTCAAAATGGTTAAAAACTAATTTTAATAATAATATGTTGTATATATATTTTATTTCTCCCTCACATACAATTTTTTATCCTTTGACAGATATATACCCAATGTATATCTCTCTTTATTACTCTCTCTTCCACCTCATTATTTATAGAATGTAAAATTAATTCTTTGAATGTATCTATAATAAATTTATAGGAAATAGCATATGATAAGAAATGTTATTATAGAAAAATTTAAACAATAAATAATTTTAAAAATGGATTTTATAAACTGATTAAATGAAATTTAGATGTTTATATGGATAAGGTAATTTTTTAACTAAAAAATGGGGTGGATAATCATTGAATGGAAATCCAACTAGATTGGTGATAAAATAGTGAAAAATTTTAAAAAAGAAATCTTTAAAGACATTATCATTATTCCATTTCATTTTTAGTTGATGTTACTTTTTAAAAAAAATAAATAAGAGACTGAACAATAAGATTAAACATTGAAACTATATGATTTACAAAAATATAAATATATCAAAATCAATGAATCTGGTTATAATGATTACAATAAGAAATAAAATATTAATTTATTGATTTAAATAGTATAATTAATAAATTAAAATTAAAATTAAATTAAGCCTTGATATATATATATATCATAGTATATAATTTATTACATGTTTTGAATATGATATATCACTAAATTCATGAATCGGATAACGATGATTCTGAAATAAGAGAAAATATAATCTTTTTACTATGAATACAACTTATAATACATTCATAACTCAATGAACAAGTGTTAAATATATGATGAAAAAATGTGTAGAAAAAATTTTTCATGGTAAAAATAAAATTAAGTACTGATTATGAAGGAATTATAAAATAAATAAAACCTAATATACTATTTCCAAGATTTCATACCAAATTTTGAAATATTATATTTTATTAGGTTATAATTCTCTTAATGGGGAAACACAAGTGATTTAAATGAAACCATTAAAAAGAAACATTTAAAGAATATGTAAAATTAAGAAAAAGGGAGAAGATGACAAATTAGGACTCTGATGAGGCTTCCCCCTTTAAACATTAATTATAAAGGTGACAAAAAGTTTCATCTCTTTTATTATAATTCTACCACGAATTAACCAATGAACATAAGAAACAAAAACATAATAATGAACGAAGAACTCTCATATTTATGATAAGTATTTTAGAATGAAATTTAGGTGATTGTTTTAGACAAATTGTGATATAATTTTCAAACACCAAACTATCTCTATTTTAAATACTTGAAAAATATTTTTTTACCTTCTTTGAACATTTCAATTGTTTTATGAAATATAATTTCCACAAAAGGTAATTATTAGAATGCTAAAAACACTAAATATTTACACCATGACTATAGAAACAAGTAAACTATCAATCTTTAATTTGGTGACATGTATCCCACAAACATTGACATTATAAGATTATTTTATTCTTGAGGGACTGAAATTACTAGGAGAACCCAGTTAGAACTTTTATGTTCATTTCATCCCTTAATAAGAGTTATTGATGGAAATTTTTCTTCTCCCATGTATTCTTTTTGGCACTTCTCTTGTAAATTTTAAAAACTTTCTAGAATGACCTCTATCATCTTCATCAGACTTTCTTATTCATTTTTTCCACCAATTTCAGGTCACGATTCCAATTAATTTTCTGATTTTGTTCCTTGAATATATTCTCATGAAATAATCCTTTAATTATAATCCCTTTAATGTGATGAGATCATTTCAAAATATAAATCCCATAACATAATACAATAAAAAGAAATATAAATAATGATAACCTTATTTTAAGGAAACATTTCACTTATATAAAGATCCTATGATAAATTACAAAGCTTAATGTTAAGTCTTTATTTAATTTTTTTAATAAAGATCATAATCATAAATTTATCCATCTATTTTAAAAATATTTTTAAATTTTTTATAAAATTATATAAAATTGAACATATTTATAAAAATTTATAGATTTCTTATGGTTTTATATATAAAATATAAAAATAGAATTTTTTTTGATATTTTTGAATTTAAAGGTCATACATATAGATAATGTGAGTTATATAGTAATTTAAATTATATATATATATGATATCCCCAAATTAGTACAATGTAATGTTGACAGAATTATAAATGTTTGACTATATGTGACATTAAAATCACAAACATAAAGGAAAAGTCAAGTGTATAACTATTCAAATATCGGAAATTACAAACAAAAGTATAATGTGTTATATGAGGACTATATACCATATATACTAAATAAATGTTCTTAATAATATTTGAAATTTATAGGAATGAATAGAAAGTTATATATTATAGATACATAATATAAAACTTCTAGGTTCTATGTATGATAATAGACTTTTTCAATAATGTATTTCATGTAAAAGTAACCCATAAAATACATCAAACCCTATATATAGAGATAAGATTATTAAAATAAAATTTTCAGTGATAAAATTAATAATAAAGAGGCTTATTAATTATATATTGAAAACATTAATCACTCATATTCTTTTTCATATAACTTCTATGTTATTTAAACCAACAATGGATTTGTGAAATTCATATCACTAGAATAAAAAACATATTTTCTTTAGTTTTATTTTGAATATATGATTGCTTTAACAATAACATAATGGTTTAGGGTGGTATACAAAACCATTTCATTTTATGGAGAAAACTATAATTGAAAAGAAGTTTTTTAATTTATATGAATATTAAAAACTATTGTGAATCCTAAATTTATAGGTTATATATAACAGCCACCAAACTTATTATGGAAATTTTTAAATTCTTTAATAATTTACACCATTTAGTATTGGTTATAATTACAGCTACATGATAAGTGGAAGCGTTTTTATTAAGAAGAATTTTTTTTCAGTTGATATCAGTTGTTAACAACACTACTAACAAATTAGTGACAGTTAACAACACTTATGACAAATTAATGATTGTTAAAACTTTATACTCCCATGTTTTCTTTTAGAAAATTAATTCCCTAAAATTATATTCTTCATGGTTATATTTTTTACTAGGTTATAATAGTTTATAAATTAATTAATTGTTTGAATTAAGTTTCAAAATAAACATAATTTTTTTTCTTTACATGACATTATAAGAAAACAATGACTATATTCTATAAAATCAATATAAGTTGAATGGGATAATAAAAACAAGTGGAAAATATTAGTTAAATTAGGGCAATTTATAGAGACTTGGGATTTTCCTTGATGAGAATTTTCATAATTTTGGGTTTTAAAGTCATTGGACCTCCCTAATGGTATAATAGTAAATTTCACCTTGTAAACTAAATGTTCAAAATTATCTAACACTTTTACTGACTCTAGGGTTATTTACTCATGGGATGAGCAGATGTGTAATTATGTTCATGAAAGAGCCTAAATGAAAATATAATATCTATAAAAATACTATGTTTTCTCTCCAATGAGTTTTCTCAGTAATTGTGTGTTTCCTTTTAAATAAGGCCACACATAGAAAATCTAAGATCATGGTTGTTTCTAAAATTAGGATCTTACAATTAAGATGGTATAACATTTGATCACATTGGGATCCTTGGTTATATTCCACCAATGATGGATTAGTTAATTAATTTAATTTATTTAAATAATTTATTAATTAATTTTTCGATAGGAAAATCTTGGAAATGTCTCTTTTTATTCCTCATTTCATACTACCTCTATGGTTATCCACATTACTTGTATAATACATATATTAAGAGGAAGTGATAAGGAATGAATTTGTTTTGAAAAGTACAAGATATTGAGGATGAAGATCAAATATGCGGTTTCTTTTATGATAAATTTACATAATGAAAATGAATGAGACTATGGGTTTGTAACACCAAATGTTTTAATGAAAAAAAATCCATCAAAAATATTTTTTTATTGTACTTTCAAAAATCATGGTAAATAAAAATAAAAATATCTTCTGTACAAAATAATTCATAAATGATATTAATCCGTTGAAAAATAATTTATTCATTAAAAATGGAACATTAGAATATGAAACCAAGTATTATATTCAATACTGTATTATATAATATAGATGATTATATTGATTAAAAGTGAATAAATCAAAAGGGGTAATAAATAGAAAATAATGATAACTTCATGACAGTAAAATGATGTTTGAGGATATCATAAATAGTAAATAATCCCCATAAACCCAAATAAAAGCTGAGTTCATAACAGTGAAGGTGTGAATTTTTAAAGTATTGTGGAAGTATTCTAAAACAATAGTATTGTTGGTACTATAGGAGGTATTGTAGTAGACTAATATAGAAATAGTATTATTCTCTTGAATTGGGCATTTGATCCATGTATTAGGCCTTAGACTATAGAGAATCTAGGCCATCAATGTAGGAATGTAGGGATATACAATAGAACCCTCAAGAAGATGGATTGGAGTGGTAAAAGTCACCAGGTGGAGCTAACTAGACATTGGTTGGGAGGGATATGGTAAGCACACCACTAGATTTATTCCCTACACATCTTTATATGGGGAAAATAAATTTTGATTGTGAATATAGGTGCTATGTTGGGTGAAGACATGAAGAGGTGTCAAGGATAGGTTGTTTCACTAAATTAGGTCAATCATAATTATAAAATGGCCTTTGTTAATTTGGGCCTTCGATCCATGTAATCTAGGCCTTTAGTCCATGTAACACTTCCCAATATGCCCAATTAAAAAGGATATTGTCTAATAATAATTCAAAGGTCATAACCATAAAATCCCCTAGATTATCTTCAACATGAAAATAACCATTAGTAGAATTAACCTATTATTAGAAGGAAAATCATTAAAGGATAAAGAATTATGAAAAAACCATAATGAAGAACTATAAAATGAGAAGTTTTATTTGTGAACATAGAATAAAATTAATTTATATGATGAATGATTTTTCGTAATCCTATTTATGTTTATGAAATAAGGAAATTATAAATTTGGTTCTGGGTAATATAGTTATTGGAAATATGGTGATTAAAAACATGGACATTAAAGATATGGTCATTGGATTTTCATTTATTAAATAGGTATACTAAAATTTGAATTATTCATAAAAAATTAAAATAATATAATTTAAAAATATTATATAAGGACAAAATATAATATTTACAAAAAGATATTTTATTATAAAAAAATTATGTTTTAAATACTATTATGAATCAATGATATTATAAATATAAAAACAATATCTCAATATTAATGGACTAATATGAATATATTTTTTGAATAAAAATAATTATTTTTATTCATATTTGGATCAATATAATTTAATATATAAGGGATTTTTTTTCAAAGATATCTTCTTTTAAAAACATTCGTTATTTTTATCTTAATAACATTAATCACTACTATAGAGTTATTTTGATGAAATTTAAAGATAAAATATATTTGAATAAATTAAAAATAAGTCACTAATTATTACTAGGAATGTAATGATTGCAAATAAGTTTTGTGCCAAAAAATTCATCATTCCTTAAAAAATATTTCTTTTTTGTTTTATGAAAATGTTAATTAAAATTAATTTTTTTACATCAAGACATTGAATCTGATTTTTTTCATACTTTTGAATCATCATGTTCTTATTAGGTAATAAGATAAATTTCATTTTCAGTCACAATGTTAATTTAGCGAGGACAAAGTTAGTTACCATTCTAAAGGGAAGAAGGATTTTTTTCAACTAATTGTTTTCTTTTTAATGGGTATTTTTATCTAAATTAAATTGATATATTTAAAATAATGACTTTAATGTAATTTTTAAATACAATTAGAATTTTATTAAGACTCATTTAATAATTCCTTGCAAGAAAATAAGAATAAAAAATGTTAATAATTAAAAATTGTGTTTTCAAAAAAAAATTCATTATTTTACATATATTTTGATTTAAATGATAATTTTGTCATATTGTAAAATTGAATTAGATAAAATGGTGTCCAAATTCAGAATCAATATGTCAATATTGGGAAATATTAGTCATCGTATAATTTCTGTAAAATAATAATCATCATGTAAACAATTAAACAGGTTTACAGAGGCTAAAACTAGGAAATCTTCCAAGGATAAAAGTTTATTAAAATAAAATGGAATATAGACCTTATATAAGAACTTTTTTAGGATTTCATTTCATACACACACATCTCAGAAACCTTTATTTATATAAATCACTCCACTCCCATGTGGTTCCATCATCTCCTCTCATCGAACAATTGTTTCCATGGATAAGTCCCCCAGTTTCTTCTGTTAAAGGAGCTCACTTCAACCAACTTTAAACCACTATATGCCTACGAATTTATAACACCCCAACCCAACCCATTGGTATGTATCAATTCGATGGTGGTACATAGCTTAGGTGAAATTACTCTAATAATAAATACTGAAAATAAATGCCAATGGTTTAAACAAAAACACTTGGGGGAAAGGTTTACCCTTTAATGTACACACACTCAGTTAACAGATAAAGAAATAATAATAATAACAGAAGTTACATCTATATAAATGATACACAGACCAAAACTTGATAGTTATAAAATAGACTAATATAGTAATAAAAATTGAATCAGAATCAAATATTAGAGTAATAGTGGATCCGTATGGAATAGATAAGTAAAACACTAGAGCATAAAAGACCCAAGAAAAAATGGGGTTCCAATCCAAAGTAAAACACAAACCACTCGAAGATCATCCTCCCCCAACTATGATAATGACATCAAGAACCATTTCTATAGGAATAAGATACTTTCAAACATTCTTTTTTCATAGAAAATAATATCTCTATATACACTAAAGTGAATATTTTGGGGGTGAGTAATCATAACAAATATATATTCCCGTGAAATTGTTATGACATGCCACAAGGATAAAAGTAGGGTTAGATTATAGTATTATAAAATATATTAGAAAAATATAAAAATTCGATGATTTTTTTTAAAAAAATAAATCAAAACAGGTGAATAGGTTTTCTAAATTTGATAAAACAAAAATAGTTTCCATTTCAAGAATAAATAGTAGTTCATAAATTCCAATTTGGAATTATCATCCATGTTCTCACATATACACACCCATGCATGCCAAATGGAATCCATTTTCTTGTGAGAAATGATGCATCTTCCTCCATGTAATAACCTAAATTTAATTCTTCATTGTGACTTTATAGTCGACACCGAGCACCAATTTGGTTTCAAGAAGGACTTATGTAATGAAAATCCTGAACAGAAATATACAATGTGCCTTTTCAGAAGACATCCACAACCCAATTATTCCATGATAATAAAGCAAAACCTTTTTTTAAATTTTAGGATATCCTTTTTTATCAATTTAAGAAACAAATTTTTTCCAACACCCATAACACTAATTCAATATCCACCTAATAATAGGTCATCCCATCAGGGTTTTAGTAGTGAAAATCATTTAAAATAATAAGATATTTATTTAATAAATCCAAATTCCTTTGCATTACAATAAAATTGGATTTTGGGAAAATAAACCAACCAATATTTCATTTGGCATGATGGATCTTATAATATTCTTAATATATAACATATTTCTTTTGTTCTACATTTATTTCCATAATCAAACATTTGAATATAAAAAAAATTCAGAAGACAGATGTCAAAAATCACACAAAATATTTTATAAGGGTACAATAGATTTCAAGATAATGAAATGAGGATTGAATGAGGGTTTAAAAGAACATGAAGGATTATAAAAAATAGGACCCGACCCCATTCAATGTATGAATTAGGGATTCATGTCATGAATTTTTGGGTTTCCATATTAGACAAAAAACCCAACATTTTAGGTTAAAATCCCAATAATCCATATACATTATGAATGGGTCACATGTACTAAATGGTCTTATATATCATAATGACCAATCACTTTCACACCTTGAAAGAACTCATGACATCTGTATGCAAACACTTTCACAACACTAATCACCATTCATGATGATAATAGTTCTTATAGCCAGATTATATCTCAACATCTATTTAGCTCTCTGAAATCCTCAAGAAATTCCTCCCATCTACTCCAATCATGAAAGAACAATCATAAAATAAAAATTTATCTCAAGCCATTTGCTGATACTTCTCTTTAATATTTAGATTTTCATCACCCAAAATATGGAGGACTTTTTAAACCTTGGAAGGCTCGGGCCACTACTCCAACATAAACATATCTCTTTCGAATGATTCTTATTTGATATTACCAGGCTTCCATAATACTATTCTGATAGATATAGATATCCCTAGAAATGTTTTCCCCTATAAATCTAGAATTTGTACTGGTTCATGGATAAACGTTTCATCTAGATCAAGTGTAACATGGGCCAAACTGATCACAAGGATGAAATCAAAGTGATACATCTTTAGTTAAGAAACATTAAATAAGTTATGTACAACATTGAATATCAGTGGTAAGGCTAAAAGATATTAAATAATGAAATTCCATTCTACAATCTCAAACGTTCTAACATACTATAGATCTAACATCCCAAAATTCCTCAAAAATCAATAACCATGTCTAAGTTACACATTCATGAAGATATGGTCACTCACATTGAAAGATAATGTTGGGAAATGAGGGTATGCATACAATTTAAATCAGTTTTCAATGGCCATATTCTTCTAGATTATCTGGATCTTACTTATAGTCTCACGTAAAAGACTAGGTATAGTCTGTGTTATTCCCCCTATTTCCTCCTTTCATAATGTAGAATGAATATGAAGGTCATATAACACCTAAAACTGGGCCACATGTATCATCTCACGGTTCCTATTATTATAATTTAACCCAAATAAAGACATATGATCTTCCAATGAGAAAATAAATTACATGACATGCTCTTTCCACATATCCTTTAACATTTGATGTATTCATCCTCACAACCCATCTATCTGAGAATACTATTTTATCCCAAATTTAATTGAGTTTTTAGATCATATTGTAACAATAATCAGGATATGGAAGTGAATCATTGTTCTCTATCAGAGACTATTGAAACTGTAACTCCAGTAAACAATAACACTTCTTAAATATATATAATTTCCAAATCCTCTACCATGTTGGAATGTCATGTGAGGAGAATTTTTTTCTTTTTGAGACAATCCACAATCACCCAAATAACATCATGTTTCTAAAGCATCCATTCTAGACCTATGATGACTTCTATATAAATTTTTCCCACTTCTGTACAAGTATATGCATAAATTTTAGAACACCATCCAATAATTGAAAGTCAAACTTTACTTTATGAAAAATTAGATGTTTAATAACATATTACACAATTTTTTGTTTCAGAAATGCACATAAAAATAATGGGTTCATCACCTTGTGGATTTTTTAAATACACAGATGAATATCCCATTTCATCACATTGTTCTAGAAATATTAATATGGGTGTTGAGGTGAGATGATTGTAAACCTATAAAAGTAATTTATGTCAGTCATCATTTAACATGAATGTAACTCACTTTCTCATCATAGAATTCATAAGAGTAGAAATCCCTATGAAATTATAAAAAAATGATAATATCCTACTATTCCCAAAAAAATTGTGTTCCACCAAAACATTATTTGGTGGATACCAAGTTATGACTGTGTCAATCTTGGAAGGATCCATTTATATTCCTTCTTTGGAAATGGAATGTCCGTGTATACATACATAGGGTATATAGAAGTCACACCTAATAAACATAATATATAAATTAATAACCTTCAATACACTCAGTATAATTTCAATTCTCTCCTCATTGTCATTCCAAATTTGAGGGTAAACCAGAATATCATCAATTAATTCCATGAATTAAATAATAAATGTTCCTTTAGAATATATTGTTCTTTATGTCCATAAATGATACATGGGGGTTTTCAAACCAATTTGAATGAATGAATATACATAATGGATATCATGAATTCAAAATGTAGTCTTTAGAATATTATCTATCTTGAATATGAGTTGATAATAACCTGACCATGTATAAATCTTAGAGAACCACTTATTTACCATTAATTTATTGAATAGATAATTTAATTAAGGGATAGGATACCAATTTTTGTTATAACATTATCCAATTTTTTTAAATAAACACATAACCTAAGTTAACCATTTTCCTTTAATATGAATAAAATAAGTGCAGCCCAAGGTGGTGTACTACGTCTGATGAAGCCTTTACTCACCAACTCCTCTGGTAGAGCCTTTAATTCCAATAACTCTTTAGAAGTCATTATATCATATGGTAGAAAAATATGACTTTTTATTATCACTATATTGATAGAATATTCAATTTTACCCTTAGTATTGGGTTTCAATCTACTATAGCATGGAGAGTCCCATTTCTAGTTTTTTCTAAATCACCTAGATATATTTCTACTAACTGATCTATGACTGTAAAAACCACAAATAGTAAAGGTCTTTCTCAACATATACATATATCTCAATCCTACATGGAAACATAGAGAGTTTTATATCATAATGTTATTGAGACTTTTTGAGCATAACACTTAATATGGGTTTTAAATTTCACAATCTGATCAATCCAAAGGATAAAATCAAAAACATACATCTATAGAACCATAAAATACCAAATAAATTTCACTGAATAAATGGTAACGTATAATGATGGGATTTGAATCCTCTTCACTCCCTTTTTCTAAGGGGTTTCTTGATACTCATGATGTGAGGCATCATTTAAATATATATTCCCTATTATTTATTCACACAAGAATAAATAAAATATTTTAATGCCCCTGTATCAAACAAGATATTTTATATGAGTCAATTTTAGAAGGTTGGTTCCTTAAATAGTCAAGGAACCCTATTTCTCATTCGATATAGCCTATTCAGATTTTATTAATTATCACTCAAATATTATTATATAGATCATTATTACTCATTGAGGTGATAGTTAAATAACAAAAGTGTTCCAATAATTATAAAATA
Organism: Viscum album; assembly: GCA_963277665.1. Lineage (NCBI taxonomy): Eukaryota > Viridiplantae > Streptophyta > Magnoliopsida > Santalales > Viscaceae > Viscum > Viscum album. The sequence goes on along the minus strand of OY728141.1, from coordinate 1,685,200,997 downwards.
TTACCTAGGTATGTAGATGTTAACTAATCTATTGGGACTCTCTCATCCAAGCATACAAAGCTTGTAGATGATTTAAGCCAGCTCTACATACTGATTTAAGAATCTTATTTAATACATCCTAATATTACCTTTCATTCCGCACTTTTATAAATTCCTCAGTGGTATTGTTCCATAATTTTTCATTATTGTAAGTGTTACACACCAGAAATATCATAATTCATTATTGTGATGTTATGGAAATTATATTATTCCCATGTTTTTTTATTATTACACTAGGATTAACTCAGCCTCATGAGTTTATTTTGAGTATTGATGATCCCACCAACACCGAAATTAAAAAAGGTGTACCCTCCACTAGAATTCCCTTTACGGTCTCCCTCTTTTTCTAGTGCCTTATTCAAAATCTCTATATAGTCATTAATACATAACATTAATATAATTGATGGAACCTCAGTTAAGAGACCCTCCTCAAAAATTAATATTTCAGTCTCTCATTAACAGCCATCTATGATACAAAGGAAACAAGTTTATCGAATTTATTAGTATACTCAAAAACTTGAATACTTCCTTCTTCTAGTTAGAATATATCTTTTTTATTTACTATTTGTATGATTTTTGAAAAAAAATGTTTTTAAACAATTGTAAAAATACATTGCAAGTGATGTATTAATCTAACATAAATTGAACAACTAATTCCCAACATTCTAGAACCAAGAACTCAAGAATATACATGTATATCATGAAATTAATTTCATCTATAGTCCCAATGAAGTAAAATATTCTATTAATCCTTATAATCTGTTACTATACCTTTTCAGTTCAAGTATCACCATAAAACATTAATGGTTTCTCCATTGAAAATACAACTGAGTGATTGACCTGACATTATTACTCTATTCTAGTTTACTTTACAACAACATAAATGGCTTCAAATATACTAAAAACCAAATATTGGTTCACCTATGGTTTTGGTGACACCATATTCTCATCTTCTCCATCACATTGGATTCGTAATCTACTTTTTGCTGAAATTTCATTTCTATAAACCGTTTCAAATGTCATTAATTTAACACTTTTAGTGTTCATATTTTCAATATTATATTATATATATCAATACAACCTTCAAGATATCACAATATCAAAATCAAATAACAATGTGACAATGCAGTCCTAATGGAAATTCCCTTTACTAATGCATGAATGCTAATACTCATCAGAAAAACATTCAATGATGATTTCACAAACCTCCAAGAAGTGCATAAAACACTTTTTATACTAGGACCACCCAGTTAACATTAATTTTATCACAAAAATTCTATCTATATATTTTATACTATATATTTTAATTTTTGATAATCCAATATGCTTGTTATAATCCATAAAAGATAGATGTCCCAACCAAGACTAATACCATTTATAACATCATCACATTATCCATTGTCTTCGATTATATTGATGGGGTTACTCACCATAGGTGATAATCCCAAGACACCAAAGGATTAAAATAAATTCCATGGGTATAAACACACAAAATAAGGGGAATAGTTTACCCTTTAATATGAACAAACTCAACACACACATAGTAGGTAAGAATAATAAAACTAGAGACAACTATATAAATGATTCATTCACCAAAACCCAAAAATAATAAAATTGACAAAACCAAAAATAAATAATTAATTAGAAACTAGTATGATTATAATAGAACATCAACATGGAATACAAAAAAAGCACTAGAGCAGCAATGAATCGGGCACAAAGGTGGAACAACTCATTACCAAGACACAAACAACTCCATTCTCAATCTCTACCACATATGATAATTATATAAATGAGTGCCTCAAGTGTAATAATAAACCTTACCCTTACCCATATCATTAAAAAACATCTTCATATAAAAAAATTATACATACTAGGTGGTTGGTAATCATACCCAGTTGGATACCCCCAAGAGATGTTTCCTGAATGACACTAGGATTAGATCCTCAGTAATCTCACAAAAGATGAAAAAAATTTAATGAATAATAGAATAAGATAAATTATTTTTAACAATATAAAATATAATAGATTAATAGGTTTTCCAAATGAATTTAAAAAAATAGTTTCCATTCTAGAATCAAAATCATTTTATAAATTCAAATTTTTAATAATTATCCAAGTTATCTCAAACACACAACCGTGCATATTAAATTACATCCATATACTCTTGAGTGGCGATGAATACTCCTCCAATTCATCTCATAGATTATATTTTTACTTTTTTAGTAGGCATTGAGGACCTACTCTATTTTAATATGCCTCATATAATGAAAATCACGAGACATAGGAACCATGTCGATTTCTAGATTTTACACACAACCCAATTATGCCAACATCATATACCAAGAAAATATTTATAGGAAAACCCTTTACATCAATTTATTGAACAATTTATGGATAACACCCCTAAGATAAATTTAATATCTAAACAGTAAAGGAACATTCCACTAGAGTCTCATCAGGTTAAAATGATTTAAATGTGGAAGGAATTTATTTATGAATTCAAAGATCATTTGTGTTCTAATAAAATAGGAAAGATGAAAAAATACCTACCTCATGTTCATTTGGAAAAATGGTTCTTAGAAGATTATAAATATCTTACATATTCTATACAATAAATTTTATTTCCATGATCAAATGCTTGGAGATTCATCAAAATTATAGGTTTGATGTCAAAGATCACCAAATATGACAACGAGAACCAAAGAAATTAAGAGATTTGAATGGAGACTGAATGAGGGTTTATAAGTGCATGAAGTATTAAAAAATTATATACCCAACCCCATTTATAGTTTCAATTATGGATTCAAATTTTGAATTATCGGTTTTCCATATAGACAATATAACATATTTCCTCAGGTTAGAAACCTAATAATACATTTTCATAGTGAATGGGCATCAAATCATTAATGGACTTATCAATCCTCCTGATAAATCACTTTCACACCTTGAAGGGACTCATAAAATATTCCCATAACACATTTAAAACATGAATAGTTCATAAATCTAGATTATTTCTTCTCATTTAATTAACTCTCTAAACTCTTCCAGTATGTTATCCCAACCACTCTAAACCTAAAATAAGAGGCATAAACCAAAAAATATGATAATAGGGGTTTTGAAAACTATTATTGAACACTATCCCAATTTACATATCCTATAAGCCAATATTTTTTCAGTCTTTTGGTCTCCATTTTTAAGGAAGTTACCATGAGAAGGAATTATATCTCCAATGTCGGTAAAAAAAAATTCACTATTATTTTCGCATACATTTTCATCTCAATTAGTCCATAATTATTTTATACATTATATTTATGTTATATTAAAATATTTTTTCTTTTGATAAATTGGTAATACTATTATATACCTTCAAACTCTTTGACATTTATTTGTATAATACATTATTGAATGGTTCGGTTTAACCACATATATGAATGATATTATACTATCTTCGCCGTAAGGATCATAAATTATCATAATGTCATTAGAAATTATAATATATTATATTGATGATTTATTTAATTTAGGAATATGTTTTTCTATATGGATGAAATAAAAATAAATTATTATCGTAAAGTAACTCATGGTCACTAGTAGATTATGAAAAATAGATCTTCATGTATTCCATTATTCCAAACCATATCCCCAATTTCAATCAAATTAACATATGGATATATAAATAATTGAAAAAATGGTTTAAATATATTTTAGATTCAATAAATTATTATCTTCATATCGAGAAATAGGTATTGATATCAACATTTAGAAACATCTATGAAATAATAAAAATTATGAACACCTAGTAATGAAAATAAATATTTACTGACTAATGTGTTTGTAAAGAAGGATTATAGTTGAGAAATTTAAAGGGCAATATACATTATTAATTTTTGTAAATAAATGATTATTATGGTTATGTTTTATATATAGGATGTTAAATCACTTATTTTTAAGTTATAAGTGAAATCTAATGGTTTTAATTCTAAAATAATTTTAAATTTTAGAGTGTTTTCACTAAGTATTCATTTGTTGAAATTCTATGATATTTCACTCTAAAACTAAATGTATTTTCTTGTCCTATATTTTTTAAGGTTTTTACACATTTTCCAACCATTTCACTTCCCATTTGTATCATAATTCACTTAAAATGATTCTTGTAAGAGACAAAAACCTTATTTATTATTTTTTATATGGAATATCTCTCATCCCTGTAAGTATTATTTATTTTGTTTAATGGATTTCCTTATATGTACTTATATTATTTATTTATTTTATTTCAATGTACATGTATTTGTTTTAAAAAATGTATATATTATTTTAACATTTCTAGAAGTCATATTTTCACTAACTTTTACTTTTTATATTAAATTTTAATGGAATATTTTTTGTAAAAATTTTCTTTCCGAAAAAAATTTCCTACCACATTTGTTAATTTTTATTAATAAATTTACCATAAAATTATTCATGGATTTATAAAAAAATTTCTAATCCCTCTGGTTTATAAAATATTTTATTTTAAAATAAATGTTTTATAAATAGAAATTATATTTATTTTGATTTTTCATATTAAAATTTAATACTTTTATTAAATTTTTCTCATCCTTGTCAACATCATTTATTTATTTGTATGATTCAATGGGAATATTACCAAATGATACCATCCAATTTCATTATATGGATTTATTATGATGATGTTTTATGAATGATTTCTAAAACCCATTTGATTCCAAGGGTTAATTAAGAAATTATGGAATTATGAAATATTTCTAGTTATCAAGGAACCCATTAGAATGCTTTAAATTTTATTAATGACAGGGTCTATTATATCCATCCATTGATTTATTTAATGTTTTATATCACATGATCTTAAAAGGGTACATGGGTGGTAAGCCCAAGCCTATGGATACATGGTTGTTTGGCCCAAGCCTGTGGGTATTGGGTGGTATTCTCAATATTAATATGGTATATAGGTCATTAGGACAAGGCTATTATATTACAAAATGTCTAATAGCATAGTAATTTATGGTATTAATTTCATTATCATTTACACTTATTTTAGTTATATTTTAATATTGATGTTATATTCTCATGTTATGCATTGTCCATAAGGCATGGTTACATATTATTGACTCATTACTAATGTTTAATATTATGCACATATCCTTATATCTTGATCCTTAATTTATTATCAATGATTTATTGGGTACCATTTCCATTTGATAGGATCATGTACATCGACTTTATTCTCATACACACATTCTTATCTTATTATCAATTATGATATTCAATTTATTACATTCATGTTTACCCTTAATTACGATTTAAGCTCACCCTTTCCTATATTTCCATTCCTTGGGTTATAAAGAAGAATATTAATTTTGATATGTCAATAATGATACCATATGTGAAGAATATTTATGGGAGATGATGAAGATGTTTTAAAATATTTTTTTTCTGTACCTAATGCCCAAATACAAAAAACCTTCATGCCCTAGGATGTGGTTTATTGTTATATGAAATGAAAATTCATGTAAAATGATGTAAATTAAATATATATTATATCTTTCCAATGTATATTGGTGTCAAATAGGGGTTTAGTTATGATTTTTTGTTTAGTAATAGAAAACATTAGTGGAAACTCTGGGGATAAATTTAAATAGAGGATGAAGACATATTTTTTTATAAAATATAGAGTGTTTGATTTCCTAGAAATGACATCACCTTATGGATATAATTATATGGATATAGTCTATAGATTAAAAGAATCTGGGGATAATTTCCAAAGAAATTTCGCATTGGGTCTTATGTTAATGTTCACTCGGTGTACAATATGTTGGCCTAACAGCACACAATCCCATGTCGTATTCATCAGTCAGTTCACCTAATATTTATTAAACATTTTGAAATTTTTTAAATACATTTTTAATAAATAGTTGGATATCCTAATAGGAAAAAGATACTGAATAACATATATTGAAACTGATAAATTCATATGTAAGGGTATTCATGTCATTTATGAGTTATTTATTCTAGGTTAATGGTTTTAGTTTTATATGTATATTGTATTATGTATTGTTATCCCTAATTTTCATTTACATTAGAAATGGCTAGAAATATGAGGAACCAAGTAAAAAATTGATATAATGTAACACCCTATTACTATTTCTAGGTACTCTTAAACCTCACTTTTGATAATTCTTCATTTGGGTTTCATTTGGGTTTTATTTGGGTGAAAATGTTATAAATTTTTATAGTTTCTGGGATGTGAATGGTTGGTACACATTTTTCTCAAACCATACACCCTCTAAGATAAACCCATTAAAACCTAGACAATGGGGTTTTCGTGGCCATCACATAGTCTGTCAACTCATGCACCCACCATGGAAAGATATTCTAACCCATTAAAATGGGTTCATGGATAGTTAGAACAATTTTTCTAATTGTGCATACCATCCCAGTTAAATGTGAATACAATAATTTTTTAATCTATACCTTATTTTTTGAAAGACTAAAAATCCTCATTAAAAGTGTGAAATGATCCAATTTCAATCTAATATGATGTGATTGTGTCCCCTCTACACCATTAAGAAGTGGATCGAAGCTTGGAGAAAAATAATAGATCTCCACCCGGTAGGTTTTATATTCCCATTCTCTTTCTCCCACTCTATATTAATTCCTCCCGAGGGGTTTTTAGATATCTATGTTTCTATAGGATTTAATACCTGCACTCTTAGATCTTGAATCTTTGTTTTATTCTCATATCATTGTTTCCAATGTTTCTTTTTAGTTTCCTGAATTATGTATTTTTGTTTCAAAATCGGGAGATCATGATGTTGGTGGTTCCATTTTTATTGTCCAATTTGATTCACCCTAAATTGGTCGATATAAAGTCCAATTTTTTATTAAAATTAAATTTATTCATATTTAATTCAATTTCTTTTAAAAAAAATTCCATTTAATTGGGGGATTTTCATTTTTTGGCTTGACATTTAGGAAAACCCCCATATCTATTCAATTGGGGTGTGTTTTTGAAAATAATGGAATCTTGTAGAATTTAAATTATTATTATTTGAATTCTGAAATGGATTTAATGAAATTGATTTTAAACTAGTATTTGGTAATAATGGATTTAAATTGTTTTTTATAAATAAACCCATTAGTTTTATCTTGAAAATGCATTATTTGATTAAAAAAATACTATGTTGGTTTTTGAATAGAAATATTAATATTTTAAAAGGTAGAATGGGATGAATTGTATTTTAAGAAGTATTAAAATAAAATTTCTATCATTTATTTGTATTAGGGGACATGAAATCTTAGTTAGTTGATGGGTTATTGGGATATCACTCTTTTGACTCTTTATAGAAGAAATAAAACCTAATGTAGCATGTCACATCCCTCATGGGATGGTGATGATTTCTCATTGTCTATGGTAAAATATTCATATGTATTAAAATATTTCCATGATTCACCTTTAAGGGTGTGAGGATCCCATATCCTGGGACTATCATACATTTTTCTATATGACCATGTTGTTTAATTTTTTACTTGAAATAAATATATGTCATTGTTGTAAATTTTTTGGCATGAATTCTGAATTTTTATAAACTGTTTTACATAAAAAAATTATTCAGGAACTATGGATTGGAATGGGTTTCTCTCATCACATTACCATTTTCATTTTTTCCTAAAACATTCAATGGTTCTCGCTTCCATAGATGGGTACATAGTTTCTTTCCAAAGGTTGGTGGTCATCTGGGTTTTCAGGCGTAGCGAATCTAAGGGACATTCATTGTTCGAGAGGATGGGAGTTTGGTCTCATCGAATCCTATTTGAGGGGGAATTTTTCCCAACTATGGGATTCTTTAATAGATTTCAAATATGTTTTTGAATCTCTTACTAATCATGATATGGGACAAGTAACCCTAAAAAAATGACTTTGGGTTAATTATATTTTATACATAAAAGAATGGTATCTCTTTGGGGAGTTTATCTATATGTGTTGAAGGTTATTCCTAATTCTTCGATAATATATAGTTTCTTATATTAGGAAACCATATAACGAAGTGCTTCAGAACATGATCAAATATAAGAAGGTGATTAAAATTCAAATGATGCGATTGAGCCATTATGTGGTGTCCTATGTATCCTAGTTATTATAGGAATCAAAAACCATGTATTTTTTTTAACCTATGTAGTTTTACATCATGCAGAAGGACTTATATGGGCGATCTAGGACACCATGAGTCTCAGGTCCCTGAGGGACATCCTAAGTATCTTTATTATAGAGAGAATTAGATTTTTCATAGTTCATTCATTTAGGAAAAATATATTGGGGTCACTCGTGTCATATAGAGACTCATGGTGTAGATGAAATGATTAACACAAAACCCTATGTTCACATGAGTCATGATCAGTGTGAAAAAAAGGATAAAATTTACCCAATGTTATTGATTTGGACAAGGGTATCATATTCATTTCCCTCCATGGATGATCAATATAGATCTTTGGCCTTGGAGGGAGGTGGACTACATATCCAGAATATAGAAGGAATCATATTCTTAATATTTTTCTGTATGTTGGGGCTTGTACACTTATTCTACCCCCTATGGAAGAGATCTATTATTCCATTGAGATGTTCTTTGAATCCCCCTAATCCCACGTGATCCATGATTAGGGTCAGAAACAAGGATTATTAAATGATCAGCCTCATGGAGTATGGGTATGGGATAATATTATTAGGAAAATACTTTGGATGTTTGGTATAGAGATTGAGTCTTTGGGAGGCAACCTATATATCATAGTTGTTGTAGGAATCATAGTTCTCGTAGTTCACATTATGTTCTGGCTTACATGATGAGGGTGCTTTATAACATTTGAGGGGTTTATAAGGAAGATGATATGAACATTAAAAATCACTAATCCAACATGATCCATACTCATTTGGGAGAAAAAAGTGATAGAACGTAATCAATTTTATTGATTTGGACAAGGAACTCATATATTAGTCCCTCCATAGATAATCAATATGGAGCTCATGCCTTACAGGGAGGTGGCCTACATATCTTGAATTTGGAAGGAATTAGATTCGTCGGTGTTCCCTATATGATGGGTCTTATATGCAGAGGCTTCCCTTGATTGGGGATTACATTCCGAGGACATATAACATTGTCAAATATTGTGATAAACTGCTAATCTATCCTTCTTTCCTAGAAGTCATCGCATGAACCAGTTGGCATTTCCGAAGGGTCATCGCATGACCTTGAATGACAGATATGGAGGGTGTCACGGGAGTTAGTGTGGTATATCCCATGTGGTGGTATGTGTCTTGGATGAAACCTTTGGGAGACACCATGATACTTGGCCAACATGTATGGAGGCCATCAAGAGTCTCAGATGACATGAGCAAAGGGTGCCATGGGTGATTTTTTTCATTCCTAGATGATTTTGTGAGACTCATCTGATGTGAGAAGGAACCATTATATTAGTAAGGAGATGTGTCATGGGGATGTCATAAGTCCTGGTTGATAGACCCATAGGGTTTACAATATTATAGCGTCACCTATGAGGGCACTGTATAATGTGTCGTAACATGACTGGAGGACTTCGCATGTCCCATATGACATGCCCAAGGGGTGTCCTGAAATCTATACAATGGGACATGCTGCTATATCATGTCCCCAGATGACACAAGGGAAGTACTTGGGGGGTAGTGAGCATGTATTTTTCTTAAGCCTTCTACCTATGATCTGAGTTCTAACACCTATATTGAGAATGTCTTGGATTCATTCAGTGGTAGTTTCTTTCATTATCATGGGCTTTGGAGGACTTGTGGTATATTCTTCGAATTTCATTCCCGAATTCCTTCACGTGATCTATGAGTGATCATATGAAGCACTATATATTTAGAACATGACTACACTAGCTACCCGCTAATATATTACAAGTCTAGGATGGATTCAGCAATGGGTCCTAGTGTCGTGTGGTATTTTGAGTCCCTGCCACAGACTTCTTCAAGCTCATCACCTAATTTTTTATGATCAAGAGTAGCAATTTTCAATGCATCATTTATCAGATTATTGTTGATTATCAAAGACTCGTTAGAACATGTGATTGTGTAAAAATAAATCCATGTTGTTATGCTGACTTGTCTGAGGTCCTTTGGAAGATTTAAATTCATTTGGGAAAACACTTGTGATACCTTGTGTGACTTGTCTTAGGGTCTCGAAGGATAGTGTTGTGGGTGTGATGGTCGTGTCACATACCTTTCAGCGACCATGAGTACCTCTTGCCTCCCCCTTTTAATGCCCACTGTTTGATGTCACAAAGGTTGGGAGTCATGTGAGAATGCATGTCTGTTTTTGGGGGCATTTCTTATATTTTTTGATATTTTTTTCATGAAAAATATGGGTCACACGGGGGGTTATATCATTCCATGTACTAAATATGAGGATGATAGGCCAAAGGGCTTCTGCAAGATAAAGCAGGAATGTCATCAAGGGCTCGTGGTGCTTTTTGGGTCATCAAGGGAATGTCACATGTCTTTCAATGACTAAAACACCCTCTCACTTCCTCCTTTTTTTTTCATATTTATTTTATTTTACAATGGTAATGGATCATGCAAGATGGAATGAGTAGTATCTACAATTTTTACTAGATTCATTGATGATTTCTTGCTTGACCAATATGGTTCATGTGAAGAGTGTGTAAGCCTATAATGGACAGTTCTATATGTCTCTCCTTAGAGTGTTCTGAAGTTTCAAGGACATGTTGTTGGACTTATATGTGTAGTGGATAACAAAACATAGGGTTTTGTGTGATGTGGGGTGGACATGTAACTGAGGTCTTACGAACGTCTTGTAGATCTATTGGGGTGAGTGTCACGCATATTTCAGCAACTATAAACCCCAGTAAACTCCTTCCCATTAACTCATTTGTTTTATGTGTTGGAGGCTTGGAGTTCATTCAATATTGGTAAGATTTCACCAAGGGATTTTTTTCTTATTAACAATGACCCTGTGCATCAGGTTCATGACCAATCTGGGTCTTTTCCTTTGAAATATCACTTTCTTTATCCTCAAAGGATTTTGGATGGTTTGTTTGGAACAAGCCAATGGAAAACCATGCGTTCAGGGGGTGCTCATTCGGTTTTCATGGGGGGCTTCTCAATAGAAAGAATGTTTGTTGATGAGGGCTCTGTGAGACTATCTACGGGTGATGCTACATGTGTAAGTCCTTTTCGTTACCTTAAAATGGTCATGAGATCGTGAGTCTCTTAGAGGATTCATGTATTTCCAACTATCATCTTCTTCCATTATTTTGAATGGAAAATAATATCAAATTTTATGTATTTCCACCTTTTGAGGTTTTTCTAGTGATTATTTTGTGGGAGTCAACAAATTCCCCCCCCCCCCATAGTGATGTTCAAGGGGACAATGACTCAGTTTTGAAGAAAAAGAATGGCCACTAGAACCTTTGACAATGTCGTGAACCAGTGCATCAGGTGATTCTTAATCTACTGGGAGTCCTTTTTTATTCCGTGAACTATATATATATATATATATATGGGTAGAGGAAAATTCATTTGACTGGATTCCTATCCTTAGAGCCCTTCTGTTATTTATCCCATCGCGAGAACCTATCAAAAACCCTGATCATGAACCAAGTCTAGAAGTTCGAACTACAAACCCTATATATAGGTTCAAACTATGGAACAGTACCACCAAATCTCTTGTGGAGGGTAGCTTTCTTCTCAGGAATTCTTCTGCCTTGACGGTGAACTATTTTTCAGTAATTACACATACTTCATCTATGAGGGACATGGTTACTTCATGTGTTTTTTGAGACTCACTAAATCGATCATTCAAAAATTTGTGAATCAAGTGAACATGTTTAGGCTACATGATCATGAGTCTTAAGGGGGTTCATGTGATTCACATGATGACCTGAAGGGGTTAAGTGGCCCTAATGTCCTCTTGATATCAGGCGGTTCATGAACTCTTTATGTAGTTCAAAAATCCCTTATTGAGTCATGTGATGCACATGATGCTATTGTCTCATTACATGATTTATTTTTTCAAGAAATTGTGTTATCCTTGTCTAACATATTCCACATACTTATTTTATGATGGATTCTATTTATTATAAAGTTTTCTTAGTTGCATACCACTAGGGGGCATGACTAATAGGAATCAAAATGTGCATACCATTTATCATGTGTGTACAGATTAGGTGGCCTTGATGAGGTTCCATTCATCGGTCATTCTAAATTATACCTTATCTAATCAACTTCCACAATTCAATTTTGGCTTCCTGGATGATGCTGCTATACGTACCCTAGATTTCAATCTACCATTTCACTGGGTATCTAGCTCTTCGGACTGCGTTCAGGCCAAGATTACAGATGATGGTCAGCTTGTTACCACCCAATCTTAGGGCTTGACATAAAAGTTGTCCAGTTATTTCCTGAGTCTGGATGGTTGTGACCTTTATCAAAAAACTATTTTTCAGAGTGACTCAAGAATATTTTCCTCTTCTCTAGATGCCTCTGGTAGCATTTGGTACTCAAAATGCAATCTTCGTCCTGGGGTCAATTTCTCTAATGAAGGGGCATGACCATTCTGGGTGAGGCAGAGCTGTTTAATTTTTTTTGATGATATATACAGGCTACATATAAATGAAGCTATAGGGATATATCAATTCATCGTTTAACACCAACCCGACCTTCTTGAAGAAATGATTAGTCACTTGTGTTCTTGTAACAACACATTTCATCATCCTAACGATGTAGTGGGTATCATTTTATAGGGTATACATCAACTGGGCAGCATCCATCCCCTTTTAGATATGTATGAAAAATTTATTCCTACTATGGATGTATGGGGAAATACTCTACAAAATTCAGTTTTATAAAAGGAGATGCTTTCCATTGTGAATAAAAATAGAGGGAGAGAGTTGATAGCTTGCTATTTTATTTCCTTGATGAACTGGATCAATATTTTTAGGTATGGAAGTGTGGTGAGACCCAATTTTATCTTCCCCTATCGATGCTCTTCCCAAAAGCCTACAATAGTGTTGTCTCATATTGGTCCATTCTGGAAGATGAGGACTACACATCAATGGGCTATCGGGTTAACGTATAGGGTTCATCAGACCATAGGTTGGTAGGTTTTCTTGATATGTTCCAAAATGGGTGGCTCCTCCTAAATGTGTATAAACGCTCTATAATATATGTTAGCACATTGGTAATGGAGATGTGTCTTGAAAATTGGAGGCTCCTTAACCTTGTGGTACCAGTTCATGCACGCCTCTACCATATGTTCGATCATAACAAAAAAGGTAGAACACCCTATAGGATTAGTGGTCCTTTCAAGTTCTTGTTCAGCTAGATTTGGGAGTACTTACATTTTTCATAGCACTATAATATCTCTTTCATTCTAGAAACTATATTGATCCCTATATTGCTGAACATCTCTAGGATGAGACCAATGTCTCTATCCCCAATCGAAGCTGAAGGTGCACAATGTCGATCCAGCAGCTTCACCTTTGCTACCTTACATGCACCAGGAAGACTGATTATTGATGAAGTCAATGGATCTCTTGATGAGAGGTCTTATTTTATCTCTCTTCGGGATGGGATTCCTTCCATCAGGGTGGATGAGATTCTTATCTATGAGCCATACATCTCATATAGATTTTTTCAACTGTTTGGCTGAGTTTATGGAGTTTCCCCCATTCCATTGGGAAATGTCTGAGGGGAGAGACATTCGAGCGTCATCCACCAATTTCGAATGATAATATCCAATGCAGATACCAAATCTGTGATCATGTTTCCACCAACCGATGCTCCCTCTTTCCTCGCCTAGGATTATTCCAAGGCTTGGGTGATGAATTCTCCCCATGGCCTGCTAGGCTAATTAGTCTGCCATGTTGATAGGCCCCTTGTGTCCCAAATTCCCTTGTCTATGGAACTAACGGAATTGATTGATGATTTAAATGAAGATTCGAGGTAGAAACCAAAATTTGATAATGGTTATTTCGAAAGTAATTTAGTTTTTTGTTGGGGAGACAAGTCCTCCGGTTTATTCTAAAGATGATATGCCTGTTGAGAGAGAGGTGTACATAGATTCTTCTCTGATTTCAACATTGATTCAGCTGGTCGTTCATCCTTCTATTGCAACCTCTTCATCGGCTGCTGAGGCACAATTATGTTATAATTAAATCAATGAGCATATCCATTTCTTGATTACCGGGACCCCTCTGGAGACATTATGCTATCAAGGGGAGCATCATTGCCAGTAATTTGATGATCTAGGGGGGACAGTTTCGATCAGAAAACTCTGTATGAAATTATATAGGGGAGATTCCTAACCCAAAGAGACATGGACATGTAGGGAATGGCCTTGCATGATCTTTCTGGTGATTAATCCCATTCCAAAAAAATGAGGGTGGTAATAGAGCCATTTTAAAAGTATTTCTGATTATCTTCTGAATTTTAAGCACATACGGATGCTTGGAAAATTGAGATATAGAGGCATGAGGAGATTTTTTCTCATTCTAGAGTCCAATATTTTATATCATTGACCTCATTTTCCACTAAATTGAGGAAAATTGAATAATTGAATAATCTGGTCAATGTTCCCTTCCCTAAGGTAGAGATAGAAGAGGGAGGAAAGGTGATACTCTAACACTCAATTGACACCTCGAGCCATACTCTTTCCAGCCTAGCTAGCACTTCCATCCATCTTGTGTTGTAACCAGATTTTTTTTATTACAACCCATGAATTTTTTGACAATGAATGAGTTTTTTTGAGCATACTGTCCAATTTTCTTCCTTCCATGATATCTCGATATTATATCAGTTTTCTATTGACACCCATCCCTTTCTTTGCATTGAATTTTCATAAATGACTGATCTATATAGTGATCACCAGGGAAGAAGTGTGTCATGTAAAATGAGTGTTTTTCATATCCTCATAAAGAAACTTTATCATAATAAGTCCATGTAGTGGGCCTCATGATAGTTACCTTTTTCTTTAGTTTAAGGTCTTTTAGTTCAAAAAATCTATTGCTTTTGAATAATTACCTTGATCTTAGACCATATGTTTCTTTAGTTTAAGTTATTTTATTTTGGACCATATATTTCTTTAGTTTAAGGTATTTCAAACCAGACCATATGTTACTTTAGTTTAAGGTATTTTACCTCATAACATATGTTTCCATAGTTTAATGTCTTTTAGATCAGACCATCTGTTTCTTTAGTTTATTGTATTTTAGCTCAGAACATCTATTTCTTTAGTTCAAGTTATTTTAGCTTAGACCATCTATTTCTTTAGTTTAATGTCTTTTATCTCAGACCATCTATCTCTTTAGTTTATGGTCACTTCTCTTGGACCATCTATTGATTCGGTTTGAGGGCTTTTAGCTCAGAACAATTGTTTATTTTGTTCAAGGTATTTTATTTGGGACACTTTGTTTCATTATTTAAAGGTATTTTAGTCTGTAACAACTTTTTCTTTTGTTTAAGGTATTTATCACGGACCATTTGTTGCTTTAGTTTAAGTTATTTTAGCTGAGACCATCTGTTTCTTTAGTTTAAGGTCATTTACTTAGAAAATTAATTTATTTATTTTATGGTTGTTTAGCTCGGACCAACTATTTCTTTACTTCATGGTCTTTTATCCTGGACAATATATTTCTTCTGTTTAAGGTCTTCTAGCTCGTACCATCTGTTACTTTAGTTTTATGTCTTTTATCTTGGACCGACTATTTCTTTAGTTTCTGTTCTTTTATCTTAGACCATATATTACTTTAGTTTATGTTCTTTTAGCTCAAATCATCTGTTTATTTTGTTTAAGGTCTTTTAGTTCAGACCATCAGATGTATTATTTTAAGGTCTTTTAGCTCTGACAAAATGTTTCTTTAGTTTAATGTGTTTTAGGTCAGACCATATATTAATTTGGTTTATGGTCTTTTAACTCATACCATCTTTTACATAATTTTATGTTCTTTTTTTCTTGGACTATCTATTGCCTTAGTTTATGGTATTTTAGATTTGACCATCAATTTCTTTAGTTTAATGTATTTTAGCCCGGACCATATGTTGATTTAGTTTAAGGTCTTTTAGCTTGGACTATCTGTTTCTTTAGTTTATGTTCTTTTATTTCAAACCATCTGTTTCATTAGTTTAAGGTATTTTATCTCAAACTATATGTTTCTATAGATTATGGCCTTTTATCTTGGATCATATGTTTATTTAGTTTAATTTATTTTAGATTGGACCATATGTTGCTTTAGTTTAAGGTCTTTAAGTTGGGACCATCTTCTTCTTTAGTCTAAGGTATTTTAGCTCGGACCATCTATTACTTTGTTTTAAGGACTTTTAGCTTATACCATCTGTTGGTTAAGTTTAAGGTCTTTTATCTTCGACTATTTGTTGCTTTAGATCAAGGTCTTTCAGCTTAGACCATATATTTATTTATTTTATGGGGTTTTTTCATGGACCATTTGTTTCTTTAGTTTAACGTATTTCTGCACAGACCATGTGTTTCTATAGTTTAATGACTTTTAGCTCGGACCATATGTTTCTTTAGTTTAAATCCATTTAGATCGGACCATCTATTGCATTAGTTTCAGGTTATTTAATTCCATTCATATTTTTCTTCAGTTTAAGACCTTTTAGATCACACCATCTATTTCTTTTGTTTATGTTATTTTAGATTGTACTATCTATTGCCTTAGTTTATGGCCTTTTAGCTCAGACCATCTGTTTGATCATGGGATATGGTGTTGACATTCCAGGAGTGACCAAAAACACTTTGAGTTACTTGATCATACCCTTGTGTTTGTTGAGGCTTAAAAGGATCATAATTCCATTTTTTTAGAGTGAAACACTTGGTTAAAGGTTGTAGTCACATATAAAAGAGTGATGGGAATATATCCATAGTCAAGCCAAGGGGTCCCTTGAATCCGGGTATCTTTTCCAAGGGGTATTAATGATCTATATAATTAATATTGATGACGTTGGAATACTAGGGAAAATAAATCTACCTGGGTAGTTGTATTATGGATGATGTAAATCATAACCTGCGAGTTTGAGTCCAAGAATATGAGATGGTGTAGAAATATCCGATATGTCTCTTGACATTCAGAAATTTCAAGTTCATTAGCGGTGTTGAAAATGATCACAAGGATTTAATCTCTTTTCTAGAAAGGAGAATATTTATTTATTTTTTGGGTGATGTTCCTTATGAATCGGTAGCATGCCAATAAAAATATCATCTCCACTTATTTCGAAGGTGTATGGATGATTTTTGAAGACAAAAACATTTAAATGATAAATTAGTATATGAGAGAGAAAGCTATCCAGTAAAAGTTCCGGTACCCTAAGGTAAGTAGGTCTTAAAATGAAGCTTGAGCTCTACTCCATGTTGTTTCAAATCAAGAGACATGGGACACCAAAGGCCAGGAAATGAAGCATCACAGTCTGTCCTTGGGGAAGGGTATGGAACACGGTGATGTAACGTCAAGGATATTGAATCTGCATAGTTAGTATTCTATAGGGATTGTAATTCATGATCTAGATTCTTCAAATATGGAGAATGGTATGGGACAATCATTCAGGGAGTGGTTCAAACACACTAGGGTGTTGAGTGCTACTACGATGATGTTAAGGATCACGAGAATTAAAATGTCATATTTTAGATTGACACATTTGGTAGTCAGCCATAGGAGCATATGCAAGGGCCATGGGCATTCATGCATATTCAAGCAGAGTGTCCTTGAAACTATATATCCTTTCTCAGGGCCGTGGAATTTTTTTTTTCATTCAAGGCACCCCAAATCATGATGTGTGGTTCATTGAAGTTGTAAAATCTAAGGTGGGTTTCAATGACATAAAGCATAATGCTTTTCCTAGAGAACATATTCTCACGGTGAGGAGGTGTGAAAAATATTTCCCTTAAGTTATTTCCACACCAGTGATTCTAGCGAGCATATTCTATTTTTTTACTAATAACATATACTCTATGAGCTTTTCACCTTTTTTCTTAGTCCCTATTTTTCCCCTAAACTCTAAAGATGAATTTTTTAGTGGTCAAGGACTCTACTTTTTCTCAGGATTCCCTTTGCAGGTTTTAATACGGACAATTTTTTATGTCTCTTTTTATGGATGTTTATGTTCTTGTGATTTAGACCACTATGGGATAGACTTTAATGTTGTACAACATAACCAATGCATATAAAGATTAGGTTCTGGATGTACTTGGACCTGTCATGGTGGATGTGACACAAGTGGTTATTTGGTATACCAAGGGTTAAGAATGTTCAAACATCATCTCAGGCATAGAAGTAAAATGATGTAAATCATTTCTTGAGTTTCTCAAGTCATGAGTAATGATGTGGGATAGTTAGACAAGGAGTTGTTCAAAAACCATGGGGTATTGAGTGTTTTTGTGAGGATATTAAGGCTTACGAGAATTAGAATTTCCTTTTTTAGTGTGATGAATTTGGTTTACGGCCACAAGTGTATATGCAAGATCCATGGGCATGCATTCTTATTCATGCAAAGGGTCCTTGAAGCTGTGTATCCTATCTATGATATATGTATGGTTGAAGAAGGTCTAAGATGATGAATACATGAAGTGTAGTATAAAGATTTCAGGTTCTCTTAAAGGATGGTAGAATCACCTCGTACTCTGGTTGATGGACGTTTGTCTCTTGTGGTCCTTCGATGATGAGTGAAAAACTAGGAGATGTTCTACATAATTTATTATCATGTAGTGGGTATGTATTTGTGTCCGTGTAGTTTAACGTCTTGTATTAAGGACATTACTCCATGCAGTTTAACATCATGCGCTAAGGATGTAAGAACTGTCATGAAAGGTGGAAATGTTGTGTCTGGGCCCAAAGACGAGAACTTGGGTGACACTATGTATCCCATGAAAATAAGAATCAAGACACACATACTTCGGTATGGCCATGCAATTTAATGTCTTATGGTAAGGAAAAATTCATTATTGTTTAATGTCATGTGTTCAGTACATAATATTCCACACTCATTAAGATCATGCGGTGAGAATGATGTGGCATAGTTTAATGTCATCTCACAAGGAAATGTGCAGATAGTTTACATTCATGTGGATCAGGCCATAAGATGGAGTTCTTAACTTGGGGGTGTGTGAAATAGTTCCATGATGATATATAATGTTAATCAGGACCAAATAAATCTCAATGAAAACACACACCATTCTGAGAATTCTCAGGAAAATGGGCCAAAAAGGGTCATGGTTGTAGTTGGGCCTGAAGATGAAATGTCTGAGTGTCACTACGTATCTCTTGAAGATGAGAATCAAGCCACACATAGTTCTGTGAAAGGAAATACTTTATGCAGATATGACCCATACATATAGGTGGGAATTATTTCCATTAGTAGTTGTAGTTGGTCATAGGATTGGAGATCCATGTGTCACTACGTATCTTGTATGGCTATGAATAGAACAACATGTAGTTCTTGAAGTTCAATGTGGTTTAACGTCTTTCAGTGAGGACAAAGGTGGATCGACGTGAATTTGTGGGGAAATTACGATTGGTACAAGTATAGAAGCCTGGGTGTAACTACATATCTAATGTGAATGCGAATCAAAGAACACAAAGTTCATGTAGGACCATGCAGTTTAATGTCATGTGGCAAGGGGATCGACTATGCATTTTAAAATCTTGTGTCAAGGACATATGGAATGAATTTTATGGTATTACACTGAAGACCATAATGGATTTGTCGTGAACCTCTATGAATTTCCATTGATTGTAAGATCCAATCATGATTCCTAAGCTGATGTGATCTATGTCGGTATGATAAACAAGGATTGGAAAGGGTTCCCCTAAAGTGTAGAGACAAAAGAGGTGTATAACACGGGAATTTTTTATGATGCAGTGATGGGAGAAAAATGATGGATCATGGTGTCTCTCCGAATCTCATTTGGAATGAGAATCAAGATGCATGTAGTTATGGAGGGAACCATTCAGTTTAACACCATGAAGAAATTATTATGGATTACCCTATGTGAAGGGGAAGATGATTTGTGGATTAGTGCAATTTGACATCATGTAGTAAGGAAACTGGATATGCAATTTAATGTCTCGTGGTAAGGACTGATTTAGTGTAGTTTGACATCATGTGGTTAGGACGCGACATTCCATGTAGTTTAATTTCATTCAGAGAGAATAAATTGTTCCATGTAGTTTTACATCATGCGGTGAGGATGATTTATGGGGATTACTCTAATGTGGACTCCTTTTTTCTTAATAACATATGAAAAGTATTTCTTGAGAAATCATGCATTAGTGGGTGTTGTGACATGATCTCTATCCATGGTGGCCATCAAATAGGCTCTATTATGATAGACCTTATGTATGATGGATGGACCTTCCTACATGGGATCTAGTTTTGGAGGCTTATTTCCTAGTATCATTGGTGTTCTATGTAACAACAGTAGTTCTCTCAAAAGGAATGAGTGGAGGGAAACATTTTATTAAAATCTCATGCAATCCGTTTATGGTCGACATAGAGGTTGTGCAACATGTTCAACATTTTCTCATCTAACTGTTCTATCTCATTGAACCATTTTGGTGATAGTTCATTATATGAGAGTTTCCTAAAAATGGAAATTCAGAGTGAGGGAAACTTGACTTATATTGGAAAAATTACCTCATTCTTGTACACTGGTGAGTATGGTGTTTCTTGTGTAGTAGTATTCTTGGTGGTACAGTAGGCCAAAAAATCATGGAGGTGTTTATTTGTCGATGAATTATTATTAATGTTCATCATATTCTAGATTATGTTCAATAATTTCTTATATAAGTCATATACTTATCCATTTTCCATTTCATGATAGCAAGACGAGAGATTGGACTCAATGAAGTGCTCCCATTAAAGCTTCTTCAACTCCGTGGAAAAGATGTAGGTGTCATTTTCCATCAATATTATGTGAGGGAATCTAAACCTATTGATGATAAGGGAATTCATGATGTTAATGATATTCTTCATCCTACCATCCTTGAGGGGTATTGCCTTAGCCTAATTAGAAAATTAGTTGGTGGCAGTAAGGATGTACTTGAACTGCTTAGTGATGGCTAGGTGATATGCCCCTACAACATACATATCCCAAAGGGAAAATTGCCAAGATTATTTAGAATTATGTAGTAATTATGAGTGCTGATGGATGAAGTTTTCATGGATTTTCCATGCATGACATTTATTGTTGAATTGTAGACAATCCTGTATCGTGGTTTTCTTATATATCCCCAACTTCAGATTTGGTAGGAGATCCTGGTTCCAGATTGATGGGTGCCACAAAATCCTTTTTGGACTTCCTCTATTTTGGAGAGAACATATCCTTCTACTACGAACCTATGTATAATTCCATCAAATCCACTATAATAGATTATTTTTTTCCTCTTGGACCATCATTTAGAGTGTCGTTCGCTGCCCGACATTGAATATGTTCCCTTCCGGCACAATGTACAGGGAGAGTCCCATCTCAAAGATAGAAAATTTTTAGATCTATCCATCCAAGGGTGGTCATTGGTTCATCACACTCTAAGGAATTTTTGACCTGATTTATATCTTCCATGTCACATAAATCAGCTATTGACACCATTTCTCAAAGTGAAATATAGAAGGTTTCTTCCCCCAAATTAGGCCAGTCTAGGATGGCGGCTGCATTGGATAGCGTGTTAGTTTAATCATTTTGTGATTACATAACATAATGTAGTATGGGATTGAATATTAATTATGCCATCAATCCCTTGACATATATAGAAGGAGGGTCCATTTCATTATTTTTAATTGAATCTTCACCTTTGGTCTACTTTATCAAAAGTTCTGAGTCCCCTTTGATATTCAGGAATGCTATGTGCAGCTGTAGGGAAAGTCTTATCCAAATATGAGGGTTTGGTATTCTGCCTCATTATCTTTTTATCTTTAAAAAAATGAGTAAGAGTATGGGAAAAAAACTATGCTTGCGATGACAAATACAATCCCTCGTCCAACCTGACTGAGCTTCTAGTTCACCATTCTGGTACCGACAGGACTCCAGGATGTGCCATCAAAGTTCATCTCCCATGTTTCCAGAGTGTAATGGGCATAAAATACCTATTCATTGGGGTTCTCAATGTCTTATGGATTATTATCTGGGGTTGGGTGTTCTACAACGAAATCAGTTAGGGCTTTCCATTTCACTGACTTTATTGACACAAACCAGAAGTCATATAATTGTTGAATGACTGCCAATTGAACCAAGATTTTGGTCAACATGGGGAGGCCAGGAATTTAATTGATTAAATCAATATTAGATATCAGGTGGACATTATGGTGCTTCAATTAGTGCATCATTTTTGTTCTGAAAAGATGAGTGTGTGGAAGTTCTTTTCGATATCACAGTACCCGGTCTCAGTAACAAGCATGGTCCGACTATGATATTAGAGACTATTCTCACTTCCCACCTCATTTTTTTAGCATTGATGGTGGCTTGTGAGCATTCCATAGAATCCACATATAATATGAGTTTCCTCCCTTCCAATGGAGTTATTAAAACTGGTGTTTGAAACAATTATTAATTGAGGCTTTTAGAGGCCTTCTAAAAATCTTCATCCCATCGGTAGGTGACTCCATTCTTCATTAAACTGGTGAAGGGGAGAGCCTTTCCAGCTAGGTTTTCTATCAAACTCCAAATGTAGTTGAGATTCACTGGGAGTCCCCTATGTTATTTTAGGTTCATGGAAGGTGACATTTCCAAAATATCCCTAGTATTATCTAGGTTAACCTCAATGATACATTGGTTTACAACAATGTTGAGGAACTTTCTTGACGTTACCCTAAAGGAAGATTTTTACTGATTCATCTTTAGACTATGATGTCATGTGTTTTCAATGATTTATTAGAGATCTGTGAGTTGATCACATTGTTTTTGAGATTTAATGACCATGCTATTGACATAACACTCGACTATCCTTCTTAATAATGGCTTCAAGATGGGATGCATGGCACAATAATTTTTGGAAACCATATTCGTTAAAAAATGGATAATGACATGATTGTAAAAGATCCGTTGGGGTGTTCTGAAGGTATTGGGTTTCTTATTCTCAGGGTTCATCTTGATTTTATTTTACCCTGAGTACCCATCCATGAAAGAAAGGGACTAGAATCTAGAAATTGTGTTGATCAAGAGTTATGAGATTTGTAATGGGAAATTATCCTTTGCAAAATACTGATTAAGGAATCTAAAGTAAATGAAGACCCTGACATTCCCATTCTTATTTTAGATAGGTACAATGTTGGAAATATATCATAGGTATTTCCCTTCTTTGAAAAAGTTGTTTTGATAAATTTTAAACGTCTGCCTCTACATTGATGGAATGAGTGGGGTGCATCCTCTTGGAAAATTTCTTGAAGCCCCGATGATCATCGGCTAGCCCAAGATGATTCGTATCCACATCTAGATTCAGCCCAAGCATTTAGGTGTATTTCTAGGAGAACACATATCAGTGTTTCTTCAATAATGAAATATACATATCCTTCTCTTTGAGAGGCATGGAAGCACTAATCATGGTAGGTCATGGGTATTATTATATATCTAGATTTACCTTTCTGATCCCATCTATGGAAGTAGAGACTCATTCATCAAATGCAGAAGGGTTTTTCCTGATATATTACTCATCTTCCACTATTTCTGAGTCTATGGATATGTCTCTGGGAAGGGATAGAAACCTAGGGGTCTCTCCATCACTATCAGGGTGAGGGAAACCCTTAAGAGAAACCTCATCATCCCTGACCATCTGAATTAATATTGAGAGATTCCATAGTTGATTGTTGCTGAGGATATGAGAGGTTTGGACCTATAGGGTATGATATTCCACTTCAACTATGTATATGGGGAAGACTTAGTCATCGTCGAGCATGTTCCAGGGATTCACAGGGGCGGTCCCTAAACTATTTTGGGACGCAACCTATATATCATCATCCTCAATTGGTTTCTTACTTTCCTTATTAATGAAATATTCTTTGGCATATGTGTCCCTACAAGACTCGAAGGAGTTAATGTCACATTGTAATATGCCAACCTTTCCATTGATACGGTACTGTAGACATTAATGGAATGTTGATGGTACCTCCAAGTTGCTATGTATCCAAGGAATTCCAAGAAGGACATTATATGCAGTTTCATGCTGGATAACAGTTAACTCGAACTCATATGTGAGTTCCCCAAATTGGGATTTAAGTTTTCTCTTCCCAAGATTCCTTTTATCAAGATTTTTATATCCTTGTATGGTCATATTTGTAGGGGTTAAGTCCCCTTCGCTATACCCCAGTCATCGAAGGGTTCGTACTAGGATAAAACTAATATGTGATCCATTATCAATTAGAACCCTTTGGATAATAACATTATTTATCCTGAAAAAAATGTGTAAGATTTTGTTGTTCCCCAATATTGACTCATCTTAATCATGATCAGTGAATGAAATAGCAACATGGAATTTTACGTATATGGTCTCCTCTAGATATACCTCAGTGTAAGATACTTCTATTTGGAATTAATGTGGTCTCTGGAGGGATTTTCCAAATGCCTTTATAAGATATTTTGAAATTTGGATTGCATATAGTATCAAGATCTTAGCTGGGACTACAAAGAGATATTTTAAAACATCCTAAATTCTCACCAGAAACTGGTACTCCCAAGTAGGGGGATTATCTTTGGAATGTGGTTTAAGAGCTCGAGCATCCAAGTCAAATGGACCTCGTTATTGTTTCAAGGTTGAGGGAGGGATCTAATACCAATGTTTTAGGTTTTACTAACCTTCCGTATTTCTTAGGATAATCATATTGGACCCTTTATGGGTGGTTATGAAAGACAATTAGATGCGGGTGACTGTTGAAGGTCTCTGAGGAACCTCCTCACCTTCTTTGGGCCAACTGGAGTGCTTTACTAGGAGTGATGGATGCATATATGTACTTTATGGGGACATGATGTGAATATTATGTATAACCACGTCTGTGTTATCCCCTATATCCTCATCTTTGGTGAATGTGTACTATCATTCCTTGGTTATATGTGGGAAAATTTTGTTTGGGGGTATACTCATTGTCATGAAGGGGTTTTTCAAGTTTATTTTTTTGATAGAACCAAAGATGAATTCTTCATCTGATGTGGTTTCCATTTGGTGGGGTAATTCCCATGCTACAAATATCATTTTCAAGAAATCATTGAGGGTTAATTCCCACTATATAGGAGAATATGACTCTTCCTCTACTGCTTCATTCTACTACTTGTGGTCATGCCCACATTGGGGAGGTGCATCTGACACCTCTTTTTTATATGGTGGAGCTTCTTCTGGCCTACATAGCTATGCTCTCAAAGTGGTTTGGATTCAATAAAATGTCTTTCAAACCATCCAGTTGTCAAATTTTTATGCACATATGGATGGTACCTCCTCCAATCACCCTCTTCTTCGTGTTGGACCATGGTTATGCAATCCACTTGGTCAGTGGAATTATCTAGCATCACTTGACAGGATTCAATCATGACATGAAGGATGTATTTAAAGATGAAACAATTCTAGTTATTATGTGTCATCCTTCTGTGGAAATGGTAGTAATCAATCTGTCAGTGAGGTAGAGATCATTGGGCTTCCTAGGTTGCATAAGTGAGAGCGAGATATTGTCTATGGATGCTATGAAATAACTAGGGACATGTTTTTTCCAAAAGGAGTACAGCGTATTCATCAATTCTTCCAATATTGGATGACCCTAAATTATCTATGCTTCTAGAGGAGGATGATTCTGTGATTTTCACCTATCTATAGGTGGTACTGGGCAGTTTGTGGCCTACCTGGCCATCTGAATTGGTGATGCTGCTGGCATAAGAGTGAAAACTACAAATTTTTTTCTGGAATTCCTTTTTCCATGTTCTGTGGGCATGAATCAACCATTTCATTTCATTTGATGAATATGAACTTCACGGATTTGGGATATTTTAGGGAATTCATGGAATTCACCAAGAAATTTCATTGTAATCAAGGGGTTTTTCAACTCAAAAATTATAATTTTAACACAAAGTTCTAGTAGTTTCTCTTGTGAGAGAGGTATGCTGAGTGAGTAGGTCAAAACCTTCCACCATGTTATGAAATCAAACACCGTCTCATTTTCACATTGTTTGTAGTTTGTCAGGTTAATTATCGCTGTCATCCTCATCATAGAAAAAAATTGGAATAGGAATTGAAGACAGAGGTCTTCCCAAACTCACACATATCTTATTGGTATGATACTATACCAAATGTAGGTTGTCCCTACCTGAGTATGTACAAAACACCTTAGCTTGGTTGCCTACTATTGATATAAGTGGCACATCATCGGCCTGCATTGGGGCATGAAGGGTGTGATATACTTCTTGGGGCTGCTTGTACCATCAAATTTAGAGAAGGTAGGATTACCAAGGCATGGAAAAGGTTGGGTATCATTGATCAATCTGGGGTATGGCCTCCCTTCATACTGTATAGGCATGTTCCATCCTTATATAGATTCCATTTGAGTAGCCAGTGAATCGTTAACCTTATGAAGCTCGATGGGAACTACTGAATGGACCATCTCCCACCAATGGGGAGCCTACAAGGGTTAACAAGGTGGACCTGGTTTTTTCTCTTATTGATTTTCAATTCATTCTATGAAAGAAAAAATATCTAGATGTGAGAGTCTTTCACCACAAGAGAGTTAAATCGTGATAATTTTTTATTCCCTCATGCATGTGGGCATGTTTTATAGACCTCGAGCCAGAAAAATATTCATAAGCTTCCCTTAATGATGGATCCACTGTGGGAGGGGAAACATTTTTCTTTTTTTTGGTGATGATACACTATGGGAATATTTCCCTTGAGTAACTCCACATTAAGCTACCGAAGATGTTGTATTTCACTCCCATATTGTGAAAAAATATCCTCCAGAGACAAAACATATCTAATACTAAGATGTGATCAAGATTTTGTTGTACAAATTACCCTTGAATAATTTTGTATCAGAGGTGGAAACTCGATATTCAGAATTACCATGTTTTAGAGCTGCCTATGGTTCCTATTGTTCAAAACCTTATTTGATGCATCCAAGTCAACCTCCTCTCGTGGTATGTTTTCAATGTTGTGACCGCTAGAATTTTTTTCAAGATCAGTATCTTCCATGTTGATATAGACGACATTCACATAGGCATATCGGGAAATGGTGATCATGTCATTTCATTTAATGCAGCAGGATGATTCAACACTGCCTCTATCGGGGTCTTTATTCGAACCCTTGGCCTTATTGAGTCTTTTTTCTAGTGACCCTAGAAGGGAATAACCATCCTCTCTATTCATTCGTATCGCTTTGGTCTATGAACAATGATCCTGAGGGAGTTCTTGGTACGGGTTGCCAAATGGTCCCCAACCATCAGAGGTGTGTCTCGTTGAAGATGGGATGTCTACCATGGATTCATTTCTCCTAATTTGGAGAAGATTATTTTCCTATGCAGTGGTGATGCTGATAAAAATTCACCCAGACTAATGGGGAGTGGGTCATTTACGACCATCGTTGGAACAAATTATTCTAATATTTTAGGATCCAATGGCTCTATTCGGATATTTAATGATTCTCTGTACGAGCATGAAGATATAAATTCCCCCAGATTATTGGTGTTGGTTTGTTCTAGTACCACTGATGATGTGTTCAGGTTCCTCTCAAGGGATAATGTACATGAGGATGGTGATTGAGATATACATTTCTCTAGCCCAGCGAGCTAGTGTCCTCATTCAACTGTTGAAAATGTATCCCAAATTCACTGTGTAATTGCCAATTTGAGTGGTTGATGTGGTGGTAGATATTACCCATGCTTGGTGGGTTGGTTTTTCACTTGGATGGCTGATATTTCAGCTGAAATAGTGTCCCACTTGATGTGGCACAATTGTTCACATGTAGGTTCTGGGTGTGATGGTGACCCGTGATGAGAACCATTTCTCATAAGAATTTGTTCGAGTGATCACAACATCGGTATCTGTTTTTTAAATGTCTTATAATTGTTATGAGGGTCCCAATTTGAATTCTTGTTGGCCATCCTCCCTCTATATCAGTAATGTCTAGTAACTATTGGATCAGAGGCATTATGTTGATGTGAACAACTTTTCTAGACAATTTCTCGGTCCCTTGACCTCTCTAGATGATATAAAATTGAAAGATTCCATATCTGAAGGCGTTTCTTGTTCCAAGATAGTGGAGAACTATAACACATCATATTTTATCCACACTAAAATGTTTATGCCGTACGTTTCTTCTAAGATCAGTTGTCTAAGTGTCATAATGCAATGACAGGAAGCCTCTTGCTGGTTTGCAATGTGATTTTCTTGTTTTGGATCCCAGGACATGGAGATACCAGATAGGATAAGCTAGAAACAAAGTATCTTGATTGTCTGATGGTGACACTTTTTTCCATAATAAGGTAGATATTGATCCTCCAGTCACTGATGATTAACCCACATATTCTGGCATAGATAGGAAATACACTTCTTTTCTAGATCATTTGGGATCTCATAGTTGGAATTAGCAAGGGTCCAGAACATGATGGTGAGGTTTTTTCTAGATAACACTCTCCATATATTAATTTTTTCCTCCACCACATCATGATCACATTCCTGTAGCTAGTCAAACCATAGAATATGGATTTGATGATCACCTGCTGACGGGAATGGGGTTCTTCTGCAAGTTTATGGGGAACTATATATGGTTGACCCCATTGCTTAAATCGCCTATAAATACAATGTTGTAGGGGTTTGGTTAACATCTCTATTTGCAGGTTTCTGGAAAAAGTGATGATTTACTTTCTAGTGGGAGATATCATTATGGGGAGGTTGACAACGACAGATGTTAGAAGTAAATTCTATGTGATCCATCTCCACACTATAATGATGGTGACTATTGTGTTAATGAACGTCTCTTTATTTGTCATCAATAAATTATTTGATGGACCCTTGTTGCATTTAGAATGTGTCTCAAATGACCCCAAGGACACTGGAATTGAGAAAATTGGGGGTATGTGCCATGTTCTACGTCATGGTCAGAATATGACAACATGCTTTTTATGATTTTGTAGGAATATGAGCCTATTGTGTGATGGTTATCATAACTTATATATAATTGTCAAGTGTTTTGGGAGTTTTATCCCACTGCTGAGAAGTTTTTTGAATATTTATATAAGCTATCTCATTATTGAGAGGGATATGAGCCCATCTTGAAGCATGATCCATTCTCACTTGGTGAGCCATGGTCAAGATAGAAGTTTGAGACTGTTATTCAGTCATTTGGATATACCACTTGTCTTTAACGATATGAATCTGAGCTTGCCCCGAGGTGTATGCTGATCTCACCTGGGTAGCCCTGGTTGGATCAAGAATATGAGTCTAGTCCAAATATTCATTCCTCGTCTAAATATACTGATGGACCTCCATAATGGGAGAAAGAATATGAGCCTTCTCTTGTGTTTCCTGGGAATGATGTTGGCATAGTCATTTGTCGATGGAAGTAGGGATATGATCCTTGCTTCAGTGATCTACTAGATTATTCCAAGAAGATTCGTTGAAAGGAATATGAGCATGTCCCAAATATTGTTCCTTTCTCACCAGGTTATCTTTTTCAATAATGGAGATATATTCTCTTTCTTGGTTCTTTTGGAATATGCTACTGGAATTCTTTGATACGCTTGTTCCCCTATCTTGAGGCAGGTATCACACTCACCTGGTTTTCCTCGGTTAGAATTATAATATGATTCTGATCTGATCCGTCGACCTTCATTGGAATATTCCAATAATCCTCTAGGTCAGGAGAAAGAGTTTGTGCTCGCTCTAGTAGAGCAGCATGTTAATGGTGATTATATTTTTGTGTTTTCTTAGTTATATCAATAGAAGTATTTGTATGTATATTCATCTAAAATTGTGCTGGAATATGTCGGTTGAGTACTTGAGTATTTCCTAAAATATATTTTAATTTTAGTAAGGTGTGTGCCAAGATTTTACCCAACACATTTTTTGTCTCCCTGATGAACTGGAAGATGTATTTTATTGAGGTGGGGATAAGCACCCACTTATTTCCTCCTTGTTCTATCAGATTATTTTTATTGACTTCATATACGGGGGAAGAAATAAGGTCTTTCTCCATTATAGTTGTGGGAATATGCCTGAGGACTTTTTCAGAGTGAGAAGGGATATGATCCCACTAGCTGCTCCCTATCAGAGCATACAAGCATTCATCATCAATGAGAGCGGGGATGTGAACCCTCTTCAAGATAACTAATACCTTTATCCTCTGATGCATTTTTTTGAAGTATGTTAATGGGTATCAGAGGTTGTTTTTTATTAGATGGTACCCTCAGAAGATGAATTAGGGGTACTTGTGGGATGGAGTTAGCAATGGAGTATAGCAGGAGCCCTCCAAGGTGTCTCCTTAACCTGAAGGGAATCATATCCAGTTTCCTGGTCCACCTTCCTCAGAAACATAAGCTGGAAGTTATCATACTCTGGGGGTAAGCTCCCCAAGCTGTAGGATGTGTTTTTGAGAGCCACAGGTTCAGTATCATCCTTTCCCATGAGATATGGAATCTCTGTCTATCATGTCTAGAGGACTTTACTATTAGCCCATGTGGTTAGGATTGTACCATATCAGTGGTACACCTAAACCATCGTATTTACTCTCTTCCATTGGAGTATTCTTGTGGGTGAGACTATTTTATGAGATTTATAAGTTTCATTTCTAGTTTATTAGAAAGAAAGAATTTTGGATGATGATTAAATCATCTTAATTTTGGTTATTGAAGTAGTATCTACAAGTATGTAGAAAAACAAAAAACATGGTAACTGATCTGTGAAGTATCATGGGCATAATATGGTATGTTAGATATGCATGGTTAACTCATTTATTCTTTTACTCTCAATTCATCCATTCCACTCATTTGGACTTATAAATACTATGATAGATTTATGATAACCCTAGCTATAGAGGATCATTTGTAAGATTATTTTGGTCTTATTTCATTGTTTTTATAGGTTTTTCAAAACAATGTGTCATGATGTATTACAACCCAAATGTTTTTTCATTAGAGATATTCATGTTCGGTTAACCATTTTGGTTTCGTTGGGAAATATATTATGGAATGGGTTTCACATGCCACGTTACCATTATCACTTTTCCCCGAAACTCCCAATGGTTCCCCAATCCATAGCTAGGTACATACCTGCTTTCCAAAGTCCATAGATCGTCTGGGTTTTCGTTCCCATTGACTCTAATGGACTAACATTGGTCAACATGATGGGAGTATAGGATCATCGCACCCATTAGGGGGGGGGGGTGGTGGTGGTGGAATTGTTTCCAACTCTGGAACTCTCTAATAAATTTAAGATATGTTTTTGAATCTCTTCCTAATCCTGATATGATACTTGTTACCCTGATAAAATGACTTTAGGTCAATTCTTTATTATACACAAAAGACTGAGATCTCTTGGGTGAGTCCATTTGTATGTGTTAGGGGTTCTTAATCATTATCCTATAATAGGTGATTGCTTATATGTTGAAATAATATAACCAAGATCTTTGGAACATGTTCCCATTTGAGGAAGATATTGATATTCCAAGGATGGGATTGAGCCATTATGATGAATCCTACGTATCCTAGTTATTTTAGGAATAAAAACCCATGTAGTTATTTTAACCCTGGTAGTTTTATGTCATTGGAAATGATTTACATGGAATCTCTAGGACACATTCAATCATGGGTCCTATAGTGACATCCCATGTATCCCGAATATAGTGAGAATTAGAGTTTCCATAGTTCATTATTTTAGGGATTCTAAATTGGGGTACGCCATGTAATTATGGACACTCATGGTGTATATGAAATTGTGACCACAACTCCCTAAGCTCACATGAGCCATGATCTGTGTGAGAAATAAGTGATATCAAGTAACCAATGTTATTACATTGTACAAGGGACTAAAATGTTATTCCCTCCATGGATAATCAATACAGACCTCAGGCCTCAGAGGGAGGTGGCCTATGAATCCTGAATATGGAAGGAGTCAGATTCATCATAGTTCCAATTTTGTTAGGTCTTATAAGCAAAGGATTCACTCAATAGTGGAGATCTATGATGCTAGTGATGTGTTCGTTGCATCCCCCCCAAGCCAATGTGATCCATGCTTGGGGTGATAAATAAGGGGGATCATATGATCATCCTCATGGAATACGGGTCTGATAAATTCAAATTTAAAGATTCCTTGGGATGATTGGTATGGAGATCGGGCCTTAGGGAGGTGTCTTACATAATCTAGTTGTGGCATGAATCAAAATTCTCCTAATTCACTTATTGTTAGGGATTACACATTAAGGTTTACCTATACCATTACATGGTTTTATAAGGCATATTCTATAATCATTACAACTCCATAATCCCAAGTGATCCATGTTCATTTTTGAGAAAAAAATGCATAGAAACTAATCAGTGTCATTTATTTAGAAAATGGAATCATATTTTGGTCCCTTTATGGATTATCAATATAGAGCTCTGACCTTAAAGGGATGTGGCCGATGTATCCTGAATATGGTATGAAATAGAGTTTTCATATTTCCCTTTATTTCGGAGCTTATACATTTATACTTACCTTGATTGGGGATTACAATCCAAGGATAGACATCATTGTAAAATCCTAGGATTCCCAACAGATCTAGCCCTCTGGTGTAGAAGACATTGCAAGACCCAGTTGGAAAATCCTAGGGGTCATCACACGACCTGGCCTGACACATATGGAAGGTGTCTTAGGGGTTAGTGTGGAATAGCCCAAGGGGTGTTGTGTGTCTTGTCTGACATGTCTTGGAGAGATCATGAGACTTGGACGACATGTCTAGAGGGCATCGTGAGTCTCAACTAATGTGAGAAAAGGGTGTCACTGGGGCTTGGTTTTCATGCCCGAATACTTTCGTGATAATCGTCTGATGTGAGAAATTACTGTTATATGAGTTAGGTGATGTGTCCTAATGATGTCGTACATCCTAGGATATATACCCAGAGGGTTCAAAAGATCAAAATGGTTCCCGTGGGGGGCACTACATGATGTTCCCTAACATGTTTGGAGGACTTCCCGTGTCCGATATGACATGCCAAAGGGGTGTCTTTAAAACTGGGCAATGTTCCCTGGTCCTATTGCATGTATTCAAATAACACATGTGAAGTTTAAGAGGGGTAGTGAACATGAATTTTTCTTAATATTTATGCCTATGATCTTGGTTATATCCCTTGTATTGATAATTTCTTCATTTCATTTAGTGTCAGTTTCTTTGAGCCAAGTGTGATTTAGAGGACATGTCGTATGTTTTTGTATAACCTACTAGAATTCCTTCATTTGAACTATGAGTGATCACATGAAGCACTTTATGTGTAGAACATGACTACTATGGCTTCCCGTCGGTATATTACCTAACAAAAAGCTGGTCTTTTGCGTGATCAGTTGCCCTAAGAAGTCCACATTAGTCGAGAGCCAAATCAAGTTGATCCTGTGAGTCTAGGAGATTGAAAATTCAACACTTTATTCATGTTGGGGTGGAGAATTTATAGGAATATCAACAGCTAATTCTACCCAATTTGTATAGTGTATCTGGATCAAGCCAAGGATGGATTCAATGAATGGTCCTAGCGCCATGCGGTTTCGCGAGACTCTACCGTGGACCGATTAAAGAGGATTTCCAAGTTTTCAGTGATCATGAGTCTTCTTTGTCAATGCGTCCTTTATCAAATTATTTTAAATTATTAAAGATATTTTCAATCATGATTTTGTTTTGAATGACCTCCATGTTGTTATAATGACATGTCTGGGGGCCTTCACAAGATTCAAATGCCACTGGGAAGACACTCGTAAGACCTTGGGTGACTTGTAAAGGAGTCTCATGGGACAAGGCTGCTGGTGAATTGGGCATATCACATGACTTTCAGTGACCACAAGAACCTCTTGCATCCTATCTTTTTATACACATTATTTGATGTAACAAAGTTTGGGAGTCATGTGAGATTTCATGTGTGTTTTAGAGGTTATTTATTCTTTTTTAAAGATGTGTTTCATGACACATATGGGTTTAATTGGGGTGTGTGAGCATTCCTGGTCCTGAAGACAAGGATGAAAAGTCAAAGGGATTCCTCTAGACAAGGTGGGAATGTCTCCGAGTGCTCATGGTGCCTTATGGGTTTTCAGGGGTGCATCACATATCTTTCAATGACCGTGAACCCCTCTTGTCTCTACCATTTTTTTTCATTGTTTTATTTTATAATTGTTATGGATATTGTGATTTGGCATGGGTAGTATCTATTAATTTTACTCTATTTTTGGATGATTTCATTCTTGACCAATTTGGGTCATATGGATAGTGTGGAATCTTGTAGTGCACAGGGTTATCCCCATGTCCATAGAGTGTTGTGGGGTTTCTATGATAGGTCAGAGGACTTATGTACGGTGAGGATGACAAACCAGAGGGTTTGTGTGACGCACGATAGTCTTATCACTAAGTTCTTATGGCATCTTTAAGATCTATTGGGGTGTATGTCAGATTTCTTTCAGTGACCACCAACCCCTCTCTCCTTCATACCATTATCTCCTTTGGTTGATGTGGTGAAGTCTTGGAGTTCATGCGAGATTTCTTATATTTAAAAAAGGATTTTATTATTCCAAATGATGACCTAATGCATGAGATTATTGAATAATTGGGGTATCTACCTTTATAATTTCATTTTTATTTATTCTCTATGTATTTTTTATTGTTTTTCATGAAAACTAAAATGAAAAACCACATGGATTGGTGGGCTCATTTGGTTTCCTGGGGGGCCTTCACAAGAGTATAGAGGTTTGTTGAAGAGGGATTCATGGGGATAGCTATGGGCGATTCAATATTCATGGGGCCTTTACGTGATCTTAAAATGGTCATGTTATCACATATCTCTTAGAGGCTTCACATATATTCAACCATCATATTCTTCCCTTCTATCATGGGGAAAATAATATAGATATTCACGTATTTTATCCTTTTGTGATTTTTTCGATGATTTTTTTGGTGAGAATCAAAAAAATGTTTATCTAACCATTTTTTTAAATTACTTATATCATTTGAAATTTGGAGAATGATTTTTTAAATATTATTTGAAATTTTGTACCAATTTTTTAAAATATAATTCTTTATTTGGTTCATTAAATGTTTTATTTTATTATAAAATCCATTGTGAGACCCTACAGAGATGCTAGCTCACAACCTACTTGGGCCTTTGGGTGTTTGTAGATTATCTTTTTCTTATTTAGAGAAAGGGTAATGTTCCACTTGGAGGTGGTAGTAGCTTTTGATCATTGGCCATATAGAGTTATGTCCATTGTGACATGGGTTATATATCCATTTTTTTTGTTCTTTTTGGTTTCAATTTTATTTTTTTGTGCCTTTTTGACTTCTGGTACAATTCCCCATGTAAAGTTTTCCTTATGATTACTAACTTTTTTATCTTACTTCTGAAATGTTTTTGGGATATTTATTCCCTTTATATTTTTATGATGTCAGGTTCTACTCTCCAACACATGTGGATTGGTAATCCCCCTTGGGCTATGTTAGGATTGGCTTGATTAACAATTTACTAGGGTACTTAGTATGGTTCATGAAAAATTGGCATCAGAGCTCCAGTTTGAGAATCTTTTTGACGTTATTATGTAATTTTTTTAATCTTTTTAGGGCTTAGGATGTAGTATTGATTTATTTCTTATCCATCACTCACAGAAATGAACCTTAAGTCTTTAGGGGTGGTATGGGAAAGACAACATGAGGAATAGTTCTATTAAATCCCTAATTTTTATTTGGATATAATGAAATCCAAATCATGTGTTCATATTTGTTGGGGTTAATTCATTCCCATTGTTTTATTGTATGATTTCTAACATGATGTATTCTATGTTGTCTATTGATGTTGTGTGACCTCATGACTTGGAAATGATGTTTGAATTGGATATTGGAGGATGTTTCTGATGAAACATAGTGATAAAATCTTCTTATGGACACAATATTGGTTGAGGTGATTGTGTATACTGATCATGCTCAAGGATAGGAACCTACACCATTTTTCACTCAGGATCCAAATATGGAACCTTATATGAATTTTTTTATGGAATTATTAATAGGATTTCCTTCAACAAAATCCACCAGCGTTCAAACGATCTAATGATTCTCAACAGGCTGAGGAATGGTTGAGCATGATTGAGCATTTTTATTATTTCATCGAGACACTTGATGAAAACATGGTGAAGTGTTCCACCTTCATGCTAGAGGGACCATGTAGTAGAGGGTGATACACAATTGTATCTATGAAGTGGAAAATGGTATTAGAGTTTAAATACATCAACGATCTTTTCACCATCATATTATATTCAAATTTGATGGGTTTATCCAACGATATATTGTTTCTCAACCATGAGTAGGTAGACAAGAACATGATAGAGTATAAATACTACTTTGTTGATCTTTTGCAGCTTCCACCAGAGATAGTATAAAATGAGAAGACAATGACTCAAATGTTCAAGTTATCAATTTGATTGGATATTCATTAACATGTTTTATTAATGAATATTCCCTCTTATGATGAGTCCACTGATAGAGAATTGAGGATCTAAATGGACATGGATAGAAAGTTAATGTTGACTAGAGTTCATTTTTCTCCATGTGGTAGTGTAAAATCCTATAATGGAAAATAATGTAAGCCTGATGAATCTCATGGTTGTTCTCAACAAAAATTTATTTCTAGACCTTCAGAAGTTCCTAGAATATGCCCTTTTATTTTTTACCTGTGTGGAAACCTTGGAAAATAAAATTCGGTTTTCACTAAGGAACCCATGAATGGTGGATCATACTGATTCTCAGGTCACATTCATATGCTCTTCCATGTCTTTTTAGCTCCACATAGTTTCATGATATCATCATCACATGTAAAAACTATGGTGAAATTATATTCTTAAAAAAATTGGTTCGAACCATAATCATATAGAATAAATCTTCTTCACAAAGTGGAAGAGTCCCCAATGGATTGAAATATGGCTCCAGTGACTCTGATAGGTACCATCACTATAGATTTATCATTGACAAATTCTTTATTTAATACTGGTTCATCTCAATCATTTATTTCAAACCATATTGTTAATATTATAAATCCTTCTATGGAGATTTTATCTCATGTGATGTATATTACAACACCTATTTGAATGAAAAGAGCGAAGGGTATCCATAGTCTTGCTTGTGTTTTCTCTTTATCATATGTTGAGATCGCATAGAGTTTTTGAGTTCTTGACATGAAACTTCTTGACATCATTTTCAAGATGGAATG
Source organism: Viscum album (assembly GCA_963277665.1). Lineage (NCBI taxonomy): Eukaryota > Viridiplantae > Streptophyta > Magnoliopsida > Santalales > Viscaceae > Viscum > Viscum album. The sequence goes on along the minus strand of OY728141.1, from coordinate 1,685,163,504 downwards.
GATTATTTCCAATATTTCCTATATTGGTTATTATCTTTAATGGGTCTCCTTGAAAACACCTAATGGGGTGTGCCAAATCATTCAAGGAGAGTGGAACCCAAGGTCAAGTAGATATGAACAATATTATCTTGAGTTTGGGAAAGGAATATTACTATTTTCTTTTGATATAGAGATGGAATCATTGACTGATGACATGCCTCTAGTTTAAATCATGTTTCCCAACATGTTTACTTTACACTGGTAAGGGAGGTAGGGTTTTCTATTGATCTAGTGCCTGGTACTCAACCAGTTTTTACTCCCACTTACCACATAGAACCAATAGAAATGAAAGAGTTGAAGACTCAGTTTGATGATCTTATATAAAAAGGCCTTATATGCCTAATTATTTCACTTTGGGTGGTTTTGGTTCTTTTTACAAAAATGATTGATGGTTTCCTTCACCTTTAAGTGAATTATCAAAAACACCATAGTCTCATGGTTAAGAACAATTACTTTTTCCATGGATTTATGATTTGTTTTTTTAGTTGAAAGGGTAAAAGTGGTTCTCAAATATTTATATTCGATCTCTTTAACATCGGTTGAGGATAAAAGAATCTGATATTTAGAAAACCACCTTATGAAGTAGGTATGACCATTATAAGTACCATATCACATTCTTGGTTTAAAAAATGTTCCTACAGTCTTCGTGGATTAAATGAACAAGATTTTCCATGAGTTCGTTGATCCTTTCATGTTAGTCTTTAAGGATGACATCCTCATTCACTCCATGTATGATGAGGATCTATTGAGTCATATAAGAGTAATTCTAGAATCATGGACAAATCACTAACAATATGCCAAGAATTCAAAATGGGATTTCTAGATTTGATAAGAGGGGTTCTTGGGACACATGGTGTCAAAACATGGAATATTAGTTGATCTTGAAAAGATAATGGTTTTTATGACATGGGAACAACCAAGAAATGTTTTCAAGAATCATGGATTCTAGGTTATATCTGGGTATTATCATTGATTCATTAATGACCTCTCACATCTAGATTCTCTGATGACTGTAATAACTTGGAAGGGAGTGAAATATTCATGGGTTGAAAATTTTCATATTTCATTAACTGATCTAAAATTTCTTTTAACTACTGCACCAGTGTAGACTATTATAGAGGATAGAAATGGCTATATGGTCTTCTATGATTTCTTGAGTTTATGTTTCTGGAACATTCTCATTATAGGTGTCTGGAATATTTCTTATGGATCTCATCATCTTAGGCCACATGAGAAGAATTAACCAACCCATGACCTTGAACTGGATTTTGTGATGTTTGTACTTAATATTTGGAAGCAATAACTTTATAGATAAAGGATTATCGTGTTTTCTACCCACAAGATTTTGAGTTATATATTAACTAAAAAATAGTTTAATATTCTTCAGTGGTGTTGGGTGAAATACATTTAATATTTTGACTTTGACATTGTTTATACCCTAGGGAAAGGGAATGTCATCCTAGACATGTTTTTTTGGAAACATTCGACCTAGGGAGTGGTGGAATCATCATAATAGTGAAACATGATGGATCTATTTGCACATTTGTATATTGGAGTCTGTGAATTAGGGTCTGAGGTTTTTTTGGATAGTGTTTAGTTGAAATCTACTCTTCTCAAGATGATTCATCTAGAACAACATTTTAGTCATGAGTTTTGTAGTGTTAGAGACTCTCTTTATAGTGGAATGACCATACCAAACTGGTCCTTTTCAAATGAGGGAATTCATTGCTATCAGAATATCTTTGTTGGGACATTAGAGGTAAGAAAATCCATGATGGGGGATTTCCATAATTTCTAGTGGGTTATGCACCTATGGAAAATAAAGATGTTCTATGACATACGACATATATTCTATTGGACGAATATAAGATGGAGCATTGAAGAATTTGTCTCCAAAATTATACATGCCAGCTGGTCAAGGTCGAGTATTAGAAACATACGAGTTTTCTTTAATCCACTTATACTACCACATGGAACTGGGATTAGATCTCAGTAGACTTTGTGTTGTGTTTCCATGTACCAAGACAAAGATAAATTTCATTTGGGTTGTGATCAATCAGCTAAAAATATTAACATACTTTATACCCATTTGTGATACATCCAATGTTGAAGAACTGGGTAATATCTATGTGAACGAGATTTTTTATCTGAAGTGAGTTACATATTCTCATTTCTCTAATAGGAATCCTTAGTTTTCATATAAATTTTCTAGATGTCTTCAAGAGGCACTGAGATCTCCAATCTTTTTGAGTGTGGATTACCATCCATATTCAGATGGCCAGAAAGAAAGGGATATAATTATTATTGAGTATATGGTCAATGCCTATGTTTTAAATATTTTTGGAAATTGGGATGACTATCTATGGCTCGTTTATTTTTATTATAAAAATAGTTACCATTCTGTGATTAGAATGGCTCGTTTTGAGGTCTTTTATGGCTTAACATGGAGATATTCATTATGTTAGTTTGAGATGGGTAAAAGATCAATGGTTGGATTGATCTCGGTTAAAGATATGAAAAAAGATTCATTTTAATTTTTTAGATAATTTAGATGGCATATACCTTGTATAATTCATTTAATGATCGTCAACATAGACCATTATAATTTTCATTTGATAACCATGTGTTCTTGAATGTTTCACCTTGGTTGGTTCATCAGTAGCTTGGGAGGAAATGGAAACATGATCCTCATTTTGTCAAACCTTTTGAAGTTGGTGAGAATGTAGAGAATGTGTCATTATATTTATCAGTTCCTCTTCAACATATCACTATAACTAACATGTTCCTTGTATCTCAACTCTGAAATTTTCTATCTGATCCATCTCATGTTCTGAGTTTTAATGATCTTGACGTCAATCCAGATTTATCCCTGACTGAATGTCCATTTAGGATAAATGATTATAAAACCAAGGTAATTCATGGGAGGGTGATACATTTTGTTTGAGTCCAATGGAAGCACATTTCAGATTCTCTTGAGACGTGCGAGAGGAAGGAATTGATGAGAGAATAGTGGCCTAATTTTTTTATCGTGGAAGGTTAAAAGTATTTTTTATAGGGAAAGAGATTTTATTTGGTGTGGAAGTTGTAAAATCCTTTTAAAATTTTCATGTACTTATAAACCCATCTTTTGATCATTATTTGGATGTGTTTCATTTCAGTTTTCCTTATGTGAAAATTAAAAAAAATTTGAATGTTGGTAAGTTGTGCACAGTTTGCGCACAGGTTTCCCAAACCATGCGCCCTCCCAAGGAAAACCATAAAAACACAGACAGCGGGGCTTTTCCCAGCCACTGAATTGTTTTTCAAACTAGATTCCCACCAAAGAGAGACTTTGAAACCCCTTAAAAATTTCACATATTTAGGGTACATTTATTGTCTAGACTTGCAGCCCTACCCATGTGACCATGTGTAAAAGGTTTTTTTAGCCCAAAATTTATTTTTTAAAGACATGAAACCCTCATTTAAAGTTACATATGAACATATTTATACCCATTACAATTTAATCTTATAGGAGAGCTCATAATAGGTGATTTTGGACCCTCTACACCCCAATGAAAGTGGATTAATGCTTTGATAACAACATTTTATCTCTACCTAATTGATTTCCTCTTCTTGTTCTCTTCCTCATGATCTCTCCCCTTTACTCCTTGGGGTTTTTTAGATCTCTATGTTGTTGGAGGATATAATACCCATTGTTTTAGATCTTCAATCTAGGGATGATTCTGGGATATTTGTTGCTGACATTCATTGTTGGAGTCTCCTGAAATAGGTATTTTCATTTTGAGATACCGTGTTCTCGAGGTAGGTGGTTCTATTTTGATTGGATGATTTAATTAACCCTAAATTAATTTATTTAATAAATTTTATTTCAACTGAATGTGTCAAATAGGATTCTTCTAAAATTAAATTTGTTAAAAATACAATTTTAGTGAATTGGGAATTTTTATTTTATTTGGCATAAAAGTGGGAAAAAATCCCAATTCCATTGAATTAGAGATTGATTTTGAAATTTATGGAAATGTTGTGTGATTTAAATTTTTCAATTTTAATTGTGAAATTTTTTTCATGGGATTCATTTAAAACATATATTTGTGAAAATTTCCTTAAAATTGTTTTGATAAAATCCATTGGTTTAATCTTGGAAAAGATATATTTTATTAAAAAACTATATTTTTTTTAAATAGAAATTAGTAGATATCAAATGGGTGAATATAGTGAATTATATTTCAAAAAATCTTAAAAAAATTAACATCATTGAATATTATTGGTTCACATGAATGAATAGGTATTTATTGAGTTATTGCGATAGCACTCCGTTGATGCTTGACAACTGAAAAAAAACCAAGTGCATCAGGTCACATCCGGGATTGGGTGGTGACAATACCTCTTTAGCCTTTGGTAAAGGGACATGTGTATAAACATATTTACATGATTTAATTTTGAGTTTGTGAGTATTCCATAGCCTAAAAATATCAAACCATTTGGAATATGAGCTTTTTCTAACTTGTATATATTTTTCATGAATATATTCCATTTTTGTAAACTATCTACCAATCTTTTTGAATTTATATAAAATGTTTTTTATTAATTTTTTATTTATCCTTCTATTTAAAGTATTTACATCATTTGAAAGTTAATAAAATATTATTTTAAATATTATTTGAAATTCCATAAATGATTATTTAAAAATTAAATAATTATTTGGTTAATTAAAATCCTCACATTATTATGGAATCCTTGGTGAGACCGTATTAGGCATTTAGCTTACACCCTACACATGCCTTCATGTGTTTGTATATTATCTTCTTCTAATATTGATCATGGGTAAAGAACCACTTAGAGGTGGTGGTAGTTGTTAATCATGGGCTCCGAGAGTTTTTTCCATTGGATCTCAGGATATCTATCCTATTTTCTAGTTCTTAAGGGTTACACTTTGGGTTGTTTGGGCCTATTTGACATATGGTATAGTTCTCCCTCTGGATTTTTTCTGGTATTCATACTGACTTCTTTATCATCCTTCTGTATTATTTGTGGGAAATGTTTTAACTATATTTTTGTATGATGTTAGGTTCTAGTCTCCAACCCAAGAGGATTGGGAACACCACTTTGGATATGTCGGGACCAGGTCAGTTATCAGGTTACTAGGGTATACGGGCTTGTTTATGATAGTGAAGGGAAAGACCATGATTGTATGAATGAGAATCCAAAAAATATTGGATCTACAGTAAAAAGTCTTATAATTATTCCTAATTAGATGTACAAAGTTATGATTTATACCATGAACCTAGTTGAATTTACAAACACAGTAAATAATAGAAAAATGGAGTTTTGTGGATTATTAAATGGTAAAGACCATGGAGGATAGAATATTCAATTTCCAACATGAAAACAAATGTTGGAGGAAACATATATGTAGTTTATTGAATGTAAGAAGAATATATTTCATGTTTTTAAGGGTTGGTTATTGTCTGAATGATGTAAAATTGGGTTATTGAGGTTGGTGAATACAATGGAGGCTTTTAATTTCCTAATTAATACACTTCCAATACTAGAATACTTAAAATGAATGGAATTTTGGTACTATGAATATTGATTCCCCAATCAAATGGATGAAGCGGAAAATAAGCATGACCAACCACCAAAACCTAGTGAAAATGGAAAATCTGATGAAATGGTAAATGGTAAATGATAAAATGGATTAAGATAATTAGTGGTGAAATTTACCCTTATCGATCACTCTATAACAACAAATTTACTATTTTGATAACATGAAATTTTTTAAATAATATCGATTCATCACCTGAAACATTCGATACTGAAATATCAATAAAATAGATGGAAGTTGTTTCCATAGGATACAAATATTCAATATGGTTTATGGGAATTTAATTTGTATGAATCTAAATATTCAAAATTTAATATAATTTGGTATGATTTTTAGTATATATTAGCATACTTTACAAAGGGTACACATCAGTTTTTGGATTGTGAAATATTATTTCATATAAAAAAATCCCATTATCAAATATTATTGTAAGTATGATGATAAAATTACTTTGAAAACAAATTCTAAAATATGGGTCTTAATCCCCAATAATGTATCTCAATTTTCTCAAATAGTTAATAAGGATATAAATATGGAATATGTGTTAAGTGTTCCATTAATTTTGAAACTATTAGATTAGATTCCATAATCATATAATGTTTGACTTTGATCATATTTAAACTAAAAATATTAGTTTTAATTTATGGATACCAACTAGATAACAAAGTCATCATTAAAATATTCATATAATAAAGGCCACTAAACATGAGTAACATTTTCAATTACATAATAGTTGAAAATGGATCAATATGAAAGAAAACGTATATTTTTTTAATGCATCTGGTATTCTAATATTCATCATGTCCTTATGTAATTTTGATATTAATTTGGATAAATGGTGTATGTTTATCTATCACAAGACATTTAAGGAATTCCTCTGGGAACTCATTCAAAAGTATAAGACTTTATATCCTTTTTGAAGCATATTCTGTATAATTGGTTTAAGTAAATATATTCACAATTGGAAGTAAAAGAGGATTTTAACATTCTCCCCTAAGATGGTATGGTTCTTATCTCATTATAAATTATATAATTATTTTTTTATATCTTATAGATACACTATGTAATTTTCATAAATAATAGATAATTCAAATTTCAAGAAAACAATTTATTTTTTGTGGGAGAATGTAATTCTCAATGTTTTCCAAAAAAACATCTTAAAAACTAAATGTCTATGATTATTTAGAAATTATCTTTTTTAATTTATCAAATGAATATTATTTTAGTAGAAAATAAGGCTTACAATATATGGATCAAACTAATCACACATTATTAATTCAAAATGCTATATTACAATAATAATCTGTTAATTAAATTCCATATATTATTACATAACATCGATGAAATATTCTATTAAAATAAAATAAATTGAAAGGGGAAAATAAATAAGAAATAATAATATATTTATAACTAGAAAATCACTTGGATCATCTTCAACCTTGAGAATCACTATTAATATAATTAATCCTATAATGATAATGAAAATCATAAGAGGATACAACATTTTTAAATTTCCTTAATGAAAATTTTGAAAATGAGAAGTGTGAATTATGATGTTAAAATCAGATTAATTTAAAGGATGGTTGATTTTTATTAAGTCTATATATAACAATAGAATCAGAACATTATAAATATGGTAGATGGAACATTGGTCACTGGGAATATAGCCATTGGAAATATGGTTACTAGAGATATAGTTATTATATATATATATATGTGTGTGTGTGTGTGCAATAGGGAAATTTTTTTTTGTATTATCAGCAGAATATTTAAAATAATATATCTCATAAATAATAAATGAAGAAATAAAAATATAATATTTATTTAAAATATTTCGTTTTAAAATTATTATTATTTGTTACATGTTATTATAAAATAATGATTTCATAAAAGTAAAAATATATATTTTTTATCAATGGATTGATATAATTAAATTTTTAGAATATAAATAAGTGATTTTTATGTTATTTGGGTTAACATAATTCATGATAAACAATATCTTTTTAAAAAACTATTTTTTTAGTGTTATGTATTTTTATCTTAATAAACATAAGCACTACTAAATATTTTTTAAGGATTTTTTTGATAATATATACAATGAAATAAATTAACACTAAAAAATATTTTTTACTAGTCATGTAATGATAATTAATTCATATTATTCCTAAAAACACCTCTTCGTAAAAATGTTTTTTTTTGTTATGAATGATTATATTAAAATTAATTATTATCACCTATATAAATGAATATAATTAAGTGGTTTTAAAATATGGAATCATCATTTTAATATTAGATAAGTAGTTTATTTTATTATTTCATAGAAAAACAAGTTACCAAAGAAAAAAAATTAATTACCACGTTAAAAGGAAAAAATGTTATTTAAAAATATTTTTTTAGTATTATATATTTTTATCTAAAATTATTTGGTATATTTTTATTAATTAATATAATTTATTTTTTTAATATATAAAATAATATCAACACATATTTATTTATTAATTAAGAGATAATAAGTATAAGAATGGTTAATATTTAAAAATCTATTTTTTTTATAAAACATGGTTTTCTTCATATAACATAGTTTTGATTTGAATTATAAATTTATCATATTTATAAATTTAATTAGATAAAATATATTCTAAATTCATAATCATCTCATTGTGTTTGGTTAATATGGTACATCTTATATTTTTTTATAAAAACATAATTACTAGGATAAATAATTAAACAAGTTAACAATTGGTAAAAAAGGTAATATTCCATGGCTTGAATTTTGTATCATTAAATGACACATAGATATTATATTCAAATTTTTAGGTTTTAATATCATACTCACATGTCTTAAAAACTTGTCATTACATAAATTACCTAAATCCCATGTGATACCATCATTAACTGTCACCTAAATTTAATTACCAATGATATGTCTCTCAATTGCACCTATAAAATAATCTCACTTACACCCACATAATGACACTCTATTCCATAAAATTACTCCAAAATCCTAAAAAAATTTACTTCTAATACACGCCTCTTACATTTTTTAATTTCTTTATCACAATAATATTTTTTAGTCCCTTCATTATATGGGAAGTCCTTATGAGATGCAGTGATTTTTCCAATGTAGTTGAAAGATATTCTTTATTATTTTCATTTATTTTTTCCCATTTATTGTCCCCCTAAAATAAGTTATATACATTATCAATGTAATTTTAAAATAATTATTGTTTTTATAATGTTATTATATTATTATATAACTTTATTCTATTTCTTATTCATTATTTTAAGACATTTATTTATGTGCTAGTTTAACCACCTATAAGAATGGTGTTATATTGTATTCATTATATTAATCCTAAATCATTATAGTTTCGGTAATTATATATATGTGTGTGATATTAAGGATTTATAAATTTTTTAAATATGGTTATTAAAGGATGGTATGAAAATAAATATTCATCTTAATGTAACACATGATTATCAAGATGTTACGAGAACTAATTTCATCATGAATTCTATTCTCAATATCTATTCAGGTAATTTCCATCAAATGAACAACGTGTTATATAAATAACTTAAAATAAATAATTTAAATACCTTCTATAATTTATGATTTTACATATCATTCTCAAATAATGGGTAACTACATCACAATTTCAAAACATGTACAAAATAATCACAACTACTAGTACTTGATGATGAAAATAAACATTAATTGACGAATTGTTATATAATGAATGATTATAATTTAGTAATATAATGTTTAATAGATATGGATATGTTTTTATTATAAGTGAAAAATATTGTTATGTTAGTTTTATAGGAGTGTAAAGTGATTATATAGAATTTGGTAGTAGAAGATAAGGGTTTTATTTCCTTTATCATTTTTTATTTTAGATAATTATGAAAAAGTTCCCGTATTGGGAAATTTTATGATATTTCTATCTATAAAAAAATTAATCTGTTATATTTTTTTCATTAGTTTTATTTATCCTCCTACCATTTCACTTCCCCTTTGGTTCAAAGTTCCCTCAAAGTAATTCTTGATAGAGAAACCGACATTACATCTACTTTTTGATTCTAAATATTTCACTTCCACTCCAATATTATTTATTTTATTTTATTAACATCATTATCTAAAACTATATTATTTCTTAAGATATTTTCAATGGAATTTACTTTATTTATAAAATGTAATATTCCTTTCATGTTTTTTATATGGTTATTTTCAACTAACTTTGACATTCCATTAAAAAAAGGGAAGGAGTATTCTTTTTAAAAAATTCCACAAAAACTTATTTGTTGACACATTTTTTTTAATTATGAAAATTATTCTTTATGTGTTCATGGTTTCCCAAACAAAATTCTACACCCACTGTTTTATAAAATATAATATTTTAAAATAAAATTTTTCATTAATATAAAATGAATTTATTTTATTTTTAAATTTTAATTTTAATGATCTTATAAAAGCATGTTTAATCAATGTCAATGTACATTAATAAATCAATTGAATCAATTTAAAAAATTTAATGATATCATCCAATTTATTTCTTTTTATTTTTTATTATAATTTCATCTGAATGATTTCTGAAAGCCAATTTCATTTTCATGAATAAATTATGTTGGGATGAAATTATGAATGATTTTATACTATTGTGGATTACATATTTATGGTTTATCATTATTTTATGGTTGGGCATGTTATTTACCAGGAATGTGTTAGGTAATATTCTAAACCTCATATGCTCAAAGGGGTATATGAGTGATCATCCCAATCCCAAGGGCACACATGTGTTTAGTCTAAGCCCAAGGGGGTGTGTATGTTATGCCCAAGACTAATAAGTTACATATGTGTTTATCCCAAGACTATAATTATAACACCCTTATATTTTAAAAGATGAAAATTATGTTCGATTGCGTATTAAACAGACAATACTGAGTTTAAACTATCCACGATATATATCTCTATTATATCCTAGCTAAAAAATAGGTGGATGTGAATAGTATTTACTAATTTATGATATATATATATTAATAATTATAAATTATTGATATATTTTATATAAATAATTATTCAATTTTTATTACAGTAATTTTATCGATTATAAATATTCTTTCTCAAAAATTATTTTTTATTTATATTCATGAAAAAAATATTATAATATATGTTTTGGAATTTTTTGGAACTTTTTTAAAATTTATTTGATAATACTAAAATAATTATTTTAATTAGTTTAATAAAATTTAATATGGGTGAAAATTTTGGAATTTCTAGAAATTATTGATTTTTCAGTGAGTACTAGAAATTTTTGATTTTAAAAAAAAATGCCATTTCTTTTCAATAATTTAAGTAATTTAAAATTCACATTATCTTTTTAATATGATTTAATGTAACATAATTTTTAGTTATTTTTATTTAATCAACATAATTTATTTTTAATCTTAATTAAATTGTATTTTAGTATAAGTTTGTTTTTGGGGTCAAAAAAAGACATTTTTTAAAAGAAATTTAAATTACCGAATGTATCCCCATTTTAATTTATTAAGTAATACCTAATGATTGATGTATTAAATTATATTTATATATTATATTTTAATAAAAATTAATCTGTATTCATAAATATATTATTATTAGACATTGAGTTAATTTAAAATCATTATGTGCCTACCAAATACACTTCTTGAAAACATCCATTTTCAACATGTATATTGGTTATGAATTAATGAAATTTTTATAAAAAATTTGAAAATTTAGTTTTCAAAATAAAAATTATTTTTTAACTCATAATTTAAAAAATAGTGTAAATTTTTTATAATTTCTTGAAAATATTTCTTTTGATGTACTATAAAAAATCATGATTTTTAATTGAAGACTTCCTTTTCATTTAAATTATTTATGGTGATAAATTATATTTTATAATGGTTTAAAAGTATAATTAGTTAAATTATATTTATATTAATCCAATTTAGATAATTGGAACCAATTTACTATGGAGATTTTATATAAAAACCTTTGATACTTTTTGAGCATTTTCTCTATGAAAACTCATTTTCCTATCACCTCTGGGTGTTAATTTTAAATTAAATTTATCAACATCTGTGATATGAATTAAAAAATGAATTATATATTTTTAATAATAATAACTTGTTTTATTTAATAATTTAGACATTATTTTTTACAAAAAATAATAGTGAATGCAGTTAAAATAATTATCATGGTTAAGGTAAATATTGGTTTACCAAGGGTTAAACCAAAAAGATAAGGGTAAAAATTACCTATCAACTTGTATAAATACTATTTTGGAGGAAATAATGCGACCATTACATATATAATGATATATAATGGTCCTTTGAGACGTTTTACATATGATTAATATGGTATCATAAGTTTATTTTAAAAAATACGAAGTCTGACCTCTCCCCCACTTATAAAAGGCCACCGCTATACTCCGTTCATAAAACCTTCAAGACTCGTTAGTTATACCAATAACTTTCCAAATAACTTACCAAAATACCTCACCTATTCATAAAAGCCTTATTTTTACCATAATTAAATCCTAATAAGGCCTTTGATGGAAACATAAGAAGGATACCCAAACAAGAGGTAACATTCTTCAACGAGGGTTTTTATTTTATTTCGTTCTCCGCCTTCATAAATTAATCATAAACCATGAGAATATAATAACCCCAGTGTATAACTAATAAAATAATGTTTTTATAATAATTTAATTACTTTTAAACATCTCCACTTCACATAAAATGGGGAACTAAATCACAGTTTGTGTGTACGGAAGACTATGGCCTCGCGGACCGATATCATTCAGTTTTTCATTACCGCCTATCACGATTGGGTGTGGTGATGGAATTAAGGTATACATATATTTTATTTATAACATAATTATACATTGGGAGTAATTATATATTATGTAACTTTTTAATTTATATTTCATATGGTATGTGATAACGTCGCTCGTGTGTATGGAGGACTACCGCCTCACGAAGCGATGTGATTCATTATTCACTAACGTCACCCATAGAATGTAAAAACGGGAATGATATAGAAAATATTTGATATAAAATAAATAAATAATATATTAATGACATATTTATAATTTTTTAAATATAATATATCATTTTCCTTCTTACCTTTTCCCTAATTGAAAACGTAATAATGTCGTTTGTGAGTGTGTGGAATACGAACTTAGAAAAGTTATGTGACACTAATTTCTTAACTACACCAAAAGAATGATATATAAAAGAATATATAATTAAATAATGTGTTATTTTTTATATAATTATAACTCATTAAAGATAAAATATTACTTAGCGTATTTTCCATTAATATCATTAAAAATTGGAAATGTTACTCATGTATATGTATGGCTTACTGTCTCAGTGATCATAATGTAAGTTAATTTTTCATAAAAATATTCCATGATTGGTTATAAAGTTATAATTTATCTATGAAAATATTTAATATTTTAGGATTATTATTCTAGAGATTATGAAACAATATAATGTGTACAAGAACTAGAAAATTCATAACAATGCATGAAAGATAAATAATGAAATTAACACCCGAAACAATAAAAATAATGAAATAAAATAGGTGATAATAAAATTTAAAATGATAATAAATTATAGAATAAATATTAATTTGGCTTGTTAATAATATAATATCTTTTTTAAAACCACTATACAGGAGGTTATAACATGATAAATCAAAAGAAATCATTAGGTAAGGGTTTTTCTCGTCCCACTTTTACTTCTATGAGACATATTCTATATTCAATTCTTATTTATTTATTATGTTGTATATAATTACACAATTAAATGATATATATTTAATACCATTATTTTCATGACATTTATATTTTCATTTTTCGTTAATATTTATTAGGCATTATGATTCAAAAGATAACTAAAGCGGTTTGGTATTTTTCTAGCAATTTTCTTTTTTTAGACGTATGTTATCTTATACACAAATATACAATTATGGTGTGTATATACTACCCCATTGACATGTTTTATCATAAATAAAATTATTTTCATGACATTTTATATTTCATTTATTTTTATTCTTTCATAGGGATTATGATTCAATGTTACAAAAGTGTTAGGAGTCATTTATTACAATCTCTTAATTTATCAATATTTGTTAAGAATAAGATTCCAATGATGGGGTATTATGATCAATACCTCAGGAAACTCATGACTTTTATTATACTCTAGATATTAATGATAATTACACATAGTAGTACAATTTTTTTGTTATTTGGTAATTAAAATTATTTGGAAATTGTTTTGAAAATCTTACATTATTTCTCTCTTCATTTAGAAATTTTTTTTCTTCCAAAAACATATATTCTATAAATGTTTTCAAAAAACATTTAACCTATTCCAAATGATTTTTAATGAAATTTTTACACATTTTGTACGTTAAAAAAAAATAAAATGACCCTTTTATCTTTTTCTGTACAAAAAAATTTTCTTACCTTTTTACAGTATAAATGAAAATTTCTTTTTAACATGTATAGAAAGTACATAATTACACACCATCATGACCATAATTTACATAAATATTACTATGAATGTTTAAAATTATATTTATAAATAATTTTTTTTATAATATTCAAAAAAATAATAGTTCTTAGAAGTGATCTTCAAATAAAACTATTTAAAAAACTATGTTTCAAAAAGTTATTTTTGAAATGAAAATGGTATTTTCAATAAAATGTCATTAATGATATAATAATGGTATTTTTGTTCATCAATGTCAACAACCTCTTTTGTAACTTATGCTTTAATGGGGATATTTTGTAATGATATCATCCTCATTATCTCTCTAGATTGATTAATATAGTTTTAAATATATTGTTATGAAACTCATGTCTTTTACACAAGTTAATATTGTTTTAAAGAGATTATTATGGAACTCATTTGTTTTCCACAGTTTAGTCATTTTTAAAATAGATTGACAGAAGACCCATTTGTTTTCTCTAGGTTTATCATATTATAAATGAGTAGTTATTATTTATATGAGTTTTATGATGAAATATATATGTTCTATATTCATGATGTGGTTTGTTGAAATTATATGTGATGTGTGCACCAAGGTAGCAACATTAGAGCCCGTTATGATTTATATGATGGGTATTACTAGAAAACACTATAATGAAATTTGTAATGATTACGTTCTTTATTGAACTATATTGGAAGTTAGTTACATGTTTATTCTAATTATATGGGTTTTGTAAGTGGTTTTTTAGTGTTCTATGATGGTGATGTTCCAAGATACCAACACTTTTCATTTATGACTATTAGGGGTTTATATTGTTTCCTTTGAAAAAGATTGATATCACATGACTTGTGAGTATTGATTCCAAGGAATCTTTCCATTGTTAATTACTTATACAATGTTTCATGATTGATGATTCATGAATTTATGGTTTTTTTATTATGATTCTATAATTAACTCTCATTATTCCATCATTCCATTATTCACTTCCTATGGTCATTGATTTCATTAAATTTTTAATGCTAATGTTTACCCATTATGAGCATTTGGTCCCAGCCTTCTTATGTTTCGTCTTCCACAGTTTATAAATAATATGGTCCAACGAATTATTTATATAAGGATTTCTTATGGATGAAGATGATGACTTAATGTGAAACAATAACATCTCAGTTAAGTGGTAGAATTTCTAATTTAACAACCTGGGTTTTTTTTATTTAGGGGTTTTTCTAATTCTATAAAACCTTAATCCTAAAAGGTATATGTGAATTTAAGTGATCTAGTTCATCATTTTGATGTTTTAAGGATTGGATGGAAAACAAATTGGGCTATGATGATATGTATTGAATCCGAAACTGTAATGTTAATGATTTCAATATCAGATGCTGTTGTGCTGGTTCGAGGATATTATAGTCATTATTAGATGCAGGCTTAGATAATTTTAGATATTTAGATGTCTCATGAGTTTTTTTATTAAGAATTATGTATACTGTCATAGGTCTATATGAAGAACATTTATCATTAGTTCAATTTCTTATAAACCACTTTGAGGATTTAAGAAATAATATTTTATTGTGATTAATGAATTTTTAGGATACTTTTTAGTAGGTTGAAGAATTTAGAAAGCTATGAATTAACCTAATGTGTCCATTATAATGTTTATGAAATAATATTTAAGTAATTGATAACATTTAGGTTTTATATGACCTTAGATATTGAGAAAAAAATTATTATCATATAGATAACCACCCGATCAAAAAGTTATTTGGTGACTAAGTGATTATTGTTACTTTAAAACAGGATATACATATATTTAGACTTGAAATATTAAAGGTATGAGATAACATTGGATGTTAAAACACTCTTTAATTTTGAGGTTTTTGAGGTTGTATTGGATATCGGTTTATAGAATAATTTAGTTTCTACTTTGGGTATTTATGTTGAATATTGTAGATTAATGTATTACATTCATTTCAAAATTAATTAGATGGCCTTTTAGATCATCTATGATTTATGATTTTTCGGAACATAACTTTCCATTGATCATTCTCTTTCTTGTGATAAATGAACACAATCAATGAATATAATTATTTATTAGTTTATTTCATTCCCACTTATTTTATTCTATTTGGAAAACTTGTTATTTATTACTCTATATAACCATTATATTGTCCTTTCTCCCATATTAAAATGATATTTTATAAACCCTCTTTACAATATCGGTTTACAACCACAGTATTTTCGAATTTTCTATCCTTTTATTATGGAGATAACTTTATAATAATTAGAAATCAATTTATTAAAGGTGGGGGGATGTAACATGATGATATTTTAAAAGATGAAAATTATATTTGATATCATATTCAAAAAGAAACACCAATCATAAACGACTTATGTTATATATTACTGTTATAGCATATCCGTTAAATTAGTGGATATAAATAGTATTAAATAATTTATGATATATATATATATATATATATTTCCTACTCAATATAAATTATTGATAAATGATTATTAAATAAACTATCAATTTTAAGTAAAGTACTTTTAACTTTTAGAAAAATGTCTTCCCCAAAAATGATTTTTTATTTCTTCTCCTAAAATATTTATTATATTAAATTCTTTGAACATTTATAAAATTCATTTGATTAATTTAACTTATAATTTTTTTATTAAAAATATCAAACTTTACTTTTGGTGTAATTTTGGGAATTTTCAAAAATTTGGATTTTTCAATGAATGGTGAAAATTTTCATTTTTTATATTGTCATTTATTTTCAACAAATTATGTAATTTAAATGCCACATTATGTTTTGGATAGTATTTAAAGTAAAATAATTATTCTTCAGTTATATTAGTTCCACTTAATTTCTTTTGAATCATCCTTATATTATATTTTAGTATAAGTTTGTTATTGGGCTAATAAAAAGTTTTTCATAAAACATTTTTAAAGAAAAAAATAAGTTTCTCCATTTAAATTAGTTGAATAATACCTGATGAATATTAATTAATATATAATTTATAGATTATATATTGTTAAAATTTAATTAATATTTATATAATGATTATTATTAGACATGTACTTAATATAAAATCATCATGTTCTAGAAAAATACAATTCTCAAAAACCATATTTCATCGCATATGTGGGTTTTCATTAAAATTAAAAAAAATTCAAATTTAGAAAATTATTTATCAAAATAAAAATAGTTTTTGAAATAGTAAAATTAATTTTTTTAACATTTCATTTTTTTTAAGATTAATTTTTTTATTAATATTTAGAAATAGTAATTTTTCAATGAAAATAACCTTTTAATTTAAATTATTTATAAAGTAAAATTATATTTAAGACTGATTTTAAATAAATATTATTTCAATAATATATCTATTAGTCTAGATTAGGACAATTTAACAAATTTTATGTTTATATTTGATATAAATTTTTTTAATCTTTTGAACAATTTCTCTTTAAAAACCTGTTATCTTGTCACATAAAGGGGATTAATTTAAAATTAAATTTTCTCAACTATGTTATTTTAATTTGTAAAACATTATTCTATATTTAAAATCAAAAAAATTAACATTATCTGATAATTTAAACTTAATTTTTGATGAAAATAAATATTTAATGCAACACAATTTAATTATCACATTTAAGGTAAAAATGGGTTTATGAGGGATTAAAATAAAAAAGATAAGAGTAAAGATTTTCAAAAAAATTGCCTAAAAACTATTTTAAGGATGTATTTAGATCCATAAATCTTTTCTCTATAATTAATAATTTTTTAATTTCTTGAAATTTGAATAACGTGGTTTCACTCTTTTATTTTATGAAATACCAAATTTGTACTCTCCCCCACTTATAAAAGGCAAACCCTCTCCTCCCTTCTATACACCTCAAAACTATTTGGTTCAACCCATAACTACCCTAATCACTTCTCAAATTCCCACCCCTCATCATTGAAGCATTATTTTGGGCATAAATTCAACCTTGTAATACCTTTTTTAGAAACATAAGGAGGATACCTGAAGAAGAGATATCATTTTCAATGAGAATTTTTTTTATTTCTTTCTCTACCACATTAAATCATAATAAACACATGATAATATAAGAAAATATGTTTTTAAAACATACTAGTATGTTTTTATAAAAAATTAACTACCTAAAACCATTTCCACTTCTAACAAATGGGTTATGAAATCATTCTTTCTACGTACGGCAGACTACCACCTTGTGTACTGATGCCGTTCATTTTTCCGTTACCACCTATCACAATTAGGTATGATGATGGATATAAATTATAGAAATTATATTTATAAAATAATTATACCTCTTTATTAATTATATCATATATATATATTTTTAATTTCCATTCCATAAGGCAGACGATAACATCACTCATGTGTATGGTGGATTACCGCCACAAGAAGCGATGCGATTCATTTTTGACTAACATGTTACATGGGTGATAACAAGGGTAAAGATAATGAATATATGTGATATAAATGAAATAATTATGATATAAATAAAATATTAATCATTATTTAATTTTAATATATCATTTTATTTCTTACCTTTTTAGTCCCTAATAAAATAATAACACAATTCATGTACTTATGGACAACCACCTTCACGAAGCGATGTGAATATTTTTTCTTTGCACACCAAAATAATTATATATATATAAGTATATATAATTAAATAATATTTTATTTATGATAAAATTATAATTATTTAAATATAAAATATTATTTTCCTTATTTTAATAATTATCATTGAAAATATGGAACCATTACTCATGCATATATAGGGCTTACCATCTCTACGATTGTAAAGTTAGTTAATTTTAAAAAACCATGTCTCATTGTTAGGTTTAAGGGTAAAATTGATAGATAAAAATGATTAGTTTTCATTATTATTATTATGTATATAATTTAACTATATAATATTAATTAGAATAGGAACATTCTTAACTATGCCTGAAAGGGAAAACAATGCAATTAACACTCGAAACAATGAAAATAGAGAAATATTACTAATGAAAGGGTGATAATATGATATTAAAGAATTATATATGATATTATAAATATTATTAAAGTTCATTTATAATTTAATAAAATTTTAAAAACAACTATACAGAAGTTTAAATCATGATCAACAAAAAGGAAGCGTGTTGTAACGATTTTTCTCACCTCACTTTTACTTCTAAGAGACATCTTCTATATTCACAACATATATTTGTTTTGATGTATATAATTCCACTTTGTAAAGAAATATGATTAATAAACTTATTTTACTGATATTTAATGTTTTGTTTTTGGTTTTCATTTATTTGGTATTATTATTCAAATGATTAGTAAAGCGGTAAGTGATTTTTGTCTCAATTTACCATCATTGAGGTGTATGTTATGTTATACACCTATAATGTTTTATGAGGTCAATATAACTCAACATTGTAATTTTATATCATGAATATAATTTTTTATGATACTATATTCTTTATTTTAAATTATTGTTTCTTGGGGATTATAATTCAAGGTGTCAAAAGTAGTAAGAGTCATTTATTACAATCTCACCCTTTATCAGGATTGTTTATGATTATGATTCCCATAATAAGATCATATGATCCATATCCCAAAAAAATAATATTTTTTTAAATTTGGTTATTCATGATATTTAAAAGTAATATTACCATTTTTTCACTCTTTTTTAATTAAAATTGTTGTGAAATGTTATTATAAAAATCCAACATTATTTCTCTCTTTGGTCAAAAATCTATTTTCTTACAAAATCATGTCTTATAAAAATATTTTCAAAAATAGTTTTACCCTCATAAATATTATTTATTGAACATATTTTCACAAATTTTTTACATTTTAATGAAAAAATAGAAAGGAATATTCTTTTACATTTTCCGAACAAAAATATTTTCTAACCTTTTTACAATATAAAATCAATGTTCTTTTTAACATGTATAGAATTTATGGAATTATCTACCATAAGGAACATAATTCCCTTGAATATTCATTTTCAATATCACCATAATAATTAAAATGAAATTATTTTCTTAATATTCTTAAAAATCATATTTTTTAATAGATATTTTCAAAGAAAAAGATTTTCAAAAAAAATTATGTTTTCAAATGTGATTTTCGAAATGAAAATGGTTTGTTCATCAGAATTTAAATAATGATATTTTTATGGTACCTACATTCATCAAATTGAACAACCATTGTTGTTACATATTCTACAATTGGTATATTTTGTAATAATTCTATCCTCATTATCTTTCTATATGGATGAATATTATTTCAAATAGATGGTTAGAGAACATATGTATTTTCCACCAGCTAATCACGGTTCATATAGATTATTATGGATCTCACATAATTTCTATAGGTTAATAATGTTTCAATGTTATTGACCTGAAACAAATTTCTTTTTCATAGGTTAATCTGGTTATAAAATAATAGTGATTATTTCAATGGGTTTTATAATGATAGATTTATTTTCATTATTAATATTGTGGTTTTTAGAAATTATATGTTATGGGTGAACCTAGAGAGAATATAGTGTATTAATTATAGATTATATAATGGGTGGTCCAATATAGTGATCAAATGCATTGGGTAATAATTATGTTCCCAAATATTTATATTGGAAGTTGGTTATATGTTTTTTCCATTAGCAATGGTTCTAAAAGGGATTTGTAAGGGTTTATGATGTCAATGTTCCAAGATAACAACATGTTTTATCATAGAATTTTATGGGGTTATAATGGGTCATTTAATCAAGATTGATATCACATGGATCATGGTAATTTTTTCCAATCAATATTTCCTTTATTAAATCCTTATGATAGGTTTCATGATTGACAATTCAAGAATAGATGGTTATGTGTTCTTCAACAATTCTCTCATGAACTCTAATTTTTTAATCAATCCCTTCTGCACTCATTATTCTCAATTATGACAATAAAATGTTAATGGTTATATTTACCCATTTTGAGAATTTGATCCCACCATTATTATGTTCCCCCTTCCATAGGATAAAAATAATTAAGCTGAACGAAGTATGTCAATAAGGGATTTTATATGGATGATGATGATTACTTAATGGGAAATAAGAAATGTAGGGTTAACTAGAAGAAATGACCATTTAATGACATGGGTATTATTTATGTAGGGGTTTTTCTAATGTTGTAATACTGCAAACCTAAAATGTCCTTCATAATGTAATTGATCCAATTTTTCCTTTTTATGTTGTATGGTTTGGATAGAAATAATTGGGCCACATTAATCAGTTTCAAAGTTGAAAATCAAAAAATAATGATTTCAACATAGGATATAGGGGTATGGTTTTGGGGTCATTATATTAGTATTAGATGATTGTTTAGATATATTTGGAGATTAGTATGTTTTAATGTGAATTTATCTTATTAATTATGGATACATTCATTGCTGTATAAGCTTAAGGATGATCATATGTCCAAATTTTTAGACACCCCTTTGAGTATTTAATTGATGATATTTTAATTTTATTAATGTAATTTTAGATGATTTTTTATTAGTTTATAGTATTTGCAAAGATATTATTTAACATGAAGTGAAAATTTAAATATGGTGTAAATAGTATTTTTAAGTTTTTGATAAACTTTAGTTTTTATATGACCTTGGATATTGAGAAAACATCGTTTATCGTATAGATAACCACATGATTGTGAAGTTATTTGATGATTGTGATTAATGTTACTTCAAAATAAGATCACCATAATTTTGGGCTTGAAATATAAAATTTATGAGATAAAATTTAACCATAAAAACTATTTAATTTTGATATTACATAGGTTGTTTTGGATATAGAGTTAGGGATTGATTCAGTTTCAAATTTTGGTGTTACTGTTGAATTTTGATGATTAATGTATAATATTAAGGTTCATTAATTATGGGAATTATCATAACATGTGATAACTATTTTGGTTTTGGTTAATTTATAAGGATAGTAAAAATATATTTTTATACCTTTTATTGTTATGTTCTCATTAAATTTTTATTGTAGTGCTTCAAGCATGAATAATTCATCTTGAATACTCGTCATTTAGAGAAGAAATATGATATTGTGGATGGAATTGACAGGATAAGTAAATTGTACCCATAATGTAGGTATATTTACTTATTCTCTTATTCTATATAGAAAATAATTCATCATATCAATGAAAATTATTTTGAAACAAATAATTTGTCATATTACATTCATATCTAATGAATCAGATGGTCTATTTGACCATCCCAAATTTATAGTTTGGAGGCCTTTAATTTTCCAATAATTATTCAATTTAATAAAATCAAAGACCTTAGTAACTATAAATATTTTTTCACACTTATATTCTAATACAAACTATGTTCTCCTATTTCTAAATTTTTTTGGGGTTACTCTATTTGAACATTGTACTACCATTTCTCTAATAATAAAAGGTTGTTTATAAAATTTCTTTTTGATGTGGGATTACAAAAAAAGTATTATCCAATTTTTATCCTTTGAATACCAAGATAATGTTCCAAATTGTGGGGGTCAAATTAATTAAATGGGTAGGATGTAAACCTATGATATTTTAAAAGATTAAAATTATGTTTGACAACATATTCAACCCATAACACTGAGTTTCAACAAACAACGATATATATAATTTTTATAGCCCAGCCATTAAATTAGAGGACATAAATAGTATTAATTATTTTATGATATATATATATATATATATTTCTAATAAGTATATATTATTTCATAATTTTTAGTAGATAATCAATCAATTTTATGTAAAGTAATTTTTTCCTCCAAAAATTTGTTTTCTTAAAAAATAATTTCTTATTTGTTTTAATGAAAATATCATTATATTAAATATTTAGAACTTTAAGATAATTTATTTCATTATATTAAATTCATTTTTAAAATTTTAATATCAAAATTTACTTTTGGTGAAATTTTGGGAACTTTTGGAAAATATTGATTTACAATGAATAGTAAAAATATAATTTCTGTAAAAAGGCCACTTAATTTCAATAAATTAAGTTATTTAAAAGTATAATTTGGAATTTAAATTTATTTTTTGTAACATAATTATTTATAAGTTATTTTAAATTAACTTAATTTTTTTAAATCATCATATTATTGTATTTTATTATATGTTTGTTTTGGGTTTAAAACTGTATTTTTCTGATAACTATTTTAAACTACATAATGATTCAAAAATTTATTTATTTAAAATAATACATAATAAAAAATTTTAGAAATGAAATTTATAGACTATTTATTAATAAATATTAATTTATAGTCATAAAATGTGTATTATTAGGCTTAGAGTTGATGTAAAATCATCTTGTGGTTAAAAAATACACTTCTTGAAAACCCAATTTTTTATTGTGTCTCTATGTTTTATTTTCAATATAATTTTTTTCTATTTTATAAAATTTATTTATAAAAGTAAAATAATATTTTTAAACCATAATTTCATAATATAATTGGTAATAATTTTCTAAAATATTATATAACGATTATTTTTTGATTAATAAAGAAATTTTTTAGATTTTATTGAAAAATGTCCATTAGTTTATATTTTCTTAAGTTAAATTATATTCCATGTAGGTTTTGATGTATAATTATTTAAATTAAACGTATGTTATTTAATTTTTTCCATTTTTCTTATTTGATATTGAAATTGGATGTACAAACTTTGTAAAAGTTTAACAATTTTCTCTCTAAGAACCAGCTTTCTCATCACATCTCCAGGATTAATTTTAAATAAAACGTTTTCAATTAATTGATTTGAATCTAAAAAAAATTATTTGATATTTTGAATCATAATAATTAATAATATTTAATAATTTCAAATTCAATTTTTTACCAAAATTAATTTTCAATGAAGTAAAAATTCATTACTTCGGTTAAGGTAAAAAAAATTACCAGTGTCAATCAAAATACATATTGGTAAATATGACTAATAAACCTATATAATAACTATTGTATAAACAGATTTATAACATTAATCATATATGTCTCAATAATGGCCCATTTTGGGATCTTTTGATTTAAGAAATATCTTGTATCACTCATTTATTTTCAAAAATATCATGTGTGTCCTCTCACCCACTTATTAAAGGCCACCCATCTCCTCCCATTTTCACACCTTCAAAAATCGTTTAATTGGAGAATCCATACCAAAATCACTTTAGAACTTCCCTACCCTTCTCCGTGAATCCCTATTTCGAGTATAAATCTATACTTGGAATTAATTTGGTGGAAACCTAACGAGGATGCTCGAAGAAGTGGTATGTTCACCAATGAGTGTTTTTATTTTATTTCTTTATCAACCACATTAAATTATTATTAAACCCTGATAATATAATTAAAATAGTTTCTACTAAATAATGGGATGTTTTTATAATAATTATATTACCCAAAATGATCTCCACATCCATCAAATGGGTTACAAAATCATCATTCGTGTATGGTGGACTACCACCTTATGAAACAATGTTGTTTTTTTCCATTACATCCTCTTAATAATGAGTATGATGATGGATATAAATTATATATAATATATTTATAACAAAATTATACCTTTTGAGTAATTATATCATATATATACCTTTTAAATTTCCCTTCCGTAGGAGATATGATATTTTTGCTCATATGTACGGCAGACTCCAACCTTGTGAAGCGATGTGATTTGTTTTTCAATAATGCATTACATAGAAGTTAAAAAGGGCATATATATAATTAAGATATGTTATATAAATTAAATAATTATTATATTAATTACATATTTACTATTATGTTAATATAATATATCATTTCATTTCTTGCATTTTCACTCACTTAAAAGTAATAACATTGTCAGTGCACGTGTGGACTACCCCTTCATGAAGCGATGTGAATCTCTTTTCATTGCCACACCACAATAATGATATATATAATTATATATAATGAAATAATATTATATTTTTGATATAATGATTGTTCATTAAATATTAAATATTACTTACCTTCTTTCCATAATGACTGTTGAAAAAATGGAAATGGTACTCATGTGATTGTACGTCTTACCATCTCCATGATCGTAACATTGGTTCATTTTTCATAAATATATTTCAAGTTTTTAAGGTATAATTGATTGATACATATTATTATTATTTTATTTTAATTAGTATTTATATTATGTAACTATATAATTTTCACATGAACCATAACATTCATAAAAAATCATGAATGATAAAACAAGGAAATTAACACAAGAAACAATGAATATAATGAAATAATATTAATTAAAGGGTGATAAGATTTTATAAAATTATAATTTATGATATTATAAATATTAATATGGTAAATTTACATGGTAATAAATTTTTTATAACCACTATACAAGAGTTTAATTCCTGGTCAACTAAAAGGAAGTACGAGGTGTTGATTTTTCTTGTATCTCTTTTACTTCTATGAGATATATTCTATATTCAAAACATATTTATTTATTGGGGTGTATATAAAACCCCTATGAAATTATATATGATTAATCCCATTCATTTCATGATATTTAATGTTTCATTATTTTTATGCATTATTGGAGATTATTATTAAAATGATTTTTAATGCGATAAGGGATTTTTGCCTCAATTTTATTTCATTAATACGTATTTTATGTTATACACCTATATTATTTTATGAGGTGTATATAATTACCCTATGAAATTTTATATCATGATTATCATTATTTTTCATGATAATATTTGTTTCATTTAATTATATTCCTTCATGGTGATTATGATTCCAATTTTCTAAAGTGGTAAGAGTATTTTGTTACAATCTCATCATTTATCGAGAATATTTATGATTATGCTTCAAATGATGAGATTTTATGATAATTATATTATAAAACTAATTAAATTTATTCTAAACTTTATATTAATGGTATTTACCAGTAATAGTTACATTTTTCACTCTTTTTTAATTTATTTTTTTGAAAAATATTTTAATCATAATCTGACATTATTCATCTCTTTTGTCAAAAAAAAATTTTCTTCGGAAAAACATGTTTTCTAAAAAAATCTTTTAAAACTGTTTTTAACATCATACAAATGGTTTGTTGAAGATTTTTTTTTAATTTTTACCAAAAATATTATAATGAATATTCTTGTCTTTATCCAAACAAGGAACTTTTCTAGACATTTTACAATACAAATGGAATGTTATTTTTATCTCTTATAGAATGTATGGAATTACCCACCATAATAACCATAGTTTCCTTGAATATTACTCTTTAAGCTTAAAAGAATATTTATAAAGAAATTTTTCTCCTAATATTATGATTATTCTTAGTTTTTTAAATTTTATTTTCAATGAAAAGGATTTTTAAAATATTTTATGTTTTAAAAAGTGATTTTCGAAATGAAAATAGTATTTTCCTCAAAATATCATTAGTGATATTTTAATGGTATTATCATTCATCAACATAAACAAAACTTATTGTTAATTATGCTTCAATGGGGTTTTTTTAATGATACCATAATATTTCCCTCTCAATATGGATTGTGATTTTTTCAATGAGATAGTTATGGAACCTGGTTCCTTTTCATGGGTTAATCATGTTTCAATGAGATAATTATAGAAATATTTTTTTTTCTATATGTTAAAAATATTTCAAAATTATTTACATGAAACAAAATTAAATTTACATAGGTTAACCATGTTATAAAATAGTAATGATTTTTATATGAGTTTTAGCATGAAAACCATATAGCATCAGGTAAACCTGTTACAACATATTTGAGGAGTGTTCCAAGATAGAACTCCAATTCATTGGGTAATGATTATAATCTTCATTGAATTATACTTGAATGTTTTTCATATGGTAAAACTAATTTCAATGGTTCTGTAAGGGTTTTATAATTATTCGATAATGATGATGTTATATGATACCAACATGTTTTATCTATGATTTTTATGGATTTATAGTGTTTCATTTTATCAAGATTGATATCACAAGGCTCAATAGTATTGATTATTATGAATATTTTTTTTAAATCCTTATTACATGTTCCATGATTTATAAATCAATAATTTATGGTTATGTGTTTATTTTTAATTTTATCGGGCACTCTAATTAAGTCATCACACCCTTATGGACTCCTTATGCTCATTGATGAAATTAAATTGTAAATTCTTAGGTTTTCCATTTTTTATGACATGAGCTCACAATTATTATATATCCTCTTCCACATGTTAAAAATATTGATGTTGGATGAATTATGTCTAGAAGGGGCTTTGTATAGATGATGATTATTAGTTTATCTTAAATAAGAAAAGATGGGTTATGTGGGATAAATTGACATTTAATAACATGGGTATTGTTTTTATAGGAGTTATTCTAATTCCTAAAACCTAAATACCAAAAATTTCCTTGATAATTTATTTCATTAAACATTTCATTTTTTTGTGATAATGTTTGGATGGAAAATTATTGGGTCACAATTATCGGTATCAAATCCAAAAATGTTATGTTAATGATTTCAGCACCAGATTCGGGAGAACGGGTTCAGGGATATTATTATTGGTATCATATGTCAATATAGATAACTTTGTAGATTAGGGTATTTTTTTATAAGGTTAATTGAGGAACTATGTACACCATCATAGGTTAATGATATTAAGGGTGATCATAAGTTCAATGTTTTAGAAAACCCTTGGAGGATTATAGAGATGATTTTTTAATGTGATTAAGGAAATTGTACAAGTTTTTTTAATAGGTTGATTTATTTTTAATGATGTTCTTTAACATGTTTTATGGATTAATTTTTTTTGGAAATATTACATAAATTATTGATAAAAATTTGGTTTTATATAATCTTGTATTTTTGAAAACACATGTTTTATTATATAGATATCCACATGATTGAAATTTTACTTGGTGACTAAGTGATTAATTTTACATCAAAGGAAGATCGCCATATTTTTTCATGAAATATAAAAGGTATGAATAAAATTATACAACAAAACACTGTTTAATTTTGTGGTAGTTTAGGTTATTTAAGAGAGAGGGTTATGGAATTATTTAGTTTAAATATAGGGTATTGCTGTTGAATTTTTATGATTAATGCATCATATACATTATTATTCATTTTGGAAATTATCATAATTAGAACTAAATATTTTGGTTATAGTTAATGTCTAAAGATATGAATAATTGATTTTTATCCCTTTATGTTTATTTTCTCTCTAAAAATATGACTTTTGACCTTCAATAATGAATAATTTTACATTAATACTCGTTGTTTGGTGATAATGATGAGATTGTGGTTGAAATTTGAAAAAGAAGTAAATTATACTCATAAATTAGGTATATTTACTTATGATCTTTGTCAAGACGTCCAGTGAATCATAAGGTCTTTTATATTGTCTCATATGTATTTTTTTTGAATCCCTTAACTTTACATTGATCATTTAGTTGCCATTTTTCTATGGCCTCAATCACTCTCTATAAATTTTTATATATTTATTCTATTCCCACATATTCTCTTACATGGAAACCTAGTTATCTATTACTCCATAAGACCTTTGAACTCCCCTTTCTCCATTATTAAGAGGATGTTTTATAAACCATTTTGGTGATGTGGTTTTACAATACAAGTGTTTTCAAATGTATATCCTTTGATTATTGAGATAAATTTAAAATAGAGAATGAAATTTATTAAAGGTGGGGAGTATATAACACCCCAGGATGTTAAAAATGAAAATTATGTTCAATAGAACATTCAACATGCAACACTGAGATTAAACAACCAACAATATATATAATAATTATAACTTAGCTATTAAATTGGAAAAAAATAAATAGTATTAATTACATTATGATATATATATATATCCTACAAAATAAAAATTATTTCTAAATTTATAGTAAATAAGAAATTAATATTAGTAATATAACTTTATCCTTAAAAAATATATTTTCTTCAAAAAGGATTTATTATTTTTTTCATGAAAAATATATTATATTTAATTTTATGGAAATTTTAGAAAATGTATTTTGATAAAATTTACTTCATTTTATAATCATAATATGAAAATTTTCTTTCCATGAAATTTTGAGATACGTCAGAAAATATTGATTTTTCAATGAATGGTGAAAATATCGATTTTTGCTTAAAAAATAATTTATTTTCTATAAATTAAGTAATTTATGTCATGACTCGACCCATTGGGGCACAATATGAAACTACCCCATGTTAACCTACAATTGGACAGGTGATAGTGACTAGCACCAAGAAGGCCTATCACACACATGGGAGGCATGATGTTAAAGTACTTGTATTCATTCCCCCATATCTGAACCCATAAAATGATAATATATAAAACAAATGATAAAAATGAATTCATAAATATATAATCTCGTATTCATAGTATGAAAAAAGTTCTAGTGAGCATAATATGGGTCAAAATAAAATCCCACCCAAAATTGGAAATAAAGTATATTCTACTCCGATGGGGAGAATAAATTTCAATGTAGAAACTGTATACACCTCGGTCTATCTAGATAAAATTTGATCCTCCTGTTCCTAGTTTTCCAAGGACTCCAAAAAAGGTCCTTCATCTATATAAGACATTAAATGTGAAGGAAGATACCATGTAGCGGTGAGTGCAACAATACTCAGTAAGACACCCCGAAATCACAATACACAGTGCATCATGAGTAGAAAACTCATCAAAAAAAAAAAATCATAATGTGTGACATGAAATAAAACATTTATATGTACTTAGAATGACTCCACATACCACACGGTCATAATCACTGCTATCTATATAACCACCGCAAAGGTTTCAAGGTAATGCTCATCCAGAATATCTAACTCCATGATCCATTCCATCCCTGATGGAACTCGTCCAATAAATGTCACTCTTTCCAGAACCACCACTAAGAAACACAAAGTAAACTAAGGGTTTATCCAAGATACACATTTCATTAGAATAATACCCCACTGAAAATATCAAATCTCGATACATAGATTAGTGTTCAACTCCTAGGGAACCTTGGGGGACACTAGACCCTATTTGAAACATCCTCAAAGATTGGGGATTGACGTTGGTGTAAATTTAGGTTATAATAATACACACAAACCCTAAAAAAATCAACATTATGAAAATAAGGACCTCTCCAAGCCTCTCCTAGGAATACATGTTTCATTCTATAGAGTCAGTAATTGAAGTGTTTTAAGACAAACAACTCCATAAGGGAACTCATCATCACTACAAAAATCATTAGGAAGCTACAGAGGGGTCACCCTATATGAAGAGTATGGGATATTTCACTAAATCATCAAATGAATAGACCAAGTGAACACAATCAACCGATACTGGTCTATGGAAGCTCAAAAAATCTGACAATGAAGATGATCTATAAAGAAATAGAAATCCAAACTATCCTCAAAGAATACATACCGTGAACCTTGGGGTACATAGTTAGTATCACCAAGCATGCCACTACCCATGCCTCATACTCATGTTGAATGCACTTTTCCAAAATAAATGTCATGTCCCTTTAAGTATATAGTTTTTCAAAGTCTTTGTACCACTAGTCATGTCATTTTTAACATTCTCATGTACACTGGTCTATGTCCTTTCACATGGTCATGTATGATTATATGGCTCCACCCATGTACTATGACATTCCCATGTTCTTTCCAGGTACACAACGTGTGGAGCCACCTGGCCACCTGGGCATGTACTCCATGTATACGTTGAACCATCTTTCTCCTGTTACATAGTGTGTGACTATTCACACACAATTTGAAACACTACATGGCCTTCGAGGTGTGTACCCCATGTACACACTAAACAAGTTGGGTCACATGGTGTGTTTCTTGATTCACATGACGTTTGATACTTTTCTATGATTTGAAACACTAGAAACATACAAAAAGGGAATACACGGTGTTTATTCATAAGACCACACACCGTATAGTATTGGTTCTCATATAAATTCTAGAACACCAATTCATCTTCATCCAAACCTCATCTCCCATTCAAAACATATGTAATTTCACCACACATCACAGATCTGAGGTTGACTGAACATCCTCACCACTAATCTATCTAATTTGGCCATATCTGGTTCTTGGGAACCACAATCATTGCACCTCATCAGTATTGAATACCCAAAACAATATATAACCCCCCGATCCTTCCATGGATATACAACCATTTTCATAGATTTTAATTTTTCATCCAATATCCATCCTATACCTACGATAATTATTTTTCATACCAAATATCTAATGTGGAACGATCGTTCCCTAGGTATTCATTGAATTGTAGGCTAAATTAAAATGATAAAGATGAATTCACATAGAATAGGTAGAGAAAACAAAAAAAACATAACCATGAGGGATGAATCTCAACCTTTTTCATTTCTTCCTCAATATGAAGTCATATAAATGATGAACAATGTGGGATAAACATCCATAAACATAAAAAATAATAACCAACCCCAAATCCTGCAAATAACTCAAACCTACAAAAGGACTCATTCAAGAGTCAATATTTTAGTTGATTATTAATTAATGTTAATAATGGGATATAAACTAGGGATAAATCCACAAAACAAACATCCTACCTTGAGAAGTATTGATCCCTGACAATGAATAAATCTATACTTTTTTCATTGGAAAGATCCAAGAGCTGTATTTCTGTATGATCCTCGATTTGAATTGTTCTGATATCATCTGCCAAGAAAGTTCTCCTCTAATGATAAACAAGGTCTCTAGGGTTTAGCGGTAAACTAGGATACCTCCTCATAAAAATGTATTTAATAATTAATTCATGTCCCTGGGTCAAGAAAAATAAAATAAATAAATTATTTTATTCATATTATTTATTTTCCTATGACCTTAATTTGTAAAAAATCCAAATATAGTAAAGGATTATATTATTACTAGGAAAAAAATCATGATATGAAATCAAAATTGGCCTCATATTTCTAATACATGACTCCATTTTATATTTATTCCATTTTTTAGGGGAACTACATGTGTGTAATGTAATATAAATTTAAATATTTTTCAAAAATTAATTTTTGGGTCACTAGGTCTTGGAATATCATATTGTATCCCCTTCTTAATACAGAAATATTCCATGAAATATTCCAAATTATTTCATGGAAAAAACTATGGCATTGAATTATTCCATTATCAATGATTTTTGTCCCCAAAATGCACAAAATAAGAAAACTGTAGGGATAATGTGCTATCAACTAAACCGATCACTCCAATCAGCCATCTGGAATGTTCCTTATGCAATAAAAAGACATGAACCCAAGGAAGACACTTAACTATATAGAGTATTTCTCTTACTAACCCTCAATGTCACCTCTCCTTGAAATAGGAATCTCCAATATCATGGACCATATTTCCCATGATTATATCATACAATGATTCATGCACAAACATCCTCAGTTGTGACATGTAAAGAACACTAAGAAATAAAAACTAATGTGGACACTAGGTTAAGTGGCACTCCACATCACTAAACCAACACAATAGTAGGAAAATATAGGGCCTAAGATCATATATGATATCCTAAATCCTTGGCTAAGATTATGTTACATTATAACTCCAAATCCCTACATCATCAATCCACGTAGGACTATAGACATTTTTTGGGCTATCCTAATCCTCCCATAGATGAACTTGACACCATATTACCATCCCAATAACCCTAACATGGGCCCAGACACTATTACCCACTAAATCCATCCAGAATAGTAGTTTCCTACATGTTCCCTCATACATGGACTTGAAAAGGTGCTAATCCAATGGTGGATTGGTCGCCATCATTATATGAAAACTCCACTGATGTTAGATGATCCCATTGGCTATGTCCCAAAACCAAAGTATGAACCTGAATCGCATTGACGAAAACCTAGAAAGTTTACTTTAGCTGGATAGTTGGAAGGGGTAAAACTCTATTACCCACAAAAACTGAGTTGCCGTAGGCTTCCAAAATACTCTCCTTGGTAGTACAATTGACTACATGAGATCCCCCTAAATCCTCACCACTATAAAATTTACTACAAAGGGAAAATAATCTCCTCATCACCCCTATTAAATCCTGATCAGAACCACTATCTATCCATGGAGAAAGTGTGATGTAATTCCCTATATCAAGGAACTTATTGTGCCTATATCTTGAAGATATAAAGTCATACCACATCTCACAATCGATATCCTCAATCCATACCTCCCAGTAATTCAGATGGAATTAAAGGAAACAACTATCCACTGGAGGTAAACCATATTATCCACATGTGTCTGCTTGTTTCAAATCGACACCAAGCTCACATGTATGACATTGAAGAATACTACTATGAACTAATCTATGAATGGTTGAAGATAAAGTCCATATGTCTCATTATATTCTTATGGAGTACAACACACCAAAGGGTACCACCGCTAACTCACAAAAACCATAGTGTCTTTGGATATCAACTTATGGTATTCCTATTCCAAAACCTCAAATAGTGATAACCTATCTCTTGATAAAACTCTAAGAATCACTTTTACCCAAACCACTAGTCAAATAAGCCATAAATTCTCTAGAGAGGATATTATCCCTATTGTCATCTTGTATAAGAGACACTTGTAACGCCCCGACCCCAGCTACCCAGAGCCGGTGCATTACTTCGTAACATTGGCATGATCACAAAAGATCAAGTCTCGAAAGACCGATTAGTTTAGTAGCCTTGGAAACACTAGATACATTCATAAATGTTACATTACATCACAAAGTGAAAAACTATAATAACATAGTCTCTATATTCCACACTTCTATCCTCTTCTGACTATCCCTGCAGGTCATTCATAAAATACTTCTTCACATCTTGGAAAACATTAAAACATTGAAAGGGGTGAGCTCAGATGCTCAGTAAGGATAACAATATTGCGGAAGCTTTCATAAATAATCATTAACATTTAAGGCAATGTATAACTAAAACAAAATCCTTTTTAAACTTGAACTTTAGCATAATATGGCAAAAATAAAATGAGATAATGCCATTTACTTACTCACATGGATATTCTACTAATCGAATAATCACATGCAATATCAATAACCACTTTCATAATGATGGAATGCATAATGCCAGACTATCATAACCACGTAGCCAAGGACTCGTGCCAAGACCACAAATAATATTTTGTCAAGGCCTCGTGCCAAGACACTAGTTTGTCTCATGAGACCTGCCGATGCATCGAGGAGCTATAGCGGGCTCCACCCGTCACTTATTAAGTCCAATGCATTCCTCATATGAATAGGTTTAAACATATCATAAACCATAACATAATCGTATCACATAAAACATGCATAAAGGAAACATAACATTTCCACATTTCAATAACAAGATATAAATACAACACATTGATATAATAAAAACGCTTTCAAAACCATTTTCAATACCAAAATAAAAGAAAGTTAAAATTTTTTATTTATTTTTCATTAAAAAATGATGGCTTATAGAGGAAGCCGAAACTCAAATAATGGTCACGGCGGCGGAGAAGTCGTTGTCGCCGCATAAGTACGGAAAATAAACATTCCCTTTTTTTCGTTTAGTAAAACGCTTGGTATAAAAAAGATTCCTTTTGAATAAACGTAAAAGTCAAAGGGGTTTATACACCGTATAAAATAAAGTTTTGTATAAAACCAAATATGCCTCAATGAAAGGAGATTGAGACGAAGTCCTTAAAAATATCATTTTTAAAATAAAATAGATCTATTATGTGTATTCACTATAGGTACACATAAAGAAAGTAAAAATACAAAATAATACATAATAATATCATGACATAATTTGAAAGTAGGAGATTAACCCAAAGAATGGAAGTTGGGTTAAGAAGTTCCCTTACCTTGCGTCCTGTCCTGACTCGAACGTTCTTTAACCTCCTGAATAATAAAATAGAGTTAATTCCTATATACTTAAGAACCTTTTTCATGTTCATTATTTTTTTTATATCCCTTATTACCATGTTATGAACATTATGTAATTATTTAAGTTAATAACGGTCGTTTTTTCGATCTTTGGTACTTGAGTCAAAAATAAACTTCCTATAATTTCAAGTTGTTCATGTGGTGAAATATCCATTATATCCAGAATTATATTCATGATGTAGATATCATATATATTATATATATATCCAGTATATACATTCATTCATAATGTCACGTAACATTTGAAATGCACCGTTCATGGAGACGGTAAGCCGTACGTACGCATGAACGCTACTTTCATTTCTATTTCATATTTAATGGAACAAAATCATAATGATATAAATTTATAATATAATTAAAGTATAATATAGTGAATAATACCATTTAATCCATCCTTTATACATCCCACATATGGCATTAACGATTCAAATCACTTTGAGGGGGCGGTAGTCCGCACTTCCTAAAATGAAATTATCGCGTTTTACCCATAATGGAAATCATAAAGTATGCCATAAATGAGAAATACAGAAGCATAAGTAAAACATAAACACATTATATATCATATATAAATATAGTGACATTTTAATGGCCACCTTTGAAGGTGTTATATGAGTGTTGAACAATCATCGTTTCGTGAGGCAGAAATTCGCCATCCACAGAAACCGTATGTTCTTTAACCATTAGATGTAGGTGTGTGTAAGTTTAGCTCGAATCCTTATTATAAAAACATCCTAGTATATGTAGGATACTGGTGTTGTTACAAAATAAATGAATAAAAAGAGTTTAGGGGGTTGGAGAAGAAAAATTAAACAAAACAACATTAGAGAAGACATTACCTCAAAATCGGGTAACTATTTTTGATTTGAGCCAAAGGCTTCCTTGGGAAGAGTTCTGCCCAAAGTGAGGTTTCTAGGAGTAAGAGGGGGAAGTTGGGAGAGTATTTGGGTAGAGTTTGGCCGAGCCAAATGGCTTGAAAGTGTAAATGAGGTGGGAGAGGTGGGGGCCTTTTATAAGTGGAGAGGAGGGGCTCTTTTGGAAAGATTGAAATGTTACATTATTACACAATGCTTTTCGGATTCTAAAGGTCCCACACTTATATAATTAGTGTCTAAGGTGATAAGGGTTCGAAATCTACCCATCCAATAGTCTTTGGACAAGTTTAAGCCTTGGATTTTACATTATCTTTTCATTTTATTAAAATCGTTAAATAATGAGGTCATCGCTGCATCATAATGATGTCATAAATAATTTAATTTATTTAATGTATAAAAAATATAAAAAAAATACTATGATGTAAGAAATCGTTTTAGCTTTCTAATTAATATTTATAATCAAAATTTGGACTTGTGTAACCCCACTTAAAAACTGTTTTAGTAAAACAACTCATGTTTGTGTCATTTTTTACTTTAACATTAAATAAAAGGTATTTATGTCATTTTCCAACTAAAGTGGCTCCATGGGGTCCCCAAGTTGACCCATGGATTTTATTGGTCGGCCATGACTCATCCAATAGGAGTAGGACAAGTTTCAAGCTCATATAATATTATTAAAACATTATTTTTACCTTAAACTACACTAATTACCTCTAATCGCGATTAAGAACTTAAAAGTTACTATTCACCAAAAAATTATTTTAATCCCATTGAACCACATTTTACTTCTTAATGACATCCATGTATGTTGGATTTTTGAAAATCAAATCACAGAAGTGGAAATATTTCATTTTAACGAAAAATCAGTTTTTAACAACCACTTAGTGGTTTCACTATTCATCAAAAATTGATGTTTTTCAGAATAAGGCCAAAACTTCACCCTAAGATATAATTGATATTTCAAATTCAAAAATGATGTCTATTTTACAAAATTCCAAACATATAATTTTCATTAATTAATTTTATAATTAATTCCCGCTGTTACAACAAATAGCGTGTTTTTAAGAAACAATTTATATCAAAAGATTGGCAATTGTTTATGTCCAATTTCAATGTTAAATTAATTCTAATGACCACCATTGGATAAAATGGTAAAAATATATTCTAATTATACTTTAAAACCACTAAACAGTATAATTTATCACTATAAATTATTTTGATTAAAAAAGTTGTTTTTAAGTATTTTTCACTATTCATAAAAAATTAGAAGTTCTCAGAAAGTTACAAAAAATTCAACTTAGGATAATTTCGATATTACGAATACAAAAATGAAGTCCATTTTGAAATATAAAATTTCTATAATTTTAAAAAGTGGTTATTACTATTCATAACGGCTACTTTGATTAGTCGCGGTGTTTTAGAACTCGAAGTTGCGTACAATGCAAGCTATTGCATTATTGAATGAGAAACGTATCATGGAAGCTCGGGGTGTTACATTCTCCCCTCCTTCAATAAATTGCATCCTCGCAATTTGGAATTTTTTCTTTGAAAATAAAAGGTTGAAAATAGAAAATACCTTTGTGGAAAGCCCACATCGGAAATAAGGTTAATAAAATTTAGTCTTAATAAGGGGGAAATGGAAATAAGAAAGTCACCACCAAACTATGATCTCGATAAGGAGAACATTGGTGGAAATTAGAGACATATAATTGGAGGAAAAATGTAAATATTTGTAGGGAGTGATTGAGGTCATCAATCACAATCAACTGTCAAATTGAGGGCCTCAAAGCCTTCAATCTATGTTGATTTGAAATATCATCAGTTCAAAAAGAAATAAGGTATTAGGATAACACATTTTTTTGTTTTAATATCCCTTTACTAAAGTTTAAGAATTAATTTATTCATTGAATAAGAGATAGGTATATATATATATGTATTTATTCTTGACAATTAGAGTTTCAACCTTCAACTCATCTTTCACTCAAAAAGATATAGAACTCAAAAATATTATACTTATCCTAATTGTATAAGGTTCCAAATATTAACACATACCATTTAGATTAGTAAAATTATTTTGTAATATCCAGGGACTTCCTGTAGGCTAGTGGTAGGAAATAAAGGCCTGTCGCACTATGGTTGTGGGTTCGATTCCTGCAGCTTTGTCCGACGCGACGGGTTATGCCCCACCCTGCAGGTTGTCATTTTCCTAAAACTATAGTATCATAATATTCCAAAAATAATATTCATAAATGCTTTAACCTTAAACAATACTATCCATGGTTCAACTTAATCCATTCCAACCTTAATAGTTATCCAAAATACCTCCGTCCAGACTTTCTCTAAAAGGTCTCTAAATTCCAAAATCAATTGTAACATCAGATTCCCCAAACAAAGAAAAGATTCTCTTATTGTCACATACTAAAAATATGATTACCTTAATCATATTACCTTAATCAAAATGTACTGCAGTACAATCCTTATATATATATCACATTATTCTAATAACCAAAATATAATCCACGAGTCCAAAAGCACCAATACATTAGTTATTCTGCTTCAACTGTAGTAACAGCATAAGATTGTCCTTGATCCCTTGGCCTTTTCTGAGGTAAGTTTCCCTGATGCTTAGGACATTCATTTGCATAATCATCCATTTCTCTACAATTATAGCATTCAACTTTGATAGCCTCTTTCTTTCCCTTGCAATCACGATCCTGGTGACCCTTTTCTCCACATTTATAACAAACTCCCATTCCTTTTAGACAAGTACCAGGGTGATTCTTCCCACAATTATCACATAATGGAAAATCCTTCTTTCCCTTTTTCCTTTTATCTGTCTCTTGTTCCCCCGTTCTCTTATTCTCTTGCTTTACTTTGTTGTCATAAGATATAGAGAATTCCTTTTCTGTCTTGATAGCACACGAGACAATATCTTCGTATGATGAGAAGGATTGTGATACTAAAGCTCGACGGAGAAATGGTTTTAACCCATCAAATAAATGATCAATCTTACTCCTTGGGTTACGTATATAATCGGCAGCATGCCTCGCTAACCTTGTAAAGTTAGCCTCATACTTTGCGACATTCTCATCCTCCTTCTGCCTCAAACTCATAAATTGCCTTTCCATATCTGCTCGATGGTCACGAGGAAAATATTTTTCTAAGAAAATATCTTTGAACTCCCTCCATTACATATTCGATACGTCATCATCTTCCTTTGTGTTTTGAATCAGCGACCACCACTGATCGGCATCTCCAGTGAGGCGGTAAACTGCCATGACAACCTTCTCCCTTTCGCTACTCCCCAAGGCATGGAATATTTTCTCTAAGGAGTTTATCCATTGCTCAGCTACTAATGGATTTGTACCCCCATTAAATGTTGGTGGTTGTTGCCTCATGAAGCGGTCTAACATTGATCCTCCACGTTGCGGATCAGGGTGATCCATACGAGTAAGGTTATTATTCATAACCTGAGTGAGTTGTCCCAGTATGGTAATAAGTTGATCAGCACCAGTTTTATCTCCAGATCTACAATAATTATCTTGAGCATGAGGGCAATCCCTACACGGAGTTCGTGCATTGATACGGTTTCCATTCCTTCCACTATGCACCATTTCTATACATTGGCATAAACTAGATTAGTTTATGAATCAAAATACATAATTCCATACTTATAAAATACTTAACATAAATTGAACTATTTATGGATATAATCCATAATCATAAAAAGGTTTTCATTGAGGAAGTATATACTCATAACCGTTCATAGTGGTTTGTAAAGAAAATGAGAATTATCCTAAGCATATCCCCCAGGAGTGTCGTAACCAAGAGTGCAGCAAGGCCCGTTGTCGTGCACCAGTTCCCGTTCGAGTCTAGCTCAAAGAGGTGTTTTTGGGTTTTACCCCTAGGTACATCTGTGCCAGAGCCGCCTCTACCTGCTCGTATCCAGACAGGGATGTATTGCTCGGAAAACTCATAACATCTCTATAATACCAAAATTCTAGGAAGTTCTTCTATACTAATCCTCAAAGTCTATCTTTGGGCTATGTGCTATAATCAGAGTTTATCTACATCTAGCTTCCAAGGTTAGTACTAAACTTCCTCTGATACCAACAGTAACGCCCTGACCCCAGCTACCCAGAGCCGGTGCATTACTTCGTAACATTGGCATGATCACAAAAGATCAAGTCTCGAAAGACCGATTAGTTTAGTAGCCTTGGAAACACTAGATACATTCATAAATGTTACATTACATCACAAAGTGAAAAACTATAATAACATAGTCTCCATAGTCCACACTTCTATCCTCTTCTGACTATCCCTGCAGGCCATTCATAAAATACTTCTTCACATCCTGGAAAACATTAAAACATTGAAAGGGGTGAGCTCAGATGCTCAGTAAGGATAACAATATTGCGGAAGCTTTCATAAATAATCATTAACATTTAAGGCAATGTATAACTAAAACAAAAGCCTTTTTAAACTTGAACTTTAGCATAATATGGCAAAAATAAAATGAGATAATGCCATTTACTTACTCACATGGATATTCTACTAATCGAATAATCACATGCAATATCAATAACCACTTTCATAATGATGGAATGCATAATGCCAGACTATCATAACCACGTAGCCAAGGCCTCGTGCCAAGACCACAAATAAGATTTTTTCAAGGCCTCGTGCCAAGACACTAGTTTGTCTCATGAGACCTGCCGATGCATCGAGGAGCTATAGCAGGCTCCACCCGTCACTTATTAAGTCCAATGCATTCCTCATATGAATAGGTTTAAACATATCATAAACCATAACATAATCGTATCACATAAAACATGCATAAAGGAAACATAACATTTCCACATTTCAATCACAAGATATAAATACAACACATTGATATAATAAAAATTCTTTCAAAACCATTTTCAATACCAAAATAAAAGAAAGTTAAAACTTTTTATTTATTTTTCATTAAAAAAATGATGGCTTATAGAGGAAGCCGAAACTCAAATAATGGTCACGGTGGCGGAGAAGTCGTTGTCGCCGCATAAGTACGGAAATAAAAACATTCCATTTTTTTCGTTTAGTAAAATGCTTGGTATAAAAAAGATTCCTTTTGAATAAACGTAAAAGTCAAAGGGGTTTATACACCGTATAAAAGAAAGTTTTGTATAAAACCAAATATGCCTCAATGAAAGGAGATTGAGACGAAGTCCTTAAAAAGATCATTTTTAAAATAAAATAGATCTATTATGTGTATTCACTATAGGTACACATAAAGAAAGTAAAAATACAAAATAATACATAATAATATCATGACATAATTTGAAAGTAGGAGATTAACCCAAAGAATGGAAGTTGGGTTAAGAAGTTCCCTTACCTTGCATCCTGTCCTGACTCGACCGTTCTTTAACCTCCTGAATAATAAAATAGAGTTAATTCCTATTTACATAAGAACCTTTTTCATGTTCATTATTTCTTTTATATCCCTTACTACCATGTTATGAACATTATGTAATTATTTAAGTTAATAACGGCCGTTTTTTCGATCTTTGGTACTTGAGTCAAAAATAAACTTCCTATAATTTCAAGTTGTTCATGTGGTGAAATATCCATTATATCCAGAATTATATTCATGATGTAGATATCATATATATGATATATATACAGTATATACATTCATTCATAATGTCACGTAACATTTGAAATGCACCGTTCATGGAGACGGTAAGCCGTACGTACGCATGAACGCTACTTTCATTTCTATTTCGTATTTAATGGAACGGAATCATAATGATATAAATTTATAATATAATTACAGTATAATATAGTGTATAATACCATTTAATCCATCCTTTATACATCCCACATATGGCATTAACGATTCAAATCACTTTGAGGGGGCGATAGTCCGCACTTCCTAAAATGAAATTATCGCGTTTTACCCATAATGGAAATCATAAAGTATGCCATAAATGAGAAATACAGAAGCATAAGTAAAACATAAACACATTATATATCATATATAAATATAGTGACATCTTAATGGCCACCTTTGAAGGTGTTATATGAGTGTTGAACAATCATCGTTTCGTGAGGCAGAAATTCGCCATCCACAGAAACCGTATATTCTTTAACCATTAGATGTAGGTGTGTGTAAGTGTAGCTCGAATCCTTCTTATAACAACATCCTAGTATATGTAGGATACTGGTGTTGTAACAAAAAAAATGAATAAAAAGAGTTTAGGGGGTTGGAGAAGAAAAATGAAACAAAACAACATTAGAGAAGACATTACCTCAAAATCGGGTAACTCTTTTTGATTTGAGCCAAAGGCTTCCTTGGGAAGAGTTCTGCCCAAAGTGAGGTTTCTAGGAGTAAGAGGGGGAAGTTGGGAGAGTATTTGGGCAGAGGTTGGCCGAGCCAAATGGCTTGAAAGTGTAAATGAGGTGAGAGAGGTGGGGGCCTTTTATAAGTGGAGAGGAGGGGCTCTTTTGGAAAGATTGAAATGTTACATTATTACACAATGCTTTTCGGATTCTAAAGGTCCCAAACTTATATAATTAGTGGATAAGGTGATAAGGGTTCGAAATCTACCCATCCAATAGTCTTTGGACAAGTTTAAGACTTGGATTTTACATTATCTTTTCATTTTATTAAAATCGTTAAATAATGAGGTCATCGCTGCATCATAATGATGTCATAAATAATTTAATTTATTTAATGTCTAAAAAATATAAAAAAAATACTATGATGTAGGAAATCTTTTTATATTTATAATGAATATTTATAATCAAAATTTGGACTTGTGTAACCCCACTTAAAAACTGTTTTAGTAAAACAACTGATGGTTGTGTCATTTTTTACTTTAACATTAAATAAAAGGTATTTATGTCATTTTCCAACTAAAGTGGCTCCATGGGGTCCCCAAGTTGACCCATGGATTGTCTTGGTCGTCCATGAGTCATCAAATAGGAGT
Organism: Viscum album; assembly: GCA_963277665.1. NCBI lineage: Eukaryota > Viridiplantae > Streptophyta > Magnoliopsida > Santalales > Viscaceae > Viscum > Viscum album. The sequence goes on along the minus strand of OY728141.1, from coordinate 1,685,120,468 downwards.
AGGACAAGTTTCAAGCTCATATAATATTATTAAAACATTATTTTTACCTTAAACTACACTAATTACCTCTAATCGCGATTAAGAACTTAAAAGTTACTATTCACCAAAAAATTATTTTAATCTCATTGAACCACATTTTACTTATTAATGACAACCATGTATGTTGGATTTTTGAAAATAAAATCACAGATGTGGAAATATTTCATTTTAACGAATAATCAGTTTTTAACAACCACTTAGTGGTTTCACTATTCATCAAAAATTGATGTTTTTCAGAATAAGGCCAAAACTTCATCCTAAGATATAATTGATATTCTGAATTCAAAAATGATGTCTATTTTACAAAATTCCAAACATATAATTTGCATTAATTAATTTTATAATTAATTCCCGCTGTTACAACAAATAGCGTGTTTTTAAGAAACAATTTATATCAAAAGATTGGCAATTGATTATGTCCAATTTCAATGTTAAATTAATTCTAATGACCACCATTGGATAAAATGGTAAAAATATATTCTAATTATACTTTAAAACCACTAAACAGTATAATTTATCACTATAAATTATTTTGATTAAAAAAGTTGTTTTTAAGTATTTTTCACTATTCATAAAAAATTAGAAGTTCTCAGAAAGTTACAAAAAATTCAACTTAGGATAATTTCGATATTAAGAATACAAAAATGAAGTCCATTTTGAAATATAAAATTTCTATAATTTTAAAAAGTGGTTATTACTATTCATAAAGGCTACTTTGATTAGTCGCGGTGTTTTAGAACTCGAAGTTGCGTACAATGTAAGCTATTGCATTATTGAATGAGAAGCGTATCATGGAAGCTCAGGGTGTTACAACACTAATCCACACTCAACCTCAAGAACTTATCCACCTGTCAAGAGAAAAAATATATGATACCCAGGTAAAAACACTGGGTCTTACGAACCCCCTTTAACTACAAAATCCATACATCACCTTCAGCTTGTGAAGGTCAATGGATTCTATCTAATGTGATATCATGAAAATCAGGGTTATCCCTGCTATAAGTCCTTGTATAAACATAAATTTTATTATAGAGGTAAACCCAACATGTCCCTAGTAATTAATTCCTCACATTGTACCACCACTGATGGAAACAATATCAAAGTATCCACCGATCAAAAGAAATCACCAGAAAACTGATGAGAAGTCAGTCATATCTTCCTTCGCATGAGCTCATAATACACTATCAGAGATCACTGCTTATCAAAGGATGAAAACTTCATCCCATAAACCAAATGCACTGCAACACTCAGTGGCGGTGAACAACTGAGCATGGATGGTATGTAACCAGTCCATATAGATGAAAATGTCATAGGGTCCCACTACCGCTACAAAAATATTACTTGTGAGTGTCTCTCTCTCTCTCTCTCCTTGTAGTGCCAGGTCACACCATTGATAGAGATATAAATTCATTGATCCACACTATATGATACTCAAACCCTATAGTTAAATGTAAAGGCTCCACTGGTATCTCTAGGTCTCTAATAGGGGATGCACCCAATGAAAGAGGGTCATAACTCTATGTGAAAACTACAACTAGTGCTGTAAAGACCCATGACATGCCTCAAACCACACATCAATCCTCTATGAGCTCCTGCTACTCAAAACTCATCCTTTCCCTTTCAAAACTTTTTACCACAATCGTGGATTTCTAAGAAACTTTAGTACATCAAACAACATCAAACGCAAAATTTAGATAAACATATGACCAAAAAGGGACCTACCAATGCTATGTGTCAACCTGGATAAGTCTCGCCACCTAGACCACTATCATGGAGGGGTCCCACCCATGAGGTAAATTCACACCATAGTCTCATGTTGATCATCTACCACAAGACATGGGAGTCTCTCTAACTATATAACATGGGTGATCACTAACTCTATAACTCACGATACATACTCATAATAGGTATTTCATTTGACGGTTCCAACGGAGCTAGTTTTTGCTCAACAAACAAAATAGGTCATAAGTGAAACCACTCGATCTGTAAAGGGTCCACACAAGCTCGAAAACCTAGACAGTCACCTATATTAAAATATCTACAACCTAATGGTCTATCTCCTCATGGAACCTTAATGATCATTTTATTGGAACTTGCATAATTTGTTAACATTGTGTGTCACATCTTCTTATCTTTCTTGATATATCGAATGATAAAAACAAGTAAAATAATATTTTGGATCCACAATAGGGACCTTGCACTAATAAATAATTGGTAATATTACTCGGTGGACACAAAGAGTAAACAACTCATGATTGGGCCCTTGAACTAAAAAATATCACTCATCTAGTTGTCATTACAACACTATTATGAAATCCAAGATGTCTTTCATCGTAGATACTTCTTGAAGGTTATCAAGACATAACACAATCAATGAGAATATATAGAAAGATAAATTTAAAAGTACATAGAAACAAAAACTCATTAAAATAGGATGCATTTAATATTTTTTTCCATACAACTGGTGTCTAAATATACTGATTCAACATCTAGGTTGTCAGGGACCAGATGAATGGATATGTCGGCCGCTGCACCAACACCAGACACCCTGAACTAAGAGCCATACTAAAAAAATATAATTTTCTCTAGATTCAAAACCAATACTAACATCAAGATAAAATAATCTCTAAATTTCGTTCATAAACCTATGTAGTTTCATAACACTTCCGGCTGGGTACCGCTCCGATGCAATTCATTCATGGCCCAACCTAACAGGACCCAAGATGCAACTAACCCTTGCCCACATAGAACAGATCAGGAGAAAGAGACTGCTACTAAGAAGGAATATCACATTTACATTAGGATAATTCTTCCAATGTGTGTGATATTCCTTCTTAGCACTAGTCTCCAGACCTTATCCTATTAGAGGTGAGATTGGTGTGGTTGCATCTCATGCCCGTTGGGTTGGGTCCTAAAAATTTATGTCACGTTATGTTTTTAATAAAATTTAAATTAATATAAATATTCTCAGCTAAATTTAGTCCACTTGATTAATTTTAAATAATTGTTATATTCTAAATTTTTATAAGTTTTTTTCATGTTTAAAAACTATATTTTTTTTCTAAAAACTATTTTAAAGTACATAATGTTTTTCCATCCTAATTAATGGAAATAATCTCTATTGGGGAATTTTATAAATATTATTTATATATTAAATATCATTAAATTTAAATTTATATTCATATAATTATCATTATTCAATATATAGTTAATATAAAATGGTCGTGTGTTTGAAAAATACACTTCTAAAAAACCTACTTTTTCGTCACGTATGGGGTTTTGATATAAATTTTATTTTTTTTATAATTAAAGAAAATTATTTTTTAATGTTTATATTAATTTTTAAATAATAAATTTGACATTTTATTAGGGTGAATTTTTGAAAATATTCAAAACATGTTATTATTTAGATGAATATTGAAAAATAATGAATTTTAATTTGAAAATCCATTCTCATTTAAATTATTTATGAAGCTAAATTATTTTTTATATTTACTTAAATGGAAATTTATTCAATTATATATGTATTAATTCAATTTAGTTTATTATAAGTAATTTCAAATTGTAATTGGAAATAAAAACATGGTAAACTTTGTTACATTTTCTCTTTAAAATCATGCTTTCTCAACACATCTGTGGGGTTAATTTAAGATTAAAGGTTTCCAATTATGTGATATGAATTTACAAAAATAAATTAAATATTTTTAATTATCATAATTTATATTATTAAATAAGTTGAACATTATTTTTGACCAAAATAAATAGTGAATGGGATAAAAAATATTTATCACGGTTAAGGTAAAAATGGGTTTATCAGGGGTTTAAAAGTAAAATATTATGGTAAAAATGAAATATAAAATTTTATATAAACTATTTTTATCAATATTTATTCCATTACACCTATAAAGTTCAATATTGTATTATTTTGGACCATTTTTACATCTGAAAAACATGAGAGTACTCATCTATTTTCAAAAATATCAATTGTGTCCTATCCCCTACTTATAGTAGGACACCCACTATCCTCTCTTAGTCACACATTAAAACCAATTTAGTTAAGCCAATACCTACCAAAATCATTTACCAACATCCATATCCTTATCCTAGATGCCTTAGTTTAGACATATAACCATCATATGAAGGGTTTTGGTGGAATCCTAAGGAGGATACCCAAAGAAGATGTAAAATTCTTCAATGAGCATTTTACATTAATTTTTCCCCCACCTCATTCGATTAATCATAAAACATTATAATATAATAAAAATGGTATATCCCATACAATAATATGTTGTTAAAAAATGGAATCACCTACAACCATCTCTACTTCCATTAAATGGGTTGTGAAATCATTGTTCATATATACAGTAGACTACTACCTCCCAAACTGATGTCGTTCATTTTTCCATTACCAAAGCTCACAATTGGATATTATGATGGATAAAAAATATATATATAATATACCACCTCATTTAAACCAATTAATACACCAGATTCGTCCTTCCAATGGTGAGGTTAAGTAATAAATCAAAGAAATGTCTTATATTTAATGAAACAAGACCTACAACCAGAGTACTAATTTGAAAAAAAAGTTACAAAGAGATCATTAAAATATAATCCAAACCATATATCCTTGAAAGTATAAATAAATTAATCCTATCAATTCTCTATATAATCGATATTCACCTCCAATTGGCCTCAGTACGAAGGCAATGACAAAAGAAGAATTTGACATGCTACCAGATGTCCTTTCCTTTACTTGTATCCTAGAATACAATATCTACAACCACCCAAAGAAAAAATTATAATGTGAGAAAAAATCCTAATTGGAGACCGACATATTTTCTATAAAATTTCTAATAACAATATTGTAGTAGTTTTATATTTTAAAAGAATATTAGTTTTAAAATGCATTTTCATATAACTAATTAATTTGTAAACCATTTTCCCATTTGTTTCCATAAAATCCATTTATATTCTAAAAATAGAAATGTGATAAGTATATGTGATATAAATAGGTATCATATGAATGCATCAAGACGTATGAAATTAAATTCATATCAATGTAGTAATATATCATGTGAAACTATGTAATACAACCTCATAATTAAAACCTACGAGCAATGATCCAGGATAAATAAGAAATCTATACATATCCATAATGTAAAATGAGCCTTGAATTAGGCCCTATCCTATGATACAATGCATACTAGACACTCACAATAAAAAATAAGGATAAAATTTTATCCAACCAATATTGATTCCTTCCACGGTTCATCGATATCCAAAAGGATATCTCCTAGAAGTGCTATAAACACTAAGTCTTTCCATGTCTCTTTCCTAATGCAACCAATGTTCCCAATGTTCCAATATTCAAAAAACATTTCAAAACTAGGCTCACAATTTAATGAATAGTTTTTAAATACCAGAAAATCCTCTTCTGTGTTTTCAAATCCATTTCCAATCAAGAGATTATATTTTCAAAGATAACCCCTTTTTGAAAACCTAATCCATTCCAACGAAACCTCTCCTATAACTTAAATTATCTTAAAACCCAATGTAATTTACCATGAACCATAATAAATCCATTACGTAAACACATTATATAGAAATACCTACCTAAAAAATATATAAACCTAACTGCCTTCGATAATACTGATTGGATCCCAAGAAAACAACCTTTTAAATATAAGGCATGCCAAGAAATTGAAATTGATCAATGGAAAACACTATCAGATCACAAATCCAAAAACACCCATAAAAAATATATATATTTGAAACAATATCCAATATATAACTAGAAGGAATGATCACCTGAAGAAATGAACCTCAGCTATTATAATGGTCAATTTCTAAACAAAATAATCTGAAAGGGTTAGAGGTATCTAGAATTTCCCCTAATAGCTTCTAGGTCAATATAGAGAAGGGTTGTAAGATATAAAATAATATATATACCATGAAACATCATAAAATCTCAACACTTTATGATTACATAGAATGTAATCCCATTACATTTCATGTAATCCATGAGTTTCAAGTACACTGTGAAACATGTTTCCCTGTCATTAAAAACTCTATTTTTACAGTACGTGAAATGAACCTAGTACATGTAATATAAAGCATTCACACTCAAAACCTATTTCATAGAATCTTCCTAGAAAACATTACATTGTTTTTAATACCTTTATACAGTGTGTAATCTCCCAAAAGTATGTATAAACAACATTTTATAAGTAGAAAAATCCCTAAGACCCCACTATGAGTGTTTTTCAAACAGGGGAAGAACCCTGCTAAGTCTTTGAAAAATATATGGTTGAACTACATTAATTAAAATAAACATAAATCCCTGAAATTTATGTCATTTACCCCCCAAAAAGGCTCCATATCTCCAAGAATCCTGAAAACACACCTAGACAAATATGATAAAAAAACATAAACAAGGGACTTCCTAAAAAGTATAATGTTGTGTTAAAATCTCCATACCATAACCACTCACTACCGCCCAAAATTCCCTAATATTCCTAGATTTGAAAAAATTTAGGGCCACTACTACCTAATTAATGATTCCATCTCCCACATATCATGAATATTCTATCCACACTACCATAGTACATAGAAAAAAGGAATCATTTTTCCTTGCAGTACCTTTTCTATGTGATCAAAAATATAAACTAGTTTCTCAACCAAAGTGGTGTCAGTATCATGATCTACATCTTCCAATCCAATCACTTGGGAATGATCATGTATATTCCTTGTTAGTTGAGAAACATGAATCATTTCATAGATATAATTCAAACTAGATGGTAATTACAATCGATAGGCCATCATCCACATTTATCCAATGACATCAAATGGGCCCACAATCCTCGATTCCAACTTCCCTTGATTACCCAACCCATGATGTCCCATCCAATGTTATTATATAAGAAAACCCAAATTCTAATCCATAAAATTCTGTGGCTGAAGAAAATGGTTTAAATAAGATTTATGATGACTCTCTATCATGATCTCTCTCATCCAGATCAACTACAATATCTCTATCATCTACTGAACAAGACTCAATCAATCCAAGGACTATTATCTTAACTCTTCCCACTACAAGATAAAACTACATGTTATCCCATAAAAACCCTCAAAGGGCGTCATATTAATTGAATCCTTGTAATTATTGTTATAGAAAAACTCATCCAGATGCATATACTTTTCAAAAGATCCTCCAAAATCCAGAACACATGACCAGATCACATCCTTAAGAACTTGGATATTCATATATGTTTGTCCATCCATCTATGTATTATAATCCATTCTCAATCTAATCTAGAAAACCATTTTTACATATATACTATTCTAGAATTTGTATGTTAACATTGTGTCCCAATCAAATATAAAACATTGATGGAACCCCATGACGTCTCAAAATATCTCATTCAAAAAGGTCCCCAAGTTGTTCCAGCTTCATTGAATCCTTGATATAGAAGAAATGCTCTTATTTCATGATTTTATCAATGATATCCCAAATCACATTCTTCCCACTAAGATTATATGGAATACCAATGCATAAATCCTTATAAATCTCTTACCACTTTCATACTAGAATGGTTAATGGTTACAAAAAACATGTTAGTCTCCGGTGTTTCACCTTAATTCTGTGACCGGTAAAACATGGTGATACAAAATTCTCAATCAATCACCTCATCCATTTAGTCCAATACTATTTCTCAAGACAGGCTACATCTTTGTAGCCATAGGGTGTACATACCACCAATAATGATGTTCGTTGCCCATCAACTATAGCCTCAATGTAAAATAAACAAAAAATCTATAATGGATATACAAATCTGCACATGGATATAGAGACCACTCACCCAAGATATCCCCACCATAAAGGCTTTTATTAATGTGTGGAAACTCAGTGTATTTCACCTACTTTATCCCATACTCACTCATCAAAGGATAAATAATCTTCTATCAAATCCAAGAATACCTACCCAACAACCTCTTCCACCCCTCAAGCTCATCTCAACAAACAAACATCATCATACACCACTACTCAATTGATTCCTTCATGGATTTTATTGGTGATTTTCATATCAACTCATCAACAAAAAAATTTCCTTACAAAAAAGGGTATGCAATATCAAAATATAAAAGTCTGAAGATACTATGCCCAATGTATCAATTTCTTGTTTAGATCCCTCTGGGTAAAAATATTTTTCATGCTCTTATAATCAAAATACACTATAAATCACTCACCAAAGTGGTATTGTCACCACATTTGGAGTTCATTCAGATTCATTGTCAACTCATGATCATGGTTATGTTAGATCTTATTGTGAAGGAGTAATTGGCATGAGCCCTAAGCCACCACATGTTTCCCCAACATCAAGAAACAACCAAAACTCATACTAGAAGCATCAAAGAAAAAATCATAACCTGAAACTGGTTTCAGAAGAATTAAAACTAGTGAAAAGTTAAACCTCACCATCATATACTCAAAATATATATGATAGTTTTTACTCCACTAAATCTATACACCCTTAAGGGATAAAATAATCATCCCAGAAATATGTTTGGATAAATATTAAACAATTTTCATATAGTAACCATCCAAACCCAAGATACTATAGATCTGAAATATAATTCAGGGATTCTCCCAAGAAATAACTGTATGTATCTTTTTTGGATATACTGAGACACCCCTATCAAGTATCACATGAAATAGAAATATCACTTCCTAAATCCAAAACACAATTTTTTAATATTACCATATAGATGAAGTTTCATAAAAGTTTTAAGAATGATATACAAATAGTCTATGTGCCCCTCTTCTAAATGAAGTACACCAATATATCGTTAATAAACTCAACAAAAAAATAGTCCAATAACCTTTGAAGAATCGGGTTCATCAAATCCATAATCACCATACGATCATTTGTCATACTGAATGGAATAACCAAAAGCTCAAAATTCTCATACCATCTCTTAAATATTTTTTTTGGGTATATCCTCTTCTCAAACTATCAACTAGGGTTACCCTAACCATAGGTCAAATTTTAAAAGCCAACATGCCCCTATGAGATGGTAAAAAAGGTCATCAATCCTATGAAAATGATATTTTTTCTTAATGTTAACCCGATTTATATTTTCAAATTCAATATAAAGTATTAGGATTATATTTTTATTCATTAAAAATTGGGAAGGTAAATTCCATGATGAATTTCTGGGAAAAATAAATAATTTATCATCCAGTTCCGCAAGTTGTAACTTGTGTTCCACCAACATAGAAGGATAAATTTGATAAGATAGAATATAAATGGGAATCATACCAGGGATCAAGTTAATAGTTGAATAAACCACTCTCGATGGTGATGAACCATAAAAACATCAAAAATGTCCTCGACGTATGCACTCACTACTGCAGGAATTCAACCACCCAAATAAGGAAATGACATCATGAAAAATATTTTTTAAGTATCACGAGGTTACAATAGAATAAGGAACAACATGTCCTTCCCTTATCAATCTAGAGTCCCACTCATCCTAAAATTCATGTGTGATCCCATAAGTAGATGATAACTATACTCATTGCTGAAAATTGTCTATATGAACATTATCATTGATCATCCATTACATGATAATAATCACATCAAATACGTAATCATTTAGCACCAAGATATCTCATTCAACCTCCAAGTTGACTATCATCACCCGAAACTCTGGATACTTGAAACCTTATTCATAATTATTTCCAAAAGGCATGGAAAATCCCAACTAGTACATCGTAAGTTCTGAATGAAATCCAAACATGTAAACTAAATTAGAATATATATAAAAATTAGTAGCACCTATATCAAAAGAAAGTTAGCACCACAATTAATTAAATAAAGATCATTCCTTTAAAAGTTTCTCACCTTGCTTTATATTCCTCTTACGGATACATAGTCTCATCCAGATATTTATTCATAACATTATAAAACAACCCCTATAGAGTATGTATTTGACCCAACTCCCATGGATGCATCAGTACAAACCTTCAAAACCTTGGTGATATATGATCTTGCCTTACTTTCATGGGATATCATTTCACAGAAACTATTTAGTTGTCCTGATAATATGTAATGATTATAAGTATAGGGAGCCTCTATACTCTTAGGCCTAGTATGACATGATCTCCCATGCTAATAGAAAAAACTAACTACTACCCTATTGACACCCTAGAAACTATCCTTGGAGAGAATTGACCACCCTTTTTGTCCATAAGATACACTGAAGCTAAAAACTGACCCCACTGAAGATCAACCTCATAATTTCTTCCTAGATATGTCTACCTTAGCTAAAGATTCTCTTTAAACTACCTCTAAAAATGTCAAAAGGAACATGAGAATCAACATCATCATAATATCAATCATTAGTCCCAAATCAATCCTCTGATACTTAATGTACTCAGTAGTGCAAGCTTCAGGTCCAAAAGGACCAGCTCAAAAAAATTGGTAGAATACTATAGAATAGTACACTTCCCCTACTCCAATGTCCTGAAACACCCTTGTACATCATAAGAAAACACATCAAGGTTTAATTTATTATTAAATATTTTCTTGAAATAATTCTAGGTAATCTCCTATTATAATAATACTTCAACAATAGAGTCCCACCATCTTATTCATTTTCCCTCAAGAACAAACACGAAAAAACACACCATTGACTCATCAGGAGCATTAAAGAATTTGAAGAGCCTTTAAAATTGGTCAAGACAATCCTCATATTAATTTGGTACATTTTTACCACATAATACATGTTGGTGATTCTTAATAAACTTATTTTCATGTTCTACCATGTTTCCAGGGTTCATGACACCTAATTAATCTAGAGTACGAATAGTATGGATTAAAGCTTCTTCTAAGGAAGGTTCCACATGAAGATTTTCAAGAAGAACCTATCTCGAAGCTTCCAATCTAATATTTAGAAAAGTTATTTTTAGGATAATTTTATAATACACATAAGGAATTAACTAATTAGATCATAATTACCTTCCAATAATCTTATTACAACTTCAAAAATTCAAATATATGATTCAAAAAATTGGAATTTAATGTAATTATATAATTATATCCCAAAAAGACATTTCCAAATAGGAATAGGTAAATTTAAATATAATTCCCATATGTTTTATTCAAAATACCTCAAACCCAATGTATTAAACTTGGTAAAGGTCCTTGACCACCCATGGTAACTCAATTTTAATTATGGAAGTAAATGGTTATGCCCATTTTTTGAACCTACTATCTGAATTTTGATGGTTATAACCCCAGTATACCCAAGACAAAGAATAAAACATAGGCATTGTTAACAAAAATAAGGCTAGTTCATCACTTTTATACCAAGTTGTAATAGAAAAACCTCGGTCGACTAAACCAAACATATGAACTGTCCATCACATAGTGTGGTGAAGCAAGAAGGCAAAATAAGGTCTTGTATATAAAGAAGAAACACATAAAACTGGATTAAAAAGAGGAATAAAATGATATAAATAGATCCATATAATACAATAAAAATCTAATAAACCCAAATTTATTAATAAATCAATACCAACAAGCATTCATTTGGATGAAAGTTACCTCCAAACCACCCCTCTATGAAGGAAAAGACAAAACTAGATGTAGACATTCTACAAGAATCCATTTTCATTACCTATATCCTAAAATGAAACTTCTAAAACCTCTAAATAGAAATTTAGGGTGTGACCTCAAATATTTTTATGATACCACAATAGTTTCTATACAATTTCTAATTATAACAATGCAACACTTCTATATTTTAAAACACAAATAGTTTTAAAAACATTTTCATATACAAAATTCATTTATAAATCATTTTCCATTTTTTAAATAATATAATTTCATATTCTCAAACATGAACTTTGAAAATTATAGGTGATATAAATAGAAATAATATCCATGAATTTTGAGGTATGCAAGAAAACACATATCCATAAAACAAAATGTCAAGTGAATAAATTTTATGAAACTCATAATAAAACCCATTAAGAAAAAATACATGATAAAAAACATGAGATAAGAATAAATAAATGAAAAATCAACTCATATTTGGTGTTATAATTTGTTACAATGTACAATAGACACTATGATCCCAAATAGGCATAACATTTGATCTAACCAACATTGAGTCCTTCCACAATCCATTGATATCCAAAAGGTTACCTTCTAGTGTTACCAATAACACTAAGGCTACCCATGTCTATTTCCCAATGCACCCAAGGATTCCAATGTGAAAATTTTCATTGGGAATTTAAAAACCATGATCCTAATTTTATTAAACATTTTTCAATTCAATCCTATCTACATTGGTGTTTGATAGTCCATTTTGAAATCAAGAAACTTTATTTTCAAAGAAAACCCATTTTGAAAACATTTTTCCTTTAATGAAATTCATTTTAACCAAATATCGCTTCAATTATATGAACAAACAAAATGAATTTAAAAATAAAAATAATAAATCCTTATCATAAACACATTGCATAGAAACACCTACTTCAAAATGGTATAACCCTAACTACCTTAAAAAATAGTGATCGGAAAATAGAGGAACGACCTTCGAAAGAAAAGGAATGCCATGAAATTGAAATGGATTGATATAAAACAAAATCTAATCAAAAATATGAACAAAACTGTATATAAAACCACATACATAACCAAATTAAAATAATAACTAGAAGGAATTCATAATTGGATAAATTTACCCCAACAACAATGATCCATCATCAAAAGAAATGTTATGGATGTCTTGTAGGTCTGTAAAATAACCCTTGAGATCTTCTAGGTTGATAGGGAGAATAGATGTAATGAATGAAATAAAAATTAATATTTTGGTATCCCTAAAACCCAAACTAATTGTGGTTACATTTCATGTAATACAATTACACATTTTGTAATCCATAAATCTCATGTACATTGAAAACCCCATCATCTTTTTCATAAAAACCTGATTTTTTATAGAATTTTTTTTGAACCCATTACATGTTATGTAAACCCGTCAATACATTAAAATTATTCATTTAATATTATTTTAAAACATTACATGGAATGTAACACCATTATATGTTGTGTAATCACCCATCAGACTTCAGAAAACTACATGTTAGAAGAAGAAAAAACCCAAAGACCCCACTTAGAGCATTGCCCAAACATGGGAAAAACCATGCTAAGTCTATGAGAAATTTATCCTTGGTCCCCATTAATTAAATTAATCATATGTCCCTATACTCTTGTTCATTTCCCCCAGAAAAGACCCTCCATATCCAATAATCTCTCAAAGTCACCCAAATAAGGATGATTAAAAAACATAGAAAGGAAGTACATAAAAAGCATAGCAGGGTCTTTCAATATATATTATACTCATTACATAATTATACCTATAGATTAATTGATTCATATATTTATTTTTTACCATCTATTTCATAGGGGAGATGATGTTGTTGCACATTTATATAGTGGGAAACCACCTAAGGAAGAAATGTGATACATTTTTCACTAAAGCATTATATAAAAGGTAAAACGGTAAAGGTAATGAATACATGTTTTTTACATGAAATAATTATGATATTAAAAACTTTTTTTCATTATTTAAATATGCTATAAAATTTTATTTATTACCATTTCACTCACTGAAAATTTGATAATGTAGTTCATGTACGTGTGGGAAACTGCCTTCATGAAGCAATGCGACTCTGTTTTCTTCAACACACCACAAGAATGATATATATAAGTAAATATAATTAAATAATATGATATTTATTATATTATTATAATTATTTAAATACAAAATATTTCTTTTCTTTTTTCCATAATGATAAATGATAAATGGAAATGTTACTCATGTGTACGAACGACTTATTATCTCCATGATCGTTACGTTAGTTCATTTTTTATAAATAGATATCATGAATGATTTTAGAGGACTAATTGATTGATAAAAAATGATAATTATGTAATTATTGTTATCCTAGAGATAAGTTAACTATATAATATGAAAATCATTCAAAACATTCATATCAAAGAACAAAAGTGAAAACATGCAAATTAAGAGCCTCACAAATGAAAATAATGAATGATTATTAATGAAATGGTTCCAAGAAGTTATAAAAGTATCATATAGGATATTATAAATATTTAAATGGTTCTATAATAAGTTAATAACATATTTACAGCCACTATACTAATGTATAAAGCATGACCCACCAAAATAAGTTTAGTGTTAGTGTTTTTCTCATCTTGCTTTTACATCAATGAGACATATTCTATATTCACCTCTTATTTATTTTGATTGGTGTATATAATATTCCTATGAAATGTAATATTATTTATCCAATTCATTTTATGATATTTAATATCTAATTTTCTAGCATGATTAATTGGGTATTATGATGAAAATTATTACTAAAGTTGTAAGGTATTTTTTCCTCAATTTTCCCTCCTTCAGATGTATGTTATGTTATAAAAATATGTTCTTTTATGACGTGTCTATACTTATCCTTTGAGAGTTTATATTTTTAATATCCTTATTTCCATGATATTATTTGTTTTATTTAATGTTATTATTTCATGGAGATTATGATTCAGAGTTAAAAAAGTTGTAAGAGTCTTTTGTTCTTATCCCTTCATTTATCAGGACCTTTTAGGATTATGATTCCAATAGTGAGATTTTATGATCCATATCACAAGAAGCTCATGAATTTTTTCCTATGTGTTTATTCATTATATTTTCAAAAATAGAACCATTTTATGATCATTTTTAATTAATGTTTTTTATAATTTTTTTAAGAATGTATTATATTATTTATCTCATTGATATGATTTCCATTTTCTTCTAAAAAAATTTCTAAAAATGTTTTCAAAATTTATTGTAACCTATTAAAATTATTTATTAAGGATATTTTTACCCATTTATTACTTTAAAAAATTTTAAGTAATCTTATCAAAATTTTCCAATCAAGGATCTTTTCTAATCTTGTTATAGTGCAAAAGAAATTTTATTTTTAATTTGTATGGAATGTACGGAATTACCCATCATCATGATAATTAATTATTTTAATATTTTGTTGCATGTTTACAATAATTTTTATAAAGATGATATTTTTCATAAAATTTTGAAAATTCTAAATTTCTAAAATTTATCCTCAAATCAAATTATTTTCAAAATTTTTTAAATTTTAAAGAGTTTTTCAAAATGAAAATGCTATTTAACTCAAAAAAATTATTGATATTTTAATTTTATTCTTGATCATCAATGTCAACAACCCCTTTTGTTACATATTCTCAAACAAGGATATTCTGTAATGATACCATCCTCATTGTTTCACTTTATGGATTAAGATTATTTCAAAATGATTATTATAGGACCTGTTTCATTTTAATAGGTTATTAATGTTCCATAGATAATGTTATGGAACCTCTTTCCATTCCATAGGATAATTATATCTCAACTAGTTTAAAATGATACCAATTTCATTTCCAAGGGTTAATCTGGTTGTAAAATAATGATGATTTGTCTTTGTTTTAAGATGAAATCTCTATGTACTTTATTCATGAAATCATTAATAGACATTATTATGATGGGTGCCCATAGATAACATTGGGTGAGCTCCATATAGCTTATAATATGGCTTATCCCAGATAACACTCTAATGAAATGGTTAATGGAAATGTTCTCCTTATAATTATATTATATTCTAGTCATATGTTTATACTAATTTTAATGGTTTTAAGTGTTTTCTAAGTGTTTTTTGATGATGATGTCCCAAGATTCCAAAATGTTTTATCTATGAATTTTATGGGTTTATAATGTTTTCTTTTTATCAATATTGATATCACATGGCTCATGAGTACTGATTCCTATGAATCTTTAATTTTATAAATTCTTATGACATATTTCATGATGAATGAATCAGAAATTTAGGGGTATGAGTTCTTTTTTTTATTTTCTCATTCACACTGATTATGTTATCAGATCGTTATGAAATTTTTATGAACATTAATGACATTCCATTTTCAATTATTATTTTTATCCTTACTGAGCAATTTATTTCACACTTATTAAGTTTCATCTTCTAAAGGAAACAAGAACTGAGGTTGAAAGAATTATGTCAAGAAGGAATCCGATATGGGAGATGATGATTACATAATGTGATATAATAAAATCTAGGTTATGTGGTATAAATTCTCATTTAAAAAATGTAAGTGATTTATTTTTTCTTTTTTTGTTTGTAATGTATGGATAAAAACAATATTCTTTAACAATTATTAGTATTAAATCTAAAAATGTAAAGTTAATGATTTCATATCTAGATTTATCAATGTAGGTTTGGGTTTTTTATAATAATTTTATCAATAAGTGTTTGACCTAGTACCTCTTGTGATAAATGTCTTTATGGTTTACCTTGATTTTAGTTCCATTCCCATATCTGTGTTAAATTTTTATCTTAAACACTGTGTCTATGTCACAGTCACATACTATTTAATCACATCTCATATTTTATATTATGTACAATGCCTTATGTATTCATCCCTGATTTATGATACTTGTTTAACTAGGTAATATTTATTTATGATATGATCATGTAATTTTTCAATGGTCTCAAATGCACATGTTTATATTATTCTCAATTATGATCTTGAACTGAGGAAATTCATGTATACCCCTGCTGATAATTTTAGATCACTCATTACTATGTTTCCATTTCCCATGTTATGAGGAATAATAGTAATATGATATGTCTAAAAGGGTACTATATTTGAAGAACATTTACGGTAGATATTGAATATGATTTCAAAATATTTTTTTATGAGTATAGTCTTCAAAGAAGCTAAAAATTTTGTATTTGGGTATGATTTATTGTGATTTTAAATAAATATTCATTTAAAATAAATGTATGTTGAGTTAGGGCCATATTAGGGTACAATTGTTGATCAAATCTATGACAATTCCCCAATGAGGTGGGCCTATTTACTTTGATTCATCAATCTCTTCATCATGATTTACAAATTAGACTTTTGAAATGGAATCTTTGTTTGTAATCAATGAATATTGATCATTTATTCGTTTATTATTTTTTTCTAATGATTATTAATACCATTTTCAAATTATTTACCAAATTCTGTTTCACAATTTTAATCCTTTTACTGAAGATATTAATTAGAGAGAAATATGTTAATGGTTTTGTTTGATTCTATTGATGGAATGATATAACGAATACTTGAAATTATCAAATATATCTCATTATTATATTTATCATTTTCTATTACCTTTATCTCTTTTATTCTTCCTCCTTACTCCCTGTGGATTAGAGGATTCTACAGCCCTTGCAGTGGCTGAAAACGTTGAACGAAAGTAGTGGATCATGGTTTAGGATAGTGATGAGTGGATACAGACAACCCTATTACTAGAAGTGCTGGTACAACATAGTAGCCTAATGTAAACAAGCCTTTAATAGGGTATGGATTGTATTCAGTGGCGATGAGGTTTAGCATAACATTGTTTTCATGTTAGTCATCTATTTGTGGGAAGGCCGACCACATTGTGGTAGTAGCGGCCCATGAAAACCATTACACTATTTTTTACATGGGGAAGAAGCATCTAGGGTTTCA
The DNA here is from genome assembly GCA_963277665.1 of Viscum album. Lineage (NCBI taxonomy): Eukaryota > Viridiplantae > Streptophyta > Magnoliopsida > Santalales > Viscaceae > Viscum > Viscum album. The sequence continues at coordinate 1,685,102,772 of OY728141.1, read as the reverse complement.
TAACCACCCACACAACATACCATAGAAAGAAGAAAAAAACATGAAATAGATATTAACGTGGGAGGGTGGAATGATTGAGCGTGTGTATAGGGGGGTTGAAACACGTGAAATCCCCCTATAATAGATATATGTCTATTTGTGTGTGTCCTATTTTAATAATATTTCTATCATTAGTATTATTGTATTAATATTATTGTTGTTATTGTTATTGTTATTATTTTTATATTTTTTTTCTATTGTCACATTTTGCTGAGACATCAAATAAAAAATCCATTTGTGAAATTAAGAAAAATATAAATTTAGATGATCATTTCATAAATGATATGTGTCTTATAATTCTATCCCATGGCATGATATTTGGATTCCATAAAATAATTTTTTTCATCCATGATATGATGAAATTCTTTTTTTTTCATAATATGTAAGTTTTAAGTAAATTAACTAAATATCCTTTGTATTTTTTGAAATGGAATGAACCATTTGGTCACCCATGGTTATTTAAATCGTAAGATAGGTAGTTTTTTGAGCTCTATATAAATGATTATAAGGCATGTATGTGATATTATATGTGATATTTGGGTTGGTAGCCTCTCAACATTGGTGTCTTCCAGTGACTCATGAGTACCCCCACTTCCCTTATACATATATGGTTGGTATCCCTCCATAGAAAACATAAATGAGGGGCCTATATCTAGAGTTGATATCCCGTAGCCTAAGATAATAGATGGTATGTGGGTCTTGAATCAGGGTTGGTATCCCATAGTCGATGAGCTCAGGAGGTATTTGGTTCTTCCCTCGGGCCTGATATCCTCTCATCCTTTTTTTATCCATTTGTGATGAATGGGCCCCCTAAATTATTATGATATTTTTATATAGATTCCTAACATGGGTAGTACATGGTTGGATCAATGGTATATTATTGATTTATTGTAGGGTGTGGTTCTCCCTCAACTAATGAGAAGGTCTCACTAATGAGTTGGCTCCCATACTATGTTTTGATGGTAGAGTTGTGGATATAAAGGATGATCTTTTTGGATTCATCCTGACTTTTGACAACCATACATACCATAATATTTCCCTCAAGATGTGATGTGCAGCAAGGTATCAACATTATGCATGTGGATTCATCATTATTCTGAGATTCCCAAATTTTTCATACATTATGCCTATCATGGGTTTGGAGTTGTGATTATTGGGACATTTATTATATTCCTATTTGTTCTTACTATAAGGAACACATGGATTATCCTTCCTTTACATTCATATTATTAATATATTGTTCCAAAAACCATATCTGACTTGGTGTTATATTTTACTCTTAATCATTATCTTGGTCACAATTCATACCATGATTTTAGATAACTTTTAGATTTTTGTTTCAATTCAGGTTTTTAGGGAATCAAACTACGATTCATCATACTCACCCAAACATGAGCCATGTACCCAAACTTGATTTATCTATTTAGATTATTATCGGGTTTGGATATTCTCTAGGTAGACATGAATCTAGTGTTCTTATTTAGAGAAAACGCCTTATGGTAGTTTATGGAGTTTTTTTGAGAATTGTGATTCATGATGGTCATAGTGACCATTATGAAAATAGAGTGATCTAAGGGTATATGAAACATAGAGGAACTTATCAGTACTTCATGTTTCGAAGAATGTTTATATGTATTTCATCACATGTATTTAACTTAAAGGATATAGTTATTATTGTTTCCTCATGCATGAATTGTATATAGTTCATTTAATTATTTATTGATATACACAACTAGTGTTTTGGTTATTATTTTTAATCAGAGATATGCATCTATTATAGGTTGTTCTTGGTTAAATCATCCCTTACTGTGTGATATTACTACATCATTCTAATAACTAACTATTTCCCAATAAATGGTGGGATTTGGGTGGAAGACTCAATTTACGAAAATCCCTAATGGTTCCCCAATGGTTTAGTCCATGACTAAATGTTACCAAGGAAGCTTTCCCTATGCACAAAGTTTAAAAGATAAAATCATTTAATAACTAGTTTGAGAATAAGGAAAATGATGTTAATGGGTATTAAGTTTGGATATCATAGTAGTGATACCAGTTTACTTGTGGAAATTAATATATCCTTCACTAGCAATTTGATATCCTAATATTCACCCCATAGCTTGAGCCATCATTTTGGGGTATTGGACAGTTGATACATACGTCATATATCAACCAGTTATGAAATTTCATTTACCTTATATTTAATATCATCCTGATATGTTATTATTCTTGGGTGTTCATCATATTAAAGAATTGGTGTTACCCACTATCAATCAAAATGTGTGCAGAGGTTGGGTTTTAATCATCACATTCATGTAATTAGACCTTTCAGTTGTTAGATTTTGAGCAATGATGTGTTTTTTTGAAAATTCTGTTGATGGATATCTATACCCTATTGTCTAAGAAACCTTCCCCCCCTTTTCTAATTGTAGGATCCTTGTGAAGTGGATGGTGATTTTTTGAGAGAGACGAAACATTTAATGGTTGGATATAGTGGTTAATTTATAATGATCAAGATGATCCTGATACATAAGTGATAGGGAATCATTTGGATTCTATCATTTATGTTCACACCAAGGTAAGGAAATTTCTAAATAAATGTTGATTCTTATTTTGATAAACTTTCATGAAACTACATGTCATTGTGGGTGATGTTTCCTTTCCTAAAACACCAAATAATACCTTTATACCATGTCTATTGTTTGAATTATTAACTATGTCGGTGTATTAACCATGGATGTTAGAACCGTTATTTTGAGGTGTGACTGTGATCGAGGACACATCGAGGTTCATGGACTTTGGTGTTGGAATTAGTACACTAAATACATCAACTATATACTTTTGATTACATGTATATTCAAGGTATTGAGTATTAATAAATATATTATCATGTTACTGTTATACATTGGCTTAATAGTTAATGTGATAATGTCCTTGGAGTATCCATCACATCAAAATGTAAATGTAGTTCCCTTCTATGATAATAACCATGAATTTATATAATGATAATATTAAATACATGATCTATATATAGATGAAATAATCTGACTGAACACAGATGATATAGTCTATTTTGAGTATGTGATCATAACACATTGAGATTTATTAACATGAAATTCATATTATGTGATATCTACTAGAATAGGTTATGAGAATGGACCCACCCATGATAATTTCATAGGTTTTATATGTCATTGGATATTCCTATATATGAACATATGTATTCCCTAAAAGATGTGTATTTATTATTAATTCATTTCATTAGTTATGTACTTTGAAATATTGTTGAAAATTATGATGAAATATTCCTTTTGTGATATAGGATACATTGGGTGCATTGGAATTGATATGGTATTAATGAATATGTCAAGAAAGAAATTTTACCTTATGAGTTAATGAAAGTATATATTTTGGTCCCATTTATTTGAATGATAATATTTCATAAATCCATTGGCTTGGATGTTTCTTGATGATTTTATTTTTGGAATTATAAATAATGACATATCATTTATCTAGGTTGACGAAAAATGTGATAGAACCTAAATGATGAGATATCGATATAAGTGAATTATATTAAAAAGTGTGTATTCCTCAGATTTTGTCTTGGTTATAACTTAACCTTATCTTTTTTAGCGGACGTGATGGGTTTATAGATATTTATTTTTGCTTATGAGTTAGACTCACTATTATCGAGTTAAGATCCTAAAGGGTTATATACAATGTATTTTCATAAGTTTATCCCATTAAAGTGAATTGGAGTCCAGTATGAAGTGGACCCATGGTTGGAGACTAGTGGGAATCTAAGTGAATGTTAACAACTAGATTAAATCAATTATATTATTCCAATTTAGAATAATGATAATTGCATTTCTTTCACAATGTAATATCAAGTTATTTAATTATAAATAATTAAATATGATAAAGTATGATAAATTATGACTTTTTATAAAAAAAATTACACATTAAAGGGTTACTTAAATAATTACTAGAGAAAGAAATGGATTTAATGGCTCAAGGGTCATCATGTGACATTTATTTTGTCACTGGTAAGTGGTGAAATATAACACCTCATTATTTTAATATGTTTTCTCTTATAAGTAAATATTTATTTGAATATATTATTTTACACAAAACACAAAACAAAAATTAATAATTATTCATCTGAAAATAATAAAATTTTATTACATTATATAACTATTAATACATTATGAGAATACAATATAAAGCATCATTAAGAAAGTGTAAGTGCAATTAAGCGATAATTAAAAAATACCCAAAATATAAAATATGTATTCTCATAGTTTCACATAGGGATCATTACTCAAATCAAAGCTATGGAAATATAAAAAATAATTAGAAATATTATATCCATGTCTAGAGATAATTGATTGAATTGATTGAATGATTTAATAAGGACAAATATTGGAATAAAATATGAAAGTTACATATATGATCATTAGATATATGGTCATTGAATATATTACTGTTTGAAATAATTTCATTCAATATATTTTCAAAGGGAATATACAATGGGTATGTTTTGTAATTGAAAATAATATAATTCATACATTTATAATGAAATAAAATCATTATATTTAATAAAAATATTTTATTAATTTTTATGTTTTCTATATTATTATTATTATTATTAAATAATTATTTGATGAATTTATAAAATTCAATTAAATATTTTTGTACTAATGTTTTGATAAATTTATATATTTATAGGATGAATAATTAAATTTAATATGATGTAATTAAAATTATTTAAGGCAAAAAGAAGATATTTACAAAGTACTATTTTTAATAATAATTGTAACTTTATATAAATAAATTAATATGATAACTTCTAAATGAAGAAATAAATTTAACTATTACATTTATATAAATATATTAAAAAAATTAAATTAGAAATTAATATGAAATAATATTATGAAAACTTAAATTTCTAAAAAAATCATGTTTTTATAAATATCATTCATTCAATATATATTTTTATTTTTAAGATAAATTTTTTATATTTAGAAATTCAACTAGATTTAAAGGAGTCCAAATTTTGAATCCTCAGACCAAAATATGTTAAGAGGGTTCAGTTTATAGAATTATTAAAATAATATTACCACGGTAAATAAATAAACAAGTTAAAAGGGCTAAAATGTAAATTAAAGCGGCTAATTTTTTTATAATTTTAATTATATGTATGCTTTATAAAAGTAATTTTTAGTATTTGGAGTCGTACCTAAAGTTCGTATCAATATTTCCATACCTATCCTACCTAACTCCTATGTGATTCTATTTTTACCCATTACATAACATCTGTTTCAATTGAAATGCTTCCCAATTTCATTTATAGAAGTAGTTTTCCTACACTACATAAAAACTAATATATTAAATATAAAATATTATGAATATATAACCATATTCCATATTATAAAAAATTATATGATGTTTGGTATTTTCTAGTTCTTAGATGGAATCATAAATCGCTCATTCTTAAGGAACCTATGTCGAGAAGGAATGGATTAGTCCAGTATCTAAATTCTTCTTGTGATATTTCAATTAACTTATAATATCTAATATTTATAAACAACAATATATAACTTAATTATTTTATATTAGAATCATTATTCTTGTAAGAAAATAATAAATCTCTTTTTTATCTCGAAATTCTTTCTTATTCACTCATATATCTTATTCTAGTCTGGGTTAGTTTAATTGCTCACATGAATGATGTTATGAAAAAATCATAAAACATTCAATCATGAATAATTATAAAGACATTAATACTTGTAAAATATTATATTAAAGAGTAATATATATCTTTATTATTTTTAAGGGTGACATAAAAATAAATGATCAATAATGATTAACTTGTTAATATCAGTAAATTACCAGAAATGTGCTCATCGTTGTTTTTTATCTCAAACCATACCCATACTTTCAATAAAATTATAATTGAATCTTATAAATAATTTGAACAAAATAAAAATACTACCTTTAATAATCTATGAATGATAAATTTTTATCAAATAATGGGGACTACCATCACCATAATCAATCGTAAAGGAAACAATCAAAATTATGAACATTTGATGAGGAAAATATACAATATCTAACCGATATATGTGTGATGGGTAATTATAACAGAATATTATAAAGGTAATATATATGACTAATTTTATTAAATAAGTTATTTATACGGTTATTTTTATTATACGGGTGTTTAATGTGATTTCTGGGCAGTTGTGAGAAATGATAAGTGTTTTTTCATCTTAAATTCCCTTCTTTGAGAATTTATTTTTATTATAAAATTATTTATATTTTCGTAGTGTATATACTAAATCATTAAAATTTTATTTCATGAATATATTAATATACTATGTTATTTAAATATATATTTTATGTTTTCACTTTTAATGGGTTTTATTCGAAAGTTACCAAATCTGTAAGAGTTTGTTTCTAATCTCATTTTGAAATAGAGACTATTTATGTTTGAATTTACATCTTGGATTTTTTTACCATTTCTATCATAAAATAAATATATTTTGTTCTATTATGATTATTTTTTGGGTTTAGATATCTTATTACCATTTCATCTCCATTTGTTTTACAATTCATTGAAAGGAAATTTATAAGTATAACAAACATTATCTCTTCTATTTTTTGGAATATTTCTCTTCCATATACATATACCCTATTATATTTTATAGGTGATATTATTTGTACATATATTATTCATTAAATTCATTTTAAATGAGATTTAATTTCTTTAAAAATTTAATCTTCAACTAATGTTCTTGGTATGGTAATTTTAATTAACATTGACTCTCATTAGAAGAGTGTAATTTTTTTAATCAATTTACACATGAACACATTTTACCTATATTACAACCATATTATATAATAAATATTATTCTCTAAGATTCCATGTTTCTTAGAAAAAAATTCAATTTCATTTTTTAATAATTTTTTTTATTAAAATGTATTAAAAAAATAAATGGTATTTCTTCTTATTTCTAAAAGTGAATTTTACTACTCCTATAATAGTGGTTTTCATCTATGTAAATATCTTTTAATGTTTTTTATGATTCATTGAAAATATGATCAATTAATGCAATCTACCTTATTTCTCTAGAAGACTTACGATAAATTTTTAAGTATGTTCTCCTAGAACCCATTTCATTCCCGTGAGTTAATTAACTTATGACGAATTTAAGAATATTTTCATGTGGAATGAATATATATGATTTTCAATATGTGATGAGTGGGAATACAATTATATAAACCTCCAATGTAATGGGTAAAAAATTATCACTTTATTTGACTAATAAAGGGTATTCACTACAAAAAAACATAATTGGTAACATTTTTTACATTATCCACATTTATAAACGCGAATAATGTATTTAACTATATTTTGTAAAACAATTTGGAAAATTGTGTGTGGGAAAATAAGCCATGTTTTAAAAGGCATCTTTTCTAGCCACCCATAGTTTACTGGTTTTTTTAATATTTTGGAAAATTGATAAACATGAACCCATTTTAACTGAATGTGTGTATTTTTATTGACAAGAATGTTTTTTTGTTTAAACTTATTCCCCCCATATACACTCCTAACCCCACCACTCTTACCCACACATTCTTGTACTATTCCACTATCATCCCTTATAATCCCCCACCCGACCCATCCCCATCATCCCTTACCCATTCACCCTCATTGACAATGCGCTCACCCACTACCTCAAGGCCGCATAACTAAAATATGTGTTCTAGAGGCTTGATCCCACATTTCACAATATATAATGAAGAACAAGAAATCTATTTCAGAATGGATATCTAAAATATTAATTTATTGCTATGTATTTTTTTACATATTAATATTCATATAATTATAAATTTAAAAATAAATATAATATATTGATGTATTAACAGAAACACATATATTAATATTTAATCTAATATGTATAATATAATATTAATATATTATAACAAATGACGTAATTAGTAATACATATAAATTTCAATATTAAAAAGTTATTATTTGATGGAAATAATATTTAGTGGTTAGTTATAATCAAAATATTTATAAATATGTTTTAAAGAATATTTAATAACAGTTAATTTAATTTTTTGTATATACATGTGTTTTTTTAATTTTATGTAACACTATTATATGTGTACAAGATTTATCTTTCTATCTTCGTATATCTCTTTATTAATGCATGTTTTTTGTATATATGTATGTAATTATTTTTTTGTACTATTATATAATGTATTATATAATATTAAAAATAAAATATATGGATAACACATATTTTTTCTATTATTCAAATAAGTTTTTTGGGGGTATTTCCCCATTTTTTAAAAGGTAGAAAAACATCTTTTTCATACAAGGAAGAGGGGAACCCATTACATAGTATGTAGGACCTTACACATAGGACTTTTTTATTATCAAAAATGCCCACCAGGAATGAGATCCAACACATTTTGGTGGGACCTTCACTCGTCTACACCATTTCCAGCCACATCCACACCACAAGAGTCGCTAGCCACCATGACCATGTCATCATCCTTGTTATTTACACTCATTCCATCACTAGTAATGTCCACACCGCCAATGTCTCTAGCTAGAATTTAACTCACTGGTTATTATAACTTCCATGTCACCCCTTTTCTTTTCCATCAGAGACCATCGCTACCTTCCTTTGTAAGTGTGTCTATATAGACACACACAGATATACATGTATAGGTATTTTCCCAAAAACTAACATGTATATATAAGTATAAATTAATAGGATTATATTTATAAATGTAAATTTATAATTTATATTACAGGTTAATATAGTTGTGAGTGTCACTATAAATACTTATAAGTTACTTTTTTATTAAAATGTTATAATATTAACATATATATTAATATATATATATATATATATATATATTAATATATGTTAATATTAATAATATATATTTATATATATTATTCCTAAATGAATACGATAATATTTATAAATTAATATATATATATATATGTATTAACATATTAATATATTTGTGTGTCTTTATATAAATACTTATAAGTTTATATATTCATTTATATATGTTAAAATATTAATTTACATATATATATATATACACAAATTAATAATTATTTATATATATGTTTAATATAATATGATTATATTTATAAATTAGTATATATGTAAACTATTTATATTATATGTCAATATATTTTACTATATATATATATACATATAATATTATATATTTATTTATATAATAAAATATTAATATATATATATATATATATTAATATATATATATATTAGTAAATTTATTTATATGTGTGTAGATATATATATAATCTACTGTATGTATTAATATATTATATACTTATATATATATATATGTCTGTGTGGATATATATGTATAAATTAATATATATATATATATATTAACTTAGCGACATTTTAAAATGCAACTAAATCAGAATTTATCCATGAATTTAGAAAACGTAGCTAAAAAGTAGTTCTTCTTTTAGTGATGGAAACGAAACCCTTAAAGGTTTTTTTTCGACAGATTTATCGGTAAGTGGAAATAATATTGATCTTAATGTTTTTAGGTAAATACTTACATCACATGAGTTGATGTGACATGGATTGGGGAGAAAACTCCATCCACTTTGGGACTTTGTCCACAATGTGATGATTGTCTTAACAATGATCCTTAATGAAAGGAATGATTTTATATCTTATGTATATACCCCATGTTTTCATATGTTATGTTTTCAACCTCATGATTACTGAATCCCAATTACACACTCTTATTACTCATGTATTATGTTATATAAAAGGCCTTATTCCAAGACAATTTATTCATGATTAATGATTTATTATGTATGATTCAATTATGTAATGTCAATCTACCCTTATTAATTTCTCATTCCCAAATTTTTATATTTTTATCACCTGTGATATTTTATTTATTTCTCTCATATTTTCCAATATCGGTCCTCTAATATCACCCAATCTAATGTATTCATTCCCTAGGTTATGAAAAGGAATATTATATATGTTTTTTCTAAACATGTATCATATAATTAGATGATTTCAGGGATGTGTTGATGATTTGGTAAAATAATTTGATTATGCATCCAGTATTAAAAGGAACTATATATTTTGGGTGTAGTCTATGATTAAATTTCTTATGTAATAAATATTCATATAAAGGAGTATAATATGCATGTACAATGTGCTAGGTTCAACTCAATTGGTATCAAAGAGGGGTTTAGTTATTTTTGGGGATTTCGCTATAAATATTATGAGTATATAACCTAATATAACCTATTTTGAACCCAACATGATATAGAATAAACCTAAAAAATCATAATTTTAAATAAATGTATAATAATTTAGGACATCTTAGGATTTATTTTCATTATCATGTTGTTGTTTACTATAATTATTATTTCATAATATTCAAACAAACATTTTTTTTGTTTTTATGGGATTATAAACAGAATCAAGAAATTTTGGGGTTCAAAGCATGATCAATGTTGAAAAACTATTATTTTTTCATAGATATAAAAATTCATTCATATCTTGAATTTTTTTAATAGTATTAATTCATGTCCTAAAAACTAGATATTGAGTTATTAGTGAAAATAACTAATGGCGTAATGATTATATCCCAAATCTATAACTCATCCGTTATAAAGTTTTGGGGGAATTTGATTCCTTAAATTATTATTATTCCCCCTTTAGTGGAACTTTATGTGTTATTGGGCATGGGATGACTCTCTCTACATTGATCTTGTAATGATCAATATTTAATTATAGTGTCTAAAATTTTCTATCTAAAAAAACTATATCATAATGAAAATATCTTTATTGAAGAATTTAAATTCCAAAATTTTAAAAATTGATTTTTAATAAATAAATTATGATTTTAATTCTAAATTTACAATTATCTTAAGTATACTTTTTAATATTTTTCAGAAATAGTTGATTTTTAGGAGAATAGTGGAAAATTCCTATTTTACAAAATTGAAACTTCTATAAATTTATAATGATATAAGAATAACTATTATTTAATAAAGTATTTTTTATACACCAAATATATATTAAATAAGTAATATTATTCATATTTTGAAAACATAAATAAATTCATAACATTTTTTCAATCTAAGTAATGTTTTTTATTAAGAAAAAATATTTTTAGTTATTTAGTTTTAATCAAGAGTTTTCAACGTAACTTTTATTTTTGTATTGATTTAAAAGACATATAAATCTCATTTTATTTATAATAATTGAATTAATCTCATTATAATAAACAATTAATTATTTTTTGTATTAAATCACTTTTATTCTTAAAAATAATATTTTTCAAAAAAACCATTTTCCTTTTGATTTGTGAACATATATTAAAAGTAATTGAAACCAAATTGTGAATATGAATCATGAAAAATTTTCTCTATGTTTTTAATAATCTAAATAAATATTCAGTTATAATTAAAACTTCATTTTTTGTAATAATGAATATTAATGAGGGTAAAGATATATCACCTTGGTTAGTGGTAAAAAGGGTTTAAAAGGATAAAAAAATAAATAGACATGGCTTCCACATAACTAAAAATTATTTATTAGTATTAATTTTTTGGTTTTATTTATACTTTAACCATATCATTTTCAAATATTAGAAAATTTGGATACAATTTTATTAGAAATGATTTTATATTATTGAAATATTTTAAGTGATTTCATGTCTATCCCTATCCTCACATATAAAAAGATGCCTCTTCTCCTCCCATATTTAAGGAATTTTAACCAACTTGATCTTATAGTACATTCAAAAAAACCATAATATAATCCTTCCAATTATTACTAATCAAATGTTCTTATACTAACACCTTCCTAATAAGGATTAATGTGTAAGCCAATGGAAGTTCTTCAAAAAAGAGTCAAATGTCTTACCTGACTCTTTCAAAGATTATTTCCTCCTCATCATGCTCTAAATATATTTTATCCATACTAAAATAATGAATCAAGTATAAAAATTACATTAATATGTTATTATTATTATGGTGTAACAATTTTACACAACTTTTCCTTCCTATGTAGAATGAATTCATCACTCGTGCAAAAGTACAACATACCATCTCCATGTAATGGTGTAATTTATTTTCATTAACTATTTTATGTGGGTGGTTATAAATCTGGAAATAATGAAATATATATTTTATTTATGAGATAATTATTATTCCATAAATATAATATATCATCTCTATTATTACCCTTCCAACCATCGGAAAATAATAACGTTGCTCATGCATATGGGTGGACTACCACATCCATGAAGCGATGTGATTTTTTCTTACTATAAGACCATGTATGGATTATTTAAAAATGTAATATAATCAATAAAATTTATATTAATTACCTTATTAACATTTTAGAGATGATGGAACCATTTCCTTACACCTTTAAAAAAAACTATAAACTGAATTAATTTTGTAAAAATTGACTGAACAACATCAAATTGATTAACTTAAGAAATAAATAATCACTGAATGGATTTAAAATCATAAGAAAAGGACTGTAAAATTTAATATAGATGAAAAATATTCTTAACAAACTATTTAATACATTTAAGTTTATTATATATGAGGATAAAATATATACGACTAAGAAGAGACCTAAGGTATTGGATTTCTGTTAAAATCACATTTTTATTTCAAGATTTGTTTATTTCCAGATTTCCTTTGGGAAGAAAATATGATCCTAATAATTTCAAGCACAAAAATTTTATTTTTCCTTTTTTATGTTGGGTTCTAAATGCTTATTATCCATTTATTCTCTTTTTGGGTCAAGAATCAATAATACATTACATGTAATTGAATTTCCTTTAAAATATTGTTCCATGTCTATATTTTCTTCAAAATATTTCTCAAGATTTTTTTATCATTATCCTATTATTTAATAAATTAATTTTTACCCAAGTTCTACTTTCTATAAAAATGTATAAAATTAATCTTGTTATCATTTTCTGAATAAGGTAGTTTTTACCCAAGGTATGACTGTAATCTTTGTTTTATCATACGTTTCATTAATGGACTTTACCACCTTCATTACTACACTTTTGTTTGAAGTATTATTTAATTTTTTCATAGTATTTTTAAAGAAAATATTTTTCTCAATATTTTTTGAATTTTTATTTAAAATTAAATTAAAATTACAATACTTTCTTAATGGAATGAAAAAAAATTGAAAAGTGATTATAAATTTATTCATATATGATGTTACAAGGAAGTTAATTTTAAGGTATTGATTATATTTTATCCTCAAAAGGATAATACTAACATAAAATATTAATTTATTATTAATTAAGGGACTTACATTTCTGATAATTGATTAATCATTATTTTTGTATCATCATATTTCATGGTAACGTGTTCTCTATCAGCCTCTATTATTCATTCAAAATTATTTTTCTCTTTCATACCCATATTATTAATATCATGGATGAATTCGTAATAATATCTATTACTTTAAGTATTTTTCAAAGTTATATCTTTTATATATAAAGTATCAGTTGAATGGAGCATATTAAGTATGTTATTTTATTGACTATGGAAATAGTAATGTTCTGTATTCCTCATTTGATATGGATATTTTTTGACTTCTATGATATTTTTATAATGAATATATTGATCATTAAAAAAATGATGAATGCATGAGACATAAAAGTGATAGGTGGTTCCCAGTTATAGATATCCCTTCTATTCATCGATTAGCCTCATGAGACAAAAAATAAAAAAATGAACCATAATAGATGGGTATCTGGTTTACACTTATCCTTTTTAAAAAAATGAGGACTTGGTTAAGAGCCCTTGATGGTTGGATTCAAGATATCTTATTTGAGAGGAAATGAAAGTAATTTTAATGATATTTTGGTTATGATCCCAAGATCATAAAAATACATATATATTCATTTCCTTTATTAAGAATTCAATTTACATTATCAATGTGATATCTATTTTTATATTTTACATGGATTTTCATTGACCTCACGTTATTGATTAAATGAAATGTGTTTTGATTATGCACGTTGACCTGTTGATTATGCCTTATTTACTTATGGTCGAATCTATATCATATAATCCTTACCAAACATCTGAGCCCACACTTTCCTTTTTCTTTCCCCAGGATATAAAGTAGAATGTTATGAGTGATTTAATGGTTGTAAGTATATTTATAATTATATTTTTTTATATTTCCAATATAATATTGGAACCTTGTATATATATAGATTTCTAAGGATAATAAAGTCATTAATCTAGGCTGGTGTTATCCATTATATCGTGTACTAAAGTAATCACATAAAAATTAGTTATGGGTTTCTCAGGCCAGGGAATTATAGTTGTATCAAATAATGTTTATTAGTTACCTAGGGAACTATATTTTAAATTAATATAGCTAACATTATAATTTTGATAATCCCATATTGTATTTGATAAATTTTACCATTATGGGGATTTTGAATTTATGGATCAACATTCATGATGATTATGAGCTAACTAGATTTTTACCATTGATTAGATATGGTCCCTAGAGAAAGAAAGTGAATCAAAACATGAATTTAATGTAGGATTACCCTTCTGAGGAAGCAAATATAGATGGTGATGGAACTGATTATATCATTGAAATATTAGGGAAGGTGACTTAGGTTATGTGGAGTAACCTTTCCCATATATATTAACATGTGATTCCATAGCATTATTTTCTAATTTTTGGTCATTCCATGTTATAAAAGACTCTTTATTTTCATATAAATACTAATGAATTAGTATATTAACAATGTATTAAGTCTCTCTAATAGAGGGAAATGTTTATTCTTGTAGTGTATCATATGAAAGGACTTATCGATTAGTGGTGGCCATTAATCCAAAAAATTAAATAGGATGATAAAATAGAATGGGTGGAATGGATAAATTTTTTTGTAATATTATTTATGAAATAATTTATTCATGAATGGTTAGATGAAATGTAGAGGTATGTTCATGATTTTAAAAAATAAGGATGAAACAATTATTGTTGAGTATGTGGTTAATTTAACAAAATTGAAAAGTCATGTTGAATACTACATAGATAATTATGAAAGAAATATATATTGTTTATTTGATAGAAAAAATAAGATTCTAAGAATGGAACTGGTTTCTAAATAATTTTCATTATATAATGACACAGTACCAACTTTCATCAAGATAGATAATAAATTATCTAAGTCTTAAATATTCATGGGAAATGAAGAAAAGAATAGTTCAATTGATCTCTATGAAAAAATAAATGTTTTAGAGAAGAATAAAGGGAGGATAGGATTTATAACTTGTGATAATTGTGGAATAAAACACCCAGTTACTTCTTCAATTATAACATGGGACTATTTAAAGTGTGTAGAATGATTTAATAAAGATAATGAATTGAAGGTGAAGAAAGAAACCATTTATACCCAGTTATTTATCCATAAATGGATTAATAATTATTCAAACCAATGTACCATGCATCAAGGGAACCTCCTATGGAAGAGGCCAAAGGGTGAAGTCTAATATCATGTGACTAATATATTGAAAACGAAGTTGGAAAAGATGCTTTGGTAGGAAATTTGATCATAACATCAAGTTCGTCTAATGATTTATTTTATTATGCATATTTTAATTATTTTATATCTTCCGTATTTCTCAAAAAATGGGATATTTCCTTGGCACCATTAGAAGGAATTTTTTAATCAATTCCCCTAGTGGAAATATTATGGCATTAAGGAAGTGTCAATATGCTCCCATTATGACACATAGATATACCCTACTTACAAATTTGACTATTATTCCTATGTTTGGATTTGATATAATCCTCAAAATATATTTGATTTTAAATAATAGTGAATAAATTTATTTTTAATAGAAATCGATTATGATTCACAATGGAAATATAGATTCTCATTTTGTAAGAGGGGAGGTTACATCATCTGAATAAGGTATAGATCCTCCTCCAATAGATATCCTTAATAATATTGTTAGAGGAGAAGAGTTGATATAACCTAAAAATGGTAAAGGTATTCACTAAATAAGATATGTTCCTATTATGTAGTGATACAATGATGTACTTCTATGAGAACTACATTTAAATACAGCTAAGCATGAAGTTATGTTTTCTATTAATATCATCCTTGATGAAAAACCTATATATAAGACTCTCTACCTCATGGACATAGTAAAATTAATGGAACTAATGAAATAAATTTATGATTTGTGTGATAAGTTATTTTTACACCCTAATGTTTCACCATGGGGAACCCATGTTCTTCTTGTTATGAAGCCAAATGGTTTTTTTGAGTTTGTGCATCGATTATGATAAAATAAGTGCCAGTAATATAAGGAATAATTATTATCTACCCCACAATGATGACTTTCTGATCAACTAAAAGGAGATCAATATTTTTCTAAGATTAATACTCATTATATTAATCATCAACATATAGTAAATAAGGTAGATATTCTAAAGAAAACATCTCAAATCAGGTTTGTACATTATGAAATTATAGTAATACCTTTTGGATTGACTAATTCACCCTATTTTTTTATATAACTTATGAATATTGTATTTAAGGATTATCTTGATAATTTTTTTTGGTATTTATTAATGATATCTTAATGTTCTCTAAAAGCATTGATGATCATGTGAGTAATTTTGGAATCATTGTTAACACTCATAGAGAAAAATATTTATATGGGAAATTTAGAAAATTTTAAATAGAGATTTAGGAATATTCTTTTCATGGAAATATTTTCTCTAAGGATATAATATCATTAGATCATTAAAAGAAGGAGGTAGTGATATAATGGAAAAATCCAATGAATATAACAAAGGAAAGTAATTTCCTTGAATTAAAAATTTACTATAGATGAATTTTAAATGTTTTTATTAATTATATATCTCATTAACAAAGTCAACACATAAATTGGTTGACTTATAATTGGAATAATAAATTACGTAATGTTTTAAAGATTTAAAAATTATAGTAACCAATGCACTGGTATTCAATTTACCATTATGATGGGACAATTTTTTATATATAGTGATTCATCAAATAATGGACATGGATGTGTCGTTATATGTAATGATGAAGTCATTACCTATGAATAAAAATAGTTAATAATTCATGAACAAAATTATCTAACCCATGATCTTCAGTTAGCAATTTTAGTCTTTCTATTGATGATATAGAGGAATTTCCTTTTTGGTGAAAATGTGAAATATATAAATATCAAAAAAGATTAAAATAAATCTTCTCAATTAATGTGATCAAGATGAGGTGTGGGTGATGGGTATAACTACTCAAGTATTATATTTTCTCAATAAAATACCACCATGTCAAGGAGAATTAAGTGGATAATGAATTGATTGGATAGATCATTGAGTTTAGACTAAAATGAGAATTGATAAAGATCATATATTCTTGGATTTCATAAAGTTGGATAGAATAATAATTATGGGAAGGGAAATATAAACTATATTCTGAATTATTATTAGACTATCCTTATAGATAAAATAAATTATTTCTAGCATGATTATAAGAGTTTTAAAAATAATATCCAAGGCGTGAATAATGAGAAGTTGGTCAACTTCGACTACGAAAATGGTATATTGAAATTCATAAAAATTTAATGTGTTTATCTATAATTGTGGTAGATAGAAAACTATTATATGAATCTGATAGCTTATATACCTCAATATACTTTTGTATCACCAAAATGAATTGAAATATGAAGGAAATTGTTTTTTGGATAATATGAAATGGGGGATTTCATACTATGTATCAAGATGTTATGTTTTATAATAGGTAATGGATAAGATAAATCATTATACAGTATTCATGTACCCTCTACTGATTCCTGTGTGTAAATGGGATAATGTTATGATAGACACTATCACTATATTTCCAAATACTCTAAGAATGAATTATGTTATTTGAGTTATTATTGATCATCATACCCAGTCTGCAAATTTCCTCACTATAATGGATGATCTATCTCATTGGAGGCAATAATGTACCTATATTAATAAAGTTGTGAGGATGTATAGTTAACCTCCTTTGATTGAATCTAATCATCACCCACAGTTTCATATAAATTCTAGAAAATTATTCATAAGGATCTAAAAAACAAGATATATTTTATCACTACTTATCATCCCCAAGAATATGGGTAGTCTGAAAAGAGTATTTATAAATTAAAAGACATGTTCAGGTCAAGTTTACTTGACTTTCAAGGTATGTGATTCTCGTATTTAACTTTGGAAGAATTCTTATATAATAATCACTTCTAGTCAGGCATTAAAATTAAACCGCATAAATCATTGTATTGGAAAAGATTTATTATGTGAATTTTTTTGGATGATTTCAGTGAGAGTGGTCTTTTTATATGAGAAATTGTTTAAGAGTAAATGATGAATGTGAGAACTATTCATAGTCACATCAAAGCATATCAATGTAGGAAAAATATATTTGTGGATAAAAAAAGAAGGAATTTAAATTTCAATGTTCTTATCATATTTTTTTAAGGTATATATGTGGAAGGGTGTTAGATGGTTCATTAATAAAGGGAAAGTATGTCCTAGGTAAATCAGGCACTTTGAAATACTGGTATGAATTGAAGTTGGGGAATACCATTTCAATATTCCAACCAGACTATCGAAACATCATGATGTGTTCTATATATCATTATCTAATAAGTAAATTCTATACACAATTCATGTTCTCACCTCCGAGGAAATATAATTGGAACCTAATTTACCTTACAGTGAAGATCTTATCTAGATTTTTTAACACTATAAAATAAGTGTTCAAGAATCACATAACTCTATTAGGGAAATAACTTGGATAAATCATAAAATTGATATGTAAATATGGGAACCTCAATAATTTATGATAAATAGCCACAAATATTTATTTATGTGGTAACATTTAGGAAATTTTGATAATGAATTTTTTTATGGAGGGAAGAATGTAACACTGGATATTCAATTACAATAAGTAACATTTTCTCTCTAATGAAACTATATCATAATACACATATAATTATTGAAGAAGGTAAATTATAAAATTTTATATATTAATTTTGAAGAAATGGTTTTCATATTTTGAATTCATAATGAAAAAAGTATCCTAGGATGAATTTTGGGATTTTTTTACAAATATATAATTTCTAGATGTATAGTGAAAAAAATATTTGGCAAACCTATCAAATTTATTAATTTATAATGATATAACAATAGAATATAATATTATGAAAAATAATTATAGATCAAATATTTATTAAATATGTAATATAATTCATATAAAAAAAATTTTAACTAAGAATTATATATTTAACATTTTACTAATCTATATAATGTTTTGTTCAAAAAAATATTTATTTTATTCTTTTATTTTAATCAAAAGAAATTTATTCCACTAATACGAGTTGAATAATATAAAATTTATTCCATTTATTTAATCAAAATATTTAATATAAGGTATAAAATTCAAATTAATTATGATCATAAAAAATAGTATATATTGTAAATGTTTATCGCATCATTTATGGGTAAAATTGGTTAAAAAGATTAAAAATAAAAGGGATAAGGACTCAAAATAATGAAAAATGATACATTAAAACTATTTGGTTGGTTTTAATTCATGAATTACCTTATCATATTCAAATATTTCATAATTTGGATATGTTTTTGTATCAAAATATTTTAGGTAATCCCAATTTTTTCCCTCCCCTCACCTATAAATGGTAACCAATCCTCCACTATTATTCAAAAACATTGGTCCCTCTATCACATCCAATAAATTCCAAAAAATATTCCCAGATTCCTTTCCTTCATCATTGATATCTTTTACATACCCTAAGATAGACCTAATAAAGATTAAAAATTATAGAAAAGGTGTTCTCTCAGAGAAGTGACAAGCATCTTACCTGACTCTTTCAATGTATAATTATTCATCCTATTTTTCTAAATATATTCTATGAATCATAAAAAAATTAGTCAATTATCACCAATATATTGAGATGTTATTATGATTAATTTATAACCATTTTCATCATCTTTTCTACTCTATGGATAATGAAAGCATCGCTTGTGTGTGCGTACAACCTACCATCTTCATGTAGAAGTTTAATTTGTTTTTCATTTAAAATTTACATGTAAGTTTATAACAATTTAAGTAATATAATATATATTATAATTATAATTATTTAAATATAATATATAATATACCTTATAACCCTTCAATCTTTTTGAAAATGGTAACTTTGCTAATGGGTACGGGTGAACTACCACCTCCATGAAGCGATGAGAATTGTTCTTCTACTACCACCATGAAAGTATTATTCTAAAATTAACTATATTTAATAAAATTATAATAACTAAATTATTTGAATTATGGATAATATGAAACTATTTCCTAACACTTTTAACCCTAAACAATATACCAAATTAATTTTGGTGAAATTGACCAAATTACCATAAATTGGTCGATTTATGAAAGAACAATTCAATGATTGGAACTATAATCATTATAAAATAAAGATGAAAATTGAATATAGATTAAAAATTCAATTAAAATGGTTTTTCATAAATTTATGTTCATTATAAAGGAGGATCAAAAATCTAAAACTATGTCAAGACACAAGTTAAGGGATTTAGGTTACAATATCATTTTATTTTAGGATTGTTTTCCTAGATTTCCTTTGAGAAAATTATATGACCATAATATTTTAGACCCAAAAAATGGTTTTCCTCGGCTTTTGATGGATTTTACATGTTTATATTACATTTCATATAATGTAGGATCTAGAATCAATATGCACATTACTTGTAAGGGACATTTAAAAAAATCATATTTTAACGTTTTCCATCCAGCTCTTTTCTTACATGTCCATATTATCTTTAAAATATTTCTCAATAATGCTTTTACTATTATAAAAATATTTATTAGTATCATTTTTACAAATTTTTTTACTGTCTATAAAAATTATTAAATTTAACTTTATTTTCATTTACTGATTGATCAAATTTTTTAGCAAAGGGGGGAATATAATATTTACTTTGACAAACACTACATGAACAAATTTTCCCATCACCAAGAATAATAATTACATTTAATATTCCATTATAATTTTTTGCCATTATTTCCATATAAAATACTTTTAGAAATATTTTTTCAATTTTAATTTTAAATGATATCAAAAATAAAAGGGTATCATTTTCATTAATGAATGAAAATAATTTGGAAAAGTTATTTATAAATCCATTTTAACACAATTTTACAAGGATGTAATTTTAATATATTGATTTAATTTTCACTTAAGGGATTGTATTCACTAAAAACCTATCATTTATAATGAATCCGTAGTTTTACTTTACATATACTTGATTATTACTAATGTTTAGGCCATCCAATTTCATATTATCAAATTATATATCACTCTCCATTTTTTATTAAACATTATGTTTCTCTATTATGTTTATATATTTAATAACATTTATAGATTATTAATCATTTATTTTACTTTTATAATGATTCAACCATATACTATTTCTATATACGGGATCCATTAAAAAATGTTATTAAGTAAGTTATTTAATTTACTAAGGAAATATTGATGTTCTATAATCATGATTCAATATGATGAACTTTTGACTTTTATGGAATGTTGAGAATGAATTTTATTGATCATTCAAAATATAAGGACCACATATGACATTAATGTAATGGTTCAATCCCGATTAATGACATCCCCTCAAGGAATCGATGTATCTTATGAGACAAAATAGCAAACATTCTATATACTGTGGGTGTCTTGTTTATATATTAACACTTACAAAGAATTTTGTCTTGGTTAATATGGAATAATGCAAATATTCATGATGTATTATTTTAGAGGACTTGGTTATAAGAATCATTATATCTTAGTTGAGAGGCCTTGATCGGGAATTTCTAGCATTATGGATTTCCATTATTAATAATTTAGTTTCCATTATCCATGTGATTGCTTTGTTGATATTATCTATTCATGTTCATTGAAATCAATATATCGATTGAAGGTCATGTTTTTTGATTATCATCTCTACCATACTGATTATGTCTTATTTACTCATGATAGCTTCTACTATACATAACCCTTATTAGAAATATGAGCTCACCCACTATTTGTTTTCCATTCTCCAAGATAAGAAAAATGATATTTTGAATGAATTCAAGGATATAAGAATTTTTCTTAATCTATGATTTTATATTTCTGACCTTCCAAATGATCAAATAGAAACAGAGAAGGGGGGTTGAATCAGTTGTTTAGTTTTTATAATTTTCAAAAAAAATATATACTTAACCACTGTAACCTGTTAGGATTAAATTCTTATCCACTTTAAGTAAATACTCAAGTATAAAAAATTAGGTAATCATGTAAATCACAAAATATTTTAAATGTTCAGCCTTAGTGTGAGAATATATATCCTTTCTATAGCCACTCCCATGGGTTTATGTAAGTCTACTATAATGAATAAGTGAATTTATCTTATGTAAAATCCCATTAGACACATTATATCTCTTTATATGAAATATTATAATGACTGATGTCTAATTATAATAATTTTTTTATAAAAAATGATCCACATTATAGAATAAATAATTTGTTGAGACTTATCCATAATTTCTCATTCTAAATCCTCATTCTAATTTGAATGGATCTATTTTTCTCTATCTGATGTGTTTGAATATGATTATCTCAATATGATGAGTTTTGAACTAATTCTCTCATTATGATGAGTATGAATCCAATTTTATCAATACGATGGATGGAAGATAATGATCCCATTCCCAAACTAGAAAACTAAAACTCTACTAGTATTCTCAATAAAATGTTTCTCAATTCGATCAACTCAATAAGAACTTCTCAATCTGATCAACTCTACACGATCTTGGTCAATCCAATAAATAAACATTCACCTATATAATCCTCCTCATGAGATCTCTAGCTGGTAATGAATTTAACCTAGTTTCTCTAACACTCCTCTATTTCCACTTGATTAAAAGTTATAATGAATTAAGGGTCAGATTAAGTATTTATAGTAGACCCAGAAAAACAAAATATAGAAATATCAAAATTTCACTACTTCCTCAAATTTCAAAATCTCTAAATATCACTCATATTTACCCACTAGATTTGACTCCTTTGATCCTCCTTAGATTTATCTGATATTTAAAAAATTAATTTCAATTTGGACCTCTTCAACTATTCATAAAACATATAGAACTTTCTTTTTTAGTCTTCTTCTTAATCATCTCATTTAGATTCTGTTTCCTTCTAAGCTCATTATAATATGTTTCATTCACATCTCACTATGAATTATATATCCTTATCAGTGATTAAGAATTCTGTATCTTTCTTAGTGATTCTAATTTTTTTATCCTTATTAATGATTACGAATTATATATCCTTATCATTGATTATGAATTTTTTATCCTTATCATCTAATTATGATTTCAGTTACATTATCAGTTCATTATTATTTCTATTTATTTTTCAACCCATTACACTTTCTATTTATTTCTCATTTTAATAAAATATTCCTTTTTTCTCATCTCATTATGATATAATTATCATTATGATTGAATTACCCATTAAAATGTATTTTAACAGTATGATAGAAATCCCATTACGATGGAATTCCCATTACGATAGAATTCTCAATATGTAACTCTGAAATTCTTCAAAACTCTCCACCATTTCTTCAAAATATTTTATTATGAGAGTTTTCTGGTTTTTTAAGAACTTTATAACCCAAATAACATTGTCTAATATGGTTTAAAATGTATAAAAACTATTTAAATTCTAATATCATTTTCTTCAACACAAAACTTCAGCAATAATATGAATTCTTTACTTAGAATATTATTTCTTTATCTGATTATGATAAAGGACCAATTCATTCAAGAACTGAATCTTTTTATCCATTTCTTTTGGATCCGATGATATGAATATGATGCATAAGAATCTGATTCCTTCATCAACATTTGACTTTCTTATAAATTCTTATTATGATTGAATAGATCAGATTCCTGGATAACAAAAACATTCTTATACAAAAAAATTTGTTTTCAAGAAATACAAAAACATTTTTTAAAACAATTCATCAGAAATTTTCATTAATATCCCCCTTTGGATTTGTTGAAAAACAATGTTAAAAACTTTTCCAAATCTTTAAATTTTTCCACAACTAATATATTGTAAATAAATCATGTTTTTTTAATTCTATCAAAACATAATCATTCTCAAAAGAGAGTTTCCTTACACCAAATTACCTGATAAAGTAATGTTTTTGGAGGAATTCCATCCCTCAGTAGTAACTAGGTTTTGCGTCCATGTAAAGATAATATCCCCTCCCCCACCCTTATCTTGTTCTTTCACTTAACTTTTTCTCTCCCCCATTTTATGATAACCATAGCTTCAGATTCTTTTATGAATTATAAGTAAAATCATATAACAAACTGAATAGTTGATAATTTCTCTCCCCATTTGCAAACATAATCCAAAGAACAATGGTTATTTTTTCTAATGCGTTATTGGAAGAAATTGATGTAGGATGAACATGATGTTTCAACCTCAATTCCATAAATCATTCATTTGACGTGTCTTTTTAAATTATATCAATAATTTGATACTTTGTTGATATGTATTCTAGAAAAACATCCCTAGTAAAAAAAATTATCTTTTATAAAGTGAAAATTTATATCAATGTTTCTTGATCCTAAATGTTGGACAATATGTTTAGTAAGATCAATTACACTTTGACTATTACAAAGTATCTTTAATAGTTTAGAATATTTTACATTAAAATCTTCTTGTAGGAAGTTAATCCACAAAATATGAGTACTCATTTGAGTATTGTAACATATTTAGATTTAGGTATCCTCAAATTCATTGAATTTTTTTCTAATATTCTGACTCATACAACATTCCACAAAGAAAAATGTTCATCCTATGATTGATTTTATATCATTACAATATCCATCCTAATCGGATTTTTTATAACCCCGAATCATCATCTCAATGTTTATTTTGTATAACAACCCAAGTGATGTTATCCCTTTTAAATATCACAAAAAATACTTTACTACCAACATAAGTGATTCTTTTAGATTATATTTATACATGGAACAAAAAGTCACATCATAAAAAATATCCAACCTTGAGGCTTTAAGGTAAAGGAGACTTCCTATCAGCTTCCAAAATGATTTTTAATTCACACTATGTTTGGATTAATAATCACTAAAAATTGTTCTCACTATAATAGGATTTGACACTTATTTGGATTATTTCATCCCAAAAATCTTTAACAGTTCCATGGAATACTTTTATTAATATTAGAAATTGAATTTTTCCTTTTGTTGAACTTGCAATAAAAGGATAAAATTTAATTCCCATAAAATTACATTTCAAAATTCTTCTTCATTTAATTAGAAAATGTTTTTCAAACATCTTATCATTCCCAAAAATAATTATATCAACCACATAAACAATTATAATTATAGTTTAGGTGTTAAAATGTTTCACGTATACGGTTCAATAGAAATTTCATTTAGAAAAGTTCAACATTGTTAATAAATTTATAACATTAGAATACCAAGAACATAGAGCTTTTTTCATCCCATATAATTCTTTATTAAACATATAAACTTGGTTTTCATCCTCATCAATTAGAAACCCAAATGGTTGTTGAATGAACACTTCTTCCTCAATCTCACTATTCAAGAATGATGACTTTACATCTATTTGATAAAAATTCTAACATCAAAGTGTGGGAATTGAAATAAACTTTCTGATTGTTCCTTATATTGCATCTAGGGAAAATTTTCTTCAAAATCCACACCTTACACCTATGAATTTCCTATAAAAACAAAAATATATTTGTTTCTTTAAACTTCTACATTTTCATTTAACTTGTTTCTATAAACCCACTTGGTTCTGACAACATTTTTATTTTCTATCCATGAAGAAACATCCTTGGTTTCATTCTTCTCAATTTGATCCAACTCTTTATTCATATCATCCACCGATTATTTGTGTTGAATAGATTCCGAAACCATTTCTGGGTCATCTTTTAAGATTCGGGAAGTGTGATTATCTAATTTCAACTTTATTATTTTCTAGACTGGAGACTTCTAATTATAAATTGAGTTTTTGGATTCTATATGTTTTTGTAAGGTGTGAATTTCACATTATATTTCCTTGATGAAATTTCCCCATCACATGATACTTCTAAAAATGATAAGGATGTTTTTAATTGGATTCTCTATTTTTTGAACTATCTAGTTTATCCTCGTTAGCATTCTCAAAAACATTTGTTATGAAACATTGATAATAAATTACATT
The DNA here is from genome assembly GCA_963277665.1 of Viscum album. NCBI lineage: Eukaryota > Viridiplantae > Streptophyta > Magnoliopsida > Santalales > Viscaceae > Viscum > Viscum album. The sequence continues at coordinate 1,685,076,260 of OY728141.1, read as the reverse complement.
CACATCATTTGAGTCAAAAAACTTTTGTGAAAGTTTTTTTCCATAATTTGTTTCTTATTTCATTTGGTGAATAGCCCATAAAAGTTCCTTCCTCATCTTTCTCATTAAACATTCCCAAATCCTTATTTTCTATTTTGAGAAAACATGGACTTCCAAAAACATAGAACTATTTCAATGATGTTTTTTTGTTATACTATATTTAATAATGGAGTCATAGTAGTTTTAGGTCTCTACAAGAATCAATTTTGAACAGGTACAGAATTACCAATAGCTTATCTCCAATAAAATTTTGAATGTTTGTATTTGTCTGATATACTTTTTCCCACTTCCCCCAAACAGTTATTCTTTATTTCTGATACTCCATTTTTTATGGAGTATCGAAAGCACAATACTAATTTTTGATACCATTATTTCGTAGATAAGTTTCAAAATTAGTGTTTTTCAATTTGGTGATATTATTTGTTCTTAACTTCTTTATGGAAACCCCCTTTCATTCTCAACATATTTTATGAATAATTTATACATATCAATAGCCTCTGACTTGTACTTCATAAACATGATGTTTTTCATCCAATTGAAATCATAAGTAAAAGTGATAAAGTATAAATCTCTTTTTTATTGATGTGTCATCGGCCCACATAAATCATAATAAATAAGTTAAAGAAGATTGGTAGATTGAATATCATTTCTATTCTGACTTTTTTAGTCATATTTCCTTTTTAGAAAGTGATACAAACATATTCCTACCTTCTATTCAATTATCTAAAATTATGAACAAATTGAACTTTAGAAAGTTTGTTCATACTTTTATTTCCATAGTTCCCATGTCTTCAGTGCTAAAATTTGTTTCCATCTTCTACATTCAAGAAACTTGGGTAGTTAAATTCTTATATTTGGATGAGTTTCCCACTAGTTTGTTCTCCTTTTGTAAAGAATTTTACATCCTTCCTACTTTTGATGGTATAAAAATATTTTCTCAAAATTTTTTTTTTCCATCATTAAAATGTTGACACACACTATGCACGTTATGTTTTATCCCTTCAATAAATAAAACTCCCTTAGATTTGAACTTTTCAGCATCAATATTAGTCTTTTTGATTCTTCTAATTTTTATGGAACTATATATACCAAAGAGAACGGATCCTCCATCTTGAAATTCAACATGATTCAATATTTTTATATCACCTATAGAATGTGAAAAACATTTACTATCAAGTATCCATGGGTATTTCTTTTTTTTTTTCAAATTAGTCTCAATAAAAAAAATATATTTCATCAAATTTCATCTTTTCAACTTCCATTTCTTTTATAACATAAGAAACATCATCCATAAAGAGTTTCATACATATTTTGGAATAATGACTAGCTTGATCACATATTGCACAAACTTAATCCAAAAATTCATATGGATTTTTTTCTATGTTTCTTACATCTTGATACATCTCATTTTCAATTTTCTTTAAGTTAGGAAACTCACTCGTTCTACTTTCATTATTTCTACCACTTTTTTCAAACCTTCTTATATGGAGATATATTATTTTCCAAAAAAAATTTAATATCTATACGCATAGATTCAACAACACCAATAATATCCATCAAGTCATTATTTTCTATTCAAGAAAGATCTATCTCTATAGAAACTTTACTGGGGTTGGTAAATTATATCATCTCTAACATACTCAAGACACATACCATCTTTTCTTTTAAGTGATTTTTCTACTTTAATAGATATTATAAGTTTCTCACATCCTATGTCTATCAAATATTTCATAATAATATTTCTGGAACCTAAAATGTTAAAATAATCAGATGAAACATTACTTTTTTTAAGAGAATATTTCACCTGATTCTCATATTAATATTTCTCACCAATATTATAAGTCATATATTTTAATTTCAATGTTTTGTTTAAGTTTTCATTCATCTTCTTAAAGGTACATTCAGACTTCAAAAGTTTTGATTAAAACTTGTTAACTTCTTCTTCCATGGATTCCAAATTCTTACTAAGATCAGCTATCACATTTCCTTGTTCAATAATTCAATGTTTTTAACTTCAAATCTTCTTGATGTATTATTCCTATTATTTGATGGAATATTTTATTCCATCTGCTTATTCTTCCAAATATTTCTTCATAACACTAATTAAATTATTGTGATTTTTATCAAGTCATGAAACAAGTTCTTTTATGATTTGGTACTCTCTATAATATTTTTTACCCCCTTCTTCACTATCTCATGAATATTTTTTTTCTTAACATTTTCAATGATGGTTCTAAGTTTTTATAAACTTCCATATTTAGAAAAATTATCGTCAGTTTTGCATGATTCAAATTTATTACTCAACATAATTCTTTTGTTTCTATTAAACATATTATGGTAATATTTGGAATACTCTTCTTCTTTATAATTTTTGTTCCACTTCTTCCATTGAGGGTTTTCATAGAAATCTTCTCAATATTCTCCAAAATTCTTCTTGAGTTAATTCATAAAAAAGTGTCTGACTCCACAAAACTCAATAAAGTTTAAAGGTAATTTACCTATAAACAATTATATTCCTCTTTTATAGTTCTTGTATATAAGCGACATGATTTTTTTCATTCAAATAATAATATTCTTAATCTTTGGAGTCACAAGTATCAATATCTTCAACGTTATGAATTTTTATCTTTATCAAATCTTCAAAATCCATTAAATATTTCATATTATTTTTAAACATTGGAGAATTTTTCATTTCATAAGAAAAAAGAATGTTATAAAATTAATCATGATATAAATAGTCCTTATCATTCGAAAGATAAAAATTTAGAATCAATCATGTCCAGAATGTTTCTCATAAGCACAATTATAGAATCTTTTAAGATGTCTCTAAATCATATAATGTTGCAAACCATTTCATTTACTTTGGTAAATTATTCATCAATTTTTTGTTCCTCTATCATTCTAATGTCTTCATAATAAAAATTTCAAATTTGTAAATTTTCTTACTAAACTTTTTTATTCCATTCAAAAACACTTTCCATCTCATCCCACATATTTTTATATGTATTTAGATCCAGCACCTTCTGATAATAATTTTTATGATATGGACATGAGAATATAATTTCATTCCCTTCCATCTACTACTATATTTATCTTATCAAAAAATGTCATTGGGAGATCTTTATTAATAAGTGGAAGCTAACTTTTATCATTATCAAAAGCTTTCAAGCCAAGAGATAAGAGATTATGAATCATCCAATTTTTCCATCCATAATAATTTTTCCCATAAAATGTAAGAATTACTCTACTGTTGATATGAATGATATTTTTCATGATAAGGATTCAATAGGCCAATTTTCCTCGGATACTAATTAATGTTCTAAAGGATTGAATTAGAACTGAATGTTGGGGTTGAATCAGTTTTTCACTTTTTATAATTTTATAAACATTTAAAAAATTAACTCAGGAAACATGTTATGATTTATTTCCATATAAAATTTTATTAAATACTCTTTCATGAAAAATTATTAAAGAAGGTAAAAGACACATGATTTACAAGGTTCATCCTCAGTGTGAGAACCTACATCCTTTCCATATACACTCTCATGGGTCTATGGAAATCCATTAGTAAAAATAAGTGAATACAACTTTTACAAACAGCTGTTAGAAACCTTATATATCCTAATAGGATATATTATAATGTCTCACATAAGTTTAAAATGTTTTGTTATAAAAGAAAAATATAAAAACAATATAATAAATACATTTTTTAAACTGATCTACAATTTTCAATACAAAACCTCAGCCCGATTTTACAGGATTCAATTTTCTCAATTTGATGAGTCTAGATCTGATTCCCTCTATACGATGAGTCTGGATCTGATCATCTCTATATAATGAGTCTATATATTATTTTCAAAATATTAGGGACTCAATACAACTAAACCATTCTAAATATAAAAAACTCAAATTCTGCTCAATTTCTCAACACGATATTTCTCAATCCGATCAAATCAATATGATAATATCAATCTGATCGACTCAATATGATCTTTTCAATAACATATTTCTCAATATGGTAAAAAAATCATCTATCTAATCCTCCTCAAGATATCCTTAGTTAGAAATGAATTTCAATTTCATTCATTATTACTCCACCTTTTCCGTTTGTGTAAAAGTTACAATGAGTGAATGGTATAAAATGTATTTATAAAAGAATTAGAAAAAAATATGGGAACCTGAAAACTTTCCCTTCTTCCTAAAATTTAAAAATATATAAATATCTCTCATATTCAGACATCAAATTTGAAATCTTCAATCATCCTTAAATTTCTTTGTGTTTTATTCATAATTGAATTTCAAATTTGAACTCTTTAACACTTCAAAAAAAAATCTGGATTTTTTTTATTCTTCTTCATAATCATCAAATTATGATTCAATTTCCTTCTCAACACATTATGATATTTTTCCTTTTAAAATACTTAATAATAATGTTTCCTTTTAGTAATTATGAATTATATATCTATCACAGTTATTTCAAATTTTTTACCATTCTTATTGATTTTGAATTCAGAATCCTTCTTAGCTCATTATATTTTCTATTTATTTATCATATCCTTATGATTTCTGTATCTTTCTCTTCTCATTATGATCTTAATTATTTCTTTTATCATTTTAATGGAATTAGCATTATGATGGAATTACCCATTATAATGGCCTTTCCCAATATGATAGACTTTCCCATTATGATGGAAATCCCATTATGATGGAAATACCATTATGATATAATTCTTTTTTTGCAATTCCAAAATTATCCAAACCTCTTTATTATTTATTCAAAAAAGTTTTTAATGATATTATTCATTATTTGTGAGAAAATTATGACCAGAAATTAATTCTCATATTAGTTTCAAAATGTATAAAAAAAATTTACTCCTGACTTCAGTTTCTTCATCAAACCTCTTCAACAAAAAAAATAACTTCTTCACACAACATTTTCTACCTTTCTCTTATTATGACAAAGGAAAACCTCTTGAAAATTCTCAATTTCTTCCTCTGATTATATGGAATAAAATTATTTGAATAGGATGCATATGTATTTGATTATTTTTGTGACTTTATACTTTATTAGAAAATCTCATTACAATGGACTAGATTTGATTCTGGGAAAACAAAAACATTCATATTCAAAAAGGATAGTTGTTGAAAAATATAAAAACATTGTTAAAAAAATTTATCACAAAGGTTTTTAAATTTCCATTATAATATGTGAATCATTTATAAATCTAGTTTTCAAATACTAATGAATGGATAAATGTGATGTAGTGAGATCCCTTGTATCTTGTACCAGTTTAATAATGCAAACACTGACTCATGGTTTTAGGAGGCAAAGTGTTACAGAGCTCATATTGATTTCCAAGATGGTGAAGTCACATTTCATGTCCTTAAACAACCTATGATTATTTATTAATGCACGTGTTACCATAAAATCAATAAGTAAATTATATTCTTTATATGAGTCTTAATTCCAAATAATGAGGGGTATTTAGCACAAATGGTTTGGGTGAATCTAATTATAGAGGGTATTCCAAGTGTGAATGAATATGTTGATGTTTTTCCAAAAGAGTTTCTAGATCTTCCTGCAAATTTTGAGGTCAAATTTTTGACAAAAAATATATATTTATTTAGCACTATATCAAAGGCTAAATATATATTATCCCCAATTTAATTGGTGGAATTAAAGAAGTAACTCCAAGTGAACCTACATAAGGGATTCACACCTGATTTCTTTACCATGTGGTGGAACCGTTCTATTTTTTATGAATCAATATTGATTGATGCACCTATATATAGATTATTATAAATGTAAAAAAAATAACTATCATGAACAAGTTACCTCTACCCCATATTCATAACTTGTTCGATTTGATACACAAGGATCACTGCTTCAAAAATGTTTTACTTAAATACAGGTATCATATATTAAGGGTGAAAAGAGAGTATGCACATAATGCATCCTTCCATATAGTATATAGGAATTATGAATTCATAGTGATGCCACTTTGACTCAGAAATTCCCCTACCATTACTAGGGATATAAACAATAGAGTCTTTAAAGACTACCTCGACAAATTTTTTGTATTATTTATATATGATATTCGAATATATCCCAAGATTCAATAAATTAATAAAGATCAATTGAGGATTGTACCTATGAACTTGAGAAAGGATAATTGAAATTCCAAATTTAGCATTTTTGAATTCTGGTTATTGTCAGGTATCCACATTGGAAGCAGGCATGATCTCACTCAACGATTTCATAGATCCATCTACATGTCATATTGTTAAAAAGGGGTCTATGTGTCTCATCAAGGAGACCTCTGAGTCCATTTAAAAAACTATATATGGATTAGAACCATATAATTTCGACACTTACTGCTCCTAAAGGTGAAAAATTATTGTGGCTAGATGATTTTAGACACAGGGTTTCTAAAATTTGGGGTTCTTCAGATTGGAATTTCATTTTTATTGGGAATAGGCTATAACAATATTTATTTATCTTTAACAAGTTAATGATGTATAATTGGATTTATGGATACATGTATCATAGTAATTCTACTCATTTTTTTCATGAATGGAGTTTGGAATTTAATTTTTCAAATATTAAGAACACTTTTTTGTAGGTATGGATCAGGATTAGTGGGCTTAATTAGATCATATGGAACCAAATGATTCTACATGTATTACCATGTCAAAAAGTTTTCCAATTACACATGACAATGAAACTAATAAGGTTCACTTTAGTAATTTTCTAAAATGATAGTGTAGGTGGACATTACTAAAATCCTCATTGAGATTTTATTTCTCTCCATTCCTAGTGATGATATTTAGCTGAATGTTGAGTATAAGAAGGATCCGTGATATTGGGTGGATTTTAATATAGTTGGTAATTATAAAAACGTTTTTCATAATAACATATTTCTTGGAATATTTAATTTCATAGTACACTAATATATAGACTGTATGATAAATAAGGGAAAGACTTTGATGGTGTGTGAACTATAACAGGATGATATGAAGGAACAACAATTTAATGAGAACCCATTTTGTCCCTCTAAATGTATTTTTCCTTTATAATAACCATCTCATGTTCCTTTCAATGTTTTTAGACTTTTATTTTGTAGTTAGAACTCGATCTTTCTCTCAATATAAGGATTTTATGCCTCTAGGATGACAAATTTTGGATGGGGTGAGATAGTTATTGGGAATTATTCACTCAATAATTATATTATGTCATGGGATTAAATTTTATCCGATAAGGATGACCATAATTCCAATGATATTGGGGATGAACCTTGTGAGGATGAAGATATGCAAAAAAAATTGAACTCAAAGAACAACAAGGTGTTAACCTACAATTATGGAATTTTCACAGAATGGTTTCCTCATGAAATAGAAAAAGTTAAAATAAATATGGACATAGTGGTGCCTCTAAATATGTTCCAGGATAGGTTGGGTCTTGTATCTCTCAGTCTCTTGAGATTGAAAACATAATTTCCATAAATAATGATGTGAATAAATGACCTTTCTCAATGCCTTATTCATTAGTGGTTCCATAATCTAAGACATCAAGAGTTTCTATTTTCCAGTTGATGGTTGTGTCTGGTGGTGTGTATTTTTCGATTTCCACTAACAGAAAGCTAGTTCATTTTACCAAATCTAATATTATTTTTTTTATTCTCTAAATCCTATTTATTGAATAAAAAATTCATGATTGGGGGCTTGCATTATATTCTACTATCCTAGGTGGTGTGTCCCAAAATAAGGGAGGGGATTTTAATTTGGTATAAGAAGACATTTTTCTGGGGTCCAACTTGATGAGACTATAGTAATTATTTATGAATTAGGGGAAGGATTATTTTTTGAAAATTGTCCTATGGTAGTAGAGAATGGTGTCGTGGTGAATCCTACCCATAATTTCACACAACCTGAGTCTCTTATGGATGAAACTACTAAAATTATGATGGATAGTACATTGGTCATATTGTCAAAGAGGTGTTCTGAAGAATTACTAAAGGTAAAGGGTGTTCTTACACCTACTATAGTTAAAATACCTTCTAAGGTAGTTCAAAATCAGGTTATAGGTATTGTTCACATATGTAGTCCCTTTAGGTTACTTGCCTCCAATGGTAGTGAGTAGGATGTGTAATTATGTGTTGATGATTCTAAAATAGAATAAATTAATGTTTCTTAGGATGATGAATTTATTAATGATTGATGGGTACCATGGTAGCATGATAAATCAAAGATAATGGGATGACATTGTCATTATATGTGTGGATAGTTTTCTAATCATAGCAAGATCACCCACTCTCGTGTGGCCTGAATGATTATTCCAGATATATAAAGTTTATTTTTTATGGACTGGAGATTAATGAATCCTGGGTGCTTTTGGTTTGTTACCTTCTTTTACTTTTTTGTACCATTGATTTATAGTTGATGGATGTTTTGTTGTCTTACCCCATCTTCTCTTTCTCAAACTATTTTTTTTATTTTTAATAAATGTTCTTTGACCCCAATAAGTTAAAAATAGTATATATCAATTTGTATCATGGGGTACTTTAATGATATAGGTGATTTCAGAATATCTTTATCCTAACACTTTAATATAGATATATATTTTTCATGGATTTAATGAATCCTATATATGTGTTGTGAGAAATTTCTCACATGTTTCATATTCGGTAAATAATTAAACTAAGTAAGGAGATAAGGTCATACACATGAATGTAAATAATATTTCAAGGATCTCAAGGGATGGTTGGTCACTTCATATACACGCACATTACCCAATAGTGGATAAGGGTTTTTAATATACAGTGATGTATCAAAAAAATTATTAGGATGCGTATTTATGTAGAATGAAATAATGGTAGTTTATTCCCCCAATCAAAACATTCATCTTAATAGTTCATCTATACATTATTTAGAGATAATCGTGATGATATTTCCATTGAATATAGGTAGGGATTGTATTTATATTAAAAATTATAAAATATATACTACTTACAAGATTTTAAATTATTTATTCACATAGAAGGAATTGAACATGCACTAAATAAAAAAGATATATTCGATCAAATATTTTTACTGCTCAATACATTACAACCCTTGGAATGAAAAAAAGTGGTTGATTCATTGATTAGGGTATATAATTCTACCCAATCAATTGTGAGGATTGAAATAATCCTAATACTCATTTATTTGGAATCATGGACCTTGAAATCATATGGAAGTGGGAGAAATTATGTATTTCTCAAATGATATCTCAATCATCCATCCATGTAAGGATAAAGGATGTGAGAAAGAAATATATAAATATACAAAATAATGTAGGGAATATTCAATACTATAACATTAAAAATAATGGAATTATAAGATTTATTAAATGAATATTTGTTCTATCAATACTATAATTTAATAAAGAGTTGTATTTATCTTGATACAAGGTATTCTATTATGATAATATAGAATGATATAAATAAAATGGTATGATGTAAACAATACCCATAACTATATGGAAATGGGATAGAATCACTATGGATTTTATAGTAGGCCTTCCAAATAAATCTAAAGGACCTTATGTCATTTATGTTATAGTCGATTTCAATATGATGTTATCACAATTCATTGTGACCATCCTCAAGGTATATTTAATTCCATGAGGTAAAAAAATATTAGAATTTATATTTATTGGAAATAAATATACCAATAAAAATATAGTAAAGTTGAAGTGCATGGTCGATCCTAATGAGAACAAGGAATCCATATTATGATTATTAATCCAATTATTAGGACATCATAATATTGGCACTTAATTAATAAGTCAAACTAAATCAACTAAACCAAACTACTTTACAAAAATAGTGAGTTAACAAACTAAATGTTAATGACATAATAAAGAGAGGGGAACTATTTTTCAAGGATATTTTTTCATTATCTCTAATGATTCAACTCTTCTCATGAATTTAATACATCCAATGATCTTGATACATTGTGAATTATCTATTTTTTCTTGATTTTGGGCATCTAATTGTACCTAAGCCCATCAAACCCATTGTTTATGGTAATATAACATACCTGGGTGCATTATGTTCTATATCTAAAGTGAGAGGTAGATTTTTATCTATTCTCCTTCCACCCTATCCTCTTTTACATTTTTTTTATCCCATAATCACTATCACATTCTCTTGGAGATTACAGGATAATATATTAATTAATCTCAATGTAATAAAAATTGATGTAAATAATTCATGGGTAAAGAATAACGTAAATCATGATGTGTGAATCCATTTTAATAAGAAGAACCCTTATCTATGGTTATGTTATGTCATGATTGATTTTTCATCAACCATAAATAAACTATTAATGATAGAAGAATGGAATATAACTGACTATAAAAAAGTGTTCAATAACTAAGGAAACATACTTTAATTGTATTGAAACAACCAAAATAACATTCCACAATTACAAAATAATGAATTTGAAAGGAAACCCAAAATCTATATATATATATATACTCCTGTTGTTGATGTCACTCTCTCTCATCCAAAAATTGTGAATCTTATTCTAAAATTTATTTTTGTTCCTCTATTCATTCCTTATTTTGTCCTAGGGTGTATATTCATCCATGAAGTCATTCAAAATTAGAGTCAGAATCCCCAAAAAATATCCCATTGAACTCTTAAAATATAATTGGTTTAATTTCAATATCATGTGACTTGAAAAATTATATGGTGTACCCAAAGCACCATGGTTCACTCTTTTTGTTTCACTATAAAAATCATATTGAGCACTGTTTTTTTGAGGAATGTTATGATTTAATTCAAATTGTTGCAGTGAAACATCCTATCCACAACAAATACATTTGTTATAAGGTTAAATATTGTTTTTTAAAGCCCAGAAACAGAGTAGTAGTGATCATTAGCTTCCTCAAAAATCCCAAAAACTCTAGAATTACATTTTTCCTCAAAATTCTCGGTTGTGGTGTATCAAAAATACCCTTAAAATAGGCTTCTGAAGCCATGATTCTGAGACATTGGCTATTTTTGGTACTCTATGGTAAAAACAGAACATTATGACACATCCTTTATCTCTCAACATCTTCTTATCAATTGTTTCATGAAACTTCATAATGACCCAAATACCAAATCATAAGTATTCTTCAAGAAAACCACTATGAATATTAATTCAGGCATATTTTTTCATAATATCAATAGGACAATGCTAAAATATCCTCATTAACATCACACATGTGAAAATACCAATTTTTGACCCCCTGAATTGTAAGAAAAGAATAATGTAAAATTTATCTCCTGCACTCATGAACATACCTTCATCTCCCTAGCTAAGGCACAAGGAAAAAATATATATCATATTTTTCCTCTCCCACAAGTTGTTCATTTCACCTACGTTGCAGCAGTAGTGGGTTTATCTCTATAAAACATTAAAACTATCATTTTTTTATTCTCTTTACTGAACAAAATCTCCTGAAATGTTGTGGTATTATTCTTATAGGCTCAAAGATCTCTTCCTACAGTAGATGAATGTGAAATAGGGTATGTTGTGATGCAGAAATATCTCATGAATTTATGCATACTATGTTGAAGACTTCTTAGTTGTGATGAAATAATCTCAAACTTTTCTCATGCATTTATTCTCTTTAGGTTGATATGGTGTTGTTCTGCAGTCTATGGTGAAATAAATCTTAATATTTATATTCAGTGATGGAAGATCGAAGAAAAATTTGGATAATGGTGATGGAATAGGTGATGACATATTGAAACCCTTCACATGAGGTAGGTGATGAATGGTGGTACCGAGGGATGATGTTTTGGTAAAAATTCATAGTATCTGGAAAAATATATTTCCTAAATCAATTCCACCCATGGATAGAATTCACTTAATTACCCAAGATATAGGGTAGGCATCTCGGCTTGCTATTCTACCCCCTCCCTTTTATGGTACTCCTACCCAACACCTACATGTTTCAGGAACTCTTTTTCCTTACAAACACATTCCCACACCCCTACACCAATCCATATAGGAATTATACCCCCTTGATGATTCCATTGGATGGTTACATTGTCGATGAATAACTAATATGTTCACTTTCCTACCCTCATGATGTAGTGACTATAGCTAGACTGAATTCATTTATTAACTCTTATTTTCATTTTCCCTACCAATATATAGTGTTTATGCATAAATCTTCCATGATAACTAAAACCCATTATAACTCAAGAAAAAGTGTTTCCATAACATTAAATAAACAAACAAGTTATAAATAGGAAAGAATAACAATGATGTTCATAAATCTAATGATTATTATACTTATATATATATAATTTAATATTGTGAATTGTTATTCGAGAATATTTTTTACTCAGTAAAAATTCTAAGATAGAGATAAATAAGTAGTAAGTCTTAATGGGATACAACTCTTAATTTCCTAAGATCTAGATATAAGTCATATCATTAATTTCTATAGAATTATTTAACAACAATTGGATACATAGATAAGGTTCAACACTTATCAATTTTATATTGATGGAAAATCTCAAAATAATATAAAACACTGAAGATATACTAATAAAATGTTTAATGGATTGAAAATGATGTTAGGATCAACACTATCTTCTAGTAAAGTCCTCATATAAAAAATATTTCCATTCTAGAATAATGAAAATATATGAGGATCTGTATGGGAAGATGTGCATAACTCTAACATGTTGCAATATACAAGGACACTGCGAGTTGATGGGACTAAATATCACTAAAAAAATGTTAAATAACATTCAAACAATTAAGTGAAACATTAAAACATCTCAAAGTCAATAAAATATCTATGCTAATAATCACCAATAATATTTTTAGTTTGATATCGAAGATAAGTTATTACATTGAATATCTCCACGGAGCAAGGTTAAGAGATTATAGGAAAATGGAATTTTATCCCTACATATATAAGACATTTTGAAATCCTTGATCATGTATGTATGGTTTCATATTTTCATTCACTTACTCTAAACCTCTCTTAAATGCATGATGTGTCACTTGTATCACTTTAGAGTAAGTACAAAATAGATCCATCATATATAATTAACATAGAAGTAGTATAATTGGAACATGATATTTCTTAAGAGGAATAATCAGTATAAATCTTGCATCACAAAGTTAATGTACTCTAAAATAATACACTAATTTTTTTGATGTTCTATAGTGGAATACGGAGTTTGAGGAAGCAACGTGAGAATCAGAAGATGTAATAAATTTGATGTGCCATTATTTTTCATTAGAGTGATCAAATTTTGAGGGAGAAATTATTTTAAGGAGGAAATAATATAACACATTATAATTTTAATATATATTTTTCAATTAAAAAAATAATATGGTAAATAATTTTTTCCACATGAAACACTAAACTAAAATGAACAATGATAACTTTTATTGAAATAACATATTACCACACAATATAATCATTAACCCATTATGAGAATGAAATATTAAAAGAATTAATATGGGTACTAGTAAAATGAATTAAGATTTAAATGAAAATTCCACAAACAATAAATATTTATCCTCGTGTTTTTTTGTAAGGACCCTCCTCGAGCCACTCGAAAACACCCATGCCAGAGCATCATGTGGACTTAAGAGTGCCTCCTTATATGCCTAAGGATACCAACTAGTGGTGAGGTAAGAAAACATTATTTGGGGAGATTATTCCCTTAATATCACAAAAACCAATAAAAAATAAACCAACAAACAACATCCACACCAGAGTATATGGAATAAGTTAAACTCAAATAAAATATGCGATGTCATTATAAAAAACATGAAATTGGCCACCCATTTGGTCAATACAAAATACAAAAAAAAAATACAATCCACAAACATTGTCCATACCACAATCTCTAGGAACATCACAAACTTATGATACCCTTGATATTTTATATCTTGATCCATTGTATATGTCATGTTTTAACCTGAAACGTATACATAAGGTCTCCACACACCTGGATATATTTGAACAAGCTGTGAGAATATAAATAAATAGTGTCTCACTATGAAATTCTAATATATGTATAATAAGTGTTTGTATGCATAAAGGAAATAAATAAAATAAAATTTCTCTTTTATTCATCATTTTTTAGCTAGGTCGCCACAATGCCCGATGATGTACACATGTCGTTAATTAATTAGGTGTTAACTAGGCCACCATTACCCAAATCACACATACATTGATTTTATTCCATAATCCACTTCCCACTTCATGTCATGTCACCCATAACCAATTCTCAGTCCACACCTGAATACGTAGGGTATCATAGAAACCAAAATCTTGACCCAATACCTATTTAAACTATTCATGGTAATACATCCACAATCCTTGACCCATCCATTTGCAGTCAATGGAGGTCCATCGATCATGCCATGAATCATCTCATGAACCTGCCCCTATGTAATTCCTATAACATGAACCAAGACTCTCCTAGAATGGTCCTATTTCATTTTAAACCCACTCCCTCTCACTCTTGATGTGGTCTTCCAGACCCCCTCACTTAGGTAAATGGAAAAATTGGAAATTAAAACCCTCTTACTCTAGGTATTTCCAAGATTCAAGCACACTAACATAATTCAATCATAGTGATGTACTCAAAAAAATACCCTTATCTAGGAATGGTAATAAAACCTAACTATCCCTTAATGTCTCTATAGATGTTGCATTAATAACATGAAACAAAAAAATCCTATTTGTTTTCCTAAATCTAACTAGTTGATCTGAAAATGCATGTCACTTTAGGCCTATCCCCCCACCACATCATATCCCAAATCACCCAAATAGGTATCCACGGGGTCCTCCAAGCTGATCAAAGTCATATCCCATCGATACCATCTCATGTTCATCAACTAATGGTGACATAAAAACCCAAATGATCCTCCGATAGAGACCACATGGTCTGGTCAAATCCTTGCCAAGCCTCTCATAAATCCTAGTCCCACTACTTTGCAGTCATTCCATGACATTATGCTCTTAAATTATTGGAATTATGATTCCACATCCTGGGAAATATATGAAATCCTCAACTAAGACTTGTCTCATATCTCCTATGAGAGATTAATTAGTTTTTCACCCAAAGAAAATCCATCCCCATTATCCTACACCATGTCTCAAAGGACTCCTCTCACTCTAATATATTTCCAATACTAACTTACAACTTCTATATGGGGTCCCCCTTCACTCATGAGATTTACATAATTATCCGTTATCTCACCTAGCTATAATATGCTCATGCCACCTCTCTCGATCTAGGGGACCTTCTTAAGATACTCTCACCCCAGCCCAAATAAAAATACCCATCACAATCATCTTTTCAACTATCTAATTAACCTTTTCCCTTGGTGTTGTCTTTTTCAATTGATCTCCAATCAACCATTTTCTTCTAAGATCTTACCCCATAGCTGGGGCCTCGAGGCCACCAATCATCTACCATGGATCTCTCACAGTGTCTTTCTACTTACTTAGGACCATGGAATATGCATAAATACATTAAATCCATGCATAAACATACATATGGATTTTTAATAAAATTTATATATACATTGATATGAAAGCTAAACCATCCCCATGCTCGACCGAGCATCATATAATAAAACCAAGACCCTTCCACATGTATGAGAACCAATCCTAGGATAAGTGACATCATCAATTAATTATAAATAATTTTTTAATTAAGAAATCCATTTATTTTAAATATTCATAACCATCTAAATACTCACTAGGCACTTGAATCACATCAAAATGATAACCAAAAATACCCAAGAGGTATGAAACATGTCCATAGAGTTAGGATAAAAAAAAGTCACCCAAAATTACACATGGTTCACAGTTTATTAATTCTAAATTCATTAAAAATATTTTTAAAACACATATGGTGATTTTTCTTTATGAACATCTCTTCCAATGGCGTGAAGAGGAAATCTCAGGTCATCCCCTAGGCATGTTGGTTAAAATTACCTTTGATAATCAATTGATTACCCAATTATTTGGTGGATTCAACCAAAAATTCCTAAATGAAACTAGGAAAAATTATAGATGACTGAAAAGAGGATTGGGGGAAGAAATAGACTTTGTACCTTGGATTGGCCACTAAAACTCGCCAAAACTCGCCCACGGGGAGGAGAGTAGAAGGAGAGTATGGGGAGGGGTAGAGGATAGATAAAATATCACATCTGAACCCATAAACCCATCTAAATCTTAACTACCACCAACCCCAACAAGAAAAAACCATCCCTCATTAAAAGAATAAACTCATGCGCCACTAGTTACCAAGTGCTCTCTCATCAGCTAGTTGGTGGTTGGGAAATTGAAATTTTGTTGTCTAGCCACCCCAACCTCCCTCCAATGCTTCTTTAACCCCCCTGATCACCTCTTAATAATTTAACCACATCCTAATACTACCCAATAGGATGTGTAAACTCTCAAAATTTTATTTTGAGTTCTATTTCTCAAAATGAGACACCCACTAACTCAAAATTAAAATTCCATTCCAAATATACCAAATCTAAAATTAGTGGAGAGCTATAGACATAAAAAATGGTGCTTATTATCCTTTAGAATCCATGGTAAACTTATAGACCTATCTCTAGACCAAAAATGGTCATCAATTCACTGATTAATATCTATATTCCAATATTGAATGCCACTACACCTTTGTCATGTGGCACCAAACATCAACGCTTCGTTCACAAGAATTTGAGCCACCCAAATGCTACCAATTCTAGCACCAAGACAATGGTATAGGAACCTATATCTCTTAAAACCCATTGGTTCCTTCAAATAATTACTCATCAAGATCATGGTGTTCCCCACCAAAAGGCTCCACTACTCATGGTCGATTCTAAATGATTGTGATCCCCACCAAGGTATCATCCTAATAAAAAAACACCTCCATTGTCCCATAAACCCACTAATCATGTCCCACATTATTCTCTTGAAATTGTATCCCTCTCATTGTTTCCAACCCCATGAAAGAATCTCAGTTAGAAATCTCCTAGAAAAATTCACCCAAATCACCTAGTTTGACAAACTAATGAACTATCTCCATTCATGTTCACAATTCCTTATCATTCGGAGGCATCATAATGTCATCCAGGCACCAACACTGAAGCTCTAGTCTAACACTTAGTGTACTCAAATGATTGGATTTCCAATATAACCATGGATCCAACTCACACTCAGATCACACAAAAACCTCCTTGAGCATGATACCAATGCACCAACTCCACTCGAGACTATATCATAAATTAAAATCTTATATTACCCACGAACCAAATATCACCATATATTATTACACATAATCACCCAATATCATGTAAACCATATAACCATTGGTCTCACCACCTCTCTGACCCTCTAATCATGAGGGTTTTACACATGTCACTGATACGATCCTCCCTACCATTGGATTATCATTATCATCTCCTGAAGAACCTAAGAACCCATTCTCCATGGCCTACTCTCTAGCCATTACCAAAAACGATGTCTAGACATGATTTTTACATTCCTTCTAGATCACCAATTATGAATAACAACTACTCATTCTCAACCAATCATAAATGATGTTCTCCAACCGCCAATGGTGCACTACCACCATGTAGCTTCCCTTACTCCTCTCTTCATGTATAGAACCAAATTGTTCTTGACACTACACATATGTGGATTTTTCCATGACACATTCATTTTATTTCACAATATTTTGACACAATACCTCCTTGACAATCCATGTCAATTCCTCCACTTAGGTTGGTCGTACTATGGTAGCCCAATCCAATTTTGATGCCACCTCCCATCATTGAGGGACATCTCATATCTCATTAAATATAAGGATCGGGCCTTAAATTATTACATAATATTGAATTAAATAAATATTTTTCATTGAGAATATTTTCAGGTTAAGAGTTTTAGATAATTAGGCCATAACTATTACATTACATCTCAAGAATTATAAAGTAGACACTTCTACTTAGTTTCCTTTTTTTCATAAAATAAAAACTATTGAAAAAAAGAGTTGTGTCTAGTTTCATGTATTAGACAACATGACCTTTCCATTATCTCATCCTTGACCCTATTCATCTTTATGTCAGGTGAAAAACATTTCAAAACATGGGATGAGCAAAGAAAGCTCATAAATGGTTATAAAACAAAGAAAAAAAACATTAGTTCCTCATTACATACATAACATAAGCTCTTTAACATGACTTATGAAATCATAAAATTTATGAATGAAACATATAAATCATAAATCATAAAGGTAAATTGTCACATCCATATCATACTTACATTTTTGCAATCACAACTACATAGGGAGTTACATTGGAAAACCCATTACAGTATATTCCCTAAATCTCTTAGGAGAAACATTCACATTTACCTCCTTCACGATACCCAATGAATTTGAGAGCTATATCGGGCTCACCCACCCTATTTTTATCATGGAACCACCTATATACGTAAAAAATGCCCAAGAACCATAATCACAACACATAACACAATCATAAAGGAAAGATAACATTTCTAAATTGAAATCACAATATATCATTTAAATATATTGACATAATAAATCCATTATAAAAACCATTTTTAATTAAAAAATACATAAAAGAGTATATGATATTTATTTTCCTTTAAATAAACTATGTCTTGTAAAGGATGCCAATGATCAAATAATACTCGCGGAGGCGGAATGGTCTTTGTCACCGCATACGTTAAAAAGAAACATTCTTTTTTGTCATTTAGTAAAATGATTCATAGTAAAAGTATTACCTTTAAATGAAAAAAATTCAAAGGGTTTTATACACCTTAATAAAGAAAGTTGTGTATAAATCAAAATATGCCTCAATGAAAGGATATTGAGATGAAGTACCTTACCTCATGTCCAACTTGACCCGTTCATTATTTAATCTTTTGAATAATAAACAAATGTTATTTTATACTTTCTTAAGAACATTTTCAAGTTTATTATTCATTTTATATCAATTATTACCAAGTTATAAACATTTTGTAATAATTTATGTTAATAATGGTTGTTTTGTCGATATTTGGTACTTGAGTCATAAATGAACTTCTTATAATTACAAGTTGTTCATGTGGTCAAAATTAAATTTTCTCTTGAATGATATTCATGATTTAGATATCATATTTATAATATATATACAGTATATATATGTATTTATAATAGTATATAACATCTGGAGATAAGAAATGAAATGCACTGTTCAAGGAGACGGTAAGTCGTACGTACGCATGAGCGCTAATTTCATTTATATTTCATATTTTAATGGAATGAAAACAAAATTTTAAAAATATATATTATAATTACATTATATAATCAAAGATAATTTCATTAAATCCATCCTTTATATGTCCCATGTTTGGCATGAATGAGTCTTATCACTTTGACTGGGTGGTAGTCCATACATCCTCAAATGAAATTATCGCGTTTACCCATAATAGAAACAATAAAGGTATGATATAAATGAAAAATACAGAATCATAAATATAAATTAAACATAATATATATCATATATTAATATAGTACCATCATAATGTCCACCATGAGAGGCGGTAGGAGATAATTTAACAATCATCATTTCATGAGGTGTTAGTTTTCCATCCATAGAAATAGTATGTTATTTACCCAATAGATCTATGTGTGTGTAAGTATAGTTCGAATACGTATCATAAAAACAACCTAGTGTGTCGAGGATATTGGTTTTTTCATAAAATAAAGGAATAAAAAGAGTTTTGGGGCTTGGAAAAGTAAAATAACAGAAAATAATTTAAGAGAAATGGTTACCTTTAATTCGGGTAACAACCTTTGGTTTGAATCAAAAGGACTTATTGATGTGCCTTTTGCCTAAGGTAAGGCTACTAAAAAGAGGATAGAGATGTAGGGAGCTTAATTGGGAAGAGTTTGGACGAGACAAGGGGATTGATATGTGTGAGAAACGGGTTAGAGGTGAGGGCTTTTTATAAGGTGGTGGAGGGGCTCTTTAGGATTGTGTGAAAATATTATTTTATTATATAATTATTTTTGGTTTCTAAATGTCCAAAACTAATTAATTTCTAAGATAAGATGACTCATGGTCGAAATAAAATCATCCATTAAAATTTTTATAGGTTTTTCATTTTATTTTAATCTTTATAATATTATTTATTTAAATCATTTATTAATAAGGTAAACACTGCATCATTATTGTGTCATAAATAAATTTATTTATTAGATGTCTAAAAAAAAGAAAATACCATGATATAGGAAATAATTTTATCTTTCAAAAGAATATTTGTAGTCTATGAGATAACCTATATAAATCTATGTAAAAATTAATATACTTAAAGATATTTGTTCATGTCATTTTTCTTTTACTTTAATTAATTAAAATAAAGTTTCATTATCACACTTAAGTGGCTCTTTGGGGTCCCAAAATCGACCCAAGGATGCCCATGGTCGGACAAGACTCATCCAATAAGTTTAGGACAAGTTTTAAGGTAATTTTCTATTGTTATGATTTTATTTTTATCTTGAATTACCCAATTTACCATTAACAATGGTAAATAAATGTCAAACGTTATTATTCACCAAAAATTATTTTCATCTTATATGACAAAATTTTACTTACTAATAACAACCATGTATGTCATATTTTTGAAATTCAATTCAAAGAAGCTGTAAAATATCATTTAAATGAAAAAGTCATATTTTTAACTACTACTTAGTGGTTTCACTATTCATCAAAAGTTGATTTTTTTTCAGAAAAATAAAAAAAATCAGCCTAAGATATATTTGATATTCCGAATTAAAAAATAATATATATTTTACCAAATTAAAAACATAGAAGTTGGATTAATTAATTTAAAATTAATTTCTGTTGTCAAAACAAAAAGCGTGTTTATAAGAAATATTAACTATCAAAAGATTGACACTTATTTATCTCCAATTTCAAAGTGAAATTAATTCCAATGACCAAAATTGAATTAAATCAAAAAAATAGAACCTAATTAAACTTTAAAACCAATTAAAATATAATCTAACCATATAAATAAATTATATTAAAAGGCAGTTTTGAATTAAAATACAGTATTTTTCAAAACTCATCAAAAAAATAATTTTATCAGAAAAATACCAAAATTTTACCCAAAGTGAATTTTGATGTCCTAATTTTAAATAAGAATTTTATTTTTCCAAATAGAGCATATAAAAGTTTCCAAAACTATATTTAATGTGGGTTTACCATCAAAAGGCAGTAAATCGACCTTTTAATGAATATTAGAGTATTTATGCTTAAAATCAGATTCTTTCTTATTTTAAGCCTCTAAATTTAATTGGATAAATGTACAAAGATTTAACAAACATGAATAATCATATTTTAGTTTTTTCTATTCATTTCCACCAATATAATGGCTAGGTGTTAACTACAATTTAAAATAATAATGTTATATTATTTGTGTGCAACATAATATTTCAAATAAACTCGTTGTTGTGTATCAGGTACGCCATCAAACATATGAACCCCTTAAATGTAAAATTAATATCTAATTCAAAAATATTAATAAAATGAAAATTTATTATCTTTTTATTTACCGGGGATGTTACATCTTTCCCCCCTTTTGGAAATTACGTCCTTGAAATTTTATTCACTTATCAAATAAATGGGGGTATTTATCCCTCATAGCATTTTCATATTCCAATGTTTCCCCTTCAACCATATGGTGTTTCCACAAAACCATTACCTACTGAATTACCTTGTTCTACAACACATGATATCTATGGTCAATAATATGTACTGGTTGTTCCTCAGAAAAGAGATTCTCTTTCAATTGAACTAACTATGGACTTAAAACATGAGATGGGTCTGGAAAATAAATTTTCAACATTGAAACATGAAAACAATTGTGTACATGGGACAAACATGGAGGTAAATCCAATTTATAAGCAACGAATCCAGCTTTCTCCAAGATTTCATAAGGTCTAATGAACCTGAGACTCAAAATTCCATTCTTACCAAAATGCATCACACTTTTTCATGGACAAACATTGATAAAGACATGATAACCTACCTCAAAAGAAAGATCCTTCATCCGATTATCCGCATAACTTTTATGCCTACTCTGAGCTATTCTCATATGCTTCTGAATCAAATTTTCTTTTTCTACCATATCCTCTACCAATTATAGTCCCATTAACTTCCTTTCTCCTACTTCATCCCAAAAATATGGAATTTAATGTTGCTTCCCATATAATTCCTCAAATGGAGTCGTCTGTATACTGGAATGAAAACTATTATTATAAGAAAATTTAACCAAATAAATATGTTGGTCCCAAATTCCCTGGTAATCCAGTGAACAAGCACGTAGCATAACCTCCATGTTCTAAATTTTTCGTTCTAAATGACCATCTAATTGCATATTAAAAGCATTAATAAAATTTAATTCAGTACCCAACAACTTGTGAAGGCCTTTCAAATAGTTAGAAGTTAACCTGGGATCACGATTAGATACAATGGAGACAATAACTCCATGCAAACAGACTATATCTTTAAAATACAACCGAGAAAGTTTATCTAGAGACAAAGTATCTCAAATAGGAAGGAAATGAGCAGATTTATTCAATCGATCAATAATAAACCAGTTTTCATTATTACCTCGATATGTCATAGGTAATCCCAAAATGAACTCTATTGATATATTTTCCCATTTCCACTCTAGAACCTGTATATAAAGAAGCATTACTTTTGGTAACTTACACTCTTCTTTAACATGTTGACAAGTCAAACACTTCACAGTAAAGTCAGTAATATATCTTTTCATTCCATCCCTCCAGTAATACTCCCGAAGATCTTTGTACATCTTAGTACTTCCAGGATAAGCTGAAAACAGAGAACTATGAGAATCACATAAAAACTCATTATTAAACTGTGAATCACAAGGCACACATAATATCTTTTCAAACATCAAAATACAATTATTATCGATGTTAACTTTAAGCAGCTTACGATTCTGAACCAAATCTACCTCTAACTACAACTCACTGTCTTCCTTCTGTGATTGCTTAATTCTGTCTGAGAAAGATGATTTCACTGACACCTGAAACAAAATAGAAAAATTTCCTACACCAAAAAATTCTATGCCAATGTTCTGAAAATCAAAAACTAAAGATCTCAGTCCAAACGTAGCATGGTTAATGAAGCATTAATTTTTAGACTCAAAGTATCAGCCACTTTATTTTCATTTCCCGGATGGTAAAGGATCGTGCAATCACAATCCTTGATTAATTCCAACCATCTCATTTTTCTCATGTTAAATTCATTCTGAGTGAATATAAACATCAAACATTTTTCGTCTGTATATATTTCACATTTTACTCCATAAAAATGATGCCTCCAAATTTTGAAAGAAAAAGCAACAGCAGCTAATTCCAAATCATGGGTAGGGTAATTAAACTCGGGAGGATTCAACAGACGTAAAGCATAAGCAATTACCTGATCATTCTACATAAAGAAACAACCAATTCCTTTCAATGAAGCATCACTGTAAATAACAAACTCACCATTTCTGGAAGGCAGCGCCAAAACTAGAGCATTCACCAATCTTCGTTTCAATTCCTAAAAACAATCATCACTTTCTATTGTCCAAATGAATTTAACACTTTTTCGAGTTAACATAGTCAGTCAGTTAGATAACCGTGAAAAATTCTCAACAATCAATCATTAATAACCTTTCAAACCAAGAAAACTACGGATCTCATTTATATTTGTTTGTCTTGGCCATTCTTCAATAACTTTTGTTTTAGTAGGATCAACATTTATGCCATTTTTTGATAGAATGCGACCAGGGAATGAAATTTTCTGTATCCAAAACTCACACATTCTGAATTTCCCAAATAGTTTCTTTTCAGTTAAGGATTACAAGACAACCCTAAATGACTTTCAAGATCCTATTCACTTTTATAATAACCCAAAATATCATCAATGAACACAACCACAAACTTATCCAAGATCTCATGGAGAATTCTATTCCTAAGATCCATGAATATAGTAGGTGCATTAGATAAAACAAAAGTCATAACTAAATATTCATAATGGCCATATCTAGTACGAAACACATTCTTTAGAATATCTGTTTCTTTTACTTTCAATAGATGGTACCCCAAAATCAAGTCAATCTTTCAAAAATACTGAGCTCCCTGGAGTTGATCAAACAAATCATCGATATGAGGAAAAGGATACCTGTTATTAACTATGATGTTATAAAATGCTCTATAATCCTCGCAATGTCTCAATGATCCATCTTTCATTTTAACAAACAATACTGGAACACCAAATGGTGATGTGCTAGGTTGAATGAAACCTTTATCTAATAACTCATGCAATTTCTTCTTTAACTCTAAAAGTTCAATTTTAGCTATTCGATAAGGGGTTTTGAAATTTGCTTATCATCAATAGTTAAGTCAACAATAAATTCAACTTCCCTGTCAGGAATAATACCAGACAAATCATCAAGAAAAAAAAATCAAGGTACTCATTTACCACTAGCACATCATTAATTTGAATAGTTCATTTATTTTCAACAATATGTGAAAGGTAACATTAATTTCCACCTTTTACTAGTTTTCAGCTTTTTAATATATTATCAAAATAAGGGTTCATTCTTGTACAAAAACTAAACATCTGTCTAAAAAGAAACCACTTTAGCTCTGCAGTAAATATTATGATGATAAATAGAAACCCAATCCATACCCAAAATAATATCAAACTCTACTAGAGGCAAAACAATAAGGATTTCAGGTAGATTCATTCTGCACACAAGGACATGATGGTTCTTATAGTTTAATTTTCATGGAATGAAAACATAACTTTATTTAGATATATTATAATTCCAGTATAATATCACATATAATTTCATTATCTCTATCCTTTATAAGTCCCATGTATAGCATGAATGAGTCATATCACTTTGAGGGGTGGTAGTCCGCAATTCCTCAAATGAAATTATCGCATTTACCCATAATGGAAACCATAAAGGTATGCTATAAATTACAAATACAGAAGCATAAAGAAAAAATAAACATAATATATATCATATATAAATATATTTCCATCATAATGGACACCATGTAAGGCAGTGGGAGATAATTGAACAATCATCGTTTCGTGAGGAGTTAGTTTTCCATCCACAGAAACAGTATGTTCTTTACCAATTAATTAGATGTGTGTGTAAGAATAGTTCCAATAATTGTCATAAAAAAACATATTGTGTTGAGGATACTGGTGTGGTTATAAAATAATGTAATAAAACGAGTTTAGGGGATTGGATAAGTAAAATAAAAGAAATGAGTTTAAGATAAATTGTTACATTTAATTTGGGTAACTCCGTTTGGTTTGAACCAAAAGGACATCTTGAAGTGCCTTATTCCTAAAGCAAGGATTTTAGGAGGAGGAGAGGTATGTAGGGAGATTAATTTGGAAGAGTTTGGATGATCCAATATGCTTTATAAGTGTGAGTACTGGGTCATAGATGAGGGTTTTTTAAAGGGGGAGGAGGGGCTCCTTATGAAAGAGTTGAAATATTATTATATTATACAATGATGTTCGGTTTCTAAATGTCCAAAACTTATTAAAGTCAAATATAAAATGACACATAGTATAAATAAAACCATCCAATA
This sequence comes from Viscum album, assembly GCA_963277665.1. Lineage (NCBI taxonomy): Eukaryota > Viridiplantae > Streptophyta > Magnoliopsida > Santalales > Viscaceae > Viscum > Viscum album. Next base: position 1,685,050,497 of record OY728141.1, on the reverse strand, counting down.
AGAATTTGATAGGTTTTTTATATTGTTTTAATATTTGTAATATTATTTATTTAAATAATTTATTAATGAGGTAAACACTACATCATTACTGTGTCATAAATAATTTTATTTATTTTATGTCTAAAAATTAAAAAAAATACCATGATATAAGATATATTTTTATCATTCAAAATAATATTTGTAAAGACCTATAAATTTCAAGGAATTTTTTTTCTTAATTTTCTTTTGGATTTTACAAGAACGTAGTTTCTGACGGCACCTGATTCTGAGGCCCGGTGTGCCCGGAATCATTTTCCGAAGTTTAGCTCGGGTACGTTTAGTGAATGAATGAGCGGGTTTTCCTAACTTTTGAACCGGTGCTCCGAATTGAAATCTGAGGGCACCAATGAAATCGCAGTGCCGATAATTGCTTAGGAACACATTTTCCAGAGCTGCGTTTTCTCGGGTGTGGTTATTAAATTTTGGGTTAAGTAAAAGAATAAACTAAAGTGGGGAAACCAATTTATTTTATTTAAAGTTGTTTAACCTAAGCTAAGTGGTTGAAGTGGGACCCACTATATCCTACTCCAGTAGGTAGGATATTAGTTGGGTGGGTCCCACACGAGCCCCACCCTTTCAACTTCCTCAACCCCTCCTTTATTTCAGTAACGCACCCGCACCCCCCCAATTAATGAAAGTCAACTCATGCGTTTATTTAAATATTAAACGCCTCTATTAATTGGGTGGTTTAAATGAAGCAATCAATTCAATTAATTGTTTGATTCAATTTTGAATTTCAAACTTAAGGCTTGAGTAATAAAATAAGAAGGTGTCTTATTTTATTATTGTTGGAGCTTGTTGTGTTGAGTTTTTGGGAGAAAAAGGGGAGTCTTGAAGTTCTTCGTTCTTCGTCGAAGAATGCGAAGAATGTGAAGAACGTGAAGAACGCCGACCTCTGACGAAGGTCGACAAGAATGTCAGATCCTCAGAGATCGACGATGCGACGCCGACGAATCTTTTCTCGACGATTCCACGATCCTTCTTCTGCGACCTCTCTTTCCGTGATGATCAATTCCGTGACGTCCCTATCCGCGACAAACCTCGATCGAGGACTATGCTCGAGGTAGGGGTTTAATTTGAGAATATTAATAATCTCGTGATTTTTTTCCTTCTAAAACAAGAATGCGGATCAAAAAATTATTAAGTTGATCCGCAAAAGTTTTTGTTTCGGGTTTGGAATTTACTTTTTGATTGTGGAAAACCCGCGGGGGATTTATTTGTTTGTTCGTGAATACTTCAGTCGCCATTTCTTCACTTCAAATTCGGCCACCTGTTTCCGCAATAACGGGATGAGGTCGGACCGCACGAACACGGCCCACCCTCCTCCCCCTTGTTTGTTTGATTTTATTGTGGCACATGCAAAGGCGGCGTGGTGCCGTTGGACCACGCAGAAACAATTGGGAATGGGGAAGGATGTGCGGCGCCGTCGCGCCATGCCAATGAAGTCGAACAATGTCGCAGCGCCGTCGCGCCACGCCGGAGAATCATGAAAAACACCGCAGCCAGAGTGGGGCCGAGGCGGAGGGGCGCGGCGCCGTCGCACCGCGCCGGACGGACCAATTCTGCGGCTTAGGCCGCGGCAGAGCAGGGATCGGCCCGCGCCGGTCCCGTGGTGTAGCAGCCGGCCGGCCGGTCAGAGGAGGAGCCGGGGATTCGTAACCCCCAGCTGGCTAGACAGCAGCGCCCCCCCCCCCACATGGGGGTCGCAGTCACAAAATAGGGGGGGGGGGGGCAGCGCCTCCCCCCCAAAACCGCTAGTCTGTTTCGGCCGAGCCCTCTGGTTAGCGGACCGCGCTGGCCGCGCCAGCGCGCCGGGCCAGGCCCCCCAGGCCGGGCTGGGCCGCACCCATGCCGGGTCAGGCCGCGCCCAGGCCGGGCCGGGCCGGGCTGCGCCCAATTGGGCCGGACCCGGGTGGGGTCGACCCGGTTCGGGCCGACCCAGGGGTTATCGGGTTGGGTCGGACCGGGCCCGAACCACCTATTTGTGGACCTCTTACGGTATTTTGCCCATATCTTGGGCTGCGAACCTCCAATCGATGCACTCTCATCTGCGATAAGATCTTTGTATCGGGGTGGTCATTTCGGTATATTACACTCAAGGTTTCGGAGAACTTTGAGTAAGGCCGGGTTGGTTCAGATAAGAAACCAACCGGGCCCTCGGAGCGGAAACACATATATCTTGAGCTCCGGACGTCCGATTGACGTGCCGTCAACTTTGTTGGATTCCTCTTGATGAGATGGAACCTTTGGTATACTACTCCTATGTTATGGTTGTAGTTGGATAGTGGTCGGGCTGGATTGTACCCAAAATCCAACCGGGCCCCTGGAATGGAAAAGCTGACAACTTTCAGACCGGACGTCCGTTTGACGAACCGTCAGTGGCATTGGAGTTCACGTTGAGAAACGGTCCCTATGAGCTTACCCTATAAGAGTTCGGGGTATAGTTGAGATACGGCCGGGTTGGCTCGCACACGAAACCAACCGGGCCCCTCGGACAAAAAGGCTAATAACTCACAGACCTGGCGTCCGATTGACGCGCCGTCTGTTGCGTTGAGACCCCTATGATGAGGCGGTTCTTTGAGATACTTCTTCGTGGAACTTTGAGATATTTGGAGTATCGACCTGTAGCTCGTGAAGCGGACCCTCCCGGAGACGAGCGTACGGAGTACAGAGACCGTGTAGCCGGCTGAGACCAGACGACTGCTTGACTGACTCGACTTGGAGTGAGTCGACTAGCCCAGTGGACGAAGCACAACTTTGTTTGGGTGCTGACCCATGGCGGACGTAGCACTACAGTGTTTGGGTGCATACCCGCGGTAATCGTCCGGAGAGTACCTCTGCATGCTATTAGGGGGATGCACTACTGTGTTTGGGTGGCAGACCCCGGCGAGTAGCACTACAGTGTTTGGGTGGCTGACCCGCGGTACTCGACAGGAGGAGTACCTCAGCAGTCTTAGGTTAGTGAGCAGTATCTCGGAGTCATGAAAGGATCACTGTACACTCCAGAGACGGGGCTCTTCAGCAGTTACAGTTTCGACAATGAAAATAATGGTTTGAGCTGAGTCTATGAGCTTTGTGTTTACCTCATGATTGAGATGGGTCACTTAATAACTTAGGTATATGTATGGGCATATACCTGGGTAGTGGTTATCCATTGATTTCATAATCTCTGTGTTTCTTCATGATTGAGATGGGTTACTTGATAACTTAGGTATATGTATGGGCATATACCTAAGTAGAGGTTATCTGTTGAGATCATCTTTGTGGTTATCCTTATTGGTTTTAGTGAGACCTTGAGGCTCTCGGGGTCCCTACTGAGTATCGTTATACTCACCCCTGCACGGGCTATGCCCGCACCTCATTGTGTTGGTTGCAGATGACGGGCAGTGCTGACAGAAGCCGAGTGTTCGAAAACTGGACAATACCCGGAGGTGGACCTCACGACGAGTCAGTATCAGGAGGTGGAATTCACGGTGAGACGATACTCAGAGGAGGTTGACGGGCAAGAGCATTGGAGAGGCTATCTGTACCTACCCTTCAGGTAGGATCCGTGGTGGACGATCCTAGAGCTGCGCTATCTGTACTAACCCTTCAGGTAGGATCCGAGGAGGACGACCTATGAGCAGCTTCCATTATTCCAGCTGTTGTCTTTTTCTATTGTACTTTTTTTTCAGTTGTACCTGTACTTTCGATTGGGTTTGTATTCTGGCCCATTTAATTTTCAACACTTCCTTTGGTACTTAGTGTATTACTTCTGCTTGTTCTCTGTAGTGTTTTTTTACTTTTATAAAGGCAATGCCTTCCCAGTTATCGGAAATTATACCTTTATTGCTAGTCGCCAGCCCCTGGCCTATGGAAGGCGGGCTTGGGGAAGTCACGGCATGGGCCCCGAGGACGGGTCATGACAAATTGGTATCAGAGGAGTTCGGTTCTACTGCAGAACTAAGGAATCTGATCTTTTCTATGTGAAGCAATAATGTTAAGGGTACCGAGTGTGGCCTATAGTTCCGGGAGTCTGGTGTTGGTGCGGTGGCCGACGTATCCGTACACCAGGACCTGACTTCTGATTTCCGACTTTGTGCATGAAAACACTGATTTTGTGTGTGTTTCCAAAGTTTTAAAGTCATCTCAAACCAAGCCATCACACCAGGTATCAATCATTGACCGTGTCGCATCTGTTCAGGATGTATCCACGCAGACAGTCAGTTGGAGATTCCGAGAGAGTACTCGATGACGGCTCACCGAGCAATGAGGCTCTGGTGCAGGGCCCTTTTTACTATGTTGGCACCCTAGGGTGGTGTACCAGAAGAACCACCACCTGATGTGTAGCTGATGCCACCAGCCATACTAGCGAACTGTGCATGCTGGAAGAGCACGATGCACGAGTTCCAGCAACAGCGGCCTCCGAGGTTAAGAGGCGAGGCAGATTCCCAGACAGCAGAGGACTGGCTGGAGGTGATTGCTAGAGTTTTCCGCCTAGCTGAGGCACCAGTGGAGTGGATGGTAGACTTGGATACTAGTGTTTTCCAGTGAGTGACCATGAGGATGGTCCGCGTAGTGATGAGGCTTTGGTACATGGACCGATACCTGAGATAGTGCCTTCGGGTAGTGTTTCAGCTATACATCACTACCTGTTGGTCAGCAGTTACAACTGGAGGTACCAGTAGGTGACACATGTAGGCTTACTACCTTACACGTGTTCCAAAATCAGAAACCCTCAAGTTCCAAGGTGAGCCCGACTCACTGGCGGCTGAGGACTGACTTGAGGAAGTGGCTGAGAGTTTTCTAGAGCTTATACAGCTTCGGCAGGACGACATGTCGGTAGCTGAGAATTCATCGGGGCGTACCAATCGTTCTTGGTACTTGATGACTAAAATATGATTAGTTCTTTAGAGCTCGGACCTCAGAGAGAGGTGTGTTTAAGGTATATCTGAGTAAGAACTCTTTCCTCTATGAATTCCTACTTATGTTAGGGTGCTAGAGAGAACCTTTGTGGTTTAATGTTCTTTTGCTGATCGGTTATAACCAGTGAATGTTAGCAGTGGGAAGATGCGAACTAGGATCAGTCTCAGAGACATGGACGTGTAAAATGTTTCAAGAAGAGGAAATGTCAAGAAAAGATGAATCTGCAGAGCAGCAGACATGGAAGTAGAGCTAGGAGAGCAGCATGGGGTTGTGTACTTTATGACATGTTACAATCACCTTCCTTTCTAGTCCCCGCCAGGCTCAGGGAGCTGGAGGGAAGGGGAAGAGAGTAGCTGCATGCAGTCAAGGAGTGTGACCCAATGGCTCTAATAATGATTCAAGGGACAGTCTGTGTCCATTACTAGCTTCCGTAGTAACAGACGTTGATATGAATCATTCCTTCCTTACAAGAATCTTGTCCCAGACCTAGAGTTTCCGGTAAGCTGTGAACTTGACCCTCACGTCTGGAGATACCTTGGGAGGAGACTCGATAAACACACTTACGCCAATGGTGTGGTCAGACCCTCGAGGCGAGAGTTTCAGTTGGAATCTCTTGGTGGCAGCGTTGAGGCCTTATGACGTTGGTTTGAGTATGGACTGGGCAATCACAGTTCATACACAAATTGACGGTATTAGGAAAAAAGGTTGTGGTTTAAATACGATGTCGGGATGGGTTTTCCTTGGTCGGCGAAAAGTAAACCCCAGGTAGCACAGGATAAACTCATGAACAAGAGTGTGTGACCGATCACTCTTGAGTCGGCCAACCTTACCCTCGTGGCAGCAGTTGTTTTGATTTTCAGTTCTAACAGGAATTGGAGACCTCTAGAGTTTGAGTATGGAGACCATGTTTTCTTATGGGTCTCACCTCGACGTGGAATTACGGAGATTTGGCTGAGGCGGCATGTTATCTCCACGCTTCATCAGACCCTTTAAGGTCCTCAGCTGGGTAGGCGAGGTGGTTTAACGCTTGAACTTTCCACCTCAGTTGCACCGGGTGCATGAAATCATCCACGTACCTCGGCTGAGGAGATACGTGCATGATCCTTCACACATCATCAACCTCAGGGGGTTGGACGTCGATGAAAGGGTGACATGTGCGAAGATTCCAGTGGAGATCGAGGATCGACAGAAGCGTATCCTATGTGAACAATCGATTCCTCAGGTGTGCTTTCACTAGTAACACAGGAACCTTCAGGTGAGCACATGGGAGCGGAAGGCTCAGATGCATGCTCAGTACCACTTTTGTATCCCTAGTTTGGGTTAATTCTTTACGGGGACGTAAAGACCTGAGGTGGGAGTAATGTAAAGACCTGAAAATTTCAAGGAAAATATTTTCTTAATTTTCTTTGGGATTTTACAAGAATGCAGTTTCTGACCGCACCTGATTCCAAGGCCCGGTGTGCCCGAAATCATTTTCTGAAGTTTAGCTCGGGTACGTTCAGTGAACGAACGAGCGGGTTTTCCTAGCTTTTGAAACGGTGCACAGAATCGAAATCCGAGGGCACCGATGGAATCACAACGTCGGTAATTGCTTAGGAACACCTTTTCCGGAGTTGCGTTTGCTCGGGTGAGGTTATTAAATTTTGGGTTAATTAAATGAATAAAATAAAGTGGGGCAACCAATTTATTTTATTTAAAGTTGTTTAACCTAAGCTAAGTGCTAGAAGTGGGACCCACTATATCATACTCCACTAGGTAGGATATTAGTGGGGTGGGGCCCACATGAGCCCCACCCTTTCAACTTCCTCAACCTATCCTTTATTTCAGTAACGCACTCGCACCCCCCAATTAATGAAAGTCAACTCGTGCGTTTATTTAAATATTAAACACCTCTATTAATTGGGCAGTTTAAACGTTGCAATTAATTCAATTAATTTTTTTATTCAATTTTGATTTTCATACATAAGGATTGAGTAATAAAATAAGAACGTGTTTTATTTTATTATTGTTGGAGCTTGTTGTGTTGAGTTTTTGGGAGAAGATGGGGAGTCTTGAAGTTCTTCGTTCTTCGTCGAAGAAAGTGAAGAACGCGAAGAACACCGCCCTCTGACGAAGGTCGACACGAACACCGGATCCTCCGAGATGGACGAAAAGACACCGACGAATCTTTTCTCCACGATGTGACGATCCTCCTTTTGCGACCTCTCTTTCCGCGGCGATTAATTCCGCGACGTCCCTTTCTGCGACAAACCTCGATCGACGACTACGCTCGAGGTAGGGGTTTAATGTTAGAATATTAATAATCTCATGATTGTTTTCCTTCTAAAACAAGAATGTCGATCAACTCATTATTAAGTTTATCCGCACAAGTTTTTGTTTCAGGTTTGAAATTTCTTTTTTTATTGTGGAAAAAGTGTAAGAGATTTATTTGTTTGTTCGTGAATACTTCAGTCGCCATTTTTTCGTTTCAAATTGGGCCACCTCTTTCCGCAATAACGGGAGGAGGTCAGACCGCACGAACATGGCCGACCCTCCTCCCCCTTGTTTGTTTGATTTTATTGTGGCACATACAAAAGCGTCGCGATGCCATTGCACCACTCAGAAACAATTAGAATGGGCATGGATGTGCGGTGCCATCGCGCCTTGCTGATGAAGTAGAACAAGGTCGCGGCGCCGTCGCGCCGCGCATGGGATTCACGAAAAACACCGCGGCCGGAGCGGGGCTGCGGTGGAGGGGCACGGCGCCGTCGCGCCGTGACGGACGGACCAAGGCCTCGGCTGAGGCCGCGGAAGAGCAGGGACCGGCATCCAACTTCTGGTCATCGGCGTCAGAGAAGGGGGACCGGCCCGCGCCGGTCCCGTGGTGCAGTAGCCGGCCTGTCAGAGGAGGAGCCGGTGGTTCGTAACCCTTGGCTGGCCGGACAGCAGCCCCCCCCCCCCCACATGGGGGCTGCGTTCACGAAACAGGGGGGGCAACGCCTCCCCCCCAAAACCGCTCGGCCGTTTTGGCCGAGCCATCTAGCCAGCGGACCGCGCCGGCCGTGCCAGCGCACCGGGCCGGGCCGCGCCAGCTGGGCCGGGCCACACCCAAGCGGGCCGGACCTGGAATCGGGTCGGGTCGACCCAGTTCGGGCCGACCCATGGGGTATCGGGCCGGGTCGGACCGGGCCCGAACCCCCTATTCACGGACCTCTTACGGTCTTTTGCCCATATCATGGGATGCAGACCTATGATCGATGCACCGTCAGCTGCGATGCGATCCTTGGATCGAGGCGGTCGTTTCAATATATTACATTCAAGGTTTCAGAGAACTTTTTGTTCGGCCGGGTTGGTTCTGATACGAAACCAACCGGGCCCTCGGAGCGGAAACGCTTATATCTTGAGCTCTGGATGTCCGATTGATGTGTCGTCGACTTTGTTGGATTGATCTTGATGAGACAAAACTTTTGGAATACTCCGCCTGAGTTTTGGTTGCAGTTGGATAGTTTCCGGGTTGGATTGTACCCGAAATCCAACCGGGCCCCTAGAACGGAAAAGATGATTACTTTCAGACCGGACATCCGTTTGATGAACCGTCAGCGGCGTTGGTGTTCATGTTGAGAAATGGTCCCTATGAGATTACCCTATGAGAGTTCGGGGTACAGTTGAGATACGGTCGGGTTGGTTCGCACACGAAACCAACCAGGCCCCTAGGACGAAAAGGCTAATAACTCACAGACCGACCGTCCGATTAACGCGTCATCTGTTGCGTTGAGACCCCTATGACGAGGTGGTCCTTTGAGATACTTATTCACGGAACATTGATATAATTGGACTATCTACCTATAGCTCGTGGAGCGGAACCTCCCAGAGACGAGCGTACGGAGTACGAAGACCGTGTAGCCGGCTGAGACCTGACGACTGCTTGACCGACTCGACTTGGAGTGAGTCGACTAGCCCAGTGGATGGAGCACTAAATTGTTTGGTTGTAGACCCATGGCGGACGGAGCACTATAGTGTTTGGGTGCAGACCCGCAATACTCGTCCGGAGAGTACCTCTGCAGGCTATTAGGGGGGATGCACTATTGTGTTTGGGTGGCAGACCCCGACGGGAAGCACCACTGTGTTTGGGTGGCTGACCCGCGGTACTCGACAGGAGGAGTACCTCAGCAGTCTTAGGTTAGTGAGAAGTACCTCGGAGTCGTGACATGATCACTGTACACTCCAGAGATGGGGCTCTTCAGCAGTTATGATTTTGATAATGAAAATCCTGGTTTGAGCTGAGTCTATGAGCTTTGTGTTTACCTCATGATTGAGATGGGTCACTTGATAACTTAGGTATATGTATGGGCATATACCTGGGTAGTGGTTATCCGTTGATTTCATAATCTCTGTGTTTCCTCATGATTGAGATGGTTTACTTGATAACTTAGGTATATGTATGGGCATATACCTAAGTAGAGGTTATCTGTTGAGATCATCTTTGTGGTTATCCTTGTTGGTTTTAGTGAGAACTTGAGGGTCTCGGGGTCCCTACTGAGTATCGTTATACTCACCCCTACACGGGCTATTCCCGCACCTCGTTGTGTTGGTTTCAGACGACGGGCAGTGCTGACGGAGGCAAAGTGTTCGAAGGCTGGATGATACCTAGAGGTGGACCTCACGACGAGTCAGTATGAGGAGGTGGACTTCACGACGACACGATACTCGGAGGAGGTTTACGGGCAAGAGCGTTGTGGAGGCTATTTGTACCTACCCTTCCGGTAGGATCCGTGGTGGACGATCCAAGAGCTGCACTATCTTTACCTACCCTTCAGGTAGGATCCGAGGAGGACAAACCAGGAGCTGCTTCCATTATTCCAGCTGTTGTTTTTTTCTGTTGTACTTTTGTTCAATTGTAGCTGTACTTTCGATTGGGTTTGTATTCTGGCCCATTTTATTTTCAGCACTTCCTTTTTTACTTAGTGTATTACTTCCGCTTGTTCTCTGTGGTATTTGTTTACTTTTATAAAGGAAATGCCTTCCCAGTTATGAGGAATTACGCTTTTGGTGCTAGTCGCCAGCCCTTGGCCTATGGAAGGCGGGCTTGGGAATGTCACGGCACGGGCCCCGAGGATGGGTCGTGACAATATTTCTATTCGATGATATAACCAATATAACCTTATGTAAAAATTAATTTTCTAAAAGATATTTGTTTTTGACATGTTTTCGTCTACGTTAAGTTAAATAAAATAAAGTGTCATTATCACTCTTATGGTGATCCATGGGGTCCCAAAATCGTCCAAAGGATGCCCATGGTTGTCCCTGACTCATCCAATAAGGTTACGATGAGTGTTAATGTAATTTTTTTTATTATGATATTCTTTTTAACTTGAATTACCCTATTTACCTTTTATTTTGGTAAATAAAAGTGAAATGTTACTATTGACCAAAAATTATTTTCATCTTATTGAACCTCATTTTACTTACTAATGACAAACATGTATGATGGATTTTTGAAATTCAATTCAAAAAATCTGTAAAATTTCATTTAAATGAAAAAGTCATATTTTTTACACTACTTAGTGGTTTCACTATTTATCAAAAATTGATGTTTTTCAGAAAAATACCAAAAATTCAGCCTAAGATATATTTGATATTCTAAATTAAAAAATGATGTATATTTTACCAGATATAAAAAATTGATGTTGGATTAATTAATTTAAAATTAGTTTCCATTGTCAAAACTAAATGCTTGTTTTTAAAAAATATTAACTATCAAAAGATTGACACTTGTTCATGTCCAATTTCAAAGTGAAATTAATTCAAATGACCAACATTGGATTAAGTGGACAAAAATATAATCTAATTACACTTTAAAACCAATTAAAAGATAATATAACCCTATAAATAAATTATATTAAAAGGTAGTTTTGAATTAAAATATAGTATTTTTCACTATTCATCAAAAAATTAATTTTATCAGAATAATACCAAAGTTTTACCCAAAGTGATTTTTAAGGTCCCGATTCTAATGATGATTTTTTTTTTCAAATATAGCATATAAATGTGACCAAACATATATTTAAAGAGGGTTCACCATCAAAAGTCTGTAAATCAGCCATTTAAAGAATATTAGAGTGTTTATGCATAAAATCATATTTTTTTTAAAGCCTCAAAATTTTTATTGGATAAATGTAAAAATATTTAACAAATTTGTATAATCATATTGTAATTAGTTCTGTTCATTCCCCCCAAAACAATGGCACGACATTAATTACCATTTAAAATAACAATGTTATATTTTTAGTGTGCAACGTAAGATTTCAAAAAACTCGTTGTTTCCTATAGGGTAATCCATCGAACATAGAAACCCCTTTAAAGTAAAATTAATATTTAATTCACAAATATTAATAAAAATGAAAATTTTCTATTTCTTTATTTACCTGGGATGTTACATCCTTCCCCCCTTTTGGAAATTGTTTCCTTGCAATTTTATTCATTTATCAAATAAATGTGGGTATTTATCCCTCATAGCATTTTTAGATTCCAATGTTGCCTCTTCAACCATTTGGTTTTTTCACAAAACCTTTACTGGGTGAATTACATTGTAGCTATCACAGCAACATAGGGAGTTACGTTGGAATACACATCACAATATATTCTCTAAATATCTGAGGAGAGATATTCACATTTACCTCCCACATGTTACCCAATGCATTTGAGAGCTATCTCGAGCTTATATGACCAAGGATTATCACTAAACCACCCATATACGTAAACAATGCCCAAGAACCATAATCACAACACATAACATAAGCATAAAGGAAATATAACATTTCCAAATTCTAGTCACAATATATCATTTAAATATATTGACATAATCAATATATAATCGAAACCATTTTTTATACCAAAATATGTAAAAGAATATATGATATTTATTTTCCTTTAAAAAAACTATGGATTGTTAAGGAATCCAAAGATCTAATAATACTTGCTGCGGTGGAGAAGCCGTTTTCACCGCGTACATTAAAAATAAACATTCCTTTTTGTCGTTTAGTAAAACGCTTCATAGAAAAAATATTCCCTTTGAATGAAAAGAAAATTCAAAGGGTTTTATACACCTTATAAAAGAAAGTTGTGTATTAATAAAAATATCATCAATGAAAGGAGATTGAGTCGAAGTCCCTTACCTCATTTCTGACTTGACCCGTTCGTTCTTTAATCTCCTGAATAACAAGCTAAAGATAATTTATACTTTCTTAAGAACATTTTAACGTTTATTATTCCTTTTATATAACTTATTACCATGTTATAAACATTTTGTAATAATTTATGTTAATAATGGTTCTTTTGTCAATATTTGGTACTTGAGTCAAAAATGAACTTCTTATAATTACAAGTTGTTCATGTGGTCAAAATTCCATTTTCTCTTGAATGATATTCATGATTTAGATATCATATTTATCATATATATCTAGTATATATATTATTTTATAACAGTACATAACATTTCAAGATAATAAATGAAATGCACAGTTCAAGGAGACGGTAAGTCATACGTACGCATGAGCGCTACTTTCATTTATATTTCATATTTTGATGGAATGAAAACATAATTTTACATAGATATATTATAATTCCATTATAATATCAAAGGTAATTTAATTAAATCCATCCTTTATATGTCCCACGTATGCCATGAATGAGTCTTATCACTTTGTGGGGGTGGTAGTCCATACATCCTAAAAAGAAATTATCACATTTACCCATAATAGAAACAATAAATGTATGATATAAATGAAAAATACAGTATAATAAAGATAAAATAAACATAATATATATCATATATAAATATAGTTCCATCATAATGGCCATCATGAGAGATGGTAGGAGATTATTTAACAATCATCGTTTTATGAGGTTGTAGTTTTCCATCCACAGAAATAGTATGTTCTTTACCGAATAGATCAATTTGTGTGTAAGTATAGTTCGAATACGTATCATAAAAAAACCCTAGTGTGTTGATGATATTGGTTTTGTCATAAAATAAAGGAATAAAAAGATTTTAGGGGGTTGGAAAAGTTAAATAACAGAAAAGAATTTAAGATAAATGGTTGCCTTTAATTTGGGTAACACCCTTTGGTTTGAATCGAAAGGACTTATTGATGTTCCTTTTGCCTAAGAAATGGCTACTAGGAGGAGGAGAGGGATTTAGGTAGCTTAATTGGGTAGAGGTTGGACAATACAAGGGGCTTGAGATGTGTGACAAATGTGTTAGAGGTGAGGGCCTTTTATAAGATGGTGGAGGGTCTATTTAGGATTGTGTGAAAATATTATTTTATTATATAATTATTTTCTATTTCTAAATGTCCAAAACTAATTATTGTCTATGATAAGATGACTCATAGTAGAAATAAAATCATCCATTAAAAATTGTTTAGGTTTTTCATATTATTTTAATCTTTATAATATTATTTATTTAAATCATTTATTAATAAGGTAAACACTGCATCATTATTGTGTCGTAAAGAAATTTATTTATTAGATGTCTAAAAAATAAAAAAATACCATGATATAGGAAATAATTTTATCTTTCAAAATAATATTTATAGTCTATGTGATAACCTATATAACTCTATGTAAAAATTAATTTACTTAATGAGATTTGTTCATGTCATTTTTCCTTTACTTTAAATTAATTAAAATAAACTGTCATTATCACACTTAAGTGGCTCTTTGGGGTCCCAAAATCGACCCAAGGATGCCCATGGTCAGAAAAGTCTCATTCAATAAGGATAAAACAATTTTAAAGGTAATTCTCTATTTTTATGATTTTATTTGTATCTTGAATTACCCTATTTACCTTTAACAATGGTAAATAAAAGGCAAAAGTTACTATTCACCAAAAATTAGTTTCATCTTATTTAACAAAATTTTACTTACTAATAACAACCAAGTATGTCATATTTTAGAAATTCAATTCACAAATGTCATAAAATAACATTTAAATGAAAAAGTCAGTTTTTAACTACTACTTAGTGGTTTCACTATTCATCAAAAATTGAAGTTTTTCAGAAAAATAACAAAAAATCAGCCTAAGTTATATTTGATATTCTGAATTCAAAAATGATGTATATTTTACCAAATTCAAAATATAGAAGTTGGATTAATTAATTTAAAATTAATTCCCATTGTCAAAACAAAAAGTGTGTTTATATGAAATATTAACTATCAAAAGATTGTCACATATTTATCTCCAATTTCAAAGTGAAATTAATTACAATGACCAAAATTGAATTAAATCATAAAAATATAATCTAATTACACTTTAAAACCAATTAAAATATAATCTAACCATATAAATAAATTATATTAAAAGGCATTTTTGAATTAAAATACAGTATTTTTCAAAATTCATCAAAAAATTTATTTTATCAGAAAAATACCAAAATTTTACCAAAAGTGAATTTTGATGTCCTGATTCTAAATAAGAATTTTATTTTTCAAATTGAGCATAAAAAAGTGCCCAAAACTATATTTAATGTGGGTTTACCATCAAAAGGCAGTAAATCTACCTTTTAATGAATATTAGAGTATTTATGCTTAAAATTAGATTCTTTCTTATTTTAAGCCTCTAAATTTAATTATATAAATGTAAAAAAATTTAACAAACATGAATAATCATATTTTAGTTTTTTATATTCATTTCCACCAATATAATGGCTAGGTGTTAACTACAATTTAAAATAATAATGTTATATTGTTTGTGTGCAACATAAGATTTCAAATAAACTCGTTGTTGCGTATCGGGTACGCCATCAAACATATGAAACCCTTAAAATTAACATTAATATTTAATTCACAAATATTAATAAAATAAAAATGTATTATTTTTTTATTTACTGGGGATGTTACATCTTTCCCCCCTTTTTAAAATTGTGTCCTCGAAATTTTATTCACTTATCAAATAAATGGGGGTATTTGTCCCTCATAGCATTTTCATATTCCAATGTTGCCTCTTCAACTGTATGGTGTTTCCATAAAACCTTTACCTGGTGAGTTACCTTGTTCTATAACACATGCTCTCTATGGTCAATAATATGGACTGGTTGTTTCTCAGAAGAGAGATTCTCTTTGAACTGAACTAACTCTGGACTTAAAACATGAGATGGATCTGGAAAATAAATTTTCAACATTGTAACATGAAAAAAATTGTGTACATGGGACAAACATGGAGGTAAATCCAATATATACGCAACTAATCCAACTTTCTCCAGGATTTCATAAGGACCAATGAACCTCGGACTCAACATTCCCTTCTTAACAAAATGCATCACACTTTTTCATGGACAAACATTGAGAAAGACATGATCACATACCTCAAAAGAAAGATCCTTCCTCCAATTATCCGCATAACTTTTATGCCAACTCTAAGATATTCTCATATGATTCTGAATCAAATTGTCTTTTTCTACCATATCCTTTACCAATTCTAGTCCCATTAACTTCTTTTCTCCTCCTTCATCCCAAAAAGCTGGAATTCAATGCTGCTTCCCATATAATGCCTCAAATGGAGTCATCTATATACTAGAATGAAAACTATTATTATAAGAAAATTTAACCAAATAAATATTTTTGTCCCAACGTCCTTGGTAATCCAGTGAACAAGCACGTAGCATATTCTCTATGTTCTAAATTGTTCGTTCTGAATTCCCATCTAATTGTAGATGAAAAGCATTAATATAATTTAATTCAGTACCCAACGACTTGTGAAGGCCTTTAATATAGTTATAAGTTAACATAGGATCACGATTATATACAATGGAGATAATAACTCCATGCAACCAGAAAAACTCTTTAACATACTACCAAGAAAGTTGATCTATAGACAAAGTATCTCAAATAGGAAGGAAATGAGCAGATTTATTCAATTGATCAATAATAACCCAGATTGCATTATTACCTCAAGATGTCTTAGGTAATCCCAAAATGAACTCCATTGATATATTTTCCCATTTCCACTCTAGAACCTATAAATACTGAAGCATTACTTTGGGTAACTTCCACTCTTCTTTAACATGTTAACAAGTCAAAACCTTCAAATTAAAGTCAGCAATATCTCTTTTCATTCCATCCCACCAGTAATACTTTCGAAGATCTTTGTACAACTTAGTACTTCCACGATAAGCTGAAAACAGAGAACTATGAGCATCACACAAAAACTCATTATTAAACTATGAATCAAAAGGCACATATAATATATTTTCCAAACTCAAAAAATAATTATTATCGATGTTAACTTTAAGCAACTTATGATTCTGAACCAAATCTACCTCTAACTACAACTCACTGTCTTCCTTCTGTGATTGCTTATTTCTGTCTGAGAAAGATGATTTCACTGACACCTGAAACAAAAGAGAAGAATTTCCTACACCGAAAAATTCTATGCCAATGTTCTGAAAATCAAAAACAAAAGGATCTCAGTCCAAACGTAGCATGGTTAATGAAGCATTACTTTTTAGACTCAAAGCATCAGCCACTTTATTTTCTTTTCCAGGATGGTAAAGGATCGTGCAATCATAATCCTTGATTAATTCCAACCATCTCCTTTTTCTCATGTTAAATTCTTTCTGATTAAATATAAGCATCAAAAAATTTTGGTCAGTATATATTTCACATTTTACTCCATAAAAATGATGCCTCCAAATTTTCAATGAAAAAGTAACAACAACTAATTCCAAATCATGGGTAGGGTAATTACACTCAGGAGGATTCAACAAACGTAAAGCATAAGCAATTACCTAATCATTCTACATAAAGACACAACCAAGTCCTTTCAACGAAGAATCACTTTAAATTACAAACTCACCATTTCTGGAAGGCAGCGCCAAAACTAGAGCATTCACCAATCTTCTTTTCAATTCCTAAAAACAATCATCACTTTCTATTGTCCAAATGAACTTAACACTTTTTCGAGTTAACATAGTCAGTGGGCTATATAACCATGAAAAATTATCAACAATCCATCAGTAATAACCTTCCAAACCAAGAAAACTATGGATCTCATTTATATTTGTTGGTCTTGGCCATTCTTCCACAACTTTTGTTTTAGTAGGATCAACATTTATGCCATTTTTTGAAACAATGTGACCAGGGAATGAAATTTTCTCTAACCAAAACTCACACATTCTGAATTTCCCAAATAGTTTTATTTCATTTAAGTATTACAAGACAACCCTAAATGACTTTCAAGATCCTATTAACTTTTATAATGACCCAAAATATCATCAAGGAGCACAACCACAAGCTTATCCAATATCTCATGGAAAATTCTATTCCTATGATCCATGAATACAGTAGGTGCATTGTATAAACCAAAAGGGATAACTACAAATTCATAATGGCCATATCTAGTACGAAACATGGTCTTTAGAATATCTATTTCTTTTACTTTCAATAGATGGTAACCCGAACTCAATTCAATCTTTCAAAAATACTAAGATTCCTGGATTTGATCAAACAAATCATCGATATGAGGAAAAGGATACCTGTTATTATCTATGATGTTATAAAATTCTCTATAATCAATACAAAGTCTCATTGATCCATCTTTCATTTTAACAAACAAGACTGGAACACAAAATGGTGATGTGCTAGGTTGAATGAAACCTTTATCTAATAACTCCTGCAATTGCTTCTTTAACTCTAAAAGTTCAATTTTAGCTATTCGATAAGGGGTTTTGAAATTTGCTTAGCATCAGGAATTAAGTCAACATTAAATTCAACTTCCCGATCAGATATAATACCAGATAACTCATCAAGAAAAAATTCAAGGTACTCATTTACCACTACCACATCATTAATTTGAATAGTTCCTTTATTTACAACAATATGTGCAAGGTAACATTCATTTCCACCTTTTACTAGTTTCTCATCTTCGTAATATGTCATCAAAATAAGGGTTCATTCTTGTGCAAAAACTAAAAATCTGTTTAAAAAGAAACCACTTTAGCTCTGCAGTCAATATTATGATGATAAATAGAAATCCAATCCATACCCAAAATAATATCAAACTCTACTAGAGGCAAAACAATAAGAATTTCATGTAGATTCTTTCTGCACACAAGGACAGGAAGGTTCTTATAGTTTATTTTTATCTCATTATTTCATACCGGTTTTTTACTATAAATTAAGGATTCATATCTTGATATGGAATTCCCAATTTAATAGAAAACTTCTGAGAAATTACTGTATGTGTAGATACTGAATCTAAAAACACATTGGTATAATCTGAACAAAAAAATAGTGAACCTGATACTACTTCATTTGATTTCCCAACATCTACTGAAGTAGTTTCAAAGGATTTCACCACCCCTTTCTGCTTGTAGTCTAGCTATATTCCCTTAGTCGAGTATTTTTTTGGACACCCATTTGCATAATGACCCATTTTGTTGTACATAAAACATTTTACTAACTATAAATCAGATTTTGTCTTACCATTATCCTGATCTTTTTTAGTGAAATAACGAGCCTTATGTCCCATTTAACCACATCAGTAGCACTAACCCAAATTCAAAAGACATTCACCTGTATGACTTTTACAACAATTTTTACAAACTGTAAACATTGGTTTCATACCATCCTTCATTTTTGAAGAGTTCTTCTCCTTCACCCGCTACCTTGACCTTTTATTCTGTTATTCGAAAAAGAACACATGATCAACAAAAAACTCCATTTCCACCTTCGAATATCAAAGAAGTTTATCATAACTTTTGAACTCATGAGAAGATAAAGCCCTTCAATACTTTGGCTTTAATCTTGAGTAAAAACAATTGGTTTTGATATCAAGATCTCGTATGAAATTTGTAGCATACCAAGCTAGTCGAGTGAATTTTTCTTCATAAGAAGCCACAGATTCATCCTCCTACCTCAATTATGGGAATTGTTTTTACATCCTAAGAAAAACCACCTTAGGAAAATATTTCTCAAGAAACATACCTTTGAATTCATCCCAAACAAGAGAATTAATCTCCTCACTATCCCTGATATTTTTCACCATTGACCACCATTGATCATCTTCACCTTAAAAATGGTAAATAGAATGACTAACCTTTTAGTGTTATGAACACCCCATGACATTGAAAATCATTTGTAGTTATTTAATCCACCTTTATGCTAGCACATGATTAGATGATCCTCTGAATGATGGGGGGGATTTTGCCTCATGAAATGATCCGCTACTGACATGTTCCTATGTGGTTGATTTGGATGATCTCGTTCTTGGATACCACCACCATTTATAGCCTGAGTAAACTATGCCATCACTACAACAAACTATTTAGTTTCGATTCTGACCATCTCAGGTTGCTGATTTGGAAGGTTTCCTTCCTTCGGATGTCTTCCCAACATAGCTTCCATATTTCCTCTATGAAAACCCATTCTGAACATTGATATATCTTAGGCGAAACAACATGGTAATCTATAAATGCTATATAATTTCAGTATTAACATAAATTAATTTATGGATATTAATTTAACAAAACCCTAAATCCCAACGTCATATAAAATGACCTCTAATAGCAACTATAAGGACTCAGCCTTAAATCATTACATAATCTTTGAATTTAATGAATAATTCACATTGGGGATCATTTTAGGTTTAGAGTTTTAGATAATTAGGGAATACCTATTGTATTTAAATTCAAGAATAACAAAGTAGACACTTCTACTAAGTTTACATTTTTTTAATAAAATAAAAACTCTTGAAAAAAAAGATTCATGTCTAGTTAATGTTTTAGACAGCATGAATTTTTTTTGATCCCATCCATGACCCTATTCATCTTTAATTCCTATGAAACACATTTCAAAACATGGGATGAGCATAAAAATCCCAGAAAGGGTTATAAAAAAAAGAAAGAAAACATTATTTCCTCATTACATACATAACATAAGATCCTTAACATACCTTATTAAATCATAGGATTTATGAATAACACATAGAAATCATAAATCATAAAGGTAACATGTGGCATCCATGTCATACTTACATTGTAGTTATCAAAACTATATAAGGAGTTAGGTTGGAATACCCATCAAAGTATATTCCCTAAATGTCTTAAGAGAAACATTTACATTTACCTTTGTCATGTTACCCAATGCATTGGGGAGCTATCTCGGGCTCACCTGCCCTAGGTTTATCACAGTACCACCTATATACATAAACAATGCCCAAGAACCATAATCACAACACATAACACAAGTATAAAATAAAGATAACATTTCCAAATTGCAATAACAATATATCGTTTAAATATATTGACATAATAAATCCATTATGAAAACCACTTTAAATACCAAAATACATAAAAGAGTATATGGTATTTATTTTCCTTTAAAAAAACTATAGGTTTTTAAGGAATCCAAAGATCAAATAATACTCGTGGAGGTAGAATGGTCATTGTGACCGCGTATGTTAAAAGGAAACATTATTTTTTGTGATTTAGTAAATCGATTCGTCAGAAAAAGATTCCCATCGAATGAAAAGAAAAGTCAAATGGGATTAAACACCATATAAATTAAAGTCATGTATAAATCTAAATATGCCTCAATGGAAGGAGATTAGGACAAAGTCTCTTATCTCGTCTCCGACTTCACCCGTTCATTATTTAATCTCATGAATAATAAACTAAAGTAAATTTCTACTATCTGAAGAACATTTTTAAAGTTTATTATTCCTTTTATATCACGTATTACCATTTTATAATCATTATTTAATCATTTATCTTAATAATGGTTGTTTTGTCAATATTTGGTACTTGAGCCAAAAATTAACTTCTTATAATTACAAGTTGTTCCTGTGGTCAAAATTCTATTATCTCCAAAATTATATTCACGATTTAGATATCATATATATCATATATATCCAGTATATATATGCATATATAAAAGTACATAACATTTGGAGATAAGAAATGAAATGCACCGTTCATAGAGACAGTAAGTCGTACGTACGCATGAACACAACTTTCATTTATATTTCGTATTTTAATGGAATGAAAACATCACTTTATTTAGATATATTATAATTACAGTATAATATCACATATAATTTCATTAACTCTATCCTTTATATGTCCCATGTATGGCATGAATGATTAATATCACTTTGAGGGGCGGTAGTCCGCAATTCCTCAAATGAAATTATCGCATTTACCCATAATGGAAACAAAATACGTATGCTATAAATTAAAAATACAGAAGAATAAAGACTAAATAAACATAATATATATCATATATAAATATAGTTCCATCATAATGGACACCATGATAGGTAGTAGGAGATAATTGAACAATCATCGTTTTGTGAGGCGTTAGTTTTCCATCCACAGGAACAGTATGTTCTTGACCCATTAAGTAGATGTGTTTGTAAGAATATTTCCAATACTTATCATAAAAAAACCTAGTGTGTTGAGGATACTGGTGTGGTTATAAAATACTATAATAAAAAGAGTTTAGGGTATTGCAGAAGTAAAATAAATGAAAAGAGTTCAGGAGAAATTGTTACCTTTAATTTGGGTAACTCCATTTGGTTTGAACCAAAAGGACTTCTTGAAGTGCCTTATTACTAAAGCAAGGATTTTAGGAAGAGGAGAGGTATGTAGGGAGATTAATTTGGAAGATTTTGGATGATCCAATATGCTTTATAAGTGTGAGTACTGGGTCATTGATGAGGGTTTCTTATAAGGGGAGGAGGGGCTCTTTAGGAAAGAGTGGAAATATTATTATATTATACAATGATTTTAGGTTTCTAAATGTCCAAAACCTATTAAATTCAAATATAAAATGAAAAATGGTATAAATAAAACCATCCAATAAGAATTTGATAGGTTTTGTATATTGTTTTAATCTTTGTAATATTATTTATTTATATCATTTATTTATGAGGTAAACACTACATCATTACTGTGTCATAAATAATTTTATTTATTTGATGTCTAAAAATTAAAAAAAATACCTTGATGTAAGATATATTTTTATCTTTCAAAATAATATTTTTATTAGTTGATATAACCAATATAACTTTATGTTAAAATTAATTTACTAAAAGATATTTTTTTATGTCATGTTTGCCTCTATGTGAAGTTAATTAAAATAAAGTCTCATTATCACTCTTATGGTGCTCCATGGGGTCCCAAAATCGTCCAGAGGATGGCCATGGTTGTCCCTGACTCATAAAATAAGGTTAAGAAGAATGTTATTGTAATTTTTTATTATTATGATATTCTTTTTAACTTGAATTACCCTATTTACGTTTTATTGTGGTAAATAAAACTCAAATTTAACTATTAACCAAAAATTATTTTCATCTTATTGAACCTAATTTTACTTACTAATGAAAACCATGTATGATTGATTTTTGAAATTCAATTCAAAAAAGCTGTAAAATTTCATTTAAATGAAAAAGTCATATTTTTAACTACTACTTAGTGGTTTCACTATTTATAAAAAATTGGTATTTTTCAGAAAAATACCAAAAATTCAGCCTAAGATATATTTGATATTATAAATTTAAAAATGATGTATATTTTACCAGATTTAAAATATAGATGTTGGATTAATTAATTTAAAATTAATTCCCATTGTCAAAACTAAAATCTTGTTTTAAAAAAATATTAACTATCAAAAGATTGACACTTGTTTATGTCCAATTTCAAAGTGAAATTAATTCAAATGACCAACATTGGATTAAGTGGAAAAAAATATAATCTAATTAAACTTTAAAACCAATTAAAATATAATATAACCCTATAAATAAATTATATTAAAAGGTAGTTTTGAATTAAAATACAGTATTTTTCACTATTCATCAAAAAATTAATTTTATCAGAATAATACCAAACTTTTACCCAAAGTGATTTTCAAGGTCCCGATTCTAAAGATGAATTTTATTTTTTTTCAAATAGAGCATATAAAAGTGACCAAAACTAGATTTAAAGAGGATTCACCATCAAAACGCTGTAAATCAGCCATTTAAATAATATTAGAGTGTGTATGCTTAAAATCATATTTTTTGTTTTTTAAAGCCTCAAAATATTTATTGGATAAATGTAAAAACATTTAACAAACATGTATAATCATATTGTACTTAGTTCTATTCATTCCACCCAAAACAATGGCTCAACGTTAATTACTATTTAAAATAACAATGTTATATTTTTAGTGTGCAACGTAAGATTTCAAAAAACACGTTGTTTCTTATAGGGTAATCCATCGAACATAGAAACCCCTTTAAAGTAAAATTAGATGATCCTCTAAATGATGGGGGGATATTTCCTCATGAAATGATCCGCTACTGACATGTTCATATGTGGTTTATTTGGATGATCTCATTCATGGATACCACCACCATTTATAGACTAATTAAATTATGCCATCACTGCAACAAACTATTCAGTTTCAATTCTGACCATATCAGGTTGCTGATTTGGAAGGTTTCCTTCCTCCTGATTTCTTCCCAACATAGATTCCATGTTTCCTCTATGAAAACCCATTCTGAACATTGATATATCTTAGGTGAAGCAACATGGTAATCTATAAATGCTATATAATTTCAATATTAACATAAATTAATTTATGGATATTAATTTAACAATACCCTAACTCCTAAAATCATCTAAATTGACATCTGATAGAAACTATAAGAACTCAGCCTTAAAGAATTACATAATCTTTGAATGAAATGAATAATTCACATTGGGGATCATTTCAGGTTTAGAGTTTTAGATAATTATGGAATACATATTTTATTTAAATTCAAGAATTACAAAGTAGACACTTCTACTAAGTTTCCATTTTTTAATAAAATAAAAACTCTTCAAAAAAAGAGTCATGTCTAGTTAATGTTTAGACAGCATGACTTTTTTTATCCCATCCATGACCGTATTCGTCTTTAATTCCAGTGAAACACATTTCAAAACATGGGATGAGCATAAAAAGCCCAGTAAGGGTTATAAAACAATGAATGAAAACATTAGTTCCTCATTACATACATAACATAAGATCCTTAACATACCTCATTAAATTATAAGATTTATGAATAACACATAGAAATCATAAATCATAAAGGTAACTTGTGGAATCCATATCATACTTACATTGTAGCTATCACAACTATAAAAGGAGTTATTTTGGAATACCCATCAAAGTATATTCCCTAAATATCTTAAGAGAAATATTTACCTTTACCTCTGTCACGTTACCCAATGCATTGGGGAGCTATCTCAGGCTCACCTGCCCTAGGTTTATCACAGTACCACCTATATACATAAACAATGCCCAAGAACCATATTCACAACACATAACACAAGTATAAAATAAAGATAACATTTCCAAATTGCATTAACAATATATCATTTAAATATATTGACATAATCAATCCATTATCAAAACCATTTTAAATACCAAAATACATAAAAGAGTATATGTTATTTATTTTCCTTTAAAAAACTATGGCTTGTTGAGGAATCCAAAGATCAAATAATACTCGTGGAGGTAGAATGGTCGTTGTCACTGCATTCGTTAAAAAGAAACATTATTTTTTGTGATTTAGTAAAACACTTCGTGGAAAAAGATTATGATTGAATGAAAACAAAAATCAAATGGGATTATATACCATATAAATGAATGTAGTTTATAAATCTAAATATGCCTTAATGGAAGGAGATTAGGACAAAGTCCCTTACCTCGTCTCCGACTTCCCCCGTTGATTATTTAATCTCATGAATAATAAACTAAAGTAAATTTCTACTATCTAAAGAACATTTTTAAAGTTTATTATTCCTTTTGTATCACTTATTACCATTTTATAATCATTATTTAATCATTTATCTTAATAATTGTTTTTTGTCAATATTTGGTACTTGAGCCATAAATTAACTTCTTATAATTACAAGTTGTTCCTGTGCTCAAAATTCCATTATCTACAAAATTATATTCACGATTAGGATATCATATATATCATATATATCTTGTATATATATGCAGATATAATAGTACATAACATTTGGAGATAAGAAATGAAATGCACCATTCATAGAGACTGTAAGTCGTACGTACGCATTAACGCAACTTTCATTTATATTTTGTCTTTTAATGGAATGAAAAAATAACTTTATTTAGATATATTATAATTCCAGTATAATATCACATATAATTTCATTTACTCTATCCTTTATATGTCCCATGTATGGCTTGAATGAGTCATATCACTTTGAGGGGCGGTAGTCAGCACTTTTCTCAAATGAAATTATCACATTTACCCATAATGGAAACCATAAAGGTATGATATAAATTAAAAATACAGAAGCATGAAGAAAAAATAAACATAATATATATCATATATAAATATAGTTCAATCATAATGGAATCCATGAGAGTAAGTAGGAGATAATTGAACAATCATCGTTTCGTGAGGCGTTAGTTTTCCATCCACAGAAACAGTATGTTATTGACCCATTATGTAGATGTGTGTGTAAGAATAGTTTCAATCCTTATCATAAAAAAACATAGTGTGTTGAGGATTCTGGTGTGGTTATAAAATAATTTAATAAAAAGAGTTTAGGGGATTGTAGAAGTAAAACAAAAGAAAAGAGTTTAAGAGAAATTGTTACCTTTAATTTGGGTAACTCCGTTTGGTTTGAACCAAAAGGACTTATTGAAGTGCCTTATTCCTAAAGCAAGGATTTTAGGAGGAGGAGGGGTATGTAGGGATATTAATTTGGAAGAGTTTGGATGATCCAATATGCTTTATAATTGTGAGTACTAGGTCATAGATTAGGGTTTGTTATAAGGGGGAGGAGGGGCTCTTTAGGAAAGAGTGGAAATATTATTATATTATACAATGATTTTCGGTTTCTAAATGGCCAAAACTTATTAAAGTAAAATATTAAATGACACATGTTATAAATAAAACCATCCAATAATAATTGGATAGGTTTTTTATATTGTTTTAATCTTTGTAATATTATTTATTTAATCATTTATTAATGAGGTAAACACTACATCATTACTGTGTCATAAATAATTTTATTTATTTGATGTCTAAAAATTAAAAAAAATACCATGATGTAAGATATATTTTTAGCTTTCAAAATAATATTTTTATTCGATGATATAACCAATATAACCTTATGTAAAAAATTAATTTACCAAAAGATATTTGTTTATGTCATCTTTGCCTCTACGTTATGTTAATTAAAATAAAGTGTCATTATCACGCTTATGGTGCTCCATGGGGTCCCAAAATCGTCCAAAGGATGACCATGGTTATCCATGACTCATACAATAAGGTTAAGACGTGTGTTAATGTAATTTTGTATTATTATGATATTTTTTTAACTTGAATTACCCTATTTACCTTTAATTGTGGTAAATAAAAGTAAAATGTTACTATTGACTAAAAGTTATTTTCATCTTATTGAACCTCATTTTACTTACTAATGACAACCATGTATGATGGATTTTTTAAATTTAATTCAAAAAAGATTTAAAATTACATTTAAATGAGAAATTCGTATTTTTTACTACTACTTAGTGGTTTCACTATTTATCAAAAATTGATGTTTTTCAGAAAAATACCAAAAATTCATCCTAAGTTATATTTGATGTTATAAATATAAAAATGGTGTATATTTTAGCAGATTTAAAACATAAATGTTGGATTAATTAATTTAAAACTAATTCCCATTGTCAAAACTAAATTCTTGTTTAAAAAAAATATTGACTATCAAAAGATTGACACTTGTTTATATCGAATTTCAAAGTGAAATTAATTCAAATGACCAACATTGAATTAAGTGGAAAAAATATAATCTAATTACACATTAAACCCAATTAAAAGATAATATAACCCTATAAATAAATTATATTAAAAGGTAGTTTTGAATTAAAATATAGTATTTTTCACTATCCATCAAAAAAATAATTTTATCAGAATAATACCAAAATTTTACCCAAAGTGAATTTCAAGGTCCCGATTCTAAAGATGAATTTTATTTTTTTTCTTTCAAATAGAGAATATAAAAGTGACCAAACCTATATTTAAAGAGGGTTCACCATTGAAAGGTTGTAAATAATCCATTTAAAGAATATTAGAGTGTTTATTCTTAAAATCATAATTTATATTTTTTAAATCCTCAAAATTTTTATTGGGTAAATGTAAAAACATTTAACAAACATGTATAATCAAATTGTAGTCAGTTTTGTTCATTCCCGCCAAAACAATGGCTCGATGTTAATTACCATTTAAAATAACAATTTTATATTTTTAGTGTGCAACATAAGATTTCAAAAAACATGTTGTTTTCTATAGGGTAACCCATCGAACAAATAAACCCCTTTAAAGAAAAATTAATATTTAATTCAAAAATATTAATAAAAATGAAATTTTTTTATTTCTTTATTTACCTGGGATGTTACATCCTTCCCCCCTTTTGGAATTTTTTTCCTTGCAACTTTATTCATTTATCAAATAAATGTAGGTATTTATCCCTCAGAGCATTTTCAGATTCCAATGTTGCCTCTTCAACCATTTGGATTTTTCACAAAACCTTTACCAGGTGAATTACATTGTAGTTATCACAGATACATAGGGAGTTACGTTGGAATACACATCACAGTATATTCCCTATATATCATAGGAGAGATATTCACATTTACATCCCTCAAGTTACCCAATGCATTTGAGAGCTATCTCGGGCTTACATGCCCAAGGATTATCACTGAACCACCCGTATATGTAAACAATGCCCAAGAACCATAATCACTACACATAACACAAGCATAAAGAAAATATAACATTTCCAAATTCTAGTCACAATATATCATTTAAATATATTGACATAATCAATCTATTATCGAAACCATTTTTGATACCAAAATATGTAAAAGAGTATATGATATTTATTTTCCTTTAAAAAAACTATGTCTTGTAAAGGAAGCCAAAGATCTAATAATACTTGATGCGGCGAAAAACCCGTTTTCATCGCGTACGTTAAAAATAAACATTCCTTTTTGTCGTTTAGTAAAATGCTTCATAGAAAAAATATTCTCTTTGAATGAAAAGAAAATTCAAAGGGTTTTATACACCGTATAAAAGAAAGTCATGTATTAATAAAAATATGCCTCAATGAAAGGAGATTGAGTCGAAGACCCTTACCTCATTTTTTACTTGACCCGTTCATTCTTTAATATCCTGAATAACAATCTAAAGATAATTTATGCTTTTTTAAGAACATTTTCAAGTTTATTATTCCTTTTATATCACTTATTACCATGTTATAAACATTTTGTAAAAATTTATGTTAATAATGGTTGTTTTGTCGATATTTGGTACTTGAGTCAAAAATGAACTTCTTATAATTACAAGTTGTTCATGTGGTCAAAATTCCATTTTCACCTGAATGATATTCATGATTTAGATATCATATTTATCATATATATCATGTATATATGTGTATTTATAACAGTACATAACATCTGGATATAAGAAATGAAATGCACTGTTCAAGGAGATGGTAAGTCGTACGTACACATTAGCACTACTTTCATTTCTATTTCATATTTTAATGGAATGAAAACATAATTTTACATATATATATTATAATTCCATTATAATATCAAAGATAATTTCATTAAATCCATTCTTTATATGTCCCATGTATGGCATGAATGAGTCTTATCACTTTAAGGGGGTGGTAGTCCATACATCCTCAAATGAAATTATCGGGTTTACCCATAATAGAAACAATAAAGGTATGATATAAATGTAAAATACAGAATCATAAAGAAAAAATAAACATAATATATATCATATATAAATATAGTTCCATCATAATGGCCACCATGAGAGGCGGTAGGAAATAATTTAACAATCGTCATTTCATGAGGTGTTAGTTTTCCATCCAGAGAAATAGTATGTTCTTTACCCAATAGATCGATCTGTGTGTAAGTATATTTCGAATACATATCATAAAAACAACCTATTTTGTTGAGGATACTGGATTTGTCATAAAATAAAGAAATAAAAAGAGTTTAGGAGGTTGGAAAAGTAAAATAATAGAAAAGAATTTAAGGGAAATGGTTACCTTTAATTCGGGTAACACCCTTTGGTTTGAATCAAAAGGACTTATTGATGTGCCTTTTTCCTAAGGTAAGGCTACTAGGAGGAGGAGAGGGATGTAGGGAGCTTAATTTGGTAGAGTTTGGATGAGACAAGGGGCTTGAGATGTGTGACAAATGGGTTAGAGGTGAGGACTTTTTATAAGACGGTGGAGGGGCTCTTTAGGATTGTGTGAAAATATTATTTTATTATAGAATTATTTTCGGTTTCTAAATGTCCAAAACTAATTAATGTCTAAGATAAGATGAATCGTGGTCAAAATAAAATCATCCATAAAAAATTGTATAGGATTTTCATATTATTTTAATCTTTATAATATTATTTATTTAAATCATTTATTAATAAGGTAAACACTGTATAATTATTGTGTCATAAATAAATTTATTTATTAGATGTCTAAAAAATAAGAAAATTCCATTATATAGGAAATAATTTTATCTTTCAAAAAAAATATTTATAGTCTATGAGAAATCCTATATAACTCTGTAAAAATTAATTTACTCAAAGATATTTGTTCATGTCATTTTTCCATAACTTTAAATTAATTAAAATAAAGAGTCATTATCACACTTATGTGGATATTTGGGGTCCAAAAATAGACCCAAGGATGCCCATGTTCTTCCAAGACTCATCCAATAAGGTTAGGACAAGTTTTCAGGTAATTTTCTATTTTTATGATTTTATTTTTATCTTGAATTACCCTATTTACCTTTAACAATGGTAAATAAAAGTCAAAAGTTACTTTTCACCAAAAATTATTTTCATCTTATTTAACAAAATTTTTCATACTAATAACAACCATGTATTTGATATTTTAGAAATTCAATTCACAGAAGTGGTAAAATATCATTTAAATGAAAAAGTCCAATTTTTAACTACTACTTGGTGGTTTCACGATTCATCAAAAATTGATGTTTTTTCAGAAAAATAACAAAAAATAAGCCTAAGCTATATTTGATATTCAGAATTCAAAAATTATGTATATTTTACCAATTTCCAAACATAGAACTTGGATTAATTAATTTAAAATTAATTCCCGTTGTCAAAATAAAAACCGTGTTTATAAGAAATATTAACTATCAAAAGATTGACACTTATTTATCTCCAATTTCAAAGTGAAATTAATTACAATGACCAAAATTGAATTAAATCAAAAAAATATAATCTAGTTACACTTTAGAACCAATTAAAATATAATCTAACCATATAAATTAATTATATTAAATGGCAGTTTTGAATTAAAATACAGTATTTTTCAAAATTCATCAAAAAAATTATTTTATCAGAAAAATTCCAAAATTTTACCCAAAGTGAATTTTGATGTCCTGATTCTAAATAAGAATTTTATTTTTCTAAATAGAGCATATAAAAGTGACCAAAACTATATTTAATGTGGGTTTACCATCAAAAGGCAGTAAATCTACCTTTTAATGAATATTATAGTATTTATGCTTAAAATCAGATTCTTTCTTATTTTGAGCCTCTAAATTTAATTGGCTAAATGTAAAAAGATTTAACAAACATGTATAATCATATTTTAGTTTTTTATATTCATTGCCCCCAATATAGCGGCTAGGTGTTGACTACAATTTAAAATAATAATGTTATATTGTTTGTGTGCAACGTAAGATTTCAAATAAACTTGTTGTTGCGTATCAGGTACGCCATCAAACATATGAACCCCTTAAAAGTAAAATTAATATTTAATTCAAAAATATTAATAAAATGAAAATATATTATTTTTTTATTTACCGGGGATATTACATCCTTCCCCCTTTTGGGAATTGCATCCTTAAAGTTTTATTCAGTTATCAAATAAATGGGGGTATTTATCCATCATATCATTTTCATATTCCAATGTTGCCTCTTCAACCATATAGTGTTTCCACAAAACCTTTACCTAGTGAATTACCTTGTTCTACAACACATGCTCTCTATGGTCAATTATATGGACTGGTTGTTTCTCAGAAGAGAGATTCTCTTTCAACTGAACTAACTCTGGACTTAAAACATGAAATGGATCTGGAAAATAAATTTTCAACATCGAAACATGAAAAAAAATTGTGTACATGGGAAAAACATTGAGGTAAATACAATCTATACGCAACTAATCCAACTTTCTCCAGGATTTCATAAGGTCCAATGAACCTCAGACTCAAAATTCTCTTCTTACCAAAATGCATCACAATTTTTCATGGACAAACATTGAGAAAGACATGATCACCTACCTCAAAAGAAAGATCCTTACTCCGATTATCCGCATAACTTTTATGCCCACTCTGAGCTATTCTCATATGCTTCTGAATAAAAATGTCTTTTTCTACCATATCCTCTACCAATTCTAGTTCCATCAACTTCCTTTCCCCTACTACATCCCAAAAAGCTGGAATTCAATGCTGCTTCCCATATAATGCCTCAAATTGAGTCGTCTGTATACTGGAATGAAAACAATTATTATAGGAAAATTTAACCAAATAAATATGTTGGTCCCAACTTCCCTGGTAATCCAGTGAACAAGCACGTAGCATATCCTCCATGTTCTAAATTGTTTGTTCTGAATTCCCATCTAAGTGCAGATGAAAAGCATTAATAAAATTTAATTCAGTGCCCAACGACTTGTGAAGGCCTTTCCAATAGTTAGAAGTTAACCTGGGATCACGATTAGATACAATGGAGAAATAACTCCATTCAACCAAACTATCTCTTTTACATACAACTGAGAAAGTTTATCTAGAGAAAAAGTGTCTCAAATAGGAAGGAAATTAGCAGATTTATTCAATCGATCAATAATAACCCAGATTGCATTATTACCTTGAGATGTATTAGGTAATCCCAAAATGAACTCCATTGATACATTTTCCCATTTCCACTCTGGAACCTCTAAATACTGAATCATTCCTTTCGGTAACTTCTACTCTTCTTTAACATGTTGACAAGTCAAACACCTCACAGTAAAGTCAACAATATCCCTTTTAATTCCATCCCACCAGTAATACTCCCGAATATCTATGTACATCTTAATACTACCAGGATAATCTGAAAACAGAGAACTATGAGCATCACATAAAAACTCATTATTAAACTATGAATCACAAGGCACACATAATCTCTTTTCAAACCTCAAAATACAATTATTATCAATGTTAACTTTAAGCAACTTACGATTCTGAACCAAATCTACCTCTAACTACAACTCACTCTCTTCCTTCTGTGATTGCTTAATTCTGTCTGAGAAAGATTATTTCACTGACACCTGAAACAAAAGAGAAGAATTTCCTACACCAAAAAATTCTATGCCAATGTTATGCAAATCAAAAACTAAAGGATCTCAGTCCAAATGTAGCATGGTTAATGAAGCATTACTTTTTAGACTCAAAGCATCAGCCACTTTATTTTCTTTTCCAGGATGGTAAAGGATTGTGCAATCACAATCCTTGATTAATTCCAACCATCTCCTTTTTCTCATGTAAAATTATTTCTGACTGAATATAAACATCAAACATTTTTTGTCAGTATATATTTCACAATTTACTCTATAAAAATGATGCCTCTAAATTTTGAAAGAAAAAGTAACAGCAGCTAATTCCAAATAATGGGTAGGGTAATTAAACTCATTAGGATTCAACAGACGTAAAGCATAAGCAATTACCTGATCATTCTACATAAAGTCACAACCAAGTCCTTTCAACGAAGCATCACTGTAAATAAAAAAATCACCATTTCTGGAAGGCAGTTCCAAAACTAGATCATTCACCAATCTTCTTTTCAATTCATAAAATAAATCATCACTTTCTATTGTCCAAACGAACTTACACTTTTTTGAGTTAACATAGTCAGTGGGCTAGATAACCATGAAAAATTCTCAACAATCGATCAGTAATAACCTTCCAAACCAAGAAAACCATGGACCTCTTTTATATTTGTTGGTATTTTCCATTCTTCAACAACTCTTGTTTTATCAAGATCAAAATTTATGCCATTTTTTGAAACAATGTGACCAGGGAATGAAATTTTCTGTAACCAAAATTCACACATTCTGAATTTCCCCAATAGTTTCTTTTCATTTAAGTATTATAAGACAACCCTAAATGACTTTCGATATCCTATTAACTTTTATAATAACCCAAAATATCATCAATGAACACAACCATAAACTTATCCAAGATATCATGGAAAATTCTATTCCTAAGATCCATGAATACTGTAGGTGCATTAGATAAACCAAAAGGCACATATACAAATTCATAATGGCCATATCTAGTATGAAACAAGGTCTTTAGAATATCTGTTTATTTTACTTTCAATAGATGGTACCCTGAACTCAAGTCAATCATTCAAAAATAATGAGCTCCCTGGAGTTGATCAGACAAATCATCGATATGAAGAAAAAGATACCTGTTATTAACTATGATGTTATAAAATGATCTATAATCAATGAAAAGTCTCATTGATCCATCTTTCATTTTAACTAATAAGACTGGGACACCAAATGGTGATGTGCTAGGTTGAATGAAACCTTTATCTAATAACTCTTTCAATTGCTTCTTTAACTCGAAAAGTTCAATTTTAGCTATTCGATAAGGGGTTATGAAATTTTCCTAGCATCAGGAATTAAGTCAACAGTAAATTCAACTTCCTGATCAGGTATAATACCAGACAACTCATCAAGAAAACAATCAAGGTACTCATTTACCACTAACACATCATTAATTTGAATAGTTCCTTTATTTTCAATAATATGTGTAAGGTAAAATTCATTTCCACCTTTTACTAGTTTCTCAGCTTCTTAATATGTTATCAAAATAAGGGTTCATTCTTGTAAAAAAAACTAAAAATCTGCCTAAAAAGAAACTACTTTAGCTCTGCAGTCAGTATTATGATGATAAATAGAAATCCAATCCATACCCAAAATAATATCAAACTCTACCAGAGGAAAAATAATAAGGATTTCAAGTAGATTCTTTCTGCACACAAGGACATGAAGGTTCTTATAGTTTTTTTAATCTCATCATTTCATCCCCGTTTTTTACTATAAGTTCAGGATTTATATCTTGATATGGAATTCCCAATTTACTAGAAATCTTCTCAGAAATTAATATATGTGTAGACACTGAATGAAACAACACATTGGCATAATCTGAACAAACAAATTGTTTACCTGATACTACTTCATTTGATTTCCCAACATCAATTGATCTAGTTGCAAAGGATTTCCCCACACCTTTCTTCTTGTAGTCTAGCTACATTCCCTTAGTTGAGTTCTTCTTTGGACACCCATTTTCATAATGACCCATTTTGTTGCACATAAAACATTTTACTAACTATAAATCAGATTTTGTCTTAACATTATCCTGATCTTTTTTAGTGAAATAATGATCCTTATGTCCCATTTTACCACATCAGTAGCACTAACCTGAATTCAAAATAAATTCACCTGCATGGTTTTTTCCACAGTTTTTACAAACTGTAAACATTAGTTTCTTACCATCCTTCATTTTTGAAGAGTTCTTCCCCTTCGCCTGCCATCTTGACCTTTTATTCTATTGTTTGACAAAGAACACATGATCATTGAAAAACTCCATTTCCACCTCCGAACATCAAAGAAGTTTATCATAACTTTTGAACTCATGAGAAGCTAAATCTCTTCAATACTTTGGCATTAATACTGAGTAAAAACAGTTGGTTTTGATATCAAGATCTCATATGCAATTTGGAGCATACCAAGCTAGTCGAGTGAATTTTTCTTAATAAGAATCCACAGATTCATCCTCCTACCTCAATTATGGGAATTGTTTTTCCATCCTAACAAAAACCACCTTAGGGAAATTTTTCTCAAGAAAAATACCTTTGAATTTATCCCAAACAAAAGAATCAATCTCCTCACTATCCCTGATATTTTTCACCATCGACCAACACTTATCATCTTCACCTTCATAACGGTAAATAAAATGACTAACATTTTGACGTTACGAACACCCCATGACATTGAACATCATTTCTAGTTCTTTAATCCACCCTTATGCTAGCTCATGATTAGATGATCCTCTGAATGATGGGGGGATGTTGCCTCATGAAATGATCCCCTACTGACGTGTTCCTATGTGGTTTATTTGGATGATCTCATTCTTGGATACCAACAACATTTATAGCATGAGTAAACTATTCCATCACTACAACAAACTATTAAATTTCGATTCTGACTATCTCAGGTTGATTATTTGGAAGGTTTCCTTCCTCGTGATGTTGTCCAAACATAGCTTCCATGTTTCCTCTATGAAAACCCATTCTGAAAATTGATATATCTTAGGTGAAGCAACATGGTAATATATAAATACTATATAATTTCAATATTAAAATAAATTAATATGTGGATATTAATTTAACAATACCCAAACTCCTAACATCATCTAAACTGACCTCTGATAGAAACTATAAGGACTCAGACTTATATCATTACCTAATCTTTGAATTAAATGAATAATTCACATTGGGGATCTTTTTAGGTTTAGAGTTTTAGATAATTAGGGAATACCTATTGTATTTCTATTCAAGAATTACAAAATAGACACTTATACTAAGTTTCCATTTTTTTAATAAAATAAAAACTCTTGAAAAAAAAGATTCATGTATAGTTAATGTTTTAGAAAACATGACTTTTTTTATCCCATCCATGACCCTATTCATCTTTAATTCCTGTGAAACACATTTCAAAACATGGGATGAGCATAAAAAGCCCAGTAAGGGTTATAAAAAAAAGAAAGAAAACATTAGTTCCTCATTACATACATAACATAAGATCCTTAACATACATCATTAAATCATAAAATTTGTGAATAACACATAGAAATCATAAATCATAAAGGTAACTTGTGGCATCCATATCATACTTACAGTGTAGCTATCACAACTATATAAAGAGTTACATTTGAAAACCCATCAAAGTATATTCCCTAAATCTCTTAAGAGAAACATTTACATTTACCACTGTCACGTTACCCAATGCATTGGGGAGCTATCTCGGGCTCACCTGCCCAAGGTTTATCACAGTACAATCTATATACATAAACAATGCCCAAGAACCATAATCACAACACATAACACAAGTATAAAAAAAAGATAACATTTCCAAATTGCAATAACAATATATCATTTAAATATATTGACATAATAAATCCATTATAAAAAAAATTTAAATACCAAAATACACAAAAGATTATATGGTATTTATTTTTCCTTTAAAAAAACTATGGCTTGTTGAGGAATCCAAAGAACAAATAATAGTCGTGGAGGCAGAATGGTCGTTGTCACCGCGTACGTTAAAAAGAAACCTTATTTTTTGTGATTTAGTAAAACGCTTCATTGGAAAAAGATTCACATTAATGAAAAGAAAAGTAAAATCGGATTATACACCATATAAAGGAAAGTAGTTTATAAATCTAAATATGCCTCAATGGAAGGAGATTAGGACGAAGTCCCTTACCTCGTCTCCGACTTCACCCGTTCATTATTTAATCTCATGAATAATAAACTAAAGTAAATTTATACTATATGAAGAACATTTTTAAAGTTTATTATTCCTTTTATATCACTTATTACCATTTTATAATCATTATTTAATCATTTATCTAAATAATGGTTGTTTTGTCAATATTTGGTACTTGAGCCAAAAATTTACTTCTTATAATTACAAGTTGTTCCTGTGGTCAAAATTCCATTATCTCCAAAATTATATTCACGATTTAGATATCATATATATCATATATATCCAGTATATATATGCAGATATAACAGCACATAACATTTGGAGATAAGAAATGAAATGCATCGTTCATAGAGACAGTAAGTCGTACGTACGCATGAATGCAACTTTCATTTATATTTCATATTTTAATGGAATGAAAACATAACCTTATTTAGATATATTATAATTCCAGTATAATATCACATATAATTTCATTAACTCTATCCTTTATATGTCCCACGTATGGCATGAATGAGTCATATCACTTTGAGGGGCGGTAGTCCGCACTTCCTCAAATGAAATTATCGCATTTACCCGTAATGGAAACCATAAAGGTATGCTATAAATTAAAAATATAGAAGCATAAAGAAAAAAACATAATATATATCATATATAAATATAGTTCCATCATAATGGAAACCATGAGAGGCAGTAGGAGATAATTGAACAATCATCGTTTCATGAGGCGTTAGTTTTCCATCCACAGAAACAGTATGTTCTTTACCCATTAAGTAGATGTGTGTGTAAGAATAGTTTCAATACTTATCATAAAAAAACCTAGTGTGTTGAGGATACTGGTGTGGTTATTAAATAATGTAATAAAAAGAGTTTAGGGGATTGGGGAAGTAAAATAAAAGAAAAGAGTTTAAGAGAAATTGTTACCTTTAATTTGGGTAACTCCGTATGGTTTGAACCAAAAGGACTTCTTGAAGTGTCTTATTCCTAAAGAAAGGCTTTTAGGAGGAGGAGAGGTATGTAGGGAGATTAATTTGGAAGAGTTTGGATGGTCCAATATGCTTTATAAGTGTGAGTACTGGTTCATAGAGGAGGGTTTTTTATAAGGGGTAGGAGGGGCTCTTTAAAAAAGAGTGGAAATATTATTATATTATACAATGATTTTCGGTTTCTAAATGTCCAAAACTAATTAAAGACAAATATAAAATGACACATGGTATAAATAAAACCATTAAATAATAATTGGATAGGTTTTGTATATTTTTTTAATATTTGTAATATTATTTATTTAAATCATTTATTAATGAGGTAAACACTACATCATTACTGTGTCATAAATAACATTATTTATTTGTTGTCTAAAAATTTAAAAAAATACCATGATGTAAGATATATTTTTAGCTTTAAAAATAATATTTTTATTCGATGATATAACTAATATAACCTTATCTAAAAATTAATTTACTAAAATATATTTGTTTATGTCATGTTTTCCTCTACGTTGAGTTAATTAAAATAAAGTATCATTATCACTCTTATGGTGCTCCATGAGGTCCCAAAATCGTTTAAAGGATGCCCATGGTTGTCCCTGACTCATCGAATAAGGTTAAGATGAGTGTTAATATAATTTTGTATTATTAAGATATTCTTTTTAACTTGAATTACCCTATTTACCTTTTATTGTGGTAAATAAATGTCAAATGTTAATATTGATCAAATATTATTTTCATCTTATTGAACCTCATTTTACTTACTAATGGAAACCACGTATGATCGAGTTTTAAAATTCAATTCAAAAAAGCTGTAAAATTTCATTTAAATGAAAAAGTCATGTTTTCAACTACTACTTAGTGGTTTCACTATTTATCAAAAATAGATGTTTTTCAGAAAAATACCAAAAATTCAGCCTAAGATATATTTGATATTCGAAATTTAAAAATGATTTATATTTTACTAGATTAAAAACATAGATGTTGGATTAATTAATTTAAAATTAATTCCAATTGTCAAAACTAAAATCTAGTTTTAAATAAATATTAACTATCAAAAGATTGACACTTGTTTCTGTCCACTTTCAAAATGAAATTAATTCAAATGACCAACATTGGATTAAGTGGAAAAAATATAATCTAATTACACTTTAAAACCAATTAAAATATAATCTATCTCTATAAATAAATTATATTAAAAGGTAGTTTTGAATTAAAATACAGTATTTTACACTATTCATCAAAAAATTAATTTTATCAGAATAATACCAAGATTTTACCCAAAGTGATTTTTAAGGTCCTGATTCTAAAGATGAATTTTTTTTTCAAATAGAGCATATAAAAGTGACCAAAACTATATTTAAAGAGGGTTCACCATCAAGAGGCTATAAATCAACCATTTAAAGAATATTAGAGTGTTTATGCTTAAAATCATATATTTTTTATTTTTTAAAGCCTCAAAATTTTTATTGGATAAATGTAAAAACATTTAAAAGACATGTATAATCATATTATAGTTAGTTCTGTTCATTCCCACCAAAATAATGGCTCGACGTTAATTACCATTTAAAATAACAATGTTATATTTTTAGTGTGCATCGTAAGATTTCGAAAAACATGTTGTTTCCTATAGGGTAAGCCATCGAATATAGAAACCCCTTTAAAATAAAATTAATATTTAATTCAAAAATATAAATAAAAATTAAAATGTTCTATTTGTTTATTTACCTGGGATGTTACATCCTTCCCCCCTTTTGGAAATTGTTTCCTTGCAATTTTATTCATTTATCAAATAAATGTGGGTATTTATCCCTCATAAAATTTTCATATTCCAATGTTTCCTCTTCAACCATTTGGGTTTTTCACAAAACCTTTACTGGGTGAATTACATTGTAGCTATCTCAGCTACATAGGGAGTTACGTTGGAATACCCATCACAATATATTCCCTAAATATCTTAGGAGAGATATTAACATTTACCTCCCTCATGTTACCCAAGGCATTTGAGAGCTATCTAGGGCTTACATGCCCAAGTATTATCACTGAACCACCCGTATACGTAACAAATGCCCAAGAACCATAATCACAACACATAACACAAGCATAAAGAAAATATAACATTTCCAAATTCTAGTCACAATTTATCATTCAAATATATTGACAAAATAAATCTATTATCGAAAACATTTTTGATACCAAAATATATAAAAGAGTATATGATATTTATTTTCCTTTAAAAAACTATGGCTTGTTAAGGAAGCCAAAGATCTAATAATACTTGTTGCGGAGGAAAATCCGTTTTCATCACGTACGTTAAAAATAAGCATTACTTTTTGTCGTTTAGTAAAACGCTTCATAGAAAAAATATTCCCTTTGAATGAAAAGAAAATTCAAAGGGTTTTATACATCGTATAAATGGAAGTTGTGTATTAATAAAAATATTCCTCAATGAAAGGAGATTGAGTCGAAGTCCCTTACCTCATTTCCGACTTGACCCGTTCATTCTTTAATCTCCTGAATAACAAGCTAAAGATAATTTATACTTTCTTAAGAACCTTTTTCGAGTTTATTATTCCTTTTATATCACTTATTACCTTGTTATAAACATTATGTAATCATTTTAGTTAATAATGGTTGTTTTGTCGATATTGGGTACTTGAGTTAAAAATGAACTTCTTATAATTACAAGTTGTTCAGGTGGTAAAAATTCCCTTATCTCCAGAATGATATTCATGGATTAGATATCATACATAGCATATATATCCTTTATATATATGTATTTATAATAGTACATAACATTTGGAGATAATAAATGAAATGCACTGTTTATGGAGACGGTAAGCCGTACGTACACATGAACGCTACTTTTATTTCTATTTCATATTTTAAAGGAAATAAAACCAAATTTTACATAAATATATTATAATTATAGTATAATATCACATATAATTTCATTAACTATATCCTTTATATGTCCCACATAGGGCATGGTCGTGTCATATCACTTTGAGGGGGCAGTAGTCCGCACTTCCTCAATTGAAATTAACGTGTTTACTCATAATGGAAACCATAAAGGTATGATATAAATGAAAAATACAAAATCATAAAGAAAACATAAGCATAATATATATCATATATAAATATAGTTTGTTCATAATGGCCACTATTAGAGGTAGTAGTAGATAATTGAACAATCATCCTTTCGTGTGGCGTTAGTTTTCAATCCACAGAAACAATATATTTTTTACTGATTAGATGGAGTTGTGTGTAAGTATAGTTCAAATCATTATCATAACAACAACCTAGTTTATTAAGGATTCTAGTTATTTTATAAGATTAAGGAATAAAAGAGTTTAGGGGGTTGGAGAAGTAAAATAAAAGAAAACAATTTAAGTGAAACTGGTACCTTTAATTCGGGTAACTTCCTTTGGTTTGAACCAAAAGGACTTCTTGAAGAGCCTTATGCTAAAGGTAAGGCTTCTAGGAGGAGGATAGGGATGTAGAGAGCTCAAATGGGTAGAAGTTGGAAGATCCAAGGGGCTTGAGATGTGTGAGTAATGGGATAAAGGTGGTGGATTTTTATAAGGGGGGAGGGGATCTTTAGGAAAGTGTGAGAATATTATTTTATTATACAATGATTTTCAGTTTCTAAAGGTCCAAAACTAATTAAATTTGAAGATAATATAAATAATGGTCGAAATAAAATCCTAAAATAATAATTTTATAGGTTTTGGAGATTCTTTTATTCATAATAATATTATTTATTTAAATCATTTATTAATGAGGTAAACACTACATCATTATTGTGTCATAAATAATTTTATTTATTTGATGTCTAAAACTTATAAAAAATAGAAAGATGTATAGAATCTCTTTTTCATTCAATAGAATTTTTACAGTTGAATAGATAACTTGTATAACCCTATATAAACATTAATTTAATAAAATATATTTGTTTATGTCATTTTTTCCTTTAATTTAAGTTAATTAAAATAATGTGTCATTATCTCTATTAAGTGGATCTATAGGGTCCCAAAATTTCCCCAAGTATGCCAATGGTCGGTCATGACTCATAAAATAAGGTTAGTACAAGTTTTAAAATAATTTATTATTATTATGATATCCTTTTTACCTTGAATTACCCAATTTACCTTTAATAGTAGTAAATAAAAGTCAAAAGTTAAAATTCACCAAAAAATATTTTCATCTTATTAAACCACATTTTACTTACTAATAACAACCATTTATATCAGATTTTCTAAAAAAAATTCACAGATGTTTTAAAATTTCATATAAATTAAAAACATATATTTTTAACTACTACTTAGTGGTTTCACTATTCATCAAAAATTGATGTTTTTTCAGAAAATTACCAAAACGTCAGCCTAAGATATATTTGATATTCAGAATTAAAAAATGATGTCTATTTTACCAAATTCAAAAAATAGAAGTTTGAATAATTAATTTAAAATTAATTCTCGTTGTCAAAACAAAAAAGCATGTTTTTAAGAAATGTTAACAATCATAAGATTGACACTTATTTTTGTCCAATTTAAAAGTGAAATTAAATAGAATGAAAAACATTGGATTAAATGGTAAGAATATAATCTAATTACACTTTAATACCAATTAAAAGATAGTCTAACCATGTAAATAATTTATATTAAAAGGCGGTTTGGAATTAAAATACAGTATTTTCACTATTCCTCAAAAAATTAATTTTTTCAGAAAAATACCTAAATTTTAGCCAAAGTGAACATTAATGTCCTGATTCTAAAGAAGGATTTTATTTTTTTTCAAATAAAACATATAAAGGTGTCAAAAACTCAATTTAATGAGGGTTCGCCATCAAAAGGTGGTAAATCGACCTTTTAAATTATATTAGAGTACTTATGCTTAAAATTGGGTTCTTTCTTATTTTAAGCCTCAAAATTGTATTGGATAAATGTAAAAACATTTAAAAAATAATGTATAATCATACTGTAGTTAGTTCTATTCATTCCCTCCAATACAACGGATAGGCGTTAATTACCATTTAAAATAATAATATTATATTGTTAGTGTGCAACATATGATTTCAATGAAACCCATTTTTTCGTATCGAGAATGCCATCGAACATTGCTAACCTTTAAAGTAAAATTATTATTTAAGTCAAAAAAATTTATAAAAATGAAAATGTACTACTTCTTTATTTACCTGGGATGTTAAACTAAACTCTAGCACACCATTCCCACGAGCAGCTCATCTTGCATACCAGTCACCTCACTTAGTATCCTTGAAATGAATCCACCATAGAACCACCACTGTCACACCACTTAAGATCATCCAAAAACATGACCAGCTTTCAAAAGACCTTCCCATGGCCCATTCACCGATCCATAACTCCAATCGGCACTATTTGTACCTGATCTGGCCCTTCTATCACACAATACGACTTTTCCAAAAAGTATCACCACACGCACTCTCATACCCAAGTATAGAAACCCATCAAGAACCTAATCACATGTTCTTACTCATAATCCTAATCATTCTTACCCAAATCCAATGGTTTCACACTCTCATAGACCGTGATTTCATCGCCGACTCACACTCCCATGAGTCTTGTCCCATCAAACCTAGGATCACACTCCTACCATGATGATCATCCCCCCCTACAGGTTAGGATCACCCAACAGTCTAAGGCATCCCACCCATCCCAAGGATATCCACACTAGCACCCACCACACGGGGGGTCTTTCCAAATCCATGGAAACCTACCAATGCTCCCACCACACTATGAGCAAGTCCATCCAAAAACCACCAA
The DNA here is from genome assembly GCA_963277665.1 of Viscum album. Lineage (NCBI taxonomy): Eukaryota > Viridiplantae > Streptophyta > Magnoliopsida > Santalales > Viscaceae > Viscum > Viscum album. Next base: position 1,685,007,141 of record OY728141.1, on the reverse strand, counting down.
GACAGGAACGATGGCAGTCTTTCCCTCTAAACCAACATTGATAAGAGAAACTATTTAAACACATAATATTTTAAAAGTCCAAGGATTTTCCTATGAAATTTTCAACAATCCTTAGGGTTATTGTTTGACCATCATATCTAGTTTAGTATAATTTTGATTAAGAATCTATATGGTAAAACACCATATAGGTTATTTTCAAAACTTTAAAAACATATCCCATCCCAACAAAACTTACAGTTCTATTTTACCATGGAAACTCGTGATCATCCTCATATAACCTTCCGAACATACCATAACTTCATCATATCATCATTATGGTATCAAATTCTCATACCAACCTATGATGGGTCTCCACACAACCATCGATGAAGGGACTGTATTTCCATACTTTAATATACGTATGTTGTAATACCCACGTGACATATCATGAAAAGGAAATACATCAAGGTCCATTTGAGGATAATTTCAATAATAAGTTTTACAGAAAAATGTTATATAAGTTGTCGTTGACACATTAAATAGTCGAACTCCCATAAAAAACAACAACATGAAAGCAAACATATGTCATGTGAATCATATGTGCCTACCATATGCATGAAAACAAAAAACCATTTCTATAATTCAAGATCCACAAACATTAAAAAAATTTAAACCCAAAAAACATGTGTGTCACGTGAGGTGAAATCAAACAACCATTACATAAAAAACCTAGAACAATAATCCCATACCATTGGTAACCAGGAATTCCTTCCCGAACAGTTGTTATCAACACACTTGTCTCATGTCCATCATAAGCTATAACACATTACAAAACCATCTATCTATAATCCCCAAATTATAAAATATTGAAATATCTTATTATATCTATTTTTACCCCCCCAGGCCACATGACAATGTGTGGGTCAGAGTGTCATGAGGCCTGAAGAACACCTACATTAATTCTTACAGATACTAACTAGTTGAAAGTGCTTAAAACATGAATTGGTAAGATTATGTCATCAATATCCAATAAAAAAAAAATAAACTACCAACTAAAATCCACATGAGATCACACATAATAAATAAGAATCTAGTCACAGATATGATGTCATCATATAAAACATACAACTGATCACCCACTAGGGAAATCCCAAATTAAAATTAAAATAAAACACAATGCAAGAACACTAGCCCTACCATAGAGGAAAAATCAGTTTTTGCTAAGGGTTATTCATGAAGGACTGTGATATCATTACAAATAATCTCAAATGTCAAAATATTTTTGATGGATGGAGAATTATGTCATAAAAAGGTACAAATACCGAGTTATTTATAATTGAATTCTCCTTTCATTGTAAAAACTCGTAGAAGTAACTCCCACTATTTGTTAGGGAAATAATATTTGTGTTGAAACACCTCCATCCATTGTAAATACTATTATTATGAAAAAACATTATTATGATGGATATACACTTCCTTCTCAAATAACATAACTTGTAAGGGAAAGCATTCTCTATCTCAATACTTTATCGATGATGTAAAAAAATCTAAATATGGTTGGATGCAATTGCGATAGATCAATGGATCAGTCACAAATGAATTTTCATTTTGTATAATTACTTTTTGGGGTGGATAGTATCTTCAATAGACTCCATCACAAATATCAATATTTGTGATCGAAAATCCATCATAAATAGCCTAATTTTGATAAGGACCAAAACATCACCACCTTCATCAACTTCTCAAACTCTCTCTATTTCTCACAAAATTATCCACTGTATATAGTAAATTGTTTGTTGGAAAGTTTATATAGTTGCATCAATATCTCTATTACAATACACGCATCAGTTCTAATTTTAATTAGTGATAATTTACAATAATAAGAAATAATTACCAGTAATTATCAATAATTGACAATAATTAAGAATAATTGCCAATAATTAGGAATAATTACAAATAATTAGGAATAACTACAAGTAATTACAAAAAAGTATCAATAATTACATATAATTACAAATAATTACTTATAATTATAAATAATTAAATAAAATAATTAATAATAATATATAATAATTACCAATAATTAACAATGATAATCAATAATTAGAAATAATTACCTATAATTACACCCAATTAACATTAATCACTAATAATTATCAATAATTACCAATAATTAGAGACAATTTCAGTAATTTAGCATTAATTGCTAATAATTAGCAATAATTTCTAGTATTTATAAATAATTACCATTAATTGGGAATAATTGAAAATAATTAGTAATAATTACCAATAATTACCAATAATTACAATTGATAACTTATTATTAGTAATTGTTTCCAATAATTATCTATAATTAATTGTTATTCATTTTAATTACTAGAAACTAGTAATATTTGGAAGTAATTTCAAATTATTAAACATAATTACCAATAATTTCTTATAAATTACAATGATTACGAATATTTAGAAATACCTACTGATAATTATTAATAATTACTAATTTTTAATGATAATTAGTAATAATTAATAGTAATTAGTGACAATTACTTTTAATTTGTAATAATTACCATTGATTAGTAATAATTACTAATAACTATAAATAATTAGTAATAATTATCCTCAATTAGAATAGATTGGCAATAATTGTCATTAATTATTAATAATTCACAATAATTACCACTAAATAGAAATAAATTATAGTAATTAAAAATAATTTCATTTAAATATGAATATTTACAAGTAACTCAGAATAATTACTAATTAATAGAAATAATTACTAGTAATTAGTAATAATTTCTTGTGACTAGAAATAATTTCTAACAATTATAAATAATTGAAAATATTTAGAAATAATTACCCACATTTGGTAATAATTATTTTATGACAACGAATAATTTCTACTAATAAGTAATATTTTTCAAAAATAACAATTAATTGGTCTTAATTGCCAGAAGGTGATATTTATTACCTATAATTGGTAATATTCCCATTTTTATTTTATTTTCATCATACTATCCCTTATTTTATCTAATTAATAGTGAGAAATATTTCTAATTAGTATTGTTTTTTTAGAAAAAATGGAATAAGGCAGATGAAATAAGTTATTACATGAACAAATTAGATAAATCAAATCAAAAAATCAAAATTTTCTAGTATAAATCATGCACATATTGGTCGTTTGAAACCATTTTTACCATTTGTTTCATCAAAATGATTTTCTTAAAAGGAAAATTAAGTATCTATGTATGAATTGTGATCTGTTGAGATTTGAAATGTTTAATAATTATGGGGTGCATCTATTATGTTTTTTTAGAAGGATTTTGTTTTAGGGTATATACATGGTGAAAAAAAATTAGAAGAAGATATATTTTATTTTTCAAAATCCATCATGGATTCAAATATTAGTATAAAAGGTTTTTGGCACTTATTTTCAAAAATAGAAACATGGATTGTTAATTCAAATCTTGAGTTGGAGGTCTCTTAATTTTATGAGTTGCTAAAATCTTTTAAGGCGGCCTTATATCCCTGTTATAAGAGAAAAAAATTTGAAGTAGTTGCAAAATTTATGGCTATTAATTTTGATAATGGAATGTCAAATAGTTGATTCAATCAAATATTTATTTGGTTAAAATGTTATTACCTGAGGGAATAAATTTCTTAGAAATTTTTATATATGCAAGATGATGTTCTGTAATTTGGGACTTGGTAATTAGAATATACATGCATGTTTAAATGATTAAATCTTATATTATAAAAAATAGGAGTCATTAATTAATTTTCTTACATGTGGAAAATCGATTTACAAAGTGGTACAATAAGTAATTTTTATATTTACTCCAATTAAATTGTTGAGGTATTTATAGCTTACAACTAGATTATAGTATTTATTTATGTCATATAACATAGCCTCATTTATGACATGGTATAAAACCAATAGTTTTATTAGAAAAAGTTAAAATCTTTATAAGGATGGTGATTCATAGAAACAATTTTAATGGGTGAATCTAACTTATTTTGAAAAAAATAACGTGTGATGGGTATTTTTACTCATAGTTTATTTCCATCTGTTTCTTACGATAATCAATATTCATACTAGACTATTATTATAAATTTTTATTACTTACCTCCATGTATGTTGATAAAGGAACCGTATATATTTTTTACATTACTAATTATAATAAACTGAAAAAAATATTGATGTTTATTTGAATCCACTGATGGCCAAGTCATATTTATTATGGAGTAATAGGGTAACTTCATATGATGTAGTTTTAGAAATGAATTTAATAATGAAAGAAAAATTAATATGGACAATATGGGACTTTCCAACATATGACATGTTATCGAGTTGGAGAAAACACGGTCCAAAATCATGTTTTTACTGTATAAGTGACTAAAAATCATTAATTCTTTTCAATGATAACAAATATTGTTTTTTTAAATGTCTTCATAAATTCCTTATGTAAGATCATCCTTTCTAATGGAACAAAAATAATTTCAAAAATGATAAAATTAAAAGAGATGGACCTTCAGCAATGATCTTGGGAATTGATATAAAATTTACATTCTCTTCATTACTTCCTTTTACCATTGGGCTGACTATAAAATGAAAAAATATAGAATTATTTAGGAAGGATTATAATAGGATAATATAAAATATTTTTTAAGAAATTCCATATTTATATTATGTTTTAGTCTATCATGTGTTAGATTTCATTAATATTAAGAAGAAAAATTATGATAAGAGTTTATATATCATTTTGGACGCATATAGTAAGACTAAAGATACCATAAAGTAATGATCTGATATTGCCAAAAATTTTAGTTTTCTAGAACATGAATTATTCGAAAATAATAGAACAAATAGTTTAATGAATCTAAAAGTGGTTTATGTACTTTATAAATAAAATCATTTATTTAGTGGATTGTAGATTTGAAGTTACCATAATGTTATGTATTAAATTTTTATTAATGTATCTAAAATGGTCATATTAATGGATTAAAAGTCATGATTGGTATGTTATAATGGATAGGTTATTATTGATTGGCATAATAGGGTTTTATGGTTCTTTAAATCGGGATGTGATGATAGAAATTTTATTTTCTCCTGAGACATTTGTGAGGTAATGGTAGACTATGATTTATTGAGTACGATGAAACAAGATAAAATTTTAATTTTATATAAATTGAAAAAATATACTAGATTTATTTGAATCAATGGAAAATTTAATATTACATTTTCCTCATAAAATTTATTTGGGTTGATACCTTTTTTAGGTTTATATCCATATGAGAGATCCATGAAAAAAATTAATAAAAATTAATATAACAAAGAATCAGTTGAATCCTTAATTAATGAAGTGTATTTATAAGTGGAAATTTTTATTTTCTACCCTTATTATTTTAAATTTTAATATCATTAAAAACATAATTGAATGGGTTACAATGAGGGAAATTTTAATAATGTCTTGGGACATCAATCATTAGTATTTAATTAACATGAACTTGGTATTTTGTACTTCATGAATGTGCCTTTCAGATAATGAACAATACATAGATCATACACATGTTCTTCTCAATTGTGAATAAATAATATGATTTCAACATTAATATATAATTTCGCCTATTATTTTTATTTTTTTAATATTAAAATAATATTTATTAATTTTCGCAATATTTGATGATCATATCCAGAAAAATTTCATATTACCCCAACTTCAATAGAAAAATTTCAATAATATAATTTTTCTTTCATATTTAAAATCTTTTTTATGTAAATTTTTCATCGTAGAACAAATAAAAATAATTTATTATTTGTTATATTTGTAATAATTTTTTATTTTTACATTCACCACAACATGTAGATAAAATTGATAATTGACTATGCCTATTGATTAACCCACCATGAATTTTTTTAAATCATATATTTCATATATGATTAGTGGATATAGATTTCATACATGTTATTATAGTGAATAAAAAATAATGAACTATATAGTTTTCTTAAATTTTACGTTTACTTTTATCTGGTAATGAATTATGTAACAATGTTTAGGTTTCCTTGGTTTTTCACTGATAGAGGGTCATGTGTTTATCCGTGAGATGGGATCGTTGAAATTAAATATAAAATACTTCAAGTAGTAATAAAACCATTTTTGTTGACCCATCAAACACATTAAATTCATTATGAAAATAATTAAATTACTTCAATAGATTTAATTGACTAGTGGAATGTAATAAAAATGAAATCTCGTGCAAATTTGTTTTAAGAAAAGGAAAGTTTTATTTTATTTTAAAGAAACTATTTTTTTTAAATTATTCACTAAATCTAACTTTTACTAAAATATATACATATAATTATGATGAAAACCCATAGTTATAAGTCAATGGTGAGGATAATATAGATGATGTAACCAAATAATTTAAAATATTAAGGGATGATGAAACTGAAACTCATATGGAAATTTTTGACGTTGAGGAGGAAGTTTGTGATATTGGCATCTATTAATATAAATATGATGATAAATATGAAGAATAATTCAATGACATGTTGGTTACAGTCATTATTAGTATATATTATTTGCCTTATATTATTTACTGGTAACATTTTTTAGTAGATGGTTGTAGAAGATATTGACATGATGTCTTGTTCCCTTATGGATGTTGAACCTCCTGATGATCAGCATAGTTACTCATCATCTATCCAAATGGTTTCTGCCACTATATCATCTAATTTTTGGGGTTATGTTCTTTCCAGATTGATGATTCCAGACATTATTCCCAAGTGAAATTTTCCTCTTGATTTGATTCCACTCTTGTGGGCGTATGATCAGTTGTGTAGTTTATTTTATTTTATTTATTTATTTTTGTACTAATGTTTTTATTCACATTATTTTTTAATAGTTTTTCACATATTTTTTCTTGACCAGATGTTTTGATTCTATGAAATTTTTTTCCTATACCATAGGTGTTATAGAATTTTCTTCCCCTTGATGTTCAACAACGCATGTTAGATCACATGATGGTAGATTAATAATTAATTTTATTTTTTAATTTATTTAATTATTAATATTATATTACTTGTCTTTTTTATGGATTATGATTTCCCATTCATGATATCATGAGAGGATCCATTTGGGTGACATGGAGAATTTGTATGCATGAGTGTAGCCATCGGTTTTTATACAATATGAGAAAGACAGACATGGGGGGAGGTAAGGTAACAATTTTCAATCAATCATTTTGTATTCATTCATCTGATTACATATAAAAATTGTTTTGGGATACATTTTTCTCCTACTATATAGAATATTGTTTTCCTAGGATATCATAATAAAAATGATAGAATGGTGGGAGACAGTAGGACACACAATATTGGGACCCATTAATTTAGTATTCATTGATGACATCTGGCATTTTATTTTATTTGATGATTTATATATATACTAAATGGAAAGTTTTTATATTATATTTATATATAATATTCAATATCCTAATGACATGGATTTTTATATTTATATTATGATGTACATTGTCCCTAACAATGGAAAGATTACTATTGACCAACGACGTCAGATTATAGTTAGTGTTGTTGTTATAATAATTATTATTAAATTAACTATTATTATTTTTTAACTTTTAATTTAAAATCTCATTTTAGGGAGGGATATGAGGTTTCAACTTCTCATGTACATGAATGTTAGGCTGAGAATGAGGTCCATCACAACTATGGGGAAGTTTTTTATGATGTATCTTGGACGTAGTCTACTCGGTATGGTATCGAGAAAGGTTGGTTTATTGGTATTTGTTCCCAATTTATTTTATCCAATTATTAAGGTACTGTTGCAGGGTTATCATCCAATTCAAGTGTATATCATGTAGATAATTTTTCATTTTTAGATTATGGGGAGAGTTTGTAAACTTATGATGATATTATATAGAGAATGTGTATATAGAAGAAGAATCAGCATCCAAAGTATGAGGGGGATGAGGAGCATCAATGGAAACAAAATAAGCATTATATGATAATGAAATACTTATGATGACTTTCACATAGATTAGATATGGTTTTCTATATTCTTGATTATTCATCTGATCCTCCTCCTCTATAGTTATCAATTATATTTTTTAGAGAAACGTATTGTGATAATTTCTGTGTGGATATAATATATGTAAAATGATTATTGATTCATATGTAAAAAGTTTTATGTATTTTTTTATTTCATTATATTTATTCATTTATTTAATGATTAATATCAAATTCCATCATAGAAGGTTATTTTTTATGTATATGCATTTTTTCATAAAAACTTTTTTGAGATGGATATCAAATTCTATCACAAAAAATAATTCTGTATAACTTTTAAAAGGATGAACTTTACATCAAAAATTTATTTATTAATAAAAATAATATCTAAAAAGAAAAATATTTTTTGTGATGGACTGTCCTAAAAAAATATTTAATATTCCATTTTTTACCATGGGTCAATTTTGATGAACTACGATGGTAATTGAAATATCAAAAATAATTAATAAATTTTTTGTTGAATTGCATCCCCATGTCTCATCTGGATCTCTTCATTCCCTGAAACTTTCATATCTAAATCCACTGCACATCTCATTCATTAACCAGAAAAGAAGACATAAGCTATATATGAAAACTGTAATGACAGTGACAGTTGTGAGAATATAACTTAACAAGGTCTAACTAAGAACCCATAATATATGTACTCATTTTTGTGTGAATGAATGAGGAAAATAAATATAATAAACATTCTCTCTAATATTTTTTGTGTCAAATATGAAGCCATGAAATTGAAGGAGGTAAACAAGCCCTCAGATAATAGGGGGGCTAACTAGGCCATCCTAGACGTTACGATACCTACTTTGGCACCATGTCATAATCCACTCACTTCCTATTTCAATATCACCGATAACCTATTTCAAACCCATGCCCAAATAATTGATGTTGGAAGACATCCAAAACCCTGACCCAATAACCATAGACAACGAGAATATTCATACATCCAAAAAACCTTGACCCATCCCCTCTCACTCAAGTTAGGACCACCAATAATTCCTCATTTCATCCTATGAACCATCCCTCAAGGGGTCCTCTTCCACGACCTAATCCTCTCCTAGAATATTCTTCTATCATTATCACCCCACACCCACCCACCTAAGACATGGTTAGATAAGCCCTCTCACTGAGGGATAAGGCCCCTTCCACACCCGATTATAAGCACACTTATCCAACCCACTCATGTTATGGTAATCAACACAATACCATCATTAGCGAATGATCATCATACAGACCCATCCCCACCAATTTCTCAAGAGGTCATGTCAGGAACATAGAATGTTATCCAGGTCCATGGCCCATTACAAAACTCACGAAATGATTCTAGGGTCTTTATCACCAGAGACTTAGCCCCTCATCACATCACATCCCAACTGCCCTGATAAGGCTTCCAATGGGTCATCTAGACCTGCCACAGTCTCATCTCATGTATACCGTCTCACGATCATAAACTAATAGTGAAATCACAATTAGAAGACTCTAAAATATAGAATGCATGGTCTTGTATAAGCCTTTCCAATCCCACTTTACTTCTGGTCTCACTACTTAGTGACCAATCCAAGATAGTGTGTTCTAAAACTATTGGAATCCTGTTTCCAATTCCTAGACAACACCCATGAACCTCACTGGGGTCTCATAAAAATACCCCATGGGAGATTCCACATCTTATAACCCAAATGAAACTGATCCCCATAATCCTACCTCTTGTGTCAAATGACTCATCTCGTTCTAAGTGTTCAACAAGACTCTCTTCCAGGTTCATGAGGGAGTCCATCATCACTCGTGAAAAGTACGTTAGTCTCAGACATCATCACTTTTCTCTAATATCTCCATGAATACTCACTAGTTATATGGGACCTTCCTATGATTCTATAACCTCAAATTGAGTCCCCAGTCCCATTATAGGTCTCCCATCAACAAATTCATCTAGCTCACCTACTGGTAGCATAGTCGTAGGGAGATCTTCAATCACACAAGTGTTTCCAAGTAATTATCCCACACATAGGTATCGAATCCACTTATTTCTAACATAGTACTCTCCAAATCCTTAGAACATAACCAATCCATTTCATTATGCATACCAATGTATAAAAATACATATTGGTTTTTGTAAAGGATAAACCTAACTTAATACCAGATTTAACCCCTCATCCAACTCCACCGAGCCTTATCCAATAAGACCATGTCCAATCCACACTCCTATGTACTTTTTTTAATCCAATAGGAATTCATAAAAAATAAAAAATAATAAATAAATAATTAAAACATTTAATTTAAATAGTCATAATTGTGTAAATATTCATCATGATCCTATGTCAGGCCATAATAGTGAGTGACCACACCATGAAGGTCTATAGTATACCCCAAGACCTAGGATACACAAATCCAAAAAGTTACACAAGATTTAGGGAAAATTAAATTCAATTTCAGTAAACACCGTTAGTAAAATCTTACAGTGATGTTCTTTTTTTAAAACTAATTCTAATGATGTGAAGATGAAATATTGGGTTATCCTATAAGTAAGATGGTGAAAGTGCCTTTTATCCTCAGGAAATTACACTAGGATTTGGTGGAATTTAAATTCCCCAACCCCAATTACCCAGAGTCGGTGCATTGTTACATAACATTAGCATGATACAATGAATCATGTCCCAAAACACTGATCAGTCTAGTAGCCTTGGAAGTACTAGATACATACATAGGTTTTATATTACATTATGAAATGAAAAATAACAATGTTGTGTCTCCTTTTAACACATTAATATCTCTTAGACTATCCATACAGGTCATGTAATATATACCTCTTCGCATCATGGGAAAATGAAACATAGAAAGGGGTGATCTCGGATACTGAGTAATGATAACAATATAGTAGAAACATTCATAAATAACCATAAACATTTAAATCAATGTATAAGACTAAAAAATAATCCTTTTAAACATAATCTTCAGCATAATATGGAAAATATAAATCAAATAATTCCATTTACTTATTCACATGGATATTTTACTTGTCGAAAATTCACATTTCATATCAATACCTAATTTAATAATGTTGGAATTCATAATGTTGTACATTATAACCACATAGTCAAGGCCTCATTATAGGATTACAAATAAGATTTTTTAAAGGACTTGGGATAAGACATTAGTTTTTCTCATGAGACCTACTGATTCATTGAGGAGCTATAGTGGGCTCCACCCATCACTTACTAAGTCCAATTCATTTCTCATATGAAATGTTTGAAACCTAACATAAACAATAATATTAAAAATAGCATAAATATTCTTAATACTTTAGCCATAAACCATGAATGGTATAAAATAACACATCCACTATCAAAAATATAGGAAAAACTTCAATAAAATATGGAATATTGTATCATAATAAATTAACTTAAAAAAATTGTAAAATCCTTCAAAGAATGTTTATATAGATGAAATGAAAACTATTTGAGAGAAATATCTCATTCTAGTTTGAAATCATTTAAAAGTCACATAATTATAAAAGAAAACATTTATTTTGAAAATATTTTTATAATCTTGTAAGGGATGCTTTGAAGGTTTTATAATGGTGGAAAATAGTCGCACTCTCTGTATAAGTTAAAAAACATTCCTTCCTTAATTTTGTCGAAAAGTTTATAAAGGACCTTGTTTGGAAAATGAGAGAATGATTCCTTTATAAACAATTTATAAAAAGTCAAAAAATTGTATAAATGGATTTAACTCAGATTCTAGGAAATTGTAAAAATGTTTTGAAATATATTTTTTTGAAACACAGATGTGGATGATAAAATGGTCCCAGTAGATACTCACGTATAAACAACCTCGGATAATAAAGTGAATTAGAATTAACACTTAACATGTAATTTTATATGGTAGATGGTACATTATATTATTGTATAATAGTTAAATAATTTTTTTTTAAATTATACAAGAACCACATACATAAATATGATATCATATATGACCTTCTAATATTGCTTTGTAAATAATATTTTAGTAGTATCATTGTTTCAGGTGTTAACTGATTCATTTTCCTTTATATGTTTTGTTATGTAACTAATGTTTGTTATGTATAGGATGTTTATGATTCGTATCTATAATGATATTAAGTTCATTAAAATTTATTTTTAATCATCAAATGAAATTTGTTCTTGAATGGTTATGATGGGGAATGAAATTTCATTGCGTCATGGAGATGGTAGGTCGTACGTACGCATGAGTGAGAATATCAATCTATTGATGGTGAAATTGTATATATTTGGATGGTGTATTATATATACAGAATCCTTAACATGTTATATTTATAATTTACATCAATTATACTCATTCTTATACCCATCAAAATAATGAAGAGTGTAATAAAAAACCACACCACGATGTGGATACGGTAAGTCGTATGTACACATGTATGGTTACTTTTTCATTCATAGGATGGATTGAATAATGAATATGGTTGTACCATATTTATAATAACATCATAATATGTATAAGGTGATGGATTTTTTTTTTTTTTATGGAAACAACAATGAAATAGGATGTGGAAGAAGAAAATAACTTGAAAGAGGTGATGAAATAATTACCTTTTCTTTTGGAGATTCCTTTTGATTTGTTCAAAAGTGATCCTTAAGATGTATTTCTCATCAATGTAAGGCTGATATGTTGAATTGATGGTATTTGGGAGTATATTTGAACTGGGTTTCACTAATACAAATGGCATTTGAGGTTTGATTTTTAGAGAAGGGGAAGTACCATTTTATAAGAGAGGTGAGGGTAACTTTAGGAAAAACGATAAATATTATTTTATTATAAAATCATATTCAATTTATAATGGCTCAAAATGGATTTATTTAGAGGATAAAGTGGGGATAGGTATCAATCCTTTTAACTAATAATTCTTATACATTATTAGGACACCATTTTAACCTTATCTTTTAGATTTTACTCTAAGTTAGATAGTTTAACATTTACAATGTCTTCTTGTATTTTCATATACATGGTTAGTAAACTTACTATAAAATGCCAAGAAAACCCCAAGTGGTTTATTAATGAAATATATATCATTTTTTAGTCCTTTGTCCAATCCTTGTATTTTTAGAAATATTATATCATTTAATAATATAGTATTTCGTTTAAAAACACATTTATGTCAACTTTGACACTATTTAGTATTTGGTGTTTGTGAAAGTCATAACAACTTTATCACTTTGAAATAATTTTTTTAATAGACCCTAACATGTCATATTCACCTAGAAAATTCTTGTAATGAATCACAAGTCTCAATTTACATTTATTATAATATTTATAATTTGAATTATTTTAATATTTCATTAATAATGTAATTACTGCATCATCATTGTGTCCTAAATAAATTTAATTATTTAATGACTAAAAATTATAAATAAAATACCATAATGTAATAAATCTTTTTAAATTTAAAATGAATATTTATAGTTGAAATTATCTTATGTATAACCCTATATTAAAAAATTTTTAATTATTAACTTTTGAATTTAACACTGTTATCTCTTCTTTAAATAAAATAATAATAAATGTCCTAATCTAATCCAAGTAAATAAAATGGATCATATTTTATTCCAAAGGTTTATTTTGGTCAAAATACACACTACTAAAAATTAAAACTTTACCAATGGTTCCAAACCATTGGTAATGGATAGATAATCATTGGTATAATATATACCAACAGTTATCCAAACCGTAGGGAAGTAAGCTGTAGGTAAATTCATATGCCAATGGTTTCTGGAAAACCATTGGTATATGTTATGAAATCTACATTATAACAACAGTTATGTCAAACCATTGGTATAACTTTTCATGATTGTTTTGAAACCATTGGTAAACATACTATTCCAACGGTTTCAAACCGTTGGAATATAGTTTTGTATAGCCTTTTACCAATGGTTTGTGTACACCATTGGTGAAGGATGGACATTTCACTATATACCAACGGTTTGTAAACCATTGGGAATGTTTTTTTACCAATGGATCTCTTAGAACTGTTGGTAAAACACCATTCACATCCCTTTTCCAATGGATTACAACCATTGGCATAGGCTTTGCTATGAAATTCAGGCAGCAGCCTGTTGTAGGCTGCCCTTTCCCCATTTTCAGCTTCCCAACTCCAATTACCTGCAATAATCACCTATAACACATAAATATACACAATTAATTCCTATAGATTTAACACATAATGCACCCTATAACTATACAAATATTGAATTAAAAAATAATTCATAATGTAATTATAAACATACATAATTGATTTAGAATTCAATTCAGAATTGATATGACAATTACATGTGCAATGCAAAATTCAATTCATAATTAAATACTAAATTCAATACATACATAATTTAATTATAAATTATGAATACATTACCTAAAATACTGAATACGTAATTATATGTGTTATACTAAATTAAGAATACATACAAAATTGCATTTTGTATAACACAAATATGATTGAATTCAGAAATTTGAAGCTAATAACCACTTAATAAGGAAATTGATAAATGACATCAACCAAACACAAATATAATGTCCCATGGTTTGGGGCGGGTGTCTTTGAACATAGTGATGATGATAATGGGTGTGTATCAATAAGCTTGTGTGACTTAGGACATGTAGTTTTCCTTGGTGTATTAAATGTCTTGTGTTTCAGAATAGGGGTAGGAGTTCCTCACATGAGAAGTGGATTGTGTGAGGATGGACTATGGATACTTGTGCTAAATTAACAACACAATTAGAATACGTTTGGTTAGTTTTCCATATGCCATTTTTTACTTAAAATGATGTCCATTTTAATTAAAAGGCAGACACTTCGAGTGATACCTGCCCCACCGTGCCTCGGATTGAGGTGGGGTTGACTTGTACATGTCACATATGAACCATGGATCATTTTCCTAAAGTATCAAGACAATTTGAATGTGTTTGGTCAGATTTCCATATGCCAGTTGTTGTTTTCACTTAAAATGTTTTCCTTTTAAAATAAAATTGAGACACTTTGAGTGGTACCGATCACACCGTTCCTTGTATTGAGGCGGGGTTGACTCATACCCGTCACAAATGACCCATGGTTCATTTCGATAAAGTATCAACACAATCCGAATAATTTTGGTCAGTTTTCTGTATGCCAGTTGTTTTTACATAAAAGAGTTCCCATTTTAAACAAAAGAAAAACACTTTGAGGGATACTGGCCATATCATACCTTATATTGAGGCGGGGTTGACTTGTACACGTCACAAATGACCCATGAATATTTGTCCAAAAGTATCAATAGAATCAGAATGCGTTTGGTCAGTTTTCCGTATGCGAGTTTTTTGTTTTCACATAAAATGTTGTCCATTTCAAATAAAAGTGTGACACTTTGAGAGGTATATGCCACAACATGCCTCAGATTGAGGCGGAGTTGGCTTGTACACATCAAAAAACCCCCATGGATCCCTGTGCTAAATTATCAACACAATACGAATACATTTGGTCGGTTTTCTCTATGCAAGTTGTTTTTACTAAAAAGGGTGTCCATTTTAAACAAAAGAAAGACACTATGAGTGACACCAGGGACACCTTTCCTCGAATTGGGAATGGGTTGACTCGTACACATCACATATGACCCATGGATCGTTGTTCAAAAGTATCAATAGAATTTGAATGCGTTTGGTCTATTTTTTGTATGCCAGTTGTTGTTTTCCCTTAAAATGTTGTCCATTTCAAATAATCATGAGAAACTTTGAGTGATACCGGAAACACTATGCCATGGATTGAGGTGAGGTTGAATCATAAATGTCAAAAAATGAACCATAGATCCTTGTTCTAAAGTATCAACACAATCCAAAATTTTTTGGTCAGTTTTCTGTATGTCAGTTGTTGTTTTTACTTAAAATTGTGTCCATTTTAAACAAAATAAAGACACTTAGAGTGATACCGGCCACACTGTGCCTCATATTGAGGCAGGGTGGACTCGTAGAAATCACATATGACCCATGTATTGTTGTTCTAAAGTATCAATATAATCTGAATACAGTTTCCTGGTTTTCCGTATGGGAGTTGTTGTTTTGACTTAAAATGTTGTTCATTTCAAACAAAAGAAAGACACTTTGAGTGATACCAGCCACACCATGCCTTGGATTGAGGCGGGGTTGACACATAAACATCACATATGACCCATGTATCGTTGTCCTAAATTATCAATAGAATCTGAATGCATTTGGTTGGTTTTCTGTATGCCAGTTGTTGTTTTAACTTAAAATGTTGTCCATCTCAAATAAAAGTGAGACACTTTGAGTGGTACAGGCCACACCGTGCCTCAGATTGAGGAGGGGTTGACTTTTACATGTCAAAAAAGACCCATGGATCCTTGTTCTAATTTATCAACACAATCCGAATAAATTTGGTCGGTTTTCCGTATGCCAGTTGTTTTTACTTAAAAGGGTGTCCATTTTAAACAAAAGAAAGACACTACGAGTGAAACCAACCACACATTTCCTCAAATTGGGGATTGGTTGACTCGTACACGTCACATATGACCCATGGATCGTTTTCCAAAACTATCAATAGAATCTAAATGTATTTGATCTATTTTCCATATGCCAGTTGTTGTTTTCCGTTAAAATGTTGTCCATTTCAAATAATCATGAGACATTTTGAGTGGTACCGGCCATACCGTGACTCGGATTGAGGAGATATTGACTTATACATGTCAAAAATGAACCACAGATCCTTTTACTAAAGTATCGACATAATCCGAAAATATTTGGTCAGTTTTCTGTATGCCAGTTGTTGTTTTTACTTATAAGGGTGTCCATTTTAAACAAAAGAAGGTCACTTCGAGTTATAATAGCCACACTATGCCTCATATTTAGGTAGGGTGGACTCATACACGTCACATATGACCCATGTATTGTTTTCCTAAAGTATCAACACAATATGAATGCATTAGGCTGGTTTTCTGTATGCGAGTTGTTGTTTGGACTTAAAATGTTGTCCATTTGAAACAAAAGAAAGACACTTTGAGTGATACTGGTCACACCGTGACTTGGATTGAGACAGGGTTGACTCGTAAACGTCATATATGACCCTTGGACCATTTTCCTAAAGTATCAACAGAATCTGATTGCATTTGGTAGGTTTTTCGTATTCCAGTTGTTGTTTTCAATTAAAATGTTTCCATTTCAAATAAAAGTGAGACACTGTGAGTGGTACCGGCCACACTGTTCCTCGGATTGATGCAGGGTTGACTTGTACGCATCAAAAATGAACCATAGACCCTTGTTCTAAAGTATCAACACAATTCGAATATGTTTGGTTAGTTTTCCGTATGTCAGTTGTTTTTACTTAAAAGGGTATCCATTTTAAACAAAAGAAAGAAAATTTGAGTGATACCGACCACATCATGCCTCATATTGAGGCGAGGTTGAATCGTACACGTCACATATGACCCATGGATTGTTTTCATGAAGTATCATCGTAATCCGATTGTGTAAGGTCTGTTTTTCGTATGTCAACTGTTATTTTTACTTAAAATTTTGTCCATTTCAAATAAGGGTGAGACACTTTGAGTGGTACCGACCACACCATGCCTCGGATTGACACGGAGTTTACTCTTAAACATCAAAAATGACCCATGGATCATTTTTCTAATGTATAAACACTATCTGAATGTGTTTGGTCAGTTTTCTATATCTCACTTATTGTTTTCACTTAAAATGTTGTCCGTTTCAAATAAATGTCAGACACTTTGAGTGGTACCGGCCACAACGTTCCTCGGATTGTGGCATGATTGACTCGTACACATAAAAAATTACCCAATGGAATATTGTGCTAAAGTATCAACACAATCCGAAAACTTTTGGTTCGTTTTCTGTATGCCAGTTATTTTTACATAAAATAGTGTCCATTTTAAACAAAAGAAAGACAGTTCGAGTGGTACCGGCCACACCGTGGTTCGGATTGATGTGGAATTGACTCTTACACATCACCAATGACCCATGGATCATTTTAATAAAGTAGAAAATAAATTATATTTCATTTTTTCAATTTTCCATATGTCAGTTGTTGTATTCACTTAAAATGTTGTCAATTTCAATTAAAAGTGAGACACATTGATTGGTACCGGCCACACCGTGCCTCGTATTGAGGTGCGGTTGACTCATAACCATCAAAAATGACCCATGGATCATTGTTCTAATGTATGAACACAATCTAAATATGTTGAGTTAGTTTTCTGTATGCCAGTTGTTTTTAATTAAAAGGGTGTCCATTTTATACAAAAGAAAGACACTATGAGCGATACTGACCACACCATTCTTCTGATTGGGGAGAGGTTGACTCATACAAGTCACATATGACCCATGGATCATTTTCCTAAAGTATCAACAGAATCCTAATGAGTTTGTTTGTTTTCTATATTCCAGTTGTTCTTTTCACTTAAATTGTTGTCCATTTCAAATAAAAGTGAGATAGTTTGAGTGGTACCGGCCACACCATGCCTCGAATTGAGGCAAGGTTGACTCGTACACACAAAAATGATCCATGGATCCTTGTGCTAAAGTATCAACACAATAAAAATATTTTTGGTCAGTTTTCTGTATGCCAGTTGTTGTTTTCACTTAAAAGGGTGTCCATTTTAAACAATAGAAAGACACATCGAGTGATACCGGCCACACCGTGCCTCGGATTGAGGCAAGGTTCAGTCTTACATGTCACATATGACCCAGGGATTTTTTTACTAATGTATCAACACAATCCGAATGTTTTAGGCCGGTTGTCCGTATTCCAGTTGTTGTTTCAACTTAAAATGTTGTCCATTTCAAACAAAAGAAAGACACTTCGAGTGATACTGGCCACATCATGCCTCATATTGAGGCAGGGTTGACTCATACACGTCACATATGTCCCATGGATCGTTTTCCTAAAGTATCAACAGAATAAGAATGTGTTTGTTCGGTTTTCGGTATGCCAGTGGTTGTTTTCACTTAAAATGTTGTCCATTTGAAATAAAAGTGCAACACTTTGAGTGGTATCAGCCACACCATGCCTCGGATTGAGGTGGGGTTGACTCGTACACATCAAAAATGAACCATGGATACTTTTTATAAAGTATCAACACAATCCAAAGATTTTTCATCGGTTTTCCGTATGCCAGTTGTTTTTACTTAAAAGGGTGTCCATTTTAAACAAAAGAAAGACAGTTTGAGTGATACTGGCCACACTGTGCCTCAGATTGAGGCGAGGTTGACTCGTATACATCACATATGACCCATGTATCATTTTCCAAAAGTATAAACACAATCCGAATGAGTTAGTTTGGTCTTTCATATGTCATTTGTTGTTTTTACTTAAAATGTTGTCCATTTCAAATAATGGTGAGACACTTTGAGTGATACCGGCCACATGGTGCCTCAGATTGAGGTAGGGTTGACTCGTACACCTCAAAAATGACCGATGGATAGTTTTCCTAAAGTATCAACACAATTAGAATATTTTTGGTCAGTTTTCTATATGTCTGTTGTTTTTACTTAAAACATTGTCCATTTTAAACAAAAGAGAGACACTTTGAGTGATACCGGCCACACCGTACCTCAGATTAAGGCAGGTTGATTTGTACATGTCCCAAATGACCCATGAATCATTTTCCTGAAGTATTAATACAATCAGAAAGCATTTGTTTAGTTTTCTATTTGCTAATTGTTATTTTCACTTAAAATGTTGTCCATTTCAAATAAAAGTGAGACCCTTTGAGTGGTACCGGCAACACCGTGCCTCGGATTGTGGCGGGGTTTACACATACACATCACAAATGACCTATAGATCATTGTGCAAAAGTTTCAACACAATCCAATGCTCTCAAGAGATCTTAAGGGTGGATTTCCATCGATCCTTGGGTGTTTTGAGTACCATCAAGTGCGGATTGATGATCCAGGAGAGTCTAATACTCTTCTTGCTTACTCTTTTCAATTGGGGTTTGCACTCTTCTCTTATCTTCTTCCAATGCTCTAAACCCTCTTTTCCATTCAGATTTAGGGTGAATCTTGAAGGGAGATTTGATTGGAATCTGAGATGCCGAATTAAGAGTTTGATTGCCTCCACAATCAAGGTAAGTGGTCCTTAGACTTTCGTGAATTGTCATGATGTTTTATATATGCTGAATTGCCACTCGCCCAAGGTTGGGGTGTCAGGTCGCGAGGCTTTCCGGGGTCCAGGAAAGAGGGTGGGGGTGTCCGAGGTCTATGGAAGAGGGGGCCTATCCAGGGTCCAGGAAGGAGTGGGGTTGTACGAGATCTGGGGAGGAGGGTGGGGGCATGTTCGGGGGTCCAAGAAGGAGTAAGGCTATCCAGGATCTAGGGAGGAGGGTTGGGGGATGTCTGGGGGGCTGTATGGGGTCTATGGAGGAGGGATTGGGGGCTGTTCGGGGGGATGTTTGAGGTCTAGGGAGGAGGGTGGGTAGGTTGTCCAGGGGGCTGTCCGGGGTCCAGGGAAGAGGGTGGGGGGCTGTCTGTGGGGCTGTTTGGGGTCCTGGAAGAAGGGTGGGGAGGTTGTCTGGGGGTTGACTGGGGTGCTGCTTGGGGCCAGGGAGGAGGGTGGAAGGATTTTCGGGGTCCAGGAAGGAGGGTGGGGGTGTTCCAGTGTCTAGGGAGGAGGGGGGGGGGGGGGTGGGGGTTGTTCGGGGTCCATGGAGGAGGGAGGGGGGATGTCCAGGGTTTCAGAAGGATGGGGTTGTTTGGGGTCTAGGGAGGAGGATGGGGTGTGTATGGGGTCCAAGGAGGAGGGTGGGGTCTATCTGGGGGGCTGTCCTGGGGGCTTTCCGGTGTCCAGGGAGGAAGGTGGGGGCCTGTCTGGGGGGATGTCCGGGGGGCTATCAGGGGGGCTGTTTGGGGGGCTGTCCAAGGGGCTTTCTGGGGTCAAGGGAGGAGGGTGGGGAGGCTGTCAGGGGGCTGTCCAGGGGGCTATTCGGGGTCTATGGAGGATGGGGGGCTGTCCAGTGTCCAGGAAGGAGGGTGGCGAGGCTGTTTGGGGTCTTTTTTGATGTCCAGGGAGGAGGGGGGTATCTCTAGGGGCTCTCCGGGGTTTAAGAAGGAGGCTGGGGAGGCTGTCCGGGGGGCTATCCGGGGTATAGGGAGGACGGTGGGGGGCTATTCTGGGGATTGTTTGGGGTCCAGGGAGGATGGTGGAGGGGCTTTGTGGGGGGGGGGGGGCTGTCTATGGGGATATCCAAGGGGGTTTCCCAGGTTCATGGGATGGTATTTACATATTTTATAATCAAATTCTTTCATAGATAAAAAACTAATTTCATTATATCAACTTCAAATCAGACCAACAATTTTCTAAATTCCACAAAAAAATTGCATTTTCATTAAAATATGGGGATTTCATAGTAAATCATCAAGTAAAGTTTTATTGTTTATAGATAAAAAATAATGATAATTTTACCTACTTAATCACACATATTCAGGCACAACAAATCAATAAACGTTAAAGGTCGGTAATATCAGTCAAAAATTTAACGGATCAATTTGTCCCTCAGCACCATCACTATCATCACCATAATATTCACCCTCACCCTCATCCTCATCGATGTCCCCATCATCATCCCCACCCTCATCCTCACCCTCTTACTCATCCTCAGCCTCATAATCTCCCTCCTCCTCTGCCTTGGCCTCCTCCCCGCCCTCCTCCTCTGCCTCACCTCCTCCATGCCCTCCTCCTCCTCCACCTTGACCTCCCCTCGTCATCATCTCGACCACCACTATAACTGCCACCTGGTGCCCCATATATATAACTCATCTATGAAATATATTCATAACATGCAGTTTTGGCCTCTGGTGGAAGTGTTGGATGAAAAATTCCATTAGTTTCAAAAATGCAGTGTTTTCCCTAGTCGGCCATTCTCCCGTCTCTGTGGCCCTTTTTTCAGCCTGCTCTTCCTGTGCATTAACCTACTACAACATGGTGATAATACAACTCATACCTTAGGAGGTCCAATACCTCATCAAAACTATACTCTTCCTAGGTCGGCAGCGTACTCTACCAGGGTGCTCATCTCCGAACACCTGATGTAAGTGATTGTTTGGCCCAAAATTGTCAGGTTCCTGGGCATCAAGGGCCTCTAAAGTAGACTTATACAAAAATAAATATATTATTATGATACCAAATAAAGTTTAAAATTTTAAATCTACAAATTAAAACTTACAATCCACTGTTGAGTCTGTTCATTAACCGCACTTCCATCTTTCTTCTTTCTACTCGAGCAAAATAGATTTGCTTGAGGCACTTGTCCTTCTATATTAAATTCATGCCGATAAATTGATATTGAATGTAGGAAACCATAATTAAAAAGTGGATAACAAAAAAAATAGTAATTTCATAACTAAAATTATATAACAACTTTAGAAACTGAATAAATTATAGAGGTAGAAATAGAAAGTCAATGTCATAAAGAATGATTATATACTATCATACATGCTATCTCTCATGATCTAGAATTATAGTACATCCCAATGTGTGTATGTATTTCATAGCATCAATTTTTTTTATTTCTTCCAGATGCATCCTAAATAAAATTCAATAATTATTATTAATGAAAAACATGAAAATACCTCTAATTTGATTAATATCGTAAATTGGCCAGTCATCCAATGAGTAATAATCTGTCGGTACTGTTCTAAAAGACAATCATCCTTGATAGGGATTGTCTCTAAATCTATGCTCACTCTAGAACGCCACCCAATGTACAACTCATGCTTATAATCTCTCCAAATCTCACCTAAATCCTTTAGACGTACTGGCCATGCACCCTTACCATCGGGGAAATTAAACCGGATCAGACACCAAAATATTAATTCATATAATTACAAAAATTAACATATTTCATTAAATACAACAGATTTTTGTACCCATATCTCTACCCATGCTTTATCATTGACTTCATTTGGCAACCGTTCTTATGAGAGTGGGCTGGCAGGAATGATGTGAGGGTATTTGGTAAGCATCACCAAAAAATTCCGACATTGCTGCCTGATTTTCCAATCATCTGACTATTTTCATTGTTGTCCACCATCAACTATGTGGGGCGGTTCCACACCGTACGCATGTGTGTACGCCCTCGCCCCTGCCTCCTATCAGTAGATGTATCTGTTATGAAAGAAAAACAAATATTTTATGAATACATGTTATAATGAAAATAAATAATGGTGTATCAATTTGTTAGGGTTGTATAAGTATACCTACGGTAGTCTGATCAATGGGCGTCGCTGGATCTGCAGAAACTGAAGGAACACCCTGTACAGATGGAGTGAGTCCCAATGTATGCTCCACATGGATAGACTCTGGCTGAGTCAAAAGATGGTGTAACGACCCAATGTTTTTAATAGAAATTACCTTCTTATAAATATTCCATAAAATCACATAATAATGAACTGCTAAGTGATAAGTGACCATTAAACATAAGTTTGTCACTTCTGTTTTTGGAATTTTGAAAATCTGACATACATGGTTGTGTTCAAGATGTTTTTTGGTGTCTAATAAAACAAATAAATTTTTGGTGAATATTAACCTAACCTAATGAATAGTAAAATACCCTTATGAATAGTGATATACCCTAATTAATAGTAACCTCACTTATGATAGTATAAAAATAATATTCATGTTGGAATTTCAATATACCAATGTTTTAGAATGATTTAATGCATGTTTTAAATCTAGTTTTTGATAATAAATTATGATTTTAATTAAATATTTAAATAATCATATTTAGAATATCATTTCTAAAAAATGGACTTCATTTTTGGATTCTCCACATCGAAAAATGGTTAGGGTGAATTTTTGATATTTTTCTAAAATACTTGACTTTTTTATTAATAGTAAAATACGGTAATTTACCGTATATATACATTATAAGCTAAATAGACTATTCCTAGCATCATGGTTGATGTCACCACCCACGGTTTGAATTCACATGACACATTTACTATTCTTGTTCATTGAATACTTACTATTCTTTGTCTTGTGAGTAAATAATAAATTAAGGATTATAATATCATGAAATCCCTCCTCTCCACCACTATAAAACCCCCCTTTCACTCCCTCTTCTCTCCACTCCTCTGAAGCTCCAATCCTTCTCTAAATTCTTCCCAAATCTATCCCCAAGGTCCTACCCTACGTCCAAAAGCTCTCATCCTCCTAAAAATATAAAAAAATCTCCCCTTAAGAGGTTCTCATAGGAGGAAGTCTCAAGAGGTCATTAATAACAAGTGGAGAACACCAACGGATTTAAGGTAAGGGATCCTCCCCTTTTCACTCTTAGTCAAGATTGTTCTCTATGCTATGTTTTTTGTGTAATACCAAGTGATGGGGAATGTTTATACACCTTCCCCATACTTCCCTAATGTTTTATAAGTGATGAGAAACCCCCCCTCTCTCTCATCAAGTCCTCTTAGGTATACCTGACACCATGTAGGTAAAATCGTAACGAATTCTACCCAAACCTTCTTCGTTCTTTCGTGTTGCCTTATCTTTCCTTAAAAATGGAGTTATATTATCTATTTATGTGAATCTTATGAATTCTATATAGTTGTAGAAGATTATAATATCGAGACCCTTTTATCACATTCTTTCATGGATATACATGTTTTTCAAAGATTCCCTCCTTAGAACATTCTGATAAGCAAACTTGTTTTAAGGGGACTTTCTTAATTTTTTCCCAAATTTCAAGTTCACTCTATCCTCTGTTTTGAGACACCATTTTATTTATAAAATCCATGTTTTTTTTCTGAAAACCTTCATAGTTAAATTATGGTTTTATATAAAAGAATGTCTTCTTTACTATTTTAAAAGCTCTAGAGTGTTTTCAATAAAATGGCACAAAAATGTTTTAATGATAATGTTTATAAAATACATTTCTAATATGTTGTCACTTCTATTTTACACAACTTACCATGTTATATGCCTATTTTACCCTATGAACTTCAATGTATGTTCTAATCCTTTCCTTTCATGGATACTTTCCTGATACACCCATTGGATATGTTTTATGTCATGACAGTGGTACCCAATTATTTCCATGGGTACCCTTATGTTTATGTATGGTCAATTATGTATGATTGTATATGAAGTAAGAACATTTATGTGTCAAGAATATTCCTGAAAATGTTGAGATGGGTGCGCCCAGATAGCGCTCCAATGCATTGGGTAAGGACAAGTTTCATGAGATGCGATGTGAAATGGGATTGGCGGTTAGCCTTGACCCATACTAAAATGGGAAACGAGATTGGTGGTTAGCCTTGACACGTACTAAAGATGTGATTTATTATTCTACCACATTTATATGATTCCATGTTTATATGATCCCATGCTTATATTAAATGATTTAATAAGTTTCATACTTTGGATATCATTATGTCATTTCTCCTAACTCATGTGCTTGAGATGTATCCTTATGTTCATTCCTTTACTGGGCTTTTTAACTCATCCCTTTGTTCATGTTTCCCCAGGGTACCCTAAGAAGATGTAAGAGCTCAAAGGGAGTTAGAAGCTCTTTATGGAGAGTAAATAAAGATGTTTTTTTATTCCCATGTTTTTTTGTTATAAGTACCTAGTCTTCCAAGACACTAGACTTAACGATCCTTGTCTTGTACTCTGATAATTAATTTTGCTTAAAATCATGAAATGTTTTATGTAAAAGGCTTGGGTCGCTATAGTTGGTATCATAGGATAGTCTAGTTATTTTTGGAGATTAGGAATAGAGCACCCTATTGAGAACCTTAAGGATGAGACTAAGTATAAAGAAACCACCCTAAATTTTGCTGAGTATAGAGTAAGTGGATTATCAAGAAAATAAATCCCTGTCTGGATATGAGCAGGTAGAGGTGGCTCTGGCACAGATGTACCTAGGGGTAAAACCCAAAAACACCACTTTGAGCTAGACTCGAATGGTAACTAGTCCATGATAACATGCCTTAATGAACTCTTGGTTTTGACAATCCTAGGGGAAATTCTTTGGTAGATTCATGAGCTTAGTACAAACCATTATTAAGGGAAAAAAGCCCATAATAATATAAGGTAAGAAATAGATCAAGGATAACCTAGATATAAACCTATGGAATCACACGTTAGGATGTACTTCTTCTTTATAAGTTTATCCTTTAATGTTCAAAGTTTCCATTTTATTCTCAATAGTTAAATATTAAAGACCTCTAATTATATGTTCTTTTTCATAGTTAATGGAGGGAAATAGAATAACACGTTCCTACAACCAATATGATAGGAAATGTGATGATTGTCCTAATGACATGCCAGATATGATGGAAGCGGGTGCTCAAAACATCATGGAAGTACTTGCCCAGCTGGCTCGAGTTATGAATAATAATCTGAATCAGCACTACTACAACTTGGCCTTTTATCAATGCTAAAAACTGACAATAACAATGCTAGAAAATGTCTGTTAATGGCGATGAAGATAAAGGGGGGTCCCCTTTATCAGTGCTCCGAAAAGAGCTGATAAAGGACACCCTTTATCAGCACTTTTTTAGCGCTGATAAAGGTCGCCATTATCAATTCTTTTCGAAGCGCTGATAAAGGGGACCCCCCTTTATCTACGTTGTCATTAACAACACTTTTTTAGCACCGATAAAGGGGTTCCTTTATCAGCTCTATCTTGAGCGCTGATAAAGGGCCCTATTATCAGCACTCAAGATAGTTCTGATAAAGGTTCCCTTTATCAGCACTCAAAAAAGTACTGATAAAGGCACCTTCCCCTGTACCCACAGAACCAGCACCTGCACAAACCAGCACTTGCACACCTGCACAAAATAGCACATGCACACCTATACAAAATAGCACCCGCACACAATATTTTGACAAACAATGCTATATTAATTTACATAACATCATGAATACAAAAAAACACACTGTTGTATACATTTGAAATAATGTTTTACATAGTTACAATTAAAATTATCCAACAACAATTATAAACATTAATGTTTCATCCTTTGATATCCATGATCCTCTCTCAAAAATTGTCATCCACGGTATTTGTTGCCGAACAAGGCATCCAAACTCAAGGGAAAAAATTCCCCTATATAAGAAAACAAATATTATGTTAGTAATACAATAATTAAATAAATTAAAACATTAATATGAAAGAATACATTAATATGGAAATATGAAACTAAAATATTGAAATGATAAACTCAAATGTTTTCATTCTGATAACAATGAATGGGAATAATTTAAAATCAATATGTTTTTGGATGTTTTATCTCATTTAATAAATACCGATTCTTTATCTAATGAAATGATTTACCGGTCACACCATGCATCGGATTGAAGTGAGTTTGATTCATACATGTCACAAATGACTCATGGATCGTTGTCCTAAAGTATCAAAACTATCCGAACATGTTTTCATGGTTTTCTTAATGTAACTTGTGTTGTTTTTTAAAGTTTATGTCACTTTGAAACTGATATCAGACACTTTTAGCCATACCAGTCACACCATGCGTCAGATTGAGGTGAGGTTGATTTTTAAACATCACAAATGACTCATGGATTATTTTCCTAAAGTATCAAAACAATCCAAATGTGTTTTCTCGGTATTCTGTATGTTAGTAGTGTTGTTTTCTAATGTTAATGTCAATTTCAAACTGATATCAGACACTTTTAGCCATACCAGTCACACCGTGCGTCGGATTAAGGTGAGGTCTATTCTTACATGTCACAAATGACTCATGGATCGTTTTCCTAAAGTATCAAAACAATCCGAACTTGTTTGATCAGTTTTCCATATGTCACTTGTGTTGTTTTCTAAAGTTAATGTCAATTTCAAACTGATATCTGACACTTTTAGCCATACCAGTCACACTGTGTGTCGGATTGAGGTACGGTCAATTCATACACCTCAAAAATTACTCATGGATAGTTCTCCAAAAGTACTAAAACAATCCGAACGTGTTTTCTCAGTTTTCCATATGTCACTTGTGTTGTTTTCTAAAGTTAATGTCAATTTCAAACTGATATCAATCACTTTTAGCCATACCGGTCACACCGTGCGTTGGATTGAGGTGTCATAGATTCCTACACCTCACAAATGACTCATGGATTGTTGTCCTAAAGTATCAAAACAGTCCGAATGAGTTTTCTCAGTTTTCTGTATGTCACTTGTGTTGTTTTCTAAAGTTAATATCAATTTCAAACTAATATCAGACACTTTTAGCCATACCGGTCACAACATACGTTGGATTGAGGTGAGGTTGATTCATACATGTCAAAAATGACTCATGGATTGTTTTCCTACAATATCAAAACAATCCGAACGCGTTTTCATGGTATTCCGTATGTCAGCATTGTTGTTTTCTTTAGTTAATGTCAATTTCAAACTGATATCAAACACCTTTAGCCATACCGATCACACCGTGCGTTGGATTAAGGGGCGGTTGATTCGTACACATCAAAAATGACTCATGGATCGTTGTCCTAAAGTATCAAAACAATCCAAATGTGTTTTATCAGTATTATGTATGTCAGTAGTGTTTTTTTCTAAAGTTAATGTCAATTTCAAATTGATATCAGACACTTTTATCCATACTGATCACACTATGAGTCGTATTGAGGTGTAGTCGATTGTTAAACATCACAAATGACTTATGGATAGTTTTCCAAAAGTATAAAAATAATCCAAACGCATTTTCTCAGTTTTCTGTATGTTAGTAGTGTTGTTTTTTAATGTTTATGTCAATTTGAAAATGATATCAGACACTTTTAGCCATATCAGTCACACCGTGCCTCGGATTGAGGTGCGGTTGATTCGTAAATGTCAAAAATGAATCATAGATCTTTTTCCTAAAGTATCAGATAAATCCAAATGCGTTTTCTAGGTTTTCTGTATGTCACTTGTGTTTTTTTCTAAAGTTAATGTCAATTTGAAACTGATATCAGACACTTTTAGCCATACTAGTAACACCATGCATCGGATTGAGGAGAAATTGATTATTACACCTAAAAAATGACTCATAGATCGTTTTCCTAAAATATCAAAACTATCTGAACGCGTTTTCTCGGTTTTCCGTATGTTAGTGGTGTTGTATTCTAATGTTTATGACAATTTGAAACTGATATCTACACTTTTAGTCATACCGGTCACACTGTGCATTAAATTGAGGTGTGGTTGATTTGTACACGTCAAAAATGACTCATGGATTGTTTTCCTAAAGTATCAAAAAAATCCAAATGCCTTTTCTCGGTTTTTCGTATGTCACTTGTGTTGTTTTCTAAATTTTATGTCAATTTGAAACTGATATTAGACACTTTTAGCCATACCGGTCACACTGTGCATCGGATTGAGGTGTGGTTGATTTGTGCATGTTACAAATGACTCATGGATCATTTTCCTAAAGTATCAAAACAATCCTAATGTGCTTGCTCAGTTTTCTGTATGTCACTTGTGTTGTTTTCTAAAGTTAATGTAAATTTGAAACTGGTATCATACACTTTTATCCAAACCAGTCACACCGTGCGTCAGATTAATTTTTGTTCAATTATTACAAGTCAAAAATGACTCATGGATCGTTTTACTAAAGTGTCAAAACAATCCTAAAGTGTTTGATCCATATTCTGTATGTTAGTAGTGTTGTTTTCTAAAGTTAATGTCAATTTTAAACTGATATAAAAAACTTTTAGCTATAACGGTCACACAGTGCATCGGATTGAGGTGCGATCAATACAGACTCTCCAAAAATGAATCATGTATTGTTTTCCTAAATTACCAATACAATATGAACGAGTTTTCTTGTTTTTACCTATGTCACTTAAGTTGTTTTCAAAAGTTAATGTCAATTTGAAACTGATATCAGAAACTTTTAGCCATACCGGTCACACCATGCGTCGGATTGAGGTACGGCCGATTCTTACAACTCACAAATGACTCATGAATTGTTTTACTAAAGTATCAAAACAATCTGAATGCGTTTTCTCAGTTTTCTATTTGTCACTTGTGTTGTTTTCTAAAGTTAATGACAATTTCAAACTGGTATCAGACACTTTTAGCCATACCGGTCACACCATGGGTCAGATTGAGGTGAGGTTAATTTTTACATGTCACAAATGACTCATGGATCTTTTTCCAAAAGCATCAAAACAATCCGAACACGTTTTCTTAGTTTTTCATATGTCACTTGTGTTTTTTTCTAAAGTTAATGTCAATTGGAAACTGGTATCATACACTTTTGGCCATAACAGTCACACTGTGCATCAGATTGAGGTGAGGTCAATTTGAACATGTCAAAAATGACTCGTGGATCATTTTCCTAAAGTATCACAACATTCAAAATGCGTTTGATTGGTATTCCTTATGTTAATAGTGTTGATTTCTAAAGTTAATGTCAATTTCAAACTGATATCATATTCTTTTAGCCATACCGATCAGACCATGCGTCAGATTGAGGTGCGGTTGATTCTTACATGTCATAAATGACTCATTGATCGTTTTCCTAAAGTATCAAAACAATCTGAATTTGTTTTCTTAGTTTTCCGTATGTTAGTAGTGTTGTTTTCTAAAGTTTATGTCAATTTGAAACTGATATCAGACACTTTTAGCCATACCGGTCACACCATGCATTGGATTGAGGTGCGGTTGATTCGTACAAGTCACAAATGACACATGGATAATTATACTAAAGTATCAAAACAATCTGAACGTGTTTTCTTAGTTTATTTATGTCACTTTTGTTGTTTTCTAAAGTTAATGTCAATTTGAAACTGATATCAGACGCTTTTAGCCATACCGGTCACACTATGCGTCGGATTGAGGTGCGGTCAATTTGTACATGTCAAAAATGAATAATGGATCATTTTACTAATGTATCAAAACAATAAAAACACGTTTTCATGGTTTTCTATATGTCACTTGTGTTGTTTTATAATGTTTATGTCAATTTGAAACTGATATCAGACACTTTTAGCCATACTAGTCACACCATGCGTCAGATTGAGGTGCGGTCAATTCATACACCTCAAAAATGACACATGGATCATTTTTCTAAAGTATCAAAACAATCCAAATGCGTTTTCTCAGTTTTCCATCTGTCACTTTTGTTGTTTTCTAAGGTTAGTGTCAATTTCAAACTGATATCAGACACTTTTATCCATACCGGTCACATCGTGTGTCGGATTGAGGTGCGGTCAATTAGTACACCTCACAAATGACTCGTGGATCATTTTACAAAAGTATCAAAATAATCCAAACATGTTTACTCGATTTTCCGTATGTCACTTTTGTTGTTTTCAAATGTTAATGTCAATTTCAAACTGATATCAGAAACTTTTAGCCATACAGGTCACACCATGCATTGGATTGAGGTACGGTAGATTCTTACACCTCAAAAATGACGCATGGATTGTTTTCCTAAAGTTTCAAAACAATCTAAACATGTTTTATTGGTTTCTGTATGTCCCATGTGTTGTTTTCTAAAGTTAATATCAATTTCAAACTGATATCAAGAAAATATTGCCATACCTGTCACATCGTGCATTGGATTGAGGTTCATTTGATTCATACACGTCATAAACGACTCATAGATCATTGTCCAAAAATATCAAAACCATCTGAATGCGTTTTCTTGGTATTTTGTATGTAACTAGTGTGGTTTTCTAAAGTTAATGTCAATTTCAAACTGATATCAGACACTTTTAGCCATACTGATCACACCGTAAATCGGATTGAGGTGCGGTTGATTGGCACACGTCTCAAATGACTCATAGATAATTTTCCTAAAGTATCAAAACAATGAGAACGCATTTTATCAGTATTTTATATGTCAGTAGTGTTCTTTTCTAAAGTTAATGTTAATTTCAAACTAATATCAGACACTTTTAGCCGTACCGGTCACACCGTGAATCGGATTGAGGTGCAGTCAATTTGTACACATCAGAAATGACTCATGGATCATTTTCCTAAAGTATCAAAACAATCCGAATGCGTTTTCTCAGTTTTCTGTATGTTTGTAGTGTTATTTTCTAAATTTTATGTCAATTTGAAATTGATATCATACAATTTTAGCCATACTGGTCACACCGTGCGTCGGACTGAGGTGAGGTTGATTCATAAATGTCAAAAACGACTCATGGATATTTTTACCAATGTATAAAAATAATCCAAACGTGTTTTCATAGTTTTCCGTATGTCACATGTGTTGTTTTCTAAAGTTAATGTCAATTTGAAACTGATATAAGACGCTTTTAGCCATAACGGTCACACTGTGCATCGTATTGAGGTGTGGTTGATTCTTAAACCTCAAAAATGACTCATGGATAGTTTTACTAAAGTATCAAAACAATATGAATGGTTTTTCTCGGTTTTCTGTATGTTAGAAGTGTTGTTTTCTAATGTTTATGTCAATTTGAAATTGATATCAGACACTTTTAGTCATACCAGTCACACTGTGCGTCGGATTGAGGTGTGGTTGATTCATACACGTCAAAAATGACTCATGGATCATTTTCCTATAGTATCAAAACAATTCTAAAGCCTTTTCTCAGTTTTACATATGTCACTTGTGTTGTTTTCTAAAGTTTATGTCAATTTGAAACTGATATCAGAACACTTTTAGCCATACCGGTCACACCATGCATCGTATTGAGGTGTGGTTGATTCGTACAAGTCACAAATGGCTCATGGATCATTTTCAGAAAGTATCAAAAAAATTCAAACACGTTTGCTCATTTTTTGTATGTCACTTGTGTTGTTTTCTAAAGTTAATGTCAATTTAAAACTGGTATCATACACTTTTAGGCATAATGGTCAGACCGTGTGTCAGATTGAGGTGCGGTCGATTCGTACACGTCACAAATGACTCATGGATCGTTTTCTTAATTTATCAAAAACAATCTGAAAGTGTTTGCTCAATATTTTTTATGTTAGTAGTGTTGTTTTCTAAAGTTAATGTCAATTTCAAACTGATATCAGACACTTTTAGGCATATCGGTCTCACCGTGAATCGGATTTAGGTGAAGTAAATTTGTAAACATCAAAAATAAATCATGGATTTTTTTTCCTAAAGTATCAATACAATCGGAACACGTTTTCTCAGCTTTCCATTTGTCACATAAGATGTTTTCTAAAATTAATGTCAATTTGAAACTGATATCAGAAACTTTTAGCCATACCGGACACACCGTGCATCAGATTGAGGTGAGGTCGATTCTTACACCTCACAAATGACTCATGTATTGTTTTCGTAAAGTATCAAATCAATACAAACGTTTTTTCTCAGTTTTTCGCATGCCACTTGTGTTGTTTTCTAAAGTTAAAGTCAATTTCAAACTGATATTAGACACTTTTAGCCATACCGGTGACACCGTGTGTCGGATTGAAGTGTAGTTGATTCATACATGTCGAAAATGAATCATGGATCGTTTTCCTAAAGTATCAAAACAATTTGAACACGTTTTCTCGGTTTTCGGTACGTCACTTGTGTTGTTTTCTAAAGTTAATGTCAATTAGAAACTGATGTCATACACTTTTAACCATACTGGTCACATCGTGCGTCGGATTGAGGTGAGTTTGATTCATACACATCAAAAATTACCCATGGATCGTTTTCCTAAAGTATCAAAACATTCCGAACGTTTTTTCTCAGTATTCCGTTTGTTATTAGTGTTTATTTCTAAAGTTAATGTCATTTTCAAACGGATATCAGACAATTTTATCCATACCGATCACATCGTGCATTGGATTGAGGTGCGGTTAATTCGTGCACATCAAAAATGACTCATGGATCGTTTTCCTAAAGTATCAAAACAATCTGAATGTGTTTCCTCAGTTTTCCATATGTTACTAGTGTTTCTTTTTAAAGTTTATGACAATTTGAAACTGATATCAGACACTTTTAGCCATACCGGTCACACCGTGCGTCGGATTGAGGTGCGGTTGATTCTTACATGTCCCAAATGACTCATGGATCATTTTACTAAAGTATCAAAACAATACTAACGTGTTTTCTTGGTTTTTCATTTGTCACTTGTGTTGTTTTCTAAAGTTAATATCAATTTGAAATTGATATCAGACGCTTTTATCCATACCGGTCACACTGTGCGTGAGATTGAGGTGCAGTCAATTACTACACATCAAAAATGACTCATGGATAGTTTTCCTAAAGTATCAAAACAATATGAACGTGTTTTCTTGGTAATCAGTATGTCACTAGTGTTGTTTTATAAAGTTTATGTCAATTTGAAACTGATATCAGAAACTTTTCGCCATACCGGTCATACCATGCGTCGGATTGAGGTGCGATCGATTCGTACACATCAAAAATGACTCATGTATTGTTTTCCTAAAGTATCAAAACAATCTGAATTCATTTGCACATATTTCGGTATGTCACTTGTGTTGTTTTCTAAAGTTTATGTCAATTTGAAATTGATATCAGACACTTTTAGCCATACCGGTCAAACTGTGTGTCTGGTTTAGGTGCGGTCGATTATTACACCTCAAAAATGACTCATGGATCATTGTTTCATGCATGAGTATATGTATTCCAGTGAAAGGGATAGAAATAAAGATCAACCTAGGTAAATAAATAGGGTGTTTTTTATCCACCAAGAGATAGAGTGAGGGTTCTGTTGAATGTTTGTGATTTTGTGATCATCTATAGATTATGTCTCCATGTAGGTGAGGTTTCTAGTTGTGTTTATGAGAGGATCGGGTTTGGTATGAGATTTGTATAGCCTAGATAGGTTTTGTAAGAGTATTTGAGTAGGTATTTGGGTCTTAGGCCTAAAGAAGATAGATAATATTTTTATATATCACATATGATGGGGAACACCCTATTAAGGATATATAAGAGTCATGGTGTGTGTGATGGGTAGGATATTCCATATAGGAATTGGTGAAGTGTGACATAGAAAATTTCCTCCTTATAAATGGATTAAGAGATCTCCCTCCCCTCCATGACACCCCACTCATGGACACACCCCTTCCCTCCCCTCCTGGACACCCTCACACCTGGACACCCCCTCCCTCTTAAACACACCCCCTCTTGGACCCCCCCACTCCTGGACACCCCCTCCCTCCTGGACACCCCCACCAACATATAAGGGAAACTAAAATTAGAAAATTAAAAATCCAAGATATTGGTTCCCATCAAGATTTTAAGATGCTCGTGAGTGGACAGAATGAATATGCATCGGTCGACTTCCACACTATCGACCAGTGTAGTCTAATGAGTTATGCTTTACTAGAAAGACAAATCATATCTAAAACCATTCTTCATAATCTAAGGATATAAAACATAATAAAGGGTGATCATATATTCTCAATAAGTGTAAACAAGGGAGACATCAATGATCATATATGGATAACATTAGTAGGAATTCACCTTCATCCTATTTGTGTACAATCTTGCATCAGGTATGTTGCCCATTCGTTTCTAAACACATCTATATAATTTTCTGAATATGAGTTCTTGTGACAGTCATGGTATTACTGAAAAAATATAAATATACAAAGGATTAATAAATATTTTAAATGAACTCGTAATTATTTTAGAAAATACCTCGTCGGGGATGCTAGTTTGTTGATGAAATATGATCTCTTTCATAAATTTACAAACATAATAACCACAGTCCTTTCCGTTTGTTTTTTTGACACTGTAGAAACATCAACAACAATAAGTAATTTGTTTTGATATGTGTTTGGAAAGTGAAATGTTATTATATATACCCAGATAATTTTCTAGTTTTAGATCTTGTAGGCATGCTCATCCTTATGCCCTGGATTCATTCCATGAATTAGACGATATTGATGCAGCGCCCTATCATAACAGAATCCTCATTAAAAGATAACATAAATTATATAACTAGATTTTTAGTTTTAAAATGTTTGATCTACAGTATTAAAAATTAAGAAACGCTATCATGCATGGTCGGTTTGTTGGATATCCATGCGTTGAATCCAGAAAATAAATCTTTGGAGTATCCAAATTGAATACAATCAGAATCCAATGCTCCCTAAAAATACAAAAAATAATAAGTAAAGAATGAAATGAAAATATAGTTGATATGATTAAATTGTAGAGTATTTCCCCTACATATTTGGTATTAAAAAGAGTATGTCATCCGTAATTTTGTTTTCAAACGATTTGAGCAGGGATGAAATTATTGAGGGCTCTTTATCAGACTCTATTTCTTCTTTTGAAGAGGTGGTGTGAGGACTAACAAGTCCAAATTTTTGGTTCATGGGGAAATCACTTCAATTATTTTTCATATATATGCCTTCAAAAAATATAAAATTTATTTAGTCATAATTATCAGAGTATATCAGCTTTTGTAAAATCAAATCATGAAAACATACCTCATGTATACATTTACAACTGAGGTTCCTAGCCATTCATACTTGAGGAATTCATTTACATTTTCCGCACTAATGAAATTTGATGTTTCCTCTCTCTCTATATTTTTTTCAAAATCATCTATGTGAGCATGGGTGTCTATCAACTTTGTATCCACATGAGCCTACAATGATATTAATTATGGATATAGAATGTGCGGGGTGAAGGTGCTCTCAATAGACCATTTCAATCGGTTGGTTGATCCTTGAGATAGTTTTGAGCTGATATTTCGTTTCACCCCCTTCTCTTTGTCATTTTTTAATAACATTAATTAGTTCAGACCTTTTTTCATTAAATGTTAAAGGTCCAACTTGAAAAATAACTTGGAAATGGATACCTCCGTGTCGACATGTTTTTTTTACAAGAACTGATGACCATTCAATGAATGTTACAACATCTTGTTCAATCGTATGGATGTCATCATCGTCATTTGGAACAGGTATCTCGGCACTCATCTCATTAGCTATGTTAATTGACACTCGGAAATGATATGTTAGAAGCTGTTTGTTTTGTAGCATGTCGTTCTGCATATTGAACACTATAGCCCTCGCTACAAGGTGATAGGTGGGAGTTGATAGATATAAATCATAGTCATTTTCACCATGTATAATATTATTATAGGAAATGTATCATTGTCTATGTGAATCACATTTCAAAGAAAAATTATTAAAACATTTATTACCTCAGCTAAGTCATGTTTTTTTAGGGGAATGGATTTCCTCAAAGATTGTGGGGGTGGGATGGGATCATTACGCACGGGTTTTTGTTGAGTTGTTTCTTCTCTTTGCCTCTCTCCCATCAATGTTTCTATCATCTCTCTCTGGTATTTTAATTCTTCTTGAAAAATAGCTAATTTTTCTTGATGCTTTTCCATTTTTCATTTTCATCCTCTTCTTGTTTTTGTTTTTGAAAATATGTTCAGTGTGTCACCCCAAAACCCGCACCTCTGACGCGCCCATATTGGTCTAGCTGCTTCAAGGATGCTGAAAGTATGTCTGAATCTGGTGTGGATGTTGTTCATTCCTATGACTATGTCAGATAGAAAATATAGAAAAATAACTAGTAATTTTAATGTAATAGTTATATAAAATGAATCAAATTTATATTTTGTCATACTTACACATGCTTCCCACACTTTTTGTGTGTTTTCATCTATTAGTGTCCCCTCTTTATTTACACGAGCCTCCTTCCATAGCACATGGTGTGGGATGGATTTGGATTTCGATTTTGATTCATCAATCTGCATATAAACAGAGAAACATGGTTATGGTGTTGTTTTATCTCACATATAAGTAGTAGGATAGATTTAAAAGACGTATCAATTTTTTCTCAAGTGAAGCGTACCCCATCCTTGCTTTACGGTAAGGGTACGCTGGTTCTGTTGCGCATTTTTTATTTTCAGCACTCAGTTGCTGTTTCAAATATAAAAAACTGTCAAAGTGTTGAATACAAGAAACATCAAACAACGTATTACGCCATACAATGTAACTAAAAAGTTTTCTCCCCACGATGGTTGATAAACACGTCCCATGCTCCTTCGGATATCAAGTGTTCATAAAGAGTCGGTGGGTGCGACTTGATTTTCCCTTCAGCGTCTTTAAGATGATATTTCATTAAAATTGGGCAGAAACCTCTATTAATACTTCCAGCAACTCTTAATATATATTCCTTGTGCGAGTCATCTACTATAAATGCAATATTCAATGGATGATGAAGAGTAAGTCAATGTTTTGGTATTTTATTTTAATAAATTTAAAAAATGATATCATAATGTTACTGTAATCCCTTCCCACATTAGTGTCTTAAGACCAGTTATAAAATGGTTCCATGACTGTACATCAATCGTCACACGTTTCCGAGTGACGATTCCAATGTAGCTACTAAAGATGGTTTTGTTGGGGTTAACATGTTGGCCTCGCTTATTGAATCCCATCCCAAATTTGATGCCTCCTTCTTTTGCCTTGAGGATTTTGGCTAACATTGTCAAACTATGGCGCTCTTGTTTTTTTTGTGCTTTCAGGGTTTCATTTCCTACCATTTCCTTAGAAGTATCATCACTATCTTTCTATAGAGAACTAGCATCAGCACTGGGACCAGTAGCAACAGGATGAGAAACATGTTGTTTCTATGCACTGGTACCAGCAACAACAGGTTGAGAAACTTGTTGTTGCTCTGCACTGGGACCACCAGTAGCTGGTTGAGAAACCTTTTGTTGCTCTGCACTAGGACCACCAGCAGGTGGTTCATATACCATTTGTGCCTCAGGATTGGGCGCATCAGTAGGTGCAGAAGTCATTATCTGTAGAAGTGGATTAAAATTTAATTTAGATTACATAAAAGCAGTAGTAGATAGATAATAACATAATGTAACACAATGTATATTACAATAAAAAATAACCTGATTATTTTACTGTCTTTTTTCTCTTTAAATGCTGAAGTGATTTGACTCCTCTATCAACTATGTAAATCCCTTCATTGTGGTCTCCTCTAAAATACAAAACTCCATATCATTGGGACCACTTTGAAATGATTGTGAATTCCCTATAAAAGGGTCATCCTCCATTGAACTTTCATCTGACCCTTCAGTTGTTTTGGTCGATAACAGAACAATTGACCAATTTTAGTTTTTGGGGTCTGGAACATAAAATACTTATACTGCCTGTGATCCCATTATAAATGGTTTGTCTTTCTCCCCTTCCTTACTGAAATCAACTTTCACGAATCCTAATTCATCTATTTTAATAGCACTCCTGTTATAAACCCCACATGCATTGAAAAATAGGCACATTGAATTTCATATAATCCAACTCCCATATTTGTTTGATGATACCAAAGTATGACATATTCGCATAAATTGGATTTTTCTCCTTAGCACCGGAAACATGCATCGCCTCAGCCACAACTGTAAACCCACAATTCTGCATGTTACTATCTTCATCATGTTCATTAGTATAGAATGTATAACCATTAACTATATATGCATTGTAAGATAATAAATACACACTTGATCCTCCGGCTATCCATCGAAGTCGTTCTAAAATTGAGTCTATATTTTCATCTAACTGCTTAAAAATATGGTCATGAAACCATCCTATAAACTGTCGATTATGTGTAACTGATATCCATTTTTCATCCCTAGATGGATTCAAATGCCTAATAATTTCTTTGTGGGTTTGAACATATGGGTCAACGTCAAAACTATTATGAAAAACGTAAAGTTGATCCTTCTCCCGATCTATAATATTGATTGTGACAACCTCTCTTCTAGAAATTCCTTCACCCTCAAGCCGCTCAGTGTGATGAGATTTCAGTAGGCCAACGTTTTCCACACCAGACAGGTATTCGGTACAAAATTTAATGGCTTCCTCAACAATATATTACTCCGCAATACAACCCTCTGTCCGAGTTCGATTTTTGACATACCCTTTCAAAATCTCCATATACCGTTCAATGGGGTATATCCATCTATAATGTATAGAACCAGATAGTCGAATATCTCTCACCAAAAGAACCATCAAACGAATGATCATATCAAAAAATGTCGACGAGAAGAACATTTCCAATTCAGATAATATGATGGAAATTTCTCTTTCCATAGTTGGCAATTTCGTCGGGTCTATAACATTTCTGCATATAGCATTGAAGAAGAAACAGAGCTTTGTTAATGTATGGCATACATGATTGGGAAAAATTCAACGTAAAGCTATTGGAATTAGATCTTGCATCAAAACATGGGAGTCATGTGATTTCAGACCCTTTAATTTTAAATCTCTCATTGACACGATGTTCTTGATATTTGATGAATACCCCTATGGAACCTTTACGTCATTCAAGAAGTTGAAAAACTGATATCTCTCCTACCTGGGAAGAGTGTATGTAGCAGGAGGAATAAATTTTTGTTTTTTCACCCTTCACTGGTGCCAACTCTTCTTGTATTCCCATCTCAACCATGTCCAATCTAGCCTTAATTCCATCCTTCTTTTTTCCAGTTGCATGTAGCAACGTACCGATGACACTATCAAATACATGTTTTTCAATATGCATGACATCAAGAAAATTTTTGACATACAGAAAATTCGAGTATGGTAATTCAAAAAAACCAAAATCTTTCTCCAACTAGTTTTCATAAAGTTTTTCAAAAAAAGTTTACCAAAAGTAGTGTTCAAATCATTTACCATCTCAAACAATTGATCACCTGTTAGTGGAGACAGTGTTGTACATTCTTCTGAACTTCCGTCGAATGATGTCATCCAAGATCGATACTTATATCATCGGGGTTGAAATATGTGATGTCCTAAAAACATGGTTTTCGATGAATGTTTCAACCTAATTGATTGTGTACCTTGTTTGCAAACAGGACACCCCTGAGTTCCTTTAATTCTATATCCTGAAAAATTTCCATAAGCCAGAAAGTCATTTATCGTCCCGTACAAAATGGCTTTCAAAGTGAAATCATCCATTTTGTAAGCATAATACAATGTAACACCTGAATCCCACAATATTTTCAAATCCTCGATCAATGGAGCCAAATAAACATCAATATCATTACCAGGTTGTTTTGGTCCTGATATTATCATAGATAACATGATGTATTTTCGTTTCATGCATAACCACGGTGGTAACATATAATTTACCAACATAATAGGACATGTACTGTGACTGCAGCTTTGAAAACCAAAAGGATTCACCCCATTTGTAGATAACGCCAGACGAAGGTTTCTCAGCTCGTTTCCAAATTCAGGATACTCGTGATCAATTCTCTTCAACCGAGGAGAGTCTATCGGGTGACGTAGTTTCCAATCTTTAATTCATGTATCTGCAAGCCATGTCAATTGTCCTGCAGTCTCCTCACTTCCATATAGGCTCCTAAACCTTGGAATGATTGGAAAGTACCATAAAACTTTCATAGGACTAGAATCATCTTTCTTGTATCAAGAAGCACCACACTTTGGGCATTCTTTATGTGATTTGTGGTCCTGGAGAAACAATATACAGTCATTCAAGAAGGTGTGTATTCTTTCAGAGATCATACCCATCGATCGTAGCATTCGTTTGGCATCGTATGTTTGGCTTGAGAGTTCATTATCTTCTGGGAGCATGCAATTCATGAGAGAAAGTAGTTCCGTAAAACTGGTGTCACTCCACCCATTGCCTGCTTTCAAATTATACCGCTTCAGTACGGGTTACAATGTTGTATATTTAGTGCAACCAGCATACAATGGCGTTTTTGCACAACTCTTTAACTTCTCAAACAATTTTGGACATTCACGAAGTTAATCTTCAACTATCCTTTTCATTTTCTCAATACGATCTTCATCATCATTAATATCTGCAATCACACCCTCCATACGATCGCCTTCACTATTCTCACTTGTAATCATATCAGGTCTTCCATAAAATTTCGGGTTATCTGAGCCACTACCTACATTCTTTTTTTCATCATCTTTATTCCAACATGTATAACTTCGATCTATTCCGTGATAGATCTGGTGTTCTTCCAACTCCTCTGGACTAATTTTACTTGAATAACAACAGTGTAAACATGGACAGAGGTTTTGAGAAGGGTCACATGCATGATCTCCTACAAACTTGATAAACTATTTCACGCCATCTTCAGACTCTTTTGTCAACCGATTGGCATTCATCCATTCTTTATTCATATTCATCGTCTGTATGGGTTCAATCTCGAACTTGCCTAATATTATGTTTTAATTTATCAAGTAGCATTGTTTGGGTTTTATAAAAAAACCACGGTACAAATGCCTCTACATTGAAATAGAGGAACCTACCCCAAAACATGTGAATGTACTTGTACTCTATGTATATACAGGGGACCATGCCCTGTCTTTTGTATATCTCCATGGAGTACCTAAAACCTGTACATGGAGGACTCTTCACCAAAACATGGTGGAGTACCATACTCCATATTTTCTCCAAACATCTCACTTGTCACTTGTCAACTCTCAAGCAGAGTGAAGATAATTAAAATATCCAAACCACATCGTGTGCAATTTCCAATGAATGAGGGAATCATAGTATTGTTATTTATGAGAAGATATTTATAATGGGCTACTCATACATGAAATATTTCCATCTAAGTGAAAAATAAATAATAATAATGAAATTAACATAGCACACAATTTTTTCAAAGGATACACAATGTGTAGGGTTCTCAGTCAAGGTTGGTTGTATACTATCATTTCTAAACTCATGTGAAATCCATAAACATGGTGTGTCCAGTAGGGTGAACATCATCTATAGATAAGATACCTGATTTAATCTGACATATATCAAATTAATTCCAAGTCAGTCTTACAAAGACTGCATGATGCCTTTTTTAAATACATGACAGATAGAACAAAGTGAGCCAATGGCATGTACTTTAGATACAAAATGAGTCACTTTACCTGCTATGCATCACATTTTTGGGGAATACATGGTGTGTAGTCCTTACACGACCACTAGGTTTTTATAGTCTATACACATCATGCTTTTATGGTATCCATACATGGTGTGAGTGAAGTAAAACACATATCACATGGTTCCAAAATTATTTCCTGGAATGTACATGGTTTCATGCTGAAGTATATTTCTTGGAGATACATTGTGTGTGACCTACATTCACATGACATGTAACATTTAAATTAAAACGTATTCCAAGTTTGAGTCAGAATATGAATCATGTGGTGTAAATTTTGGAGATAATTGTTTCCTGGCATTAAAATCTATATGAAATCCATGTATGGTGAAGAATCTTCCATTTAAAAAGACTATATAACATGTATTTTAAAAATATATATAATCTGAAAAACACAATCATCACACCAAAAAGTTCCTCATAGAGTCCTCTAGAAGTGGTTTTTTAGGATTCAGTGGAATTTCACTATTAACAGAGTGGTGGTGCCATTGAAATGGGTAAAGATTATATTAATATTCAATGGTGGAAGAACTAAAACATAGAAAACAAATGGCATATCAATCATGTCAATAACCACAACACCATACAAAAACACAATCTTGCTCACAATCGCAACACCATACAAACCAACCATCACAATTTTAGATTTTACAAAGCATCCCTTATTCAATTTTTTTTGTTAATTAAGGGGTTATCAAAGAAGTTTTATCATCCCGGGGTGTTCATTCAAAAGTCAAGTATACGTTAATTACCAATTTTTATATTCAAATGTTCAACAAGAACCAACCAACATGTAATTCATTTAGTGCGCAAATAAGGACCACCAACGACCACGATTTTCAGCAGGGTGTTTTTCCTGTACATTTCCCATTATAACCATCAATATCAAATAGTAATAACATGCGAACAAGATGAAAGCAGTTAGTAATAGGAGAAATGTAAAAGTGAAGGTGTCGTTAAGCACACGGCAGAGGTGCGTTCGTGGCTGAGGAGAGGTGCACAACAGAGG
The DNA here is from genome assembly GCA_963277665.1 of Viscum album. NCBI lineage: Eukaryota > Viridiplantae > Streptophyta > Magnoliopsida > Santalales > Viscaceae > Viscum > Viscum album. Next base: position 1,684,963,251 of record OY728141.1, on the reverse strand, counting down.
AGATTTCATACTAAAAAGAAAACATAAAATAAGAGAAACTCATGAGAAAAAATTAATCTAAAACTGAGTACACCATTTACCAATCCCATAAACCCCAAGAAATCACTAAAACCGAAATCAACCCACACCTTGGTTAAACACACCTTAAGATAAAATGAAATTATAGAACCCACCTTCAAAAGAACAAGTTCAACAGACATTTTAAAATATAATAAATGAACATACATTGGGTAAGACCTGACCAATAGGTCCTCTTTACTAGGTATAATCCCCATGTTTATTCTAGATAGAATATCCCAAATGAGTAAGCCCTGATCAATCCTCTGTTATCACGCCTTTCAAGACACATACATCCTAATCGCATGACTTTAAACGTCATGTTATAATCTTTTCAACACAACATGTGGTATCTAGTGAGTAGGATCATATCCCTATTCAAACACAATGAGCCTACCCGTACATCATGAAAAAAATTGGGGCGAATGCACATATTTCCAATGGGACACCCATGGTACTCTTCTCCAATCTTGACATCACACCATGCCAAAACTCACCACACGATCTACAGTTACACAACATTTTTTCAAAACCAACGGAATATACCCATGCTTCATTACCCTAAACCCATCCATATAGGCTCAATAGTGATGGTCACATTAAAACCATGCTATAAATCAATAGGGTTAGGAATCAAAATGATCGTGTCCCTCAACCCAGTCATAACACCAAAACTCAAGAATAGAGAGTGGTTCCCTTATAAAAATCCAAGGCATGACCATTCCTTCGCTATCAACTTGATAACACCTAGTATGCATCAATCCCTCATGTCAAAGAATATACCCTAGATTTATGTATCTAAGGTATTCATAACACCAAGATAACCCCACTCATTAGTCTCCCACAACCACCAAAACTCTCTAACTGACTACCATCCTAAGTCACATGTTAACGACCACTGGGATCTCACACAAACCCCTTACATCAATTATTACACAATCCTTAGCCCATGGGTGCCACTCTTATTCCCACCTCAAAACACACATCATCTAGTGAACCAAACCAACCACATAATATAGGTTCTAACACGCCCTCTATCTAAAACAACCTACAATACAAGGGTCTCACCACCTGGGCTCTCACTCTTGCCCCAACTACCCATACATAGGTTCAACTCACTTATAAAAAAACTATTAGTAGTCATAATCATTCAAGTATCATCATTTATCATTTATATTAACCCAAGAGGAGAAAAAACCAACGGCACGGAGGTAGCGGCGGAGGAGAAAAACCCAACAGCGGCGGAGGAGGAGGAGGAGGAAGAGGAGGAAGAGGATAAGGAGGAGAAGAAAGACGAGCATGTGGAAGAGGAGGAGAACGAGTAAGAGAAGTCGCGACAGAAGAGGGTACCGGTTCAGCTTCTGCGAAAGCTTTACCACATGCGAGAGAGGAGGGCCTGCTAGGGTTATTAAATAGAAAACGTTGGAACCTTTATCAGCACTCGTTGAAAGCGCTGATAAAGGTATGTTTTATCAGTGCTAAAATAAAAGCACTGAAAAAACATAAATTTATCAGCTCTTTTTCAGTGCTGATAAAGAGATACCTTTATCAGTGCTCAAAAAGCACTGATAAACTACCTATTTATCAGCTCTATAATTATAGAACTGATAAAGGTATCTCTTTATCAGTGCTGAAAAAGCGCTGATAAATTTATGTTTTATCAGCACTTTTATCTTAGCGCTGATAAATATTATAATTTTATATAAATGAAGAATACAAACTTTTATCATCTATAAAATAAGCGCTGATAAATGTACCCTTTTATCAGCACTAAAAAAGGCGATGATAAAGGGTATACCTTTATGAGCACTTATTTTAGCACTGAGAAAGGTTAGATTTATCAGCGCTTTTAACTAGTGCTAATAAAGGCATACCCCTTTATCAGAACTTTTTGTTTACCACTGATAAAGGGTAGCGCTTCCCTTTCCCTATTTTGTGTTAGTACATGTGGAACGTCCCACTACTCTAAGGAAAGAGAAATATGTCGTAGAATCCTTCATGCGGAAAAGGCCTCCCATGTTTAGCGGGTCTTCTGATCCCCTCCTCGCAAAACAATGGATTAAATCCATTGAAAAGATTTTCTCTGTCCTCTAGTGCTCGGAAGAAGAGATAGTTGTACTGGAAGTCTATCATTTTGATGGGGAAGCTGATCAGTGGTGGACACTAACCAAGAATATGATGTCCCAAGTGGAAATTGATTCCATTGAATGGGAGGAATTCAAGAGGATGTTTTTCAATAAATATTTTCCTCAAACCCGCCGTCTCATGATGGAAAGAGTGTTCCTTGGAATCAAGCAGAAGGAAGATGAGTCCATCGGGGCGTATGAAGAAAACTTTACAAGGCATTAAAGGTACGCCTAGGGCTTTTCATGAACATCAAAAGCAAGTTGGATTGCTTCTTTAGCGGACTAAAGCCGAGTCTACAAAAAGTGTTGGCAATTCGAGACTTTGATAGCTATGAGGTGATTGTCCTTTGTGCCCTCAAGGTTGAAATGGAGATGGGAGACTCTTAGTGGTCTCATGGGCCTAGTGATAGGAAGTCGAAAATGGGGAACAACATTGGTGGTTCATCAAAAAAATCCCTTGATGGAATGAAGTCTCACATTCCCCTTTGTAAAATTTGTGGGAAGAAGCATCTTGGTGACTGTCTCAAGGGAACCAGGAATTACTTCAAATGTGGAATGATTGGTCAACTGGCCAAGAACTGTCGAAGGGATATAAAAATCCCGCTAATGATGAAGAAGAAATGAAGGTTCAGATCAACACTCAGCCTACAGTGCAGTGTTATAACTGCATGGATCTTGGGCATTATGTGAACAATTATCCTAAGCTGAGGGTTGTCGGAGGCAATCAGCAACAACCTCCAAGGAAACAAGGAAGGGCTTATGATATCACTACTGCTTAGGTAGAGCCGGAAAATGATGTGGTGACTGGTACACTAATTATTCATTCAAGAATATCAAATGTACAATTTGATTCTGGTTCTACACATTCTTTCATATCTTACACGTTTAGTATAACTATTCAAACACCAGCTCAAAAATTGGAGGAAAAGTTATCTGTGAGAACAACTAATGGGGAAATCGTTGCGTCTATGGTTTATAACTCCTCCCCGGTTAACGTTTGGGGACTGAACCTCCCATAAAATATTTTCATACTTCCATTGGTGGAGTTTGATGCTATCTTAGGCATATATTGGCTATCTTTTTACAAGGCCAACATCAATTTTTGGGAAAGGGAGATTACTCTTCACATCTCGAAGCATCCTCCGATTCTTTACAAGTGCAAGGAGGAAGATGATTCTCTTTTAGAAGCATCATCTCAAGTGTGGATATTGCTTCCTTGTGAAAATGCATATCTAGATCAAATGATCGAGACAAAGGAGATAATCGTGCTTGAAGACATTCCCATCGTGAGGGATTACACTGATGTATTCCCTGAAGAGTTTCATGGTCTTCCCCCTAACTGAGAGGTTGAGTTATCAATTGAACTTATCCCTGGATCTCTTCCAATATCAAAGAAACCATACAGAATGGCCACTGTAGAGTTGGAAGAGCTGAAGAAGCAGTTACAGGAGAATATGGAGAAGGGTTTTATACGGGCAAGTGCTTCACCGTGGGGTGCTCCAGTCCTCTTCGTCAAGAAGAAGGATGGATCAATGCGTCTCTGCATTGATTATCACGAGCTCAATAAAATAACTATAAAGAACAAGTATCCCCTTCCACGAATATATGACTTGTTCGATCAGATTTGTGGGGCTAGTTATTTCTCTAAGGTGGACCTTCGGTCAGGATATCACCAACTAAAGGTGAGGAAGAGAGATATTCCCAAGACTATATTTTGAATGAGGTATAGACACTATGAGTTCATAGTGATGCCCTTCGGACTCACTAATGCTCCAGAAATTTTCATGAATTTAATGAATAGATTCTTTAGAGATTACCTCGACCAATTTGTGGTGGTCTTTAAAGATGATATTCTGATATACTCCAAGTGCAGGGAGGAACATGAGGAGGATTTGGAAACTGTGTTAAAATCATTGTGAAGGGAGAAGTGGTATGAAAAGTATAGTAAATATGTGTTATGGATGGAGGAATTATCATTCATGGGGCATGTTATCACCAAGAAAGGGATATTTGTGGACCCTTACAAGACGAAGGCAATTAAAGAGTGGCCAAGGACAACTTCTGTAACAGAGATCCACAGCTTTTTAGGTCCACCTGGGTATTATCGACGATTTGTGAAGAACTTTTCATGATTGTCAAACCCAATGACCGTGATGACACGAAAGGGACTAACGTTTTTCTTGACATAGGAATGTGAATACTATTTCAAGGAGTTGAAAAAGAGGCTTATTACTACGCCGATACTCGCCCTCCCTTCAATAGGAGAACTCTTTGTGGTGTATAGTGATGCTTATAAGAATTGATTAGTCTGTGTGCTAATTAAAAATGATAAAGTGATAGCCTATTCCTCAAGGCAGCTGAAAATCCATGCGCAAAACTATCCCACGCATGATCTGGAGTTGGCGGCTGTGATCTTTGCGTTGAAAATATGGCAGCATTATCTCTATGGGGAAAAATGTGAGATATATACTGAGCATAAGAGTCTCAAATATATATTCACACATAAAGAGATTAATATGCACAAGTGAAGATGGAAAGAGCTCATCAAGGATTATGACTGCTCAATCCACTACCTTTTTTTAAGGCAAATAAGGTGGTCGATGCTCAATGTATAAAGAATCCTGTATCTTTATCAATAATGATAATTGAAAAGGATCCGATATTCTTAGATTTGCAAAGGATGGACATGGGAATCATTAAGGGAGGACCATCATCAATATTTTCTCAAAATATTTCTCAACCATCCCTCTTGGTGAAAATAAGGGTTTCTCAAAGAAAGGATGTGGAAATTTAGAAAAGGGTGGAATCTGTTAAAAATGGGAAATCCTCCAATTTCAAAATTGATGAGGAAATATTTGTATGTTTTGGGACACGATTATGTGTACCATTTGATCCAGAGATAAAGAAAAAGCTATTGAGTGATGCACATAGCTCGACCTTCTCTATCCATCCTGGGAGTACCAAAATGTACTGTGATCTCCGAGAAAACTTTTGGTAGGATAACATGAAGAAGGAGATTGTGGAATATACATCAAGGTGCTTGGTATGTCAGCAAGTTAAAGCTGAGCGAAAAAAGAACAAAGGAATGATGCATCCATTCCCAATACCCATGTGGAAATGGGAAAATGTTACTATGCACATTGTCACAGGTCTCCCGAAGACATCGAAGGGAAATAATGCGATATAGGTTGTGGTTGACCGACTCACCAAGACATCCCATTTCATCACTATTCGGGAAGATCTCTCGCTTTAACAACTTGAAAAGTTATATGTGAAGTGGTGAGACTACATGGTGTTCCAATCTCAATTGTCTCTGACCGTGATCCAAGGTTCACATCTAAATTCTGGAGGAGCCTTCAACATTCTTTGATTACTGAATTAAATTTCATCATGGCCTATCGCCCCCAAACTGATGGCCAGTCTTGAAGAACTATTCAGACGCTTGAATATATGCTTAGAGCCTAATCTCTATAATTCAAAGGTGGATGAGATTAGCATCTCCCATTGGTTGAGTTCTCATACAACAATATCTTCAACTCAAGTATTCATAAGGCTCCCTATGAATCTCTATTTGGAAAGAGATGTATAACTCCAACCAGTAGGAATGAAGTTGGAGAAAGAAAGCTACTTGGACCCGATCTTGTTCAAGAGATGACAGAGAAGGTTCAAGTCATCCAAGAACACATAAAGCTGCTCAAAGATAGCAAAAGAGCTATGCTGACAACCGTCGAAGGGACTTGGAGTTTGACATTGGAGATAAAGTCTTCCTTCGAAAATCTCCATGGAAGAGATTCTTGCGATTTGGGAAGAAAGGGAAGCTAAGCCCAAGGAATATTGGCCCCTTTGAGATCCTTGACCGCATAGAATTCGTGGCCTATAGGCTTGCACTTCCACCAAATATGGCTCGATTTCATGATGTTTTCCACGTATCACTCTTGAGGAAGTACATACCTGATCCATCACATGTACTAAACTCATAGGTGGTGCAACTGGAAGATAATCTCTCCTATGAGGAGCAGCCAGTAAAGATTCTGGATCGGAGAGATAAGGTTCTACACAACAAGACAACCCATCTTGTCAAAGTGTTGTGGAGTAACCATAAGTTTGAGAAAGCAACATGGGAACTAGAGGAAGCAATGAAGGTAAAGTACCCACATATGTTTTTGTCGTAGAATGTAAAATGAAATTTCGAGGGCGGAATTTCTTAAGGCGGGAAGAATGTAACGACCCGATGTTTTTAATGGAAATTTCCTTCTTATAAATATTCCATAAAATCACATAATAATGAAATACTAAGTGATAAGTGACCTTTAAACATAAGTTTTTCACTTCTATGTTTGTAATTTTTAAAATATGATATACACAGTTGTGTTCAAGATGTTTTTTGGAGTCTAGTAAAACAAAAATAATTTTTGGTGAATAGTAACCTACCATAATGAATAGTAACATACCCTTATGAATAGTGATATACCTTAATGAATAGTAAACACACCTATGATAGTATAAAAATAATATTCCAGTTGCAAGTACAATATACCTACGCTTTATATTGAGTTAATGCATGTTTTAAATCTGGTTTTTGAAAAAAAATTATGATTTTAATTAAATATTTAAATAATCATATATAGAAATTTTTTTAGAAATGGACTTCATTTTTGGATTCTACACATCGAAAAATGGTTAGGGTGAATTTTTGATATTTTTCTGAAATACTTGATTTTTTGATGAATAGTAAAATATGGTAATTTACTGTAAATATACATTATAAGCTAAATAGACTATTCCTAGCATCATGGATGATGTCACCACCCATGGTTAGAATTCACATGACCCATTTACTATTCTTGGTCATTGAATACTTACTATTCTTTTTCTTGTGAAGAAATAATAAAATAAGGATTATAATATCATGAAATCCCTCCTCTCCACCACCATAAAACCCCCCTTCACTCCCTCTTCTCTCCACTCCTCTCAAGCTCCAAGCCTTCTCTAAATTCAGCCCAAATCTCTTAAATTTGTCCTCCCCAATGTCCAAAATCTCTCAGACTCCTCAAAATACCAAAATCTCTCCCCTTAAGAGGTTCTCAAAGGAGGAAGACTCAAGAGGTCCTTAATAATAAGTGCAGAACACCAACAGATTTAAGGCAAGGGATCATCCCCTTTTCACTCTTAATAAAGATTGTTCTCTATGATATGTTTTATTTTGTGTAATAAAAAGTGATTGGGTATGTTTATACAACTTCCCCATACTACCCTGATGTTTTATAAGTGATGAGAAACCCTTTCTCTCTCTCATCAAGTCCTCTTAGGTATACCCGACACCATGCCGGTAAAATCGTAACGAATTCTACCCAAACCTTCTTCGTTCTTTCAGGTTACCTTATCTTTCTTTCAAAATGATGTTATCATATCTATTTATGTGAATCTTATGAATTCTGGATAGTTGTAAAATATTTTAATATCGACACCCTTTCATCACATTCTTTCAGGGATATACATGTTTTTGAAAGATTCCCTCCTTAGAACTTTCTGATAAGCAACCCTGTTTTAAGGGGACTTCCCTAATTTTTACCCAAATTTCAAGTTCACACCATCCTCTTTTTAAATACACCATTGTATTTATAAAATTTGTATTTTTATTCTAAAAAGCATCATGGTTCAGTTCTGGTTTTATATAAAAGAATGTCTTCTTTACTATTTTAAAAGCTCTAGAGTGTTTTCCTTAAAACCGCACAAAAGTGTTTTAATGCTAATGTTTCTAAATTACATTTATAATATGTTTTCACTTATATTTGACAAAAATTACCATTTTATATGTCTATTTTACCATATTAACGTCTATGCATGTTCTAATCCTTTCCTTTCGTGGACACTTTGATGATACACCCATTGGATTTGTTTTATTTCCGGACAGTGGTACCCAATCCGTTTCATGAGTACCCTTATGTTTATGTATGGTCGATTATATAAGATTGTATATGTGGTAAGAATATTTATGTGGAAATAATATTCATGAAAATGTTGAGATGGGTGCGCCCATATAGCACTCCAATGCATTGGGTAAGGATAAGTCTCATGGGATGTGATGTGAATCCGGATTGGCGGTTAGCCTTGACCCGTACTGAAATGGGAAACGGGATTGGAAGTTAGCCATGAACCGTACTAAAGATATGATTTATGATTCTGCAACATTTATATTATTCCATGTTTATATGATCCCATGCTTATATTAAATTTTTTTTATAAGTTTCATGCTTTGGATATCATTATGTCATGTCTCCTAACTCATGTGCTTCAGATGTATCCTTATGTTCATTCCTTTACTGGGATTTTTAGCTCATCCCTTTGTTCATGTGTTCCTCAGGGTACCCTATGAGGATGTAATATCTCAAAGGAAGTTATAAGCTCTTTATGGAGATTAAATAAAGATGTTTTTTAGTTCCATGTTTTATGTTATATGTACATAGTCTTCCAAGACACTAGACTTAACGATCCTTGACTTTTACTCTGATGATTAATTATGCTTAAAATCATTAAATGTTTTATGTAAAAGTTTTAGGTCACTATATATGGAATTTAAAATCCCAGAGAGAATAAAGCAGAAGTAAAAGAAGATGATAGGGATTGCTGGACAAATTCTGGATGGGGAGTGGGAATCATCATCAGATATGGTACAGACATGTGCGGAGGGTCAGATATAAAGGGTGGTGAAAACATAGGAGGCATAAATATCTCATGCGTACCTAACGGCACACTAGGATCAGAATGTGGGATGGGTGGTATGTCAGTGGGAGGGGCATGGTCTAATCAGGTACGCCAACAAGATTGTATAGCTCCCATACCACCCCCACCTCATATGAACACCCCAAGTACTGGGACCACTACTAGGATTCTCATCATATAACTATGGCATAATAGATGGATCCTGAAAAAACGATTAAAAAAATTAATCACATGATATTATATATTATTTAAATAAATATATTTGAAATAAAATACTCACTATAGACACTAGTGGTGGAATGACATGCTCAGTCATGCGACGATTGTTGTCTATAATATGTTTTTGTCACCTCTCTTCGATTGTTTTCATTTACTGCATCTGAAAACAAATATGTAAGTAAATAGAAAAGGATAACTAATGTGTAGCCCAAAAAACAAAATAATTGAAAGGGAATAGGGGGATTCATGGATAATTTAACTAACCATTGTTTTAGGTGAGATTGAAGAAATATATAACGAAGTCAATAAATTGTACAAGATGTAATAAAGAAATTTAATTTTTAGTAGGATAATTATTTACTAAGTGTCATAAATATATTAAAATCATGGAACATTGATTCTACCATATTCATAAGTGGTAAATAAATTTTCAAAATTAAGGAAAATTTTAATTTTTTTTAGCTTAGGTAGATGATGCAAGTTTCAATACATGTTTTGCAGAAGAATACAAACCATCATGTTCATTACCTTGTAAAATGTTAAAGAGAGGTATTAGATTCATACAAATTTTATACAAATCATAGTTCATGCATTGAAATGTTCACCAAGTTATAAATGTTGGTTTTGTAGGTTTAAATATTGTTCAATTCCAAATTAGAAAATGAAATTCCAATAAAAATTTCAACCAATAAACATTGAAAATTCACATAATTTTCAAGTCGGAAACAACATATTTGTAATCAATATTAAATACATTTGATTAGAACCAACCTTAACAACCCAACTCGAGGTAAACCAAAATAATTAAGAACATGAATGAATGATTTTATATATTTCCCACCACAACTTCAGGTTCACAGTCAACTCTGACAATTGAGCTATTGGGGTCATCTAAAGAAATAAATTGATTGGTTCCAATGGAAGTAGGGATGGTGTCAATTCCATCAACACCATCATCAAAAATATGTCTTGGAATTACTTCAACTATGACACCAAATTCATGTTGAATTTGGTCTTGGACATAAAAATCGTGTTTATCCATTGATGCTAATACATATGGTTCTTTGGTAGTAAGAGTGTGAGTCATGTTAATTAATCGAAATCCACAATCATTAATAAATGTTCCATGTCTTTTCATAGAATCAAACCAATTGCATTTCATCATCGTGACTCTTTCATGAGAGTAATAATAAAATATTATTATTTTTTCAACGACACCATAATAACCCACATTTTCAAATCGCGGTCCACTATCTGATGCACTGGCATAATAATCAATTATGGAAGTAACCATAACACCATCATGTTGTGTTCTCATATTCCTTTCTTGTTCACTGATAATAAATTTGTACACATTGATAACAATTGATTTACTGTCACGAACCACGATATTAGGACCAAAAGACAAAGTTCTTATTTCCTCAGAGATAGTGTTAGCAGAAAAACTCTATACCTTCAATATAAATGAATATTAAACTTAATTAAATATTGATTTAATTATCTTAAATATTAATATTTTACCTTCAATTTTAACCAAGAAGAAAACTCTTTTCTATGGAATGTCTCCCTCCTTCTCAAAGATAAAGAATGATGCTTTCTATTTATCATTGTTTTATGTTTCTGATAGATAAAAAATATGAATCGTTTAACAGATATATATTTGTAATATATACATATTCAATTTAGTTACCTAATATAGTCATCGAACAAATCATAGTTGAACAAAACTCTACGATGTGCCATCTACCTCCCTTCAAGGATTAATGTCTTCAATGTATATGATCCAGGAATTTCTTTTATTTGAGGAAGTGATCGAAAACTGCGTTCAATTTTCTCATACTATTTTTCTTCATTTCTCATTGGTCTTTTCATTCTTGTAGTAAGATCAAAAAAATACATTGAGCAGAAATGCATACATTCTAGAGCCAGGTAACCATTCATGATAGAACCTTCAAGATGATTCTGGTTTCAGACATAACACTTTAATGTGTACATATTTATTTTAGTTGGATACATCCAACAAAATGAAATAAGTACTTTAAGAAGTATTTCAGTGGGAATATGGAATGTGAGATGCAGAATGCATTTGAAAAATGATGGAGGAAATATTTTCTCCAACTCACACAAAATTAATGGGAAAACTGTCAAAAAAATTTCCAAGAAAGACTTGGAAAACATCTTAGCACAAATATCTCTAAAAAAATGGCACAACCGTATAATAGTCACCCTTACATTATTGAAAAAAAAATATGACAGATTACTATTGGAATCAACTCATGCTGAAGAACGTGATAATCATGAGTCTTCAATGATTTTAGCTTCAACTCTCTTCTATTGACCAGTTTAGATATGTTGTTTGAATAGCCATTAGGAACTCTAATAGTATCTAATACTTCCAGAAATTGTTTTTTTCATAGGTGTCATCACATAAGAATCACATGGAACATGCCATTTATTTTCACTAATATGTACATAAAGTAATTCTGGACTGATGCCCCAATCCACCAAGTCACATCGACACCGTAAATCATCTTTTGTATTTTCCTTAAAATTTAGAAGTATTGAAAGAAAAATTTCACATTTGTTCTTTTCAATTTGAATTACGTCTACACAATAACGTATAAAATTGGTTGACCAATAAGGAAAATCAAAAAAGATAATCATCTTCCTCCAATTGTAACAAGTTTCAGTGGAAACATATTTTTCTTTCCAGATTTCATTTGACCCTTCCCAAATGAAAAACTAAAATATTTTAATTCATTAAGCACATCAGTTCCATACATACGCTGAGGTGGATCATCGGTCTCTATGGTATTACCAAATCTTCGATGATTATTTCTATATGGATAGTCCATTGGAATGAATTATCTATGTCCCTTAAAACTGAAACTACAATGATGATTCAGTCTTCTCGATCATGTATTAATTATACAAACAAGACATGATATTTTCCCTTCATGCTCCATCCTGACATCATTGCATAAGCCGGAAAATCATTGATTGTCCACATAAGCGCAGAACACATCTGAAATATGTCTTTCGAATGTGCATTTTATGTTCACACACCCACATCCTAAAGAAATTTCAACTCTTTTATTAAAGGTTGCCTGTATATGTCAATATCAATGCTGGGATCAGAAGGGACATATATGAGTATAATCATGAAAGTGAAAGGTTTTTGCATACACACCCATGGGGGAAGATTAGAAATGCGTATAAAAACTAGCCATGTGTTGTGCGAAGTAAGCATCAACCCAAACGGATTATAAACATCACATGGAAGTCCCAGACTCACATTACGCACATCAGCTACAAAATTAGGATATCAAGCATCAAATCTCTGCCATGGAAATCCATATGCAGGGTGAACCAACTCATCATTAGTCTTCTTTCCCTTAGTATCATTCCATCTCATTTTTATTGATATTTCAGAAGACATAAAAATATTCTAGAGTCTGGGGTTCAATGAAAAGTTTCACATTACTTTCTGTGGCACGTGGGTTGGTGTTCCATCATATTTTGAATTCCAGAGGGATGTGATACATTTTATACAATCCTTTTGTTCAGTGATTTCGTCCCAGAATAAACTGTAATATTTTGGGAAAGCATGAATTTTGTTTCTTGAAAGTCCAAGTTATTCAGCTAGATTCCATGCCATATAGTGGTTTGAGGGAATATCTCTATCATCTAGAAGTAAATCATTCAATAAGATAAGAATTTAATCCATTACTGTATTAGAAATCCCATACATAGTTTTCATATGAAACAATCAGATTAAAAATTCCATCTTTTTTATTTTATTTCACTATCGATATACTAGATTTTGGGAAGCATCATTAAATTTTGTCACCCTTACAATATAATCATTTTCATTAGATGCATCATATGTGCTCATATTGAAGTCTTCTTGAGTAGAAGTCCTTTCTTTTTTAAGATGACGAATAAATGGAAATCAATCAACTAACAAATTCCCCAGTCCAGTCCTTCCATTTCAATCATTAGCAATTTGAGATTTCATTTTCTCCCCATTGTGATACCCCACATAGTAGTTATCTTGAAAACCATATTTGGTTATGTGGTAGCTGACTTATTCATGGCTCAACCAAGGTCTACCAACACAATTGGAACATGGGAAGTGTGATCGACCGTTATCTGAAGTATTGTGAAATGAAAAATTTAAAAATCTCTCCAAATTGTTTTGAAGATCTCTTGAGATCCGATCAGTTTCATACATCCAAATTCTTTACATTCTGTTAAAATAATTGTTATAAGTCATTTCATTATAACCAATTACATAAGATTGAAATTTAATAGAAAATATATTTAAGTAAACGATAACGGAATGAGTTTCTAGTTGATGTGGTGAACTATTAAAACAATGTAAAGATATACTAATTCAGTTATGTGAGCCTAAATATGAGGTGACATGTGTTTTGTAATTTTTTCATTTATCACATACAAGAAGACACCATAGACCTGATAAAACATTGTTCAAGATATTAAAAAGTTAAGGATTTTCATGGAAGTTGCAGAATGTGTAAAGAGAGTTTTTTAAATAAGTTATTGATGCTAAAAAATAGAAATATTGTGCAAAGTTATTACATTTCATAATACCCAAACTAAATTCCAGAAAAATTACCATATCACCCCACTAAAAAAAGGAAAACCACCTACCCCACTACCCCAACAATCCCCAATCCCTTCACATGGATAATCCTTATATCCATTACCCACCTCGAGAAAATATGACTAAACATACCATTTACTATCTTTGAGTGGAGATACATCTCACCAGAACCTCCAATAGTCGTTAAGATTATCTAACGACATAAAAGGAGTGGCTATGAAGACTTGAAATCAAGTTGATTCAGATAATCATGACACATGAATTGTAAAAAGAAAATTGAAAACAAATCAAACTACACTTATTAGGTATCTCATGACACACAAGTCACCACCATGTTTAGGTAAAATCAAAATAGAAAAAAAGAATAATAGATGAAAGAAATTTAAACTATGTTAATCCTTACAGAGTTGGAGTGTAGAACTAAAAAATTGATTGACTTCAGATGGATTTATAGGGAGGAAGGAGTTCCCTGCCTATGTAAAGAGAGAGGCTTCTAGTTTAGAATCCAAGGGGGACTTCCCCAAAGCTTCCTAAATCATAATTATTATAAATACAAGGTTGATTTCACCAACATATTATAAACCAAATAATCATGAATCCAAGGGGGTTTCCAAATTGAATTAAATGCTATGTTTTTAACATGAATCCTTGGTTGGTTTCTTCAAGGAATTCCAAATCATTAATCAAAGGACAAGTACTCAAAATTAAATTAAAATTTATTTATATTCATTTCCAATAGGTCTCATATAAGAGGCACATGCCTCAGGTCCAATTATGTGTTATAGGCTTCCCAAATCATTCACTAATTTTCAATAACTCATTCTTGGAACCACTTTGGACATACCATTATTTACCCAATTAGTTCCCCAAGTCAAGCGCACCCCATGGCTGGATAAAGTTTAGGCTTCTACACTAATAGGTTGTTCATGGATCGTAAAGAGGTTTAATTTCATAAAGTATAGACAAAAATAATTATTTTTAAATTTGAGATTAATAATAAATTATTTCAATGATAGTATACATCATAGAGAACACAAAATATTGATACCTTTAAGAGATAGTTTATAAACCATCTTCTATATACTCACAGACATCTACCAATCAAGTATTAGTCATTGATTCAATATCAAATAGTGTGAATCATAAAATTTTCCAAAATCCATAGATATAGGGGATAATGATTTGATCATTTTAGATAATGAAATAAATTGATAAAGGATGATAATAGAAGGATATACTTATAAATAGCTCATAGTTGGGATGAACAACACTAGAAATGGATAAGATACCTCAACCCACCATGTTTGGTCACAAAGTTTGGTTGACCACACACTAACCATGTAAATTACCTCAATGAGGGATTCTATGTCTTTATTTGGGAATAGGTTGAAGGATTATAACCTGGATAGGGAAGTTCCAGCCAACTGGATAGAAGACCTCGGCTTAGGGTTCACCTATACAGAGGATTCTAGAAATCGAGGGAAATGCAGAGTTATCTGCTTTTGTATAATTGGGGGTGGGCTATCCACAAGGGTGGTGGGGCTGTCCAGGTGGGTATGGGGTGCCCACGGGGGTGGGCAGGCTGTCCATGAGGGTGGCGGGGCTTTCCATGGTGAGGGGTGTTCAAGGGGTGGGCGGGATGTCCACAAGGGAGGGGGTGTCTAGGGGGTACGAGGTGTCCAGGGGGTGGGGGTGTCTGGGGGTGGGGGTGTCCATGGGGTTAGAGGGATGTCCATAGGGTTGTAGGGAGGGGGTGAGCGGGCTGCCCATGGGGGTGGCAGGGTTTTCGAGGGGGTACGGGGTGTCCAGGAGGTGGGCAGGGTGTCCACGAGCGTGGCAGGGCTGTCTAGGGGGTATGGTGTGTCCATGGGGTGGGCGGGCTATCCAAGAGGGTGGCAGGGCTATCCAGGGGGGTAGGGGGTGTCCAGGGGGTGGGAGGGTTGTCCACGAGGGTTTGACTGAGAGCTATGATATTTAATTGGCTTGTCATTCATGATATAAAAAACAAATGATGGGTGTTAAGGATAAGAATAGGGTTTTTAATGAAAATCCAATTTGGTAGGATTAGTGACTTTTATTACATGATGGTATCAAGTTTTCAATTGGGAAAATTTTGGGGCATTACATTCAAAAAGGCTCCCACTACCTTCCCAAGGATATATTATTTCTATAAAAATGTGTTGTGGGATAAGGAATTCATCGTATATAGTTGATGTCACTTTTAGATCTTGTGATGCCTTACTCATCATGATGAGTAAACAAGAACCAAAACCAAAGAGGCCTCAAACCTATCCAAATATCTAGAAGTGATGACTTCCTAGGGCATACTGGTGAACTATGGAAGTGACGTCTTCCCACCTGCACAACCCCCCTCGCCACCTCACCCCCAGAAGACTCCCCCTACACAACCCCTCCCATCCACCGACTACCCCCCCCCACTTGCACATGCCCCCTCCCCCAACCCCAGCTTCAGAGCCCCCCTCCCATCCACCCACTGCACCCCCCCCACCCCCACCTGTACACCCCCACCTCACCCCCAACATACTCCCACCCGCCCAGCCCACCCCCAACCTGCACACTCCCCTCCCCCCCCCCCACTTGCACAACCCCCCCCCCCACCTACACCACCCAACTTTCACACCCCTCCCTCACCCCCACATGCACAACCCCCCTCCCCCCACTGCCACCTATACTCCCCACCCCCACCTCACCCCCCAACAGACTCCCACCGGCCTAGCCCACCCCCAACATGCACACTCCCCTCCCCCCCACCCACTTGGACAACACACCCCTCTAACTACACCCCCCCTGAACAGCCCCCCTCCCCCACCCCACCTGCACAACCAACCACCACCCCCACCTGCACAACCCCCACCCCACCTCATCCCCAACAGACTCTCCACACTACACACCCCCACTTGTACATCCCCCTTCACTCACTGCACCCCCCCCACCTGAACACACCCACCCGCACACCCACCTCCCCCAAACCAGAGCAACCCCACCCACTGCACCTCCCAACACCTACACCCCCTCAATTCAATTAAATTTGATTCACACATGAGAGCAGAATAAAAATAGAAAACAAAAAAAAATTGCAATTTTTGGGTATAGTATACTACACGAACCTCGGGTTTAAGCCAAATTAAAACAAAAAACAAAAAAATAGATGCAAAACATTAAACCTAAGGTTCTAATTACAGATTTGAAGTGTAGAACAAAACAACTTTGTGATTGATGATGGATCTGGTGGAATGATTTTCTCAGCAAGACAACTATTAGGTCTCAGCTTTAAGACTTCAATTGCGTGGATGGGAGATCGGGTTCGCTTGCAATTTAGGGTAAGACATTCCCAAAAATTTTAAAAAAATGTTAGGAAAGGTAAGATTTACCAATGGTTTAGAAAAACCATTGGGGAAGCCTTACTAAAATTGAAATATCTCAATGTTTTTATCAAACTATTAGGTAAAGTCATCTAAAAACTCATATATCCCAACGATTTGATAAAACCGTTGGGTAAAAGTCTCTCCACACCCCTATTCCAACAGTTTATGAAAACTATTGGAAAACATCCATTGGAATATCCTCTACCTACAGTATTGACACCTATCCAATAGAATTAGGACATGTGTTGGGGGTAATTATAATATCATTTTTCCTTTAATTACCCTATTTACATTTTAATTGTGGTAAATAAAATTCAAATGTCACTATTCAGCAAAAATTATTTTCATCCTAAAGAACCAAATTTTACTTACTGATGTCAACCGTGTCTATCAGACTTTTTAAATTAAATTCACGGAAGTGGTAAAATTATGTTTTATGTAAATTTTCAAATGTGCCTAAAAGGTGGGTAAAAGACATTAAAATGTTCAATAAAATTTGTATATATATAATCTTATTATAAAATGACTCAAATGAATTAAATTGGACTAATATAGGTATTATGTATATATTTTCACTTTAAAATAAGTTTAAATAAAAATAATAATTATTTAAATAAAATTCGGTTTTAAACAATAACGTAGTGTTTTTCACTATTCATCAAAAACTGAAAGTTTTTAGAAAAATACCAAAAATTCACCAAAGATAATTTTGATATTACAAATTCAAAAATTATTTCCATTTTACCAAATTTAAAACATAGAAGTTTAATTAATTAATTTAAAATTAATTCCCATTTTCGAAACCATAAAGCGGGTTTTTGAGAAGTAAAAACTATCAAAATATTGATATCTGCTGATGTCCTATTTAAATGTAAAATTACTTGTAATGACCAAAATTGAATTAATATATAAAAATATAATCTAATTATATATTAAAACCATTCAAATGTATAGTTTAACACTATAAATTAGTTTTATTAAAAAAATCAATTAAAATTTAGTATTTTCACTATTCATCAAAATATAAAAGTTATCAGAAAAATAAATTTTTTTTATCAAAACTAAATTTTTATGTCCCTATTCTAAATAAGATGTTTTTTTTTCAAACATAATATTTAAAAGTGTCAAATATTGGATATAAAAATGGTTCACATTTAAAAGGTGGTAAAATTGTATTTTTGGAAAAATACATCCTTTTTCTGAAAAATTGAATTTGTTCTTATATTATGTCTAAGAAAAAAAAATATGGATGTTAAAATTATATGGAGTATATAAAATTCAAAATGTAGTTAATATTATTCATAACATATTTTTGAACGTCTAGTTTGGAAAGTCGTGGTGCACTCTAACTCGGTGTTGCATGTGGCGCAAGCTATTGAATGGATTTTAAGAGGTAACATATTTTGAAATCTTGGGGTGTTACATTCCACCCCCCTCCTTCAATAAATTTCATTCTCGCAATTGGAAATTATTCTTCCAAAATAAAATGTTGAAAATAGAAAATACCTTTGTAGAAAATCCACATTAGAAATAAGGTTACTAAAATTTAGTCTTAATAAGAGGGAATGGAAAATGAAAAATTCACCACCAAATTAGGATATCTTATATGAGAACATTGGTGGAAATTATAATTGGAGGAAAAATGTAAATATTTATAGGGAGTGATTGAGGTCCTTAATCACAAACAAGTGAATGGAAAATTGAGGGCCTCCAAGCCATCAATCTATGATGATTAAAATATCATTAGTTCAACAAAAAATATGGTATTAGGATAACACATTTTTTGGTTTAAGATCCTTTCCATAATTTTTATGAAATAATTTCTTTATATAATAATAAAGAAAAAAATACTACATATGTAGAGTTCCACCCTTTAACTAATTTCTTCTACAAAACTCATCTTTTAATCCAAAAGATAATAGATCTCAAAAATATTCCATTTATCCTAATCGTTCAGCTTTCTAAAAAATTAATTTATAATTTATGTATCAGAATAATTAAAAAATATGTTATACTAACCAAGACATCACATAGGCCAGTGGTAGGTGATGCATCTTTATCTCCCTTCGGTTGCGGGTTCAAGTCTTGCGGCCTTGCCGGATGAAACTGTTTGTCACCCAACCATTGGGTTGTTCTTTTTATAACAATCCAAAAATAAGATTAAAATAATTTTAACCATAAAAAATAATATCCAATGTCCAATATAATTCATTATAAGAATTAGACTTATCCAAAATACTTATGTCTAAACTCACAGTCCAAAATTTATAAGTAAGGTAAACATATTGAAGATCTCTTTTTCCACAAAATAACATGTGAATACCTTCATCATGTATTCTTTTAAAACATAGTAACAAGCTGAATTACCATAAAAACTTATTGATTGCATTCATGATCCCTTATTCCTTATAGAATACTCGATATACTCCTTATATTGAAAAATGTTGTAAACTCCAACAATGATGGAATAAACAAACAATTAATTAGTTTCAAGGTAGTCAAGAATATAAAATATAATTTTTCCAAAATCAATCATATCTTATTATGAAAGTATTATCCTAGTTTCAGAAACATATTAAGGGTTATATTTACCCCAACCATATATTTACTAAAAATTTTAACTTGAAATTGTTTCACTTTACATGGTAGCATAAAATCTTATATCTTTGATGAAAAAATACTGCAGTATACTCCTTATATACTTTATAATTATTATAATGTGTACATCATTAATAAAATACACAAATGAAAAAAATCATTAATAATAACATAAGAAAACTAATAATTCATCTTCATCTATGGTAGTTTATAACATGATTATTATCGAATAGCATCAATTGAGGTATACTCTGATGATTGGGACATTGATTCACATAGTGTCCTGAATCCTTGTAGATGAAGCATTGTACGTGTGCAAACTTTTTCCTTCCTCTGAAATCACGAACTTGGCGTCCTTTTTCTATACACTTATAAAATACTCACATTCCTTTCAAGAAAATCCCATGGTGATTCTTTCCATAGTTATCAAATATGAGAAAATCCTTCTTTCTCTTCTTCCCTTTATTCATCTTTCTCTCAATCATCCTCTTCTTCTCTGGCTTCCCTTAAAATCTATATGACTCAGATAATTCTTTACTTATCTTATTAACACATGAAACTATTTATATATATGATGAAAATACGTAGGTGACTATTTCCATTCTAAATGTTCCCTTAAGACCACGAAATATATGACCCTTTTTACTCTATAGATCATGCGTACTGCTTGATTTATAATTCATTATACTGGGCACCATTTCTAAATGTTGAAATGCACTCTGTTAGATCATATAATAATGTATAATACAAATATCAGAAAAATTATCAATTTTTTTTAAATATTTCACCCATTTAGTATCATAATCATAAATATGGTTTCTTTGTTGACATATTTACTCATAAACCCTTCATAATTGTTTTTAAAGAAAATATTAATTATCCTAAGAATATCCCCTAGGAGTGTCATAACCAAGAGAGCAGTAAGGCCCGTTGTCATGTACCAAGATACCCCGGTTCAAGTCCAAAACTCCATGTCAAAGTTTTCACTCCTAGGTACATCTATTCTAGAGGCACCCCTACCTACTCGTATGCAGATGGGGATGGATTGCTTGGAAAATACACAAAATCCTTGCATTACCAAAATTCTAAGAAGTTCTTCTATACTAATCCTCAATGTTTATCTTAGGGTAATGTCCTCTAATTAGATTTTTTCTAAAGCTAGCTTCCAAGGTTTGTACTAAACGTCTTATGATACCAACTGTAATGCCCTGACCCCAGTTACCCAAAGTTATTACATTATTACCTAACATTGGCATGATACAAGGAATCTTGTCCCGAAAGACTGATCAGTTTAGTAGCCTTGGAAGTACTAGATACATATATAAGTTTTACATTACATTATTATATAAAAAACAACAACATTGTGTCCCCTTTTAACACATTCATATCCCTTATACTATCCCAGTAGGTCATTCATAACATACTTCTTCACATCCATGGAAAAACAAAACATATAGAAGGGTGATGACATATTCTCATTAAGGATTAAAATATAGAAGAAACTATCATAATTAAGAATAAAAATTTAAGGCAGCATATAATAATAAAACATAATCCTTTTAAACATAAACATAAGCATAATGTGGTAAATATAAATCATGTAATTCCATTTACTTATTCAAATGGATATTCTACTAGTCAAATAATCACATGCAATATCAATATCTAATTTCATAATGTTGGAATGTATAATGTCGGACATCATAATCACTTAGTCAAGGCCTTGTGAAAAGACTATAAATAAGATTTTTTTCAAGGCCTTATGCTAAGACACTAATTTTTTATGAGACCTACCAATGCATTGAGGAGCTATAGTAGGCTCCACACATCACTTATTATGTCTAACTCATTCCTCATATGAAAAGGTTCAAACATTAAACAAACATTCATATAAAAACTATCATAAAAAATGTTTATAATTAACCATAACCCATGAATGAAATAAAAATAACACATCCACAGTCAAACATATCATAAAATCTTCAATATAATATGGAATATTGTTTCAAAATAAATCAACTTCAAAAAATTGTAAAATCCTTCAAAGAATGTTGCCATAGATGAAATCAAAACTATTTGAGAGATATATCTCTTTCTGTTTTTAAATCATTTAAAAGTCACATAATTATAAATGAAAATATTTATTTTGAAAATATTCTTATAATCTTGTAATGGATGCTTCGATGTTTTTATAATAATGAAAAATAGCTGCACTCTCTGTATAAGTTAAGAAACATTCTTTACTTAATTTTTTCAAAAATTTCATAAAGGAACTTGTTTGGAAAACAACATAAAGATTCCTTTGTAAGCATTTTATAAAAAGTAAAACAAGGGTATAAATAAAATTAACACATAGTGTAGAAAATAGTAAAAATGTTTTGAAATACATTTTTAAGAAACATGTATGTGGTTGAAAAAGAGGTCCCAGTAGATACTCATGTATAAACAACCTCAGATAATGAAGAAATTATAGAATTAACCCTTACCTTGTACTTTTCCTTGGTCTAGGGTATTTTAACCTCATGTATAAAAGTTAAATCATTGTTATTATGTTATATAAGAACCACATACATAAATATGATATCATATATGACCTTCAAATATTACTTTTTTAATAATATTTTAGTAGTTTCATTATTTAGGGTGTTAACTGATTCGTTTCCTCTATATGTTTTGTTATGTAAGTCATGTTTCTTATGGGTAGGATGTATTTGATTCATGTCCAGAATTATATTATGTACTATAAATATTATTTTTAATCATCAAATGAAAATTATTCTTGAATGGTTAATATGGGTAATGTAATTTCATCACGTCGTGGAAACAGTAGGTCGTACATACGCACGAGAAATAATATCATTCTATTGATGGTGAAATCATATGTAGTTGGATGGTATATTATATAAATAATCATTAACATCTTATATTTTTTATTTACATCAATTATACTCATTATTATTACCATCCAAATAATGAAGTGCTGAATAGAAAACGACGCCATGATGTGGAGATAGTAAGCTGTACGTACGCACGTATGGTGACTTAGTCATCCATTGGTTAGACAGAATAATGAATATGGTTGTAACATATTCATAATAACATCACAGTATGTAGAATCTACTTTATTTATTATTTTGGTGTGGAAACAACAAAGAAATAGGAAGTTGAAGAAGAAAAGAACTTGAAATAGGTGATGAAATAATTACCTCTTCTCCGGGTGCTTCTTTTGATTTGATCAAAAGTGCTCCTTAAGATATATTTCTGATCAAAGTAAGGCCTTTAGGTTAAACTGTGGTAAGATGGGAGAATATTTGAGTAGGTTTTGGCTTATCCAAATGGATTTGGAGGTGTTATTTTGATAGAAGGGGATGTACCCTTTTATAAGAGAGGTGAGGGTCACTTTAGATAAAACATGAAATATTATTTTATTATAAAATAATTTAAAATTTAAAATTGATCAAAATCGATTTATTTAGAGGATAAGGTGGGGATTATTTTAAATCCCCACAAATAATAGGTTTTACACAAGCTTAGTTCACAATTTTAACCTTACATATTAGATTTAATTGTAGGTTAACTAGTTTAACTTTTACAATGCCATCTTGTATTTTTATATTACATGGTTTTTAAATATACTATAAAATGCCAAGAGAACCCCAATTGTTTAATTAATGAAATATATAAATCATTATGTAAGTCTTTTGTACAAACCTTAAATTTTTAGAAATATTATATCTTTTAATAATATAGTTTTTTTTAAAAATCATTTAGTTTAATTTTGAAACTATTTAGTATTTGGTTTTTGTGAAAGTCATAACAACTTTATCACGTTGAAAAATAAATATTTAATAAACAATAACAAGTCATATTAACCTAGAAAATTTATTCAATGCATCAAATGTCTCAATTTAAATTTATTTTAATATTTATAATTTGAATTATTTTATTCATTAATTAATAAGGTAATTACTGCATCATCATTGTGTCATAAATAAATTTAATTATTTAATGTCTAAAAATTGTAAATAATATACCATGATGTAGGAAATATTTTTATATTTTTAATGAAAATTTACAGTAGAATTTATCTTATGTATAACCCTATATTAAAAATGTTTTAATTATTAAAATTTAAATTTAACACTTTTAAATCTTATTTAAATAAAATAGAAATAAATGTCCTAATCTAAGCCATGTGGATCAAAAAAATCATATTTTTTTTCCTAATGTTGATTTTGGTATAAATACACTTATCCAATATAATTTTTACATGTGTTTGGGTAATTATAATATCATTGTTACCTTTAATTACAATATTTTCTTTTAACCGAGGTAATTAAAATTCAAAATATACTATTCACCAAAAAATATATTTATCCTATTGAATTTTTTTTTACTTGATGACTTCAACCGTGTCTCTCAGAATACTAAATTTCAATTCACTGAAGTGGTAAAATTACGTTTTATGAAAATTTTCAAATGTGCCTAGAAGGTTGGTAAAAGAGGTTAAAAAGGTGAATAAAATTTCATATATCTAATTATATTATAAAATGACTCCAATGAATTAAATTGGAATAATATAGGTATTATGTATCAAATTTTACTTCGAAATAAGTTTATATAAAAATATTAATTATTTAAATAAAATTTGGTTTTATACAATAACGCGATGTTTTTCACTATTCATCAAAAATTGAAAGTTTTCAGGAAAATATAAAAAATCCACCCTAAGATAAATTTTATATTCCAAATTAAAAAATTAGGTTTATTTACCAAATTAAAATCATATAAGATTCATTAATTAAATGAAAATTAATTCCTGATGTCAAAACTAGAAAGTGGGTTTTTGAGAAATAGAACTATCAAAGGATTGATATGTGTTTATGTCCAATTTAAATGTAAAATTACTTCCAATGACCAGCATTGTATTAAATGATAACAATAAAATCTAATTATACTTTAAAACCACTAAAATTTATATTTTAACACTATAAACTATTTTGATTAAAAAAAGTTGTTTTCAATTAAAAATTAGTATTTTTCACTAGTCATCAAAATATGAATGCTATCTCAAAAACACCAAAAAAATCGGAACTAAATTTTTATATCCCACTTCAAAATAAGAAGTCTGTTTTGTCAAATTGAATATATAAAATATTTAAATATTGGATATAAAAAGGGTTCTCTATTAAAAGGCGGTAAAATTGTATTTTTAGAAAAATACTTCTTTTATCTGAAAAAATTAATTTGTTCTTATATTATGTTTAAGAAACAAATAATATGGATGTTAATATTATATGTAATATATAAAATTCAAAATTTAGTTAATACTATTCCTAACTACTTTTTGAATGGCTAGTTTGGTAAGTCGTGGTGCGCTCGAACTCAGTGTTGTGTGTGGCGCAAGCTATTGAATTACTTTAAATAGATAACATATTATGAAATCATGGGGTGTTATAAGAATCTACACGAAATATCGAAAATAAACTAGGTGAATTTAGAGTGGAATAAGTTGAAGGAATATTGGAATAAAAAACATGTTTCATTACTTTTATATATAGCTGAAACACACAAAAAACCAACCCCTATGTATGTTTCTTTAATGAAATCCAATAGAGGGGAGATCCAATACAAAATTTAATATATAAACCCCTAAAAACCTCTAAATATTGATTTTCTATTGACCTAAAAATTTCAAACTTCCCCTTTATAAAAAATGAGACTCAAGCCCCACCGTCTAGTCCGTGGCTGGGTTGCTAAAATTTAGCATCACGACCACCCTAACATTCTTCTTGTGCTTCCTAAATCCCCTAAGTCACCTCATGAGCATTAAAAACCATCCAGAAAATCTAATTTATGACATTAAGACACTTCTTATTCAATTATGATCTTCGGTTATAAAAATAAACACTAGCCAACTAGAAATTCAAACTCTCTCTAAAATATAATAATCCTAAAATTCACTAGGCATTACATTTTTTGTGAATATCATCTCCCTGATTGAAATTATGGAAATAAGGTAGATAATTATAAATATAAAGGACATGCTGAGAGATAAGTTAGTGAAGTAGTTTATTATTTCTACATATAGGAATGAAATCTAGTTGTTATATATAAGATCAATGGAAATATGGTAATTAGATATATGGACAATGGAAAAATGATCATTGGATATATGGTCATTGGGAATATCCAAATGGAATGTTTAATGATTTAAAATAATATAATTCCTAATTTTCAAATAAAATAAAAAATATAATATTTATTTAAAATATTTTATATATTTTTATGAACAATATATTATTATAATTATAAATATTATAGAATTATTTGAAAAATTTATAAAATTAAATGAAATATACAAAAACTAATATTTTGATAAATATTAAACAGTTAGAATACGAATAATTAAATTCAATATAATGCTGTTAAATTTATTTAATGTCAAAAATTGATATTTTTTCAAATAAATGCATTTAATAAGAATTGTTTTTTTATAAATAATTAAAATCGATATATTTTAAATGATGATCCAAAATTTAATGATTATACATGTAATTATTTATTAACATTTATATAATTACTTATTTAAATTAAATAATAATAATAAAACAAAAATTTTAAAAAAATAAATTTTTCTATA
The DNA here is from genome assembly GCA_963277665.1 of Viscum album. Classification (NCBI taxonomy): domain Eukaryota; kingdom Viridiplantae; phylum Streptophyta; class Magnoliopsida; order Santalales; family Viscaceae; genus Viscum; species Viscum album. The sequence continues at coordinate 1,684,936,872 of OY728141.1, read as the reverse complement.
TATATAATTTTTTTTCTATATATATTATGTTTTAATTTAAAAATTTTATTTGTTATATTTCAAAATTAAATTTTCATAAAAGGATTCTAAATTTGTAATCATCACCATTAAATTAGGTAAGAGTGGGTATCTTGTATTTTTGAAAAAAATAATAATTACAATGATAAATAATTAAACCTGGTAAAAAAGGGTAAAAATAAGTATATTAAACTGGATCAATTTTTCAAAAATAAATCTGATATTTATGAATTATATAATAATTTTATATTTATTTGATTTAAATGAAATTATCTTTCTATTATTTACACACCAAAAATACCTATCACCCATGTGATTTAAGACTAACCCTTAATCTTACTTTTGTTTCCAATAAAATGTCACCCAATTTATCTTATAAAATGAGATAAAATATTCCCCTTACAAACCCTTCTATTACTTAAAAAATAATTTTAACCCCAACCCATTTTCCATCTCTTGAATAATTTTAATAAATTTGTTGGCTTCTTTTTCCAGAAGTAAACCTATATAATTTATTTTGAAGGATCCCATATCAAGAAGTAGAGAATTCGTCAAGTATCTATGTTCTTATATTACTTTTTTAATTACATTATCAACTCCACTCTTTCTAAATATTAATGAAAGAATACATTTTACCAAAATTATAACTAATTTTCAAAATTAATCTTCCTCTCTAAATATTCATGGTTTTAGAAGGAAATTTATATTTGATTTATTATGTATTTTTTTCATAAATGGTATAAAAAAATTTAAATTTTATTTATTCTTCTTTCTAAAATTAAATTATAACTCTCTTTTACAAGTGTTTTACATTAATGTCAATATCCTTTAATGCTTCTTATTTTTCCTTGATAATATGTCCCAGTGATACTGACCACATTTTTAATCTGTATTGATTATGATAATGTCTTATGGAAGTTCTCATGGAACCTATTTCTTTCACATGGGTTGATTAAACTATAATGAATTAATAATGTCACATACATGACTTATTTTGAAGTTAAATTTGATTTATTTTCCTTTCATTATTTGTTTTGGATGGTTTCCAAAGGTTTTATGGAGAAATAGATGAGTTTTCATGAATTGGGCCAAACCGTGAGCCCAATTCCAGATTTAAGGATAATTTTTTTTTCTTTTATAACTTTTTCATTTCTTAATATTTTTCCTTAATTCCAATTCCTAAATGGTCTCCTCTGACCTATTAACACCAAAATATAAATTTGGAGCCTTTATAAATCCATAATCATGGTGGATATGGGTTTTTATTTAAGATATTGGGCCTGCCCGAAGGCCCATTTCCTACATTAAAAATAATGTATAATTTTTTTTATATCGCCTTCACTATTTGCGTTTTTTCGATGATTCTACCTCCCCCTCTACCCTAAGAAACCCAGGCGCGCTCCCATTGCCTTTACCCTCTCCTTGGAGCTCTGTGAAATCGCGAATTAGGGATGATCTTCATAGAGTGTCTCAAATCGGCCAGAATTAAAGAGGTAAATTCATCCATTCTTAACTCTCTCAATTATTACTCTTTTCCCTCCATTCTAGTTCCTAAATTACCTCCTATATCTTGTTCGAACAGCCCCTGAATTTTGGATGTTTTCAATTTCAGAAACTATTGTTTTTGTAGTGATTAATTCAGGATACTTCAAGTAAGTGACTGTATTTCTTTCCTCTTTCAAATTGCTTAGGGTTTCTTCCCTAATTCTTGAATTATAAAAATTCCAGAAGTTAGGGTTCATGCCTAGGTTCTAAATTACTGTATTTTGGGTGAAATATTGTGGTTTTAGGTTTCTTTTAACTTCCTTGAGGTGCGGCGGTCATGCAGTTGATGTTTCGCCCCAATATTTGAGGGTTTCGACACATTCGGTAGGTGATTCCGTGGGTAACCATTTAATGATGAGTTAGTTTGCTTGATTAAATAATTTTACATATTCCTTATGTGCTGTGAATTATGAGAAAACCATTTTTGGTAGCAATAGTAAAGCATTTGTTTTTAAAGTTACATTTTTGCTTGAAGTGTGTATTTTTCAAATGTATTTCATGTGTTATATCTTGTGGTACTTTTGTAAAATGTGGAAGTGATTTATTAGTTGTTGAAAGGGGCTTCCAATTATGGTTGGGTAATGATATAGTTCCATGTCGTCCTAAAAATGGGGTGTATTTGAATGGTTTTATTTGTATAACCTTGTTATACTCCTTGAAAGTGTTTTATGGATTTGTGTGTTCGCATGGGTATCTTTTGTGATATTATTCAACGTGATTATATAACATTTGAAAGTGAATTATTTCATGTTGATTCGGCTGCCAATTCTATTTTGGTAGGGTCTTGGTGTGATTTTGGCTTAAAAAGAGATTTTTGAAAAGGATTTTATGTGCAAAGTTTGGGTATACTCTTTATAATTGTTTTATGAAAGTTTGGAATGCTTTATTGGGTTGTGTAATAGGTGAAACTATATTAGAAAACTGTTTTGGTAGGAGTATATTTTTAAAAGGTCCATTTCATTAGTGAAAAGGCTGTTATGTGATATGTATCATCTTCGAAATATTTTATTAAATTGTTTGAAGGTGATATTTTGGAGTGAAAGTGATGTGAAAGTGATGTGGAGTGTTTTGTGTGAGTGTGATGTGAAAAATTGAATTTTTGATTATGAAAGAAGTGTTTAATTCCATGTTTGTGGGCTCTTATATGAGTTTAAATATCTTATAATTGTTTTATAAAATTTTTTAATGGGTTTGTGGAAGTGTTGAAGAAATGTGAAATGTGTTGTGGGCTATTTTGGTGTGATTCGGATTTCAAAATCATTTTGAATGAAAAATGGATTTTTGTGACTTTTGTGGTATAAATATGGGATTTTTGGTGAATTTGTGATGTGTAAATGATATTTTCATGTTCAATTTATATTTCTTGACTTGTTGAACTTGTTTGAGAACAAGGGAAAAACCTGGGTATCTAGGTGGGTGGACGTGTACTAGTATGCTAGTGAATCCGTGGGGTTTGGCCTCAGTTTCACTTAGCACGATTGACGCTTACAACTCTAACAAAACTCTGATGATGATGATTGGGGACCACTAGGTTATGGGTATGTTCCCTACTAGTGGCTCATGCACGAGAGTGGATATTTGTGATGGTTACTCTCACCGAGATACGAGGTACCTGGGACCCATAGCTAGCTAGTGCCTAGGGGTTATTTCCTATTTCTTGTGCTCATTATTTACTTTGTACTTACCGTCGGCATACGGTATAGTTGTCTAGAAAATTCACTAGTGTTGGCATTATTTTTAAAAGTGTTTATTCTTAATGATATCCCACTTGAAAACTGTTTCTATTTAAAGTTTCATCTTTTAGAAATTGTAACTAGCTTTTCATGTTTTTGAAAACATGCATGCTTTTCGTCTTTAAATGTTCATAACATGGAATCTCTTAGTGGTGGTATCCTACTGGGCATTGGATCACACCCTACTAACACCCTTTTCTGTAAGTAGACATGGTTATATTTTTTTGTCGCAGGTTGGGTACAGTTTTTTTTGTTCTAGTGGTTCGGGTTTCTAGCAGGTCCTTGGTGGTGAAGTCTTGTGGAGGTGGCTTGAGGGTGGTGCCCTTTGCAATGAGGGTTCTTGGGATATCCTTATTTGGTTTTGTACCTTTGGTATAGACCTTTTGATTTGTTTAAATCTATGTAATTTAGTTCTGAATTTTTGTAAAAGATTGTTTGGTTTGAAAAATCCAGATTTGTTTCATTGGATTCTTTTGTTGTTTTATGTTTATAAACTCGGGTAAATCATTCCCAATTTTCATTTTATGATACCTGGGCACTTGTTCCAGCCCATGGGGATCGGGAACGCCCTTTGGGTCTTGCCATGGACTGGGTCGGGTTCCGATTTTGAAGGCGACCAGATTCGGTTCGTGACAAAATGGTATCAAAGGAGGTTCACTCCTTGGGTCATGTTATTTGAGGAAGAGTCAGGATTGTCTGTAGTTAGGATTGTTGGGACATGGAATTCTAGTTATGGGTAGTGTGCCTAATCACCAAACCTCATAATGGGATTCAAGTTTCCAAGAGAAGTCGGGATTTATCTAAGTCTTTCGGTTTTCTTGGTTCGATAATGATTAAGGGAAATGAAAAGAGGGATGGGTTAATAGTCATAGTGAGCTCACAGGGCCTGGAAAGCCATGTGGAGCCCAGGATATTCCCTAGAACACTCTCTGTGATAGTGAAGTGATTGTAATATGGCCGCCAACCATATTTTCAAGTCACCCACTGAAACTAGTTTCCTCTCGCACTGTTTTGTGCTTAGGTTTTGAAATCTTGGCACTTTGGTTTTAAGAAGTGTATAGTTTTTGTGAAATGATTTTCAAATAAAGAGGGCATGGTTTGGTTTATGAAATGGCGGAACTGAATTTTCAGAATTGTTTTGAAATGAAAAATGGTGCTCTTACACCTCTTTGAAAGCAAAAACCATATTGAAGTTGGTTTTGAAAAGTGTTTCCAATAGAGTTTTCTAAACAATCATAGTGTGTTTTAATGGGATGAGATGTTTTGAAATTGATGTGAATATATTGAAAGTGACTTATTTTCTAAATCTTTGTGACTTTCTGAAATTTTTTGTAAGATTTGAGTTGGGATTTTGATCTCGTGGTTAGAGGTTATGAGAAAAAAGTATGTGTTGGTTGACCGTTTTGGTTTTGAAAAGTGGAAAGAATTTTTGTTTTAACCTTTGGTATTTCCATTAGCGACCACATGCATGGGGTTATATGGGATGATGGATGGTTGATGGCATGACTGGATGAGTGCCGGGACAGATATGAGGAGGGTGTCTGGTGTGGCACAAAAACCTGCATGTGTGAGGTGCATGGGGTACCATTGGTGGATACGCTTACTGCTAAACCGTTTGTTTTCAAAGAATTGGTTTTAAAGAAAAACATGATGTCTTGATGAATAGTTTGGTATGGTTTGTATTATGGGTTTTTGAAATTGTTGATGTTATGGGATGTCTTGAGTTCAAGAACCCCTTCTGTTTGAACTGTGTTTTGGGTTTGTGTTTGGTCGGTAAGCTGTGTTGTAGGGATGGTTAGTGGTCTCTTTTGAAAAAAATTTGGGATGCCTTTATGGTGGTTCCCTTCATGTGTTTGGATCTGGTTTGTGGCATGTTTTGACCAATGGACCAGCTTGGTTGGGTCCTTGGGTTCTCTCATTGGATAAGGTACGCCCCCATTAAGGGTTAATGCACAACTGAAGTGCAACCCAGATTGTTTCTCCATTGGAAAATCCTCCAGTTGATCAATATAAGGAATCTATTTCTTGAGCTTTTTAGATTGAGTATACACCCTTTCCTTTATTGGTTTTCTATATCGTCTTGTAGTGGGAGATTGATTATGGATGGTTGAAAGTGACCTTAGCCTCTTAAGTTTCCTAATTTTTAGAAGGTGGAAGTGTTCTGGGGTTGTTAGCATAGATGAGAATTTGGATAGTGTCTTAGAGGAACTCTCGGTCCTTCATAGTCTCTTCGAAGAAGGAGTTCATGTTAAACTACTAGTGTGGGAAATCTGGTCATTAGAGGATATTATGGCCACTTTATAGAATTGTGTGTTGTTTGGGGATGTTGTACAAGTTCCCTCTCTATTCATTGTTTATATCAGTCGCAATGGTTAGGTTCGATGATTCCTTGTGATGTCATGTGCTCGATTGAATGTAAAGGTGAAAGTTGGGCAATCATCTGAGAGTCTCAATTATTTTGGGAGATTCTATCCCTTGAAAAAAAACATAAAAAATATTCCATTTTAGAGGAAGGTGTGTATAAGTGTTCTTTACTTCTATTGTTTCTCACCCGAACAAACAAGGTGTGATGTGTGTACATCTTCTAATCCCTTGTTTCAGTGAAATATCAAGTTAGGGTAAAGTGAGTTTGGAATGTGTTATGTCTTGGAAAAACTTATCGAGGATTGCAGTGTAGTTGTTGTTTGCAATGAAAGAAGAATTCTCATTTAGGTGGTTTCCAAAGCCTAACTACGAGGCCGAAGATGCTTCAATATTTTGAGCTCCATCCATAGGTCCCGGAGAGAAGCTGGCGCGTAGTCAGGGGAAACCCTAATGTCATTTAAACCCTTATGCAAAGTTATCCTCAATATGAAAGATAAGAAGAGTTTAAACCTATGGTGTAATCATATTTCTTCTATTGTTCATGTTCGGTAAAAATAGGTGGAGGGCCTTGTACCCATGTCATCGCCCAATGTTATTCCCTCCCCCTTTGGTTTCCATTGAGTCTTTAGAGAAAGGAATGAAGTTTGGCTAGACAGGTTGACCACATGGTTTGCACTTGGTTAGTAGTGACCATACCCAAAAAAAACCATGTAGATAGAAGAATCTTCACTGTTGGTTCATGGTTTCCCAAACCGTTCAGACTCACCATGTGGTCATCCCAACACTTTATATTTTGGAGTCTTTCTGTACCGGCCCAAGCTAGTCGATTAAGATTGTTGGTTCTTATGGTGGGGAGCCTATTTTTTTCCCCGTACCAATAACTTAGTCTTATCCATGGTCAAGGATTGTTGGTAGGTAGTCTCATTCGGATCTATCAAGCTACCTAAATCTTCTTTGGGTAACCATTGAGATTGGAGAGTGCCCATTGGTTTAGTTATAGCAAGGTATGTGTAACCTTGTTCGATGTTGTTGTTCGTTTGAGTGAATTGTTTGAGTCTTGTTCATATAGTGTTTGAGGTGTTTTCCTTTGGGATAAAGCCTAAATGTGATCTATTGTTTCAGGAATGTGGTGTATGATTTTTTTTGTGAAGCATTCCTTCCTTAATTGATCAATGGAGGTGTTTTGGCCTTTGGGGGCGAAACCTGGAAAGGGAGTACATCTTGGTTTATCAGTTGGGTTTGGCTTCCATATCTGTTTTTTTTGTAGCTTTCCGAGGACGTAAAGTTTTCATGGTGGAGATAATTGTCACATACATGAATTATTTTGAAGTTAAATATGATTTATTTTCCTTTCATTATTTGTTTTGGATGGTTTCCAAAGGTTTTATGGAGAAATAGATGAGTTTTCATGAATTGGGCTAAACCGTGAGCCCAATTTCAGATTTAAAAATAAATTTTGTTTCCTTTATATATTTTTCATTTATTAATATTTTTCCCTCATTCCAATTCCTAAATGGTCTCCTATGACCTATTAATACCAAAATATAAATTTGGATCCTTTATAAATCCATAATCATGGTGGATATGGGTTTTTATTTAAGATATTGGGCATGCCCGAAGGCCCATTTCCTGCTTTAAAAATAATTTTTAATTTTTTTATATCTCCATCACTATTTGTGTTTTTTCGGTGATTCCACCCCCCCTAGACCCTAAGAAACCCAGGCGCTCTCCCATTGCCTTTCCCCCCTCCTTGGAGCTCTGTGAAATCTCGAATTAGGGCTGATCTGCATAGGGTGTCTCAAATCGGCCAGAATTGAAGAGGTAAATTCATCCATTCTTAACTCTCTCAATTCTTACTCTTTTCCCTCCATTCCAGTTCCTAAATTACCTCCTATATCTTGTTCGAACAGCCCCTGAATTTTGGCTATTTTCAATTTCATAAACTTTCGTTTTTTGAGTGATTAATTCAGGATACTTCAAGTAAGTGAGTCTATTTCTTTCCTCTTTCAAATTGCTTAGGGTTTCTTCCCTAATTTTTGAATTATAAAAATTACAGAAGTTAGGGTTCATAACTAGGTTCTAAATTACTATATTTTGGGTTAAATATTGAGGTTTTAGGTTTCTTTTAACTTCCTTGAGGTGTGGCGGTCATGCGGTTGATGTTTTGCCCCAATATTTGAGGGTTTCGACACATTCAGTAGGTGATTCCGTGGGTAACCATTTAATGATGAGTTAGTTTGCTTGATTAAATAATTTTACATATTCCTTATGTTCTGTGAATTATGAGAAAACTATTTTTGGTAGAAATAGTAAATCATTTGTTTTTAAAGTTACATTTTGCTTGAAGTATGTATTTTTCAAATGTATTTCATGTGTTATATCTTGTGGTAGTTTTGTAAAATGTGGAAGTGATTTATTAGTAGTTGAAAGGGGCTGCCAATTATGGTTGGGTAATGATATAGTTCCATGTGGGCCTAAAAATGGGGTGTATTTGAATGGTTTTATTTGTATAACCTTGTTATACTTCTTGAAAGTGTTTTATGGATTTGTGTGTTCTCATGGGTATCTTTTATGATATTATTCAACGTGATTATATAACATTTGAAAGTGGATTATTTCATGTTTATTGGGCTGCCAATTCTGTTTTGGTAGGGTCTTGGTGTGATTTTGGCTTAAAAATAGATTTTTGAAATGGATTTTATGTGCAAAGTTTGGGTATACTCTTTATAATTGTTTTATGAAAGTTTTGAATGCTTTATTAGGTTGTGTAATAGGTGAAACTATATCAGAAAACTGTTTTGGTAGGAGTATATTTTTAAAAGTTCCATTTCATTTGTGAAAAGGCTGTTATGTGATATGTATCATCTTGGAAATATTTTATTAAATTGTTTGAAGGAGATATTTTGGAGTGAAAGTGATATGAAAGTGATGTGGAGTGTCTTGTGTGAGTGTGATGTGAAAAATTGAATTTTTTAAAATGAAAGAAGTGTTATATTCCATGTGTGTGGGCTGTTATATGAGTTTAAATATCTTATAATTGTTTTATAAAATTGTTTAATGGTTTTGTGGAAGTGTTGTAGAAATGTGAAATGTGTTGTGGGCTATTTTGGTGTGATTCGGATTTCAAAATCATTTTGAATGAAAAATGGATTTTTGTGACTTGTGTGGTATACATATGGGCATTTTGGTGAATTTGTGATGTAGAAATGATATTTTCATGTTCAATGTATATTTCTTGACTTGTTGAACTTGTTTGAGCACAAGGGGAAATCCTGGGTATCTAGGTGGGTGGATGTGTACTAGTATGCTAGTGAATCCGTGGGGTTTGGCCTCAGTTTCACTTAGCACGATTGACGCTTACAACTCTAACTAAACTCTGATGATGATGATTGGGGACCACTAGGTTATGGGTATGTTCTCTACTAGTGGCCTGTGCACGAGAATGGATATTTGTGATGGTTACTCTCACCGAGATACGAGGTACCTGGGACCCACAGCTAGCTAGTGCCTAGGGGTTATTTCCTATTTCTTGTGCTCATTATTTACTTTGTACTTAACTTCGGCATACGGTATAGGTGTCTGGAAAATTCACTAGTGTTGACATTATTTTTAAAAGTGTTTATTCTTAATGATAGCCCACTTGAAAACTGTTTTTATTTAAAGTTGCATCTTTTAGAAATTGTAACTAGCTTTTCATGTTTTTGAAAACACGCATGCTTTTCGTCTTTAAATGTTTATCACGTGGAATCTCTTAGTGGTGGTATGCTACTGGGCATTGGCTCACACCCTACTTACACCCTTGGGTGTAAGTAGACTTGGTTATTTTTGTTGTCGCAGGTTGGGTACAGTTTTTTTTGTTCCAGTGGTTCGGGTTTCTAGCAATTCCTTGGTGGTGAAGTCTTGTGGAGGTGGCTTGAGGGCGGTTCCCCTTGCCATGAGGGTTCTTGGGATATCCTTATTTGGTTTTGTAACTTTGGTATATACCTTTTGTGTTGTTTAAAGCTATGTAATTCAGTTCTGAATTTTTGTAAAAGATTTTTTGGTTTGAAAAATCCAGATTTGTTTCATTGGATTCTTTTGTTGTTTTATGTTTATAAACTCGGGTAAATTGTTCCCAATTTTCATTTTATGATACCCGGGAACTTGTGCCAGCCCGTGGGGATCGAGAACGCCCTTCAAGTATTTCTATGGACCAGGTCCGGTGCTGATTTTGAAGGCGACCAGATTCGGTTCGTGACAAATATATATTTTAATCTAGTGCATATATTTATATATAGTTTTCATTCTTTATGGGTGATCGTATATTTATATATCCATACAACACATTGGGAAAATAATTATATAATATATTACTAGGAATGTGTAGAGAAAAAAAACCCTTAAGGGACTTTTTACACATAGTGATTAGTGGGACCATAATTATAAATACCTCCAATGTATTGGGTATAGACTTATATCATTTGATATGGAATGTCAAGTATTTGAGATAATCTCAATATACTATGGTAATCAATCCACTATGTGATGATGGACTTGACAGTGATCCTAGACAAGAGAAATTAAATATTATTATTCTGTATATTATACATTATTATTCCAATGTTATATTTTTTTAGATCATGATTATTAACTCATATTTTGATTGTATTTTTTCTCATGTATTATTGTAATGTTTTTGACATTATGGCCCATTAGGTTGTGATAAATCTGATTTTTGCAGTGTTTAGGGGTAGGCTGAGGTGTTCCTAGGACATGTGAGTCATTTCAAAGGTGACCCATTTCAAGAGTTTTCAAAATTTACAGTTTTCTAATAGTGATTCATTCCAACAGTATGAAAAATTTCTAGTTTTCCAACAGTATTTCACTTCAATAGTAACTAATTCCAATATTTTTGAACGTTTCTAGTTTTCCAATGGTTAGTCATTCTAACAGTGAGTCATTCCAATAGTTTTCCAAATTTCTAGTTTTCCAATTGTAGATCATTCCAATGATGACTCATTCCAACAGTTTTCAAATTTTTTATTTTTCTAACGACGGGTCATTCTAATGGCTAGTCATTCCAGTAGTTTTTAAAATTTATATTTTTCCAATAGGTATTCTTTCCAAAAGTGAGTCATTCTAATATTTTTTTAAATTTCTAGTTTTCCAATGTTGGGTCATTCCAACTGTTACTCATTCGAATAGTTTTCCAATTTTCCAATTTTACAATGGAAAGTCATTCCAATAGTTTTCCAAATTTCCTATTTTCCAATGTTGAGTCATTCTAATGGTGACTCATTCCAACCATTTTCTAAATTTCCAGTTTTCTAAGGCTGAATCATTCTAACACTTTTCCAAATTTCTAGTTTTCCAATGATGAGTCATTCCACTAGTGATTCATTCTAATACTTTCTAAATTACCATTTTTCTAATGGTGATTACTTCCAATAGTGAGTTATTCCAATAGTTTTCTATTTTCCTAGATTTTTCCATTTTTTTCTAATTTTACCATTTTGACATGCTTCTTTGACATAAAATGATATTTATACCACATTTATGTGGTTTTGAATCCCTTTCAAGGGATATGAGGAAAATCATTAAATTAATAAGATTATAGGGAATTTTATTTAGTTAAAACATGTTATTGTCACAAAATAAAACTTTAATGAAAAATTAAAGACGTATTTAATCCTTAACTCTATTTTGATCTTCAAAAAAAGAAGATACACATCTCCCTTATTCTTCCTTATTTATTTCTCTAGGTATGGGATGCCCCAAATTATTATTTTCATTAGATTTGAATTTCCAAATTGTAACTTTTGGTTCATATTTCCCTAGAGTTTTCCTACAGCCTGTGCACCCCTATTTTGGTATGATCCGGAAGTTCCAAACACTTTTTCTCCCAAGTAGGGTTTCTTTCATCTTTTAAAATTATGCATCATATAGAGTGGATATATGGATGTTTCTTTTTGGAAAATAGTTTATCTAGGATTACTAAAGATAATCGAATAGATTGTAAATTAACAAATAGGGGGTTCGGAAATTGATGTAGGTTTTACTGTGTTATTGTTTATTTTGATTATATTTTGATCTATATGGAATAACTACCCACTAAAAATCTAACCTGTTGGCGCTCCTTGTTTTTGCACTAGGTAATGATTCTAGAATGAAATTAGTGTTGTTTTATATAAATTAGTTTTAATGGAATCTATAAACCACATATATTAAGTAAATAAAATGGATTCCATAGGATCTCATGACTTCTTCGATAACACCCGAAATTAGAGAAGTAAAATTTAATAAGGGACGGTTTTCTAAATATGAAGATGCTTTTTATTCTGGGTGTCTGTTGTAGTTTGGACTGGGTGGTGTTATAAATAAACTTATATATGATACATCAACCTGGATATTTAATGAAATCTCAAGTTGAGATATAGATTAATTGTGTAAGGTATGATATTTTCTATGTTGTGGGGATGCTATGGTTTTTATGGTGCATTGGTGTCGTGGGGTTGTGATGGTGGATACGGTATGGTTATGTGGTGTTGTTTGTGCTGTTTGGTTTATGTAGTGACGTGATAGTCTCTTGGTAGGCATGGATAATAAATGAATTAATACTAATTTAAAGGGTTAAAATGGTAATGAATCTTCAAGTTGGTTAATAAATAACTCAAATGATTGAAAATGAATTGCGGTTTCTGTTCACTATTGTAAATTTTTTTTCATTTAGTGTTGGAAGAAGCCAAGGGGGATTTTGTGAGTGGGTTACTGATATTTTATAAACCCATAGGTTGGTCTTGAGTGCTTGAAATTATATATATACTTTCATTTCCTTTATATTTCTTTATTCACCCCACACTTGTTGAGAAATATGTGGAAACACTGATATCATCATAGGAGAGAGTGTATTTCCCAAACATCTCTGTGGTAGGATAGTTGGCTGTCCACCTGCTCTTCCCTACTCCTTCTTCCAGGTGGTAATAGCCTAAGATCCTTCAATAAGGATGTATGTTTTGAGTCCAAGGAGTGTCTGGGAGATTTTTGCTTCCCAAGTGAAGGGACAAGATGTGGTTATGTCCCCAGTGCCTATGGGAAAGATGTGATATGCCTTAGTTCCCAAGTGATGGGACAAGATATGGTTGTGGATACCAGGTGTTTGTGAGAATTTTTTGATGTTGTTCTTTTGAATGAGGTGAGAGAGCGAGGATATTTTTCAATAGGCAAGAGAGGATAAACAAGTGGGAAGTGGTGTGGGATACCCTATCATCGATGTGCCAACTATATTTCTTTACTTTACTTATGTCACATGGTGAGCAATCCTTGGTGATGTGGGGATGGTTATTATAACGTTTTAGGTGTTGATGGTTCTGCGGTTTTCTCATGTGAGCATTAGTATGCTTCTCTCACATGTGCCTAAGAGACTTTTCATTCCTAATGAGTATGCGTTTATTCTAACCCTACGTATATAAAATTCATTCAGGACACTTGGAGGATTACATGGGTGATACTGAACCTTACTAGCTTGGAATTTTGAAGAGGTTCTCTATCGCTTCTTAGTTTGACATTGGGTACTTATATTGGATTTTTTATTTCGTTTGTATTTTTTTTAAACATGCATGTGGGATGGATTTGGGATTATATATATATATATATATTTGTCTTGGAGTGTTTTTGGGATGGACCATATTATCACTCGGTCTGGTTTTTCTAAAAAGAGAACTAACTCCAAATTTTTGAGATTGTATACCCTCAGTTTTTGACACTAACTTAAGGCCTACTGGGGGCAGGACTCGGGGTCATTATATCTTTTTATTTATTGCTTGCCCAGGAGAGGTATCTTTGGATGGAGGGGTCATGAATGAATGGTATAAAAGATGATGGTTGAGGGATAGGATGGATTTTTCAGATGGTTTTAGTGAGTATTTCATGGTTTGGTTGGGAAATAGTGTCAGGAAATCATAGTGCCTGACCCAGTCCATGGAAAACTAGCTAGAACATGGGATTTTAGGGCCCCTATGATTCAATGTAGGGACTCTGAGCCTACCGAACAATAATTTGATCCTACACCGTTTGTAGTGTAGAGACCCAAGAAAAATTACATAGATCATAATGACTTGTGTTCTCATCTAAATTTTGTGTTTTGGGAAATTTGAAATGAATAATGAGTTAATTGAGTTAAAATGAATCATAAATAAAAAAATCCATACAATGTAGGATTATTTTTTTCCTTGTTTACTTATCATCTATGGAGCCCATTCATCATTTGTGTTCGGCTCCGGCAGTTGAGGATCAGTATACTGATCTGGTTGACGGGTGGAGGGTCGATCTAGTGGAGGAGGACTACCAGTGGTAGAGAATTTTATGTGCATTCCAGTGGAAGGCCTTGGGAAAGTATGAGGGTTGTTTTTTGAACATAGAGACCGAGAAGTGGATCGAGGAGCTCGAGATAACCTTCAGTTGGATCCAGACCCTGATAGAGTACTGGGTTCCTTTGGAAGTGAGCCAAATGAGGGTAGTTGTGCATCAGTGGATGATCATGTATATCAGAGAGAGGAAGGATGCTGATTTTATATGGGTCGATTTTGAGAAGGAGATCTAAGGAGAATTCATTTCATTGTCCACGAAGGGTGAGAAGAGGAAGAAGTTACTCTCCCTTCAGTTGGGGAGTATGTCGGAACAATAGATGGGGATTATGTTCAAGGATCTCTTTCATTTCTTCGTTGATCTTTTTCTGGATGAGGCGTCTCATGGGAGAGGCCTATATGAGGAACCTCATCCTTCCTTCTAGTTCACAGTCACCCACTTTACATTTCTAACATATTTGGAGGTTCAGAAGAAGATGGAGGTGATTGAGTAGTTTCACTTTTGAGGTCATCTACTGATAGAGTGAAATTAGAGGAGTTATTTTTAGTTACAGGTCACTTGTAGTAGGTCTTAGGTTCTAGGGACTTTGAGGTTTCGGCCAGTAGAGAGTTAACCGCAACAATATCATTTTTGACCTTCTAGTCCTGGTGGTCTCCATTGATTTATTTTGAATTTGGGATTGAAGTGTTTCATATGTGTTTTAAGTGTCCATCTTTAGAATTCATCCATAGTGGCTGTTGGAGCACAATAAGGTGGATGTGGGAAGGTTTAGTGCCATCTGCAAGAATAGTTTCCTTTTAGTCCATTTCTGCAGTAGGGACAGAAGGATCATGCTCCACCAAGGGGGGATGGGGTAGGTAGAGTCTAGCCTTAGAATGTTTCTCAGGGACCTTAACATATCCATGGTCGTGGATGTGGTCATTAGCATGGAGTAAGAGGAGCTATGTGTGGTTAGTTTCATGTAATAGAGGCAGTGGTTATGGGAGGACCAGATATCATTAGAGGTATGATCGGTTTTTTTAGTACTGTTTCTTGGGACTTGTTTGATTCGGGAGCTTTTCACTCATTTCTTTTCACCCACTATAGCCCATTCATAGGGACAAGACATAGAGAGGATTCGTGTTCCCTTGGTGTTGAGTATTCTAGTAGGAGGTTGGACCATATTATTCATTTTTTGTTCGGGATGTAGACTGATGATGGGACCACATCACTCTTATAGGGATAATTTCTTTCAATATATGATACCATAAAATGTTACTGTCAGCATTGACTTGTTTTATTCCATGAATTCTATTGTTGGAAATTTCCCAAGGGGATTCATGTTTTCATATATGTATGTTTGGTGCCTAGTTTTCATTGGTGACTAGAGATATCAGGTGGGTAGTTGATGCATGTAGCCTCTTCTTTCCTTGTTAGTTGAGCATCTAGGGGAATCGGTATACATTGGGATGGTGGAGGTTCCCAGGGATTTTGGGGAGTTCCTAGATGTTTTCCCCAAGGAGGTTGTGATGCTACCCCCTTGACATGATTTTGAGTTTGGGATAGAGCTACATCTTGTTTCTTATCAAATATTTATTGCTCCTTATCATATAGAACCTTAGGAGTTGTGGTATTTAATAATCTTGATAGACAATATTATGAAGAGGAGTTTTATTTGTCCCAGTGCGTCGTTGTGGCGTGCTCTAGTGCTCTCCAAGAAGAAGGATAGAGGTATGAGGTTTTTCATAGACTACCTCTAGTTGAATCGGGTAGTAGTCAAGAACTGTTATCCCCTTCCAAGGATAGATGTTATTTTTGACCATTTGAGATGTGTGATTTAGTTTTCTTCGATTGATATGCGGTCTGGATATCACTAATTAAAGGTGAAGGAGGGAGATATTCCAAATACTGCTATTAGATGTTGGTATGGGGACATCATTTTTGTGTTCGTGTCATTCGGTGTTATTAATGCACTAGTAATATTCATGGGACCCATGAACCCTATCTTTAATGGGGTCCTGGATTAGTTCGTTGTCATATTCATCAATGATATCTTTATTTACTCAATGTTAGAGGAGGAACATGTCGATCATATTAGAAAAAACCTATAGGTTCTTCAATTCCACCAGCTCTACGGAATGTCATCCTAGTGTATATTTTGAACATGGGAGGTAAATTTACTCAAACATGTAGTGTCTCAGTAGTGTGTAATGGTGGACCTGTTGAAAGTTGAAGTAGTTGTTTCTTGGGTAGCACCAAAGAGTGTGTCAAGATTTTGTAGTCTTCTTGGTTTTATAGGCTATTATTAGAGGTTTTTACCTGATTTCTCTTGTGTTGTAGCTTCATTGATAGCTTTGAATGTGAAGGATCAAGATTTTTTGTGGAGTGATTAGTCTCAAGAAACATTCTATTACCTAATGGGTAATTTGGTTATCCCCCTAGTGCTCCAGTTTCCTAATTAAGGGGTGTTGTTTGAAGTGTTTTGTGATAATTTCTATCTGGTCTTGGATGAATCTTGATGCAGAAGTGAGTAGTTATCTTTTATGGGTTCTGGTAGTTATATCATCATTAATTTACCTATGCCACCCACGATCTGGACCTAGCATTATTTTTTATTGAGCATATGTTTTGGTGAAATTACCTCCTTTGTGAGCACTTTGTGGCATTCATGAATCACAAGATTTTGAGGTATGTCTTCTCATTGTGAGAACTAAACTTGCAACAGTAGAGGTGGATGGAGTCTATTCATGATTATAATTTTTAGATCTATTACACCATAGGAAGGGGGAATGGTTTGGTTGATTCTTTTTGTAGAAAGTCACAGAAGGAGGTTGTTCAAGAATCTTTGGACACTTGGAAAGTGATGGTGGACTTGGAATCCTTTCACTTATATGTAGGAATGGAATGTGGTGGAGGATGTATGTTGTAGATAGCAATGAAGTATTCTCTAATGCAGTAGGTGGAGGAGTCTTAGTGGGGACACATAGAGGTATATGTTTTATGTTGTCATGTTGACTATGATGTAGTAATAGAGAGACACTCGAAGGATAGTTATAATCAGTTGTTGTTCTATGGAAAGTTTTTTTCCAACAAAGATGCATAATGGAGTGCTTCATGAATTATATAAATCACCTTCAGTTGTACACCAAAGAATTTATAAGATGTATTGTGTTTTAAAGGTGTAATTTTTCTAACCCATGATGAAGCAGGTAATAGCATAGTTTGTGGAATGATGCTTGGCCTTCTCATAGGTAAAGGCTAACCACTGCATTCCTAGTGGTTTGTTTCATCCCTTGGATATACCCAAGTGGAAGTTTTATGAAATCTCAATGTATTTCATCATAAGGTTACCCAGAACTTAGGGATGCCCTAATGTTATCTCGGTAGCAGTGAATTGGTGGAAAAAATTGCCTCACTTATTTGAGATCAAGGAGTCGAGTGCGGTGGATGATTTGGCTAAGAGGTATATAGATGAGGTAGTATGGTTCCATGGAGTTCTGAGATCCATTGTCTTGTATCATGAAACATTTTATATCTTGCAATTCTAGAGTGGATTACATTGTGCTTTTTGAACCCAATTACACATTAGTACATCCTTCCACCATTAGATAGATGGGAAGATAGAATGAACTATCCAAATGTTTAAGAATATGTCAGGATAATGTATCCTGGCCTTTGGATGATCTTGTGTATGACACATTCCATTAGTAGAGTTTTCTTACAATAATATATATCACTCTTGAATTTGAATGGCTATGTTCAAATCTTAGTATAGAAGACTATGTCGTTCACCTTTGTGCTAGATAGAGGTTGGATAGAATTTTTTTCTTTTTCTTAAGGTAGTGCAGAGAATGACAGAGAAGGATAGACATGTTCATGAGAGGATGAAAGTGGTGTAGGATCTGTAGAAGTCTTATGATGATTTCATGAGTGGGACCATGGACTTTGAGGTTGGGGACCACGTGTTATTGATGTTTTCCCATCGATTTGGGAAATAGAGGATTGGTATAGGGGTCAATCTTTCTCGTAGGTTCATTGTACCCTTCTAGGTGTTGGGATTAGTTATCGTAGTGGATTATTAGTTGGAGTTTCCACCATGGTTGGAGAAGATCTATGATGTCTTCCACTTCTCCAAACATTGTCAGTATCTTCGTGATGACTCCCATGTTCTTGACTAGGGAGAGTTGGATATTAAAGACGATGCAACATATGTTGAGTGGCTAGTGGAGATCCAGGATCATTGGGAGAAAGTGTTGTTTGGATGGTTCATTCATTTGGTTCGTGTGTTGGGGAGGCCTGGTGGCCTATAAGAGAGTACATGGGAATCAGAAAAACAGATGTTTACCTATTACCAAGAGTTTTTTTGATGTTTTCCTTGTTATATATTTCCTTATGATGAAATTTATGAACCTTGATTTACGAAATGAGATATTTTTCACTAGTTGAGATGAGTGTGGTACAATGGATAAAGATGTCCGGACATGTGAATATGGGAGGACCATGAGATGTTAAATGTGATGAGATTAAACCTGTGTGGGTGACTTAGTGCTGCCTAGAGTGGATAGTATCCTGAAATGGAGTATGGAATTCCCAGATTCATGTGTTCAGGTAGTACAGTTCATTGGATTTATCGGTTTTGGTCATTGGGTTTTTGTGTTTGACTAGTGGTAGTTCTTGAGGAGTTGTGAGAATCTTGAGAGGTATCTCATAGGGTGGTTTTTTCAGACCCCCTTTTTCCTTCTGGGATTGGTTTTTAATTATCTAGGGTCATAATAGTTTGAGAGGTTTTGTATGTAATGAACAAGACTTTTAGGTCTTTTACTATGTGATAAAATTGGTGATTGAGGTTTCTATGTGTAGTCTGAGGTGTTTTTGGGATATGGATGTCATTCTAAGGGTGAACCATTTCAAGAGTTTTCCAAATTTCCATTCTTCCAAAGAAGATTCATTCCAAGGGTGATTCATTGCATGTGTTTGAAAAATTTCCAATTTTCCAATGGTATCTTATTCCAATGGTAACCCAATGTAATATTTTTTCAAATTTTTTGTTCCCTAACTATGATTCATTCCAAGGGAGAGTTATTCCAAAATGTTTCCAATTATAGCTCATTCCAATGGTGACTCATTCCAACATTTTTCCAAATTTATGATTTTCCATATGTGAGTCATTCTAATGTTGAGTTATTCCAATAGATTTCCAAATTTCTAATTTTCTAACGGTGATTCATTCCAACGGTGACTAATTCCAATAGTTTCCCAAATTTATAGTTTTTCAATGGTGATTCATTTCAATGGTGACTCATTCCAACATTTTTTCAAATTTCCAGTTTTCCCATAGTTTTTCATTCCAATGGTGATTCATTCCAATAGTTTTCCAAATTTCCAGTTTTCTAATAGTTATACATTCCAACAGTGACTACTTCCACTAGTTTTCCAAATTTCCTGTTTTCCAATGGTTACTCAGTCCAATAATTTTCCAAATTTTCAGTTTTCCAATGGCGATTCTTTGCAATAGTTCCAAATTTCAAGTTTTATAATGGTGAGACATTCCAAAAATTTTCCATTCATCCATATTTTCCAAGTTTTTTCAATTTTATGAATTTCACATCATTCTTTGAAATAAAATGAGTTTAATAGCATATTTATGTTTTTAATCCATTTAAGGGATATGAATCATATCATTAAAATTTTAAGAGTACGAGGGATTTTAATTTGTGAATTCACATTATCTTGATGGGATCTGACATTAATGGACAATTAAAGACATATCTAAACTATGAATCTATTTATATCTTCCCAAAACCATGATACTCTTCCACTTTATTCTTCATTCTTTCTTTCTCTTGGTATACGACACCCAAATTTTTTCTTGTTTTAGGAGTCAAGTGGTCAGGCTGTAGCTTTCGGTTCTTGTTTCTCAAGAGTTTTCCTCCAACATGTGTGCCACTATTTGGGTGCAAACATGAAGTGCCAATTTCATTTTCCCTTAGAAGGTTTTCATCGGTCTTTTATAATAGTGCATCATGTGGAATGGGTATAAGGGTGTTTCTTTTATGAAAACAGTTGATCCATGACAACTAATGATAATTGAATCAATTTTTAATTAAAAAATATGGGGTTGGGAATGTGACATATTTTTTGCTACGTTATTTTTTCTTTTGATGTTATAATGATTTATATGGGTTAGTTAACTACTAAAAATCACTGTTGTTGTTGGTTCTTATTTTCACATTGGGTACTGATTCTGGAATGAATTTTGTTTGGTTTTTTGTCAAAAAATTGTTATTGAATCAATTAACCACGTATATTCAATAAATAAAATTGATTCCCCAAGGTCTCATGACTTAACTGATAACACAATAAATTAATTAATTGAAATTTAATAAGGTATTCTTTACTAAATGTAAATATGTGTTCTGTTCTGGTTGTCTGATGGGGGTTTGAGTGGGAAATGTTATGGATAAACTTGTAGAAAATACATCAACCTAGATGTGTAATGGAATATTAGGTTGAGAGACTAATTAATTGTTGAATGGATGATATTTTCTATGTCATGGGGATGTGATATTTATTATTGTATAGTGGTGAAATGGGGCTACGATGGTGGGTGTGGTATGGTTAGGCAGTGTGGGTTCTTCTGTTTGGTTTATTTTGTGCAATGATAGTTTTCTGGTATTTGTGCATAGTAAATTAATGAATACTAATGGAACAGATCGAAATGGTAAAGAACATAGAAGGTGGTTATGTGATAACTTAAAGGCATAAAAAGGGGTTTCAATTTGTGTTCACTTCTGTGGGGAGTTGTGCATTCAATTTTGGCAGCAGCTTAAGGGGTTGTTGTGAGTGGGATAGTGATATGTTGTAAACCCATAGGCTAGGATTGAGTTTTTGAAATTATATATATATATATATATATCATTTTTATTTCTATATACACCCTACCCTTGTTGAGAACTATGTTCCGAACACCCCAATCGCCATGGGGGATGGTGTATTTCCCAAACTTCCCAGTGCGAGGATAGATTCATGGCCCACTCTTCTATGCTCTTTTATTCTATGTGGTGATAGCCCAACACCCTTTAGGAAGGTTGTGGTTTGTGAGGTCCAGGAGTGTGTGGGTGAGTTGTGCTTTCGAGGTAATGGGAAAAGATATGGTTGTGGCCAAGGTGTCTAAAGGCAGGATGAGATGTGATTTTGTCCTAGGTTCCTATGGTCGGGATGTGATGTAGTGTTATGTTGATTAGGTCCCAAGTGATGGAAAGAGATGTGGTTGAGGAGTCCAGATGTCTACGGGTGGGTTTTAATGTGGTTATTTATAAATAAGTTGGAGTGTGAGTATATTTTTCATTAGGAAATAGCAGCTAAACCAATGGGAAGTGGTGCGGGGTACCCTCTCATCGATGTAATTATTATATTACATTACATGAATTTCATTACTTGGTGATCATGCCTTGGTGAGGTGGGAATGGTTAGTTTCCTTATTAGGTGTTGTTGGTTCTATTTTTTTTCTCATGAGAGATTTAGTATTATTCTATCACTTGTGCATGAGAGACTTTGGTTTTCGTACTGAGTATACTTCTATACTCACTCTACGTATATAAAATGTTATCAGGTTTCTATAAGGATTACACAGATCGTGTTGGGTCTTACTTTCATTGGAATTTTGACAGTTGTTGTGTCACAACTTATTTTTACTTTGGTTACTTACATTTGAGTTTTTATTTCATTTGTAATAGTTTTATATTAAACTTGGATGTGGGATGGATTTTGGATTTCTTTTATATATTTTTATCTAGGAGTTGTTTTGGGATGGACCATCATATCTCTCGATATTGTTTTTATAAAGATGTAAATGCCTCATAGTTTGTGTTATTGTATACCCCTGGTGCTGGTCTCCACCCTAGGGCCTACATAAGGTGGGACTTGGTGGTCATTATCTCCCTTTCTTCACTACCCACCCAGGAGGGGTATCTTTGGTGGGAGTGGGTCGTGACCCTTATGTTATGTCAAAATTTTTATGCTATGGATGATGATTCTCAATTTGTTATTTAATAGTTATGATTCTGTTATATTATGTTCATGGACCATGATTATGTTCTCATACCAACAAGATTATATTATTCTCACATATGATATTTGATTTTTCTTCTCTTGTTTACCCTTACAGAGCACATGAACTCATTCATTCTTAAGATTCCATTCAAAAGGTGTACCTCCCAAACACATTAATTTTTTTATAACTTTATGGTAATATCATATATGTCTTAAATATATGTTGGTGGAAGTCTGTGCAATTTATAAATCAACCTTACCAAGTATTTTTTTTGAAAAACAATTAAATTAATGGGAGGCATCATATGAGAAGACTATTTTTGCAATATGTTAAACATGTTGTAAAATAAGTTTACTATGTTTGTTGTCAAAAAATACACTAAACCTTTAGGTTCAAGGGTGTGACATACTGTGATATTTATTTAATATTCATATTAAATGATGAAATATGAATGTATGTTGTGCTCAAGACATATCATGAAATGTTTGTGATATACATGAAACATTTACTTATTTTTTCATGGTGTTTTGTGATAGTTTAATGGGTTTAACTTATCCAATGTATTAATTAAATTTTTATAACTTCAAACATGACTATTTAATATAAATTTTAATCCAAAGATAGTAAAGGAGCACATTTTCACAAATTTTTAGGTTTTATCTCCTCTTCTTCCTACTCATAGGATTATAGAGAGAGAGAAATATCAGCAAGGATCAATCTGAGTGCGGTGATTGTTGACATGATCTTTTGATGGCCATACAAGAACTGAAAAGACATTGATTTGTCTTTATAGTACTAAGGATTAGAATAATAATGTTTTTTGTTATTTTTTACACAAGTGTATGGTCTGTAGAGAATCTAGGTTGGTGTCTTTGAGTTATAACTCTTTAGAGAAGAAGTGATAACAATGAGATCATGTTATTCCACCTAGGTATCATTTTGATTTGATTTTCTTAAATAAATTGAATCACATGAGATCATTATCCTGAATCATATATCTCCATACTGAATCATGAATTTATGGATAAATTCTTTGTTATAAATTGAAATTTACCAGTTTTTAAACATTTTCAGCATACTTGGTTCCTTTAATAGAGAGGTTTTTAATGTGTACGTTTTGCAGAAAATGTTTTCAAACTAAATGATTTGGGTGGAGAATTAAGGGAAGGAGATTATTATTGGTGTTTGTGTCTTCCGGTTACACCACCAACACTAGATTCACCGTGATAGATATGGTACATTCAGAATTTTTTTATAGGGTTGGACTTAGGAAATGGGATAATGGTAGATTTTTTCTTAAAGATAGCTAGACTTGTTCCATGGATGGATATTCACAATATATATGCAGTTAAAATTATGAACCCCATTTCTAGAAACCTAATTGATTATCAATATATTTGGTTTGTGAGACACTAGGTGGTGATGGAGTAGTTGGAGATGGATGAAATATTGACCCCCCAATAATCACCACCTTTTGTTAATTCCAATTCAATTTTTTGTGCTGACATTCAGAGGTGAGGGATAATGCACAGAGGGTATGCCTATATTTAGGCATCAGAAGTGTAGACCAGGGTATGGCTTGTCCTTTATGGACCATCATACAAGTCAATGTTTTCACAATCAATACATTTTTCAATATATAATCTGGATATGGGGAGTTCCAATGAAACTCTTTGCTAGACCATTTTCAGCTAGAAAATTTCATTTTTTGTGTGACTATTTTTCACTCACCAATTTTGGTGAGACGAGTTAAACCTTGGTGAGGAATGAGGTTTATGGAAATATTAGTCAAGGAATATAAGAGGAGATGTGGTATAAACCATGTTATGAAATGGTGTCCTATCACTAGTATCGTATGGTGGATATCAATGGTTGGTGAATTTATTGAGTCCTTTAGGACATGAAAATATTTCCCATGAGAAAAGGGTTTGGGGTAAGATGTTTGCAAGGACTCACATAGGGAGAAATTATTTTCCATTAATGTTTTTCTTCAAGATGAAATAAACCTAATATCTTTTATGATGAAATAGGTTGTTTCCATACTTGATGTTTGTGTGTTGTGTTCACAAAGAGATCAAACTTCTGTGGATAAAGAATGTGCGTATGACAGAGGTGATTTTTTATACATTTTTTATTAAATTCTTTTTTATATATTTATATCTTTTCGATGATGAAAATGTTATTCTAGTGAACAAATATAGTAAACCATCTTTTTCATGAATGATACTTTTCTCAATTTTGAGTTTTAATGACTTGGGACCTCCCCATGGGAAAATCCAAAATTTAACCTAGTATAAAACCTTGTAAAAACTATATGAAAATATTTTTGACTCTAGTTAGGTGTTTTTACACCTGGAATTAACTAGTGTGAAATTATTAGCATATAAGAGCCTCGGTAAAAGTAATTTAAATATAAAAAATACCACACACACATTTTTTCAATGAATTTTTTATTTTCCATATAATTGAGTCCTTCAATGGAAAATCTGTGATCACGATTTTATTAGAAGTGGGGGTATTACACTAAGGATGTTATAACTTTGGTTCCAAATGGGGCCCTTGAGTATATTTCATCTCGCATTGAATAATTACCTAATTGAATTGACATAAATATTTTTTAAATGGATGGATATGTTGGAATACCTAGGAAATACCCCTATTTAAACCCGAAATTACACTCCCTATAGTATAATACATATCCCTTGACATAAACCTAGATTGAGATTAAGGGATGTGCATTTGGTGTCATGTCTTAGTAGTTAAGGCTAACCTGTAATCCTACATCAACTAGGGTTCTATTTTTGGAAGCCACACAATTTGGGGATTTATGGTGGAGGAATACGGCATGGTTGATGGAAACCAAGGGTAGTGGTCTTTTTCGGCATGGTACATGTTCTACGAACATGTCCTCTTTTGTAAGGAAGAGGGTTAGGTTAGAATATAGGCATCAGTGGGGGTGGTTGGACTCGATGATGGTGGGATGAGACAACGGCGATATCAGTCGGCCATAGAGGATAATGGTTGGCTCATGATTATGATCTAGATATGATGAATGATGCAAGTTGCAGTCATCATTCGATAGTGGAGGAGAATTTTTGGGATAATGTGGTGGTGGGCATTGTGATTAATGGATGTGAAGCAGAATTAGTTGTATTATTGAGAAAAAAAGGATTGAATTGATTCCTCCATAGGTGCAGATCTAGATATGGATCATGCATAATACCCAACTTTATGGGGATACTAGATTAGGATGAATGAGAGGATATTACATCTTCCATTAGGAAATTGAACCATTCATAGATGGGGAAATTCTAGATATGTATCTTTTCATGTTATGATGTTTGATAAAAAAATATATATGCTGGGAAGGTATGCACTTGTGGTTTAAGTTCTCTTGAAAATTTTGTCCATATATTGGGCCCTGTGCCTTTGGGCCAATAGTCCATGTAAGGGATCCATCTCAACCCATATAAAATGGGGATTATCGTAGATAAATATAAAAATTGAAAGGCCTTTAGGCCATACAAAGAGAAATGGATAATGATAAAACATGGATGTCAATGATGCTCGATCGAGAAAAATGAACAAATCTATAACTTGATTTCTGATTAATTTAAATGATGATGAAAAATGAACCTATGGGTGAAATGATGAATCAAAGTGGTAGATATTCTATATTGTGTTAGGGATCATTATTTTTATTATTCACACTATCTTTACGATTACCACATTGGTCTTCCAAAATGTAATATTTGTTCATCTTTGATGAAATGTGACGGGTTATTCACGAATTATTTTTATCTAATAATTATGAATATTCTTTCCCATTTCAAAATTATCATCCTTGTTTTATATAGATTAATAGGTTAGAAACAAGTTATATTTTTAGTGACAATATAGTGATGGAATGAAAGAATGAATACCTGATATTATAAAATCTTTATAATTATAATATTTCTCATTCTTCCTTATCTTTATATCTATTGTTATCCCTCATTACTATATGTGGATTAGAGTATCCATTAGAAATCATAGTGGCCAACAATATCAAATAATAGTGGAAGATTAATGAGTTTGATGATGAAGGTTGGATTAGTCGGAAGTGATGGTAGTGAGGTGAATTTGATGCGATAGTGGAAATCTAGGTGTGTGGTGGTGAGATAATGTCGGCGGTGAATGAGGTTAGCGTTGGAAAATCTAGATAGCAGTTTGTATGCCCTAAAATATTTATCCATAGAATGGTGTTGGAAAGCCATGTATGCTACTATGTCATTTATGAAAAAGTAGAGGTGGGTGGGGGATCTAGGTTTCTCTCCCCCTACATAAAATCATTGAAAAAAAGAAGAAATAAAAAAATAGACATAAAGGATACAGTGTGTCATGTTTGAGGGGAAATGGAGGGGGAAAGAAGTCTGTGAACTCTCTCTAAGAATTATATATATACATGTGTTTGTGTGTTTGTGTATCACCATGTTTGTGTGTCTTATGTTAATTATTGTAGTAGTATAATTATTATAATAATAATTTTTATTAATTATTATTTTGAGTATTCCTTTTAATTGACATGAAAGATCAATGATCTATATATAAGAGCTAAAACTATATTTTAATATGATTATTTCAAAAAAAATTTGTTAAATATAATTACAATACATTATATGAACCCAAGGTCATATAAAATATTGTTTCTCATCCATTATATAATGAAATTTTTATTTTTATTCGTATGTACATTTTAAATAAATAAATAACTTATCCTGAGTATTTTTCCATGTTGATCGTAATGGCATGACCTATTGGGAAAACTGAGGTAATTTATGAGAAGATGTATATAATTTTTCAATTTAGAACCTTAGGACTGGTGATGATTTCTTTGTTTGATTTTTAATGTGATATTGGGGTCGATATACTCCCAAACATGGTGTCTTCTAGTAAATCATGGGTCCCTCACTTCCTTTATAGAAAAAGGGGCGATATCCTATCATACAAAAATTGGATTTAGAAACTCAATCTATGGTGCTAGTATCCCATCATCTAAGAACTCTTATGGGATTTGGGTCTTCTATTGGGGTCATTATCCTCTCAAAAATTGTGTATAGATAAATAGTGAGGTATTTATGTATTTTAGGGTGTAATGTTTTATCAATTAATGAGAAAGATTCAGCAATGAGTGGTTTTCCCTTCTTGATATCTAACAGTAGTGTGGAGAATGAAATGGATTATTTTAATGGGATTCAATGTGACTTGTGTCACAACATAACCCTATAGAATGTCCCTAGATATGTGGTATACAATATGATTTGAGAATCAGATTTGTGGACTCTTTATTATTCTAATATTCCTTATTATCTATTGGATTATGCCTATTGGGGGTTTGGAGAAGTGATGATTAGGACCATCATGATGGGTTTAAATTAATAATATAATGATTATTAGAAGTGTAAAAAACCCAAAATTAGGATGATATATCTTTAACAAATCAAACCTATAAATATATCATAAAATAGAGTACATGATATTCATCCATTGTAGTAGCTTCAAGCTTCATTGCTCTTATAATAAAATTATTGAAATGTCACTGAAGCATAGAACATATGCTTATTTCCTTTGAAGGGTTACACTGGTCAAAGAATCCTTGATCATATCAAGTGTATACCAAAAACATCTATAGGGGGTCTAGTGTCTTCTTATTAGAGATAAAAAAGACTTTTTAAGAAGAGGGTATCAATTTGTCGTGATATTAATGATCCCATTAACGTTGATAAAACATTATCAGTTAATATACACTCTCAATAGAATATAAATTTTCCCTTTATATAACTAAATCTCATCACACCTCCTTCATAACACACTAACTGAGTTATATCTTTTGAGTTTAATATATTGAACTAAATTAAATGTACAAATGAAATGTTTTAAATGAGCCAACGCCATGGTAATAAATTGATGAAACCATCTTCAAGATATGTTTTATAACATGAAATTGTATATGCATCTCAAGAATATTTAATATAAAACATATATCATATATATTTATATATAATATTTATGAATTGTATGAATGATAATATGCATACATCATACGCATTTATTTAATTTACAATATATAAAATCACAATATCATATATTAAAAATTTATACTTCAGGAACCATATTCTTGTGTCCATGTATATCATGCATAAACATTTTTAGTGCACAAAAAACAATATCCTAATTTCACTAAAATACCATAAGGACTTTATGAAAAACGTAACAAATCTTTTTGAATCCATCCAAACCCACCTTTGGATACAGTTTGATAAAACACCATACATTTTAAATAAAAACCTTTAAAAAAATGATATCTTTATCTAAGGGCCTAACTATGTGACCTTATAGTTATTATTAGCATTTAAAACCACTATGAAACCCCTATTTCATATATATATATATATATATAAGTAATAAGGGACATTGAATATAATTATTGTTACTTAAACTACTATGGAGTTTATGTGATCTCAATCAATCATACTCGTATATATATATATATATATAAATCTATCCACCAAAATATTTATCATATAAATCATATGTATATATATACTAATATAGTCCATTTCTCAATGACATTGGATCACCACTAGACCTGTAACATGTCAATCTAGTTTACCCTTATCATCTTTACTTTATTATTTAAAATAGTCTAACCATTTCAATGAACGAATTACGTACGATTCATATTATAGATGAGTAATTCCTTTTTCCCTCATCTAAGAAGCTAAAAATCGTATGTGGCTCAAAAAAGCAAGGAAATTCATTTCCAATGTCTAATTAAATCAAGGAATATATGTATTTTCATGTCATATGAGTGGACAAATTGCATCTAGGTTAAGCTCTAATAGATGACATGATCAGCTAAATACCAAACCACTATATGTTAGATAAACTAATTTCAAAATTTTGAAAGTAGGGTTTCAAAATAGTAAGGTTTTCTAGGAACCTTTCCATAATTAGATAATATGGTTTGATAATAAGAGTACACCCCTATGAATATCAATAACTATATGAAATTCCATGAGATATACATTGGAAGGTCAGTCCATCTAGTAAGTCTCTACTAATTATATCATGAATCCATTCTACATACCTCATATACTAATAATTTTAATAAATATAATAATATATTAAAGCTATCATTAACACATCATTACAATACATAATACTCCATAACGATCATTGGTTAGGGACAACTCAATATAGCACTTTGAAGGGATATTATCATTCAACCATTCATGTAAAAATAATTGACAGAACCCTTGAATGAATGATATTTGAGTATTTCATTTTTATAACAACATAATAAAATTGAAAACCATTAAAAAAATCTCCTATGTGGTTATAAAAATATATAATACATAACCCTCATGTTGTAGTTTTGGTACTGGTTTCATTGCCAGATCTTCAATATTCTCGCAATGGCTATCCGACTGATATTTAAATCACCTCTCTCAACAATATCTACTAGTACCCATACTTAAACATTTCATAATATTTATTTTTAGTTAAATAATTCATTATATTACATTTTTTAATCTTTTTGGTTTATATTTATAGGGAATTCGGTCATAACTCATACATAATAAACTATATTTTACAATGTTCACACATCTAATCAGTATCCATTTTTTCAATAATATAAATTTTTTTAAATAAAATACATTTTCCCTTCATGAAAAATAATCTTGAATTTGAAAATGGATTCTTATTTTCCATAACCCATCCTTAAACCCAGAGAAAAAATATTATAGAACATGGGATGAACACAACAAAGCTCAGTAATGGATGTAAAAAAGAAGAAGAAATCTATTAGTCTAGTGAAAAACATGAAAACCCATGAAAAGGTTTCTTAACAAAATAAATTTTTAAAGGTAATAATATAAAATTTAAATAATAATTATCCATCCAATTGAAATTAAACTATTTCCATAAAATCGAATAATAAATCACTGAAAATTCATACAGGTTTCTTGGGACATCATCTTCATAGAACCCATACAAGAACACTTATAACTAGAATAAACATACGAATTTCTTTCACAATAATTATCCAATGAATAGAATAATTACCCAATCTGTTGGATCACCATCTGGGTGCACCCATAATATAAGATAAATTGGGATTACCCATTATAAACAATGTACCACTACTACAAATACGGATTTTATCAGCGCTAAAAATGGCCTTTAACAGCGCTAGAAAAGCACTATAAATGCCGACAAAGATATGGGGGGGGGGGTTCCCCTTTATCAGCGCTCCAAAAAGCACTGATAAAGACCCCTTTTATCAGCGCTCAAAAAAAGCGCTGATAAAAGGGGTTTTTATCAACGCTAAAACAAAGTGCTGATAAAGGGGTCTTTTATCAGTGATTTTATTTTATCGCTGATAAAAGACCCCTTTTATCATCGCTTTGTTTTAGCAATTATAAAAGTCAAAAAAATTAAAAAAATTTAAAAACATCCTGCCAATCGGGGGGGCTTTTATAGCGCTTGAGCCCCCCTTTTACAGCGCTTTTCTGCCCCCCTCCAGTGCCCCGCACGCACCCCTCCACCCTTTATCAGAACTAGCCTCAGATTCACCCATGCGCGCGCATCCCTGCCTTCACCCAGATTTGATCTCGAGACCTCCCCCCTGTGCCCCTGAAGCCTTCGCCACTCCCCTATATTGATTTTTTCTCCTTTTAGTGATATATCTATTTATTTATAAATATATTTAGTTATATTTATTCGTATAATATTATATATTTATTTATATATATATATATATTTATATGAATATAAAAATATAGTTATATTAATATATATATAGTTATAGTAATATATATATTTATAGTTATATCAATATATATATGTAGTTATATTAATATATATATATAGTTAGATTAATATATAGGTATATAAATATTCATATGTTTGTATTTTAAATAAAATGGATATTATTTATTATTTAGATAAAGCTAATATATTATATATGTAAATATATTTTATTATTTATATTTATAATTAAATTTTTAGGTGTGAATATATAAAAAATATGTACATATAGTTATATATTTGATTATAAATAGCAGTACAATATAAAAAACAATAAAAATTCAAAGACATAATATCAATATGAATGTAATAACCTGGAATAAATTAATTCCCCACCGAAAAAATCCAATAATACCTCCTTAAACGAGGCTGAAAATCCACAAAATGTTTAAAAAACGAGGTACCCCGACTAAAAACTCAGTTTTAGCGGCCTTCTCGGCCTATTTTGGCCTCGAAACAGCCTTGATCCGAGCTCCCCTTACTGATAGCAATGTATAGATCGTCGCAGGCTTCGATTTGATATGTGGTAGAGCTCAAACGGACACTCGGATCAAAAGTTATGGTCGTTTGATGTTCGAGTTGCGTATTGAACATATTTTGGATCTTTTTATTAGTCTTCAAATTGTTATTTAATGACTATTACTCCATAATAATTGGAAAATTATTAATTAAAAATATTTTTTTAATTTTTTTATAATCTATTTTCACTAAATATCTTATATATTAAGTGTAACTATATATTTATATTTATCTAAAATATATTTAAAATTATATTTAGAAAATATATATTATATTTATATTAATATAACTATATCTATATATTTAAATATTAATATGTTTTTTAATGATTTTTTTTGAAATAGGCCCTTTATCTGCGCTTTTAAAAAAAGCGCTGATAAAGGGATACCCTTTAAAAGTGCTAAAAAAAGCAATGTTAAAGGGGGTTCCTTTATCAGCGCTAAAAAAAGCCCTGATAAAGGGGTAGTTTTATCAGTGCTTTTTTAGCTCTGATAAAGGTACCCTTTATCAGCAATTTTTTGGTGCTGACAAAGGTACCCCCCTTTATCAGTGCATTTTCATTAGAGCTGATAAAGTGTGGCGCCAGGAATGCCCAGTTTTTTGGTTGTACAAGGACCATTCCATGAATAGAATACATAGAAAACTCTTTTAAACATGCGTGTAAAACACTTTTTGATATCAAAATTCCATTTTATTGTAAAAAACCATTTTCAATACACAAATACCCATAAAAAATATGGTTTTAGTTTTAATAAAACATACAATATTTTAAGGTTAAACAAACTTTAAATATTGGTTTTGGTGGCTGGAAAATCCATTGATGTCATATACACTAATATAAAATATTTGTTTTATCTTTTTGTCAAAATAATTCATATAAGACATATAAAAATACTACTTTGAAAAACATTTAATGTAAAAAAGTGACATAAAATTTCCATTATGATTATTTTTTGTCTGTATCAATACATCCAAATAATAATTTTATGAAATTTGAAAATGGAAACGATAGTTTAAATGGAAACATTGAAATAAGATTTTTAAAATAATATCTCTTATATAAAACCATAAAAAGATTTCTAATTTTACATTTTTTTAAATGAATAAAAATAATATCCAAAATAAAACATGTCATGAATTAAATAATAATTAATAATTTTTCCGAAAAACTTATAATAACATGTACAATTAAGAGAAATAATTTTTAAAAGTAAATCTTCAAACCATGTAACACTAGGTTTTATGTTAAACTGTTCCTTACCTTGAGTCTAACTCATCACGTATGTTATATATATTCCAAAATAATAAAAATATATTAATTATTTATTTTATTTATAATCTTTTAAAATTTTATTATTCCTTTTATTTCAACTATTAACATCTAATATACAATTACTTAATCGATTAAGACCACATCAAACGTTTTTATGATATTTAGCTCATATACCCAAAATGAAAATGATAAGTTGACGATGGTCCAAGTGGAAATTATTGAATAATATCAATAATAAAAATAATGAAATAAATAAAAAAATTTCTAAATCAATTTTATTTCTCAAACCAATCATGAAATATGGTTATGAAAAATAACTATATTACAATTAATGAGATGATGTGTCGTATGTACAAATGGGTAATGTTTCCATTTTTCAATAATCATTATGGAAAGAAAGAAATTAATATTTTATTTTTATAAAATAATAAAAAAATCATAGTTACTATATTATCTATATTAAATAATTAAATATATAATCCATATGATTTGGTTATTAAAAATAAATCACATCGCTTTATGAGGGATGTATTCTACATGTATGTATCAATGACATAAACATTTTTCATAGAATTAAAAGGTAAGAAAATAAGTTTTATATTATATTTAAAGAAATATTTATATTTCATGAATATAATATATATATATATACATTAAATCCTTTATTATAACCATATTTGAGAGACAATGATGGAAAGAAAATTACATTGGTTAGTGAGGCAGTAATCCACTGTACACATGAACGATGGATTCGTTTCTCATTGGATGGACGTTGTAAATGGATATAGGTTATGTAATTAAAATAATGAAATATCATAATATGATATATAGTTATGTTGTTATATAATCATTTGAATGATTATTTGAAGGATATGGAACAATAAATAAAACAAAATTCCC
Source organism: Viscum album (assembly GCA_963277665.1). Taxonomy (NCBI): domain Eukaryota; kingdom Viridiplantae; phylum Streptophyta; class Magnoliopsida; order Santalales; family Viscaceae; genus Viscum; species Viscum album. The sequence continues at coordinate 1,684,903,292 of OY728141.1, read as the reverse complement.
TTGTTAAGAAGTATATCTCTACTTCGGGAAACCTCCTTTGTTTTACAACATAAAACCTATAAGGTTTGTATTATTCCCTAAATTATCCCTCACGTATGTTGATTGGAATGTAATTTAGTGATTTTTATTAGTATTTGATGAACCATGAGGCTTTTTAAGTGTTAATAATTAATAAGAATAGTTTCCCTTTAATAAGAGAGGAGAGGGGAATTCAATGAATTTCTTAAAATTTAAATTTAATATAAATTTATTTTTATTTCCATATGGATGAAAATTGATAGTATTCTAGGATAATTTTATTATGAGTTTAATTAATATCATAAAATAATATTTTTACAAGTTTTTATCATATTTTTACACATAGAATTTTCTTTTAACCCTTCGTTAACCCTTCTGATAATTGTGGTGATATTAATATTTTTTACTCTTAAAAGGATTAATATAGTTACTATTAAAGGAAAAACGACACATAAATAGTCCATGGATGATATTTTAAACTTATTTCTAATAAATATTCAAAATATAATCTTTCTAGGAATATTATGTCATTTAATAATATATTGTTTATCTTAAAATATCATTGTTGTCAATTTTGGAACTATTACTTTAATTCTCCTTTTATAACCACAAGACAAAAAATAATATCGAATAAAATTAATTATAATATCAATAAAATGTTAAATTTATCTACAAAATATGAGTTCTATATTATTTCAATTTATATTACTTTTTATATTTTTGAAATGAATTATATCATTTTTCAATTAATTGAATAATTATTGCAACAATATTCCAAAAGCTTTCAAGGTAATAATCTCATTACTAAAAATAAAAAATAAATTGACATAAAGAAAATGATATTGATATCAAATTAATATTTATAAGTGATCATATCATATATTTATCCATATATTAAAAAATATTAAATTTATTAAAAGTAAGAGAGTTACATTTTGGTCCTTATATTCACTAAAATATTACAAAGGTAAAAATGATGTCCAAATGGAAAAAAGGCCATATATTACACTTCTGAATGATAATTTGTGAGTTATACTCAAAAAATTAAATTAGTTAATATGTTTGGGTAATTTTTTCCATCCTCATCATTGTATCGTTAACCTTAATTACCTGATTAACCTTTACCATGTTAACAAAAAATTATTAAGGATACTGTTAATAATGTCCAAAAATAAAAGGGATATATTAAAAAAATATACATCATATTATTCCAAATATTGAATCCATTTGTCATGATTCAAAATATATAAGTGGGGGAATTTAATTTAAAAATAAATCCATAAAATATGATGAAAAACATTTTTTCAGAAAAAAGGCTTTTAAGTATAAAATTATTCTATTCAAAATTCAGGATTAAAATTTATTTAGAAACCCATAATTTCATTATTTTATATCAAAATTAACAAATAATGTTGTAAAATTATTTCAAAATATAATTTTACTTTATATTTAATTTAGTAGAAAACACAATTTTCAATAAGAATCGTATTTTTCATTATGTATTGAAAAATCAAACTTTTCAAAAAAATATTAAAATTTGGCTACAAGATAATTTTTATATGATGGTTTTAAAAAATTTATATTTTATAAAAAATATTCTTTATAATAGTTCCATATATTAATTTTTATATTTTTTCATTAAGAGAAATAAAAATCATTTTTGAATGAAATGTATTTTTGATGAATAAAATGACTTTACTAATAATTGATCAATTATTTACTAAGAGTTAATAAACATATTTGTATTTATTATTAAATATAAATGTATTTCAAAATTTAGATAATATTTTTTATTCCCACTAATTCAATGGTTAGGTTATAATGGTTAATATTTATATAATAATATTCCATGGTTTGTTTAATCTTGGTGTTGTTTGTTATATATAATATCAAATGTAATCTAAATCTTTAAAAATATATGGATTTAACATTCCCCTCCTCCATAAATTAAATACATCTTCTTAATTTAATCATGGGCTTGTTAACCATGGGTTTGAATTTTCAAAGTATCTTTGTTCAAATCCCACATTGATAAGAGGTTTAATAAAACTTAATCTTGATAATAGAGGAAGCTAAAAATGAGAGTAAAATAGAATAACTCATGAATAGGTTTCCAAGTAGGAAAATAATGGTGGGAAGGGAAAATATAGACATCGAAGAAAATCGTAATGTCTATATAATGATAGAGAGTTACTCAGATCATTAAAATAAGAAATTTAATGATCAATAGAAATTTAAAAATAACAAAACCGTTAAACAAAGAGGTTTGAAAAAAACCATTGATTCATCGTAAAAAATGTAATATGTTAAAATTTTTATTCAAGATCATTTTACAAGAGTATTTTAATACCATATAGACTAAAATAATAGAAAAATATACCTATTATACAAGAAGAATGTCCTCTTTTAATCAATTTCCACTATAATCTCATTTTTTCTCCAAACAATGAGTATTCAAGTGAAAATTTTCATGTCTAAGGCACTAATATTAACTTATAATAAATTACATAATCCATAAAAAGATAAAAAAAATTATTTTTAACTTTATAAATTAACCCAAACTGGAATGGTTAGCATAAGGTAATATAATTCCAAAAATGAAATAAACTTTTTAGAAAAGATATAATACATTAATATCCAAAATTCAATATTATTACCAAATGTTTTTGAAAAATAATTCCAAATATAACTACCCTTAGAATTATCAAGTCATTCTTAATAAGGATTTAAACAAAAAGGTTTTGATTATTTGATCACATTTTATTTAAAAATAAATTTTATATTTATATCCCAATAACATCAATCAAACTTAAAGTCTCATACCAAAATGTATATGACCAAATCATTCAATCTCCATGATATGATAATAATTTACAGAAATGATCTAAATCTCAATAAAGACACATTAAAATCATATATTCTTCTAATAAATAATTTAACATTTATTCCTCATATAAAATCCCATTATTTTCAATTTACATTAATCAATAAGGTTCCCAAAATAGTAAACTTATTCCAAAATAACATTAATTTCCTAATCACTATTTTAATTTTCAATATCATGGTTATTTATATAATAAATTATTTGTTCCCAAAAATAATAATGTACATCCTCGAAAATATCACTAATCACCCTAGATAATATAAACACTAAATTTTAACAACACATTTGAACTTATATTAAGAAAATTAATGGGCCATTTTTACAAAAATATATTTTTCACAAGTTAAACATAAAACAGACATATACCTCAATCATCTATAAAAATTTCTTAATTTCCTCCAAAGTACTCTTATCACATAAAAAATTAAAATTGTATTAACACTTTTAAACTTATGATCACCCTTAAATCTACCACTATATCATAACTCATGAATCCCAACATGTGGACACCTTGATCATTAAATGTTCTTCATAATTCATTAACCTTGATTCTATATCATGTTCCTTAATACATCCTTTATTTAAACAAAATATCAATAATGTCCTCAAATTCAACAAAATAAAACATGATTTAAGATATAATTCAAACCTTTCATATTTCATTTGAAATTTCTTCATGATAAAACAATAGGGTAATTAGTATTTTCTAAACATTAATATATACAGTAATTTTTATCTCATTCTTGCAATTTTCCCAACAGAAATTTATTTGAATAATTCATATACTCCCTACATTTAAAACATTCATTTGATACCATGGGAAAAATTTATTCTTCTTATTGGTGTTAATTGAACACATCCTTTTCCCTTTGTACATTATTACCTTATGCCCTAATTTACCACATAAAAAACAACATCCCATTTTTTTAAGACATTATATTGGGTGTTTTTTATCGCAATATTAACACATGGGTTGTCAAATATTTTTACCTTTATGATCTATATATCTTAATATTCCATAGAGAATCATTTTTCTATTTTTTTATGTGTTTGAAAACTCACCTAGGATCATGTTGTTAATCATAAATAGTGATATCTGGCTGAGAATAACAAAATTATTTTCACTATAGATCAAATTTTGTTCAAATTTTCATTTAAACAACCACCACATTTTCCTTCGCATCCATTGTTTCTTTAGTCCCAATTGGATCTATCCATTTACTAAAACAAAAAAAATGTTATTGTTACTATATCAAAATTAATACTAAACTATATTATTAGAGTGGTAAGTATATTCATATCATTTACTATGTTATTCCCAACTATTTCAATTTATCTGAAAAAAATAGTATTTCTCCCAAAATACTATCCATTTTTTTACAGAGTACTTTTAACTTAAGCTCAAATAATATCCTAACCTTTAAAGTTATCTAAATCGACCATTGATACCAACTATAAAAAACCACCCTTAAAAATTAAAAATATTTAGTTTTAAGATATGAATTAATTCTCTAATATTTGAGGATATTTTAAGGATTATAATTTTATAGAATTAGGTCATAACTCATATATAACAAAACTATATTTTTCAAAGTGAACACATTTAATAAGTGTCCATTTTTTCCATAATATTATACTTTTAAAATGAAACACATTTTTTTATGAAAAATCTTCATGAAATTAAACTTGACTTCCTCTTTTCCCTCACCCATCCTTAAACCCTATGATTAACATTTTATTATATAGTAATATCAGAAAAATATCAATAAGGGACATAAAAATTTGTTAGTCCTAGTGAAAAAAAGGAACCCAATGAAAACAATTTTCATAAAAGCATACCATTTTTGAAAGTGCATAATATATACTTAAAAGTAGTTATAATTCCTTTTAAGATCAGATTATTTCCATGAAAACTCATAAGAAATCTTAGGTAGTTTGTTCATCTTCCACGGGACATCATTTTCATATAGCCCTTACAGAACCCTTATATGAACCCTTATAATTTGAATAACCATAAGACTAACATAAAATAAAATTATCTATAGAACATAATCATTACCCAATATAATGGATAACTATATGGGTACACCCATAATATAATCAGTCTCACACATTATAAATAATTTCAAAATATAATTACATGAATAAAACCCTTGAAAACTCTTTAAATATTTTATGCAATACACTTTCAGATATCGAAATACTAACTTCTATTAAAAATGATTTCCAACACCAAAATACCTAGAAAGTGGGAAAGTGTTTTTTATTTGAATAAAACATGAAATATTTTGAAGGAATACAATCATGAAATAATTATTATGGTGGATGGAAAAACCATTGTTGGAGTAAAGATTTAAATAGAAGATTAATTTTTGTCTTTTTGTCAAAACATTCTGTATAAGACATGTAAAAAGATAAATTTTGAAAGGATTCGAAATAAATTTAAAAAAATCATAAAATTCATGTTATAATTATTTTATTTCCATATAAGTACATTAATAAAATAATTTTTTAGAAATATGTACATGAAGAAAAACAGTTGGAAGGGAAACATTAAAAGATGATTTTTAAATAAAATACCCCTACATAAGACCTAAAAAATATTTCACTTTTTCATATATTTGTAAAGAATGTAAAATATGAGAAACAATGACCTTTAGAATACATTTTATAATAAATAATACTTTTCTTTAAACATTTATAATTACATGGACATGGAAGATAATGATTATTAAAAATAAATCTTTCACCCCTTTAAAACTAGGTTTTAAATTAAAGTGTCTCATACCATGAGTCTGAAGAATCAAGTGCGTTATTTGAATTTTTTAATAAAAAAATTTATATTAAATATTTACTTACATGATAAACTTTTTAACTTTAATTTTTCCTTTTATTTTAATAATTACAATGTTATATACAATTACCTAATCAATTATGTTCACCTCATATGTTTTTTATGATATTTGACACATGTGTTCAAATTCACTTAGATAGGTTGACTATGGCCAAATATGTCATTATTAAATAATCTCTAGAATAATTATAAGTAAATATTTATCATTTTAATATGTAAATTATACTATTAAACCCAACTATTTAATATTTTATTTAATGAACTATGTTACAATATGGAGACGGTAGGTCGTACATACACTTGAGTGACATTTCCATTTTCCAATGATCATTATGGAAAGAAGGTAAGTATAATTTTATATTTTAATAATTATAATAATATCATAAATACCATATTATTTATTTAAATATATTTATCCATATAATCCAAGTGATGTCATGATGAAATAAACATATCACTTCATGGAGGTTGTAGTCCACACGTGCGCATGAATTACACTGTCATTTTTCAGTGAATGAAAAGGAATAAAAATATGTATTATTTAATCACTAACTAATGATTAATATGTCTTTATTATCATATATATAAACTCAATCCATCATTATAACCATCTACAAGAGATGGTGATGGAAAATGAATTACATCAGTTCGTGAGGAGATAGCATATCATTCACATGAATGATGGATTCCTTTCCCATTAAAATGATGTTGGATATGGATATAGGTTATTACATTAAAATAATAAAATATATTTTATATTGTAGATAATTATTTTATTATATAATTATTTTCATGTAATATTTTCAGGAGATGGATGAAGAAAGAAAACAAAAATACTATGTTAATAACTATACCTCTTCTTCGGACAACCTTATTTTGTTTAAAACGTAAAACCTATAAGGTTGGTATTCTGACCTAAATAAGGAATATATTACTTGTTTTAGGGTGTAATAATGTAATTTCAGTGTGAATTATCTAAACCAAAATTATTTTATAATGTGAATAAATGAGAAAAAGAGGTGTCCATTTAAAAATGTAGAGAGTGGTACTCTTTGAATATCATGAAATATTGAATAAATATAAATTAATTATAATGCCAAAATATAGTAAAATTGATAATATTTTAAGATAATATTATTATTAATTGAAATAATATCATCCAATAGAATTTTTACAACCTTTTATCACATCTTTACCATTATCTTTTTGTTTTAACCATTTATTATCCCTTTTTACTATTACGGTGATATCAATGTTTATTTACTATTAAGAGGTTAATATAGTTTATATAGAAGAAAAAAAGATCCATAAGTTGGTAATGTTTTATATTTTAAGCCTTTTACAGATAAATTTAATGAATATAGGATTTTTTTTTATTTTTAAATAATTTAATAAATTATTAAGAATTATAAAATATCATTGATGTCAATGTTAGAAATATTCCTTTAATTTGACTTCTAAAACTACAAGAGAATAATAGAAATATAATAAAATAAATTAAATTAACCCTAAATTTTCTTAGTTATCTAGAAAAAATTTTAAAAACAATATTTATTTCAATTTTTAACACATTCAGTATTTTTGAAATCTTTCAATTCATTTTTCTATTAATTGAATAATTACTCTATGAGTGTTGTGTAATATTTTAATGTAATTATGTATTGACTGAAAATTAGAAAACAAAATTCCAAGATGAAAAAAAATTTATATACATTTTAAATGAATATTTTTAACCTAACATAATCTCGATCTATAACTATGTTAAAATTTTAATAGTTATTAAAAGAAAAGGTTTGATATTTTTGTCTTTATATTCACATAAACATTGAAAAGGTAAAAAACTGGTACAAATGGAAAAAAGGCTATATATTCAACTTTTGTATGATTATGGATGAGATATACTCATACAATAAAATTATGGAAATTTTTTGGAACATTTGGTTTAGTCTTGATCATTATATTTTTAACTTCAATTACCCAATTTACTATTTAATATGGTAACCAAAATTACTAATGATATTATTCATATTGTATAAATAAGGGACCAATTTAAAAAATTTGGACCTAATTATTCAAAATATTGAATAAATTTTTTACAATTCAAACCACATAATAATAAAAATTTATTTTAAAATTAACCCGATATAACATAATGAAAAACAAGATTTCGTAAATTTTTTTTTAATTATAAATTTTTTTATACTAAATTGAAGTATAAAATTAATTTAAAACCCCATAATTGTAATATTATAAATAAAAATTAACTGATTAAATTTTAAAAAAAAATCTAAAATACATTTTTACTTTATAAATAATTTAAAATAAAAGACAATTCTCAATAAAAATTTGTATTTTCACTATCAATTGTAAAATAATTTTTTTTAGAAAAGTCTCAAAATTTTACTATAAGATAATTTTTATATGTTTATTTAAAAAATTATATACATTTTATAAAATAAAATTTATAAAATCTCTTTAAATTTATTTTAATATTAGCTCTATAAAATCAACAATACCCATTTTTGAAGAAAACATATTTTTGATGAATAAATTGGCTCTACTAAAAATATATTGATTTTATACTGAGAATTAATCAATAATTTTTTATTGATTAGGACCTATATATATATTTTTCAAAATTCAGTGGATCATTTTCATAACTACATATTCAATAACTAGGTTATAATATATGCATTTAAATAAAAATATTTCATGGTTCGTTTATAATTTGTGTTGTGTGTTGTATACACTATCGAATATAATTTACTTCATTAAAATTTTTGGATATTAAAATATCACATATGATATGGTATTTATGAAGGATTTTTTAATACCGTGCCACCTCCGGTTACACAATAGTGGCTGGACCAGCGGTCACTACATCACCTCAAGCTTGCCTCCCCATACGCCAAAGGTTGTTGACCAGCAGTGATGGCCTAATATAGATAAAGAGAATACTAGTACATATAATTAGAGTGGAAATATAAATATAAATAACTAAGAAAAATACACATTAGTGTAAATATAATGAATAAAAAATATATACATTAATATACATGATGTTGTCATAAAACATAAAACAGATCGTCTATGAGGCCGATCTCAAATAAAAATCAAACCAACCATAAAACACACACTCATTGGCTCTACCAAAAATTGTTGGCCTCACACACCGTGTCTAAAATATGTTTGAGTTATGACACATAGTCTATAATACATCCCATTCTCAAACCAAAATTAAAACATAAGGTCTTCAAGTGCAATGAGATGCTAGTGTAGTGTGTGATCATAAAACTATTCAAGGTATTATATACATCATCACAAGTGTGTGTATACATAAAAAAATAAAAAAACTATCTTCAAGTTTTCATGTCTTCATTAGGCTGTCAGAATACCCAATGGGGTACACATGCATGTCTAGTCCTCAGTTTCTAACTAGGACACCCTTAACCTTACCATACCTACTATGATTCCATGATAGAATTAATGTCATCACCACCTAACATAACACGTATCTCTTACCCAATATTCAAATTAGAGCGTCTTCCAAGTGTGAACTGTTACTCCCTAAAAGTAGGAACATACACCGACATCCTAAACATCCACTCTCCTTGGGAAGTTCACACATCAAAGGCTTAACCACTACCATCTCTATCATAGTTGGTTCCATTTATATTCTACATCATGCATCAACTCAGACACCATATCACTCATTGTTGTCCCATCATCTCATCTTACTCCATTGCACCCATGTTTGGAGTCCATCCCATTGGGGGTGGTTATATCATCATATCATCAACCCATGCTCTCTCACTGATAATATGGTCAACAAGGCCATCTCACTCATGTAAAAGGTCCCTTGTGTAATTAATTCTCTTTCATTGATGGAATGTCCCATGATGAACAATCCATGTCTGAACATCTCAGTCACGATCGACCAAAACTAAAACAAACACACTTAGGGTGTGACCAATCCTGTCTTAAGCTAAACCATCTCAATATCAAGTGACCTAAGATTCATACACTAATAGGATATTTCACCCACTCCATAGTCCATTTTAGTTCACACATGCAAGCACGCATAAGAAAAAACACAGAGGGACCACAACCAGTCATATAAATCATTGTTCATAAGGCCTAGGCACAGACCTTAGCTGGCCTCCCCCATCATAGCACATATCAACCCTCCCTGTATGTTTCCACTGTGTTCCACTTGAACAACCATACTTTATGCTCCTTGAATAATAGCTCTAAACTTCCACCCCTCGGTGACACTATCTCTCAAAGGCCCATCCCGACCATTTCATTGGTAGGTGAGGTCCAATTCCGGGTTATGAACTCCCTACCATCCATATTATATGTCTATAATACAACCCACACCCCTCAGATGGGCCTCACATGATCTCCCAAGGGATATCCCATTGTACATCACATGATGGAAACCTATTTCTTCTCTCTATGAAAATTCCCACTAGACTCCTCTCAAACCAACCACATGCCCAAACTCACATTCAACATCATGAGGTATTCCATTGTTATCAGTGGGATGTATAACCATTCATCCATCATAATCCAACCCAAAAACCTCTCATTCCTATAATATATCCTTACAAAACCAACATATGGTATCCCACATCTCATTTTATAATTCAAGAATTTCTATAGGCCCCCCATTATCTCATACAAGAACATTACTCTAGGAAACATAGCCTCTAAGTGATCTCAAATCACCCAAGAGCTCAAGAGAACTTGGTCTCACACTGGGAGGATCCCATAAACCCATTAATCTCACATAAGAATCATAATGGCCCATATAACCCATTACCAAACCCATTAATTCATTCTATAATGCACTTTAAATCCTAAAAAACATATGAATTTTTATTATAGGGGAAACCTACCATGATATCAGTGTTAAATCCTCATCAAGCTCCACTGAGAATCATCTATGCTCCACACAACCTCATCTATGTGTTTCCATGCTCCTAAGATACTATATCACATTAAAATACATCAATAGTTAATGATAACATATTAAAATTGATTATTCAACTCAATATAGTGAGGCCTAGTGGATTAAACACTTACCAGAGCCCCTTCCAAGACGAATAAAGCCACTTCCAAGCATGTATAGGTTTCTAGAACCTACCTTACACCAAGAAACACAAAAAATAAATTATATCAATTACAATTAATTTTCTATAATTATTCCAATGTAAAAAATTAATAACAAATATCACCATTCACCACCACCACACCAATACTACCTCTAATGGCATGCAGATTACCTTATGATATCTCATATTTATACTATTCACTATGTCCCCATGGTTTTATGATGATTCCACCATGATCTAGTGGGATCGACAATGAAAAAAAACCCAATGATCCAAAAAAATTCAAGGTAAGTAATGGGGGTCCAAAAATATTGATCGGGCAAGAAACATACCTAAATTTTCTATTGAATACCATCAAAAACAATATTTACTCAATGGGAAAAAGGTGGTTATTGAGAGGGAGAATTTTCCAAGAATATCCATCCCCATAACCCCTTCCATATAAAAAATAGATACACTATTATTATAAAAAAGATAGGGGTGACCCTCATTAAAATCAAGTACCAAATTAGCTACCGGATGGCTAGTCTTCCCTAGTAGAATTCTTGGTCCCTATCCAGTTATCTGGGCTAGTAGGTGGGTGTTGTAAAATTGTAGTAACCCTATGACCACTTCATAACTTCCTATGATGCTCACCTGGGCATATCCAATTCCCATAGAAGCCTCAAAAATTTTCCAAATATATTATTAAAGGAAACTCAAACTCTTACAATATAAGGTCTATCCCGGGTACTAAAAAGGAATCATCCACCAAATGGAAAATTCAAATTCCACCTAAAATGTAACAACTCGAAATCCAATTGTTGTTGTGAACTTGCCCCTATAATGTTTTGTGTCCTCAAGAATACATCGTAAGCCTCGAACAACATCTTCAGTCATATCATGGTCAACAATTATCCAAAAAATCACCATGCTCCATCCCTTAATAGCCAATACACATCTGATGTGAAACTCTAACACCATGCCTAGATACACAGGATTCCTCTAAAACTCACAACCTGGTCCTCAGACCACAGCTATCATTTATGATATGATTTTCCCGAAATGGTTTCAACGCCACTTCATCCAATTCCATACAAAATCTATAGTTGGAACTCTATCCAACAATTCATTGATAGCTTTCCTATATCTGCAGACATGCTGCCTCAGTGACCAATCATGATGTCTTAACACTCAGAGGCATTGTATTATTTTCAAGGAACTTTAACTTAATTTTGATCCCAAATCATAGTGTAATTCCATTTTTGGATCACGAACCTCCTCCAAATGTCATCCTCTCATCCTACACACATACTCACCTCTGATCTAAAACACACTCATATCACTCAAAAACCACCCCAAGATCAATACAAAAGAACAAAATAATTATAAAACCACATATAAATTTCAAATTTTGTTTTTTATGAGGTACTAGAATACATTATATCATCCCTCAAACTATATTAAGGTGTGACTGTTTCCATCCACTGATTGGTATCGTTGTATCTCAACCCTTACTACATAAGGTACATTCACCTATGACTGATACATTTATCCCCACCATAGGAGTATTTTATTTGTATCTCCCCAAAAAAAATCATTATTCACCATGATCAACCCCTCATCCATCAACAAACAAAATGATTCTATGTGTACAACCCACTCCTTCCCAATAACCACCAGAGATCACCAACCGCTAATCAATCCTAATTCCCTGGAAAAATATTCTGGACATTACTGAAGTTCATCTAGAAAAGATACACACCCTCCGACCATCAAATTATATACTCCCAAACATATGGCTTTTTTGAAACTACTTAATAAGCACTAAACCCAAATGGGTCTCAACATAGTACCTGTTGTTTCCAGTGTTTTTTAAAGTTTTTTATGGCTTTAGGTCTTATTCATTGTTGACACACAGTTTGAAAAAATACACATCCAAACCGTGACACATTTTCTATTAGCCTAGATATGGGTTCATTATTGGAATGTAGTTAGATTAACCATAAAAAACCATGAAACCATTTCTAGTGTATAAAAAAGGGTTGAAAAGTTTATGAAAAGTTAATATAACCATGTAGCTCTTCCAGTGGATCTGTTTGGGGTACACGATAAGAACTAATCATGTGACCTAACCCAGGAAACCATGGGAATGGAAATTAATGCCACAAAAACTATAAATAAAATCCCAAAACCCCATAATTAATCCCAATATCCTTCCACTTGAACCTAAATCGATCCTTATGAATTTTGGAGCCCTCTGGAGCCATTTTTTTCACTCCAAACCTCATCTCTTGTGAATCTGGGTGTTGATCAAAGTGGTAATCTCCTTTCGGTGAGTTATTTTTTTCTTGAACTTTGATCTCTCTTATTAAATTGATTACATATTCACTACCACAAAATTGGGCAAGGCCAGGGCCCGCCTTTATTAGCACTAATGAAAAAGCGATGATAAAGGGGGGGGGGGTACATTTATCAGTGCTAAAAAAAAGCGCTGATAAAGGGTCTACTTCCAAAAAAAATCATTAAAAAATATATTAATATTTAAATATAAAGACATAGTTATATTGATATAAATATAATATATATTTTTTAAATATTATTTTAAATATATTTTAGATAATTATAAATATACAGTTACACTTAATATATAAGATATTTAGTGAAAATGTCTTATAAAAAAATTTTAAATTTTTTTTTAATAAATAATTTGATAATTATTACGGATTAATAGTCATTTAATAACAATTTGAAGACCAAAAAAATAAAAAAAAATAAAAAAATATCCAAAATATGTTGAAAACACAACTTGAACTTCAAAAAACAATAACTTTTGATCCTGGTGTCTGTTTGAGCTCTACAACATATCAAAATGATGCCTACGACGAGCTCTACACGCAGGTGACCTAGGTAAAGCCTCAGTTACATTTTTTGAGTCCAAAAAAGGCCCAGAAGGCATCCAAAACTGAGTTTTTAGTTAGGATACCCCGATTCTTTAACATTTTGTTGATTTTCAGCCTCGTTTAATGGGGGTATTATTGGATTTTTTGGTGGGGAATGAATTGATTCCAAGGAATTACATTCAAATTGATATTATGTATTTGAAATTTTACCTTTTTTTATAATTCACTGCTATTTATAATATAATATATAACAATATATACATATTTTTTATATATTCACACATAAAAATTTAATTATAAATATAAATAATAAAATATATTTACATATAAAATATATTAGCTTTATCTAAATAATAACTAATATCCATTTTATTTGAAATACAAATATATGAATATTTATAAACCTATATATTAATCTAACTATATATATATATAAATATAACTACATATATATATTCATATAACTATAAATATATATATTAATTAATATCACTATAAAAATATATATTAATATAACTATATATATATATATTAATATAACTATATATATATATATTAATATAACTATATATATATATATTAATATAAATATATATTTCTATAGAAATAAATATAAGAATATATATATATATATATATATCATGAAATGGAAATCAAATCAAAATAGAGGAGTGGTAAGGGCTTAGGCGCGCAGGAGGGAGGTCTCGAGTTCATAACCAGGTGGAGGCAGGGACACGTGCATGGGGGTGTATTTGGGGGGCTAGCGAAAAATAAAGGGTGGAGGGGTTGCATCCGGGTGCTAGAGGGGATGGAAAAGCGCTGTAAAAGGGGGATGAAGCGCTATAAAAGCCCCCCCGATTGGTAGGTTTTTTTAAAAATTTTAAATTTATTTTTTTAATTTTTTTTCTTTTATCAGCACTAAAAATGCACTGATAAAGGACCCTTTTATCAGCGCTTCTTTTTAGCACCCATAAAAGACCCCTTTTATCAGTGCTTTTTTAGTGCTGATAAAAGGGGTCTTCATCAGCGATTTTTGGAGTGCTGACAAAGGGGAACCCCCGCCCCCCTTATCTTTTCTGACTTTAACAGTGCTTTTCTAGCACTGTTAAAGGCCATTTTTAGCGTTGATAAAAGGCATATTTTTAGTAGTGATTCCTAGGGGATATGATGGAATTTGGTTTCATTATTACATGGTTTATTAAGAGACATATCAAATCCATTTCAATTGGATCATTTAATTTCTATGTATGTGTTTCCATCATTTTACTTAATTTTTTAATCCATTTTTGCTCGAGAATTTATAGATATGTTCCTCCTTCCAATAGAGGTTCTATAATATATGATTTGTAATTTCCTTATGAAATCCTTTTTGAACCTTTTTAAATAAATTCAACATGGAATGGGTTCATTCTCATGGTTTTATAAATTGATGAATTCTAGGTTGATTCTAATTCCCTTTCAAGTATATTTTCATTTTTAGCTTATAGAAAGTGGGTACTTAAGCCATGTTTTGATTTCTAAAGTTAAATACGTTGAACTTTGTGAAATGTATTAAAATAAGTGATTATATCAATATAGTTTAAAATTAATGAATTTTTTACATATACCAGACCCTTCTTGAATGATTTCATCCTAGTTTTGAAATACACATTACTGGATTATTTGAAATAAGTCGTTTATTCAAATGAAAATAGGGTGGAACCTTTGTTTCAAAACATATTAAAACATTCTTAAATTGAAAAACAAACTTAGAATGATTTAGTTTTTATTGGAAATAGATTACTATTTTAAAGAACCATTTTTAATTATGATGATGATTTGTCAATGGAAGATCATATGATTAATATTTTGAATTTTAAATTTTGTCAATGGTTTTGAATTAAATTTAAGATGCTTGATATCCTAGTTTGAACTTTATAATGATCATATCTTGTGATAATCCCATAATGTAACCTACTTGATTTTTATGTCACATTGATGGGTATTTAGAATGGGATTATTTACTTTTATAGAGCTTGGGGTAACAGTGAGATGTGATTTCAATGCATGAGCCCATGATTGACATTAATAAGGATCCTCGTGTGATCCATGTAACTTGATTATCTCTATATGTTCTTTGACTAGTCATGGGAACCTAGATAGTTAGGTGGTATGACCTATATATATGTTTCATTAGTGAAATCAAACCCCTTCAAGTATATACATAGATAACATTAAATATTTAGGCAAGGGGCATGCAGCCAGAAAAGTGAGTGTGCATTGAACTGATTTGCTTGATACCCCTTGGGACTAGAGGTATTCCTGATGATTATTAATGATGATTTTTCATTAGCTAGATTATGGTGGTCTCACTATTATACCTAGGTTCTACCCATGACATCTATATACATGATAAACAATATATGGTAGTGTTCTTAGTCAACACATAACACCATAGTTCCTTTTCTTGAATGATTATTGTT
The DNA here is from genome assembly GCA_963277665.1 of Viscum album. NCBI lineage: Eukaryota > Viridiplantae > Streptophyta > Magnoliopsida > Santalales > Viscaceae > Viscum > Viscum album. Next base: position 1,684,887,075 of record OY728141.1, on the reverse strand, counting down.
CTTGATTTATTTATTTATTGTTATTATGCACCTTGACAATATTATATTGACCCATGTTCATATTTTTTTATCATGTTCATATTCTCATATTTTCTTTATTATCTATATTTATCTGGGGAAATGTTTTTAGAACATTTCCTGAAAATGTTTAGCTTTTGAATGGTGAAGTTTAATTTTTTATAGGTTTGGTTTGATAAATGGTTATTAAATGTTTAAAACTCAATTTTTAAACTAAGCTTAGTAATATTTTTATTGTACTTGTCTTTTATCATTTTTGAATTACCTTATGGATTAAACTCATATACTCATTGGAATAATCCTAATGGGAATTATAGATCACACTCTTCTTGTACCATTTGGTGTTTGCAGCCTTTATGATCTTATAGTATGTTATATTGATATCATATTCCATTGTGGTGTCATGCTAGGGTGACCAAGGGTGGGTGAGTTGGGTCATGGTGGGTGGTTTTAGACCAACAAGGGATGGGTTTTGGTTGTTATGTTCTGCATTTAGTTTTTATAGCATCTCCTTATACTCAGAGATGTCTGTATTGATTTTTTAATTGGTATTTTTTCCACACTGTACTTTTACTATTGAAATATTTTTTCAGATAAATAGTTCCCAATGATTATTTATTAATTAATAGGTGCTTTTAATTGGCCCACAGATATTTTTAAATATCCTTGAGTGAGTGGTGAATCTATTCAAATATTGTTTTTTATAGCACTTCAGGTTGTTTCATCACAAATGGTATCAGATGATTTCCTTACATGAAAGGAATAACTTATCCTTGAATGAACTTATGTTGTTTGGGATGACTCCAAGTATAAATGATATTATGTATGTGTTGGGACTCAAAAGGTATTTCATGAATGGGTTCTATATCACCACCTCTTCATGATGAGACTTGAGTTACAAGGGATGTAGGGGATTGATTATTTTTTTGAGTTATTATTTTCATGGAGATGAATGAGATTTAAATTCATAATGATATTATATTTGACTTTGGTAATCCATTATTGGTTTTATATTGGAAGGGTATGATGAACAAAGTCACATAGTGCCTTTATGGTCTGGAAAACTATGAGGAATCAGTGTGACTAATCTGAAGGTCAATCTATGAACTATTGTCTGGTTGATGTGTGGTTAACTAGCCCATGGAACTAATCCATGAAAAGTTCAAACCTACACTAAATCCAATGCCCTGTATATTGTTTCTATGATGAGATTACTTGTGTGGGGTTTGTTGAAAATTTCATGTAGGTGGTTTGTTTCATGCTCTTATTTGGTTATTTTAGCTTTATTACCATATTGATAATTTTAAATCTCATTATAAATCTAAATTTTGGATTAAAATAATTTTCGATTAAGTTATTAAAGAAATTATTTCAATTAAAAATAATGTGAGTGTTATGAAATGTTTTGTTTGGAAAACTATTTTTCAAATATGCTTTTATTATTTGTTAATGAAATATCATAAGAAGAAATTTGGTTGAAATGGGTTCGAAATAGAAATGATTTTGATAATTGGAAATTGTTTTAATGCTTTTGAATTCATATGATACTTTCCATGTTCTAGTAAAGGGTTCATTGTGACTATGATTAATTTATATCAAAGTCAATCATTTTTAAAGGAACGTTAAATATTCTATAGATGAGAAAATCTTTCATATTTTTAATGCAATGTTTATTTTGTGTGTTACTTGTTTGAATGATTTAGTCGTTATTTGACTTTGTTTCTGATTATGTTTTGTGCCTGATTTTATGATTTTATGTTTTATGAGGACCTAAAATATACTCTATGAAGTATTCTATGAATGATATAATGTTCATTCATCGGAAAATCTTTCTTATTGTTCCTTAAAATTTTCCCGAAGTGGAATCTCTTATCGACGACTCTACCCAAAATCTATATTGAGTGGTGTATCCAAAGACCATCCATAATTTAAAACCCATCCATGAATTCTTGGATTGTCATAAACCTTATAATATAGGTTAAAATGTTTCTATTGAGGTATTTAAGATTCTTGAATAAGTTGATGTGATCTTTGATTCTCTCAAAAATTATGGTGTTCTGAAGGTCATGTCTATCAACTGATTATTTGGGGGACCTGGCCAAGTATGGTGTACTGTTTTTATTCCACATCATATGAATTAAATAATGAATTGGAAATTATTTCAATCATTATTCAATCAGTATTAGTGTCATGGGGAAGTGACGAAGTATAAAGTTCCCATGTTCTTGTGTTTCTATCTAGATGAGTGACAATTGTCGGGTATGATAAGAAATTATCATGTTTGATATGTTTCATACATGAGTTTGTTGGTAATGAATTTTTTAATGCCACATGTTTTAGAAAATGACATCCCCCATATCTAAAAGCTACCATTCATGTGGATTTTTTGATCTCTTGTTTAGAAATGATAAATACATATTTTTCATCTAAACCAGATCTAGTGAAACATCATGAACAGAATAATGTCTCATTCATGGCTAAACAAGGAAGATGAAATCAGGAAAGAAAAGGACTCCAACATGTTTGCATTTTGGAGAACCTAATAATTTTAAGAGGTTGTGTTCAAAATATCTAAAGGGTTATGGATAGTGTGTCTATTTGGGTCACCTTAATATGTTTTGTATGTTCGGAAACCAGAAAGGGGTGTTTCAGTTGGGATCATCATCTAGTTAATATGGGGTGGTAGTTGCTTCAAGATAATAGGGCTCCAAATATATGCCTTAGAATTAATATTTTCACATAGTGTCAGAACTATCAGCTATTGGTTTTTGGATCTAGTTGTTGTTGATCCATCTTGTTGCTTCTGACATAATAGTGGAACATTATTGAGTTTTTTTCCTGTTATGGATTGTATATTTTAGGAAACCATTTCTTTTTTAGATCTTGGTGGCATGATTTTGGATATTTTTGGAGGTTCTATTTTCACTATATATATTATTATGTGGATTATTTTTTATTGTATCCTATATTGTTGTTCCCTGTGGATGTACACTTTTTAATGACTAGCCTTCTTTTTTAATGAAGTTGGTTCCCTGATGTTCATTGTGTTTATAGTTATAGAGTGGAATATTTTGATAAAAATCCTTAAAATGTTTGGATATTGTTGTTCCATGGGTTTATATTGTTTTTATCATAATATTAGAGCTCAATTTTAACGTGACAGATGATCTCTCTTCGGAAATTATAGTGCCCTATTGTGAACTGAACAAGATGTTTTATCTTTTTTCGATTCTATGTGGGTATGCCTTGTTAATGTACTCCAGTAACTCTGGTGATGTGATTTATTGATATACCAAGAACATGTATGTGATGGAATTTTATTTGGGGATCTCATTGGTAGGTGAGAATCATTGTTGAAAATCCAATGTTACAATTGAGGCATACTTGAGGTAGAAATCCTTATCGATTCTGGGACGTTCTTGTTTATATTTTATTATAGATGGATGATGTGAGTGTTTTTTCTTATCAAAATTATTATTTATATAGATATTTCATTCCATTAAGGTTTCTAGTGTCGCACCGTAAATTGGATTCTTGTTGAGTGGCTGAAGTCTCTTCTTTAGATCGAAGGGAAGTTCTTTTCTCATGATATGTCATTTTGGGAATGTTTAAATTGTGGGTGACCTATTTTAGGTATTTATTCCTTCTCTAGTTTAGAGACATGTTTTTATCATAGTGTGTTTATCTTGGAGTTGTGTGTGTGTTGTTAGACTTTGGGTGAGTCTCTCATATGGAGGGAAACCATCCACCTCACAAGATGATTGAGGGATTTTTTTTGGGACTTCATGTTCTATCATTTGAACTTGAAGAATTTTGATGATATAAAATGCTATAGTGTGGAGGTTGTAACATCATGTTACTTTCTTTTAGGTGTTTTGGCCCATTTATTTGAGTATCCGTTGACTGAGTCTCTTCATATATTGTTTTTGGTGTTTTTTATGTTTTTATGTTTTCTTGGCATGTACACAGTTGGTGCAAAGTTTAAAAAACCATTCATCCAAACCATAAAAAAAATTCTAGTAGCCTAGGAAGGGTTTCAGGGTTGGTGTATGGTCATATTAACCATGAATAAAAACCATTCAACCTTTTCCAGTAGCCTAGATAGGGTCTCAAAAAAAATTCATGATTAAACTAACCATGAATCCTCACCAAATAGAATTTCTAGTGGCTCTATTTAGGGAACCCGGTTAGGATCATGGTTATAACTAACCATGTGACTTAACCCAAGAAACCATGTGAATGGTAATTAATTCCCTAAAAAAATAAATTAAAATCCCTAAAAATAACTAATTAATCCCAAAATCCTACCACGAAAACCTAAATCAATCCAATGTATTTTGGGATCCCTCTTGAACTATTTTGGCACTTAAAAACTCATCTCTTGGTAGGTAAAAGTTCCTATCAATGTAGTGAAACTCTTATGATGGGTTATTTTTTCTTATCCACTGATCTCTCTTCTTACTTTGATTATTCTTCCCAGAAGTTATGATGGACTTGTGTTTCATTGTTTCATGGTTGATTGGTATGGAATTTTTGATATAGGGTCCTTTCTCTCTTCTCTTGAGATCCCTTTTCCTAGATTCAATTTTTACTATTGGAGGCGAAAAATCATGGATATGTTGTAGTTGGATCACAAATTTTCCAAGTAGGTTCTTCTATGATTCCCCTTTATTTTATTATTCATTATTCCATGAGAATTTATAGATATGTTACTCCTTCCAAAACATGTTCTATAATAATTGATCTTAAATTACATAGTAAAATCATCTTTTATCCAATTAAATAAATTTAACATCAAATTGAGTGCTTCTCATGGTTTTTTAAATTGATTAATTGTATGTTCATTTTAATTCTCTATCAATGAGTATTTCATTGTTTCCTTATAGAAAGTGAGGGATTAGTCCCAGTTTTGATTTATAATGTGAAATTCATTGACTTTGACGAAATTGATTAAAATAGTTGAAACTTTCCATAAATCATTAAATTATTAGAGTTGTGAAATGTCCAATATCCCTCTTTGAATGTATTTATCCTAATTTTAAAATGGGAATTATTTGTTCATTTGAAATAAGTGATTTATTTTCATGGAATGAGGGTGTAAACAAATGTTTTGAAACTTATTAAATCCTTTTTAAATATTAAATCATCATTTGAATTATTTGGGTTTTATTTGAATGAAATTATTATTTTAAAAGCTCATTTTGATTTGTGACGATGATTTTTGAAAGGATGTGGTTATGATTACACTTTTCAATTTTGAATTGTATAAAAGGTTTTGAATTGAATTGATGATAATTGATATCCATGTTGGCACTTTTTGATGATCTTATCTTATGATAATATCTTAATGTAACCTTATTTATTCTTGTACTTCCCATTGATGAGTGTTCAAAAAGTTATTATTTACATTGATGGGGCCTGAGGTTGAGTGTAAGATGTTATTTGAGCACAAGATCTTCTGATTGATATTGATAAGGATCCCCGTGTGATCCTTATAACTTGATTATTTAATCACTTTATTTGACTAGTCATTAAAACCTTTATTGTTATATGGGATTAAATATATATATTATTCATTATTGGACTCAAACCCAATCCATTGGATCCATAGGGAACATAAATGGTTCAAGCTATAAAAACATTGCTTGGAAAGCAGCTATACATGGAACTGGTTTTCCTGAGACCCCATGAGAGAAGATGTAATCTTGGGGATTATTCATGATTTTTTTATTGTATAGTATACATTGTACTTAGTATCATAAATAGGTTGTACTCATGAAATACATATACATGATACTCGATATATGATAGATTTTGTTGTGATTACTTGGCACTAGTGTTACCTTACTTGATTGATTACTCCTCATGATTGATTGATTTATTATTATTATGAACCATGACTATATTATATTGACTTTTGTTCCAATTTTTTTTTCATGTTCAGATTTTCATATTATATTTCTTATCTAACTTTAGCTTATGATTTTTTATAGATTTTTTGGAAAATGATTAGTTTTTAAATTGTGAAATGGAATTTTTTTCATGTTTGGTTTGATATATGATTTTGAAATGTTTGAAACTATATTATTAAACTAAAAATCATCCTCTCTTTATTAAACTCCTATTTTAGAAACATTGAAATACCTTATAAAGAAACTACATAGAGTCTTTGGGGTAATCCTATTGGGATTTATACCTCACACAATTATTGTACCATTTGGTGTCTACAACCTTCAATACTTTATAGTAAATTCTCGTTCTCTCATCTTCCTTTGTGGGGTCATTCAATGTTGACCAAGGTAAGATGATGTGGGAAATGGTGGGTGGTCATGGACCACTAGTAGATGGGTTTTTGTTTTTTTGTTCCAATATCTGTTTTTATATTATCTCCTTTTACTCAAAGATGTATGTACAGTTTTGTTTATCTAATAATGTTTCCACAATGTAAAATTTTTATTATTATATTTTTTGGGTGATATCATTCCCAGTGGTAATTTATTGATTCTTAGGAGACTTTCATCATCCAATAGAGATTAAGAAAAATCTTTATGTTAGTGGAAAATTGGCTCAAATATCAATTTAGATGGTAATCTTGGATGGTTTCTCACACCCATATATGGATATTCTTATTAATAACCAATATCTGGTCATATTTACCATTGTACATAGATCCCTTTTTAGTTTCACCTTCCTCCTCCAAGGTATGTCTCCCATTTCCCTCAAAAATACATGGGCCTCTATTCCCATATGAATCTCATCAAACACTCTATTCCCCTCACCTAGAGATTTAATCTAAATAAAAACCACCCCCACACTACCACCATATTTCCACTCAGGTTCATCCATAACCCAAGCCATTTTCAATATACCCACACACAGCTCATTAACTCGATTTGTAACTCAAAAAAGCACCACATGTACCCACCAAGACTTTTTCCAAAATTCCTTACCAATGATCACCCTCAGACATACGGAAAATTGGTATTCTAAGAACCCATCTATAGGTTATTGTACTCTATATTATCTAAAATTAACTAATCCCAATGGTTATACAAACCCACAACCCAATCGTATAGTTATACTCAAGATCACATGTGTCTCATCTCACCCAGCCTAGGATCACATTTATAACTAATTGACCATTCCCCACATATATATAAGACTCAACAAACAACCTAAGGAATATTCTATTCCAATGAAAACCACATGAACACCGACTACACATGAATCATCTCTAAATCCATGAGTATCCACCCATGCTCAAACAAATCTAGATAAATGTGTATCCAAAATAATAATGATGAGAACCCAAACAGTCATTCCCTTCAAAACCTAACATAATACCATGAACATTCATATACACTACACAACAAGAAAAAATAATATTTCCATATCCATTCTACACAACCCTCAAGGTTTCTAGTCTCATAATGTAATCAATTCTCATCTATATATCACCTCTCAAATATCATTTACCACATCAAATAATTATCAGGGTACCAAATTCATGACCCAATCCAAAAAGTGACTCCCCATATCTCCCATTTTAGGGACATTATTTCCAACACTGGGACACCTTCTATTATAAGATTCATATGACATTCAATAAAAAGAAAATAATTACGGCCTAACAGAGTATAATTCAACCACTATGGTGAAACATTGTATAACGTTTTTTGAAACATTAGATAGCTCATACTTCTCATCAGTAAATAACCTCTAGAATTCACATTCATGTCCTATAAATCCTATGTGTCTAACATGATGCATATGCATGACCTATGGTCAATGGTCCAAGATCCAAACATAGGCCTCTTTCTGATTAGGTAAGGGCTAAAACCCCTAAACCATAAATTCAAAAACAATTTTCATCACCCAATATGAAGTCCTATAATCATAACAATGTGAACCAAGAATAGTAATCCCATTACATCGATAACATGTAATTCTTACCAAAATAGATGCACTCAATTCACCAATCCAATATCCATCACGTACACTGAAACATACTAAAACAACTCATCTACCATCTCCCCAGATTATAAAATAAAACAAACCTCTTATTCCATTTTTTTTAATTCATCGCCACCTCGTGCCATGCAATAGTTATTAAACAAATGATTTCCACATCACCTCAGGCATGCCACCCCACTGCGAGAGGCTTCCAACTAGTGATTGGGGCCTATTATAGACAATGGGGAGACTATTTACTGTAATAAAAGTGTAAATATCAGTGGAAATAACCATGAATTATCCATATTATATAAAATATAATAAAAAATAAACATAAACAGTAATACTCAAGATGATGTCATGAAAACATACAACTGATCACCCAATATGATGATCTCAAATAAAAAACAAACAAAAATTAAAGCACACACACACTAGACCTACCACTAACACTTGACCTACCACACCTTGTCTCTAATATACTTGAGTCACACTTTTCCAATCTATAGCACATCCAATGTTCATAACTAAAATAAAACATTAAAAAAACAAGATTTATGTATAAGATCTGATCATAAAACATAGTATGTTCTCACCAATCACCCATAATATAATCCATCATATTTCCATGTTTGAGTAAGGAAAAATAATATAACCAACATTCATGTTTATTCATTAGGAGATAAATATTCTTCCATAACACCCGATGATGTACACAAGAATGTCAGATCATTGGGTGCTAACCATGCCACCCCAACCCTAACCATGCATCATTTAGTTCTATGTGGAAGTCCAAATCACTTCTTCATGCCAGGAAACTCATCATGTACCTGATACTCGTGGTTGGTAATTGTCCAATTATTGATCTCTACTCCCATAGACTAGGGTCCCACACCAACATCCAAACCAACTCATATCATTGGGAAGGTCTCACATCCAAGTCCCAACCACTATTATCTCACTCATACTAGGGTTTAGCTGTATTCTACATCAGGAATTTACCCATGCCCCATCTCACTCATAGGGGTCCCATCATCTAACCTCATACCGTCACACCCATGTCGGGGAATTATCCCATTTGTGGTAGTCCTATCATCACACTATCTACCCAGGAACTCACACTCAAAACAAGGTTGACCAAACCATCTCACTCAGGGACAAGGCCCCTCATTAAACCACTACCCTCTCACTCCAGGTATGTCCAACCATCAACTATCTTGGTCTATCCATCTCACTCATAGATGACCATTGCCAACACCATCTCTCTCATAGTGTGACCAAACCCATCTCGAGCCACACCATCTCACTCATGACTTGCCCAGACATCATACATGATTAGAATCCATCACCCACACCAATGTACTTTGTGTCCCATTCATGAATTTACACACAAGAAATAGTATGTAGGGCTCACACCCCATCACATGTCACACTGGTCATCAAACCTGATCATAGCCCACAACTATCCTTTCATGCCTCGAATCATCTCTTCCCACCCTAAAATCATCCACTAGGGTCCTCGTAACACTCCTTGGTATCTACTCATAGAATATTATCCCTCTCCTACCCCCATTAGTGATACTATCACATAAAGGCCTATCACATCTTCCACATCAACAAGCAAGGTATAATGCCTTATTAGTAACCCCCATGTAATCCCTATGTTAAGCCTTGAATACATACCATGACCCTAACTCCGGTATGAATTTATCTCTCAAGAGAGATCCCTTATCCCATCACCCATTGGAAACATGTTTCTTTATTCCGGAACATGTCCCACTAGAAACTTCTCAAAAAACTATATACAACAACTAACCTCTAACCTTGGGATAGATTCCCTCATCATTCATGAGATGTACAGACATAAAATTATCTTCATCCTTCCAATAAGCCTCTCATGCCTTCTCGATAGCCCAAGAAACCCAACCTAGGATATCCAACATCTCATCTCACTATTTAAGTCCTCCCAAAGGTCATTTTTAATCTCATCTAATCCATCAACCCTTGAATACGTAGTCATTGGGCGATCCCAATTAATCTAAGTTCTCAAGAGCACTTGGTCTCCCCCTGATAGGCTCCAAGCCACCCCTTCATCTCACCTAAGGATTGTACTGAACCTTATACCTCATTCCATAACTATGAATTATTATAGGCATTCACTATCAATCATAAAAAATATATTCATTTATATTATATGGTCCACATACCTCTATTCGAGAGTTATCCACTCACAGAACTCCATTGAGTCTCATCCATGATTTGTACATCATTATAAAAAACTCTTCCATTACTTTGGGAACCTATCTCACATTAATTTTAAACAATAATTAATTTTTGAAAAATTAAAATTAATTATTTTACTCAAGATAGCAATTCATGATAGTTGGAAAACATACTTGAGTATCATCCAAGACCTTGCAGGCCACTGACAAGCTTATCGAGGCTCTAGAAACCTTCACCACATTAATAAACACCAAAAATAAATTATAGAAAATTATAATTAATTTCTCATAATTATTCCAATGGTGAAATTTTATTGAAACCTCACATTTCACTATATACAAACTTTAACCACCTCAAACAGTATGTGGAAGTCATTCTATCATCTACCCTTTAGTTATTAGAAAATCCCAATCATCCTTGGTCAGTTCCACCATGATTTGGGGGAATCGACACTAAAGCCAAACCGAAAATCTAACTAATTTAGATGGTAGTGATTGGGGATCCAAAAATAAATATCACATGATGAAACATACCATGATTTTATGTCAACAACCATGAAAATTCATGTCCCAAAAATGGGAATCGAAAGAGGGGAGTGGGAGGGAAAATCACCCATCAATTGCATTACCTGACCCTCTTCCCTATCAGAAACCAATGGCATCCCAAAAGAAAAAATGTACGGGTACTTTTAATTAAATCCAAACAAACAGAGAGACATTTTTTGGGTGGTTCCCCTAACTAGAAATCTAGTGTGACCAAGCATAATTCTGGTCCTATCTTCAATCCCATTGGCTAGTTAATGGGGATTACCATCTTTTCAGTGGGTATTGTAGAATTTTGGTAAAACTGTTTCCACTTCCCGACTTCCTTTGATGATTTCTTGAGCTTCTCAAATTCCTATAAAATCCTCAAAACATGTCCAAATATATTATTTAAGGATGATAAAACTCTTGGAATATAATTTGGATCCCTAGTTCTCAAAATAAACCATTCACAAAATAGAGAAATCAAATTCCCTCTCCAAATTAATGGCCTAAAATACATAGGTTGTTAAATATGTGCTTAGATATTTTCAAATAATAGGGTTCCATATCAAATTAATGAACCTCATTATTGTCACAATGTAGCTCAATTATTTTTTTGATGTTAAGAAACATGAAAAGTTATGTAATGATATTATTCATCTAAATATCTTCATTCATAGCATCTGATGGATCTATGTCCTCTACTTATGTTTTTAAATCTATTATGGTAGATTTATTATAACTCATTTGGCTTATATCTCCACTATTTATGAAAAATGATAATTTATATTGTTATTTTACATCATCATTATTTCATTCAAAACAATATTATATGTATCCATTTACACAAAAATCATCCTCTACATAAAGACAAAGAACATATCATTAGTCATTCTTATGTACTTAATGATTTTCTTATAGAAATCTGGTGAATCTCTCCTGGATTGGATTAGTATCTAGTATGTTTTCTCTTGGAATAAAATACATCAGTTTGAGTAAGAAACATGTCTTACAAGATAGATATTATTTCATATAAAAAATAAATAGTATCCATCCTCTATAACTCTTTAAAATTATCTTGAACCCTCATAAGATTCAACCCATATAACAATGGTAAACCCCCATTTTAAGAGTTCTCTAGGATAAACCGTTTTATTACTTTACCAATATATGTGCTTTGAATTTTTACACGAATCAACATAGATCTATATCTATATATATATATTCATATCCAGTATGTATACTTCTTTTCCCATGTATTTCATTTATAAAAATCTATGAATCCACACTTTTACAGAATCTATTTTTGAGAAGTATTTTTTGATTAGTAGTATGTATCCTACATATAATATCTTAGAACTATTATAATACCACTAGCCCACATATATATACAAGAGTCATATATGTTATTGATGAAATCAAACTCTTTGATTACATCCTAAAACTATATATCCCAACATTGAAAAGATTTCTTTAGTCCACAAAAGGAATGTTTTAACATGAAAACCATAGCAGACTCATTTACAACTTCAAAACCTTTGGGTTTTAACATATATATGTAATTAACTAATTTACCATAAATGAATGTAGTTTTGACATCCTTATGATTTATCTCATTATCATAATGATTTTTTATGGGAAAAAATATAAATTGAATCTATCATCACAACACGTGAAAATTTATCCTCATAGTTAATATAATGATTTTTTTGTGACCATTTTTCACTATGTGTGATTTATAAGCCGAAAATCATCTATATATGTTATTTTTCTAATATAAAACCAACATGATCCCTATGGGTCTTACCTCTACATATGAATCCACCAAGTTCTATAATTTTCTAGTGTAAATGGATTCTATATTAGATTCTCTGGTTTTTAACCATTTATAAGAATCATAACTCTCAATGGAACCGTGGTAGGAAGTGGGTTTGTCTCCTATAAATGTTATTTCTTAATCATTAGCATTGAAAAATCCATGTCTCTTGAGTTATTGGTGAATCTTACTCAACCATTGAGGTTCTTCTGTAAATTGAGCTGGCTCTACTTCCTCAAGTCATTATGGAAATTGATCAACATTCGTCTCAATAAAACATTATGTTTTTTGGTCTTGAACAAATCAAATTTCAAATTTCCTCCCATTTAAACCTCTATTTATGTGTTCATTCTCAAGAAAATATCATATCATGCCACAAAAACATTTTTCTTAATATGATTATAGAAATAATATACCCTTGTATCCTTAGAATAAAAAAATAAACTCTTTTCAAATTTTGGGTTATGATTTTCTAAATACAATAACAATAGGAATATTTCACAACCAAAAATACTCATAAAATAAAAAATATGATGGTTCCCATATCATATATTTTATTGTCTCATCAAGACTACTTTATATAGAGCACAGTTTAGTAATAGTGTAGCATTTTCTAGATAAAACCCCCATATTGTGATAGGAAGGCCAAATAAATTCACCATTGATCAAACCATATCCAATAAGATATGATTCCTCCTTTTAGACATACTATTCAATTTTTGTGTTTTTAGAGGAGTGAGTTTTGAAAGAATTTAATAATCTCATTGATTAATTATGAATTATTAACCCAAGTATTTAACACCTTAATATGACTAACTGAAAATTAACTTTTTTATTATCAAAACACTTTTGAGGTAAAAGTGAGAAACCACAAGATCTCGACATTACAACCAAATAAAACCAATATAGATGATAGCCCAGATAAAGACTACACAGTCCACTCCATCGTAGCGACTTCATCATGATGATAAGCTTTCACTATTATATGACCACTCGGCTAACAAACCCATGTAGGGATGCACGGGGATGGTACCAATGGCAGAGCCATACCCTCTTGAAAATCCAAATCCGAATGACATGCTCAAGAGAAAGCTTCCTGCTCTGATCCTCATCTGATGCAGATCCATGTAGTGTGTTAGTTACAAACATATCCAAAATTCAAAAAACAATCAATTTCCTTAATTCATCCTCAATTTGCAGACTCCCACGGTTCATTCACAGTTCTCTAATTTGGATACTCCAAATGTTCATTCAAAACTTCTCAAATTGACCTCTTAGAGACATTAAAAACTTCATCATTTTCAGGTTCCATTGCATATCTCAAATTCTTGCAAAGAAACTCATCGGGTAAGAGGCCATGATTTCATCCAAGACTATAGATTCAAGAACCACATTACAATCATATAAGAACACAAACCAACCAGACCAATAAAAGAAGATGCAAAAAAACCGCTTCAATAAGAATGAAATCATGAATATAATAGGTTCAAGACAAGTAGATTCAAAATAAAAGAATCACATAGTGCACCGCAGGACACACAACAATTCACATCCAAAAACTTAACATGATTCAAGATATCAAGGATTTAAATCCATCACCTTAGCCAGCCATCTGAACGCAATCGACCACAATCCGAACAGAAACATCAACAACCATAAGACCCACATGTATCAAATATTCCCCTAAAACTTTCAAATTTTCTCTAAAAAAATTTCTTCTCATTTTTCCCCTATAAATTAGAACCACTTGTATCTAATGATTCATAATCAAATGAGTTCAAAAATGTATCTCTATGGAGTTATTGAATGTTTTTTTATTTAGGTTTCCAAGGAGACAATGTCAAAGATAGGAGGGATTAGAATCAACGATAGCCTTCTTATTATAAATTTTATAATCGAGATTATTTATATCTAGAATTCATAAACCATATATAATATTCACAGTTCCATAAAACATTTCGTTCTTATATATAATAAAAATCATATCCTTAGTAATGAATGATAATATCATTTTTTCAATTAAATATATGTAAATCAATTATTATTTATGGTGGGAATATGATAACAGTTTTTAATTACTTAGATTAATCCACTAGGTTAAATTAGATCATAAGTGATTACATCTAATGAAACAACTATTCCTCTATTATCGATATAAATATCTACATTACCCTTCTTCAAATCCCTCCTATCTCTGAGACGGTGTTTGTTCGCGACAATGTGTGACACCAACCCAATGTTCAATATCCATGAGTTAGAGTTTGTGTAATTGATCTCTCTAATATTCACATTTGTGTACTCTATATGTTTCTCCTTAAGAACACTTCTCTTCATTAAATACCACTCCAAATATTTTATAGCTCATGAATGTTTTTTATCTCAATATGATTTTGATTAAGCATTCCATGATCTAAAAAAATGAAATGTCAGTGGGTATGTATCTTGTATTATATCTTTTCAGTAAGAAAATTAAATTAAAGTGACCCCACTAAAATTGATATCCCCATAAACTATTTCCATTTAGTGATCAAATATCCATATTTCCCTAACTAATGAGTCTATAAGGGAGATCTTATCACAAACTAATTATTTGGGTAGACAATAATCCCTATCCCAAAAATTGTTACTATATGAGAGTTGATTGTATAACCCATTATCCAAATCTATTATATAGATTCACTCAATTCTATTCCTCTGGAATCCATCTTACTGGTTTCCCAGCTATATTTAACCCAAATAAAATACCAAGACAAGACAAAAAAATAAAATACAGAGGAACCACAGTAGGGAATAACCTACCCAAGGATGATCTAGTATTATCTATCAATTATTTTCCTCAAAAAATATAATTCAGGGTCACCCTTCTAGGGAATAACCTAACTAGTTGAATGATCAAGGTCCTGGTAATTTTTGATTTGGGAGGAATCTCACACAAAGTATTTAAGGGGAGTTAAAAGTCTCTCCAATTTAATATACATTATATTTATATAAAATTAATAATGATCACATATTATTGAATATTTAACTTCTCATGTATTATTTACTTTTGGGTTATAAATTCATCTATTGTTTTAGTTTTTGAATCCCTATTCCAATGAACAAATTAATGTGTTCGTAGAAAATTAATTTATAACTCTATACACAACCCATATGTCTATCTTACTCATCAAAAAACAAAAACCAAACATATTTTTACATATCCAAATGCATCATGTGTACAAGGTAAATGAATATTTTCTGTAAAGGCATATATTTATATGAGATTGATAGTCTTTACATGAGTAAGTCAGAAAAAATAAATAACCAACACCATTATCCTTTCCATACATGGTATACCTGGATAATAGGTGGTCTGACCCCAAGTCCCTCTACCCATGGAGGATTTTATCAGTGGTGAACTAAATTCATGATATATCTAACACATAATATATAAAAAAAACATTCAACAAAAATTCTCAAGTTCAAAATTCAAAACAAAAATTGAGGTATAGGTAGATGAAAACTAAATTTTATGTAGTTATACATGACATGTAATGTAGATCTACAACTCCTAAGAGAAATTTAATAGTTAAACATAAATCATACAGAAATTCACATTCCTTAAATAACTCACTAAACATGAATATAAAATGAATTCAATAAATAAAAATGTATTTATTTTCCAAAACAAGAGATAACTATTCAGGACCAATTTATAAATAAATTTAGATTATAATCAGTTTAAATATTAGAAAAACCTCATAGAACTCCCATAAAATTGATTATTAACACTATATTCATTTTAATATGACCACTTTCATATTTTTTATTATATTTCATTTATATGATATTTCAAGAATCATAAACAGTTTTTTTTAATTCCAAAACTACAGTATGAATATTTTATATATAATAAATATCATATATTATAAAATTTAGCAAATAATTATAAATTATATCATATGATTTTTAAATAATCAATTTCATTTCAAGATCACAAGGCATGCAATATAATTTTTGGAAAAAATGTACATTAATATTAATATTAATTATTTGGGAAAATATAATCATATAAATTTATTTATTTAATTATTAATAATTTATAATTAATTCATATATAAACTCTATTTAAATTAAATATTCTTCAAATACCTGTTAATATTATTTATAAACATTTTATAAACCATAATAAAATATATGTCGTTAAAAGTTTTAAAAGACAATTTTTTAATAAAACTTCTTACCCTTATTCATTAACCCTTTCATATGTAAAGGTATGTGGGTTACCTTTAAACAAACTTTATATGTAATTATGACCTCCCACTATCCTTATGTAGAAAGTATACATAAGTGTAGACTTCTCTAACCCTTACGAATCACATACTGCATAAGTGTACAAATCTTTTACCTTTATGTGAAAACCCTCACGTAAAGTTAATTCATGGATTACCTTTATTTAAAATTCATTACATAAAGGTAAATCATGAACTACCTTTATGTGATCCCATTTTCGATATGTAACCTATAAATTACATATACAAAAGATAGAGAAATGATTCGTCTTCATAAAGGTATTATATTTCTACCATTATGGGGTACTATTTTAGGCATTTGAATATGTGTAATTTTAAGATGACCTTTACACATCCCCATCAATGTAAAGATTATATGATATTAACTTTATTTAAATCAATATCTGTGAAGGTAATTTAAAATATCCTTTATACATATAAAAATATTCTATTGTTTTATAAAAATTTTCTACTCATTTTTCTTTGAAAATTAATTATTCAAACAAATTTAAATCTTGAATAAACAAGCTCTGATACCACTAACATATTTTTGTTTAATCATCCAAAAATTATTGGTAGTAGAAAAAACCATATCATAGAATGATCAATATACATGAAAATAAACTTGTAAATATATCATAAAATAGAGTACCTTGTATTCAACATTTTTAACAGCTTCCAACTTCCTTGATATTAAGTGAATATTTGAGGAATATCATTACATAATTAAACCTATGTTTCTTGAATCTGATAGAGTACATCATTCTAAGGATCCTTTATCATGTCGACTATATACCTAAAAACCTGAAGGGGTTCTAGTGACTTTTTAGTAGTGATAAATAAGGCTTGGGAAGAAGAGAATGTAAACTTTTAATGAAACTAGTGATCACAGAAACATCAACATAGCACGATCTGCACACACCCACACTCACTTTAAAATAAATATTCTATTTATATAAGATAAGATCATCACTCCTTTATAATTAATCTCATGTGTTAATGTTTCTAATTTAAATTCATTGAAACAATTAAAATGTATAAATTCAAAGCATTATATGAACTATTAATTTGGTGGTAAGCTGATGAAACCATTCAGGAGAGCCATTTCATCACATAAAATTGTATATACATATCATGCCTAGTAAATCTAATATATATATATTTCATATATATATATATTATATTCATGTTTCTTATTCATGATAATATGCATGTGTCATATGAATTTATTATATGTACACTGTCAAAATACAATATCATATAATTTATATATACACTTCATGCATCATATGCGTGTGTACATGTATCATATGCATATATACATGAATCATATGAATCTTTACATGCATCTCATACATGTAAATGTTTATTTTACATTCAACAATCTCTAACATGTACTAAATTATCATTAGGACTTTATAAAAAACTTCACATAACATTATGAATCCATAAAAAACTAATTTTGTATATGGTTTCGTCAAACTCCATTCATTTTGAATAAATGCTTCGTCAAGAAATTAATCCTTATCCAAGGGAATAATTACATGACCATGCAGGCCCTAGTAGAATTGAAAATAGCTATGAAATCCCTATTTCAAAGATGTATGTAAAGAGAAACCTCTAGCAAATCATTGGTACTGATCAAGTTACTAATGGTTCTAGTGTGATCTCTATCAAACATACTGATATATTTATATGACCACCTTCTTATGCCCTTGTGAATTCTTATTATAGAGTATATATGGTTTATCCTTTATTTTAATTAATTTTTTTCTCTTAATTATGGAGATCCTTAAGCTGGCTTGGTGTCTAATTTTTTTTTATTTATCCTTCTTTTGGTCACCATACTTACTAATAATAGAACTGGATTACATGTTTGTGGTTATATTTTGGTTTTTTGGGTGTCCTACTAGGTATATTTATACCCGCCCCAAAATGTTCCATATTCCCACATATGTTGTGTCTATATGTATAATTCATAGGTTTTTAGATGGTGTTGGAAGACATAGAGTTGGCATGTCTTGTTTGAATTATATTTATGGTGAAACTAGGTGACCCTTTATAGGGAATAGTTATTTTTATGGTGGTGGTGACAATTGTGTCTTGATATTGAACAATGATTTCATTTATAGTAGAGTTTCTTCTCAGTAATTCATGTTTCAAGGAATTGTCTAATATATTATTTTTCTTATATTTTCTATATGAAATTTACTTGTACTTATAGTCTCATGCATGTTTTATTTATAGTTTAGTTGGTCGTTTATTTATATATGTTTTTGTTGTCTGTGGTTATTAGTAGGTATTCAAGATATGTTTATATTATGTGTTGTTATAATCCATGGCCTTTCATATTATGTGATATTTCAACTCAATTATAGTCACCAGCCATAAGACTATTGGATATGGGATGAGGGTGGAACATTAGGCTTAGTGTCGACCCGAGGGGGGCCCTGGTGTGTTAGGTCGTATCAAATATAATGGGTCATGTTCTTCCAAAAATATCACAACCACAGACACCACTATATATATATATATTAGAAATAAGGTAGGCATTTTATAATTGAATAATAGATGACCTCGAATAAAAATTTAATTAATATTAATGTAATTAAATAAAATGAATTTATTATAAGTATATGTATTATATTATTGTTGGAATAGTAGTTGGCCATTGGAATTTTAAATAATCATTGGTACCGTAAATCAACATTAGAATAGTAACTAGACTGTTGGGAAATGTAAAATATCTAATAGGAAATATTTACCATGAATAAAATAAGTAAAAATGAACATAATATTAACATAAAATTATTTCTCAAATTATATTACCTAAATTATTTATAAGTTCAAATTTTTAATAGGGATTTTCTAAAATTATTTAGTAAAAAGATTAATTTTTATATTAAAATTTAAATAATTTAATTTCAAAATTTAGAAATTTATTTTGATAAAATGGAACTATTTTTTGTATATAAAACATAAAACTTATCTTAGGGTGATTATTTTCAATTTTTCGGAATAAATTGAATTTTAAGTGAATAGTAAAAATTCTCCTTTTTTATATACAGTATGTTTTATGACAACATTATGATATTAAGATGGATCAATAAATTATAAAATTTTGGGGATGATTAAAAATTTATTTAATGAGTATAATAATCTATTAAAAAATTATAAATTTAATTTTATATATTTTAATTAAATTTTCTAATTATAAATTATATTTTATTTTAATTTTAAACTATTTTTTAATTTTTTTACATTGAATTAAATATTCTAATAGTACCATTCTATTTTTTCAAATTATGAAGAAATATTTTTCTAATAATCTACATTATTCATTATTTTGAGAAAAAATATTAATTTAATCAAAATTTTATTGAAAAACACCCATCTATTTCACATATAATTACATATATTTTCCACCCATTTATCCTTACTTACAAAAATTTTACCTTGATAAATATATACAAAATTACCTCTTTAAACTCACCTCGCTTGGTTTTGTTAGACCTTCACTATTAAAAAGACCACTACTAGAATCCTTAAGATGTATACCAAAGGATGTCTCTCGAAAAGTAAGGGAATTCATCTAAATTCTAGAGCTTTACTTTTATTTATCCCTATAAAACTTATTTAGATTTAAGCTATCATTCATAAAACATTAACAATCTTATAATTTTACTCCAAATTATTTATTAAATTAAAATATAAAATTTTTTCCCTTCCATTAAACTATCTTAAAAACCTCATTCATTCATTGTAGGTTCATACCAACTTAGTGACTAATAATATTTTATTTTCCACTTCCACCATTCATGATTATTCAAAAAAATGCACTTCATGTCTTTATATTACATTTATAATCCATTTACTTATTGTTTAAGATTATATATTGATAAAATATGCATGATATTAGTAACATTAAAAAATAAACTATTATGGTCAGTTAAATCGCTTAATAACTAGATTACCGAGAACCATATTTCAGATTATAACTATTTTAGATTATTTAATAAATTATTCAAATACTATATACTTATAATGATATTAATCTCTCCCTTTATGATCTTAGAACTTATGAGACCAAGGGACATACACTAGTGACTGTCACTATAATACCAAAGTGATTTCTTAAATTTTTACCGAATTTCCTCAATCCATCAACCTGGACAAAATATTTTTAACAAACACATGAATAATAATACTCTCAGACTACCAATGAATTGGAGGATGATTAGTTTTAAATATTTTTAAATTTGTATTCAATCTATTTTAAGAACTCATCCATAAATTAGAAGTACATATTGGATCGTGATTAGAAATAATTGATGGTAGTACTCCTTGAATTCCATCCACCTATTAAATATTGAAATGAAATAGTTTCTCAAGGTAAAAATCCACTCATATATAGATAAAATGAGAATATTTTTCAATATTTAAACTATTATCCATATGGAGTTGTTTCTCTTTGATTTCATAGGGATAAAAGTAACAAAGTCCATAGTGATGTTGACCAACTTCTATACTGGTATGGGTAGTGGTTATAGGACTCCTTTGGGATGTTGTTTCTCCACCTTCACTTTTTGAATTTCCAAACATCTTAAAATATAATCATAAATATATCCTTTCATAGCTTCTCACCTATAATGTTCACATATATCTATATGATTTTTTTTCTTCCAAGATGTATAGATAATAGAGAGTTTTGAGATCTTTCTAATATCTTTATTTAACCACATAATATATTTGATACATAGACATATACTGAACCTTATTACTCACTCTTAATAAACATTAATCTCTATAATATTCACATTTTTCACATATTATCTCATAATTTGTGATGTAGGATCATCAATTAAGGGTTTCATGATTTTATCTAGTAATCATGGTTGATAAATCATTTGGGTTTTGATTGATAATGACCCTTACCTTATCTCCTTCAAGTCTATATTAACTAAATCATTGATCAATGGATATCCATCAATACTCATCATTCCAAGAACTATTAGTTCTTTCTCACACAATTCATTTGTAATTTTTTTTCTTTTCCAAGGTGATGATGAATAGAAAATCCATAGTCCTTTAAAATCTCTTACTATATCCTTTGTCTCATGTCTAGTTCCTCTTATGTGAAAATTTACTCCAAACATTGGTGGTCTGGATATATATCACAATTCACCGATGAAGATAATTTCTTCATATCTTCAATATAAAAATAATTGCAGCTAAATTCAAATCATGGGTATGATAATTCTTCTCATTATGATTAAACTATTTTGTTGTATGGGCAATAACCTTGTCATTTTTTAAGAGTACACAAACTAATCCTTTTAAGAAAGAATCACTATGATTAAAAATGACTCATGCTCCTAGGTTCGGTGTTAAAAAAAGTTTATATTTTTTTATATTTAGATTTCATTTATTTAAAATGTATTTCATATTATATGTGTTGACTAGAAAAAATAAAGATATAAAAAACTCCAAATTCAAATCCAAAATTAGTCACTACACTCTAAAGAACCTTTAAGGTATATATTTGTAGAGAGTTTGTAAATTTTAATAAAAATTATGAATCATGTGAATCCATTAATTTGGAATTAACACAATTCATTAATTGCTACTACTTCTTTGATCAAGTTATTTCTATCCCCACGATAACTACTATGCATTGCTAATGTCACGAACCGAATCATGTCACCATAAAAAAAAGCACTGGACCTGGCTCATGGAAAGACCTGAAAGGCATTCCTAAACCCCATGGGCTGGTACAAGGGCCTAGGTATCATAGAATGAAAATTGGGAATGATTTACCAGTGTTTAAAAACATAAAACCACAAAAACAATATAACAAATCTGGATTTTTCAAAATAAATAATTCTTTACAAAAATTTGGGATTGAATTACACAGTTTAAAACAATTCTCAAAGACTATAAAAAATAAAGAAACCCAAAATAAACATCCCAAGAACATATTCATGGAAAGAGTCACCACCCTCAATCCATCTCCACAACACTACATCACAAAGGACTGCTAAAACCCTGAACCACTAGCACTAAAAGCATTACCCAAACCTGAGGCAAAATAACCACGTCTACTTACACCCAAGTGTGTATGTAGGATGTGATCCGAATCCCGGTAGGATACCACCAATAATATATTTCATGTGATAAAAATTCAAAGATGAAAATCATGTATGTTTTTATAAACATGAAATTATAAAAAAAAATTTAAAGAGATACATCTTTAAATAAAAACAGTTTTAGAGTAGAATACTTTAAAGAACCAACACAATTAAATAAAATTCCAAATCTACCAAATTTTCCATCCAATCAAACAGTATGTCGATAGTAATCAAAATGAATCTAATGAGCACAAGCAGTGGAAACTATCCCATAGGCCCTAGCTCGCTATGGGTCCCAGGTACCTCATATCACAGTGAAAGTAACCATCACAATATCTGTTCTCGTGCACACGAGCCACTAGTAGGGAGTACACCCATAACCTAGATTTCCCCCAACATCATCATATTTTAGTTAGTGTTTTCATCATCAAAATTACTACGTGAAACTGGGGCCAAACCCCATGGTATCACTAGCATACTAGTACACACCCACCCACCTAAATACCCATGTTTTCCCTCTTTCCCAAACAAGTTCCACAAGACATGAAATATAATTTGCACATGAAAATACCAATTCTAAGTCACACACACAACAAACATCCCACACAAATGTCATGTAATACTCCTTTCACAAACAAAAATTCATTTTTCACATTATACTCACACAAAACAGCCCACAAACGTGTTTCACACCTTTCTTGGAATTTGATAAATCTTTTCAGTAATTTATAAAACATTCTAATTTTTTTTGACAACTCAATCACCACTTTACCTTTCAAAAACCCATCTTAGCTAGACACACTCACCAGAACAGTACATGTACATCTTTTTCTCACTTTTTTTAAGTCAATAAATTATTTACAATTTTCATAAAATAATCCCAGGGGTTATAACCACGTTTTTCACACAAAATCCATTTCAAAAAACTCTTTAAAGGCTAAAATCACCCTAATTCTAATAAAAAATTGATTTGGAAGCCCTAAAAACATTTATTTAACTACATTCAAATGTTAACAAATTATCTCAAATGATACCACAAAAGATACAAATGGAAAACACACATTTTCAAATAAATTTGGAACTTGGAAACAAAATGCTTAATAAATACTACCAAAAATGGTTCACGCACCCAAAATAATGTAAGAGGAGAATGATAAAAATAAAAATGAAGTACAACTATCTCATCTTAGGATTCTTACACAAGGAAGCACCTACCTTTTTGTCAAAACACCAAATCTTAGTGAGAAACTTCAACCGCACCACCACTACACCACAAGGAATAGAAATTGATCCATAGACCAAAATATTTGAAAAATAATACACCAAATAAAACCCTACATACTAAAACTTAGTTTTGGAAATTTTAGAGCTTCATGAAAGAGGGAGGAAACTCTAATGAGAATAGATGAAATGATGTGAGAAACAATTACTTGAATAATTATTGAATAAATCTCCCCAAATCCCCCAAAAAATGAATCTCCAAATTACCAAAAATGCTAGGGAGGCTCGAATGATACTGATTAGGTCAATTGGGAACTAAAATGTGGAAAAAACAGTGAGAATATAAGGAGTTATAAATGAAAAATTTTACCACTTCAAATCTAGGAGATTTGAGAAAGACGAAGAAATATTCCCTAATCTACAGGGGAGATGGGATTCGAATAGGTAAACTCGATAATGGGGGGTTCCCCTTAGGGTTTTTTTCAATGAGAGGGAGGTGTAATAACCAAAAAAATTAAAAAATTAATGAGATATTGAAAAATTAAAAAAATAATTTAAAGTAAGAAATGAGCTTACAAGAAGGCCCAGTACCTTAATAAAAACCTAAATACATCATGATTATGGATTCATATGAGGTCTCAATGTATATAGTGGTTTTAATATACTAGGTTATTCCAATTGGGAAGTGTAATAGATGTAAAATTTTGAAAAATGAAGGAGTTATAAAAAATAAAATTTTGTAAACATGAAATGTGCTCACGGTTTGGCCCAAATAATGAAAACAAACTCTTTCCTCCTAAACTATATGGAAAACCCCCACAAAATATGAAGAATAGTAATTAAATGAAAATTAATTTTAAAAGAAGTCATGTATGTTACAATTCTCGCAACCATAAAACTTTTCACCCTCAAAAATCCACAGTAAGGAAAAAAAACAAACCCAACTGAAAGACAAAAATGGACTCCTTTTCCATGTTTTTCCCACCCCCAAAAGGCCCAAACACCTTCAATGGAGAAACAATAAGGATTCACTTCAGTCATAAATTAACTCTTAATGTAGGTTTCCTCATCCAATAAGAGAACCCAAGGATCCATCCATGTTGGTCCATTAGTCACTACATACCACAAATTAGATCCAAACACAAGAGGTGAACCACAATAAAGGCTTCCTAAACTTTTCTATGAAGAGACCATAAACCATCCCTTAAACCCAGCATACCAATGAAACAAAAACCCAAAACACCTTTCCTACAAGTGTGTTTCTTAGACTCAAAACATCCCACAACAAAAAAATTACAGAAAATGCATAAGGCATACCATCCCAAATCATTTATCAAGACATAAAGTTTTATTTTAAAATCATCTCTTAGAAAATAAATGGTTTGGAGGTTGGTGTATCCACCAATGGTACCCCATGGGCCTCACACGTGCATGTT
Organism: Viscum album; assembly: GCA_963277665.1. Lineage (NCBI taxonomy): Eukaryota > Viridiplantae > Streptophyta > Magnoliopsida > Santalales > Viscaceae > Viscum > Viscum album. The sequence continues at coordinate 1,684,861,485 of OY728141.1, read as the reverse complement.
TCCATGCCACACCAAGCACGCTCCCCAAATCCATCTTGATAACAATCCAGTCATGCCATTAACTATCCATCATCCCACAAAACCTCATGCATGTGGTCACTCACAAAAATACCAATGGTTAAATCAAAAATTCCTTTCACTTTTAAAAACCAAAACAATCAACCAGTATATCCTTGTTTTCTCAAGACTGGAAACAATTCATTCAAAATCCCAATTTACATCGTACAAAACTTCTTAGAATGGATGAATAATTCAAATAAGAACTCACTTTCAAGTCATACACATTAATTTCAAAACATCTCATCCCATTTCAAAACACTTACAGTTTTATGAAAACTCCCTTTCATAAATCCCAATTCCTTTGAAAAATCATCTCTTCTAAAATAAATTAAAATTTCAAATTATTCTTAAATATTTTCGAATTATCACATGTTAAGAAATCAAAAATACATTTCTATACTCCAGACACAAATTCAAAACAAGTTTATCACGTTCAAAACACTTTTTCAATAATTCTAAAATATCCATTTGAAATAGATTTTCAAAATTCACTTTGATGTAATTTATACTTTCAAAAGAGTTTCAATACACCATTTCCCATTTAAAAACATTCCTAAAAATTTATTTCCACCATTTAACAAATCAAACCATTCCCTCTTTATTATAAAATCATTTCAAAACAACATTAAGCTTCTTAAAAAATCATTTTTTCTCTAAAACCAAACTTCAAAGATTCTAAAACTAAAGGACACAAGACACTGCGAGAGGAAATTATTTTTTGTTGGCGACTTACACATATGGTTAACGGCCATATTCAAATCACTTCACTTTCAAAGAGAGTGTTCTAGGGAAACATCCCCGACTCTATATGGCTTTCTAGGCCCTGCGAGCTCACTGAGACCATTAACCCAACTCCCTTTTGATTTCCCCTATCTTCATCAAACCAAGAGAACCAAAGGACTCAGATAAAACCTGACTTCCCCTAGCGACATAAATACCATCACAAGTTGTGTTAGTAATGAACCCTAATCTTAATCATAATGTCAATCCATGAAAATCCTATCTCCGGACTATCCCGACTCTTCCATAAATTACATGACTGAAAGAGTGAACCTAACCCCTCTAGTAACATTTTGTCCGGAACTGAATCTGGTCTCCATCAAAACTGGCACCAGGCCCAGCCTGTGGCAAGAACCAAAGAGCATTCTTGATCACCACAGGCTAGAAAAAGTTCCCGCTTATCAAATAATAAAAATTGGGAATGATTAACCCAAGTTTATAAACATAAAAAACAAAAAAATCCAATATAAAAAATATGGATTTTTCCAAACAAACCATCTTTTACAAAAATTTAGAATTGAATTTCACAATTTAAAATAATTCTCAAGGAATATAACAATTGACGAAACCCAATATGGATAGCCCAAGAACCTCCCCATGGAAAAAGGCTTGCCTTGAATCCATCTCCCCAACACTACATCACCAAGGACCGCTAAAAACAAAAACTACTAGCACTAAACGCTTTACCCAAACCTGTGACAAAATAACAAATTATACTAGCACCCAAGGGTGTAAGTAAGGTGTGATCCAAATACTAGTAGGATACCACCACTAAAAGATTCCAGGTGATAACCATTCAAAGATGAAAATATTTCAAGTTTTCATATACATAAAATGCTAATAAGAATTTTAAAGAGATGCAAATTTAAATAAAAATAGTTTTCAAGTGGGAAAATTTAAATAATAAACACTTTTAAATAGAAGGTAAAAGATAATTAATGTTCCTACCAAACATACCATATTCTGACGGTAAGCATAAAGTATCTAATGAGAACATGCAATGGGAACTAACCACTAGGCAATAGCTTGTTGTGGGTCCCAGGTACCTCATGTCTCATTGAAAGTAACCATCACAATATTTGTTCTCATGAACACAAGCCAATAGTAGGGAGAATAGCCTTAACATAGTGGTTCCCAAACATCATCATCACCATTATCATACTTTTGTTAGTGTTTTCATTTTCAAACTTGTAATGTGAAACTAGGGCCAAACCCTAGGGTTCACTAGAATACTAGTACATGTCCACCCACCTAGACTCCTCGATTTTCCCTCTTGTATACAAACTATATCCTAAATACACAAAATATATTTTTCACATAAAAAACCACATCCAAGTCAAACACACACAACAAACATCCCACACACATGTCATATAATACTTCTTTCAAAAACAAAAATTCATTTTCACATCATACACACACAAACCCGCCCACAAAGTTGTTTCACACATTTCTTGCAATTTTATAAATATTCTCAACATTTTATAAAACATTATAAAAATGTTTGGAATTTTAAATCACCACTTTACCTATCAAAAACCCATATTAGGTGAACAAACTCACTAAAAAAGTACATGTACATCCTTTTACCACATTTTTTAACTAAATAAATCATTGATAATTTCCATAAAACAATCCCAAGGAGAATAACCATGTTTTGCACACTAAACTCATTTCAAAACCATCATTCAAGGACAAAATCACTCCAATACCAATCCAAAATAGATTTTTCATCCGTAGAAACATTTATTAAACCACTTCCAAATGTTAAAAAAATTACCTCAAATGATACAACAAAAGCTACACATGGAAAACACATATTTTCAAACAAATATGAAACTTTGAAACTAAACGGTTAATCAATGCTACCAAAAAATGGTTCCTGCATGAAACCTAATGTAATAGGATAATTATAAAAATATTAATTTATAAAATAACTAAAGATATATAAAATTATAACACAAAATCCAAAATGTGTCATTACACTCCCAATGATCATTTAGGTATAGAGTTTTAGGGATTTTAGAACTTCTAATAAAAATTAAAACACATTTGAATCCCTTAATGGGTCTTTAATAAAATTATTTAATTAGTATATATGCTTTAATAAAGATAATTCTCTCTTAAAAATAGATAATTCTTATCACTAATCCTAGGTAAAATCATTATCAAAAAACATTTGGTGAGCATAATATTTATAATTATGGTTTTTTAAATGGAACTCTTTTAAAATAAATAAAAAATACCTGAAAATATTTTCACCAAAATATAATAATTTAGATTTTCTAAAAAATTTATTTTAATAATATATATTACATTTCCCTTTAAAATACATAAAAAAGAAATTAGTTAAAAACAACACTAAAGACATTTCATTGAGAAAACATGATTTGTTTTAAAACATATCCCATTAAAACAAAACATTTATTTATTAACAAATAAAGAAACTAAAATTTTCAATTTTTAATTTTATTAAAATAATTTATTTGAAAATTAATATAGTGGTTTTTTAGTAAAAAAATTCATAATAATAGAAAACAAAACCTTCAGGAAATGTGGAACATTGAAGGCTATATAGGATTACTATTCACATGGTTGAAAATTTCCATTAAGGTTTGGTTTCACTCCCCATTCCACATCATTTTTACAGTGTGTGAGTACCATATATTAAATAAATCACTTTTAATCTAGTCATTTTCATGACTAATGGAAACCTATATTCTTTATTAATACATATAAATGAATACTCTATTGATAGTTAGAAACATTACAAATGGTGTTTTTATAAATAATATAAATTTTAATTAAATATAGACATAGGTTGGAAGAAATTAAAAGTAAAGGACATGTATATTTAAACTAAACCAAGTGGTGATATAATTTTAAAAAATAATATGTAATGTCATTTAAAATAATACATTACATGACCATACTATTTTTAAAATGTAAGCAACATCAATTAAATTATTATTTTTAAAATAAAATAATCCCTCAATAAGAATATTGATTTTATAATATTGTTAAACATTTTATACATAAAATATAAAACTTTGGAAGGATATTAATGTTATTAAATATCATCTTGAAAAAAAATCATGAGAAAAAATTTATTTAAAAAATAAAATATATAAATATATTAATGTAAAATTTAATATAAAATATTATTATTATTAAAAAAATTCACATAATATAAAAAAATTAAATTTCATAATAAAAATTGAAACCATGAAAATTTTAAAACTCAATTCAACTAGGAGGGTGTTTTAGAACAAAAAAATATATTATTTGAAAAAAATATTCCCACTTACATAAAATAATTACTTGAAATTTTGAAATTTTATAAATCGAGACATTGATTACACATCCTTCTATTAGATATACAAATTTATTTTTATAATCCATAAAAATAATTTTTTTTGGAATTTAAATAGACATAAAATATTAAAACTTATTTCCCTTACAAATAACGATTTAAGAACTTCAAAAAAACATTTTTGAAAACATTTATTCCCTTACCTGTTACTTCCAATTGGACCTTTTAGACACTAAATAAGCCCTACTAGAAGAGATTCTATTAGAAAATAACTCCTCAATTCATTTTTTTTCATACTACCTCACTAAAAAACTACAACCAAGGTGCATCCACCTATTTAATTTATTATATGAACATTAAAATGAGGAGGTTCTATTTCTATAAGCCTAATTTATTGTAAAATATAATCTGTGACTAAATTATTCATTAGTCATGTAATGACCAAAAAATGAAGGTATTTTTTTCATGAGACAACAATAGGTCCTCCAAGAATATTAAAGTAGTTCACCTACTCATTTTTTATCCCCTATCTATTAATGCATTTTTTTTTTCATCCCTACTTCATGTATGTGTTTTCCATAACACACACACACACACACACACACACATATATATATATATTCTATCAAAGACCCTAAATAAATTGAATCCAAAGAAGAAATAAAACTTCCTATATCTATTAATGTCTCTCATTTAACATTCCACTTCCCTGATATAGAAATTTATTATATATATATATATATTTAAATATACAAATATATGCCCTAAAAATTATTTCATGTTGTCGTTCGGGGAGGGTGAGTATGTCGACTTAAGAAATTTATGTGACCCATGATCTTTGTCTAATCATACATCATGGGATTCATACATCCAAAAAAATTATTACTTTTATATGAATATATAAATATATAACCTAAAACTATGGATTGGAGTACGAGATCAAATAATTATGAAGATGAAACAATAGCATTAATCTTTGTCATGTGAGCTTCGTCCAACCTTTGATCGATCATCTTGCCTCATGTGAAACCGCTAAGTCTTTCCCTTAGTGTGAATATATATATATATATAGACATGCACATAGAGATATGGGGTTTTATCAGTAACAATGAAATTGAGAGGAAGAAGACGATGGGTGGTAGGTTTTAAACAAATTCATGTGTGTGTATTGTATTTGTGAATAATAACTACTAAAAACATATCACACATTGGTTTTATTCACATATTTCCACTCCCTTGTATAAGAATATATTGAATCATCATCTTAGTCCTGGAATCAGGGTTGGATCCCAAACACACCCACTCACTCACCTCACTGGTGCACACCCACCTGTGTGCACCCCTTATGAAATCCCATATTTTATTACACTTTATAAGATGACTTTTATATAAAATAACACTTAGTAAAACCCATAATATCATTATTCTTAGTGTATATATAAAATTAGTAACAGTCAATTTTAAATTGAAACATAATGACAATGACATTACTGAAATATCCTTAAGATGCTCCAACAATTCCATCTTTTTTCAAAACTTACACAGGTATCCTAAGAATGTACATAAGGAAGGGGTAAGCTATAAATCCCAAATTTGGAATAATCAATGTAATTAATAAGTTAGATAAGTATATGTATTCCAATATATATATCAAAGAAACATAAGTATCTCCACTCATCACTATACATGGAATCCTATGAGATAAAAACATTACCCAATGCATTGGATGGATATATGATTTTGTGCCCTCACATCACTTTCTGATCATGTAGATGCATATGTGTTCCATAAAGATCATAAAACATAAGTATGTATTTCATCAGTTTTTACCCAAAGATTAATGTGTATATGTTATAGACCTATTTTTTTACAAATCAATTAAGAGTAGGTATGACTAAGAGATTACCCATGATTGTAAATGGAGATGGGGATTCACTACACAAATGTTTGGCATGGAAAATCATAGGATAATTTCAAAATCATAACAGGTGTACAGAATGGTCTATAGAAGGGGTGAATGAGAGTGAAAGGGGTCTATCATTACATGAGATTCATAAGTAAAGTAATAGGTATGTATAAAAACATATCATAAATTGAAAAATTATAAATCAAAAGGCATGACATTAAGAGGATGCTTGAATAAAAGGGATAAGGATATAATCCCTTACCTTGATAGGGAGATCCTAAAATCTAGGATAAGCTTATTAAGGGGTTAGGGGACCCCTGTGAGGGATATAGAGAGGTAATGGTATAGTAACATTATGAATTATGTGTTTTTAGTTAAGAGTAATGGGAGTTTCAATGTGTTTAAATATCAAAAGAGAAAAGAGTTCATTAATAATTTCCAAACATAGTTTTCGGAATCAATCGGACAATGTAATAAAAATTGAAAACATGCTTCAGTTTCTTTCCCAGGGTTTCTACCAAAGAGGAGTGGTTTTCATTATTTTATAATTCTATGACCCTAAAACATTTAAATTATTCCCATAGTGATATAGAAGTGAGTGATGTTTATAAAAAATTTATTCTGAAACCCTATAATATTAGGGTTTATAAAATTGATCAAATAAATTAAAAAATATTATTTTAAATGAGAAATATGTATTTAGTCATGGATACCTTTTATGTAATTTATTAGACAAATTTGGGTCATTATAATGTCATAATACAAGACCTATATTTATATCGAATTTATTTTTTACCCAAAATTTCATCTATCCCTGAAAATTATGAAAAAAATCATAGATAGATAAATTTGATGTGCGGATTTAAAATAATTAATATTTATTTTATCCAAATAATTCTATAAGTTTGAGAATTTTTGTGACATATCGAATCAGGTTCTAAAAACCGATGCCCCGAGTTGATTTTCCATATGACCTCAAGTGGACCTCCTCGTATGCCAGAGGCTTCCGACTAGAAACGAGAGTATATTATCGATCATGGGGATACAATACCCTCTTTCTCATCAAATTAATACACCAATGGGAAAAAATTATAATAAATAAATAACCAAATGATATCATAACCATAACAATACCACTATAATAAGATAACCAAAGCTGGAAATATAACATAAAAACTAAACAATAGATATTCCCTTCCAAAATATGTGTCTACTAAAAAAATGAAAAATAACAAATACACTAACAACTACCAAGCGGGTCCCAAACCATGTATGGTTCCCTCATCCATCCTCCATCCCTATTTCAGTCATATAAAATATTGGTATTTTTCCTTAACCTATCCTGCAACAATGAGATCTACTGAGATACTGATAAGGCAGCCTGAGTTTGTATGAGTAAAACTCAATAGTCCCCTACTAATGGAATATAAAATAATCTCCTATAAAAATAGTTTATATATTTGTATAAATAAATAAACATTATTAAAAAGTAAATAGTTATCACATTATCAATTATTCCTTATTTAACTACATAAACCCCAAGGTTCCCGAGGACACCTAAACCCTAATACCTACTTCGTCCCATGATAGGGTCTAAACTATCCCTAATAGATACCATTTCTTATAATTACACTTCTACCATTCAATATCTCATGTCATATATCATATTTCCACAATTACCATTTTATATCTCAGTTATCATGTGAATTCTATTGTTACCATTCAACATTTCATTAATTAATTCATTAGTTAATGAATCGTATCAATACAACTAATTAACTCAAAAATTAATTAATAATATTAATCCCATTACTTAACTCAATAATTAATTTATCATATAAATCCAATTAACTCCTTAATTAATTAATCATCTCAATCCTAAAAATTAACTCAATAGTTAATATATAATACCAATCTCATTAATTAACTCATCAATTTATTAGTCATCTCAATCCTATTAATTAATTTATATATTAATTATTAATGTCAATCCCATAATTAACACATCAATTAATTAATCATTTCAATCCCAATAATTAATTGAAAAATTAATTAAAACCCTCAATGCTATTAATCACTCAATTAATTGGTCAAATTAATCATTTAATTGAATAATCTCATAATCTTATAAATAATTAAACAACTAATTATTCAATTTAACAATATCTAATTTTTCATCATTAGTTCAAAAATTAATTATGCATAATATACAATTCCAATAACCCCATTTTGGAACTTTCCCATAATTAATTAATTCAATAAATTAATTAAGTCAATCAAAACTCTTTCTATAATTAACTAAATCAAAACTAAATTCATAATCATCTAATGGAAATTTTATAATTAAATACAGATAAATGAAATCAATACTTTGGTATTTTAATTATATACCACATGCCTCAATTCATTGATCCATGACCACCTAATGTAAATCCCAAAAATTTGAGCGGGATAATGACATAGAACGATATTCTAATCTAAATACCTAAATTAAGATTGAACAATTAAAAATCCATCAAATTAAGATATTGATTAAAAATAAAAGATCTATATCTAAATAACCATATCAAGATCTAATCAAAATAGAACGAAAAACTTTTTCATAAATGGAATAAGAAAGAGAAGGGGAATAGGAAACCAAGTGGGATATGATTCACTTATTGGGAGAGGTATTGTTCTTTGATTTGGGATTTGAATTGTGATGAATGGAGGTAGGAATGTCTTATAATTTATCCATAAGGATCCAAAATCATAAAAAAAATTAGGGTCGAATGGGGTTGATTTGAGATTAAAATTGGGGGATTGAGAAATTTTAAAATAAAATTTCTAGTGAATTAAAATGTCATGCACTGTTTGTTGGGTATGGGCACATAGTTTCCCATAACAGTGCACCATAATTGTATTCTTATTATAAGGGTGGCACAATTTCTTATTTTAAGACACATAGTTTATCAAACAGTGTTCCAACTTTACAAAAGCCCTCTGTCCAGGGATGCATAGTTTTCTGGGTCAGGGGGAACGGTTAGGGAAAGTAGTAAGCCAACAATGCACTACCGTCGTTCTTCGAATTTTCCAAAAATTTCACTCAAACACTCCACAACATAAATCCCAAACAAAAAGTACTCACCACAAAGAAAGATGGTACATGTAATCCAGCCAAATAAATCTCCAAAGAATGTCACAATCTTACAATCTCCCCACCTTATAATTGATCATCTAGTGTTATACTCTAAAGCATATCTAAGATTCTAAGTCAAATAGATTCGGCCATTGAGCCCGAATATCTTCTTCTCTCTCCCAAATCTCTTCCTACACACATCTCAGTTTCCACAATACACAAACTGTTAGTGTGGTCTTTCCCATAACACTTTCTCACTAAGATCCAACACAAGTAATGGATGTTCCTCAGAGGTCTCATCAATATCAAACTCAACATCATCCGCATCAATGACTTGAGAAGGGTCATGTTGATACCTTCTAAGTTGGGGCACATGAAAAACATCATGCATGGAACTGTATCTTTGTGGAAGATATAATCAATATTCCATCGGCTTAATTCTCTCCATAACCAAAAATGGTTAAACGAACCTAGGCACTAGCTTTCCCTGTTTTTGTATCCTATGGTGACCCAATCCAGGAGACACCTGAAGGAATAAACTACCACACTCTATAAACTCTAGAAGTCTTCTAGGACTATCATCATACAACTTCTATATAAACATTTTTATAGCCATACGCTTTTGAATTGGCTGAACTCGATCCAATGTCTCCTACATGAGACTCAATCCCAAAAACTCATACTCACCGTCTTCCGTTCAGCATAATGTTGATCTTCATGGCTTGCAATAAATTTCCTCATATGGTGAAATATGTATAGTTCTATGATAACTATTATTGTAGGAAAACTCAACCCAATATAAATTCTTCTCCTCTGATCCACCTATGTCTAAGAAAGACACCTGAAGCATATCCCCAAGAACCTATATAGTACCATCTAACTAACCATATCTCCATGGGTGGAATGTCATAATCAATAAAACCAAAAAAACTAGTTCCATCTATAACAAATTCCATAAGTGAAAATTGAATCATGAGTCATGATCTAAATATATATTTTGTGGAACCCTATGTAGATATACTATCTTTTAAAAATACATGTCTCCCAAATTCTCTAATAAGAATGTCTCTCCTATAACCATGAAATGAGTTAACTTTTTTAGATTTTCTACAATCACCCAAATAGATTCATTTTTATGAAGCATTCTTGGGAGTCCCAAAAAACAATCCATGGAATCGTCATCTCATTTCCATTATGGAATGGTTAACAACTGTAGTAAACCTCATGGTCATTGATTCTATGTTTTCACTTGCTGATAAGTATAGCACCATTTCATGAGCCTTGATATCTCCTTTCCAATAATTGGCCACCAAAACTATCATTGCATGTCATGGTATATTTTGGAAACCCCTGGAGGTACCACCCACTTTGAGGCATGAAATTACTAAAACAAATCCTCCCACATACTTGAAGGCACAACAAATCAATTATTGATGTAGATGATATTGTCTTCATCTATCAACCAGTCTGAAGGTGTATACCCAACATCAAATCATTCCCTCAAATATTAAAAAAATTTATATTCATGATGACTATCTTTGATCCTTCTAAAAAATGTATAATCCACTAAAACTGATACCATAGTCATATACTCCTAATTCTTCTAAACCACCACATGCATCTCAGCAAGTAGATTCATCATCTTCCACTCAGCACTAGACTTCTGAATATTATTAGTCTATGTTTTTATGTTTAATGATTCATTAACACTATTTAAATTCTTCATCGTAATGTTATCTCAAAATCGAATGACTATATATACTCAACGCATATCTGCTTCCAGAGATTCAAATCATTCTTAAAAAGTATTTACTCCTAGATCTTGTGATCCATATATATAGTAAAATTCTCACTAAATAGATAATTACACCTACAATTTAAAACATAAACCATTGAATCCAACTCAAGTTCATGCATAGGGTAATTCAAATCATGAGGCCTCAACTATAGAGACCCATATTCCCTAAATCAATCTCCCTGTATCAACAAAACTCCAAGCCCTATACTAGAATCATAAAAAAACAATGTATACTCCTCGCATGGCTTAGGTAGGATCAAGATAGGTGACAATGTAAATCACTTCTTCAACTCCTGGAAGAAATTATCACAAGATCTAGACCAATCAAAATTTATACCCTTTTATCAATCCTGAAGGAGACACTGTCAAATGGGAAAATTATTGAAAAATCCTCTGATAACATCTAGCTAATCCCAGAAATCTATGAATATCGTACAAATTCTTTGGATAATCCAAATAATTCATTACTTGAACTTTATATGAGTCCACTGAAACGCCTTCATATAAGATGATGTGACCCATGATGTTTGCCTAGTCAATCCAAATCATAAACTTAGATATCTTGGTATATAGTCAATGCTCTATTTTTGTACTCAGGATGATTTCAATATGATGTTCATGATCATCATGAGCCTTGGAGTATACCAAGATGTCATCCACAAAAACTACAAAAAAAATGTTCCAGGTATGAATTAAATACTATATTCATCAAAGCCATAAAAATAATGGTTTTTTTGTTAACACAAACATAATTAAGATAAACTCATATAGAATATACCAACTTTTGAATGTTTTTATTAGTGTATAAGAACGTCGAACCCTCAACTGACGATACATTGATCTCATTTCAATATTTTAAAAGATTAAATCACCCAAAAACTTTTCAAAGAGATCATCGATACGTAGAAAAGGATACTAGTTCTTCACTCTCACCATGTTCAACATTTGATATTCAACTCATAAGTGAAAAATCTAATCATCATTATTGGAAAATGGAACTCATGATCCCGAAGGTGAGATAAATGAATAGATAAAACCCTTACCCATAAACACCTATAGTTGAGCCTTGAGCTCCTGAATCTATATAGGTACCATTATATATGGTGGAATAGAAATTGGTTCAGCTCCTAGCATGAGTTCAATAGTAAATTTTACATCACTCTAAAGTGTAAATATTAAGATTTTTTTAGGAAACACATCATGAAACTATTTCACTAATGGTAGAAAGACATAATGTTTCACACCCCCCTTCATCCAACATTAGACTAGAAACCTGATCTATGAACTCTCCTAGTTGTGGGTTAATTTTCCCTTCTTGGACTATCAGGATAACCAACTCTCCATGGTGAATATATTTTTCACCCTTATGAGATATAAAATTCACTCTCCTATGAAAACATTCAATATGGTATCGATATGAAACTAACCATTCCATACCCAAAATTAGTTCAAATCCTAACATGTCTTGTTTTTAGAGATCTCATAGAAAAAAATACCCTCTATATTTGAGAGAATATCCCTTGCATAGGCATATGTCCCTATATCACACTCCCAATAGTGTATCAATCATCAACACCCCACTCACAAAACACTACCTATAATATCAAACCATTTACAAGTTGTGTAGAGATAAAGGAATGAGATGAGCCAATATCAAATAAGGCAATATATAATGTAGTGGATAAAAGAATAGTACCTCTGACTATTGATGTTTTGGCCTCATTATTTACAAGTGTATGATGCCCCACCTGCATCTTTCATAACCCTCTTCTTGTGATGTTGTCTGAGCCCCCTGACCTACACCAATCTATTGATACATGCACTTTTTCCTAAAAGTACCATGTCCACCACCTATACTAGAATGGAAAGTATAAATCCAACTTCCATCCTGATATAGGGTATAATATCACCTCATACACTTGGATTCTGTCTATCTACACCATCATTACCCGCCTATCATAGGTTCCTGTAAAAAGGCTATAGATGTACCATCATGCCACTAGATTGGCACTCCACTGGTGGTTTGGTACAGTTTCTAAAATAGTGGAATGGCATATCTCATTGGTGGGAAATCAATAGGGAAAAGTCCTATATAACTAACATTTTCCCCTAGAAAATCATTTTCCCCTGCACTAGCTAATGTTATCGTATCAACACTTCCAACTCTCAGATGACGTACCTCCTGATCATCTAGAAGGAACCATTTGTCTTGAATTAGAAGCCTCATTCAAGTTCCACTCATCTATGAGAGCCAAATTAACCAATTATGAAAACATATTTAGCATAAATATTTTTAGATGGGCATTAATTTCACTCTTATGTCTTTCCTAAAATTGTTTTGCTGAAATAGATTCATTTTCTGCCAACCCTAGAGTAAAGCGCTACAAATCTGTAAAGAATCTTGTTTAGTCTTCTATAGTCATACTCCCTTGAGTTAATCTCATAAACTCAGATAATCTCTCTTACCTCATCACCTCTAGATATAATTTCTCTAATAAACTCTCCATGAAGTTCTTCCAAAACATACTATTAGCATGTCCAGTCAGAGCCTAAGCGTCCCACAATCACTTCACTAATCCTTATAACGTATAAGTAGCCAGCTTGAACCAAATCTCACCAGGAGTCTCAAAGTGGTCATGTATCATCTGGATATATTCAATCTATAACTCATCTCCCTATTTTCCACCCTCTCTAGAAAAATACATATGATTATATAATGGAAAAACCTTGATCAAGTCAAACAATCTCTTCACAACCTATTCTAGGTCTCTTTCCATGAATTTTGTTTCGACTCGATCTTTTGAATAATATTTTTTTCCTTAAAAATGTATGTTTTACTATGACATAATCAATAAGAATATATAAGTATAAATGAAATGTGACCATTGGGGTTGGAATGTTATATGATTTTTGGTAAATATTACTGTTGGAAACCATAATAATTTTTAATGTTTTAATTAATGTTTATAACTATAAATGATAATGTATAAATAATTCCGAAAGAAGAGTTTATGCCCACAACCAGCACACTCGGACCACATAAAGCCCATTTTTTCAGAGCTTGGGATGGAGGTAGAATCACTTGGGCACACTCTGGACCATGTCCGATATGAGCATCAATATCTTAAGCATAAACGAAATCGCCTACGAGATATGGTCAAGTTTGTGGAGATTACCACCCGTGTGATGTTATCTGAGCCACCCCAAGAGTCCACCACCATCTCACACCTAACCCTTAGGTTGTATGTGGGTTTTTTAAGGGGTTATGTTTCAAGGCCCCTGTTACTTAAATTGTAATCCCATTGTTTTAATAAAATTTTTATTTTATCATTTCCATTTCAAGAATAGTTTTTCTTAAAAATTGAGATGGAATTTGATAAGTTTATTTTTACGGTAAAAATTTTACTTTTAAAAAACATATAAATTGTAATATTAAAATAAGGATATATTTATAATTTTTATTATAATTAAATAGATTAATAAAAACACTCCATTTTATTTATAAATTATTAAATAATTTTATTTTTTCCATGTTTCGAAGATTTTACTATGCAGGTCACTGTGTAGTTTCTATCCGATATTATTTTTAATAATAAAGTATTTTTATATTTAGAAATTAAATTTATCATAGGAAGAGATTTATTAAGTTAAAATAAATGTCATTTTTTAATTCAGAACATCGATATTATGTTACAGTGAATTTATGAGAATTTTATTAAATACTTCAGTTTTTCAAGAATAGTAAAATTAATGTTTGAGTTTTTCAGTATGTATAATGACATAATTAATAATGTAATCATGATGTAATAATGTTTTTCAAATATTGAGTAATAAAATATGATATGAGCTTCCCCAAGTGGCCAATACCATGGGAAAATATTCCCATGGTTTTGGAAATTCCACTAATGAGGTGTCCTTCGAAATTAATAAAAAACTCCCTCACTTTTACTATAAATATTCACCCATTCATTCATTTATATTCATTCCAAAATCATTATACACAAATTTCTTAAAGTAATAACTCCCAACTAGTCCTCCCAAGGTCCCAATCTTAGAGTTTCAGAAGTAACTCTTCAATGTAATCGAATTCTCAACATCTCTTTTTCTTTCAAGTTCTCTTTTATGTGGTTTGCCTTTAAAATTTCCATACCATGTTATTCATTCCATTTTATTATGTTCTTATAAATTATTATGAGTCTTTTATGAATGGGTTACCCCTAACTCCTCCCTATTTAATGTTTTATAAAACTATGTTTCATACCTGTTAAGTTGCTGAATTTTCATCTCAAAATCTTTGTCTTTTTTTCAAGAGATTCTTTTATTTTCTTTATCAAAATACCCAAAACCATTTAATTTCCAAGGTTATTCAAAAATACATAAAAATTATTTATTTTTTTCAATAATTGGCATACATAAAACCCTTTTTCCATTTCAGTGGGTTATAAATGACATAATGATCATGTTTTTAAGCAATTTTTAAAATTCCATGATTATTATATGAATACCATATATATAATTCTCTATGAGATATTTATGAAATGATTGATTATTATCTATGTGGATCACAAGAAAATAAATAAATATTAAGGGTATGCGCTGATAGTGCCCCTACGCATTGGGTAAAGAACACCAAAAGCCCAGGACTCGGTAGAAACCGGTCCTAAAAAAATTATTAAATAAAAATAAAAATGAGTCAGACAAACAAGGGATCATTACAAAACTGAGAGTGCACGACACCCCTCATATTCGCCTCCACCATTGAAGCACATTAATCGGTGGTCGTAAAGGACAAAATCATATCCATCTTTAAAATCGCCTACTTGGACAAAGCATCTGCCACCTCATTGGCTTCCCTATAAGCATGTGAGACCACCAATTGTAAATTATCTACCTTGAGACATTCAACCGAGTGAGGTAACAATCTCCAGGGGACATTTCGCGTTCTTGATTCCAAGGCATGAACCGTAAGCTGGGAATCTGATTAATCTATAGCATGCTCCAACTGCATCGGACAGTATACAAAACAGAATGAATTATCGCCCATAATTCAGCCTCGTAGGCAACCCCAATATCAGTAAAGTGATAGAAGCACCCTCTGAGAAAGCCATGGAATGTTTGAAAGATGCAACCACATCTTGATAGTCCTGGATCACCAGCAGTGGCACCATCCATGTTGACCTTGAGCCATGAGCTGATCAAAGGTATCCATCGTATGTATTTAAGAACCCGGGGCTTCCGAGGCCGTCCGGAAACTCCAAAAAATATAAAAATCTGTAACAAATAAAAACAGTTATGCATTGTACCTATTTAAATACGTGAAGCAGAATGCACCTCTGAATGTATCGTGGCTATGTCTCATTGAATAGGGACATGCATGTCGTCAAAGAGTAGGGTGTTGCGAGTAGCCCATGTGGCCATGATCATAGCTATAATGGCCAAAAGAAGAAGATTCCCAATATGTGTACTGTAGTGAACCTTGGAAAGGCTTATTAACAAATCATGGAGCATCAGATTTGTATCAATTAAAATCCCAAAAAGGCTTCCAACATAATCCCACAGCCTCCTAACATAGGTGAATTCAACAAAAAGTTGCTGAGCATTCTCCTTGGCATCCATGCTTATATGACAAGCCGACACAAATTGAAAACCTTCCCGTTTGAGCTGGCCATGAGTAGGCAGTCGATTTTTCCATATTCTCTAGATTAAAAGAAATATAGAAGGCCAAATAAAATTAGTCCGATAAATTTAAGATCCAGGAAGGTGAACGGTAGAACCCTCCACAAATCATCTGATAAAAATCCTTTCTCATGAACTGCCCATCGCGGTTATGCTTCCATATCATCGTATCACGATCCATGAAAGTGTAACTTTGAACTTCTAGTTCCACCCATTGTGGAACAATGCTGGCATAACATTTCATGTATAAAAGAAAATCATTTTAGAAAAAATGACCTGTACTAGGGGGAACATCCATGCTTTCTTTCCAAGGCTTCTCGAGCCATGTTGTACTCCAGCAATTGAGATGAGAGTCCCTGCAAACCATCCACCTTGTGTAATGACTGAGTTTCATGAAAGATTGATTGAGAGATGCCCAAACAGATGATGCATAATAATACTTATATCCATTAAGTTTCCTTACTCTGAATCTGTTTTCTAAAAAGTCACTAGACCTATCCTTAGAGATCAGAACCCATGGGAACGTCCCGATAAGACCATCATTTAATATTTAGAGGTCTTTAACTCCAAGGCCTCCCAGTTAAACCGGCTTGATACACTCTTTCCAGGAAACAGTGAAAATTTTCTTCTCATGAACTGAACCCATCCAAATGAAATTCTGTATCATACCTTGTAAATCTTTGATGAGACCCCTAGGCCATCGGTAAAGAGAAAAGGAGTAAACAAACTTAGAGGTGATCACTCAGTTGACAAGAAAAACCTTCCCAACCATGGACATCACCTTCCCTTCTAGCTAGAATGTTGGTTCAAAATGATTGAGGATATTCTTTCCATATGTTGCCTCCTCACCCATCCCCAGAATAATGGGACCCCGAGATAATTGAAGGGTAACAATCCCTTTTTGACACCAAGGCATTTAACTATCATGTTTTTCTTACCAATCATAACACCATTACCAAACAAAATGAAAAAAATTTCCCAGCTGATTTCTTGAACAAACACCTCTTTATGATGCTCAAAGAGGGCCTTAATAGAAGAGATGGTTCTGCTTGAGGCTTGAGCATGCAATAGAATGTCATCGGCATATAACAAATGAGATGGGGAAAAGTCATTTCTCCTAGAATTGATTTGCTTGAAAAATCCAATTTTAGCAAGATCATTGACGCATCGACTGAGATAGTCTTCAGCAAAAGCAAAGAGAAGGCCAGAGAGTGGGTCACCTTGTCGTACACCCCTGGTGCAGGGAAAAATCCTATGGGTGTACCATTGATAAGAATGGACAGCCTTGATGAGAAAAGAATAGTATTAATTAGCTAGATAAACTCATTGGAAAATCCAAACCTTTTGACGGAATCCATGAGAAAACTCCATTTTAATGTGTCAAAGGCCTTTGATATGTCGATCTTCATTGCAACGTTTCCTGCCTTCATCTTTTTTCTCATAAAATTAACGCTCCCCAAAGCAGTGAAAAGACAGTCCTGGATATTTCTCCCAAGAAAAAAGATAAATTGTTTGGTACTAATTATAAAACTAACCATTGGGACCACTCTATTAATTATTTTCTTGCTTATGTGCTTAAGTATATTGTTTCCAAGAGAAAATGTCCTAAATTCCTTGATATCAAGAGCATTACTCTTCTTATGAAATAGAGAAATAAAGTAGGATTTCATCCCATACGGAAGGTAAGAATGAGTGAAGAAGTCATCTATAGATCAGGTAATATCATCCTGCAAAACATCCCAGTAATATATGAAGAAATTCTTAGTGAATCCATCCGGGCCAAGAGAACTGTCCACATTGAGAGAGAGAAGAGCTGCTCGAATTCCCTCTTTAAGAGTGGGGTAACGAGGTATTGATTATCATTCTCCTTAATGCCTGGGATTATATTCCAAACCATTTTGTGAGTGTTGACATTCCCATCATCAGAATACAGTCCTTTAAAGTGGTCCACTACCACTACAGAAATCTCACTATTAGACGTATAAAGATGTCCATTGATACGAATTACTTTATCCCTAGCTCAGGATCTTTTCTCTTTATGCAATCTTTTGAAAAAATTAGAGTTCTTGTCTCCTTCTTTTAGCCATCTGACATTCAATTGATTTATGACTAACCTCTCCTGTATCATAATTATGTCATCCAGCTTGTTATGAGACATAATTTCATCCTGAGATGGAGCAGAATGCTGCTGGTTTTGAATCTAAATGCGAGAGAGATCCACCTCAGCATACTTGATGTTACATTCCAGGTTAGAAAAACATTTTCTGCTCCAGTCCTTGAGAAGTGCCTTCAAGTGCTTTAGCTTCTCATCCAACCTCTGAAGATGACTTCCAATGGGCTCAAACTTCCAAGCTTCCAGTATAAGTTACCTGCATCCATGATCCATAACCCACCCATTGTTGAACCGGAATAGGATGGGTCCTAACCATGCCAGTTGAGTATCAAGATCCACAATAAATGGATTTTGATCAGAGTGATTCCTGGGTAATATAAATCCATAAATCCCATGAGCAGGACCTTGATCATTCATTTGGACGAAACATCTGTCAAGTTTTCTTGCTTGTTTCCCATTCCATGTGTAGCGACACCATGTGAATTCATCTCTAGCAAGCGGGACATCAACAATATTACAGTGATAAAGGAAAACAGAGAAGTTAGAGGCTGCAATTCTATTGAAATTACCTCCAGTTTTTCCTCAGCTTTCAGCACCAAATTAAAATCTCCAAGAGAGATCCATTTCTGTTCCATCTGCCCAGAAACCTCTTTGAGATCCTCCCAAAACTCCCTTCTCCACATGTAGAGGTTGGATGCATACACAAAAGAGACTGAAAAATCATACGCATCTATGCTGCAAGATATTAAAACACTATGAGACCTATTCACACAAGACTTCATATGAATGGATTCATGTCGTAGCACCCACAAATGATCCATTTCAGATTCATGAAAATCACTGGACACAAACTCATACTCAGTGGATCCCCAATTGAATCGATTCCATCTACTAAAAAGAAGCTTTGGTTCAGCATTACCAACAAGCAAGGGCTTCGGGGCCATGATAAATTTTCTAAGGGCTTTGGCCGTTTGGGAATTTCCCAGCCCTTGAAAGTTCCAATAGAAGATATTCATTACATATGGGTCATTCCCCATTTCGGGGGACCACCATTTGTTTCCATTGCCAATTTCCCCTAACCTTTTTTCCCTTTACCCTTATTTCCTTTTCATTTTCACTGTTGTCATCCCCAGAGATCATGGGTGAGGCCACAAGATCCTTCCCCTCAGAGGCTTGCTGTGTACTATCCACAACATGCTTGACATTCTGAGTAGGAGATGAGAGGGCTTGTTCAAGGGGGAAAACACCAATAGAAATAAGGTTCACCTGTTCATGAGATTTATCAGTGAGAAAGCCTTCCCTAGTCTCAGAAGTACCAGTCGGGTTAGGTGGTTGAGAGTCCTCAATGTCGTCTGACCAGAAAACACCACTCAAGGGAAAAAACTTGTTCTGTGATTTTAAGTGAGAAGGGTCACTTCTCACTTTTGCTGGTCCTAGAGCATCCTTGGAGGGGATTGTATGCATGAATTTCCCCCTAGATCAGCTGTAACCAAGTCCTCACCATTCATGACTCCACCTGCATCATCATGGAGAGTCATCACAGGTGATTCATCTTGAACCAGTGGCTAATTTGGGGCCTTCTCTGTAGTACCCTTGCCACAGTAGATTGAAACCATAGGTGGTTCCACCACAGAGTCATCTGCACAAGATGGGTTAACATCCCCTTATGAGAACCTGCCTTACCATTAATAACTGTGACCCTTGACCCAGTGACTTCCTTAGCAGAATCCATTTTTGGCGTAATGCAGTTCACTGATGCATCCACCATGAGGTCACAGCTGGTTGAACCCGCATGTGCTTCCAACATAGGGTCATCTACACAACCTGGATTCTCATCTCCCAGATAAGAACATGCCTCACCATTGAGAACCTCAAATCCTGATACAATGGCTTCCTGAGGAGAATCCACTTTTGACATAATAAAATCACCCTTCGCTGATTCATGCCTTTCAACCAGAGGCTGTCCAAAAGTATCTCCCTCCTGTTATCCATATAGGACAAGCCCATTTAGCACCTTGGAATTTGCCACATTCCCCCTGAGTACCATTTGGGATTTGATCCTTTCCCTTCCTCCTTCTACAAGCATCATCATCATGGCCTTTCACTTTTCATACACTACATTCCTTGTCCCTTCTACACTCAAAATCAAGGTGACCAAAAAGCAAGCACTTGAAGAAGAATTTCATCTATCTTTCATAAAAAATCTCTAACTTCATATTGTCATCCCGTGCTGTTAGAACAATTTCCTCCACTAGGTTTCTTGACATATCCACTTCCATGAGCATCCAGGAAAAATTACCAAACCTCAGATTAGTTTCCTACCGGTCCAATCGAATGGGATTGCCAACAACTAAGGAAATGTCCCATAATATCCTTGGGTTCCAATAAAGGAAATTCAGCCTACATATTCGGATCCATATCTGATAAGGAGTGTTTCGAACATTCATAGGATCAAAATTATGGTCCCATTCCTGAATGTTCATAAATCCAGGTTTTAGAGGGATGGTGACCTTGATCCAAGCCCTTCTCTTGTGCTCATCCGATGGGAAGACGACATGGTAGTATCCCCTTCCCAATGAAGTCATTTTCCTCTCATCAAATCCCCATAATTTAGCAACCCTTTTATTTAATTCATTGAATTTATAGAGTTTCACACCTTTGGGGATCATCACACGAGGAATAATTGAGAATCGACATAAACTAACTCGTTCCTCAACCGCCTCTTGATTTTTCAACACGTGGGTGATCCTCTCCTTCTTTATCTCCCGACCAGGTTGATGTTCATCAAAGAAGAAAAAGGGCTCATAGACCGCTTTGACCACATCAGAAAAATTTCACTTTAGAACACCATCTTCGGGGATGATAGATCCCAACTCACCAATGGGATTTTTTTCAAATGCAATCATTTCTGAGTGACCAATACATTCAGCAAGATATCATGAATGATCATCATCTTTTGAAGTTATCCCTGAATCATTCACCGCATGATCTTCTGGATCCCTTGGTTTAGGGTTTTCTCCCATGTCCCCATGTGATGTCATCCCTCTTTCGCGGGGTAATGAAATTAATCTCTATGGTTGACAAGATTTACGATACCTTGGTGAATAACCTTAGTAATTTTAATGACACCTTAGGGATGGACCTTGGTGATATGTTTATAAATGTATAAATTAAAGGTTGTGGACCCATTTTCAAGTTAAAGTTCAAGATATTATGATTATGATATACCTCTTTATCATGCCTTTATGATATTCCTCATTTCCATATTGATACTTCTCAAGTTTACATGTAAACTATGTCACTTATTTTCCCTTACTGGGCATTCTGCTCACCCTTTACATTAATGTATCTCCCCGTGTTAGGAGATGAAATAAATTTACTTAAGAGGAAACTTGAAGAATCATTTCATTTGGAATAAAATAATGTTTAAATTGTACATGTAATATGGACATTATTCCAATACACTAAACTTTAAAAGATCCTCTATTTGTAAAATGTCATGTAAAGTTATGTAATAGAAAGGTGGGATACCATAGTTTGTATTAAAGGCTAGTTTAGTAATTTGTAGAAATTAGGATATGAAAAAAATTATGAAGAAACCTATAAAAAAGTTTAAATATAGGAAAAATTAATAGTATATTGGTGAAATATTATGTAAGTGGTTTCTGAACAAGTAAATCCATTCCTGGATTTGAACAAGTGTATGTAGCTGTCGTATAGATGTATCCAGGGACAAAACCCAAAAATATTATAGTGATCTAGACTCAAACAGTAACTGGTGCATGACAATGGGACTTTCTTCACTCCTATTTTGACACTCCTATGGGATATTTTTGGTTAATCACAAGATTTTTATTAACTATTATAAAGTATTTATATAAAATGCAATTTTTTATAAACAATTATATGTTTAAGTATGATGTTTTACGAAATGAAAATCATTTAGAGTTATAATATTCTTAAATGAAACAATTTTATAACTAGGGTTTTCTTCCTTTAGGAATTGATGGGAAATAGGATGAATCGTGCAAATAGAGACCACAACGAAGCATGAAATGACGATCCTCTAATAGAAATTGTAATGGAAACTTTCATGAGAATAATGAATCAAATGACTCAAGTTATAGGAAATAACATGAATCAAGCTGAGAGACTGATTTCACCAATTAGGGAACAACATTTTATTGAGTCACTTATGAATCAATGACCACAAACATTTAGTGGATCTACTGACCCATTGATTTTGTAATAGTGGATAAGCTCTATAGAAAGGATCATTTCTATTCTTCATTATTCTGAATGAGAGAAAGTTGCCCTGGTTGTTTACGTCTTAGATGGAGTAACTATTTAGTGGGGGGAGATGATTAAAAACATGTGACCAAGAGGGGATATTGAATCTATGGAGTGGTAAGAGTTCATAGGGATCTTATTCAATAAGAATTTCCCTCGTTTGATGAGAACAAAAATAGAGAAGAATTTTTTCGAGCTAAAGCAGAAGGAGAATAAATATGTGGGGAGCTATGAGATGAACTTTACAAGGCTTCAAAATTAAACCTCTATCTTTTTCATGCATCCTCATTTTAATGTTCATAGATTATTCAGTGTACTAAGACCTCGTCTACAAATGAGTCTATCCAACCAAGACTATGAAATCTCTGAAGATATTGTACAAAATTTTATGAAAGTAGAACTAAAGTTCATTGAGATGCAATGCTCCTATAAATCCAATGAAAAGAAGATATAAATAGAGCCAAGATTAGAGAGGATCTTTGATAAGGGAAGATGTAAAAAAGAAGTTAAAACTTCCCATGTGTTATAAATTTTGGAAGACGCATTCAAGGAACTACCTTCTCTGGAGCAGGAAGTATTACAATTGAGGAAGATATGAAAATATCACTCTTAATTGTAATAGTGAGGTGAAGCCTCAACTTACAACACTAATGAAAAAGGGAAGATTTTTCATTCCCAACTTGAAATCCAATTCTTCATGTTTGGATACCTTGGGCACTTTTCCAATCATTGTTTGAATCTAAGGGTAGTATAGGGGAACCGCCATCATCCTCAGCATAGACCAAGAGATAAAGGTTATGAATTTACTTTCATGAAATCTGAATTTGATGCTCCAAATGATATGGTGGTAGTTACTCTTGTTGTTTTCTCAATAATATCAAGTAATTTTTTTGATTTTGGTTTTATGCATTCCTTTATTTACTCCATGTTTTCATTGAATATATAATCAATTCTTGAATTTCTTAAAATAGATTTTTCAGTCAAGACTCCTAGAGGTATTATCAAAGCCTCAAAAGTGTTTGGAAACTCTTTTTTTTAGTTAGTACAATATTATCACAAATCTAGTAGTAATCCCAATGTTGAAAATCATCACTATACTAGGGATGGAATGGGTATCAAAGTATAATGCTAAGATCAAATGTAGAAGTAAGGAAATCTCTATAGTCTTGAATGGAAAACATACAATTATCTTTTAAGGAGAGATATCTCGACCTGATCTTTGTCTAGAAGCACCTCCTATAGCCTTCTTTATTGAGTTGATTAGTGGAGTAGAAGTAACTGAGAGTATAAGGACAGATAATGTCCCCATAATTCAAGAATACATTGATGTATTTCTTAAGGAGATACTTGGACCTCCCCCATAAGGATAGGTAAAGTTATCTATTGAACTTGTACCTATTCTAAGGCGATTTCAAAACCCCATATAGAATGGTGAATGTTGAGCTGGAGAAATTACATAAGAAACACCAAGATATTTTGGTAAAGGGGTTTATCTGTCCAAGTGTTTCTACGTGGGGAGCACATGTGATCTTTGTGAAGAAGAAGGATGGATCAATGCGATTATGCATTGATTATAAAAAATTGAATGAGATCACATTAATGAAAATGTACCATCTTCCAAGAATTGATGATTTATTGGACCAACTTCATGGAGATCAGTTCTTGTCTAAGATTTATCTTCAATATGGTTATCATCAATTGAGGGTGAAGGACAAAGATATTCTAAATTCCACATTTTGATTGAGATATGGGCATTATGAGTTTTTTATTACACTCTTTGGAATGACTAATTCACCTATTATTTTTATGGATTTGATTAATGGAGTCTTTTAAGACTGTCTTGAAAACAATTTGGAAGTTTTTATTGATGATATTCTGATATATTAAAAAGTTTGGGAGGATATTGGAGATTATATAAGGTTTATTTTTCAAACTCTTAAGAATGAGAGGTTATTTGAAAAATTTATCATGTGTGATTTTTTATTACAGTAGTTGTTTTCATGGGAAACATTGTAACCAGTGAAGGAATCTTAGTTGAACCTGAAAAGAAAAATGTTGTGGAGGAGTGGCCTCATCCAACAACACTAACAAATATTTATAGTATCCTTGTATTAGTGTGGTATTATAGGAAGTTTGTGAAAAAAATTTCACAACATTATAATCAATTAACTAATTTAACTCAAAAAGGGGTAAAGTTCATCTAGACAAAGGAGTGTGAAGAATGTTTCCAAGATCTTAAGAAGATATTGTTTACTTCACCCATGTTAAATCTACCCTCAATCAAAGAAGTAGTTGTTATTTTTAGTGATGCCTCTCTAAAAGGCATTGGGTGAATATTCATGAAAAATGACATTGTAATTTCTTATTTATCTCGATAGCTAATGCCTCATGCAAAGAATTATCCAACACATGATCTTGAGGTGTCTATGATTTGTTTCCCTAATGGTATAGAGGCACCATGTTTATAGAGAGAAGTGTGATATAAACCCAGGCCATCAAATTTTGATGTATATTTTCACACAAAATGAATTTAACATAAGATGATGTAGATTTTTAGAACTTCTTAAAGACTATGATCGTTCAATTCCTTATCATCCAAAAAGAGAAAACAATGTCACTGATGCATTAGGTGGAAAAGACCCTATTGTGCTGGAAAT
Source organism: Viscum album (assembly GCA_963277665.1). Lineage (NCBI taxonomy): Eukaryota > Viridiplantae > Streptophyta > Magnoliopsida > Santalales > Viscaceae > Viscum > Viscum album. The sequence goes on along the minus strand of OY728141.1, from coordinate 1,684,835,774 downwards.
GATGATGATTCAAAGATATCCTTTGATCAAAGACCTAGTAAAATTGGGAATGGGAATCCTAACGGAAGGGAAATCATAACCCCTATCTCAACTGATTTCTCAACCATCATTACTCGAGAAGATCATGAATCCTAAAAAAGAAGACCCTTTGTTACAGATGATGTTTCATGATGTGAAGGATGGGAAGTTTCTAGAGATCAATATTGAACAACAAGGTTTATGAAAATTTCATACAAGACTAGATGTTCCATATATTCCATAAATAAAGAAGGATCTAATGCATGAATCTCATAACTCTATATTCTATAATCATCCAGGAAGCATGAAAATGTATAGGGAACATCATGACCATTATTGGTGTGATAATATGAAAAGGGAGATTGTTGACTACACTACAAGGTGCTTGGTGTGTCTTTAAGTGAAGGTAGAGCGACAACATCAAAATTAGGTATTACAACCACTATATGTACCATCATGTAAGTGGGGTAGTATCACTATAGACTTTTCTACTATTTTCCTGATAAATTCCAAAGTAAAGAATGAAATATGGGTAATATTGGACCATCTCACCAAGACTGCCCATTATATATCTATTTGGGAAGATTTCTCTTTTCATAAACTATCTAGGATTTACATGAAGGAAGTGGTAAGGATTCATGGAGTTCCACCTTCTATCGTATCTAATCGTGATCCAAGGTTCACATCAAAATCCTAGAAAAGTATTCAACATGATCTGTGTACCAAATTGAATATCGGTACGTCCTATCACCCTAAAACTAATGGGTAATCCAAAAAGACTATTCAGAAAAATGAGGACATGCTGAGAACGTGGTCAATGGAATTTAAATGTGGATGGGACCAACATCTCTCATTAGTTGAGTTCCCCTACAACAACAACATCCACTCGTGCATTCAAATGGAACCCTATGATTCTCTATATGGGAAGCAATGTGGAACTCCTACTTTTTGGGATGAAGCTGGTGAGGGAAAGCTTCTTGGAACTGATCTTGTTCAAGAAATGACAGAAAAGGTTCATTCTATCTAAAAACACATTAAGGCTACTCAGAGTCAGAAGAAGAGCAATGCCAACAACTATAGAATGGATTAGAGTTTGATGTAGGTGATGAGGTCTTCCATCTAATTTCTCAATGGAAGAGAATCACGTGGTTTGGAAATAAAGGGAATCTTATCCCCAAGTACATTGGCCCCTATGAATTCCATGATTTCATAGGATAAGTGGAATATCGGATTGCACTTACTTCAAATCTAGCTTAAGTTCATGATTTAATCTATGTATCCCTATTGAGGAAGTATATACCTTACCATTCACATTTACTAAATTCATAGGTGGTAAAACTAGAAAACATCATCTCTTATGAAGAGAAGCCATTTGAGATCATGGATCATAGAGACGTGGTTATATACTACAACATTGACCGCCTTTTAATGTGTTTTGGAGGAACCACAAATATAATGAAGCCTCATGGGAAGTACATGATACTATGAGGCAGAAGTGCCCAGACCTTTTCTCTTATGAGGGTATGAGTTGAAATTTTGGGTAATAAATTTATTAAGGGTGAAAAATGCAATGATCCAATGTTTTGAATTCTATTTTCTTCCCTAAAAACATATGTTTTACTATTTCATAATTAATAAAAATATATAAGTATAAATTTAATATGACCATCAGGTTTTGACCATTATATGACCATTGGTTTATAAGGTCGTTGGGAAAAATAATAATTTCTAATGTAATAATTATTATTTACAAATAGAAATGATAATGGATAATTAATGTAGAAAGGAGAGCTGATTGCCTCATCCACTAGACTTGGGTCGTACAAATCCCATTTTTCAGATCTTGGGAAAGTGGTGTCATTTATAGGCTTCACTCTAGACCAGTCGTGAGATTATCTTCAACATGTTAAGCTTGAACAAAATCACCTTCGGGAGAAGATCAATTTTTTAGAGATTACCACTCATGAGAAGTTATCTGAGCCTCCCCAAGAGTCCATCACCATCACCCACCTTACCCTTAGGTTATATGCAGGTGATTAAGGGGTTATGATTCAATCCTATAGTTACTTAAAATTAAATCCCATTATTTTAATAAAAATTTTATTTTCATCATTTCAATTTTAAGAATGTTTTTCTTAAATTGAGATGGAATTTGAAAATTTTATTTTTGGGGTAAAAAATATAAATTTCAAAAAGATATAAATTGGAATATTAAAATATTTATTTTTTAATAATGTTTATTATAATGAAATATTTTCATGAAAACACTCCTTTCTAATTACAAATGATAAAATAATTTTATTTTTTCTATGTTTTGAAAATATTACTATGCATGTCACTATGCATTAACATTCGGATATTATTTTAAATAATCAAGAATTTTTATATTTAAAAACTAAATTTATCATACATAGAGATTTATTATGTTAAAATAAATGTCATTTTTAAATTTAGAATGTGGATATTGGGTTATAGTGAATTTTTGAGAATTTTATAAAATACTTTAGTTTTTCATGAATCGTAAATATACTCTTTGAGTTTTTCGGTATGTTTTGATGACATCATTAATGATTTAATATTTATTTAATATTTTAAGATGAATATTAAGTAATAAGAGATGATATTAGGTGTCACAATTGGACAATAACATTGGAAAATACCATGGGAATGCCCATGGTTTTTCAAATACCACAAATGAGGTGTCCTTTGATATTAATAAAAAACTCTCTCTATTTTACTATAAATACCCACCCATTGCTTCATTTTATTTCATAAAAAAATCATTATTCATGATGTTATTTTTTAATTACCTCCCAAGGTTCCATTAATAACCCAAGTTCCTGATCTTGGACTTTTATAAGTTACTCTTCAAGGTATGGAAATTCTCAACTTCTCTTTTCCTTTCAAATTATCTTTTATGAGGTATATATTTCAAATTTCCATTCCATGTTATTATTTACATTTTATTCTTTCTATATAATTAATTATGATTATTTTATGACTGGGTGACCCTATTAGAATTTCTTTTTAATGTTTTCTAAAACTATTTTTCGTACCCATAATGCTGTAGAATTTTCGTCTCAAAATCACTCTATTTTTCCCAAGAAATTAATTTATTTTATTTATGTGGATACCCAAACCTATTTCATTATAGATGTATTCATAAATACATAAAACTGATTTTTTATTGTATAATTTACATACATAAAACCCTCATTCCCTTCTTGTGGGTTATTAATGACATAATGGTCATCTTTTTAAACACTTTTTAAAACACCATGATTTTGATATGAAACTCATCTATTTTATTATATATGGGATATTTATGAAATTTTTTATTATGGTATATGTGTCTCACATGAAAATAAATAAAAATTACAGGTGTTCCCAGATATCACTCTAATGAATTGGGTAATGAAATTAATCTCTTTAGTGGACATGTTTTACGATACCTTGGTGAATAACCTTAGAAATGTTTGTGGCACATTTGGTATGGACCTTAGTGATATGATTATGAATGTATAAATTAAATTTTTTATCCATATCATCATGTTATGATTTAAGATATTATTATTATGATATGCCTCTTTATCATGCCTTTAAGATATTCCTCATGTTCTTATTGATATTGATCAAGTTCACATGTAAACTGTTTCACTAGTTTCCCCTTATTGGACCTTCTACTCACTATTTCCATTGATGTATGTCCCTAGGTTATGAGATGAAATAATTTTAATTATGATTAACCATAATAATCCTTTCATGTGAAACAGAAGAATGTTTTAAGTTTTCATGTATTATGTACCTTATTTCTAAGACACTAAACGTTCAAAGATCATTTTTTGTAAAATATCATGTAATGTTATGTAATAAAACAGTGGGGAAAATAAATTCCCTGAACTGATAAAAATTATTCTTGAACTGTTCTCCAACTTCCTCACTTGGTAGTATTGGTTCCTCAAGTTATACCACTAGAGGGTCATCTCCAGACATTTCCTCTTATCATTCTCTTATCTGACATCATCACGGATTCATAACTCTACAAGATATACACACACTATAAGATACTTTTCTTAACATTAACACATTTATGGGAAAGTTGAATAGGGTAGAAGAAGTCTTCTTCCCCAAACCTCATCACACAGTCAAAACCAAGTCACTCACACTACCCTTAAACATTTTAAAAATAGGTCAAGGTTACCCAAGGGTCACACATTTTCATTATTCATGTTTCTCATTTAGAAACCCAATTATTCCTATATTTCATCATTTTACCACTTTTCATTTCATAATAGGGACCATTTTCAATTCAATTTCACTAGCAGAAAAATGGTTCAAATTCAACACCTTACCCATAACCTGTTTTCATGTGAATTCCTAAAATGATGTATGTAACAAATTAATCCTGAGTGCCTAGAATGATACATGTATACTCAATACCCTTTTAATACCATACTATGAGTCATAACTCAACAATATATTATATAATAATCATAGCACACAACATGTTCATCACCCAATGTGAAATGATACTCAACTGTAAAAGAAAACCACAATAACAACAATCCCACCCTATGTACTTGGGTTCTCCCATGTACATGGGTTAGCTAATCCCATGAACTATCTCATAACCATGGACCAAAACATCCTAGACTCATGTCTACCTTTCCCAAACTGTAATAAAACAGAAAAACAAAAATATGGTCTCTCATACTCCTTTATGATGTCCCGTCCTGAGTGCCACAAAACGGTACGCCGAGCCAGTCTGCCACCTGACCTCGAGTGTGCCTCCTCATATGCTAGAGTCTATCAACCAGAATCAAGGATCTATTATTGATTATGAGGATTATATACCATATTTTTCATCATATTAATACACTATTATAAATTAATAAAGAATAATAACTGAAAAAAAGATATCATTCCAAGAAAAATACTAGTATAAAAAGATAACCGAAGATGGAAATGCAAATTCAAAACTAAACAGTCGATATTTCATGAAAAAATATGTGTCCAGTGTCAAAATTAAAACTCAAAATAAAAACTATAGAAAATCCCATGTGGTCCCCAAACCATGTCTATTTCCTTCATCCATGATCCATCCCAAAATCATTCATCTAACATGGGGCATTTTCCATTGACTAATCTTACAACCAGGAAATCTATTTGGGTACTGTTGGAAAAAAATCCCTCAAAGTAACATTGCAGCATTTCTGTGTTGGTTGTGTTTATTGAAAATTCAGGTTTCAATGGTGAATTTTTGAGTTCCAGAGATGTCGTTGACAATCTATGTTGACAAAGAACCATGACAAAGGAATGGATGATCTGGACGTGGTACAAAAAAAATAGATACAAGGTGGATCAGTTTCCCGGTGTTTGACAAGTTTTTGTGGTCCAAAATTTGGATTTTGGTGAGCATCACGAAAATAGGATTTCCTTGAAGATCTAATTTAAATATGGAAAAGTCATGAGTTTCACGAAGATAGGATTCATGGATTGGATTTCGCAAAGACCATAAGAATGTTGATGATGTTTCTCCATGATTACGACGAGCTTCACGAATGGATGTATTGAAGTGAATTGTGGCGGTGAAGGGAATTGCAAGTGGAACATCGCGGAAAAGGCCCGAAGGAATTGACAGAATGCTCTATGATTCTGACGAGCTCCGTAATCAGAAAATTGATGTGGTGCTTCACGATTTTGAGAGAATTTTAGTAGGAACATCAGAGCTTCGTGATTTGTGATGATGTGGCGTTGACTTCACACTGAAGGTTTAAGGGTCGGTGGAATCGCCTATTAATATGACTCGACCCCCTCGAGAGAAGGAGAAAGTTTTCGAAGAAAATATTTTGCTCTCGGCTCGCGAAGGTGGTCCATGAAGGCAGTGTGCTTCGCGAAAGATGATCTTTGCAGCAGCTATTCAAGATCCACAAAAGTTGTGAGCTTCGCATTGGCTCAGTGAGCTTCACAAGGGAAGTCATTCTGCGAAAACTTGAGCTTCACAAGAGTGATTTTCGGGAGTGCTTCATGAGAGTGCTTTGAGAAAAGGTAGGAGCTTCGTGAAGGATTGTTTGAGATTCCCAAAAATGGGAGCCTCACGAAGTAGGGTGCTTTTTGAATGTACTTTCCAAAGGTTGTTGCTCAGTGTTCTGGGACAAAGGGGTATTCATCAGTGGATAAAATTCGTACATCAATAGAGCATATATATAGTGTAGGATGCATTCATTAGTGGTAATGAAGAGACCTACAGGTCTATAAATTGTGAGTGGATCTTCTGAAGAAGCAGTGAGCTCACATCAATTGAGAGAGCAGTGAGCTCTTAAATTGTGAGTGGTTGTAAACTAGGAGGTACAGTGATTCCACTTCGAACTTTTAAACAGTAGCGTGCTTATAGTGTAATTGGTACATCGGAACTCCGCCAGTGTATGCTTCTCGGACGTAGCCCAGTGAGGGTGAACCAAGTTAAAATCAGTGTGTCCTTTGCATGCTTTAAGGTTTATTCATACTCAACATTGGGAAGGAGAGGAAAGAGGGGTTTGTATAACAGAAAAACAAGATCATAAGGGGTAGTTGTTTTGATATTTGATACCCTGATTCACCCCCCTTTCAAAGTATCTCGCCTAGTGGATCTAACAATTGGTATCAGAGAGAAAGGTTGATATCAGTGTTTCTCTCTGAAATGGATGTCACCAATCACAAAGTGTTTCTGATCTACAATGGGAACAATTTATAGCTATGGAAAAATTAGATGCAACACTACTTCAGATCATTAGGAATGGATGTGTTCAAAGACGCAATGCATGGCATATCATCCGACATTAATTGTGGTGCATTATCAGAAGTTGAGTGTAGAGAGTTCGATGCTGATTCCAATAGAATTAGTGCCTTAGGGGGAGCCATATCTAATGCTATCTATATGAAGATGATTTCCTGAAAAACATCACATGCCATGTGGTAAAAGCTAGTAAATATATATGAAGGAGATAAAAAAGGTTTGATAAGCAAAGCTACAAGTGTTGTGGAACAAGTATGAAGATATGAGAATGAACCTGAATGAATCTTTTGATGCATTCTTTGACAGGGTAAATGTTTTACTTGAAGACATGCAAGGTCATGGTGAAGTTATTGAAGACATAAAGATTGTGAAGCGCATCTTGAGGAAACTTCCACCTTGATTCAATCTGAAAGATTTGGTTTTGGAAGATAAAGACCTGAAAGAGCTGACATTGGATAACCTACACAACACCATTGTTTCATATGAAATGAGAAATGATGATAAAGATGTTGTGGAAAATGGGAAATCCAAAGAGGTGGCATTCAAGGCCATGAAGAAGCTCAACATTGAAGATTCTCAGGAAGAATAAGAGACATATGAGGTGATGTCATTCTTCTCCTCAAACCTTCAAAGAAGAAAATGAAAGTTTAAAGGGAAGCTTCCAATTTCTTGCTTTCGATGTGGAAAGGTTGGACATCTTGCAGCAAGATGCACCAAAAAGTTCCAAGAGTTTGGTGATGTCGGTGAAATTGAAATTCCCAAGAAGAAGTATCCAGCCTATGGGAAAGGCATGAAAGAGTTAAAGAGAAAATTCTTTAAGAAGAAGAACCTTCTTTTAAAAGAATTTGACATTTCAGAAAAGTCTGAGGTTGTAGAGGTTGAAGAGATAAAGAACTGCAGAGATCATGGAGGAAATTCTATGGTGGTAGTTGTCACTAGTTCTCAGAATAAAAATAAAACTGAAGCTGATGAAGAAGAATAAGAAGTTGAGGGATGAGATGATATTAAATATAAGATAGAGGAAGCTCATGAGGAGATAGATATTCGGAGATCCAAAACAAAGAAAGCCAAAAAAGTTGTTTGTGATTCCAAACTCTATATGCAGCAGTAGGAAGAAGAGAAGTCTATGTTGATGGAAGAATCTGAGAAACTCAAGTCATTAACACCAGAGAACTCAGAATCGGTTAGTGAGTATAAAGTAAAAATTGAATAGTAGAAAATGAAGATTGATAGCTTGAATAACACAAGAAAAGATCTAATCAATAATATTGAAGAACTTGAAGGAGAAGTTCTTGGTTTTTGGAAAAAGGTTATGGATCAAAAACAGTCTTGACTCCTATTGGGACATCAGGAAAACAGATCACTTAGAAAACCAAGAAGCTGAAAGTGGAGAATAGTGGTTCCATTAAAAGGAAGCATCAATTATGTTCAGATGGTAAGGATGATAGGGGTATTGATAAAAAACAAAATCTTGTGGAAGTCATACCGCAAGCACCCATTCCGAGATTGAAGGTTGATTTGGGCAGAAAGAAGAATCAGAATATTCAAAGATCCCAAGGTGAAACTTTTCATGAAGAAGTGTCATGAAGGAATGCACCATACAACAGGTGTCATTGTTGTGGAAATATGGGACATTCATTGTATGTGCATTCCATATCCAATAGATATCAAAGGGAACAAGAACAAATGTGGTAGCCAAACCGAAAATGGTTCTCCATAACATACTTCGAAGGACACTATTTTCGGTGCGGAGTATTTGGAACATGGCTAGGTACTACAATTTGACCATACATAGGAATGTACCAAAGAAGAACCAAAATGATCGCAAGCAGCAGGTCAATGAACTAACAGGTGAGTTGAAATCGCAAAATAGATTTTCACCTTTTCAAGATGAAGTTGGTCCATCATACTCTGAGAAAGAACATAAGTCTCAATCTATTCAAAGTATGAAGGCAAAAATATGGACCAAGAAGAAGAAGTATGAGATGGTTGTGGTGGAAAAAATTTCTTTTAAGGCATCAGATCGCTCTGGTGTGTGGATCCTTGATAGTGGTTGCACATCTCACCTGACAGGTAATAAAGATCTTGTTACATGTGTAAAATATGATAAATAAGGAGTTGTTAAGTTTGGAAATGATTAAGGACTGAATATTATTGGCTCAGGAAAGTCCTTGTTTGGGGGAAAATAGATGAGACGTGCTGATGTCTTAGTTGTAGAAGGCCTCAGTCAAAATTTTCTCAATGTCAGTCAACTATGTGACTCAGGGCATTATATAAGGTTTACTAAGAAGGTGTATATTGTCAAAGAAGGAGACTGGGTAGTGGTTCTATAGGGAAAATGAATAATGGGAAATCCATACCTGTTAAGTGGAGAATAAGATATGTGCTCTCTATCCAAAGAGGAAGAAAGCAAGTTGTGGCATAAACGACTTGGTCATCTATGTCAACCATCCCTGGGAGATCTGGTAAAGTATGATGCATCAAGAGACCTCCCTAAGCTATCACGTGATCGTACTCACACATGCGATGCATTCCAATAAGGGAACCTCATCAGAAAGAAAAATAAGGAAAAGGAAAAAAAAGTCAACATGAGTGATTGAATTGGTGCATGCTGATGTATATGGGCCTACCACACCAAGAGAAATTGATGAAAAGAAGTAAAATGTTCTTTTCATTGATTACTATTGCAGAATGGCAAGGGTATTTGTTATTTCCCATAAGTACGATGTGTTTAGCTACTGAAAATATTACCAGAGGGAGTGAGAAAGTATCCTTGGATAGAAAATTCTGATGTTTTGTACTGATAATGGTACATAATTCACAAACAGTCAGGTGGAAGACTATCTCGAGAAACACAGGATAATGCATCATGTTTCCTCAGTAAGAACTCCACAATAGAATGGAGTGGTGGAAAGGATAAATTGGACCATCAACAACATGCCCATAACAATGCTCATAGAAAAATATCTACGAGAGAAATTTTGGAAGGAAGCAGTTTTGACATCGGTCTACATTTCAAACAGGGATCTGTTGTGTCTGAAGGAAGTAAAGACTCCATATTATATGTGGTATGTAAAGAAGACAATAGTGAAATACATTCAAATATTTAAAAGTAAGAGATTCATCCTCAACAAGGAGAAACATAGGAAATTTGAGTCGCATGGAGATTAGGGGATATTCCTTGGCTATTCATAAAAAATCAAAGCATACAAATGCTTTAACAAAAGGCTGGGAAAAGTAGATGAGAGCAATGATTTCACTGTTGTAGAGAATGAAGAGATTATTCAACAGCACAGTGAAAAATTTCCAGATGAAAATGATGAGGAGGAAAGTAACACAGGAAGAGAAAACGTGGCTGATGCTGATTCAGAATAAGATACTGATGATGAGCATGAAAAATAAAAATTTGTATCTATATAGAAGCTAAGGAGTCGAGCTGAAATTGATAATAAAAATGTCATTGGTGATCAACCAGCTCTTGTTCAAACAAGAAGAATGAAGTCTCTGCACAAGATCTCTTTCTTATCTCAGGTAGAACCTAAATGCTTTACTGATGCAGCTGAAGATGAAAACTGGGTTCAGGCCATGAATGAAGAGCTTGATCAGATTGAGAAGAATTGGATGTGGGAGATTGTTTCGAGGCTAGTAGATAAGAATGTCATCGGGACTAAATGGGTCTATCGCAACAATATGAATGAAGATGGCACAATTATTCAGAACAAAGAACGACTAGTGTGCAAGGGAGACTCCTAGATAGAGGGAATAGATGTTTATGAGACATTTCCACTGGTTGGGAGACTAGAGACAATCAGATTATTTATAGCCATTGCAGTGCAATAGAAGTTCAATGTTTTCTAGATAAACGTCAAATATGTATTTTTGAATGGGGTTCTAGAGGAACAAGTGTATATTAAGCATCCAGATGATTTTCTCATTCATGATGATGAGATCAAGGTTTTCAGACTGAAGAAGGCATTGTGTGGGATGAAACAAGCATAAAGAACATGGTACTCAAGGCTTGATAAAATACTTGAAGAAGATTGGTTTTCAGTGTCGGGGAGTTGATTACAATCTCTATTTCAACAAAAATAGTAATCAAAGGATGACGGTCCTGGTTTATGTCGATGACATAATATTCAGTGGATCTGATGAAGCTCGGTGCAGACAGTTTTCTGAATTCATGAAAAGTGAGTTTGAAATGTCAATTATTGGAGAGCTAACATTTTTCCTTGGCCTACAGGTGACACAAGGAAGTAATATAACATTAATTTCTCAATACAAATATGCCAGGGAAGTTTTGAAAATATTTGGAATGGAAAATTCCAAGTAGATGAATAATTTGGTTGCTACCCGGATAAAATTATCGAAAGATGATAGTGGCAAGGCGGTTAATATCACAGAATACAAGAAAATCATTGGAAGTTTTCTATACTTGGCTATGAAAAGGCCTGGCATTGTATTCACCACATGCTAAGAAGTGAGATATCAGAGTAATCCCGAGGAAATCCACATGCTTTCAATAAAAATAATACTTCAGTATATCAAGGGCATGGTTGATTTCATCTTGATATCTAGTGATAAATCTCAGTCATAATTACTAGGATATACTGATGCAGATTGGGTTGGTTCTGCGGATGATAGGAAATCAAATTCTAGAGGTTCTTTCTATCTTGGTGGACATGGTATTTCATGGCTAATAAAAAAGCAAGATTTCATTTCATTGAGCACTAAAGAGGCTGAATATGTTTCCTCCACTCAATCTTGCACATAGTTATTATGGATGAAGCAGTATCTTGATGATATGGTCGTTGAAGTGAAGTCTCCGATCAAAATCTAGTACAATAACTCAAGTTCTATAAATCTTATCAAAAATCCAATCCATCACTCAATGAAAAATCACATTGAGATAAAGTATCATTTTATCAAGGAGAAGGTTGAGAAGGGAATCGTGAAGATGGAGTATGTGCCTACAAAACTACAGGTTTCAGACATTATAACAAAGGCCTTACCCAAGGAAGATTTTGAGAGGCATCGACTGGAACTGGGAGTCCAGTAAACTCCCCACACCTGGTAATGTGTGGATGTGGGACCCCCCTCCCCAAGGTATTGTGTATTTTTCTCTAATGTTCTAATATGTGTTCTTTCCAATGTTGCATACTGGAAAGGGTGACATTTGGGTTCGTTGACAAAGGGGTAGAAATAGTGACTCCTCAAGGGAGAGAAACTATGGCTAAAGAAGGGAGAAAATGTCTTGTAAATGACATGGGGTGAAGCTAACAGGTTGAGCAATGAGATAGGGGGAGATAAATGAGATAGGGGGAGATTTTTAAATCTAACGATGCCAGAAGTGATCAATATAAGAGTAAATATCATGACAATTGAGGATCGTGATAAAAGAAGAAAAATGATGTTGAATAGGTGTGAGAAGGTTTCCAGTAATCACCAATTGGTATCACTGTGGTATCAACAATTGAAATCAATTGGGAAATTGGTATCAATTGGGTGTCAACAGTGGGCAGTAGAAATGAAGTGATTCATTGATGATCTTTTCATTTACTCTTGTTTCTCATGACGAGAATTTCTCATATGGGCTTAGAGTATATGGAGAGTGAATCTTTGGTCGCTATCTGAATTGCAAGAGGCGAATGGTGGTAGATGATGGAAGGATATTCTGTGGGTTATCAAAGTGTAGAAAACCGTTCTGAGAAGAGTTGTAAACAATCCCAAAGGGAGATATTGTTGGACAAAAATCCCTAAAGTTAACATTGTAACATTTTTTGTTCGATGTGTTTGTTGAAAATGCAGGTTTCCATGGTGAATTGTCATGTTCCAGAGATGTTGTTGACAATCCATGTTGAAAAAGAACCATGAAAAAGGAATATATGATCTATATGTGGTATAAAAAGAACAAATACAAGGTGGTGTTGTTTCCCAGTGTTTGCCAAATTTTTGGGGTCCAAATTTTGGAGTTTGGTGAGCATCGTGAAAATAATATTTTGTTGAAGATCTAATTTAAATATGGAAAAGGCATGAGTTTCTCAAACATAGGCTTCATGGATTGGATTTTGCAAAGACCAGAAGAATGTTGATGGTGTTTCTTCATGATTACAACGAGCTTTGTGAATGGAAGTATTGAAGAGCATTGTGTCGGTGAAGGGAATTGTGAGTATATCTTCGCGGCGAAGGCACGAAAGAATTTACGAAATGCTCTGTGATTATGATAATCTTCACAATCAAAAAATTTCCATGGTGCTTCACCATTTTTGAGATAATTTCGACAGGAACTTCAAAGCTTTGCAATTTGAGATGATGTGGTGTTGACTTCACATGGAAGGTTCGAGGGATGGTGGAATTGACTATAAATAGGCCTTGACCCCCTTGAGAGAAGGAGAGAGTTTTAGAAGAATATATTTTTCTCTAGGCTCGAAAAGGTTGTTCGCGAAGGCAGTGTGCTTTGGGAAGGAAGAGCTTCGTGGCGGCTAATCTTGCTCCGCAAAATTTGGGAGCTCTGTGTTGGCTCAGTGAGCTTTGCGAGGGAAGTTACTCTGCGATGACATGAGCTTCACAAGATTTCTTCATGAGAGTGCTTCGCTGGATTGCTTCGCGAGAGAGCTTCGCGAAAAGGTAGGATCTTCGCAAAGGTTTGTTTGAGCTTCACAAAATTGGGAGCCTCACAAAGTAGGGTTCTTTGTGAAGGTACTTTCCAAATGTTGTTGCTCAGTGTTCAGGGGAAAAGGGATATTCATTAGTGAATGAAATTTGGACATCAATAGAGCATCTCCATACTATGGAAGATGCAATCATTAGTGGTAATGAAAAGACCTACAAGTCTATAAACCGTGAGTGGATCTTCTGAAGAAGTAGTGAGCTCACTTCAGTTGAGAGAGGAGTGAGTTCTCAAATTGTGAGTGGTTGTAAACCAAGAGGTACAGTGAGTCTGCTTTGAACTTATAAAATGTAGTGCAGTTATAGTGGAATGGGTACATCGGCACACTATTGGTGTATGCTCCTTGGACGTAGCCCAGTGAGGGTGAACCAAGTAAAAATCATTTTGGACTATGCATGCTTTGTGGTTTATTCATACTCAGCAACAGGAAGGAGAGAGAATAGGTTTTTGTCTAACAACAAAACAAGATCAAAAGGGGAAGTTGTTTTTTCTAGCCTAGTGGACCTAACACGTACCAATTAGGCAGCCCATGTTGGGTGTGAGTACAACTCAGTAGGGCGCCACCAATAGCATCTAAAACAATATCCATTCAATACTTGTGTATATAGTTGTATAAATAAATAAATAAATGCATAAGTAAATAGTTATCTCATTATCAATTATTCTTTATTTAACAACATAAACCCTTGGGATCCTAAGGACACCTGAACCTCAAAACTTGCTTTACCCCACACTAGATTCTAAACTATCACTAAAAGATATCATGCCTTAAAATTCCACTGTTACCATTTAATATCTCATGAAATATCATAAAAATCCATCGTTACCACTATAGATCCCAATTCTCATATGAATTTCATTGTCGCCACTAATCATTTAATTAATTAATTTAACAATTAATTAATCTTCTCAATCACATAAATTAACTCAAAAATTAATTAATCACCTCAATACCATTAATTAACTCAAAAATTAATTAATAAACTCGCTCCCATCAATTAAATCATAAATTAATTAATCGCATAAATCCTATTAATTTAATAAATTAATTAATCAACTCAATACCCTTACTTAAATCGTCAATTAATTAATCACCTCAATCCTATTAATTAATTCAACAATTAATTAATCTTTTGAATCCCCTTAAACTACTCATCAATTGATTAATCATCTCCATCCTATTAATTAACTCATCAATTAATAAATCATCATAATACTACTAATCAAATAATTAATTTATTAATTAATCATTTATTTGAACTATCTCATTACACTATAATAAATTCAATAATTAGTTATTCAATTCAATAACCCCAATTCCATCATCATTAATTCTAAAATTAATTATTCATAATCTACAATTCAAAAAACCCCAATATGTCATTTCTCCTCAATTAGCTAATTCACCAGATTAATTAACTCAATCAAAACTCAATTTCTAAACAACTAATATTAATTACAAATTTACATGCACATAAATGAATTCAACACTTTGGGATTTGAATTATGGACCACCAACTAAAATTTGTTGATGAACGATCGCCCAATGTAAATCCCAAAAATTGGAGTGGCCCAACGACGTAGAACGATATCAAAATCTAAAACCCTAGAACAATATCAAAAAAATATAGATCCTTAAAATCTATATCTCAATCCAAAATTCTAGATCTAGATCTAGAAAACCATATCTAGTCATAAGGAAAACATAAATAAAAAAATTCATGAATGAAAGAAGAAAGGAAAATTAATGGGAAACCAAGTGGGATACTATTCGCTTACTAGGAGTGTTGGAGATCTTCGATCCAATATTTGAATTAAGAAGAGAGGAGGTCAGAATGGCATGGAATATATCCAAAGGGCTCTAAAATCATTGAAAATGTTAGGGTCTAGTGGGGGTCAATTTTAGATTAAAATGGGGGGCGTGAAAAATTTTAAAATACAATTTTGGTTGAATTAAAATGCCACGCATGATTTGTTGGGAATGGACGAATGATTTACCGTAATTGTGCACCTATTCTAAGGGGGCACACAATTTCTCCATTTTGGGGGCTCAGTTTGAAAAATCGTGCACCAACCATGCAAAACCTCTCTATCCAAGGTTTCATGGTTTGCTGGGTTAGGGTTCACAGTTAGGGTAAACCCTATGCCAACTGTGCACTACCTTGTTTCTTCCACTTTTATCAACCGTCATATATCTCTATAAAAATCTTGGACCTTACAATTTACCTTCTTAAATAAAAAATCCTCATTTATTGAAAAATACTGGTTTTTAACAATAACAGTTTTCTAAACCTTATAAAAACACTTTTGACTTCATAAATGGATATCATCCTTTATATTTAATAAATATTATTTAATAATAATATTTTATTAAAATATTATTTATTTAAAAAATTCCTGAATTAATAAAATTAGAGTGTCTTGATAGAAACTATGCATTGTGAAAAAGACAATTTCTGTTTCATCATATCAAAATATAATATTTAGCAACATCATTATTTAATCATTTTAAACAATAAGGAAAAAAAGAAATAAAAATATTCATTATTTGTTAAAATAAAATATAAAATATTATACTATTTGGGTCTAGATACATAACCCTATATTATACCAATGGATTTTCTAAGGTTAAGGTGTGTGATGGTAATATTTTCATGGGGTTGTTTGGCTAGCATGGTTAGGGCCATGATCTCTATGAGCTTGAACTTCTAACGTAAATAGTTTTAATCATGATTTAGTTGTTGAATATTGTCCTTGTCATAGTCAAGTGAAATACCAATGATTATATCTTCCTCAGAAGCTCTAATAAATGGCCTTCATATGGTATAGTCCTATAATTCAAGGACATCTCTTCTTCAGTCTATGACAATTAGATATTATAATAAATATTAATATACTATTCTTAATGGTAACAATAAAATGGATATATTATCAATGGTTATGATGCTTAATGGTCTCTCAAGTATAACAGATACTAACTTATAACACTCTAAAATAACCAACATAGTTCACATTTTTTCTATAGCTACATTACTTGATAATTCATTTATTTATTGAAAAGGGTAATTCCATTTATAAAAGATTGGATCGTTAAATTAATCATGTAATACCACAATAATTTGTTTTATATATTTAAATATATTAAGTTATGAAAAATAATAATTTAAAATTAAGGGTTTTAATAAATAATACTTATATTTTAAATTTATATCATTCAAATTAATTTTAAAAATAAAACTATTTTACAATATTATTTTATGTAAAAGAATATTCTAATATGAATATATGTATTTTATTATTACAAAATTCATTTCTATCAATAGATTATAATTTATATATTGAAAATTATAATTATTTTGATAAATATGTAATTGTGATCTGAATATATTCACTATTATTTTAACACCCCATGATTTTATGGTAGAATTATTCGAAAATAATTTCAATTAATTAGATAGATTATATAAAAACAACACTGAGTCTCGAAAAAAACACATTTTTATAGTTATAACCTAGCTGTTAAACTTAATTTTTTTACTTTTGTGTTTTGAATTTCAAAAGATGGACAAACATGGTTGTGTTTAATAAGATATTTAGATTATTATAGAATCAACAAAATTTTTGGTGAATAGTAACATACCCTTATGAATACTAACATGACCCATAAGAATTTTAATGTACCCTTATGAATAGTAACCTCACTCATGTAAGTATAAATAAAATTTGTGTACCATATAAATGAGAGTGAATATTATAGCCATTAATAATTAACTGTTGTTATTTTTGTGAGAAATAAATATTTAATTACAATTTTCTAATTAATAAATTAATTTAAAATATAATTAATTTTCATAAAATATATTCATAAATAAAATTTTTGTTGTCCTATGATTTTGGGATAATTTAATGAGACCTTAGTTAATTTATCAAGGGTGTTATAAAAACAGTTATAATTTTAAAAACATTATTTTTTGTGTAAAGGGTGACTGTAATTAAAAATTAAATTTATCATATTTATAAAATTATTTACCTAAAATATAGTACATTTTTGGATTCTAAACAATAAAAAATAGATATGGTTATTTTTTTGGGATTTTTCTGAAATACTTGAATTTTTTTAAATAGTGAAAATACTTTAATTTACAATTAATGCTAAATAGATTATTTGTTGAGTAAAAGGTAATGTACGTCTGATGTAGGAAATATTTTTTCGAAATCAAATGAATGTATTACTATTTTTAGTCATAATAATTAAGTCTATTCATATTCATGATTCAAAATAATTAAGTACTGGTTAAAATAATGGAAAACCCTCCTCTCCTCCACAATAAAAAACTCCATTCCCCCCACTTCCTCTCACAACACTAAAGATTTTAGACTTTAATATTTTATTTAAAATAAACATCACAGGATCCTTCCCCACTTCCAAGACCTGATGGTATCACCAAAAGGCCAAAAACAAAGGCATTAAGGAGGTTCTCAAGGAGGAGTACACCAGCGGAAAACCTCTCTTCCACTTTCTCTCAATTTCTTTTACAGGTTCCATTATTTTGTTTCTCTCTCCTCACCTCCCCTCATAAAAATTATATGATAAATATATTTCCTCAAATTTACTGTAATTTTATTGTGATAATAGAAATATTTCATCATCATCTCTCTTTCCCACTCCACTTATATTAAAAATGGAAACACCATCCAAGATGGGTTAATTTATCACATTCAAGGACTACAGAAGTTAAATTTATATTACCATTTTCAATTATGTTCATGAAACCATTTTTAGGGTTGAAAGAGATCATAATATATGTTATATGTCCTACTGAATTTTTTTTTATCATTTTTCACACTTGTTATTAAATTATAAAAGAAAATAAGTTTGTGGTAATCGAAAAACCACTAAATTAATCCAGGGGTTTATCTTTAAAACATTATCTATGGATTCATCCTCTCCCAAAATAACAAAAGTATTTATATGACCAATCATCCTTATGGATTATCATTATTAATTCATAACTTAAATTATGTATTTCAATTTACAGTTTACATGAACTTCAATACTCTTATACAAGCAAACCAATCATGAAAACTAAGAAAATGTGCACTCCTAAATGATGAAATTGAATCTCTTAACCCATCTAAAAGACCATAAATGATCTTAATAAATATATAATAATAATTTTAAAACTATATAATGTTCTTTAATTATTAATTAATGAATCTAAATTGATTATTCAGGACATTAGGATCATGTGAAAAATACATTTGGACATAAGGTAAGGGTTTTCTCATCTTATTTCCATTTTTATAAGGTATTCCTTATTCAAAAATAAATCTTGTGTATGGTTCCCATTGTAATATGATATCATGAATCTCTTTATTTTATTAAATTTATCATTTTATGGTTATTAATTTGGGGGCATAAGATTCGATTGGATACAAAGTGGTAAGGGTTTTCTACCCAAACAACCATTTTCTTTTTGGTTAATCTTATACTCCAGATACCTCATTGAAATTTTCAAACATTCCTATGAACTTTTAATAAATTTTGTTATAATGTTCTATCTATATGTACCAAACTAAATCCTTCGTTATTTTATGGGGAGTTTCAATTTTTAAAAGGATCTCTCAAAACTTCTCCCTGATAAATAATCCTCATCCAAGGGAATATCTGGAATTCTTACCTATTTTCAAGTGAAATATATAATCTTTTTAAAGCCATAATTTTTTTAAATAAAAACTTTTATCATGAAAAAACATTCTTTGTTCATTTCTTGTTTTATTAAAGAAAACATGCCTTTCCGCATTAAAATTTCTTTAATATTTCTCCTTAAACTACACTAATATGTTTTACTTCTAAAACTTCTTTAAAAACTATTTTTACATGATTTCACTTCTATGGGATAAAATTTATGCCTAAAATATAATTTCAATGCCCTTACCTTTTCTTTTCTGGGATATAAATCTTTATAATCTGATTTCATGACAAATATAAATGATTTTCCAAAATAACTCTTCTTTTAAGTGTAAAAAATATTTTTCTCATCTCATATTTACTTTTATGAGATATATTCCTTCTTCACCACTTATTCCTTACATGTGGTGTTTGTACCACCATTTTATATATCATATCAATAGTATACTCATTCACATGATATTATAATGGAATATTATTTGAAGGTTCCAAGGTTGTACAGGACACCTTGGAATGTTTAAGGATTATTTCCATAAGAATTTTTCAATGGTGTCATTTAAATGTATCTTCATCTATGTCAAAATAATTTTTTGAATCTTGAATTTCATTGAGGTTTATCTCTTATGATATCATCTACAAATTTTTTTTGAAGGGTTTCTGATTTTTTTGACCATGGATATGTTTTCTTGATACCATTCACAATATTACTCCAAATGGTTAATGTTTATGTTTAATGATTGGGAAAAGTTATATACATTTCATATGTTAGTTTTAATATTAATATACATGTTGATTAGGTTTAACCCTTTCATATAATGAATGAATTAGACTTATAAAGTGATTGGTGGGGCCTGCTATAGCCCCTCTATGCATCAGTATGTCTAGTGAGACAAAAAGAATTCTGTAATGGTCAATGCCTTACAATAGTATTTTCATTAGTCTGGGCCGAGGACTTGATGATAGGTTTATGATGTCCCAAATTATGAATTCCTTAATTATGATATTATTAATTGATAAATCATATGATTATTAAACTAGTTTAATATCCATGGTAATGTTTTGCGTGATCAGTTATATGGATTTACATACTGATTGTTCATTCTTTCTATATTATGCTAAAAATTATTCTTAAAGGCATGTGTTTTTAGTTATTCACCATGAAAAATGTTTGTGTTTTTTATTACTTATATTGTATTACTTACCCTTAATTATCATCTAAGCTCAACCCTTTCTTATGTTTCCTTTCCCCTGCTTATAATGAATAAAACATTGAATAAGCTTTCAAGGATGTAGTTTATTTCATATTGTATCATTATTTATTTTTTGTTTCCTAATGTGTTATTAGAACCATGAATGTAATATGGTCTTCTAAGACTACTAAACTAATCTATACATTGGTATTTTATTCCATTTAATCATGCCAATTTTTTGAAATAATACACCATCTCTAGGATTCTGGGGTCGGGGTATTATAGTTGGTATCAGAGATATTTTTGCAATATCCTCAGAAAATAGATTTAGAAAATGTTGATTAGAGAACAAAACCTTAAGATAGACTTTTAGGATAACAATAGAAGAACATCCAAGAATTTTGGTAGGGTCTATATTATGTGGTTTTTCCTTAAAAAATACATCCCTATCTAGCTACTATAAGTGGACATGGTTCTGGATCACATGTACCTAAGAGTAACAACTCTGACAAGCTGTTCTAAGCTTGAATAAGTATAACCTAGTACATGATAACAGGACTTACTATGCACCTAGTTTGACTCTTTCATGGGATTTAATTAGGATAATTCACATTTTCTATACAAAACCAATATGAATGATTTAGAAGTAAATATGTCACTAAAGGAACCATGTTTATTATTAGAAGATTAGCTACATGTAAATTTTTCAATTTATTTTTTGTATTTAATGTGTATTTTAATTATAATTTATTACTCATTATGTTATGATCTAATCTAGTGTATTCCATTTTTTATAAATTGTTCCTACCAAAATGAATGAGAACCGCAAAAATCACATATTTCAAAGAGTATGAATGATCATTTCTACTGTGGGTTTTAACCGGTATTTTGAAGGAAAATAGTCTCTCAAAAATTCTCATTATATGAGGAGATAGTATCATTTCCAAATAATAAAGATAATTAGTATTCTAATTATTTTTTTTATAAATAAGTAGGAGAAAACGAGGAAAACTAGGAAAAATATTTATAAAGGGAATAATGGAAAGAAGTGTTTTACAAAATGTGATAATTGGGAAGGAAAAACATCGGTATATGCTTAAGATGAAAATGAATTTTCTTCAAGTGTGGGTAAAAGGGCCACCATGATAATAATTTCAAGAGAAGGAAATAATTTTCCTTTATCCCATGCTTCAAATATAAGGATACGGGGCACTACACAAATGAATGTCCCAAGAATCAGGGAAATATAGCTCAAAAAAAGTAAAGGGATCAAGGTCAAGCTTATGATGTTATAATGGTTGAAGTGTAATAAATATTGTATTTGTGGTTTTAGATACAAAAACTATGTTATGCTATTATTTTTATAAGAATTATTAGATATGTAATTATTGTACTGTAATACTATTTCAATATGTACTTGAGTTCATATGATGCATGGTTTAAAGGAAAGTGGATTCTGTAAAATGTTAAACTTTTTTTAAAAACAAATGATTGAAGGAAAGGAAACCCTTAATATCTGATGTCAAGATAATGATGAAGAAATAATTGATTTGAAAAATTACTAACTACCTTCGAACTAATAATTAACTTGTCAAAAGGTATTCTATATTATCATCAATGGAGTTTACAATACTTTTATATTTATGGAATATATGAAAGTACATATATCATGCATATAGAAAATGAGAGAATTAATGTTTCTAGTAAGGTTTTATGGTAATTAGAGTTATTAACTTATTTAAAGAGGATATGTAATGAAGTTATTCACATGTTTGGAATGAGAAAATTTAGAGCTGCTTCAAGTTGATTAAGGGCTAATGATATGTTCATCTTGTAATTCAAGGGCCTTTTTTCTAAAGTATTGAATCATTGTATTTTCTAATGTTTAACCATTTAAGAATGGTTTATGTTTATGAGTATTTAGAGGTTAATGTATTACTTCCCCACATGATGCAAGCTATTCTAAGAGATGAAGTATAGATAGTTCAAGGTGCAATTAAAGGATAAAATCGTGTTTTTGAAATATAAACATATATTTATACTCTTACAGAGTGTAATAATTCCTCAACTGAAGAAAAATAATCTTAAATAAAATGTTGTTAGATTATCATAATATTTGATAGTATCAATGATTTTTGCTCCATTACAGTAGTTTATAGTTTGGCAGTAATCAACATTCATCTGAACATGTTCGCTATCATTTTCCATCAAAACATTATAGTTTTATTTTTATTACATGTCTAGGGTTTTACTTCCAACTAATGTCACCCCATTCGAAAGTATAATTTTTGAGGTGACCACTTCATTTCCCTTAACCAATTTTTAAGAGGTTATTTCTTTAACCCAATTTTTTATGTGGGTTTCCCATAAGATAATTTTCATGTATCAACCATTATCTTTTGAAGTTTATTTTCTAATTGTGAGGATGAAATTCTATTGATGGCGGAATAATGTAACACCCTATTAATTTGTTTTATAATTTTAAATACATTAATTTATGAAAAATAATAATTTAAAATTATGTGTTTTAATTAACAAAGATTATATTGAAAATTATTATCATTAAAATAAAGATTAAAAAAATACTATTTTATAATATTATTCAATGTAAAAGAATATTTTAATATAAATATATGTACTTGATTATTAAAAAAAATTTCTTTCAATAGATTATAATATATATGTTTACAATTATAGTTATTTTGATAACTACAAAATTATTTTATGAATATATTCACTATTATTATGAAACCCCATGATTTTATTGTATGTTCCTTAGAAAATGATTTCAATTCATTAGATACCTTATGTGTCCATGATCGCACCATGATTCACGGTTTTATTTTCACCCTAACACCTATGTTAAACAATTTCTGTATTGAAATTTATAAAAATAATAACAAATTTCACTTCATGTTTGATTCAATTATATTGTTTTTACTACTGTTGAAAATGGGAATGATGCTTGTTTTTATTATTTAATTTATGGTGGGGATGATTTTTAGGTCCCATGATGATGTCTTGAAAAAATGGGCTGAACTACGCATGATCTATGCAGACTAGTGGAATCATCCTCACACTAATACAGAACCTTTCCTCCAAATGGGATTAATTTTTATCTTATTGTCCAAAATTCATTGAGATACATTTCATATTAAAGAACCTAGGACTCATTCATTCATCTAGAGGCCCAACCGACCTGATCTGGCTAGCACACTGAATCTGCATGAAGTCAAAAGTGGTGTGATATGATTTTTCCATATCTCAAGATCTAGTTCCCAAAATAGTTCCAAAACTTCGGTGGAGATATTTAAGAGGTGGGGAAACATTTTTCTAGTTTTGAAAAAACATAGATTCTACTGTCTAGTTGTTGAAAACTATGGGCCTAGTGGTTTTACACAATCTATGTGCCCAAAACCACCATCCAATTCTCTGATAAAATGGATGTTTGGGCTCCTCATTTGAAAATTCAACCAGGAGGCACAAATATGGTATTTTGGATATCCAAAGTATTAATGACATAATGAAATATGTTTTTGAGGCCCCTATCCTCATATTGGGATCAAGGATAAAGGTGAAGTTCCACCAGAGCTTCCTCCTCCTCCAGATGTCGAGATAAACGATGGAATATCATTTAGAGGGAGCTAAACACACTTTGGAGGAAGTTCCATAACTTGTTATTATATTGGAATTTTATAATTTATGTTCTTAATATTTAACTTATTACCTATATTGACATTATTTTCCTCTAATTTTATTTATTTTGATTTAATTATGTGAAATACTTTTTATTTCAACTCCAATTGGGTTGAGATTTCAAGTGGGAATCTCTGGGTGTTCTGATTAGACAACACAAGAATCCTTTATATCTCAAACATATATTTGATATTATTTTTATTTGGTATTCCTTTATCTATTATTTAATACCAAACCCTGACAACATGATTGTTGTGTCAAGGGTTGCTTCTTTGTGCATCATTTTTTGGGGTAAAAGGGGAATCATGATATTGAAAACCATCCACCAAATAATTAAACAGAACCATGTTAAATTTTCAGAAACATTTACTATAAAATATATTTATTGAACATTAAATTATCTCATTATCTCATAATTATTAAATCATAACATTTATCTATCAACGATTATTCTCTTTAAATCGTGTTATTTTCTTAAAATTATTTTCAAAATCACCCCCTTTTTTAATAATTTTTATTAAAAAATCATACTCTATACCGGTCAATTCTTCTTGAGATATGACCTAGGTTATTCTCTATACATCAAATAAAACAGAAAATCATAATCAATTTGATGTGTCATGACAACGTGGTAAAATTTTGGCACCGTTGGCGAGGAGCGCTTGGGTTTTTAGTGTGTGTTTTTATTGTTTTTTATAAATTTTTTGAATATTTATTTGTTTTATATTATACCTTTACATTTATTCTTTATTCATGTTTATTTATTTTATAGGTTTGGTGCAACACTCATTCTACTTCGGAAGACCTACCACCATTTGAACCCGAACTGGAATGGATCTTACGTCAGGGACACCGAGATGCGGAAGAGAACCCTTTAAATGGGGACACACAAAACATTGACACTAATCTTGATCCTTCTACCTATTCTTCTAGAATTGACATAAAAACTAAAATAAACTTTCATAATATGGCTGAAAACAACTGAGCATTAAAATATCTATCCTCATCTTATGTCGATTTCCAACCCACATACATTCAATTACAAGATGAGGCACCCAATTTTGAACTAAAATCTGGTTTAATTCATATATTACCATGATTCCATGGACTTCTAGAAGAGGATCCACACAAGCATTGAAAAGAATTTCATAATGTGTATCATACTTTATAACCTTCTAATGTGGATGAAGAAAAATTAAAGATAAGGTAATTAACATTATAATTATAAATACTGCAAAAGATTGGATTTACTTGTTAATTCACCAATAAAAGGTTGGGCGGAAATGAAAAAAAAATTTCTTGAAAAATATTTCCCAGCCTCTCGAACTAAAACAATAGGAAATAAATATGTGTTATAAGACAATATCAAGGTGAAAAACATCATAAATATTGGGAAATATTTAAAATATGATGTTCATGTTGTCCACACTGCCAAATGAGTTATCGACTTTTAATACAATATTTTTATGAAGGTTTAATTTCAATTGATCATAACATGAATGATGCAAATGCAGGTGGTTTTTAGGTAGATAATACAACAATTTCTGTAAGAACCCTAATTGAGAAATGGAATAAAACACTCAATAATATGTTACAAGGTCAAGTGTACCCATTTTAGGTGTCTATAAGGATCAAAGTACCAAATTCGAGAAGAAAGTGGACACAATGTTTGAAGAGGTAAGTACCCTTCTTCGACAACTCGCTCTTTCCCAAGGAAAATCTCAATCTCCTTCTCCCTTACATTACGATATATGCTCTTCTGATACCTAAAACTCTGACCAATGTCCTTAATTGAGAGAAAATTTTAAGAGTCGTGAGGAAATATTTCTAGGACGCCCCTATAACCAACAATTTAGGCAAGAACCATACTATAAATCCATCTCAAGGTGGAATGAAAACCATGCTTATAGGAAAGGGGGTATTCAAACCAAGCTCACCTACAATGGAACCAACCAGGGCAGAGTAGTCATCCACCACCACCCAAAAATCCTCAACCACCACAAAGTCCATTCCAAAAACCCCCTCCAAAAAATAATGCTATACTATATGACACGATGAATCCAATGGCTTCCAACAATCACCAATTCCAAAAAACCACTCAGGCATCCATACAAGACCAAAAAACTCAATTAGGCCAACTACCTAACTCAGTGGGTGAAATTTAATGTCATAGGTCAGGTAAAATAACCTCTCAATAAGTAGTTAACCTTAAATATAATGGAAATGTTAGTTCCATCACTATTAATAGAGTAAAACTAATACAATGTCAAATAAATCCTCTATTATAGTCATCCATTCTTGAGGAAACCTCCATCCCAACCATTAAAATTTTTCTAAATGTTGAAAAACCATGTCTTGAGAGAAACCCTTCCAAAGGAAAGACTGTGCATATCAATGAGTCTCTTAGCCAGCCCATTACTCTTCCATTTCCCCAAAGGGACACCCAACCTAGAAAATTAATGGAAATTTAATTCTATAAGGAAACTTTTTAGACATTAAGAAAAGTGTAGGTAAGAATACCCTTGATTGATGTCATGAATAAAATTCTATGATATTCCATGTTTCTAATTGAGATGTGTACACATCGAAGCTAAATTTGTGGAGATGAAAAGGATAGATTGGGGAGGAATTTATCATCATTAATATATCCATCACTTCCCTCCAATTTCAACGATCCTGGGATATTCTTGATTCAATGAACCATAGGGAAGTATTCATTTTCCAATGTTATTCTTGATTTAGGTTCTTCTATTAATGTGATGCCTCACTCCATTTACTCTATATTGTAGGTCAGGGAGCTGAATCCCACTGGAATTATTATTCAACTAGACAACCAGAGTACCACACACCCCTCTGGTGTGTTAGAGGATGTTCTTGTGAAGGTGAAAATATTAATTTTTTTCTACTAATTTTTATGTGTTAAAAATGTAATATGATAGGATGAATGGAAACAGCCCAATTTTATTGGGGATACCTTCCTTGAAAACCACAAAATACATAATTAATTTACATAATGGTATATTATCTATGTGATTTGGGGGTGACATAGTCCACTTCAATATTCTTGATGCCAGGAAGCACCCCTTAGAAGATCATTCCTCTCTCTATGTGTTAATTCAATTTATATACTCCCTTCCCCGGAAAGAACATATTTTCTTTCCCACAATCACCTTTATGAGTTTTCATCATTAATTGAAATGCTAGTAAATGAATCATGCAATTATTTTTGTAGTGTTATAGAATAATTTCATGCATTCTTAATAATTTATGATTTCTTAAACACTAAGGATACACTTACCATCGATGATACGGTTAAGAATATAAAAGATCATTCCTTATCTGAGGATGACAACAATGAGAAGTTAGATGAGTTTTGGGACCTCTCACATTCACAAACACTCCCATAAATACAAAAATTAACTAAATTACAACTAAAAAACTGCCTTACATTTTAAAATATTCATATCTTGAGAATGGAAACAAGATGACCATCATCATTTCTAGTTCACTCCCTCCTGAGCATGAATTGAGACTACTTGAACATTTTTGTGAGTATAAACAAGAATTAGAATGAAAAATTTTAGATATTCATGGTATTAGACCATCAGTTTTTAAACATCATATTTGGTTAAATGACGAGACTAAACTAGTGAGGTAGGCACAATGTCGACTGAATCCAAACCTCCTTGATGTTGTAAAAAATGAGGTAACAAAATTATTGGATTTTGTAATCATTTACCCAATCTATGACAGCCAGTGGTTTAGTCCCATTCATGTAGTTCCTAAAAAAACTGGCCTTATAGTAATCAAAAATGAAAACAATGAATTGGTTCTAACTCATGTGAAGAATCTTTGGCATGTCTGCATAGACAATCGCCAACTAAACCAGCACACTATGAAGGAACATTTCACATTTCTATTCATTAACCAAATTCTAGAGAGTCTTGCAAGTAAGTCCAACTACTATTTCCATTATGGGTATTCTGGATACTTTCATATTTATATATACCTCGAGGACTAGAAAAGACAAACTCTACTTTCCCCTTTAGTACATTTGCATTGAAGAGGATGCCCTTTGGTCTGTGCAATGCTCCGGGTACTTTCCAGCGATATATGGTTAGTATTTTTCAGATTACCTGGACCATTTCGTGGAAGTATTCATGGATGATTTCACTGTTTATGGATCCACTTTTGATAAATGTTTTAGCAGTTTTTCTTTAGTCCTAAATTGGTGTATTGAAAATAATATCATATTAAATTATGAGAAATTCTATTTCATGGTGTGATAATGTATAGTTTTGGGACATTTGATTTCTTGGGAAGGTATCGAAGTAGATAAATCAAAAATGGATGTCATTTCTTCCCAACCATTCCCAAAAAATGTACATGATGTTTGGTCTTTACTTGGACAAGATAGATTTTACCATCATTTCATTCATGAATTTAATAAGACTGCACTCCCACTCTGCCAGTTACTTCAAAAATAAAAGGAATTTGTATTTTATAAAGATTGTGAAGAAGCTTTTAATAAGTTAAAATGGAGTCTCATGTCACCCTAGGTAATCCTACCTCCCCGGTGGGATTTTCTATTTGAGCTAATGCGTGACACCTCTAACTATGTAGTTGGGGATGTCTTGTCACAAAGGGTTGATCAAGATCCACATGTCATTTTCTATGCCTCACATACAATGGAACCTACCCAAGAAAACTACCCCACAACTAAAAAATAATTTATTTCCATTGTTTTTTCCTTGGATAAATTTAGGTCATATATTTTAGGGTCTAAATTCATTCTGTTCTCAGACCATGTAGCCCTCTGGTTTCTCCTAAACAAGCTGAAAGACAAACCACGACTCATTCGCAAGATGCTCCTCCTTTAAGAACTCAATTTATAAATCAGTGATAAATATTGTGTAGATAACTTGGTGGCTGACCATATCAGTAGGATTCACCCATCCTTAAACATTGAATCATCCCCTTGTATTCCCATAAATGAAATGTTTCCTAATGATAAATTTTACTGAGTGCAAGATGTTATTCCATGGTATGCAGAAATTGTAAATTATTTGGTAGCATCTTGTATTCCTACTGATTTCAATAAAAACCAGGCCGACCGTCTAATACATGAATCTTGTTGGTACATTTGGGATGACCCCTACCTTTGGCATACATGTAGTGATCAAGTCCTTAGACATTTTGTTCCTGATAGAAAGTTTCAGTATGTCCCTATATTCTACGACACTCTTGATTGTGGGGGCCACTTCGGTCCCCAATGGACTGCTCGCAAGGTCCTTGATTCAGGTCTCATTTGGCCAAGACTTTTTTAGGATGCCCATGATTTTTTTTTAAATCTTGTACTTATTGTCAAATAATGGGTAATATCTCTAAAATAAATGAAATTACACAACAACCATTTCTCTTTCATTTCATTTTTTATGCTTGGGGTATTGAATTTATGGGTCCATTTACCAATTCCTTTGGAAATTTGTACCTTCTTCAGGTAGTTGATTATGTGTAAAAATGGGTAGAGGAACGATCTACAAGTACTGATGATTCTAAGGAAGATGTAGAATTTTTGAGAACCCAAATCTTCTTGTAGGTTTGGATTACCTAGGTTAATCATAAGTGACCAGGGTTCTCATTTTTTCAACTGAACAATGCAATCAATTCTGTATCGGTATAGTGTCAGTCATAGAGTGTCTACTACATATCACCCACTGACTAATGGTCAAGCTGAAGTTTCCAAAATGGAGGTGTAATAGATTTTTGAAAAAATATATTTCAAACTAATTGAAAAATATTGTAGTCTTAGACTCGATGATTCGTTATGGTCTTACCATAATTCCTTTAAAACTCCCATTGGTATGTCATCATATCAGCTAGTGTTTAGAAAGAGTTATCACATACTTATTGAGATTGAACATTGGGCGTACTATGCTATTAAAGAATAAAATTATAGTCTTTATGGTGCAGTTTCTCAATGGAATTTACAGATCTAGTATCTAAATGAAATGTGAAGATATTCATATGAGAACTCTAGGATTTATTAGGAGAGAAACAAGTATTCCATTGACCATATCATCCTATAACATTAGTTCCACATTGGGCCAAAAGTCCTCGTCTACAATGCTAGGATGATGTTGCATCTAGGTTAGATTATTTCCTGCTAGTTTGGAGAATGCACTATTACTAATTTACCTCCATTGGTTGTTGTTCAAGTGAAAAATTAAGAAACTAAGAAAACCTTCATTATCAATGGGCAGCGGCTGAATCACATCCTTAAATCCATTCTGGAGTTCCTAATGGAGGAACTCCATGTTCATGAAGCAACATACCAATGATACCCACCAGGTTTTATCCTTTCTTAGCACATTTTATTTTATTACAGTGAGGACACTGCACACACTAGGTGTGGGGGAATGGGTATATTCTTGGGTTAGTTAGGAATTTTCAACATATTTCTTCTTTTTCTCTTTTTAGCTTTCTGAATTGTATTGTTACTTTCCCCCCTTCCATCCCTCTCACCTTTGTGCATGTGTATTACTTTTTCCCCACTTTATCATGTAAAATGATGCATATTTAATCAAGGAAGTTACTAAAAATGCATGTGGAATTTCTGTATTTCATGTTGTTTTAGCATTCAATTTTTTTATGCAATGTGAATTTAAGAGAAAATTCAATATTGTGGTGTGAAATTCTTTTGAAATTTATTTATTTGTTGATGATATAAATGGTTGTATCATTTTGAAATGTCTGAGAAGAATGGTTTCCTTTTTGTGAAAATTTTAATAGAAAATTGTCTCACATAATTTCTCTACAAAAATTTTCACGCATCCATGAAGTGTGAAAATTTCTACTTAATATAAGGTAAATATAAGTTAGGATGATTTTTCTCTACTTTAAAAATGCATTTTTCCATGCATTCATTCTTTATCTAATCAATTTCATTACTGTACTAGATTGACCTATGTGTGTGTACCTATTATCTGACTATTGTATGCCCTAAAAAGGGTTTTGTATTGGACAAGTTAAAAACCACCCTTCCTCAACCTTTGATCTTATTATAACTATTATAATTTGTGTTGTGAGGATATCAGACATGGGTTGGGATAATAGTGTGGGATTTGATGCAAGTGAAACTTTTGAAAAAAAATAAATGCTGGAGTTATTAAATGTGAAACATATGGGCATAACTAGGTCGGGAGATTATGTTTTTTCTTCTACGAACTCTTAAGTGAGTTGTTATTGTAATTTGATTTCAATAGATATAGGGCATGTTTAGTGGAAATGATCATATAAGTAGAAATTTTTTAAAATACCATATATTTACTCTATAGAAAGTAGAAATAATAGCATGAAATGGTTGTCAGACAAAAACATGGATAATTAGTGAAATTATTATCTTTTAAATTACTTTATTTGATTGGAATCATTCATCTCTTGGAATTTCAATTGGATGCAATTTTTGAGTAGTCTTTTTCCATGATCATAGAGAATAACTCCTCTGTGTGATTTTTTTTCTTTTATCACATTTCTATATGGAAGTAAATTTTCATTAGATGTTAAATATTTATGAGGTTTGAAATTTCTACATATATATTTTATGAAAGTTTTACTTTTCCCAAGAGTGAAAATGTTTAGGTGTGGGGGTGTGATTGCACCGTAATTCAGTATTTCATTTTAACCATTACACCACTATGATAAACTAGTTTTGAATTGGAAATTATAAAAATAATAAGAAATTGGACTTCATGATTGATTCATTTATTTTGGGGTTATTACAGTTAAAAAAAAAGAAATAACACTTGTTTGTGATAATTTCATTGAATGTGGATGTAATTTTAAGGGACAAGGTGATGTCCACGAAAAAGGGCCAAACTGCACAGGATCTATGCACACTAATGGACACATCCACCCACTTCTACCAAACCATGCATCTAAATGGGATGAAATTTTATGGTATTGTCAGAAATTCATTAGTATATATCTCATCTGAAGTAACTGAAGACACATTCATTCATCTTGTGGCCTAACCGACAAGATCTGTCCAGCACCCCGAATCTGCACGATGTCAAAAGTGGTGTGCTGTGATGTATCCATATATCCGGCTCAAGTTGTCCAAATGGTTCCAGACATTGTGTGGAGATATTAAAGAGGTGTGAAAACATGTTTTTAGTATTTTTCATAGAGATATTAAACTCTCATGTGGTCTAAAACCATGGTCCAAGTGGTTTTACACAATCACTGTGCCCAAAACCACCTTCTACTTTGCCTATAAAATGGAAGCTTAGGCTCTTAATATTCAAGTATTTCCAGGAGGTAGATATCTGGTATTTTTGAGACCCAAAATAGTCCTCTCATAATCCAAAATTTTGTGGAGGCACCTATCATGATAGGGGGGTCAAGGATGAAGGATAACTTCCATCGGATCTTCCTCCTCCTCCCGATGTCGAGCTAAACGGTGGAAGATCGTTTCGAGGGAGATACAAACACTTGGGAGGGATTTCCAACACTTGGTATTCTAATGTTTTTGGGTAATTTATATGATAAATATTTTACTGATTTCCTATATTGACATTATTCTCCTTTGATTTCATTTCTATTGATATAATTATGTGAAACGCTTTTTATTTCAACACTGATTGGGTTGAGATTTCATGTGGGAATCATGGGTTGTTTCGATTGGACAACACAAGCATACTTTCTATCTCACACATATATAAGATTTCAGTATGATTTTGTATCCCTTATGTTATGATTGAAGACCAAACCATTACAACATGATTGTTGTGTCATGGGTTGCTTCTTTGTGCATCATTTTAAGAGGTAAAAGGGGAATCAAGATCTTGAAAACCCTCAACCAAATAATTAAACAAAACCATATGGAATTTTTAGAACAATGAACAATCCAAGATGTGTTGTGAACATAAAATGATCTCCTTGTCTCATATTTCTTAAATCAACACCTTTTTATGTCAACTATTAAGCTCTTTAAATCATGTTATTTTCTTATTTTATTTTAAAATCACCCCTAGTACTTTTTATTAAAAACTCATACTCTAAACCTATCAATGCTCCTTAAGACATGACCTAGGGTATTCCATATACTTCAAATCAACCTTAAAAACATAATCAAATTGACATTTCATGACAATGCGGTCATCACAAAACTTAGAGTCTCTGTGAAACAACACTTTGTTATAGTTTTAACCTAGCAATTAAACTTAATTTTGTCACTCCTATATTTTGAATTTCAAAAAATGGACATACATGGTTGCGTTTAGTAAGATATTTATAGTGTGATAAAATCAACATAATTTTTGGGGAATTGTAATGTAACATTATGAAGAGTAAGATGACCCATATAAATATTAATGTACCCTAATTAATAGTAACCTCCCTCAATTA
Source organism: Viscum album (assembly GCA_963277665.1). Taxonomy (NCBI): domain Eukaryota; kingdom Viridiplantae; phylum Streptophyta; class Magnoliopsida; order Santalales; family Viscaceae; genus Viscum; species Viscum album. The sequence continues at coordinate 1,684,802,328 of OY728141.1, read as the reverse complement.
AGTATAAATAAAATTTAATAATGTTTTAAACATTAATAATTTAGTGTTCGTATTTTTGTGAACAATAAATATTTAACTACCAATTTATAAAAAAAATTAATTGAAAAGATAATTAATTTCCATAAAATGTATTCATATATAAAAATTGAATTTTCCTATGATTTTTGGATAATTTAATTAGACCTTATTTAATTTTTTAGAGTGTTATAAAAACAATTATAATTTTAAAAATTGTATTTTTCAAGTAAATGGTGATCGTAATTAAAAATTAAATTTATCACATTTGAAAATTATTTTCATAAAATGGGGTTCATTTTTGGATTATACACATCTAAAAAAGGTTAGGGTGATGTTTTGGGATTTTTTTGAAATACAAGAATTATTGGAGAATAGTAAAAATACCTTAAATTATGATAAATGATAAATACATGCTTTATTGAGTCATAGAAGATGTTAGCATGATGTAAGCACACTTGGTTAGAAGTTACATGAACTTATTTCTATTTTTAGTAATAATAATCAATACTATTCATATTCTTGAGCCAAAATATTTAAATATTGATTAAAATAATGGAAACCCCTACTCTCCTCAACAATAAAAACCACCCCTCACCCCATCTTCCTCTCACAACACTCAAGATTAGATTCTTTCTTATTAAATACCAAATAACCTTCTCAATCCCACTCTACACTTCCAAGACCTACTAGTCTCACCAAAAGACCAAAACCAAAGGCTTTAAGGAGGTTATCAAGGAGGAGTACTCAAGAGGTAAACCTCTCTTTCTTTTTCTTTCAATTTATTTTACAAGTTTCATTCTTTGGTTTCACTCTCCTAACCTCCCCAAATAAAAATGCTATGATATTTCTAGTACCTTACCTTAAATTTAATTTTATTATGCTAATGGAATATTTCTTCATCATCTGTCTTTCCCCCTCCTCTTATATTAAAAATGGAAACATCATCTGAGATCTGTTAATTCATCACATTCAAGGAGTACTGGTTTTCAATTTCTATTAACATCTTCAATTCTGGACATAAATCCATTTTTATGGTTGAAAAAGATCATAATATATGTAATATATCCTATTTAATATTATGGATTCATTTTTTACACATGATATTGAATTATAAAACAAAATGAGTTCGTGGTGATTGAAAAAACCACCAAATTAATCACAGCGTTTATCATTATAATTTTATCTATTGATTATTCTTATCCCAAAATAACCAACTTATTTATATGATCATTTAACCTTATGTATGATCATTAATAAATCATAACTTCAATTCTGGATTTCAATTTACATTTTACATCAACTTCCATACTCTTATACAAGTGAACTGATCATGAAAACTAAGAAATTGTGCACTTCCAAATGATGAAACTGAATCTATTAACCCGTATAAAAGGATATAAATGAACTCAATAAATATATAATAAATAAATTAAATGTAGGTAATGATATGTAATTGTTAATTAGTTTACATAATTTTATTATTTGGGACATTAAGATCAAATGCAGAATACATTCGAACCTAAGGTAAGGGTTTTATAATCTCATTTCCATTTTTGGGAGATAATAAATATTATAAAATATTTCTTGTGTATTGTTCCCATTTTAATATAATATAATGAATCATTATATGGTATTAAATGTATCATTTTATGGTCATTAATTTTTGGGAATATTATTCGATTGGATACGAAGTGGTAAGGATTTTCTGCCTGAATACCCATTTTCTTTCGGGTTACTCTTATACTCTACACACCTCATTAAAATTATTAAATATTATTTTGAAATATTAATAAATTCTATGTGAATGTTATATATACATATAGATACAAAACATTATATATATTTTTTAATGGGTAGTTTCATGTTTTAAAAGTATATTTAAAAAATTATCCCCTATAAACCAGCCTTATTCAATGGAACTTCTCGAATTATTACCTATTTGCAAGTGCACTATATAATCTCTTTTAATCCATAATTAGTTTTTTTAAAATCAAAAATTTTATCATGAAAAACTATATTGGATAATTTATGATTTTAAGAAATAAAACATGCCTTTTCACAATAAAATCCATTTAATATATCTCCATAAACTGCACTTAAATGTTTTACTTCTAAAGCATCTTTTAAAACTCATTTTTACATGATTTCCTTTCTATGGGAAAACATTTATTCCTAAAATAAAATTTCACCAACCATAAATTTCTTTTCTTGGATATACATGTTTACAATCTGATTTCATGAAAATTGAAAATTAATTTCCAAAAGAACTGTTCTTTCCAAAGTAAAAAAGATTTTTCTCATCTCACTTTAACTTTTATGATATATATGCCTTATTCTCCAATTATTCATAGCATGTGGTGTATGTAATTCCCTTTGGTATATCATATAAATAGTATCCTAATTCTCATGATATTCTACAGAATTATTATTTTATGGTTTCAATGTGGTATGGGACACCTTGTAATTCTTATGGATTATTTCCTCATGAATTTTTCAATGTTACCATTTAAAAGTATCTTTGTATATGTAAACATACTTTGTTTAATCTTGTACTTAATTGAGGTTTATCTCTTTTTATATGATCTCCAATATGTTGTTAAAGTGTTTCTAATTTTTTTTATCATGGATATGTTTTCTTGATACCATTCACCATATTACACTGAAATGTTATTGTTTATGTTTAACTATTAGGGAATGTTGCTTACAATTCATATATTCTTTTAAATATGAATGTATACGTTTATTATGATCACCCATTTCATAATATAAATGCATTTTAATTGCACTAGTGCAGAAAACGTTTTTTACGTCACCATTTTTTACGTCGGTTATATATAACCGACGTAAAAATGCGGCGAGTAGATTTTTAACGTCGGTTATTTTAATAACCGACGTTACAAATCACGCCTGTTCGGTTTTTAAGTCGGTTATCTTATAACTGACGTAAAAAACCAATGCGCAGGGGTTTTTTAAGTCGTTTATTTGGAAACCGACGTAAAAAACCTGATATCTACGCGTTTTTTACGTCGGTTATCAAATAGCCGACGTAAAAAACCAAAACACGGGGTTTTTTATGTTGGTTATTGTAAAACCGACGTAAAAAAGGAGATGTCTATGGGTTTTTTACATCGGTTATTTTATAACCGACGTAAAAACCCCCCTGTGCTTTGGTTTTTGACGTCGGTTATTTGATAACCGATGTAAAAAACGCGTAGATATCGGGTTTTTTACGTCGGTCTCCAAATAACCGACGTAAAAAACCCCCCGCGCATTGGTTTTTTACGTCGGTTATCTTATAACCGACGTAAAAAATGAGATATCTACGCGTTTTTTACATCGGTTATAACATAACCGACGTAAAAAACCAAAGCACGGGGGGGGGGGGGGGGGGTTTACGTCGGTTATAAAATAACTGATGTAAAAAAACCAATGTGCGGGAGCTTTTTTACGTCGGTTTTAAAATAACCGACATTATAAATTTTAAAAATAGTTTATAATGTCGGTTATATAATAACCGATGTTATAAAAACTTTTAAAAAAATTAAAGCCCCGTGGACTGTCATTTACGATTTTTCGATCGACAGTCCGCCAGCTCGTCTCTCTCGCACGGTAAACCCTAATCAGCTCGTCGATCAACCTGCGTTAAACTCATTTTCGCTTCATTTTATATCTTCTTCACTCCTCTCGGATCTATCATCTCAACTCGCAACATTCAAGTAAGCCTTCCATGAATTTATTTCGTTCGTTTTTTTTCATGGATATTTTATAATTATGTTTTGCGATTTTTGTACATTTAATGTAAACAAGATGTAGTGGTTTCCAAATATGCACCGCATTACTGTTTTGATAAGATGGTGATGAGATAATCTAAGATACATATGATTCATTGGTGGAAGTGATACAATTTCACATGGTGTAGGATAATTTATGGGCGGGGTGAGACCATGACATTAGCATTGGGGTGTGAGAGGAAAACTAGTGGAGAAGTGGTATCCGAGAACCTTAATTTTAATATATATATATATATATATAATTTTTTATACGAAAAGGTTTATTTATATGAATTATTTTGTGAGTGATCCATAGTGATTATATGAAACTATTTTTCCTTATTTAGGTATTGATTTAGATTCCTTTTTTCATAGGGCTTTAGTGTGCTTCCTCAACATTTTCATGAGATGTTTTAGGGAGGATCTTACTATGTATACATGTTATGCCCACCATACATAAATATAATCAAATTTTTTGGTTTTTAAAATCAATTTGTAGTTTTTTATAGATGTTAGTAGCATGGAAGTGTTGTGGAGTAGCGCATTGGAGTGTGAGAGGAAAACTAGTGGAGAAGTGGTATCCGAGAACCTTAATTTTAATATATATATATATATATATATAATTTTTTATACAAAAAGGTTTATTTATATGAATTATTTTGTGAGTGATCCATAGTGAGTATATGAAACTATTTTTCCTTGTTTAGGTGATGATTTAGATTCCTTTTTTCATAGGGATTTAGTGTGCTTCCTCAACATTTTCATGAGATGTTTTAGGGAGGATCTTACTATGTATACATGTTATTCCCACAATACATAAATATAAACAATTTTTTTGGTTTTTAAAAGCAATTTGTCGTTTTTATAGATGTTAGTAGCATGGAAGTATTGTGGAGTAGCTTTCATGAGTATATAGAGTTTATTGTTTCTTCCTAGTTTTACTTTTAGTACTAATAATCTTCTTTTTGGTTTATGTACAACAATACATGTATGAATTCATGCATAATTATCTAAATTTATTCATTTCGAACTAAGGAGGGTTACTTTTTGTGGGAGCAGATCCTAAATGATATGGTATGAATTCATTCTGTCATAACTATAAATGAAATATAGTTGTATTTTATTTATCATATACATCAACTTATACTCTTATTTTTCATCACAAACCCTTTGAGAATAAAAAACCAAACTAAGGGCTTTGGTATCCACATTGCCTTTTGTTATAGAATATGGGACATCAAAATCAAATGATTGAATATATTCCTCCCAAAAACACTTCCATTGATTTTTATAATTGTGTGAAAATATTTACCAAATGGATTTAGGGTCTACAGAAACCATTAATAACATGTTAAAAAGGTAGTTTATCTAATATATTAAAACATCAAAACCGCAATCAATATTAAACTATGTAGGCGTCATGGTTTTCTTTGATTCCATGAAATTTAAAACTATTATATCTAACTATATTTTGTTTTAAAAATAATATTCAGGCATATTTTTTTAAATACCTATAGATTTGTTTTATATTTTAAACTATTTTACATTCAAATTATGATCTTTTTCATATAAACATATATTTGTATTATCTTAAAAATATATATTTTTTGTTGATATTTGTTATATGTAATAATGAGTCAAAGTTGGATTATAGCACATTGAATGAGCAATGAATTTGAGGAAGGTGTTGATGCCTTTTTGGAATTTTCAAAACGAAATGTTCCAAGTACTGACATTTTTTTCTGTCCAGGCCTGAAATGTTTGAATATGAAGAAGTTGAAAAGTAGAGAGATAAAAGATCATCTGATTTGTCATGGTTTTAATCTGAGTTACAGCCCTTGGATTTGGCATGGTGAAACTGGACGAAATGTCACTGATGATGATGATTCGCAAGATGGTAACTCCGATGGAATTGAAGAAATGATTCGCGATATTGTAGCAGAACAAATTGAGATAGAACCGACAGTTGCGCATCTATATGGTGATGCTGAAAAACCATTATATCCTGGTTGTACATATTTTACAGTTTTTTCGGCGGTGTTAAGATTGATTAACCTAAAGGAGAAGCATGGATGGAGTGACAGAAGTTTTACAGAGCCGCTACAATTGATGAAAGACATTCTTCCAAAAGATAACGATCTTCCATATTCACATTACAAATCCAAGAAAATATTATGCCCGATGGGATTGGGATACAATAAAATACATGCCTATCCGAATGACTGCATTATATATAGGAAGGAATATGAATTTCTGTCAGAGTGTCCTAAATGTGGGACATCACGATATAAGGTAGAAGAAAAATCACAGGCTGATGTAGAGATTACAAAGATCCCTTCAAAGGTATTTTGGTATCTTCCTATAATTAATCGTATCAAATGTTTATTTTCTAATTCACATGATGAAAAAAGGTTAAGATGGAATGCTGAAGAGCGGGTATGTGATGGAAAAATACGTCATCCAGCTGATTGTCCACAATGGAAGAAAATTGATGCGCAGTATTCTACATTTGGAAATGAAATTAGAAATCTCAGACTATGGTTGTGCACAGATGGAATGAATCCATACCGAACACTCAGTAGCACACATAGATCATGGACTGTTTTATTGGTAATTTACAACCTCTCTCCTGATGTTTGTATGAAGCTCAAATATGTCATGTTGATTACAATGATCTCTGGTCCAAAGCAACCCGGTAATGATATTGATGTTTACTTGTCATCGTTGATTGATGATTTGAAACTGTTATGGGATGATGGTATTATGGTGTATGATTCTTATAAAATGGAATATTTTCAACTGCATGCAGTGCTTCTGTTCACTATAAATGACTTCCCAACGTATGTAAATTTTTCTGGATACAGTGTTGAAGGGCATAAAACATGTCCAATTTGCGAACAACGGATGTCATATTGTCAATTGCATCATGGGAGGAAAACAGTGTACATGTGTCATCGAATGTTTTTGCCTGTGGAACACCCTTATAGAAGACTAAAAAGGAATTCAATGTCTTGCAAGAATTTGATACTGCTCCAAAACCTTTATACCCTGATCTGTATTTTGAGAGGGTGAAAAACCTTGACGTGACATTGGGAAAGACACAGAAATCTGGTAATGATAGACATATTTGGAAGAAAATGTCAATTTTTTTGAGCTACCATATTGGAGGTATCGTGAAGTTAAACATAATATTGATGTCATGAACATGGAGAAGAATATATGTGATTATTTGATTGGAACATTGTTAGATATTAAAGGAAATACTAAATATGGGTTGAATGCAAGATTAGACTTACTATCAATGGGAATACGTTTGGAGTTAGCTCCCACTCCTAAAGGAAGACGAACATTTCTTCCCATGGCTTTTCATACATTATCGAAGAGGGAGAAAATTAGCTTCTGTCAGTGTCTTCATGAAACCAAAGTGCCTCATGGTTATTCTTCTAATGTAAAAAATTTTGTCTCATTTAAGGACTTGAAGTTGATAGGTATGAAATCACATGATTGTCACGTCATGATGCAATAAATTCTACCAGTTGCATTGCGTGGAATATTACCCATTCATGTCAGAAAGACTATAATGAAGTTGTGTTATTTTTTCAATTCAATTTGTAACAAGGCGATTTATGTGAATGCTTTGAACATTTTGGAAAAGGATTCACTTTTTATTCTTTGTCAATTGGAAATGTATTTTCCTCCAACTTTTTTTGATATAATGGTGCATTTAATGATTCATCTGGTTCGAGAAATAAAGCTTTCTGGACCAGTATATCTTCGTTGGATGTATCCTTTTGAAAGGTATATGAAAATATTAAAGGGGTATGTTAAAAATCTATATCGACCTAAAGCCTCCATTATTGAAAAGTATATTTCTGAGGAGGTAGCATAGTTTTGTACGAGCTACTTGGCTGCAGCGCAACACATAGGTTTGCCTCCATCTCGCCATGAACGAGTTAATAATGAGGGAAAGGGGATTCGCGGCTTGAAAGTCAAATCATTGTCATCTGAATAGATGAAGAAGTTAGAATCATAAATCTTGAATAACATAGCTGATGCTCAACCGTATATCACATTGCATATTAATGAGTTGAAACAATGTCATTCAAAGAAGAAAAAAATGTGGATTTTGAATGAGCAAAACAAATCTTTTTGTCATGGATTAAAAAGACTTTCCTTGGTAGATCAGATGTATCAGAGACATTAAAATGGATAGTGGGTGGTCCATGTTTAAATGTGATAACATGGTCCGGTTATGACATTAATGGTTATAAATTTCATACAAAAGCTCAGGACAACAGAAGTGCAGTTCAGAATAGTGGTGTATTGGTGTTTGTAGAAGCAATGCATTTTTCGAGTGCTAAGGACAAAAACCCAATTTCTACATCAAGTGCATATTATGGAGTGATTGAAGACATATGGGAGGTTGATTACTTTAAAATTAAAGTTCTCGTTTTTAACTGTAAATGGTTTAACGGTAACAACAGTGTCAGACACGATGAATTTGGAATGACACTTGTTAATCTGAATAGATTGGAAGACACAGCTAATTCTTTTATAATGGAAACACATGAAAAACAAATTTTCTATGTAGTAGATCAATCAGATATGCAGTGGGTTGTTGTTTTACATGGGAAAAAACAATATGTTGGTGAGGATAAACTTGATGAATATGCTGATTTATGTGAGATCCCTACATCCATTGAAATATTAACAGAACATAATGATAATCATGTTGAAGACATAGTTTGTTCCATAAGGAATGATCACGACGAAGGAATTTGGAAAAAACAATCCATTTGTACATTCCTAAAAATACAGGTAACATATGTTTATTTCTTCTTTCCATTTATTTTTTCCATAAATGTTAGATATTGTAAGTTTTTTATTTATTAATACATGTTTTAAAATAAAATAAGTATATGTTTTTGTTTTTGTTTGTTTTAAGTTTGTTTAGTTTACTTTATCATGTTTATAACCATTACATGAATTTTAAAATGCTTATTTTTGTTCACTGACAATTACTTTACCATGTTTACAATGTTTACCAGGTTTACTATTTTTACCATTTTTACCATCTTGACCATCTTGACCATCTTTTCCATCTTTACCATTGTTTAACATGCTTACCATATTACCAATGTTTACTATTATGTAACTTAGTACACTTTTCTATTTTCTGATTACAATAGTATTAAAATATTTGAATTTGTATATTTGTGAACTGAGGTTTGTTTTTCTTGATTTGATGGATAATGACAGATCATTCAGATGATCAACCACATGATTCTGGAGAGGAGCATATTACTGGTCATACCTCTGGGGATGAACATTCACATGCTCCAATTACGACAAAGAGTTCAAAGGTTGGTAAACATGGGTGCACACGTTTACCAAAATTATCACTTGCCCGTACGCAGGATCAGAGGATAGTCGTTGAGTTTGATGATGATGATATTCCTAGAGGTCCGAATGCCAATGATTTTAAGAGTTTTTTTGCAACTCAGGCTAAGACCAAAGTAAGCATTCTGTATGATGATTGGAGAGGTGTGGATAAAGCGATTATCTCTTAGTTGTGGGAGACGATTTTGGTAAGATCTTTTGTCATTGTTTGACCATTCTTTTAATGTTTCTAGTATATATAATATGTTTAACCTCTTCTTTATCAGATGACATTTGATATTCCTGACACTGGAGGAGTCAGGAAGAAATGCATATCGTTGGCTGCCAGGAGATGGAGGGATTTCAAATCAACCCTCTCATCTAATTTCATTTATGGTCATAGGAGTCATAATAATCCATGTCGTATATATCCTTTTATAGATTAAGAGACATGGAGACAGTTTTTTGAAAGTAGAAAAAAAGAGTCATTTTTGGTAAGGGCAATGTAAAATTTTATAAACTTTCTTATATAAATGATTTTATTAATGTTTTGTTAATGATTTCTTATTCTTAAATTACAGAAAACAAGGAAATCTCATCAGGAGATCCAATCTAAAAATGTATACCCTCATAGTTTATCTCGGGGTGGGTATGCATTATTGGAAGAACAAATGATGGCGGAAAAATTTCAACAACTAATAGCTGAGTCTTCAAGCTCTGGAGAGTTGGCCCCTCCATCCCCTCCATCTTGACATGAAAAATGGAAGAGAGCTCGGAAGGGAAAAACAGGGCAATATCTTTCGGAAGGATCGAGAATCGTAGCTGAGATGATTGTAAGATATCTATTTAATTTATTTAAGTTAAATTTTTTCTTCATATAAGTTTCAATCATTACAGAAATGTTCAATTAATTAATACAGGACTCTCTTGAGGAGCAGAGTTCAGAGGGGACATTTATAGCTACTAGGAGGGAAGATATTTTATTTGTAGCATTGGGAAGTCCCGAACATCCTGGTCGTGTAAGAGGATATCCGGCAGGTGTATCGGTAAGAAAAGTTTTTCCACGTTCTTCAACTTCTAACATTGAGGGGGTTTATAAAAAAATAGAATCCTTGGAGGCTGAAGTTCAAAATATTAATGCGACGATGGAGGACAAGATTAGAGAGTCGGTGCAGTCTATGTTTGCAGAAATGCAAAGACAATTTCAGACTGCAGCTCCCACTCCTCCACCTCCCCCTGTAGACCCCATTATTTATCCTCCACCTCCGCCAGTAGCTCCCACTCCGCCACCTCAGCCTGCGGACCCCATTTTTTATCCTACGCCTCCGCCGCAGCTTCCTACATATTGCGAGTTGTATGTTGATGATTCTCAACATCATATAGTAGCATACGGGTTGGTATATTGTATAGGAGATACAGTTCATCATCAAAAATTAGAGGTAGAGAATCAGAGGGTCACTGTACAGGATATTATAGAAAGATCAACTAGGGTACCAATACCTACAGATGAGGTGGCAACAGTTGGACAGAGTATCGGCCATTTTTTAGTTTGGCCATCCAGACTTCTTCGAATCATTACCATAGAGGTATGAATGTTATATCTTTTATTATATTTTTTTATTAAAGTTTTTTTATCATTTGAAAACTACTATATTTTTCAATTTTTTTCACAGGAATACTTCAAAGGTAAAGAAATACTATATAAACAACAACAAAGACAACATGCTATGACATCATATACAGATTCCAGTGGTCTTGACAGATTGTCAAGATATTCACATTTGTTGTTGGGTTTTTGTGAGTTTCCAATGTAATCTCATGTTTGTGGACGCGAAATAAGTGTGGGGATTACAAAAACTGATATCATGGAGCTTGTTACTGGAGATAAGTTGGGCATCAACGTGGTGCAAATTTTTTCCATGTAAGTCTTAACACCTATTCCCTGTGTTATATTTATTATAAATGTTTACTTATGTATGTTTTTTATTAGGTATCTTTATAAAATTTGTGAGAGGAATGAGCTGACAGAAGTATATGGATCCATGGACCCGCAATTGATTTCCCCTGAAGCATGTGCATTGAATGAGGAACAAAGAATGTTTTATATTGCTGAAAGATTTGAAAATAATATAATCACACAATGTTGGATGATGCCTTTTTGTGAGAGGTATGAAACACATTTCTCTCAAAGAGTTAATTATCTTTTAACATAAAAAACCACTAACATTAAATTTCCTTTTATCAGTGATCATTGGATGTTAGGGATTTTTTGCCCAAGGGAGAAAGCTCTTTATTGGATATGCTCTGTTCATGGTGATGTGCGTGAAAGTTTTAAGAATATATTGGAAAAGTAATTTTCAATTTCTCAATAGTTTTATATATTATAATGAATTTTAAATTTACCCCATTCGTATTATTTTCTAACAGTGCATGGGTTTAGTTTCGAAAAAACACAAAGAAAATAAATGCAAAGATCAAATATGTAAATGCGAAGGTAAATTTCCATTTATAATTTGTACCTTTTGATTTATTACATAAAAATAATATATTGAATTTACAGTCATTCAAACAGAATTTTCATGAACAAAAAGGCGTCATCGAATGCGGATATTATATGTTAAGATTTATGTATGAAATAATAACAATTGTGACAGTTGTGAATTTTGACCTGGTACGATTTCCTCTTAAACTTTTCCATAATATTTCAATTTGATTTATTCATTATACACGTTAACTATCTTCTTTTTCATTTGTAGCTTTTTGATGACCCTCAACCCTATACTGCTGACGACATCAAACACGTACAAGTGGAGTGGTCAAATTATTTTACAGGTTTGATTGAATTTTCGTTGTTTGTAATGTAAAATGTAATTTTGAATATTGTCATTTTAATTGTGTATTTGGTAGTTGTTTAGGTTGGATTTAGTTTTTTTAAGTTGACAGTGTATGTTTTGAATGTTATATAAGTGAATGTTTAATTTTTCTCTACTTCTTATTTTGGTCTACTTTTGATGGTTCTTCTGGTATAGATTTGGGTCTATGGGGGAGGGGTTCCAAGGGTGTGGGAGTGTGTTCAGTGGGGTTGGGGGGTGTCCAGCGGTCTGGGAGGGCTGTCCGATGGGGTGGGGGACAGTCCTGGGGTGTGGCAGGGATGTCCAGGGGTGTGGGAAGGCGGTCCAGGGGTGTGGGAGTGCTGTCCAGAGGTTGGGGGGTTGTCCAGGGGTGTTTGGGGCTGTCCAGGGGTGTGGTGGGGGATCCAATGGGGTGGGGGAGGGTTGTCCAAGGGGTATACATGAGGGTGGGAGCTCCAATGGGGTGGGGGAGGGCTGTCCAGGGGGTATACATGAGGGTGAGGGCTCCAACATGGTGGGGGAGGGCTGTCCATGGGGTATAAATGAGGGTGGGGGCTGTCTAGGGGGTAAGTTTTATATGTTATTTATGTACATGCTTAATTTTGATCTACTTCTGTTTTTGGGGTACGATTTCTTGATTTGTTTTCTGGTTGATTCTGGTGGAGAGAAGATGACTGCATTCTATTTAAAAAAAAATTGGGTTTATCACGTCGGTTATTAAATAACCGACGCTATAAAATGCCTGGAAAATAGTTTATCACATCGGTTATTTAATAACTGATGTGATAAAATGCCTGGAAAATAGTTTATCACATCGGTTATTTAGTAACCGACGTGATAAAAGGCCTAGAAAATGGTTTATCACATCAGTTATTTAATAACCGACGTGATAAAAGGCCTGGAGAATGGTTTATCACGTCGGTTATTTAATAACTGACGTGATAAACGGCCTGGACAATGGTGTATCACGTCAGTTATTGAATAACCGACGTGATAAACAGCCTGGACAATGGTTTATCATGTCGGTTTGTGAATAACCGACGTGATAAACCCCCCTCCCCCGATTTTTCATGTCAGTTTTATATGAACCGACGTGATAAACCATGCGCACCCCGGTTTTTCACGTCGGTTCTTATAGAACTGACGTGATAAACCCCCCTCTCCCCGGTTTATCACGTTGATTCTATATGAACCGACGTGATAAACCATTTTCCAGGACTTTTATCATGTCAGTTGTTAAATAACCAACGTGATAAACCCTTCCCATTTTCATTATCACGTCGGTTCTAAAATAACCGACGTGATAAACATCGCGATTTTATGTTCTTGACGTCGGTTTTTAAATAACTGACGTCAAAAACCTTATTTATAACGTCGCACGTATTAACGTCGTCTAGAAACCGACGTAAAAAATGAAAAATAACCGACGTAAAAAATGTTTTCTGCACTAGTGCTGGTTTGTTTTGGGTGGGGCTCTTTATATCCCCTCGATGTATGAGTAGGTCTCATGAGACAAACAGAATTGGGTAATGGTTGAGGCACTACCCTAGTATTTTTAGAAGTCTTGGTTGAGGCCTCGACGTCATGTTTATGATGTCCTACATTATAAATTACCTTATTATGATATTATTAATTGATAAATCAGGTGATTATTTTACTGGTATAATATCCACGGTAAAGTTTCATGTGACTTGTTATATGGTTATACTTAATAAACTTTTATTCTTTCCATATTATACAAGTGTTTATTCTTAAAAGATTTTGTATTCAGATACTCATCATGCCTAATGTTTATGTTTGTGATAGATTCCACTGTATTACTTACCCTTACTGAGAATCTAAGCTCACACCTTTCTTATATTTCATTTCACTATGTTATGAAGTAGAAAACATTGAATAATCTTTCAAGGATGAGGATTATTTCATATCGTATCAAGATTTATTTTTTATTTACCAATTTATTATGTGTACCATGAATGTAATATTGTCTTCCAAGATAGCTAAATTGGTCGGTCCTTTGGGATTTTATTCCATGTAATCATGCCAATGTATTAAAATAATGCATCGGCTCTGGGATTTTTGGGTCGGGGAATTACAATTTCCCCCATCATAAATATCACCCTAAATGTTTTATTTCATAAACTAAATAGATAATGGTACTTCAATTTCATAACTTCTTCTAGTTCCGATTTTTCATCCTTAAACTTATGGCTCCTCAAAACACTTTAAATAAGTGATTTTTCTTGTTTTTCAAAACATTATCTCTATGATATAAGATCTTTATAAGATACTCCTCATATAAAATATTATTCACCAATAGTACCACCTTTGGATTTAGTACATGATAGGGTTATAATAAGAACATCTTAAAGAGGGATACATTGAACACATCATGTGATTGAGGTATTTTAGGTTTTACTGCTATTTGATATTCCACCACTCTGATGCAGTCAAGGATCTAAAAGGGGGTGATGTAACTAGTAGGAAGCTTTCCATTCTTTCAAAACCTAATAAAATTATTCCATAGTGATATATGAAGGAACAGTTTATATTCGACCTAAAAATAATGATCACATCAATGATTATCCACATGCAATTTTAGTCAAATTTTTATGGATTTGATTTGTTCATTAATAGTTTCCAACATAACTTTCATTTCTTGAATAAGATCATTTCCCATGAACTTTATCTTTATAACGTTATCACATCATGTCGGATTCTAACACCTATTCCCATAAAAATCCTCATAAGGTTCTATTTTAATGAATTAATAGATAATGTTGTCATTCGAGAACTCTGATAGGGTAAGTTACTGATCCTAATATCTTTGTAAATCTATTGAACATGATGTTTGTATATCCTCCTGAATTTGAATATTCTATTTTGACTAACCATCTGTCTAAGGGTGATAAGATGTTCTAAATCTCAGTACTATGACTAAATTTTGATAAATTCTTCTCTAAATCCTCACAGTAAACCTCATATCTTGAACAGTTACAATATAGAGTGGAACTCCATGTATTCTTCCCAAGTCCCTTATGTATATCTTAACGAGATATTCGAGAGAGAAATTTTCCTTGATAGAAATGAAATTTTTTGACATGAGGTGATCGAATACTACCTAGATGATATAATTACCTTTAGGTTTAATGGGAAGTCCGATGATAAAATCCATATTAATGTTTTCCCATTTCCATATTGGTATGGGAAATGGTTTCATCAAACCATTATAATTCTCTAATTCTTCCCGGACTTTTCGGCATACCAAGCATCATGATACATACTCTACAATCTCCCTCTACTTTTTATCCCACCATAAGTTTTACTTCAAATCTCAATACATTTTTGTGTGTCATGGATGAATAGAGAAGGACGAGATATTCATATCATACTGAGGTTCCCTCTTTAGTTCTAGTTTGTATTGGACACATATCCATGTTCCAAAC
Organism: Viscum album; assembly: GCA_963277665.1. Taxonomy (NCBI): domain Eukaryota; kingdom Viridiplantae; phylum Streptophyta; class Magnoliopsida; order Santalales; family Viscaceae; genus Viscum; species Viscum album. The sequence goes on along the minus strand of OY728141.1, from coordinate 1,684,786,863 downwards.
CTTATAAATCCATCTTCAACAATTCTATACTCCAGAATATTTTATAATATGTTTGGATCACCTCATAATCCTTATGAACCAACTTTATTCTCCTTATAATGGATGGATGAGAAATTATTAGAGAAAGGTAGGATGAATATCTTTTTATTATTAAAATATAAATACTTTTGATGTCCAAGAAGATTATATCCCTTACACTCCTTATCATGGATGGAGTTACGAGATCCTTTTTACCCAGAGCATCTTCTTCTTCTTTTTCTTTTATAGGATGTTAATATATTAAATAATCATAATCCTCGATCATCTTTAACCACCTCCATTGGTTCATATTGAGATGATTTTGCGTGAATATATATCTGAGGCTTTTATGGTTTTTATATATGTCACAATTGTCTCTATTGAAATAATGATACCAAATCATCAATGTCAATATCATTTTGTCCAAATATGGAACATGCATTGGATATTTTTTCTCATTGAACTTTAATTGGTGGGAGGAATAGGCTATCACTTTTTCATCTTTCATGAGTTCACAACCCAATCCTTTTTTGGATGAATCACTATAGATCACAAATCCGTTCCCACTAGAATCCAGTGTGAGAATATGTTCGTTGATCAGTCTCTTCCTCAATTATTTAAATATTTTTCACATTAATTATTCTATAAAAAATTACTTCCCTATTTAGTAAGATTGCTCAGTGGGATTCCAAATCAAGATATTTTTCTCAAAAATCAATGATAGTTCCAAGTTTGTATAAGGAAACTTTATATTTTCATCGAAAATGTTCGTATGGGATATCCTTTGATCACCTCTCTTTTGAAGGATCCACATATTTCTATTTTTTGTGATAACATTCCCCAATAATGTTACATGATCCTACTGAAACTCAAATTTACTATAATTTCAAAAAAACATTTTTCTGCATGTTTATTAGTATATTATTTAAATAATCCTCATGTTCCTCCTTTATTTCAAAGTATACAAGAATATAATAAAAAAAAACTACAACAACTTTTTCAAGGTAATCCCTAAATACTCTATTAATTTTGTCTATTATGATTTTTGGTGAATTAATGAGTCCAAATGGAATCACTATAAACTCGTAGTGCCCATACAATGTATGAAAATCATTCCTATTGATATCCTCCTTCATCAATTTTATATGATAATATCCTGAATGAAGATCCGCATTAGAGGAGTATTATGTTCCATGTAGATGATCAACAAATTCACCAATCAATGGTAGAGGATTATTATTCTATATTTTGATCTTATTAATCTCTAAATAAATAGTACATAGTTATATTTACCCATCCTTATTCTTAATGACGAGGACCAGTGTACCCCATTTAAACACACTTGGTCATGTAAACTCTTTAACTAGATTCTCTTTTAATTATTTCCTCATCTCCTTTATTTAATAAATAAACATTCTATATAGAGTATTGGATATTGGAAAATCTATTGGTATGGTATTTTTGAGAATTCATCCTCAAATCTAAGAGGAAGACCATGAAAATATTTGGGAAACACATCAGTGAATTCCTTTACAATGGCCATGTCATCAAGGATGATATTTTCTTTAGTCTCAATAGTTTCAACTACATACAATTGTTTTTGTGGAAATAATACCCACGATTTAGATGATGGTACCAAATAATATCCATACTTCTCCTCGAATTTTATATAATCGAAGGGATATTCGCGATATGGAAGGTTATTTCCTTCTATTGGCTATTTATGTTTCCTCTATATAAGGAAAAAAAATCCATACCCAAAATTTCATCAAATTCTACTAATGAGAGTATTAAAAGATTTTATTTGAGGTTTATCCTATAAATATAGATATGAGTAAGTTATATTCTTAGGATTAAATAATTTAACATTTATATATCATTACTGATAACTCAAATTCTATATATTGAGGTGGTGTTTGAATAGTGTTACTAAACATTCATGATATGAATGAATGTTTATAACCCAAATTAAATAGTTCATTCTATGTCCTTGAATTAATAACAACTATAACTATCTCCAATTCATTTTTATAATACACCTTAGTAGTTGTGATGGCATATGCTCACCCTTTCTCTCTATTTCTTAGAGGTTATTGTCATTGGTTGTCATTAATAACCCTTTGATTAAGATAATGGTTTGCGTAGTGTCTATGTTATTTCTAGTTGAAACATTGGACAATAAGATGAGGGTTTAAGGGGGAATTACATTCTTCCATCACATTTGTGGGTTTCACCCATCAGAAACCACTAGTTAGGTAACCTTCCATCCTGCACCTGAAGTGTTTCCTTGTCCTCATTAAGAAATTTTCAGGATTCTTTATCTGAAACTTTTGAAAGGTTTGATGTTGTAATTTCCATACATCATTTTATTCCTCCATCATAACACTATAATTAAACTCAATTTTCTTCTTCTTTTACCCATAGGATCCTTGAGATTTATTATTCTCTATTTTGAATTTTAGGGAACATCATAGAATTTCCACATAACTGTCAAAGTCCTAAATCACCAATACATTTCATAGACTCGTCTTCATCCCACCAAAGAATTAGTTAGATTTACTTTTTGGGTAATTGGAAATTTGAATTCATATCATGAAAGACTGGTGACATTTTCCTTATATTCCCTAATGGATTAATCTTACTTTTTCTTGAGTCTAATGAATCCCCTCACTATTTTCAATTAACGGGTCATAGGAAAAAAAATGAAAATCATTTTTCATAAATCCTTCCACTCCATCACTTTGATATCCTCATCATACTTCATATTTTTGACCAAATTTTACAATGGATCACCTTATACCTCCATATGATAAAGAACTAGAATGACATTATCTTTCTCATAGTAATGGAATATGGATAAGATCCATTCATTAGGGATGATCCATTTTTCTGAGATTAAAATATTAAAATATCCACAAACATTCAAAGTTCTTTTTCACATAAATGTCTCCATTGAAACCTGTTCTTTCATAGGTGGATTCATGCATTCCTCCAAATTCAGTTTTTGGTTCAAAACATGTAACAATTGAGAAAGTATTATCATGTAGTTAATGGTTCTTTCTCCCATTAGGTTTATAATTTAATTTCATTAATCATTACATTGTTCTTTACATTATTTGTTGACTCTATTCCACTTATTACCAGCCATTAACTATAAAATATTTGAAACATTAGGGACATGAATATTTTTATACTTTTAAATACATAAGTGGAAAACTATGACCATTAAAGGGATAACTCAAAAATGACATATACCTTTTATCATAAAAAATTATATGTATCAATATAAGCTGTCCATGATCTATTACCTAACATAAATATCATATAGGTATTTTTGTTCCCTTAATAATGGTTTGTAAGGAGCATGTGGATTTTCCAAAGTATATCCTCTTGGAGTATCAAACATGGTGAGCAATAAGTCTCATTTATATACACCGAGTAACAATTGAGTCCACCTCAATATGCTCTTCTGGGGTTATTACACCTATCTACCTTTAACTAGATCTATATCCACTTTTAGTATCTATACAGGGATGTATATTCTTTGAAACAACATAATCTATACTTTCCAAAAAAATAAAAATGTTTTCCTATGTTTAGAATTATCCCTAAGGATTTTTATAGAGATTTATAATCTTAATCCCAAAAATAAAAGTACATTCCTCGAATACCAACTATGAAAAATCCTATTTTATTTCACTTTATTTCAGGATATATTATATAAAATCACATTTAGTACAAACCAAAGGATCATGAGGTATAGTGTATTTGGTAAATTATGTATATATAATAAAAAAATTAAACATAAGTAAAATGAAATTATTGAAACCTTCCTTAACATGCTCCTAAAATTCCATTGATCTTCTAAAACAAAATGATATAACCTAGAGTAGTACATTTGAAAGGGGTGAGAAATAAATTACAATAAGGGAATAAAAAAATAATATCTTAAGGTAAATTAGTACATGTGATATAAGAGTCATATAAAGGTAACATAATATGGGTGATAATCATAATCTTGAACGATGAGGTATGATATACCATGATAGCAAAAAAATACAACATAGTAATGTGGAATAAACTTAAACCAAGACATAAGCCTAAGTCAAAGATAACTTACAAGAAAACTTAACTTAATGTGATTAGGAGAACCTCTAAGGAAACACACAAGGAATATCATGAGATATAACCATTATTCATTGCATTAGAGGGTTATATTATTCTTTCCCAATCATCACTTTCATATCATGTACTTGTATTAGTGTGCCACAGATATCATACAACTTAAGGATATCTTTCATCACTTTAAAAATAGTGATTAAGGAATGTGGGTTACATACATTTAGGTACCCAATAAATTAAGTATTTTTAAAACTATGTGAATAACATTGAGTGGGAGTGGAGATGGTTATTCACTATACAAATGTTTGGCAAGGAAAATATCAAGATAATCTCAGAAGCATAACTGATGTACATAATGGTTTATAGAAGGGTTAAATGAGAGAGAAATGGGTATCTCATTAAATGGGAATCATAATGATAGTAGTTGGTATGTATAAATCCATATCCCATCTTGGAATATTATAATCCAAAAGGAATGAAATAAAGAAGTTTCTTGAATGTAGAGGAGAAGGAGAGGGCCCCTTAAATTGAGAAGGGTCATCTAAAAGCTTTGGAGGGTCTTATTAAAAGCCTAAGGGGACCATAAGAGGAATCTGTATAGGTAAGGTATGAGTAAATTAACACTAAAATAGTTTTTAATGATGATTAATAGTATTTTGGGGGGATTATATAGAAATAGTGGGGATAATGCTTTATAAATTTCCAAAATTAGGTTTTTTCTCTATATGATAAATGAATCCCAACCACGAAACGTACCATTATTTTTTCCATGGTTTCTATAAAATATGAGTGTTTAAAATTATTCAATAAGTCTAATAAATGAGAAAATTAAAATAATTCCCTTTGTGATTTGTAATTGAGTCATGTTTATAATTAATTGATTTTATGGCCTTAAAACCTAATATTGGTTTTTTTTATTCAGTAACGGTTTATAAAATTAATCAAATAACCTCAAAACATATTATTTAAAATTGAGGATATATATATCATCATGGCTACCTATTATGGAATATATTACATCAATTTTGGGTCATTATTATCTCATAATACACAATTTATCTTTATACAATATTTAATTCTGACCAGATAATTTTTTTGGCACTGAAAATTATGAATAAAATCAGTTTTGGATAATTTGACAAAATTATTTCCAAAACAATTATCCAAATAATTATATAATTATGATAATTATCACTTTTATATCATAAATCCATATTTATTGAAAAATTATAATTTTTGAAAAATAATGTTTTCTAACCCTTAAAAATTTATTTTTGACTTTGTAAAATTCTATTATCATTTATGTTAATTAAATATTATTTTAAGAAATTATATTATTAAAATATAAATTAATGAAAAAATTCATTAATTCATTGAAATAAAGTGTCTTGATTAATACTATACATTTCAAAAAAAATTGTGTTACATCGTATCAAAATTTTATTTTTAACAAATATTTTATTTAATTGTTTATGAAATTTAAGAATAAACATATATAAATATAATAATTATTTTAAGAAATAAAATATAAAAATTCATAATATTTGTGAATAGATACAGTCTTTTGTTACACTAGTGAATATCTTAAGTGAAAGGTGTGTGATTGTGAGATTTCCATGGGGTGGTTTAGCTGACATGGTTTGGGTTGTGATATTGCTGATCTTAAAATTATCCCATATACCATTTCTCTCATGCTTTAGTTGTTGAATCTTCACATGGTATTTGTTAATGTAAAATCCACATGATGTTATATTTCTCTAAATCTCTAACAAATGTGTGTCATAGGGTCTAATCATGCTAGTTGAGGCCATCCCTTCTTCCATCTGTGTCAATTGGACTTTATCATAACCCTTAATATACTAGTATTTATAGTCAATGTACACTGGATATATTATCAAGGGTTATGATGCTTATTATCTATTTAAATCATAATGTACATAACATATAATGGTCAAAAATAACTAAATTAGTGCATGTTTTTTCTATAACTAAATTACTTGATAAGGCGTTTATTTACCCAAAAATAGAATTTCATTTATAAATTTTTCGTTTATTTCACCCATGATCTAGTGCACACCTTGTGTTCTCTCTCATTCATGCATGTGCTTACACTTGACACCATACTGAGAACCTACCCTTAGTGTGTAGACATTTTACTTTCATCAAGGATTTCCACTCATTGGTTGGACACAAAATTTTTATACTATATATAAATTAATTATTTTGACAATGACTATTTATTATAATTTTAGAAACTATAGTCCTATTGCCTAATTATAATTTTATATTTTAAATTTTTATTACTTAAATATTATTTAGGAATATATATAAATGTATATATATTTCTAATATATCATCGAATTAAAATTTTAGAAATTATAATATAATTAAATAATTAAAATTTAATTTACAAAAAATTAATTTATATTCCAGAAAGTGTCATTATATTTATTCCTCAAACAAAAATTGATTAATGAAAATATATTATCTCTTAATAATTTTAGTATTTATAATTATTTTATCTAATTATAATTTTCATTATAATTATATTATCTAATTATAATTCAACATTATTTTATAAAATCGATTTCACATATTTTACTTACTTTTATTATAATAATTATAATCAATTTATCATAATTTATTATTTACTACAATTACTTATTCATCATTGACATATATTACTACATTAATATGTTACATTTTTTATATACTTTTATTATTATTTTAATTATTATAATATATATTCATTTCTATTTCTAATAATATTTATTATTAAATATAATAGTATTTTTTTCTAAGTAAATTTTACAAGTGGAATTTATGTTTATAATTAATTATGTTTATATTAAATAGATATTTATTTATAACATTTATATTGTATAATATATTACATTATATTAATGTAATATTGTATTACTAATGACTAATTTATTATCAATAAGTTTATAATTAATTTATTATATGACATCTCATTAAATAAACACAAATATGGTTTAAAATTATATTTATTTTGAAGAGGTGTGTCTTGGCCAGAGTGGTAAAGGATATTGAGTCAATAAGGTTATCTTATGACTTTTCCATTCCTTATGGTTTTATATTTTGAAAATCACAAACACTATTTCTTAAGTTCTGAACTTTTTATTATGTTTTGTTTTTTTATGTTCTGAATTTTTCATTCTGTTTATCATATAGTTTTGTCATTCCGTTATACTTATAGAATTCTCATTTTGTTATAATTACAAAATTCTCATTCCATTATACTTACATAATTATCATTCCGTTATACTTACAGAATTATTATTCTATTATACTTATATATTTTCATTTAGTTAATACATATAGAAGTCATTCTGTTTTATGATTCTGAATCTGGTATAGAAGTCATTTAGCTTTATGATTCTAAATTTGGTACAAAATTCATTCTGTTTTATGATTCTGAATCTGGTACAAAAGTCATTCTACATTATGATTATAAATCTGGTACAAAAGTAATTTTTTTGTGATTCCGAATCCGATACAGAAGTCATTCTGTTTTATGATTCCAAATCTAGTACAAAATTCATTCTATTTTAGGATTCCAAATCTGGTACAGAAGTCATTCTATTTTATGATTCCAAATCTGGTACAAATGACATCTGGTTTTATGATTCCGAATCTGGTACAAATGTTATATCATTTTCACAATCCAGTTTACTTTTTCTTAAGAATCCATTTTCTTGATAATGTTAGAGTTTTTTAATGTATCATTCCAATATTATATGATTCTAATTTTTCTTATACATAATGTTTACCGTTAACATAACATCGTTTATTTTACTTGAAACGATTTCATACAATCTGTTACACACTAACCGTTGTCTGTTTTACATGTGTCCATGTCCCTCCAAAATTTAAGGAAAATATGACTGTTGGAGTGGAGACAACCATTGGGATGTTTTTCCTATAAATACAAGTCCAATTGAATGAGAAAATAACTTCAACGTAGAGAGTGGATGAACTTCAGGTATGTAAAAAAATATAAAGTGATTTCTAGAGAGAGAGGCTCTTACAACTCACAGTTCCTAGTAAGTATGTCATGAACAACTTGTTCAGGTGTGAAAAACTTGTTCAGACTTGCTTTGTGTAGACTCTGATCATACTGGTCGTGGGCTTCCAGATTTGGAAGATAGAGTTTCCGATTTCCTTCAAAATGGAGAGTTTGCATGGATAGCAATACAGATACCGATCTTTGGATTGAGGGATTACCTGGTTTTGGGTAAGATGGAATTTCTTGAAAGTATAAATCAAGGAACCTTTATCCAAGTTTGTTGGATACCCTACTCTTTGGGTTAAAATAATCTTATTGTTAGTTGTTTTCTATTTCAAGTTGTTTTTATTCTGTTGTAATCTTATCTTTGTTAATGTTAGAAAGTATAACTTTATTATACTTTCGAATTCCATTACTCGGATTGTATTAAAGATTCTATATGCTTTAAGGTGGAATTATTCTATTAACAAAATATTTTTTATCGTTTTATCTTAAGGTTGTAAAGTTGAAGAATTGTTTTTATTAGAGGGTTTTGTGAATATTTTCTTAACTTTGTTAAACTGCGTTTTCTTAAAGTTAAAATATAACCTTAAGAAACATATTTCATTAAGGTTAATAAACTTTATTTAAGAATGTTTTATATCAACTTTAAAGGTTCCAAATGAATTTTTAAAGTATACAATTCACCCCCTCTTGTATTTGAGCATCTCATTATACATATTCAATTATACAATTAGTATCAGAGAAGGTCTCTGAAATACTTATATCCACATATATGTTTTCTTGCCCAAACTTTCATTGTTCTTAACTTCTTTATATTTGTATATAAACATTTACTTATAAAAATTTTTGTTGAAAGAAATATTCTTTTAGCATGGAAGGTATTCATTTTGGATCTCTAGATAATCTCAATCCTACAAGACCATCGATATTTGATGGAAATTAGTACGAGTAATGGAGAGAGAGAATGAATACCTTTGTGATAAACACAGGTGTAAACAATTATATCATGTTAACTGGAGATTATAAGATTCTTGATAAGGAACTTAGAACCTTCACTAATCTAGAAAAGGTGGAATACCAGTTGAACTTTAAGGTACATAATACTTTTCTTTGTTCCATGACTAGAAATATATATAGCCAAATTTCATCTTGTAAAGCTGATAATAGTATTTGGAAGAAACTTGAAGTAACTCATTTTGGAACTTCTAAAGTCATTGAAACTTGATGATCTATGCTCAGAGCTGGGTATCATGGTTTCTTTTTTCCTTATGGAGAACCCATATGTAAGGTAAAACAATGATTTATGACTATCATCATTAGCTTACAATCCATGGGTGAGAAAGGTTTAGATAATGAGATTCTTATAGAAAATATTATAGACATCATGCCTAATAAATGGGAATAAAAAAGAACTACTATAGATGAGAATAAGAAAGTCACACAGATATCTCTTGATGAACTGTTTGGAACTCCTCTTCATCCTGAAACCAGAATGAAGAGAGATACTGATAATATTAAGAAGATTAGTAATGGAGGTGTTGCTTTTACAACTACATCAAATTATATGAAATCCAAGACTCCTGAGAGAATTACAAGATCTAAATCTAAGAAGGTTGTTATTCAATCCGAATATAGTGAAAGTGAAGCTTCATAAAATGAGTTATCAAATCTTTCTCAGATGCTGAACAAGATTGTTGGACAAAATAACTTTCAATATAAATACAAAAAGAAATATGGAAAATATAAGAAATATGGGGAAGTGAAATGCTATGAATGTAGAATAACTGATCATATTAGACATGATTGTCCTTTTCATAAGAAAAGAGACAAGAAAAATAAAAATTCTGAAAGAAATAATAATGTGTTCTATAGATCAAGGCATGAGAAAGTCTTGAAAGCCCATGACACTTAGAGTGCTAGTAGTGGAGATTCTTCTGATCACTCTTAATAATATGAATCTTCTGAGAAAAAGAATATTGGTCTACTAGCTAGAGATCCATTTCAAAATCATTTTCTTATGGATAAGTTACAAACTTTTTAATCCTTAACCAATATTTCTTTAAGAGAACATTTTCCAGATAGAGGTTTTTCTTCAGATGAAGAATCTTCTACATTAGATAATGATAATGATTTTCCTTCCTATGAAGTGGTTTCTAGATTTTCTTTGTTGCTTTAGATAAGAAATTTTAATTTTTCTAAGAAACTTGAAAAAGAAAATTCTAGGGAATTTATTTTAATAAAAAGATTCAGATCTTAGCAAAGACCTTGATAAGAAAAATGATGTTATAGAAAATCATTCTAAAAAACATGAGGAAGTTAATTATAAGATGGATTAACTTTCTAAGAATCTTAAAAATCTGTTTTTACAAAAAGAAATTTTAGTGTACAAACTTAACTCTAAATCTATTATTCTTGAGGTTAGGAATTTATCTATGAGACTAAAATCTGAAATATTTTCCTTGAAAAACTTCTAGAAAACTTTACTTCTGGTAAGGAAAATTTTAACAAGATCTATTCTTTGATCTGACCTCATTGTAATAATTTGGGATTAGGTTATTCTCATAAAATCCCTATTTTTAGAATAAATTACTTTGTTCCTTCAATAGCCCCTTTTATTACTAAATTTTATAGTTGTGGGAATTGGAAGATGATTTTTTATTTAAATAATTTTCAGTCCCTTGGGTTTCATAAAAAATATTTTTATAAATAGATATGGTTACCCAAGATTTTATTATCTAACAATTTCAGATCCAAGCATATTTGGATTCTGAAAAACTAACTCTTTATTTTTCAGGATAAAGAAGGAAGTACCAACAACTTATGGTAAATGGATAGTGGATGTTCCTGGCACATGAATGGTAACAACGACTATTTCAAAAATATTTTAAATAATAAAGGTGGAATAGTAACCTTTAGAGATAACACTCAAGGAGAAATTGACGGTATATGTAACATTATTATTCTTGGTAAAGCTATTATTTCAATTGTTCTTTTTGTAAAAGGGCTTAGACACAATCTCATTAGGATAAGCCAATTATGTGATGAATGTTACCTTGTGAATTTTAGAAATGACAAATGTTTAGTTCAAAATTCCAAGGATGATTTTATTCTCTTTTCCCTTCAGCATGAGAATGTATATACCTTAAATCTAGAAGACCTTAGAAGTCATGATTTGTCACGACTCGTCCTCGGGGCCTGTGCCATGACTACCCCAAGCCTGTCTCCCATAGGCCAGGGGCTGGAGACGAGCACCCAGGCATAATTCCCGATAAAAATGGAAGGCATTGCCTTTGTAAAGTAAACTAACACCGCAGAGCAGGCAAGAAGAAGAAGTAAACACTGAGTAAAACTGGGTACAACAGTAAGTGCGGAAAAATAAGTGGGCCAGAATACAAACCCAAACTGAATGTAAAGTACAACCGTAAAGAGAGTACAACAACTGAAAAGTAAAGTCACAGCATCGAGCCGTCCACTGGATGTCCCACCTGAAGGGTGGGTACAGATAGCCTCCATAGCTCCTCAGGTCCAGCCATCCTCTCCGAGTACGTCGCGCCCAGTGGTCCACCTCTGGGTACCAACCTGTTCCTCGTGCCTCAACCACGATCAGCGCTATCCGTCTTCTGTAACCAACACAACGTAGTATGGGCATAACCCATGCAGGGGTGAGTATAAGCTACTCAGTAGGGACCCCGAGACCCCCGAAGGTCTCCCAGAATCCACAAAGGATAATCCACAAAGGAAAGATACATTCACGAAGTAACATCTGACACTACTTAGGTATATGCCCATACATATACCTAAGTCATCAATTCCAGTTTGCTCCAACGTCCGAGCCCAAGTTCGATCAAATCCACACAGGATAGCACAACACAATCCACATAGGAAAGCAAGTCAAGATTCAGCTCACACGGGATATACTTCTTTGTATGACCATAGAAATAATCAGATATAGCCACTGATTCATCTATGTCGTCGGACCCACAAAGGATTGATAGGTACTAACCCCCGCAATGACCCACACAGGGTCGGACCCACACAGGATCTGTAGGCGCTGGCCCACAAAGGACCGCTGAGCACTAAACCACACAGGATCGGTAGCACTGATCCACATAGGATCGCTGAGTGTTGTAGTTGTCGCCGTCGAATCCACGGAGGATTTCTGTATAGTCGTCATCGTCGTCGTAGTCGCTGCCAGCTCTAGGGTTCCCGCACACAGCAAGCTCGTTCGGGAGGGTCCACTCCACGAGCCGAAGGGCTGATACATCAACTGACACAAATTCCGGAGTTGATGTATCCAAAAGTTCTGTATCATCAATAGGAACTCAACGTCACAGACGGCGCGTCAATCAGATGCCCGGTCTGAGAGTTGTTGGCTTTTTTCGTCCGAGGGGCCCGATTGGTTTTTTAAGTCAAAACCAACCCGACCGTACTCCAACTATGTCCAAACCTTGAGCGGAGTAAGCCAAAAGGCCCGTCTCACTAATAGGAATCCAACAAAGTCGACGGTACGTCAATCGGACGTCCGCAGCTCACGTTATGAGCGTTTCTGCTCCGAGGGCCTGGTTGGTTTTGTGTACGAAACAACCCGGCCAAACACAAAGTACTCTGAAACCTTGAGTGTAGTATACTGAAACGACCGTCTCGATCCAAGGATCGCATCTCCGCTGACGGTGCTTCGATCGGAGGTCTGATGCCCAAGATATGGGCAGAATACTGAAAAAGGTTCGGTATTAGGGGGTTCGGGCCCGGTCCAACCTGGCCTGATACCCCCAGTGTCGGCCCGAACCGGGTCGACCCAAACCGGGTCTGGGTCCGGCCCGCTTGGGCACAGCCCGGCCCAGCTGGCGCGGCTCGGCCCGGCCTGGGCGCAGCCCGGCCTGGCGGCCTGGGCTGCCGGCCCGGCGCGCTGGCATCCGCCAAGCAGCTCGGCCGTTTCGGCCGAGCGAAGGAACGTGGGGGGGGCACTGCCCCCGCTTTGTTGTAACCGCGGCCCCACATGGGGGTCATTTTGCTGGCCAACCGGGGGTCACGGACCCCCGTATTTTTCCCTGGCCGACCGACCCGCTCCGGCCGGCTGGCTGCTGCAACCACGGAACCAGCATGGGCCGGTCCCTTTGCTCCGATGCCGGTGGCCCGAAACCGGCCGCCGGTCCCCCTGCTCCACCGCCGCCCAAAACCGGTCGCGGCCTTGGTCCGTCCGGCGCGGCGCGACGGCGCCGCACCCCTCCGCCGTGGCCCCGCTCTGGCCGTGGTGCTTTTGTGGTTCTCCGACGCGGCGCGACAGCGCCGCGTCTTTGGTTCATCTTCAATGGTGCGGCACAAGGGTGCCGCGTCTTGGTTCATCTTCAACAGTGCGGCGCAACGACACTGCTCTTCTCCCCCTTTCCTTAATAATTCACATGTGGTGCTTTGGCATCGCATTGCCTTGCTCGTGCCGCAACAATATCAAACTACCAAAAGGGAGAGGAGGGTCGGCCATGTTCGTGCGGTCCGACCGCCTCCCGTTATTGTGGTAACAGGCGGCTCCAAAAGGAAAGAAGAAAGGCAACGGAAGAATTCATGAACAAAAATTAAAATAAATACTTACCTTATCGAATTTGACGAGCGAGGATTCGTCACGGATGGAGGCGTCGCGGAGGGAGGATTTTCGCGTCGCGGAGAAGCGTCGTGGAAAGAAGTGTCGCGGAAGAAGCTTCATGGAAGAAGCGTCACTGGTGTCGCGGTACACGGCATCGTGTAGTCGATCTCCGAGGATTTGGCGTTCTTCGTCGGAGATCGTTGTGTTCTTCGCGTTCTTCGTCGAAGAAGAAGGCTTTCCTCCAAATCCTCTCCACGCAACCAGTTCTAACAGAAAATAAAATGATATTTGTCTTATTTTATTAACGCACAAGCCAACCTTTTAATTTCAAAAAGAACCAATCAATTCAATGAATTAATTGTAACGATTTAACCGCCCAAATTAATGAGGCGTTTCTTAACCAGAATAAATGCTTGAGTTGACTTCATTAAAAAGGGGGTGCGGGTGCGTTACTTAGAATAAGGGAAATGGTGGGTGCTCGTGTGGGCCCCACCTCACAAATATCCTACCAAGTGGGTAGGATATTGTGGGTCCCACATCATCCACTTAACTTAAGTTATGTAAAATAAAATAAAAACTCATTGCACCACTTTTATTTTATTTCCAAACTTAACCCCAAAAATTATAAACCACACCCGAGAAAACGCAACTCCGGAAAACGTGTTTTTAAGAAAATACCGGCGATGCGATTCTATCGGTGCCCTCAGAATTCGATTCCGAGCACCGGTTCAAAAGTTAGAAAAACCCGCTCATTCGTTCACTGAACGTACCCGAGCTAAACTTTGGAAAATGATTCCGGGCACACCGGGCCTTGGAATCAAGTGCCGTCAGAAACTATGATCTTGTAAAATTCCGAATAAAATTAAGAAAAAAAAATTCCTTGAATTTTACGAGTCTTTACATCACTCCCACCTGAGGGATTTAGGTCCCTGTAAAGATACATCAAAAACTAGTGAAACAAATGTGGGTACTGAGCACGCATCTGAGCCTCCCGCTCCCAAGTTCTCTCCTGGAGGTTCCCGTGCTGCCATCTGATGCGCACTAGAGGAATCGACCATCCATGTAGGACCCGCTCCTGTCGATCCTCGATCTCCACCGGGACCTCCGCAAAAGTCACCCCATCATCAACGTCCAGCTCCCCATGGTTAATGATATGCGTTGGGTCGTGCACATATTTCCTCAGCTGAGATACATGGAAAATTTCATGCACCTAGTGCAACTGAGCTGGTAGAGCCATGCGATAAGCCACCACACCAATCCTGCTGAGGACCTGGAATGGTCTGATGAAGTGTGGAGACAACTTGCCACCTCGGCCAAATCTCCGTAATCCACATCAAGGTGAGACCCACAAGAAGATGTGGTCGCCATCCTCGAACTCCAGTGGCCTCTGCCTCCTATCAGCATAAGACTTCTACAGGCTCTGAGCTGTCCTCATCCGCTCCTGGATGACCTAGACCTTCTCTGTCATGGCCTGGACCATTTCTGGTCCAACAAGTGCTGACTCCCCAGGGTCTGTCCAGCACAGTGGTGATCTGAAAGGTCGGTCGTACGACGCCTCGTATGGTTTCATCCCGATGGTGGAGTGGTATCTGTTGTTGTTCACAAACTCCACCAAGGGTAGGTGGTCCTCCCATCTGTGACCAAAGTCGAGGACACATGCGCGGATCATGTCCTCGAGAGTCTGAATAGTCATCTCCATCTGACCATCTGTCTGAGGGTGAAAGGCGGTGCTCAGACGTAGCTGTGTCATGAATGCCTCCTGCAACCCCTTCCAAAGCCGGGAAGTAAAGTGAGCTTCTCGATCGGAGATGATAGACGATTTCACACCATGAATCCATACAATCTCCTAAACGTAGAGACTTCCCAATCTCTCCACTGAGCCCTACTCTCTGATGGGTAAGATGTGAGCCGACTTGGTGAGTCAGCCGACAATCACCCAAATTGATTCGTGATCTTTGGAAGTTCGTGGAAGTCCAGTCACGAAGTCCATAGATATTCCATCCCACTTCCACTCCGGGACCTCCAAGGGATGTACCAAGCCAGTTGGTACTTGGTGCTTTGTCGTCACCTTCTGGCAGGTGAGGCATCATGAATCAAACTCAGCCATAGCCTTCTTCATGCCCGGCCACCAGTGCTGTCGTCTGCGATCCTGGTACATCTTCGCCACTCGAGGATGTACCGCCAAAGGGGAAGTGTGAAACTCTCTTAGCACCTCCTCTCATAAAGAAACTGGTACCAAGGTACTTTCTCTGAAAAGGACGTCGTGATATCCTCCTAAGGAGAAACCATCAGGTACCTATCCTGAGGATATCTGCGCACGTCGCGTCTCACAGTCGGCGTCCCCACACTGTGCCTCTCTGACCTGCTGTAGCAGTGGAGGAGTGACTGTGAGTGACTAAAGAAAGGCTACTCCATCTCTATCCACGAAGGATATCTGCAAAGTGACTTGCTGTTATGTTGCCTCCCCAAGTAGCTGAATGCCCATTTTCCTGCTGAGAGCATCGGCTACTACGTTCCCATTCCCAGGAGTATAGACTATCTCAAATTCATAGTCCTTGAGGAACTCGAGCCATCACCACTGTCTCAGGTTCAGGTCCTTCTGGGAGAAGATGTACCTGAGACTCTGATGGTTAGAATAGACTGTAAAGCGCTCGCCCATCAGACAGTGTCGCCACATCTTCATAATGAAGACCACTGCTGCTAACTCCAGGTCATGAGTAGTGTAGTTCTACTCATGTGGCCTCAACTGGCATGATCCATAGGCGATCACTAACCGCTCCTGCATCAGGACACATCTGAGTCCAGTCCCTGATGTGTCACAGTAGACTAT
Organism: Viscum album; assembly: GCA_963277665.1. Lineage (NCBI taxonomy): Eukaryota > Viridiplantae > Streptophyta > Magnoliopsida > Santalales > Viscaceae > Viscum > Viscum album. The sequence goes on along the minus strand of OY728141.1, from coordinate 1,684,770,282 downwards.
GTACCCAACTCCCTCCTCCGGTAGCCTCAAGATTGGGGCGATGGTCAGTCTCTATCTCAGCTCCTGGAAGCTCTACTGACATCTGTCTGACCACACAAAGGGTTTCCCCTTCTTATTCAAAGCTTAGAGTGGTACCACAACTCTGGAAAAGTCTGGCACAAATCTCCGATAGTATCCAGCTAGTCTAAAGAAACTCCACACCTCCGTCATGCTCCTGGGTGGCTCCCAAGCTAGCACTGCCTCGATCTTCGCAGGATCCACCGCCACTCCCGCCTCAGAGATGACCTGTCCCAAGAAGTGGACATCACGTATCCAGAACTGACACTTCGAGAGATTTCCATAAATCTAGTGCTCTCGGAGTGTGTCTATTACAACCCGTAAGTGGCAGGCATGCTCCTCCTCAGTCGTCGAGTAAATCAAAATGTCCTCGATGAAGACCATGACAAATTGGTCGAGGTATGGCTGAAAGATCCTTTTCATGAGGCCCATGAACACTACTGGAGCATTGGTTACACCGAATGGCATAACCAAGAACTCATTCTGGCCATACCGACATCTGAAGTCCGTCTTCTGCACGTCCTCGTCCCGAACTCTGAGCTGGTGATAGCCTGACCTGAGGTCTATCTTCGAGAACCACTGTGCTCCCTTGATCAGATCGAAGAAGTCGTCAATCCTCAGTAGCGGATATTTGTTCCTCACTATCACCTAGTTCAGGCGACGATAGTCAACACAATGTCGCAAGCTCCCGTCCGCCTTCTTGGTGAACAATATCATGGAATCCCAGGTTGAAACACTAGGTCGGATGAATCCCTTGCCCTGCTAGACCTCCAACTGTACCCGTAGCTCTCGAAGCTCGGTGGGAGCCATCCGATATTCTGGGGTGGATATCGGGGCTGTCCCGGGGTACAGATCAATATAAAAGTCTACCTCTCTGCGAGGAGGTAGTCCTGGAACGTCGTCATGGAAAACTTCCGCATACTGATCCACCACTGCAGGAAAACTAGGACCCCGCACGTCAACTTCTACTAGGATGAGGCTAGCCAACTGATGAGTGATGGGTTGTCCTCTCCTCTACGAGAATCTATCATGTGCTGCGAAGGCTCCCTTCTCTCCATTGAAGGTGAACCTGCTCCCGTCGGTGCGTACACATCGCACCTTGCACCTAATAAAGTCGATGTGAGCATGGACTGTAGATAACCAATCCATGCCCAAGAAGACATCATAAGGGCTCGACGCCGCTATAAGAAGATCCTAGACGAATCTCTCGCCTCCTATAGTAAGCTCACACTATCGGCACCAGTGCGTAATCATCGAGTCTGCTCCCGTAGGAGTCTCTAGCCGTAAGGATCAAGGCAACGGCTCTGTCGGAATCTCCGAGCTCCGAACAAGGGAAGCGACTATGAAAGAATGACTCGCTCCTATGTCTATAAGAAATGCAGCAAGGGTGTAATAGACATAGATAGTACCTCGAATCATCTCGGGTGCACCGTGGTCATAGGCCTCCGCTACCTGGAGCTGTGCCTATCTCTGCCCTCTAGCTCCCTGTGGTTGGGGTGGACCTCCTAGTGGTGGTGGTGGTAGAGCCTCAACGCGTCTCCCAACACCTGCTACTCAGCCAGCTCCTCTGCCTCATCCACCTGCTCCCATCAGACCGCCATGATCAACCCTCTGCCTCTGCCTGGGTGGCCCCTCAACCGTCTGCTGCTCCTCGGCACGGTGGGTCGGGCAGTCACGAGCCATGTGGCCCTGCCCGCCGCATGCGTAGCACTATCTGCCTCTCGAAAGACTGGCTCCGCGCTGTGTGCCCCGCACTGCTGAGCCAGTGTCCTCAGGTCGTCTGCCTGAGGGTCTGGTCTGCCTGGACCCATGAGTCATCCGTCGTCTGCCTACTGCAGAAGACTCTACTACGTGCTGCCCCGTGGTAGGTCTCGCTGCTGACGTAGGCTCAGCAAGGAAGCTCTCGATCAGAAGGGATCGCTCCAGTACCCATGCCTGAGTTTGAATGCTGAGGGAGATCAGTGATGCCCTGATCTCATGCCTCGATCCCTGCTCAAAGGTCCGAGCCTCAAAGAATGGGTCACGTACCATGTCTGTCGAGTAGCGCGAGAGATCTGTAAATCTCGCCGAATACTGGGTGACTGTCAAGCTACCCTGCCGCAGTTGAAGAAGCTCCTGGATGCCCACCGCACAGAGGGTGGCTGGGACGAACTCCGAGCAGAAGAGGCTCCCAAAGTCCGTCCAGAGAAGAGACACCACGTCATGCACCTGGAGCATCAAGGTCCACTATCTGCCTGCTGCCGCGTGTAGGAGGATCGCTGTGAGGATCACCATGAGGTTTGCTGGTGTCCTCACTAACTTGAAAACTCGTACAACTACCTCCAGGCAATTCTCAGCTGCCTGAGGGTCCGTCTCCCCGCGGAACCTGGGTTTTCGCTATCGCTAAAACTCGTGCATTGCACTATGGAAACGTGCATCGTCAGTGGCTGGGGCCGGTAGCATCGGTGGCTCGGCGGGCAGAGGTACCACCAGTGCCTCTACTGTCAAAGGGCCATGTACCGAGGCCTCGTCGCTCGGTGGGCTGTCGTCATGCACAACTCTCGGAACCCTAGCTGGCTACCGTCGTGGGGCCATCCTAAAAAGAAATAGGTGTGGCACGGTCAAAATGTATACCTGGTGAGCTGACACAAAGTAATCACAAAGAAAACTTGAAACACACATGCAATCAATGTTTTCATGTATTAAGTCAGAGATCAGAAGTTAGGGTCCTGGTGTACGGATACGTCAGCCGCCGCACTAACACTGGACTCCCTGGACTGATAACCACACTCAATACCCTTAACACTATTGCTTCACATAGAACAAAGATCAGAGTGCAAAGTTCTGTGGTAGAACCGAACTCTGCTGATACCAATTTTTCATGACCCATCCTCGGGGCTCATGCCATGACTACCCCAAGACCGCCTCCCATAGGCCAGAGGCTGGCTACTAGCACCTAGGCATAATTCCCGATAAAAAGGGAAGGCATTGCCTTTGAAAAGTAAACAAACACCACAGATTAATCAAGCAGAAGAAGAAAACACTATGTAAAACTGGGTACAATAGTAAGTGTGGAAAAGTAAGTGGGCCAGAATACAAACCCAAACTGAAAGTAAAGTACAACCATAAAGAGAGTACAACAACTGAAAAGTAAAGCCGCAGCGTCGAACCGTCCACTGGAAGTCCCACCTGAAGGGTGGGTACAGATAGCCTCCACAGCTCCTCGGGTCCAGCTGTCTGCTCCGAGTACGTCCCGCCTAGTGGTCCACCTCCGGGTACTGGCCTGCTCCTCGTGCCTCAACCACGATCAGCGTTGTCTGTCATCTGCAACCAATACAATGTAGCGCGGGCATAGCCCGTGCATAGGTGGGTATATGCTACTCAGTAGGAACCCCAAGACCCCCGAAGGTCTCCCAGAATCCACAAAGGATAATCCTCAAAGGAAAAAATACAATCACGAAGTAACATCCGACACTACTTAGGTATATTCCCATACATATACCTAAGTCATCAATTCCAGTTTGCTCCAACGTTTGAGCCCAAGTTCGATCACATCCACATAGGATAGCACAACAAAATCCACATAGAAAAGTAAGTCAAGATTCAGGTCACACAGGATATACTTCTTCGTATGACGATAGAGATGATCAGATATAGCCACTGATTAATCTAAGTCATCGGACCCACAAAGCATTGATATGTACTAACCCCCGCAATGACCCACATAGGATTTGACCCACACAGGATTGATAGGTAACTATCCCCCGAAATTACCCACAAAGGATCGATAGGTACTAACCCCCGCAATGACCCACACAGGATCTGACCCACACAGGATCGATAGGTAACTAACCCCCGCAATAACCCACATAGGATCGGACCCACACAAGATCTGTAGGCGCTGGCCCACACAGGACCGCTGAGCGCTGACCCACACAGGATTGGTAGCACTGATCCACGTAGGATCGCTGAGTGCTGTAGTCATCACCGTCAAATCCATGGAAGATTTCTGTACAGTCGTCATCGTCGTCATAGTCGCAGCCAGCTCTAGGGTTCCCGCACACAGCAAGCTCGTTCGGGAGGGTCCGCTCCACGAGCCGAAGGGCTGATACATCAACTGACACAATGTCCGGAGTTGATGTATCCAAAATTTCTGTATCGTCAACAAGAACTCAATGTCACAGACGGCGCGTCAATCGGACGCCCGGTCTGAGAGTTATTGGCCTTTTCGTCCCAGGGGCCCGGTTGGTTTTTTAAGTCAAAACCAACCCGACCATACTACAACTATGTCCAAACCTTGAGAAGAGTAATCCAAAAGGTCCGTCTCACTATAGGAATCCAACAAAGTCGACGGCACTTCAATCGGACGTCTGGAGCTCATGTTATGAGCGTTTCCGCTTCGAGGGCCCGGTTGGTTTTGTGTACGAACCAACCCGGCCAAAACCAAAGTACTCTGAAACCTTGAGTGTAGTATACTAAAACGACCGTCTCGATCCAAGGATCGCATCGCCTCTGACGGTGCGTTGATCGGAGGTCCGCAACCCAATATATGGGCAGAATACTGAAAAAGGTTTGGTATTAGGAAGTTCAGGCCCAGTCCGACCCGGCCCGATACCCCCAGGGGTCGGCCCGAACTGGGTCGAAACAAACCGGGTCCGGGTCCGGCCCGCTTGGGCGCGGCCCGGCCCGGCTGGCGCAGTTCGGCCTGGGCAGCCGGCCCAGCACGCTGGCACCAGCCAAGCGGCTCGGCCGTTTCAGCCGAGCGAAGGAACACGAGGGGGTGGTGCCCCCCGCTTTGTTGTAACTGCAGCCCCACGTGGGGGCCGCTTTGCTGGCCAACCGGGGTTCACGGACCCCCTGATTTTTCCCTGGCCGGCCGGCCCGCTCCAGACGGCCGGCTGCTACCACCACGGGACCGGCAACGTCCGATCCCTCTGCTCCAACGCCGGCGGCCCGGAATCGGCTTCCGGTCCCCCTGCTCCGCCGCGGCCCGGAACCGGCCGCGGCCTTGGTCCGTCCGGCGCGGCGCGACGGCGCCGTGTCTTGGTTCGTCTTCAACGGTGCGGCGCAACGGTGCTGTGCTTCTCCCCCTTTCCTTAATAATTCCTGCGCGGTGCTTCGGCACCACTTTTCTTTGCTCGTGCCGCAACAATATCAAACAACCAAAATGGAGAGGAGGGTCGGTCGTGTTCGTGCGGTCCGACCCCCTCCTGTTATTGCGATAATAGGCGGATCCAAAATAAAAGAAGAAAGGCAACAGAAGAATTCATGAACAACAATTAAAATAAATCCCTACCTCGTCCAATTCGATGAGCGAGGATTCATCGCGGAAAGAGGCGTCGCAGAGGGAGGATCGTCGCATCGCGGAGAAGCGTCGCGGAAAGAAGCGTCGTGGAAGAAGCGTCGTAGAAGAAGCATTTCTGGCGTCGCGGTACACGGTATCGTGTAGTCAATCTCCGAGGATTTGGCATTCTTCGTCGGAGATCGGTGTGTTCTTCGCGTTCTTCGTCAAAGAAGAAGGCTTTCCTCCAAATCCTCTCCACACAACCAGTTCCAACAGAAAATAAAATAAGAGTTGTCTTATTTTATTAACGCACAAGACAACCTTTGAATTTCAAAAAGAAACAATCAATTCAATGAATTAATTGTAACTATTTAACCGCCCAAATTAATGAGGTGTTTCTTAACCAGAATAAACATATGAGTTGACTTCAATAAAAAGGGGGGTGTGGGTGTGTTACTTAGAAGAAAGGAAACTGTGGGGGCTCATGTTGGCCCCACCTCACAAATATCCTACCAAGTGGTTAGGATATTGTGGGTCCCACATCATCCACTTAACTTAATTTAAGTAAAATAAAATAAAAACCAGCTGCACCACTTTTATTTTATTTCTTAACTTAACACCAAATATTATAAACCACAGCTGAGCAAACGCAACTCCAGAAAAGGTTTTTCTAAGCAAATACTGGCGCTGTGATTCCATCGGTGCCCTCGTAATTCGATTCTGAGCACCGGTTCAAAATTTAAGAAAACCAGCTCGTTCGTTCACTGAACATACCCGAGATAAACTTCGGAAAATGATTCCGGGCACACCGGGCCTCGAAATCAGTTGCCGTCAGAAACTGCATTCTTGTAAAATTCCAATGAAAATTAAGAAAAAAAAAATTCCTTGAATTTTACGGGTCTTTACAGGATCTACCTTGCCTTAGTGCATTGGAAGATCGATCATGGCTTTGGCATAGAAGACTAGGACACTTTAACTTATGGAATCTCAATAAAATTTCTAAAAAAGAACTTTTCAAGGATATACCAGAACATAAGTTTGTTTCTTCAAAAGTCTATATCCTTGACAATATGGAAAGAAACATAAATATATCTTTAAATCTATAAGTTAAGTTACAACTTCTAATGGCTTATAGTTAGTGCACATGGACTTATTTGGTCCAACACAAACTGGAAGATTTTGTGCTCATGTATTTGGGATGCAACACACCCCCACAAACTATGGTGTGAGTTTTATTAACACTCAGATAATGTGTGATAACACAAGTTCCATTTCCCAAAGATAAAATCATGCACATCACTCTCATGAAAAGAACATAGATATTATACATCACTTTCTTAGGGATCACACACATAAAGGATATTTTATTCTTCAGTTCATTGGAACGCAAGAACAACGTGCAGATATTTTTACAAAGTCATTACCTTCCGATATATTTGAATACATTAAACAGAAGCTAGGAATGATCTTTGTGAGGTAATAATTCATATCTAATTCTTGTTTAAATCATCTCTTAACATTTAGTTACTCATTATTTCAGGGGGAGTACATATAATTGTTTGTTTTCTCTATTTCCATTTTTATAAAAAAATTTAATAGAAATTATTGGAATTGAAATTTAACAACTAAAAAATTTCGAAATTAAAATTTTGGAATTAAAATTTCCAGAATGGAAAATTTCGTAATTGACATTTCCGGAATTAAAATCCAAGAATTTACAACTCCCATGAGAATTATTATAATACTGATCAATTCCTTAGATTATTCTAAAATGTACAATTTCTTATTCTTTATTTTCTTATCTTAAGTTTTAGTTGTTGTTATTTCAAAATTTTAAATCCTAGTTTACCTTACTACAAAATATTGGAATTCATCTTTTCTATAATCACCCACAACTGTTAGATCAGATCAGGTTATTTTCAGCCGTTTGATTATCTTACGGACATGGTGGTCATGAAAGAAGCAGAATTCAGAAATCTTTTGATTGATTATAAAGCTCAGAAGGTGACTTGTAAGAAATTTTTTAATCGCATAAAAACCATCAATGAAGAGCTTAGGCAGTTTAATGACTTCATGGATTAAAAAAAATAGAACATTCAATTCTAGTGAAATCGAGTTCAACAAGGTCAATGCATCATTCTCTAAGAATGTTAGTCAACTCAATTATATTACCCGATTTCTAAGCAGTGAGAAGAAAGTTAGAGTTGAGTTAATGAAAAGGGTGATCGCTCCAGAAGATTTCATCAAGAATCAAGATGATAGAATCAAATATCAAGAGGAAAGGATCATATCCTTTGAAAAGAAGAACCATGATCAGAAGATCTTGTTGAAGAATCTTCAATAAGATCTTAAGTAAGTCAAGAAACTTAATGCTTTGATAATGAAAATGTTGCCTGAGTAGAAGAAGGATGGATGATTTTTTTACATTCTGATGTTTTGTTGTAATCTAAACCATATTTCTAAAATTTCCTTAAGATGTTTCTTGCATTTAATTCTTTTTATTTTAAAATGGATACTTTCTTAACCTTACAGGTATATATTATACTTCTCCATTCCTTTTTGAAAATCACAAAGGGGGAGAATTTATTTGAAGGAAGAATTAAATAACGACTCCAATGGTGGAGAATCTATTAAGGGGGAGTATGGTTCGAAAAGATGTTGTCTAAGTAAGGGGTAGTTTTCTTTAAAAAAGAAATGTATGTCTAAGGGTGAGATATTTCCTTTGGAAAGAAAACAAGGCACTAAAGATCAAGAATACAATCCTTGGGAATCATAACCTAAGGAGGAGTTAGTCGTATTCATCCTAGATCTCATTCAAATGCCAAGATAAGTTTTTCATACTTGTTTATCTGAGTCAATATATTCTTCCTTAGCAAAGTTATTTGTGCTTTCCAAAGATGGGGAGATTGTTGAGTCAATAAGGTTATCTTATGACTTCTCCGATCCTTATGGTTTAATGTTTTGAAAATCACTAAAACTTTTTCTTAAGTTTTTCACTTTTTCTTATGTTCGGTATTTTTTTCATATGTTCCAAATTTTTCATTCCATTTTAATTATAGTTTTTTAAATTTTTTATTCTTATAGAATTCTCAATCCATTATAATTATAGAATTCTAATTATGTAATACATACAGAATTATCATTCCGTTATAATTATATAATTATCATTTCGTTATACTTATAGATTTTTCATTCCATAAATACTTACAGAAGTCATTTTATTTTATGATTCTAAATCTGGTACACAAGTCATTCTATTTTATGATTCCAAATTCAGTACAAGAGTCATTATGTTTTATGATTCCAAATCTGGTATAAAATTCATTCTGTTTTATGATTCTGAATCTTGTACAAATGTCATTCAGTTTTATGATTCTGAATCCGGAATAGAAATCAATATGTTTTATGATTTAGAATCTGGTACATAAGTCATTTTGTTTTATGATTCCAAATCTGGTACACAATTCATTCTATTTTTTGATTTCAAATCTGGTACAAATGTCATTCTGTTTTATGATTCTGAATCTGGTACAAATGTGATGTCGTTTTCACAATCTGATTTACTTTTTCATAATAATATGTTTTCTTGATTATGTTAGAGTTGTTTAATGTATAATTCCAATATTATCGCAGTCCAAGTTTTCTTATACATAACGTTTATATTTAACTTAACATCATTTCTTTTACATGAAAAGATGTCGTACAATCTGTTACAAACTAACCATTATATGTTTGACATGTGTCCAGGTCTCTTCGAAATTTAAAGAAAATATTATCGTTGGAGTGGAGCCAACTATTGGGAAGTATTGCCTATAAATAAAAGTCCATTTTAACAAGAAAAGAACTTCAACAGAGAGAGTGGATGAACAGTATGTATGTAAAAAAGCTGTGAAGTAATTTTTAGAGAGAGAGGCTCTTAAAACTATCTGTGCTTAGTGTGGATGTCGTGAACAACTTGTTCAGGCGTGAACAACTTTTTTTGACTTGCTTTATACAGACTCCGATCATGCTAATCGTGGGATTCCAGATAAGGAAGACAGAGGTTCCAATTTCCTTCTAAATCGAGGGCTTGTAGGGATATCAAGACAGATACGGATCTTCGGATAGAGGGAAAACCAAGGTTCCTGTAAGAAAAACTTTCTTGAAAGTATAAATCAAGGAAAATTTATCCAAGTTTGTTGGATAACCTTCTTTTTGGGTAAAAAAAATCTTATTGTTACTTTTTTTCTATATCAAGTTGTTTTTATTCTAATGTAATCTTAACATTGTTAAAGTTAGAAAGTATAAATTTTTTATACCTTCTAATTTCATTACTATGGTTTCATTAAAGATTCTATACACTTTAAGGTAGAATCTTTCTATGAAGAAAATCTTTCTTAAGGTTTTATCTTAAGGTTGTAAAGTTTAAGAATAGTTTTTATTATTGGGTTTTGTAAATATTTTCTTAACTTTGTTATACTATGTTTTCTTGAAGTTAAAACATAACCTTAAGAAATAGATTTCCTTAAGGTGACTAAACATTATTTAAGAATGTTTTATATCAACTTTAAAGTTTCCCAAGGAATTTTTAAAGTATACAATTCACCCCCTCCCCTCTTGTATTTGAGAATCTCATTATACGTATTCGATCCTACAAAGGTTTATTCATTGAGAAAACAATGGATTAGAAGATTATAAAAGAAGGTAGTTTACAAAAAATTATTTCATAAAGATAAATAAAATATTATGGGAGTTCGTCTAACAAAAATAGATCATTATTGATTCCTTTTTTGGAAATCCCATCAACCAAAAAATTATCCTCTCTATAAAAGTGAGTTGAAATGTAGTTAGTGTTGCAGAGAAATCCCAGACACTCAATCCATTGAGTAATGATACTCCATGTGAGGTGTATGGGTTCTTTTAACAGGGATTGAATAGTGATTGTGGAATCACTTTTCATTCATAAATTTTCCTAACCTTTGAGATTAAAAAAGGAGACTCTGGTAATAATTCTGAGCATTTCAGACTCAATAAAATTCATAAGACCATAAGACCTAGGGAATCATCCAAGCACATTCATATTGTAATCTAGAAATATATAACCACACCCAGAGAGACCAGGTTCACACTTTGTGGTGCCATCATAGTTTATTTAATCCAATTCTAAAATGGTAGGCTGCTAGAGAAAATCAAGAGTTTTGGAGGAAGGTTTAAAATTACCAGGGATAGAAAATATTATCAAAAAAATGAAATGATGGATTCTATTTTGGTAGTAATCAATATGAAGATAATTCGTCTATTTATTGTAATAATTATCCTCTTGGGTTGTTATAATTTCTATAAATTATTAATTCATCACCATTGTAGGGTATTCTTATCAGTGGTTCACTGACCAACATTTTCTTAGGTTCACGGAGGCTTCATTTAAACTCCCTTTTCTAGATAACCTTGACTAATTTTCAAGTTAACATGGATAGTGGATTAAAAAGATACAAAATTATTTTCTCAACCCTTCTGTAGTATCCTACTAGACAATGGAATCTATAAACTCTGTCAATATGGTAGAATGAGTCATCTCCTCTTGCCCCTTAATATTTGTTGAATCAACTGATATTCCTTCATTGGTCATAATGTGTCCTAAAATTGTATTTTTTTTAATTGGAACTAACATTTTAGGACATTATCAAAAATATTGTCTTTCCTAATAATTTTTAATATGACCCTTATATGATCCTCATGCTCTTTATGACTTACAGAATATATTTGAGTTCTTTAAGTAAATACCACCATAGTTTTATCAAGGTAGTCCCAAAATACAGTATTCATCAAATTCATAAATACAATAGTAGTATTATAAAATCCATAAAATAGAAAAACACCTCATAATTTCCATATCTTTTTAAAAAGTCAGTCTTTAAAATATAATATTTCTTTACCCTCAATTTATGATAAACCAATTAGAGTTTAATCACGGACAATAATTGATCCCCATGAAGCCAGTCGAATAAATCATCAATCCATGGAAGAAGGTATTTTTTCTTCATTTTGATTCCATTGCGTTCTCTATAATTAATAAATAGTCACATCAATCCATACTTCTTCTAAACATATATAATAGTTGATTCCCAAGGAGATACACTTTTATGAATAAAACATTTTTCTAAAAGGTCTTATATGTTACACCCAAGAATTTGTGAAATATTTTTTTTGAATAAATTCAACATTTTCCAATTTTTCATAATATGCTAAGATTATCTTATGTTTCAATCAATTCCATGTTTGTCTTGTATTACATGCAACACTAAGTTTATCTGACGTTACAAGCTACATCGAGTTTAAACAAAACATGCCATAATATTAAAATACTATTATTTAATATGATAGATATCTCCTAGCTATTATAATGGTGGGTATGAATTTGATTAAATTATTTATAGAGATTTGTGTTTTTCACATGTATATATAGTTAATTTCTTGGTAAAAATTAATTATAAATAAAAATAAAACCATTTGAAAATAAAAGGATTATCTTTCTGTAAAACTATTTTTTTGCACAAAAACCGGTTTTATCTCAATAAATTTAATAAATAAATTTGGATGAATGATTTTAAATTAATTTTTTTATTATATATTCATTAAATTTTTTTATAATTATCTAAAGTGTTTTCTAGATTAATGGAAAGAATAAATCAAATTTTATTCTTTGAAACTGTATTTCTCTAAAAAGTAGTTTTGTATCATTTAGTGAACTTATTTTAAAATTATTTTTTTTACAATTTTAGAAAATTTATTTTAAAAAATTAATATAATTTCAAAAAAAGAATTTGAAAAATATTTTAGGGTGAATTTTTGAGAATCTCTTAAGAAGATAACTTTTTCAATGAATAGAGATAAATACTTGTTTTTTAAGAATTGTCATTTCGTTTAAAGATTTTAGAAAAAATAAAAATTATTAAATATGGTTTTAATAATAGTATTAGATGAATTATATATCTATTAATCCCATTTAGTTTATTTTAATCCATTTCATATGAAATTTGGATATAAAATACTTTTTAAAATTTTGAACATTTTCTCTTTGGGAAACTGCTTTCTCATCACATTTGTTGGGTTAATTTTTAATTAAAATCTTCCACTTAAATGAATGGAATTTAGAGAATTATATTCTATATTTGGAATTAGAATAATTTTTAATAACCAATAATTTCAAATTAATTTTTCCCATTATTAATAGTAAAAATAGTAAAACTTATTTATTGTAGTTAAGGTAAAAATGGGGTTACCATACTATTGAACTAAAAATATAAGAGTTGAAAATGACCCAAAACATGTAGAAAACAAATTTTATATCCTTATTTTGACCATATATCTTAAAGGTTATTTAATTAACCATTTGTTCCCTTTCTCATATGAAAAAAAATCATTACACCTTTTTCTTTTAAAAAATTACACCTGTGCTACACACCTCTGTTATAAAATGTCACCCCATCATCTATGCTCTTTAAACATACAAACAACTTTGGCTCAATAAATAAATTACCAAATAACATCCTAAATTACCTAATATCATCCTAGAATCAGTATTTTGGTTATAATTCCGACTTCAGAATCCTTTTGTTGCAAACCAAAAGTTGTCCGAAGAAGAGGTAACATCCCTTACAAAGTGTTTTATTTTATTTATTCCCCCAACTCCTTTAATTATTATTAAACCATTATTATATGCAAACATAATTATAATATATATTTATAGATGTTATTATTTTAACTAAATAACATAAGTCTTCATCATATTCCATCAAATGGTTTACGAAATCTTCATTCATGTGTACGGTGGACTACTGCCTTGCGAACCGATGTTATTCATTTTCCATCAACACCTCTCACAAATTTATATAATGACATATTAATTTTATATATATTATATTTATGATATTTTAATTTTTATTTAATAATTATATCTCATGTGCCTTCTTACTTACCATTCCATGGGAATACGATAATGTCGTTAGTGTGTACGGTGGACTGCAGCCTCGAAAAGCGATGTGATTTCTTCACGCATTACATGGAAGGTAATAAGGATAAATTTAATGAACATATCTGAAATATATCACATAAAAATAATTCATTAATTTTAAAATAATATATCCTTTCTTTTTTTATTTTCATCAAATTAATGGAAAAAACCTTCATGTGTTTGTATGACCTACCATCTCGAGAAATAGTGTATTTCATTTTATATATCTTACTTTTATGTATAAAAATAAATGAATATATAATGAATATATCTGATATGTATATATATATATATATATATATTTTATAAAATTATGAAAATTATGTAACCATGATCAATGTAATAGTACTAAAAATAACAAATAAAAACATACATGAAAAACAACGCAGTTATTGCCTAAAATTTGACTTTAACATGGAATTATTAAAAAATGGGTAATAAAAGGAAAAAAACTAAAACTTATATGATATTATATATATATTTATGTAAATTCAATTGATTTATAACAACAATGTATTTATTATACATGGGTTTCAAATGTGAATGAAGGATATTTAGACTTTGGTAATGAATTTTCGTCTCACTTTTTACTTCAGTGAGACATGTGCCATATTCACTACCAATTTCATTAATGAGATGTATATACTACCTATAATTGTAATATATGGTGAATATACAAAAAATAATGGGTATTTATGTATCAATTTTATTATCTATATTTCATGGGGTTTACATTTCAAAAGTTACTAATGCGGTAAATGATTTTTTTCTCAATTCTTCTTCTTTGAGACATATGGTATGTTATAAAACAATATTTCTATTATGAGGTGTATATAAAGCCCATTTTTCATGTAATATCATGAATTTATTTATTATCAGGATATTATAAGTTTAATTTAACATTATTATTTTAGGGTTCTTGTGACTCAATGTTACCAAATCGGTAAGGGTTTTATGTTACAATCTCATCATTTATCAGGATTTCCCATGATTATGCTACAAATATTGAAATAATTTGATCTATATCTTAGAAAAACCATATTTGTTTCATATCCAACGGTTATTTATGTAGAATATTTGTTTTCCCTTCATTTTACTGTCCTTATGTACCTAATATTTTTTAAAAAAAATTAATAAAAATTTTCATTATTTATCTCTTCGTCCAAAAACCTTTTTCTTAGAAAATCATGCTTTCTAAATAAATTCAAAAAAATTCAGAAAATGGTTTTAGATCTTATAAATGATTTATGAAAAAAAAAATTACCCATTTCTGACATTTTTACAAAAATGTTTCCTTGGAATCTTCATGTCATTTTTCAAACAATGTCCAATTTGATTTTACCAACGATGTGAAAGGAATATTTGTTTTAATGTGTATGGAATGAATTGAATTTTTTTAAATCTTTAAAATGTCACTATTTTAAAGATTAATTTATATTTTTAACAGTTTATTTTAAAATAAAATGATTTCCCAAAATTTTATTAATTTTTTTAAATATTTTTCAAAATTTAAAAGATATTTTCCTAAATATATTTTTATAGGATTATTAAATATTTCATTATAAGTTTAAAATGTTTTTTTAACAAAAAGTATTTTGAATAAAAATTATTTTTTAAAATTTTGTTTTTCAAAGTGGACGGGAAAAATTCCTTAAAAATGTTCTGAGTGATCTTTCATAATCATTTTCTATATAAAATGAAATACTTTGATGTTACATATACTTTAATAGGGATAATATTGAATGATACCATCCATATTCTTTAGAAAGATGGTTAACGTTTATGTTGAAGAAATTTTTAAGAAACCCATATATTTTACATGGGTTATGCTATGGTTAATTGATGAAATTCTCAGGAGACCTATTTTCTTTACATGGGTTTTGATGTGATGATATTATGAATGTTTTGTGATATTGAAGCACACATATATATTTTTTTCATAATGATATGGGTTGTACCTATATCTACCTCCAATTAATTGTATAAGGACTTATATATCATGAGATAACAATGGGAAACAAGTCGATGGGCTTTATCCACAATGGGAAACTGATGAGTCTTAATCCACTATGGGAAATCGGTGTGTCCTAATCCAATATGGGAAACTGGTGTGGCCTGATCCACAATGGGAAAAGGTGATAACTCCTTATCTAATATATTGATGATATTGGTAGTTAAACATGAAATATTAAAAAATATCAATATTTTTTATGATACCAATTTTTTTAAAAAGTGGTTATGGTTAATGATTTATTTGTGATGATTTATCACTATTATGGGATATTTTTTTTAAAATGAAAATGTTCTATGACATGAATCATGTTTATGATCTATTATAGGTTGGTAATTAACTTTCAATGTTATTTTCATGATCACATAACATTATGTTTATCTTATTATTTCATATGATCATTGATTTATATCTCCTTTATATACACTTATTTATCAACTAAGCTCGTCATTTTTTATGTTTCCTTCCCCAGATTATGAAGAAAGGATTAAGTAGGGTTTTACTAAGAGGATTACTATGTCATAATATATTTTTTGAATATTTGAATATATTTAATGAAATAAGAAGATTTTTTTCTAATATCCAAAGTCACTAAACTATTACGGTCCTTGGGAATGTCTTTATGAAATTTATTTAATATTCTTCTAATTTTTTTTGATATTTATGTATAAATATCTTGTTACTATAATTGGTTTCATAGGAATGGTTTATTAAATCTTTTAAGATTAATATTATAAAAATATAAGTGGGATCATTATGGATATTCCTAACTATATGTATATTGATATATATAGGGTTATCTTTGAGGATAATTCTATGGATAATTCAATGTATAGGAAGAAATTATGGAATTGTGTTGAAGGATATAGCAAGGAATTTCAAAGAAATTACATCCCAGCCAAGATTTAACAAGTGGATGTGGTTCGAGAATAAAGGTTCCTAGGGTTAATAACACCGAAAAGGTCACATTGAGCTAGACTCAATAATCACCTAGTTCATGATAATGAGCCATCCTATAAACATGTTTTGAAATCCTCAAGGGATACGCATTGTAAATTCAAAAAATCATTATAAAACATCTTTAAAAATATAAATAATGACACTAAATGACCTTGGTTAATCCTGAGGTTTTATAGATTGAAAAGAAGGTGTCATGATTTAGAAATCTTATAATTGATTTTCCATTAATATGTGGCTTTCCACTTTAATTAGTGTTTCTTATGCTATGCTTTATGGTTTTTTTAATGGCTAGAACCTGAAGGTATCAGGTTAATGATTAGTGCGACAAAAAATGAAATAATTTTCCTCCTATGAAACTAAATTTTTTTTGAGCTACAATGAAAAATAATTTCTCTATTATCACCCAAAGTTCTCAATATATGAATAATACTAAACAACCAAATGAGGAAAGGAGGTAAAAAAATTCCGTTGAGCCCTTCATGAAAAAATCTTTACCTTATTTTATATTTTTCACTAATCCACTAGTTGATGAGAAATGTATCAGTTCCAATGAAAAAATTTTTTTTTGTTCTTAGTGGTTTTGATCCTGAAAATTTAATTTTGGATATTTATCAATTAGAAGATGAAGTAGATTAGTTTTGGACTCTTATTAAGGACATGTGGGAAAAATAATAAATTTAATATATTGAATGGGAAGAGTTTAATGGGATATTTATCAATAAGAAATTCCATCATATTAAAAAAATATAGAAGGGATTTCATGAGATTAATCAAAACGATGATAAATCTATTGGTAACAATAAAGCAAGCTCTATTATACTTGAAAGGTATGATTGTAGTTTAATCGTTATCCCTAGAATCATAATAGATCAATTCTTTAGTGTCCTAAAACAAAGTATCAGAAAGCAATTGGCTATAAGTGACTTCATTATTAATAATGAATTAATTCGATGTGAACTGATGGTATAAATAGAAATTGGATATCCCCGCCATTCTTATGGTTCTAATAAGAAAAAAATAGAGTCTCATGAAACCTCAACTGGTTAAAATAAATTATATCTATTTGAATTCCAGAAATGTGGCATGAAGCATGAAGGTAATTTCATGAATATAATTTAGAGGTTCTTTAAATATGGAAAATAAATCCATAAATCCTGTGAATATCAAAATTAGATTAATATGCCAGTTAAGGAAATAGAGTATAAGAAGAATCAAACTAATTCACCACCCACACTTCAGTGTTTCAAGTGTAAGGATTTTCTATATAATGCTAATAAATTCTGTAATCTAATGATTAATTTGGATGATATGACACAATAACCTCTAAAGAAAAAGTGCAAAGGGAATGATTATGCAATTACAATGGATATGTTGTATCATGATAATTAGGATAAACTTATCCTCCCCTCCTTAGTTATGAATTTCATATTTGATTTTTTAAGAATGAACCCTATTAAAATAATAGTGTTCATCCTTTAGTGAAATTTCATGTGACTATATCCCTATATATGAATCCTGGCATAATAAGATCACATTTGATATAGAATCTGTACAATCATGAATACATGATTCCAATGAAAATGTTTTTTATGATATAAGAACTTATTTAAGGAATTAATTTTGAATTATCATTTAGAAGTCTATATGTCACTGAGTAATACTAACTTAAGATTTATATATAACAACATGGGTTTATGATTTTTAATTTTATCAAAAGTTCAATTTCATTAAATCTCTTTTTTAGGTTTTATGTGATAAAATTTTCTCAGGATTAATGATATTTTAAGAGAAATTTATGGAAATACAACCCTTTACATTTTTATATATTTTAGTGAGAATGTTATTTATGGTGGAATTTCATTACACTTTTTATACATATAATTAAAGGTACTAGTAACCTTTAGGGTTTATCTTATCTTTTATGTTGATGTAATTAAGGGTTATAGTTGATCACCATTCAAAGTCAAAAAAATTCAAATCTGTCATTGAATATTTTTCTCTTTATCGTCTTTCCAGATATATAATAAAGAAGTGGTAAGGTTTCATGGATTACTTGATTCAATTATTTTTTGTTCGGGATCTGAAGTTTAACTCAATTTTTTGGGGAAGTATTTAGTAAGATCATGATATATAGTTGACTTCCATCAGTACATATCATCCTCATAATGATGAGAAGTCTGAGAGAAAAATTAAAACCCTTAAGGATATTCTAGTTTTTTATATGGATTTAAAATTTTGTTGGGATCAACTCTTTCCTCTAATTGAGTTTTCTAACAATAACATATTTCACTCGAGCATTCAGATGGATCCTTATGATTCCCTTTTTGGAAAGAAGTGTATAACTCCAACATACTAGAATGAAGTTGTAGAAAGAAAGAAATTGTGACCTAAGAATGAAAATGAGATGGTACAGAAGGATATATCCATTCAGAAACATATAAGGATAACACAAAGTTTATAGAAATTTTATGATGATAATCACCAATGTGGTCTAGAATTTTAAGTTTGAAAGAGGTTCTTTCTTTGAATTTATCTCTATAAGAAAGAAGGGAAAACTAATAAATAGGTACATGGGTCCCTTTGAAATACATGATCTTGTTGGGTGAGTATCTATATTTTTTATTCTATCCAAACTATCTTAGGTTAAAAATGTGTTCCATGTTCCTCTCCTAAAGAAGTACGTGATTGATCCTTCCCATGTACTAAACTTAGAGTTTGCACCACTAGAATATGGACTTTCTTATAATGAAAAATCGAAGGAGATTCTAGATCATGTATAAAAATTGCTATGAAAAAAGACCACTCACTAGGTAAGAATTTTGTGGCAAAACCACTAGCTTTAGGAATCTATATGGGAATTTAAGGATGTAATGAGGAAGAATAACCCTATGTTTTTTGTACCAAATTGACAAATTTCGAGGGAGAAAATCATTTTAAGGGTGTCAAATGTAACACCGTTAGATTTTGTGATGTATTTTTTCAAATAAATTTAATCTTTTTGATATTTTTAATTTCACACAACTCCAATTTTATCATGAATTACATGAAACACTATTTTATTCTTGTGTTATGCACAACACTGATCTTATCTTTCATTACACACAACACTAATTTTAAATGAAACATGACACCATATTAAAATATTATTATTTAATATGATAGTTTCCACCTAGTCATTGGAATGGAAGGTATGAATAGGATTAACTAAATTTTGAAAATATAGGGTTTACACCTGTACATATAATGAATTTTTTTGTGTCAAATTAATTATAAATGAAAATGAAAACCATTTCAACATAAAGGTAATTTTTTCTGTAACTTATTTTTATGCGTACAAAGGTGTTTTACCTTAATAAGTATAATAAATAAATATTGGTGAATTAATTTGATTAAATTAACATATTATGTATTCAATAAATTTTTTAAATTTTATCTTATTTGTTTTATAGACAAGATGAGAAAATGAATCCAATTTTAAATATAAAATCATTACTCTTTTTTTGAAATTATTTTAAAATTATTTTTTCACATTTTTTTAAAGTGAATTTGAAATAAAAATGTTATTAATTTTTGAAATAATCATTTCATAATTATCTTATAGTTATTTTTTAAAAAAAATTCTTAGAATAAAATGTTTTTGATGAATGGTGAAGATACAGGTTTTTATTAAGAATTTTAATTCTATTTAAATAATTTTAAAACCTAAAAATTATATTATAATGGTTTTAAAATTAAAATTATTAAAATTATTTATCTATTAATAAAATTTAGGCCATTATAATTAATTTGATATTAAATTTTTTAGTTAAAACTTTCTAAACTTTTGAACATTTTCCTTTTGGAAAACTGCTTTTTTGTCCTGTTTGTATGACTTATTTTAAAATACAATTTTCCACATATATGAATGAAATCTGGAAAAATTGATTCGATATTTTGAATTATATTAATTCATATTATATAATATAGTAAAATTTAATTTTTACATTAATAAATTTTAAAAACATTTAAAAATATTTACCATAGTTAAGGAAAATTTGGGTTTACTGTGGGTAAAACTATAAAGATAAGCGCAAAAAAATGATCCAAAATATGTAAAAAACTAATTTTATAGAAATAATTCTACATTTTATCTTATAGGATCAATAATTTGAAATTTTTGAGCCTTGTTTCTTGTAAAAAATGTGGGTACATATGTTTCTTTTCAAAAAAAATATAATTATTCCACACACCTCACTTATAAAAGGAAACCCCCTCTCCTCTCATATTCACACCAAAAAACTCTTTGGTTTAGATATTAAATACCTATGAAACTTCATTTATTCCCTCATATCATCTTATAATCCTTATTTTTTTAACCAACCATATAATCCTTTTGGTCAAAACTAAAAGAAGTAGTCTGAAGAAGAGGTAACGTCCCTAACCAAGAGTTTTATGTTATTTATTCCTCCACCATTATAAATTATACTTAAACAATGATTATTTAATAAAAATATTATATTAAATATACTAATATTCTATTATGTTAATATAATAACTTGAAGCCTTCTCTTCTCTCACTAATTGGGATACGAAATCTCTATTAATGTGTACATCGGACTACCGCCTCACGAACCGATGTTATTTATTTTCCATCACCACCAATCATAGATGAATATTATGACATTTTTATTATTTTTAAATGATATTTATGATATTATTATGTTTCTAAAATCATTATATCATATTTTACTTCTTACCTTCCATTCCATGGGAATATGAGAACATTGTTTTTGTGTTGGAGGACTACCGCCCCATGAAGCGATGTGATTTATTCTTGATTTATATGTAAATTATGGAGGTTAACATTAATAAAAATGTGTAATATTTATGACATAAAAATTATTTTCTTATGGAAATATATTATTTGAATTTATTTTTTTCTTTTCATCATGATAATGTAAACAATGTTTAGGCGTACGTACAGTCTACCATCTCTGTGAATGGTGTATTTCATTTCCTATCTATGAATTTTATGTTCACTATAAATAATTATATAATGAATATATATAATATGTATATCTGGGTTAACATTATGGATATTATTGTTCCATGATAAAACTAAGAGTACTAAAAATAAAAAATCAAAACACATATGAAAACAAAAGTTGTTATTTTCCAAAACATGAATTTAACGTGGAATTATTAATAAACATGTAACAAATGTTCATAAGTTAAAATTTTATTGTGTGATATATATATAATTATTATTGTTTAATATATTTATAATAAACTTATATTTATATTAAAGGTGTTTATAATGTGTACAAAGGATGTCAAGGATTGTGGTATGGGAATTCCATCTAACTTTTTACTTCGAGAGACGCATGCCATATTCACCACCTATATCATTTAAGTGAATTATATAGTGACTATGAAGTTATTTTAAAATTATTATCATGAAAATTATGTGGATTTACATTTCCATTTTACGATCTCTCTTTTATGTGGTATACATTTCAAAATTAACCAAAGAGATAGGGGATTTTTGTGTCAATTTTTCGTCTCTGAGATATATGTTATGTTATTGACCTATCTTATTTTTTGAGGTGTATATAAACCAATTTTGAAATCTAATATAATTTATTTATTTATTCTCGTGATATTATTTGTTTCATTTAATGTTATTATTTCATGTGGTTTATGATTCAAAATTACAATAGTGGTAAGGGTTTTATGTTGCAATCTGATCATTCATAATGAGTGCTCATGATTATGATTACAAGGGTAAAATAATATGATATTCCTTAAAAGAAATGAATTTTTATATTATCCTCTAGTTACTTATTTAGAATAAATCATTTTAATTGATTTTATTGTCTTTATTTACTCAATAGTTCAAATAAAATTAAAAGAAAACAAAATTTATTACACTCTTCAAACAAAAAACATTTTTCTTCCAAAACCATGTTATCTAAAAAAACTTCCAAAAAATAAATCAAAATATGATTTATTAAATTCATTTTTACCCATGTTTTACCTATTTATAATATTTTTATGAAATTAATCTTCTTTTCATTTTCCAAACAATTCATATTTTGATTTTTACCAAAATTATGAAAGGAATCTTTGTTTTAACATTTACAGCATGAATGGTATTGTCCACCATCATGACCAAATAATTGTTGTAAAGATTCATTTATAAGTGTAAAATTTTATTTTCAAAGATATTTTTTTCCAAAATATTTGAAGATATTTTTGTTTAAAAAAGTTATTTTCAAAATAGAAAGTATATGTTCCTCCACAATGGTATATCTGATCTTTCAAAATAATTTTTCAACTAAGATGATATTCGTTGATGTTACTTATGATTGAATATAGATTGTAATAAAAGATAAAATCCATATTCTCTCTTTTTATGGTTAATTTTTATGTTTATGTAATGTTTATAAACCCTATTTATTTTTAATGGGTTTTTATATGGTGAATTCATCAAATGTTTATGTAGTCAATTTTCTTTATATGGGTAATAATGTGATGATATGATGAATTGTTTTGTTCTTGTGGAATAAATAAGTATGTATTTAATTATGAGATGTTTGGGACATATATCTCCATTAAATTAATTGGGTAATTCTTTATATCTCATGAGATAATGATGGGATACAAGTCAATGGGATTGATTTTCTATAGGAAATAGGTGTGTCTTGATCCACTATGTGAAACAAGTGTCTCTAGATCCAAAATGGGAAATTGATCATAAGTGATAATCCACTATTTTTATGGTATTTTTAGTTAACATTGAGATATTAAATGTTTTTATATATTTATAATGATTCCACACATTTATGAAATGATATTGCAGTTAATTGTTGATTTATATTGATTTCTTACACTTATGGTCCATGTTTTCTAAAATGATAATGTTTTATTATGTGGATCATTTTTATGGTCTATGATAGGTTGTGTACGAACATTATAATTAATGTTAATGATCATATACCCTTACAATTGTCTTATGATTTCATATGATCATTGATTGGTATCTGTTATGTTTACCCTTACTGAGCATCTGAGCTCTAAATTTTTAATTTCATAAATAAACATTTTTTAATGTAAAATCTTTTTTTAGAAAGTTAAAATTTGTAAGATTTAAATACTAATATAAGATAAAATTATCTTTGATAAAAATTTAACATTTCTTATGTCTCCCTCCCCATGTTATAAATAAATTTTATTTATGGTATGCCTAAGAGGAGTAATTTGTGAGAAGACCTTTGTGGGGTATATTGAAGACCTTTCATGAAAAAGAATACTCTGTTTCTAGTCTACAAAGGCACTAAACTATTATGGTCCTTGTGCATGTTTTAATGAAATTTATTGAATATTCCAATAAAAATATGTGATATTTTTTTATAAAATCCCATGTAGCTACATTATAGTTGCTTCTTCAATTCCATTATCTCCACAAATGTCATTCTATATGGGTTCTTAGATCTTTTATTTGATACATATACGATTTCAATCGAAAATTAATCCTCTATTTCTAGGGGAGGTATAGATAATTCTTTAAAAAATAAATCAATGAATTCCAATAATTGGGTATATTTATTTCTTTCAAAAGTCATATTCTTCCCTTTTGTTTAATAGATGAAATTATTTCCAAAATTTGGCTCCATAATCCTCTTATTATCATTCATCCCTTATTACCATTATATATCTCAAAGCTCCATTTCCACTTTGAAGGTGCATCGTACTATGTATTCATAACTCCAAATTTCTTAGATTTCCATATCTATCTATAGAAGAGTTTTTATTCCATTGAATATTTAATTGATCTTCCCATCAAAATCAGTAAAAAATCATGAATCGTATCAAACCAGCCTTGTAAATTTCATTTCATAACTTCCCACTAGATCATTATACTTTTTCTTCAGCTCAAGGAGCTCCATCTTCATTCTTGTTTGAATGGTATAGGGAAAATACTTATTTAAGAAGACCTTTTTGATGTCTTTTAACTCCACAGCTCCAACTTCATCATTTAGCTTCATGTTCTTGATCAGTTTCCACCACTGATCAGATTCATCCTCTAAGTGGTATATTGCCAAAGTAACTTTCCCTTTCTCAAAATAATGGGGAATATAACATATATTTTTTATAAAACTGATCCATTTTCTATAATAAATGTATTTTAGGGTCCAATAAAATATAGTAGTGGTTGATGCATGAACGATTCATAATAATTGAATTTATTGTATACATTTTTTTAATAAAATGCACTGCTTCTAATGATTTTTATTTTTAATACATGGTTATACACCAGATGTTTTATTCATTTTTTTCCAGACTCTATAATTTATGGAAAATGATATAAAGGGGTAATAGATAATATGAGTAGGAAATGACACTTCATTCCATGAAACCAAAAAATAGAAGGTCCCCCACAATGATCGATGATCATATAACACTTCTAGGGAATGAAACTATAGAAATAGGGAGAAAAAAAGCTTTCGTAGATGGATAATGAATTTAAATGATGTGAAATAATTACAAAAAATGAAATAATTAAAAGTAATGAACCAAAGAAACTATGTGATGTGAAGAAAAGTTCAGGGAAAAATCCCTGAGCATGACATGTTATGGAATTCTTTCACAATAAGTAAGTTTCAAATACATCTAGTTATGATCCTTTGATAGGATATTATGGGATTTGGAGATCTTTTATGACCCATAACCCACTTTTACCAATTTTTCAACCATCCTAAAACCCATTTAATGCTGCCTAAGCCCTAGTAAATTCTATTAATAAGATGCCAGAGTACCACTCTATGGATCATTTTAGAACCACCACCAATAGGGACACAGACAATTGTTGTCGTTATGCCTCAAAAAGAATTTTTATTTTCCTACCTTTTGTGAATATCATGATTGGTGTGATTTTTCAAAGAAATCATAATAAAGGGGGTTTTAATATTTAAGGTATTTTATTTTAATTTGAAATTCATTTCGTTCTTTTTTCACTACCCTACTTTCTCAAATTTATTCTTCAATTTTTAATTCATGAACATTTCATGATCAGTGAGGGAGTGATATTTTCAAATTAATTGACTAGTGAATGATTCACATCATAACCTTTGGGGGATTATTTTATATGTATAAATATAGTTATGAGTTACCAAGTCATTGAATACCCAAACAAACATGAACATTCTCCAAAACAGATCATCAGTTATTTTGGGGTTGTTTACAATGACAATTTGATTCAGCTAAACCCGGATCTGATTCCCATGATTGTTTTTTATTTATTTCAGGACAAAAATAAATCATGAACCAATATTTGACGTTATTGAGATAGTTTTTATATTTTTATAAAATAAAAAAAATTAATCACCTCGCCATTCAATAAATTATTTTTGGTTTCTTATATTAAATTGTTAAGGTTTATTTTATCAAACTAATATTTTATCTAACCCTGTCTATGTTAGTTTAACCTCAAAATTTCATATCCTATATTACCATATGGTTTAGTGGTTTTTTTTCTTTAAATATTAACTTTATAATTATGGTAACCCAATGGTAATTAACAATACCCTAGGGGATATCAATTCAATAGCATGTTATTCCTCCCTTGGTGAATATGGATGCTCCACATGGTTTATTTTATTATTCATAACCATAAATTACTGATTCGGCTTCATCATCAAGCTTTCAACTCCGAATTTTCTCATATTGGAAAGTCTATCATTGCCTTTTCCATTACAAACATTTTTTTCAACGGCCCTTCTATTTCTAAACCTTTTTTTCTTAGATAATAAAACATAAATGTTAAAGTTTAAACTATTTTAATTACTATGATAATAGTTATAATCAAGGATTTAATACTAAAATTTTATAATATCTTGATTATATATTATTTTACATCAAACAAAATTTCAAAAAAATAAAAAATTACATTAGTTTTACATCCTCAAAATAGGTTCACATAAATCATATGATCAAATTATATTTCCTATGAGTGTCAGACTAGGTGTGTAGTTAGGAAAATTTATCATTCATCAGGTACAGATCAAGTTAATACTCAACCAACTAATTCAATGTTATTACCCCATGGTAGATTTTTTCTAGAGCCTATATATTCTTGTTTATAACCAAACTTGGATCTCATTTCGAAGAAAACCCCACACTCTATAAATCACCAACATTTATAAGGTTTTCTTAAATTTGGACTTATCCATAGGTATTTCACTAATTTTTTCTAGTCTCAATTCCTATAATTAACAAAGAATAAATTTTATACCAACTATGGTAACATTATATTTTCATAATAAATTTTTAATATAACTTGATTATATAATATTTCATTGGAAGATCACATAGGTTCGTGTGATGTTTAGTGTATTTGAAACTAGGAACATAATATAAGAAGTACATAAAATAAATAATATCATATTAAAATACTCATTTAATTAAATTGATGAATGTCTTGTCATGGGGCATATAAAAACAATATTATTACTGAATTATAGTATAGCATTAAACCTAGGTATTCTCCTAAAGAGGAGTGAGAAAAAAACATTATTCAAATTTTTTAAGTTTATTTTATAAAAATAACTTATTTATTTTTTGGGTTATGAATTTTGAGAATTTATATAGAGTATTGATTTAATGTATTTTAAATAGTTTATTAAGATAATGACAAGAGCATGATTAGATAGATTAGTGTAATGCTATCACAATTTTAAATTTTTTCGAATTCACCCACAATTTTCTAGTAAGAGAGAGAGAGACTCCTTTATCGATTCCTCTCCCTCCCTTGAGTAGTTATTTATAATGAGGTTATCCATAATTGAAATATTAAGATGGCCTACCATCCATACTTTGTGTTTTTTATAGCGAGTCCTCTTGATTAATTATGAAAATACTTGATTGAGTATTTTTGTTCGTTAATAAACAAATAGTTACAACTAATAATTTCTCACATGTGCTGATAATCATCGATTATTAACCATCCAACCCTAACTGGTTCCAATATATGGAGACCAGAATTCATTGGAGGGATATTTGATCATCAAAAAGGTTAATTCACATTAAAATAATCTAATCCTAATACCATCACATTTTTATAGAAAATTCAATATAATAAATGAAACTAGAAAGAGAAGAAAGAAATTATTTTTATTCAATTAAATAAAAAAAACTCAATCATAGAAAAATGGTTCTATTAATTCCCACATACATAGATATTTATTATCCTCAAACATGTAATGGAAATATAAATTAAAGAGAAACATTGTGTTATCAATATTCAAATACCAAATAAATTAAATTTAATGATTATAAATGATGGATTAACCTTTCTAGTTTCAAATAAACATAAATTCTACTTCGCACTCTTTAAAGAGACTAATCAACCCAAGTATTTTACTTTTTCCCCTTGAAAAATAGTGGATATTTTCCTTTCATTAATCCATATATCATAATTCATCATTATCAAAAATTATAATTTATTATTAAGATCATAATGGATTCATTCCTCTCATCACTTATAACAAAAATTCATGTATACTTTTGTTCATTCCATGAGTAGATGATCGTTTTTTGATAGGCTTTCAATGGATATGGATTTTAAAATTTGAAAAGAAAAAATTCACTTAAAATAATTTGGCCTTTTACATTAAGATTATGATTACTCTAAGGATTAATTTTACAAGGGATTTATGTTTAAAACATTAAGTCTCAAAAATAAGATTTATCACTAAATCATATTGTATGATATCAGAAAAAAAATTCACAGAAAATATCATTTTTAAATTGACAAATCCCACCTCCCAGAACTCAAAGTAAGGCCAAGATTATTGTAATATTAATGAAATAATATCTCCTTATTTATTTTTTCTCTATTTCTAATTTTCTTTCTTTTTAAAAGGATATTATTTTAATAAATATAACATCCAACACATAACTCTAGATGATGAAATCATTGTTCTAGAAATGGTGATTTATGATTTTACATAACAAAAACCATTATTTTTTCATTACTTTCATTATATATATAAATATATACATATATACATATATATATATATATTTCTCAAATAAGGGTAGAAATAGAAGTAAAATGAATATAACATGATCTTTTCCCAATACCATAAATAGTGCCCCCATAGTTTCTCCTTAGAACGTAATAAAATGTTTAAGCTAATAATTCCCTCACCCCCACAATTATTTATTAGAATATAATTCAATATAAATAGATAGGGTATTAATGGATTTAAATGGATTATAATGTGGATCATTCCTATTGAGTTCATCCATTTACTATATGGGATAAAAAATGATAAATGTAAAAAGTGGTCTCAATGATAAGGTCTTAACAATTAAAATTTCAACAACCATGTTAAATGTGGTTTTTTATAGTCATATATTTGACAAGTTCCAATGAAAGATATAGATTTTGGAGTGCCTAAATATCACTTATGAAATGTTATTAGATAATATAGAAAGTATTATGCTTCAAAATCCTCTCAGTTAATGGATATAAAATTTGGTACAATCAATCCTGGCATGAAATAATAATAACTAATAAATACACACAAATTTTAAAAATTTAAAGTATGGAAAATATAGAAAAATTTCATTTGAATGAATCAAACAACTTATATAAATAATCATTCTTCAAAATTTACATCCAAAGTTTCTATATATTTAGTTAATTTCCCACTTTGACTCATTCAGTCTTATTAACATAGAAATCTGAGACATGGAATCATGGAATTATTATGAAAATCATGTCTTACAGACTAGTCAAGTAAATAAAGAAGAAAAATTATTATCATAAAATGTTATTTTAAATATAAAAATTAAATTTAAAAATAAAGGAGTCAAATACAATATTCGAACTCATACAACCCTTTGAAATGATTATTTAGTCGCGTTGCGCATGATTTTGTTTTTCACAGTTCTATTTCGCATTTTATATATAGGAAATTGTGATTTTATGATTTAAATTCCATTTAGTCATTATAATAATCCATTTTTGTAGCATGAATTCTATATTGATTCTTTGTGTTGGATTTTAAAATTTTACCAACCATAAAATAAGAATAAAAAAAGTGCTAGTTCTGGCATATTCACTTATGTGTAAATAGGAATAAGGGGAAGAGTAGCCTAAAAAAATAATTGGTTTCCTCCTAGAAAACTCTTTTTTAACATTATTGTATTGAATCAAAAAATTAAAATTTGAAACATAAATCCTATATTACAAGATTATATCCCTAAAACATAATTACTCTAGTTTCTACAATGAATTTAAAATTGACTATTTATATAAGAAAATTTAAAATCAAATTACCGCTTTCAATAAAATATAAAGGAATTTTAAAAATTTATGGGTATTTATTGGTTATCTAGAAGAAGGAGTGTAATATCCTCCACGGTTCTTGATGTATGCTCCAATATAACTTATTCATCATGTTCCCATTTTCAGTGAATTGGTTTTCTTCTCCTTCTTTTTTGATCTACACATCACAAAAACGGTATACATGAATAACCATAAAAGATCCTTCTATTATGGAATTAAGTTTAATTGGAATCAGTTTAAATCTAGAGTTCAATAATAGAACTTGATATCCAGTGTTAATGGTTATTGGTTGAATTATCTTGTCTTAGGTCTACTTGTTCTTTATTTTTATATCTTCAAATTTCAAAAATCCTATATCCTAATTTCCTCTAGCTCCTGTAATTATAATATTTTCTCATTATTAGATTTTCCAAGTACAAAATTCATTTCTCTCAAGGGCTGGTAGGATTTTTGTTCCAATTACATTGGTAAGTGGAAGCTCTTCACAGAAATCAACCTATAAGGTCTATTTCTGATGGGTGTCTTATAAGTTGTTTTATAAGCCCAAAAGGTATGTTATAACCTTTGGATACAATCCTTCATGTTAGGTATGACCTTATTTTCTCTAATACCTTTTATTTATATATTGAAAAAATCTTGGATATTCATTTTTAGACGGTAGGTTGTTGATTTTTATGAAGTATCATATAATTTTTATATAGTTTCTCCATCCACCTATTTAAAAAATGAGTTCCTTTTTCTCTGATGATAGCTTATGGTACTCCAAACATATAGAATATGTTTTCCCTGACAAAATTAAAGACATCTTTAGCATCCTTAGTCTTGGGGGATTTAGTTTTCACCCATTCTCAAGAATAATATAGGGCTAGAATAATGTAAGAATTAAATAATACCTTTGGGAACTGTCCCATGAATAATATTCCCCACACTTAAAATTTTTCAAAAAAGGTAATTGTTTTTTAGTAAATTCCAATAGTTTTGATACATTATAAGAAAACTATAATTTTCACAATTTTAACAAAATTCATAATCATATGTGAATAATATTGACCAATAAATTCTAGATTATAAAAACATTTTTAGTTGTCCTATGAGGTCCAAAATTTCCTCCACAAGAAAATTTGTGATAAAATTAAAAAATTGATTAGATTTCACTTACTGGTAAGAATGTTATTATGATTTTTTCATTGAAAATTTTCTATAGGAATGGATCTTTACAAATATAAAATCTAAATTCTTATTTTTGGTTATCATTTTGATGAGAATTTAGTTCACATGGTACCTAATATGTTACCATGTAATTGAAAATTTCAAAAATACTTGCATACTTCACCTTCCACTATATAATGTTCTTCTACAACTACCAAATCATTGAGTGGGTACTGATATGGAGTTTCTACTTTATCAGTGTGGGGTAGTTGACTTAGACGATCAGTGGCCTGATTTTTATGACCTTATTATCTTTAATTTCCATGTGGAAATCCTATAATAGAATCATCTAATATACCATTCATGGATTTGAATCAATACTATTTATTATATAAATTAGATATATATGATAATAAAAAACAACATCTTTAGTTCCAAGAAAAATATATCTAAATTTATCTACTACGAAAACTACTACATGGAACTTATTCTCAGTTGTTGTGTAGTTGATCTGCATGGTATCAAATTTCATTGATCTGTAGGATATAAATTATGGGTTTCTATCAAATATTTGTGAGTTGGATTCTTCGATGTCTTTTTTCATGAATCAAAGTGAATCTTGAAAGGATAGTTTCGGTTGGGCGGTTCTACTATTGGTGTCATGATTGGAATTTTCTTTAATTCATAAAATCCCTTCCTGCAATCATTGCCAACATTAAACCCATCATCTTGTAATATTGATTTTTAAATAATGAGATAAATCTTACTAAATCCATTCATTAATCTTATATAAAAACCTTCATGTCCTAAAAATATAGAATGGGTTTCAAACAAGTTGGATATGGAAATGAATTTATTACTTCAACCGTTGAATTATCTACCTCAACTCCCTTTTCTAAAATTATATACCGCAACACTATTATTTTTTAAACAATGTAATAACATTTTTCAAAGATTAAATTAATATTTTTATCAAGGAATTATTTCAAAACATTTTCAAAATTCCATAAGAAATGATCAAACGCATTATTGAAAATAGTGAAGTCATCAAGAAATACCTCCATACACTATTCAATGTCTTCTAGGAAAATATGTACCATACACCATTGAAATTCACATAGGGTGTTTCATATCCACAAATGAATCTTGTTATAGGTGAAAGTGCCAAAATAACAGGTTAAGGTCATCTAATCCCAGTCTTTTGTTTCATTTGGTACCGGGAAGTATCCTAAGAAACCCATCTAAAAAGAAATAATGATTTTTCTCTACTAAATTCTATAATTTTACTTATGGATGGGATTGGAAAGTGGTATTTTGGTGTATCCTTGTTTAGCTTCATGTAATCTATACACACTATCCAGTAATATTTCACTCTAATGGGAATCATTTAATTTTTCTCATTCATGAAAATGGTCAGGCTAGTTTTCATTGTGACAACATGGATTGGGATGACCCACTATGAATTATAGATTGGGTAAATGATGTCACTTACTATCAATTTTTTCACCTCTTTATTAAAAAACTCAATGATAATTGGATTAATTCTTAATTGATGCAATCTAATTGGTTAGGAATCACATTATAATGTGATTTTATGAGATTTTAATCTGTGGTTGATTATGAGTATATCACATAAACTCTATCATGTGTCTTGGAAATATCTTCTTTGAAGAACAGTTATAGTTTTTCCTAGGGTTTCAGATGTATTGTTTTCAATGATCACTAGTAATATATCTCCTTTTATAGGGTATACATATTTTAAATCACTTAGAAGGGGATTTAATTCAAGACTTGGGGGTTATTCATGGGTTGATATTGAGTTGGGTTTTCCCACTTCCAATGCTTGGTTATCTTTTATCATGTCTATATGTTTTAGTAAATTATCAAAAAAGTCATAAGTAACCTTATCTTCTAACATGAAATTGGGATTTTTGGGTATTTGGGTTTTGATATTTTATAATGAAAAATTATCCCCTAACACTAATAATTCAAGAAGCATACCTAAATCATCATTTGGTTATATACCTTATTTATAGAAGATCACATAATGTGAATGATTTCTTGATCGGTTCTTCATTGCATCATATATGTTGAAGTGAATAGTTCTATATCTAAGCTCCATTATAAGGGTACCTTCATGGAAATTGATGATTGTCCTTTTTGTCTTCATAAATGGTCTCCCCAAAGTGAAGGGTGGGTGTATTGGAATCCAATATTCTTCCATGTTTATAATATAGGAACCAATTGGTAAAATCAGTCCTCTTAATTTTATGAGTACATGTTCAACAACTCTAGCTGGGAATATTGTTTATCTATTTTATAATTGGAACAACACACTTTTTGACTTCAATTTTATAATATTTAAAGATAAAAACACTAAGTGGTGCATAAAATTTATTAATTCATCAAGATTACACAAATCATCAATAAGATTTAAGGAACTAATCATTTACAGAGTAGAAAATTTCCCTAGATCTTGAGAGTTTTGTGCTATT
Source organism: Viscum album (assembly GCA_963277665.1). Taxonomy (NCBI): domain Eukaryota; kingdom Viridiplantae; phylum Streptophyta; class Magnoliopsida; order Santalales; family Viscaceae; genus Viscum; species Viscum album. The sequence continues at coordinate 1,684,737,018 of OY728141.1, read as the reverse complement.
GGTGGTGTGACTAGTGGTGAGATGTTATTCCCTAAGTTAATTCATTAATTATAATCAATTATTATTCGATTCATGAACATATCCTTGATAAATTTTACATATTTAGGGATTATTATGATTGATTCCATCATAGGGATGTTTGTCACACCTTTTTGAAAGGTATCTTGAATCTCTTTTAGAATTCTGTCTTATTTCACTTTCATGGAATCAGTAATCCTATAATGTAATGTGGATAGTTGTCCTTAATCTCCATTTTATATTTTCAATGTCATTTTTGTTATTCTATTTTGAATCTTATTCTTACTTTTTAAGGCTTCTTATTCTATTCTGTTTAATTTTCAGAATTCTTCTCTGAATTGTCATCCTTTCATTGTATAAGAGTTTATATCTTTTTTTCTATTTTTTTAATCATGTTTGAACTTTACTTGGGATTTGGAATTGTTTTAGAAATAATATTTCTCACGTTTTTGTCAGAAATTCCATGATACTATCGAACTTATGGTCATATTTTTTACACAGTTCCTAAACACGTCAATCTATACTATTTATTGGTTTTTTAGGAACTTATAGAAGTTTTATAATAAGGTCAATATTAAAAAGTTTGTGGTTTAAATGATTTTTTTGGTAGGGAAGGTAATAGGGTAGCTAAAATTATGGTGGGTTTTGGTATTTTTTCTACTGGAAGGGGGTGATTAGAATACAAGTTTTGATTGAAAGATGTCACCTAGTATTGTATGTCTTTTTATCCTAGTTTGGAATAAGTTTTGTCTTTCTATGGATGGTTTTTTTTTAATTTACAAGGATGAAAGGATATATCACCACTTTTTGTACCCTTCAATTCTGTGCATTGGTCATAAAAATGATTGGTAGAAGAAAATAAAGCACATACTGAAGATAGGGCATATTTTTTACTCGTATGGTTCATAGAATTGTTTCACAATAAACAGGTCAGTTTGTAAACATTTATTATAATTAATGGTAATTAATCATAATTTTTTACCTCATATACGCCTCTTGTGCATGCACCACTAGTTCTGAAATCACTTTCTTTTAAGCAATCATTTGAATCAGACCTCTATCTTCTACTGGTGAATTTTATATCATGGATCCTCCGAATGAGGCATTAAATAGGTTTTGATCATTGTTGAGAAATAATTGGTAGATGAAAATGAAAATTTAATGTTCCTCAACTATTTTATGTGGGAGTCTAGAATGGATATTCTAGAACCTATCATAGTAATCATAAAAAGTATCTTCAGTCGACTATTGGATAAAATATATCTCCTTTCTGGTTGTTGATATTCTGGATGCGCGGGAAAATATCTCCATCAAGAACCTTTTTAAATTCTCCCAATAATTAACTTATCATATTTTTATATTGTGAAACCACACCTTTAAAACCCCCTCTAGTAAAAAGGGGAATTCACGCCACTTTACATTCTCTTCTGCGACTCCTTGGGGAATGAAACAAAAGCATACATATATGAATTTCTGGATATATCAATTCATGTCTTCTTCTGCAAGACCATAAAATTATGCAATAACTTTTATTATGTTAATTCATAAATCAAAATAATTTTCTAAAGAAATAATATCTCAATGAATTGGTTTATTAGTGAATTTTGGTGTGCATATATCGCATAGGGCTTGGTTGGGATTCTTATTCATTATGAAAAGTTTAGAGTGAAATCTAGGAGTGTCACTTGAGTCAAAAATAATTATTTATTCAATGTATATTTGAAAATTTATTTTTATTAATTGAGTTACTGTTCTTTCAATTTTAGGATCAAAATAAAGTACTTGTCTTTTTAGACTACAATACATTTAATGTTAATTTTTTTGGTCTTTTCATGGAACTGTCACCTCATAAAAATTCCAAGTTTTACATAAAACTTGTTAGGGGACATGGAAGAACAATTTTATTACAGGGGTATATTATAAAAGTCAACCTATAAAGTCTCTAAAAGTGGAGTCCTCACAAAAACGTTTTGTCGTTATTTTTTGTTTCTTTTAGGAAAAAAATGATTTATGACTTGGGTTGTGAATTTTTAGAATTTAGATACTATAATTATTTAACATGTTTAAATTATTTGATTAATATGGTGACTTTAGTGAGCTTGGATAGACCTAGTGTAATGTTATCATAGTATTCAATTATTTATGATTCTTCTTTTGTTGTCTGATAAGACGGATATTCTTATATCTCTCCCTCTCTCCATCTCTTGGTTAGAAAGTGATAGTGAAGAAATCCCTTATAGAAATGTCAAGTTGGTATACCCTCATTCCTCTATGTGTGGTGTGGTAGTGGGTCCTATTGATTAATTAGGGAAATCCCATATTGGGTATTTTTTTCCTTAACAAACCAACAGTTCTAACATGAAATTCCTCATGCATGATGTCAATCATCAAGAACTCACCACTCAACTATAAACAATTCCAACATGTACCGACTCTAAATGATTGGAGGGATATCTAGATCATAGAACAGTTAAATTCAAATTAATATAACCTAAACCTAATACAATCGCATTTCATATTGAAAACTAGAAGTTATATATTGAAATCAGAAAGAAGAACAAATAAAATATTTCAATTCAATTCAAGAATTTGAAATAATGCATAGAAAAATACGTCCCAATTCTTCATTTCTTGATCAATCCAAATACCTAACCCTACATGAATGTGTAATAAAGTTGATTTCGGAGATGGAATGATTCACAAGATTAAAATAATATATATAAGGAAGAAAAACAGGAAAGAAAAGTAGTATAATTTGGCCATCATCTAGAGAATCCCCTCCCAGATCAATCATTTATGTGATTATATAGCCCTAAATTTATAAGGATTTTTTAATCCTCGAGTTGGTTATTCAATCATAAATAGTATTTAATGTCATCACATTCCATGTCTGTAAATATATAGTCAAATAAATTGAGATTCCCTCAAATACTAAAAGTTTGAATTGGTCATTATTTCCTATTGATGGTGTGTTTATTGTGTAAAATATGGTTTTATTTCATTAAAAATAGGTCTCCTCTTCTTAAATATAATTTCCAAATAAACATACCTAGTAAGTAGTGGTTTTACATTCAGAATAGTGTGTAATCCTATCCTCTTTAAGAACTTACAGTGTAAATTAGAAACAAGATGTAAACCATTTCAGAGAATGAATCCGCACTAATCACTTCTGCATATTCTATACTAAAAGAATTTCATTGTAAAAGTGTTTTACCACATATGAGTCTCTTATCATTCCATCCATATATTTAATAATTTTCATTTCATTAATGTTTCATGTTTACATTCTGCAGTAGCTTTAATACGTCTCCAATATTTGTTATATCTTCAATACGCTATGTTGAGTTGTGCCTGTGGCTCACTATATTCATATATTTTTTTCATTTTCATTCAAACACTTTATCTTATGATAAATCACAAAGAAATTATGGTAGGGTTAATCAATTAATTTTTTTAAAAAAAAATTCATTTCATATTAAAATATATAATCATAAAATGATTCATTCATCAATCCTAGTTCACTTCACTGCATATAATTTATTTGGGACATACATCAAAAGGAAATTATGATCATAAAGCCTAGTAAAGGCATAAAAATTGAAATATTAAGTATGTAAACATGGATAATTCATGAGGTATAATAATAAATCATGATAATAAATACGTGAGACATAACATAAGAGCATGTTCATAATTACATGAGGTATAACATGGAAATATGGGTATAATATAAAAAATATTCATTCATAAGAATATCACTAAGGTTCATCACTAAGGTTTCATAAAAAATATTACCAAGGTTGTTCAAAAAATTATCATAAAACATTAGCACAACATGATTCCAAGGTATCACAAACTTATCATCTCTTGAACTTAATTCCTAACCAACGCATTAGAACACTATCAAGTTGCAAACATCATATGTTTAACATTATGTGTTCTATATAGATCATATATCATAAGAACTTATATAATTTATTTAACTTATAAGTTTAAAATATGGTTTTTTCCACAAAAATACAACCAATAAAATAATTATAGTCACATCTATATGAATACCATTGAATGAAAGTAGGTTTGGGTATTCAAAATAAAAATGTATGACATGAAAAAATGAAATAATGATTTCAGCACCACAACGATTATAAAATATGGAATATTGAATGGGATTAATGAGAGAGAAATATAGTATCTCATTAATAGAGAATAATTTCGATAGTAAAGTAATAATATTTAACAAGTGATATCATAATAAATTGAAATTCAGTAGGATTATTTCCAAGGAAGTGCATGAATAAAAGGAAATTGGAATAAAATCCCTTACTTGAAAAGTTTCATCCTGAAGCTTGAGAAGAGATCATTAGAACATTTAAACACCTTAAAAAATATATAGAGAGATAAAATATGGGTAAAATTTGATTAATGGATTTATAGTGGAGAGGAATGGGTGAATAGATAGGTAATTATAGAAAAATATGGGAATTTGTTTATTAATTTATAAACGTTGGTTTCATACTCTAAGTTATAAAAAAATACAAACCATTGGCCATAACATGGTTTTACTCAGTGGTATTTTCCAAGGGGTGGATTTTAGCATTTTATTATTTTATGATATGCTCCCCCTTTAATATAAATTTTTGGAAGCGTATAAGATTCTTATTCATAATATGTTATTTTTTAAAATTACGAATATATTTTTAGTTTTGGAAGAATCATTTTAGGTTTTGAAAATTCATCTTTTTACATAAAAATACAATATTTTATTGAGAAAAAACAATTTTTGTTAGGATAGAAATTATAGTATTTATTATGTTACTTTCAATTCATTTTGATGTCATAATACTTACCATATTTAAATATCGTATTTTAATTTTTACCCAAAAAAATTGATCATCTAATAAAATTATGAAAAAATTACTATTGGATAATTTTTATGTGATGATTTCAAAAATTAAATATATTTTTATTAAAATTAGTTTATAAATATATGAAATTTGTCTTTTATATAAAAAATTTATTCAGTGGAAAAATTGTTTTTATAACATAGACAAGTTTGTAACCCATAGAAATACTAAATGGGATTGTAGAAAATATTTTATTACTTATATAAGAATAACTATTAAGTTTTACAATTTTTTTGTGAAAATAAACATTTATTATGAATTAGTAAATTTATCATAAAACTTTACTTTAATCAAAATTACACATATATACATTCCAAAGATAAGATCATGGTTTCTTTATATTAAAAATATATTTTATCATATTTATACACTAATCAGGTGAACTTTATCTTTTGTATATGGATTATACACTAAATAAATATAGGATACATATATCCACTATTTCATTTTTATAATAACTTACACCTTAATAATACTTAAGGTCAACATATATAACCCTTTATCACACAAACATAAGTTGTAAGGGTAAGGTGTGTGATAGTGGTACTTCCATGTAGGGGTTTAGATAATATTTATATGGTGGTGATCTCCACTAAATTGAACTTCCCATGTAGTCGATTCCACTAGATCCTCACTTGTTAAATATCTACCTTGGTTTGGTTAGTGGTGATCCTAGTGACACGACCTCTATCTCAAGCTTGGGTAAATGGGCTTCATAAGGTATGATACTACTTGTTGAGAGAATCATTTCTCCATTATGAATCAATTACCTCTCCCTGTTACCCCAAATGTATAACAATCCCAATAGTCACTTTATAATAGTTACATTTCCAATGGTCATAAAACCCAAAGGTCATATTAATGAATGGTCAGGTAATGGTCATATCCTAATGTTAAATTTTCCCATTACACAATGTATATACTCTTTCATTCTCATAATTCGCTATCCAATACTTCACCTACAATGGTTTTATGCATCCCTTGATAATTTATATCATGTTCATAACAAATATTTTAATTCTTTCCATTTTTTATGGATGGATTGATTTTCATGGGAGAACTCAAGCCTATAGAGTTTATATTATTTTCATAATTATTCTTTGGAATTTTTCTCCCTATACTGTACCAAGTTGGTATTGTCGGTATTATTTCAAGATGTGTAGTGCGATGCAATATTCTTTCAATGTAATTATATTTTAAAATATAATAAAATATTAATAATGATACGTGATATTCCTTACAAATAATAAAATTAAATTTTGGTTCATTACAAATATATCCATCCCTCTATACCAAGGAAAAAATGCATTCTTTTCCATTAGAAGAAAAACTTTCCAAGTGACATTATCTAAGTGAACATGATACATTTTCTACCATATCTAAGCCACACCTCAAAAAACATGGATTTCTAAGGACACAAAAATTCAATATATAGTCTTTACCAACTAAAAGGAAACTTCAACCTCATCTATCCATTCTTCTACCTTGGGACCCAACACCCCATTGAAAAATTTAAACACTCTTTTTCATTGAAACTTTATAGAACTTCATCCTTTTATTCCTTAATATTTTTAATGTAAAATGATGTGAAAATTCTCTAAAAACAAGAATTCATCACAATCATAAAAATAAAAAGGTTATTTCAATCAACTAAATCGCAGAAAAATAGAATGTAAAAACAATTTGGAGATGGAATCACATTCACTTTTATACCAATTCTCCACCAAAACAACTCAACCTTCATGATAAAACCCCATCATGTTTTTTATCAACATATTAGTTCACCCTAAAAAATTTCCTCATTTCTCACACACTACTAACAAAGAAACCATTGGTAGAACAAAAATCATTAAAAAAACCTTTTTTACCCACCAATAATGTCTACTAAACACAAAAGAAAACTAATTTAAATCATTAAAATAGTTCATAAATATGTTCCAAGGAAGAAAAAACTAACTTTACATCAATTTCTGCATGTCATTAAAAAGTATTAACATGTTAATTTCTTTATAATTAAACTTTCTTTAGATTAATCTTAAATAAAAAAAATATCATTTCAAGACATAACAAATTTATTTTAAATCAACAAACTCAATATTGTAGAATTGAAATAAACAAAAAATACTTCTTTTAAAAACTATTTTCCCTAAACATACATATAAATTTTTTATATATTTTATATAAAATAATGAACCAATAAAACCATTCCTAAAACCCCGCACAAAACCTTTTTGGAAAAACTCTTTTAAATTCAACACAACTCTCATTGAATCAAAAAATCATCAACCTCATTCATTATTTAAAGAAACATATTCCCATTAAAGTATTATATTATTTTACTAGTGAAGTAATAATTATCAATAATCCCTCAAAAAATAGAAACACATCATTACATTATAAGGAAATAGTCCTCAAAACCATTAGGTTCAAAAATAAAATAATTTCAAAAAAAGTATTTCCATATAAGAATGCTTAATAACTCAAAAAATTAAACAATTTAATTTATCATGCATAATATGATATAATATACTACCCTTATATTAAAGAATTAAATTTAACATGTTATATATTTTATCAATATTTCTCAACAGGTCACATGAGAAATAATTAAATATATTATGATCTTAAACATGCTTTTCATGATATTTTATTCTTTACGACTATATTTCTAATCATAGTATAACTCACATATCATAAAAAGTGGAAAAAGAAATTATCAAATCAATAAACCTTAAATTTATACTATAAATCAATGATTTATAATTATAGAATTGTTTTTTATTTAGTTATATTCTAAAGGTATCAAACTCTCAAATCTAGAAATTCTATTTAAAACAGCACACAGAAATATGAAAATATAACAATAAATAGTTAAACATGTCAGAAGTCATTTAGAAAACATTTAGGTAATAACATAAATAAAAAATTTAATAAAATTTCTTGTTTGTATTATGTTCGTTTCAAAAAAATTATTTTTTTTATCAATAACCATTTACCCCCAATGAAATTTATTTCTGATTAGAGCTTCAATTCAGCAACAATTTCATGATTATTTTAACCAATATAAGTACATTAGAAGCATAGGAACACCAATATAAAATAACCAAAACATCAATATAAATAGAAAAAGTACAATCAATATAGGGAAAAAGAAAAATTATCACAAGATATATCATTACTATACCCTTTTCTAATAGTTACATCTTAAAAACTCTCATGTTATCCACATGAATAATCGATGATGATACATGTACCACACCAAGGTATCTACCCTATAATTGGTATAGTATCACTTTAGTGTGTTAAATAATCTTATTTTCCTTATGTCAGATCACAATGACCTAGTTTGCATCCAATCTGGTCTCCCTTGATAACAAAACATGCTACATTTGAATAATATGATTAATTTACTGAACCAATGAAATTAATTACCTATTTATATCCACAAAATTTATCCTAACTCTCAATAAAAGATGTAATACCACTCTATCAATAATATTACCTACTAGGAACCCTATTAATATGGTATCAAAGCTGCATGTGACCCCCCAAACCATCCTTCAATAAGAAACTGGTCACTGGCCAATATCAAGGGTATAAAAAACAATCAGAAAAATCACCCTCATAAATATGAAAGATATTATAAAGAAACCAACTATTAACTCCAACTAAATAATGTATGTTAAGATTTTGACCTAGAAAATATTCATGAAATTTTATATATAAATAAAGGACAATACTGAAATGAAACCAGCTCCTATAGTAGTAACACTAACACCAAATGATTACCATACATAGAACTACAGTCAATCCTGATTACAAAATCCACCCTAAAAATATGTAAAAAATTTACATAGATGATGGCATTGGTCATAAAACTATAATCTGTATGTTCCTCTCTATATTCATTCATATAGGTGTGGAAGAAGCATACTAAGTCATGGTGATTAAATAATAAAATTGACTTGTCACTTATACTAGGTCAACTACCACCCAACCTCATAGAGGAACTCAATCCAAATTTATATATAGGTATAGTAATATAATAATAATAAAAATATATTGAACGGTACTATGCACCCACATTCCAAAAAAAAGTCACCCCACACCATAATAGTAAATGTCCTAGCACTTATATCCCTTCAGTATCCACATAACCACTTACCATATACCACATCACAGCCATAACCATATAACTATATCCTCATACCACATACCATAACTACATATCATATCACCACATCCATGTACTAATTTTCTAATGTTCCATACCCCATTTCCATATAGAGTAGTCATAATGGGAATCCGCATCATGCCATCCTCTTAATAAGCATATCAAGTGCATAACCACATTATTGCCTCATCATCACATCATCGCGTCATCACTACATCGTCACATACCATAAAATTAGGCCATCATGACTCTTAATATTTCTATAAAATAAAAGGATTAAGGGAAAATATTCATCCATTTTTATCACCCACATCTGGGATATTGGGGGTGCACCCAGAACCAAAAACCATGTATGGGCATCAATATCATTACCCGACTTAGGTGGTGATGTGTAAGAAATAAAAAAAACTACAATACTTATATATATTACTCAAAAAACTGAACCTATTGTTCACTTACTACCATAAAAATTCAATAACCCCAACCATCGAGATGTCCTTACCACCTCATAATAATATTTTCTACCACCTCCAACCACAGTTCATTCTAACACTTCCATCAGTACACAATAGACACAATAGTGACTCAACTTCCCATTTCATATTTCATTATAATTTCACATTTCCATGTTATTCAATTAATATAAACTTATATTCATTAATTTCATTAACAATCACTACAATAATTTATTTATATTAATAAAATATAATTTCAATGAAAACTCTTCCACCATCTCATTTATATTCATTAGGAGTTACAACAGAATTATCATATTTTTTAAGTCACCTCTTTATTTAACCACATTACTTTATTAATTCCATCAATTTTTTACATCACAATCCATTCTCATTTCATATAATTTTGTTAATTATTTCATTTCAAGCATATTCATATCCCATGGAAAATAACACTCACAACCACATCATACTCTCTACACCATCGCAATGATAACCGCACAGCCTTCACCACTTCATCTACCACATCAAGATAACCATAACGTGCCAAATCATTTTTTTAATATAATAAAGGCCGATTTAATGGTGTCGGGTACCCAACATACAACCCATCAAGATAACCATAAGAAATCTACCAACAGTACCACACATGAAATTTAATTAGTGAAATAACAATACAATATCAATCACTCAATATCCAAATAAACATTTTCTATCATCTACTCTAAATTAATTTTTGGGAGAAAAAAACAAAACACTAAAAAGAAAAAATATATCTTAGTATCAATTTATTTATTTTATTACAATATTTAAGTGATTCATTTATCCTTAAACAATATTTAAAATCTCAGAAACTTTACTCATAACATAAAATTCAACATAAGTATCAAACAATACCTGAGTAAAAAAATAGTAAATCAAGTAAATCATGCTCATTAAGCTTCCCCTCTAATTTATAATGCTTTTATTAATTAATTATCTCAATTTCATATATTTTCCCAATGGAAAATAAAACATTCTAATTCATCAACAAAATAGTAAATAATAGGATAATTTCTAAATCACATACCTTAATAGAATATTTCATAATGTAACATAAAATAATAACTAGATAAAACATCAACAACCTTATAAGAAACCTTTAATTGACTAGAACACATCATCCCCCATCAATCCCCTGGAAAAAACCTGTTAAATTAAAAAATTAACCTATTTCATATCCTTATAAGAAAAAAATAATGGGGAAAGTAATAATAAAAAGGAAGATAAGTTCACATTATATCACAAGAGATCAATTAAAAAAATCCAAGGTCTCTGATCCATTAATTGATAACTAAAGAACAAAAAAGATGATCCAGGAGGCACATATGGTTCGAGGGTAGATAAAGGAATCAAAACAATGGAGATATATTTCTTGAATTTATTATAAAAATTAAGGTGTACAAAATCATAGTGTGATGTATAGAATCAATGCTGGAAATCCTACCAATACCAATATCTCTATCCCAACGGTTTGAAAACTCTATTTGGAAAAGGAAGGTTTACTAATAATTATGTTTCACTGTTATGAAATGTCATAGAAGAGAATAGATGTTCCCAAAGTTTTTATGAAACTGTTGGGAATATATGATTCGTGGATCTATATCCAAATGGTTAGTGGAAACCATCGGCATATACCATCTATCCCAACAGGTTTTGATAGCTTTTGGGATAGAAAATCCCAAATCCCCCTAAAACAGATTCTCCCCTAAACCATATCTCTACTTGCAAACCTACATCCTACAAAAATCCACCTGGAATAGATCTCCCCTATAAGATATCTCTTCCTATGAACCTACATCTTGAGTTCCAACCAGGGAGATCTCTCTTGCGATCCCTACTTCTCAAGCACTGATCTCTTGCGAACCCTACTTACCAAGCGCTAACCCAAGAGATATTTCCTAAGAACCCTACTTCTCGAGAAGCAACCCTAATTCCTGAGCGCACTCCCTTTTGAATCGATCTATCTAGTCTTCCAACCCTACTTCCAGAGCTCACTTCCTCCATAACTCAACTCTAACATTTTCCACTAAACTAGATTTCTCCATGTTAAGATCCCTACTCCCCAACTGGCGATCTTTCATGGATTTAAGTAGTATTTCTTGTTCCACTTAAAATCGGTAAACTGTAACTGAGTTATGTCTTTGAACACCATTTATTTAAGATTTTTTCATTCGATTTCATTGTAATCTTCTAGTTTTACCCAATATGTATTATGATCCCATTATGAAGACAGGCCATATATCATTTTAGGTTGTGGTTTTTTTGGTTTTGTTGTGATTTATCTTTATATAATAGAATTTATTGATATTAAATACATAAATATGATTAAGAGTTATATTATCCTAGGTATATTAACAAGATTCGGCTGAATGGCTTACTCCTTGACCTGTTGGTTATGACCCCCAATAAGGATTATACATAATAATGTTGCAATCAATTATAGTTCAATAATGATTCCACGTGAGGGAGATTGGTTATACCCCCCAATCAACTGACTTTGATAACAACTAGTTATACTACCCAGTGTTTGATCATCCAAATATGTATGGTCTTACTCCCCAACCACCAAATATCCTTCCACAATTAGTTATATACCACAAAAATCTATATTCCTTGACTGGTTATACACCCTAAATATTATTCTATTCAAGTTTGATCTAATAGTATAATTATCTCTAACAACTCCTGAATAATTCCCCTCCATGACTATATAGGATCCGGTATGCTCATGTAAAGTTCTTTAATACATCAAAAGCAACTTGGAACAATCTTATTGGTCTTGAAACACTCTCTATATCTCAATTGGTTTAGTTCTTCCTCAAATATATGAATACTCGAGAACAATATGCTTCTTATCCTTCAATGTATCCTGACATTAAAATAGTTCTCTTTCATTTATATATGATTTATTGATCTCTCATAATTGTCACACATTTTATGCAAGTTCTTTCAAAATCCACTACTTTCATCATTTTTAACTTTAATAATAAATTGACACAAAATATAATTTGAGTAAAATATTCCATATTAAAAATTTGGATTCTCTATGATCTTCGGTTGTAGGTAATATTTTATATTTTAAATATTCAATAAAATATTCTTGATTTATTCTTCATTGAATCCTGGTTTTGTATTCTCATTAAATTCACCCAAATAATCAGGTGTTTCTTTATTTTATTCCAAAAAAAATACAATTCATTAAACTCATTAGAAATCTCCATGTAAATGGAACCATGCTTCTTTTCATCTTGGAACCTTCATCTTATGACATAAAACTATTCTTATTTCCATTTAATCTTTCTTAGATCACGATCCATATGTATGACCATGATGTTTCAATCCCTAAGGAACTTTTTAGCATCATTTCCAGATTATATTTCCCATTTATTCATAATAGATATTATGAATATCACTCAAATATTTTAATAAAATATAAAATTTCTTCAATATTAAATTTTCTCATACTTTGAAAAAATGTTGGTTGAAACTTATAGAAAACTGAAGCAAGACAATTATGAAATTATACAATGTCACTTAATGAAATATGGATTCATACTTATATTGGGTAGATCTCTAGTAGTATTTCCACCATGTTTCAAATTGGCCACAACCTTATGATTGACCATATGAATAACCTGTTAATAAATAGTGTGTGGATCGAACATGTGAAAGTGACCATGGATTATTGACCCCATGAATAATTCTTGATCTACCATGCCTTTGTAGATAAACTACATGAAAAAATCTTATTGACTATGAGAAATCAACAATAATTGATATTTGATACAGTCAGCGGATCGACCATGTGTTCAGCCTTTAGATAAAATTAGTCTAACATAAATTTACCTTTTCATAACCAATATAAGGAAAATTCTACCTTTTTATAGTATCACAACATTCCTAACTACCTATTATTATATCATTTCAATCCTAGGTAACATTTTCACAGTTAGTTTAATTTTCATATTACCTTCATTCAACTCATGAAATTCTTGGATTACCTCTAAATATGTATTCAAATAAACTCAAAATAAATCAAGTCCTTATTAAACACTTCTCAAATACATCAAGATATTATTAATCAATCCCAAATCTATCTAAATTCTCTCCAAATACATATTTACATATTTAAAACACGTGTATAAAACTCATTGGGAACAACAATATCTACCCCCTTGTAATTATTGTTAATATCCCCATAAATTTTTATGAAGGTAAATATGTATTCTAATTTCTTTATCCTAATCAAAAATAAAATGAAAAAAGAGAATTAGGCTCTTCTCATGTCATCAATCTCCATCAAGACAACCTCGTATCGTTTTATTCTTTTAAAACAATCCTTAATCCACTTGAGATAAGTATGATACCACGTGACTATCATAGAAATGATCAATTAGTTAATCAACCCTACGTTAACATGAGATAGAACTTTGTTGAAAGAAATAGCGTATAAAATAAGGCAATCAATGTTTCCCAAAAAAACCAACTTTGAGGTTCCATTCTCATAACTCTTTCAAATGAACGTTAGTTTGATTCACATACCTCTTCCTCTAAATTTCATGGGACTTTAATGATCTTCTAGGACCTATGTATTCACATATCTTGTTCTTTGTTTGAAAGTATCGTCTCATTTTTTCTCCCACTCAAGGGATTCACTCACACCTCTATTTAATTGAAGTTGAAACACCATAAAAACAACCATATTTTTTTTACAATTATATATTTACATTTAAAGACCCGTAAATTTCATGGAATTTTTTTTCTTAATTCATCGGAATTTTACGAGTCCGCGGTTTTTGACGGTGCCTAATTCTGAGGCTCGGTGTGCCCGAAATAAATTTCTGAAGTTTTGTTTGGGTACGTTCAGTAAACGTATGTGCGGGTTTTTCTATCTTTTGAACCACTGCTCGGAATTGAAATATGAGGGCACCGATGAACTCGTAGCACCGGTATTAGCTTAAGGGGACCTTTACCGCAGTTGCATTTTCTCGAGAGGAGAAGTTAATTTTTGGGGATTTATATTAAATTAAAAAAAATTATTATGCACAATTTTATTGTTTAAGAGTTGGTTATTTCTTAGAAGGGCGAGTTAGAGGTGGGTCCCACACCCACATAACCTCACATGAGAGGATAAAGTGTGGTGGTGCCCACAAGAGCCCCTAACCCTTCAACTTCTCTTAAACTCCCTATTAACACCCCTTCATTTAATTTGAAAACTCCCCTCTTTTAATGTGAACTCTCCACCTGCTCTCTTTTGAATTTTAAACTCTTCAGCTCCTCTTAATTAATGACAACAACTAGGATTAATTTAATGACACATTTAATTAATCTTTGAATTCATTTTAATCGATTTTAATTTCATGGAAATTCTGTTAAAATTGGGTAGATTTTATAATATTTTCTTGGAAAATATTTCTGTGGAGAAACCTCTAGAGAATTATAAGAAATGGTTTCTCTCCGATGAAGAAAAAAGTTCTTCAATGAAGAACAACTCCTAAGAAGAACATGAATGAATTCTCCATTGACGCTTCCCTTCTGACGCACCCCGACGTCAATGGAATCGACGTCCATATTCCGCGATGCCCGACCTCTGTGATGCTTGTCTTCCGCGACTCGTTGACGTGCTCTGCTCTTGAAATCGAGGTAGGGGTTTAGATATAATTTTAATTGAATGAAATTACATCCCATCCTTGGTGAATGCTTGATTTTTCTTCAGCCAATTGATATCGCCTAACACGGAGGGTGTGGGCTGAATGAACACGGCCCGATGACCCTCTAATGATACTTGAATATTTATTTTTGTGGCGACAACGGGAGGCAGTGGTGACCGGAGGAAGCGGCGGCCATGTGTCGGTCGTGAAGAGAAGAACCGCAGCCCACATACGTGGGCCGATCGGCCAAAGAAGAACTGGTCGACCGTAGCAGGCTAGGCTAGAGAACTGAGGCGCCCCCTTGGCACCGCGCTGCGGATAACCACGACCCGCACTCCATGTGCCGCTTCAGCAGGCAAACCAGCTGGCTAGTTTGTTGGAGGTCGCGGCACCCGCAGGTGCCGCGAGGAAGTACAACGGCCCGCTGTGTGGGCTGCTCATACTAGGAAGACCATCCGGCTTCGGCCGGCCGGATAGGAGGGGCAGCTCCGCTCGGCGCCGTCGGTTCGGGAAACCGTGAGGTCGCCCCCCCCCCCCCCCCCCTCCACCCCCCCCCCCCCCCCCCCCCCGCATCGCTCGGCCAGCCGGGCCGAGCCACTGCGGTCTGGGCTGCGCCATGCCGGTCCGGGCCATGCCCCGCTGTGGCGGGCCACGCCCCACTGGGCCGGACCCACCAGCCCACTGGGCTTGACAGGTTGGGCCCGATTCACTTAAATGTGAATAACATTAAGACCGTGTGTCCGATAGATGAACCATCTGCGAAACTGGGACCCTAGTGATGAAGCGGTAATTTTGTGATACTCTAAGTGATTTTTAGAAGACTTTAAAAAACAGTCGGGTTTGGAACGAGTGTATTTCCAACCGAATCCCTGGAACAAAAATGCTAATAACTATCAGACCGGGCGTCTGATTGATGCGCCATCTATCACGTTGGGTTTCTTCTGATGAGACAAAACATCAGGATACATCATCTCTGGACTTCGTGATAGTTAATGTATCAACCCCTTGGCACGAGGAGCAGACCCTCCCTGAATCGAGCATGTTGTGTGGGTAAAACCTATAGCTAGTTGCGACTGCAACAACTACCGTACCGGAATCCTCTGTGAGTTCGACGATGAGGACAATCATATTGGAATCCTCCATGGGATCGACAATTAAGACAACTATACTAGAATCCTCCATGGGTTTGATAGCGATGAATACTATACTTGTATCCTAAGTGAGTCCGATAGTTTGACTTATGTACTTGTATCCTAAGTGGGTCCGACAGAGTAGCTGGTCTAGTATCCTACGTGGGTCCGACAGCTTTGCTGGTCTGGTATCCTACGTGGGTCCGACAGCTTAGCTAGTCTAGTATCCTACATGGGTCTGACATCTTAGATGAATCAGTGACTATATCTGATCATCTCTATCACTATGCGAAAGATGTATACCTGTGCGAGATGAGTCTTGACTTTCAATCATTATCATCGATGGGATTGACTTACTATCCTGTGTGGATTGGGTTGTGATTGGGCTCGAGATTTGGAGCTGAACTGTGATTGATAACTTAGGTATATGTATGGGAATATATCTAAGTAGAGTTGGTTCATACTTATTGACTGTATATTTATTTTGTAGTTCATCCTTCGTGGATTATGGGACACCATCGAGGGTCTCGGGGTCCCTACAAAGTATGGTATACTCACCCCTGCACAGGCTATGCCCGCACTATATTGTGTTGTATGCAGTCGATCGACAACACTGATCGAGGTGGAGAGTTGTGGAGCTGGACGGTACCCAAAGGTGGACCACTTAGTGAGAAGTACACAGAGCGGATGGTCGGACCTGAGGTGATGAGGAGGCCATTTGTACCCACCCATCAGGTGGGATTTCCGGAGTACGACTCAGTGGTTGCTGTTATACTTTACTACAGTAGTACGAGCTTTTCAGTTGTACTGTACTTACTGTTGGTCTTGTATTTCCAGCCCCTTTCCTTTCATCACTTACTTTTGTATTCAGTATTACTTAGTGCTTACTTCTGTTGCGTACTCTGTTATGTTGTTTACTTTTATAAAGGAAATGCCTTCCCTTTTAACAGGATTTACCCCTTTGGTGCTAGTCGCCAGCCCCTGGCCTATGGAAGGTGGGATTGGGGTAGTCACGGCACGGGCCCCGAGGACGGGTCATGAAAAATTGGTATCAGAGTAGTCGGTTCTACTACAAAAATAAATACTCTGATTATTCATTTCAGTGAAGAAACAGTGTTAAGAGTATTGAGTGTGGTTTTTAGTCCAGGGAGCCCAGTGTTGATAAGGCGGCTGACGTATCCATACACCAGGACCCTGACCTCTGATTTCCGACTCGGTGCATGAAAACACTAATTGCATGTGTGTTCCAGAAGTTTTCATTGTGATTACTTTGTGTCAGCTCACCAGGTATACTGTTTGACCGTGCCACACCTGTTTCTTTTTCGAATGGCCCCACGATGGCAGCCAGCTAGGGTTCTGAGTTACGTACGGGATGGTAGCCCAATGAGAGACGAGGCCTCAGAGCAAGGCCCCATCACGGCGAAGGTACTAGCGGTACCACTACCCGCTGGACCACCAATACCACCAGCCCTAGCAGCAGACAGTGCACGCCGCCTGAGTGTGTTGCACGAGTTCTAGTGAGAGAGGCCACCCAGGATCCGTAGAGAGACCGACCCACAGGCAGCTGGGGATTGGTTGGAGGCTATCTTCAGAGTCTTCATATTGATAGGGACACCATCCGACCATATGGTGATCCTTGTCGCGAGTCTCCTGCATGCAGCAGCAGGTAGATGGTGGATCCAGATGCTCCAGGTGCATGACGAGGCATCTTTACTCTCGACGGACTTCAAGAGTGTCTTCCGCTCGAAGTTTGTTCCAACCACCCACCGTACGATGCAGATTCCGGAGTTACGTCATCTACAGCAGGGTAGCATGATAGTATATCAGTACTCAGTGAGGTTCACTGACCTCTCACACTACTCCACAAATATGGTACGAGACCCGTTCTTCAAGGCCTGGACATTCGAGCAGGGATGGAGGCATGTGATCAGGGCTTCGATGATTCCCCTCAGCATCCTGACACTGGAGGGGGTGCTGGAGCGAGCCCTTCTATTGGAGAGTTTTCTCAGTGATCAGTCACCAGTGGTGAGACTCACCGTTGGACGACACGTAGCGGAGTCTTCTACAGTGGGAAGTAGAAAGTTGACGCAGAGGTCTAAGCGGACCAGACCATCACGTGGGAGACCTTAAGATACAGGTTTGGTTGTGCGAGGCACATGAAACCGATCCAGCTATACGAGGAGCGGGCAGTGCTATGCATGCGGTGGGAAAGTTCACATGGTTCAAGACTATCTGGCCCGTCATGCGGACGAGCAGCAGATAGTAGAGGGACCTCCCAGGCAGAGGAAGAGGTTCGACCGTGGTGGTCCACCAGGAGCAAGCGGACATGGTAGAGGATCCGGCCGAGCAGTGGGTGGTGGATGACGTTTTAAGGCTCTACCACCACCACCACCAGGAGGTCTACCATGACTACAGGGAGATGGCGAACAAAGGCGGGCTCAGCTCCAGGAAGTCGAGGCCTATGACCATGGCGCACCTAAGATGATTCGAGGTACTATCTTTGTCTACTCCACCCTTGATGCAGTGCTTATAGACATAGGTGCGAGTCATTCTTTTACTTCTGCTGCCCTTTTTCGGAGCATGAAGATTCCGATAGAGCCATTGGCTCGATCCTTACGGATAGAGACTCCTATTGGAGCAGACTCGACGACTACGCACTGGTGCCAGCAGTGTGAGCTTACTCTAGGAGGCGAGAGCTTCGTCTGGGATCTTATTGTAGCGACGTCGAGGCCTTACGAGGTCATCTCGGGTATGGAATGGTTATCTACAGTTCATGCTCAGATCGACTGTATTAGGCGCAATGTGTGCTGTGTCTGCACGGATGGGAGCAGGGTCACCTTCACTGGAAAGAAGGGATCCTTTGCAGCTCAGGATGGACTTACGCAGAGGTGAGGCCAGCCGATCACACATCGGTTGGATAGTATCATCCTTGGAGTAGTTTATGTGCGGAGTCCGAGTTTTCCTATTGTGGGGGATCAGTATGCCGATGTTTTTCCTGGCGATGTTCTAGGACTACCACCTCATGGAGAGGTAGAATTCTACATAGACATGTACCCCGTGACATCACTGATATCTACTCCAGCTTATTGGATGGCTCCTGCCGAGCTTCATGAGCTGCGGGTGCAGCTGGAGGACTTGCAGGGGAAGGGATTTATCTGACCCAGTGTTTCACCCTGGGCATCCCCGATTTTGTTTGCCAAGAAGGCGGATGGGAGCATAAGAATGTGTGTCGACTACCATTTCTTGTATTAGGTGACCGTGAAGAACAAGTACCCACTTCTGAGGATTGATGACCTGTATGATCAGCTCAAGGGAGCGTGATGGTTCTCAAAGATAGAGCTCAGGTCAGGATATCACCAGCTCAGAGTTCGAGATGAGGATGTGCAGAAGAAGGCCTTCAGTTGTCAGTATGGACACTACGAGTTCTTGGTTAGGCCCTTCGGCGTAACCAACACACCAACAGTGTTCATGAGTCTCATGAGTAGGATCTTCCAGCCTTACCTCAATTGATTTTTCGTAGTCTTCATCGAAAACATACTGATTTACTCAACTACTAAGGAGGAGCACGCCTACCACTTGCGTGTTGTACTGGATACACTCTGAGAGCACTAGAAATTATGGTAAGCTCTCAAAGTGCCAGTTCTGGATTCAAGAGTTTCACTTCTTGGGACACGTCATCTTAGAGGCTGGGTTAGTAGTGGATCCAGTGAACATCGAGGCAGTACTTGATTGGGAGACACCCAGAAGTGTGACGGAGGTGCGGAGTTTCTTGGGTCTGGATAGATACTATCAGAGATTTGTTCCAGACTTCTCGAGAGTTACCGGACCACATCAACTTTGAAAAAGAAGGGGAAACCCTTCATGTGGTCAGATAGATGTAATCAGAGCTTTCAGAAGCTGAGACAGAGATTGACCAGTGCACCCATCTTGAGGCTACTGGAGGAGGGCGTTGGGTACGTAGTATACTACGACACATCAGGGACCAGACTCGGGTGTGTCCTAATTCAAGAGTGATCGGTTATAGCTTATGGTTCTCTTCAGCTGAGACAACATGAGAAGAACTATGCTACCCATGACCTGGAGTTAGCAGCACCAGTCTTCGCCTTGAAGATGTGGCAGCACTATCTGCTGGGCGAGCACTTTACAGTCTACTCTGACCACCAGAGTCTAAGGTACATCTTCTGGCAGAAGTACTTGAACCTGAGATAGCGGCATTGGATCGAGTTCCTCCAGGACTATGACTTTGAGATAGTCTATACTCCTAGGAAGAGTAACATTGTAGAAGATTCTCTCAGCAAAATATCAGGCATTCAGCTGTTAGGAGAGGCAACGGAGCAGCTGGCCTCGTTACAGATATCCTTTGTGGATAGAGATGGAGTATCCTTTCTACAGTCTCTCACAGTCACCCATCCACTCCTTCAGCAAGTCATAGAGGCACAGCATGAGGAAGTTTACTGTGAAATGCGATGTGCTCAGATATCCTCAAAGTAGTCACCTGATAGATTTTTTGAATTAGGGGAGCACGCATCCTCTTCAGGGGACGTACCATGGTACCAGTTTCACTACAGGAGGTGCTGATGAGGGAGTTCCACACTTCCCCTCTAGCTGTACATCCCGGAGTGGTGAAGATGTATCAGTACCTCAGACGACAGCCCTGGTGGCCTTGTATGAAGAAGTCTAAAGAAGTGTTTGTATCACGATGCCTCACTTTTCAGCAAGTAAATGCAGAGCACAAGGTACCAGAAGTATTTCTACAGCCTTGAGAGGTCTGAGAGTATAAGTGGGATGGGATATCCATGGATTTCTTGATGGAGCTTCCACGTACATCTAGAGGGCATGACTCTATCTGGGTGATCATAGACCGACTCACCATGTCGGCCCACTTCCTATCAATCAGAGAGAAGGTCTCAATAGAGAACTTGGGATGCCTCTACATTCATGAGATTGTACGGCTTCATGGTGTGCCATCGTCTATCATTTTCGATCAAGATACTCGATTCACTTCCTGGATATTGAAGGGGTTATAAGAGGCTTTTGGGACGCAGCTACGTCTGAGCACCGCCTTCCATCGTCAGATGGACAGTCAGACTAAGAGGACTATTTAGACTCTCGAGGACATGCTCTGTACATGTGTCCTTGACTTTCTTCATAGCTAGGAGGATCACTTACCCTTGGTGGAGTTTGCGTACAACAACAATTACCACTCCACCATCAGGATGGCCCCTTACGAGGCATTGTACGGCCGACCTTGCAGATTATCTCTATGTTGTAATGACCCAGGGGAGTCATCACTTGTAGGACCAGAGATGGTTCAGGCTACGACAGAGAAGGTGCAGATCATCCAGGAGTGGATGAAGACTGTACAAAGTAGATAGAAGTACTCTACTGATAGGATATGGAGACCACTGGAGTTCGAGGATGGAGACTAAGTTTTCATACGGGTCTCACCTCGATGAGGACTACAAAGATTTGACAGGGGCATCAAGTTATCTTAGTGCTTCATCAGACCTTTCCAAGTCCTCAGCAGAGTAGGCCAGGTGGATTACCGCCTAGCCCTTCCAACTCAGTTTCACCAGGTGCATGACGTCTTCCACGTATCTCAGTTGAGTAGATACGTGCACGACTCATCCCACATCATCGACCATGGGGAGCTAGACATCGATGACGGGGAGAAATTCACAGAGGTCCCAGTGGAGATCATGGATTGACAAGAGAAGGTCCTACGTGGACAATCGATTCCTCTCGTGTGCATTCGCTGGCAGCACGGTAACCTCTAAGAGAGGACATGGGAGCGGGAGGCTCAAATTCGTATTAAGTACCCCCATTTGTTTCCCCAGTGTGTGTTGTAGCTTTATGGGGATGTAAATCTCTGTGGTGGGAGTAATGTAAAGACCTAGAAATTTCAAGGGAATTTTTTTTCTTAATTCTTTGGAATTTGAAGAGTCCACAGTTTCTGACGGCGCCTGATTCCGAGGCTCAGTGTGCCCGGAATCAATTTCTAAAGTTTTGTTCGGGTACATTCAATAAATGTATGTGTGGGTTTTTGAATCTTTTGAACCAGTGCTCAGAATTGAAATCTGAGGGCACCGATGAACTCGCATCACCAGTATTCGCTTAAGTGTACCTTTACCGTAGTTGCATTTTCAAAGGAGGAGAAGTTAATTTTGGGGGATTTATATTAAATTAAATAAAATTATTTTACATAATTTTATGGTTTAAGAGTTGGTTATTTCCTACAAGGGGGAGTTAGAGGTGGGTCCCACACCCACATAACCTCCCATGAGAGGATAAAGTGTGGTGGGGCCCACACGATCCCCTAACCCTTCAACTTCCCTTAAATTCCCTATTAACTCCCCTTCATTTAATTTGGCAACACCCCTCTTTTAACGTGAACTCTCCACCTCCTCTATTTTGAATTTTAAACTCTTCACCTCCTCTTAATTAATTCTAACAACTAGGATTAATTAAATTTCACATTTAATTAATCTTTGAATTCATCTGAATCGATTTGAATTGCATGGAAATTCTATTAAAATTGGGTAGCTTTTATAATATTTTCTTCGAAAATATTTCGGTGGAGAAACCTTTGTAGAATTAGAATAAAGGGTTCCTCTACGATGAATAACACCATTATTCAATGAAGAACAACTCCGGCAAAGAATGTGAAGGACTTATCCATTGACGATTCCCTTTGGACGCACCTCGACATCAACAAAATCGAAGTCCGTATTCAGCGATGCCCGACCTCCGCGATGCTTGTCTTCCCCAACTTATTGACGTTCTCCGCTCTTGAAATCGAGGTATGGGATGTGACATAATTTGAAGTGAATTAAATTACATCCAATCCATGGTGAATTCTTGATTTTTCTTCGTCCAATTGATATCACCTAACACGGAGGGCGCGGGCCGAACGAACACGGCCCGACGACCTTCTGATGATACTTGAATTTTTATTTTGGTGGTGGCAATGAGAGGCAGTGGAGACTGGAGGAAGCGGTGGCCGTGTGATGGTCGTGAAGAGAAGAACCATGGCCCATATCCACGGGCCACTCGGCCAATGAAGAACCGGACGGCTGTAGCCAGAAGGGCTGGAGAACCGGAGTGCCCCCTTGGCGTCGTGCTACGGAGAACCGCGGCCCGCGCTCCGCGGGCTGCTTCAGCGGGTGAACCGGATGGCTCGTTTGCCGGCCGGGTTGATGGAGGTCACAGAACCCAAAGGTTTCACGTAGGAGGAAAGCGGCCCGCTGTGCAGACCACTCATGCCAGGAAGACCGACCGGCTTTGGCTGGCCGGATAAGAGGGGTGGCGTCGCTCAGCGCCGCCGGTTCTGGAAACCGGGGGGTCATGCCCCCCCCTGCATCGCTCGGCCAGCCGGGCCGAGCTGCGGCCATCCGCGGACTGGGCCACGCCACGCCGGGCCGAGCCAACCCCCCTACCGGGTTAGACCTGCCAAATCGGGTTGGGCCGACCCGCCAACCCACTGGGCATGACGAGCCGGGCCCGATTCACTTATATGTGAATAACTTTAAGACCGCGTGTCTGATCGACGCGTCATCTGTGGAACTGGGACCCTCATGATGAAGCGTTCCTTTTGCGATACTCTAAGTGATTTTTGGATGACTTTGGAAAATGGCCAGGTTTGGAACTAGCGTATTTCCAACCGGGCCCCTAGAACGAAAATGATAATAACTCTCAGATCGGGCGTCTGATTGACGCGTCGTCTGTCGTGTTGGGTTTCTTTTTACGAGACAGAACTTAGAGATACATCATCTTTGGGCTTCATGATAGTTGATGTATCGACCCCTTGGATCGAGAAGTAGAACCTCCCAGAATCGAGCGTGTTGTTTACAGAAACCCTAGAGTTGGTTGCGACTTCGATGACTAATGAACTGGAATCCTCTATGGGTTCGACGATGACGAAAATTGTACTGGAATCCTTTGTGGGTTCGACGATGATGAAAACAGTACAAGAATCCTCCATGGGTTCGATAGCGATGACTACTATACTTGTATCCTCAGTGAGTCTGATAGTTTGACTTCTGTACTTGTATCCTGAGTGGGTTTGACAGAGTAGCTGGTCTAGTATTCTACGTGGGTCCGACAACTTAGTTGGTCTAGTATCCTACGTGGGTCCGACAGCTTAGATGAATCGGTGACTACATCTGATCATCTCTATTTCTATACAAAAGATGTATACCTTTGTGAGCTGAGTCTTGACTTTCAATCAATATCATCGATGTGATTGACTTACAATCCTGTGTGGACTGGGTTGTGAGTGGGCTCGAGAGTTGGAGCCAAATTGTGATTGATAACTTAGGTATATGTATGGGCATATACCTAAGTAGAGTTGTTTGATACTTTGTGATTGTATCCTTATTTTTTGGTTCATCCTTCATAGATTATGGGAGACCTTCTGGCGTCTCGGGGTCCCTACTGAGTATTGTATACTCACCCCTACACGGGCTATGCCCGCACTACATTGTGTTGGATGCAGACGATGTACAGCACTGATCGAGGTGAAGAATTGTGGGGCTGGACGGTACCCAGAGGTGGACCATTTGGCGAGAAGTACATGGAGTAGATGGTCGGACCTCAGGTGCTGAGGAGTCCATCTATACCCACCCTTCATGAGGGATTTCCAGAGGACAACCCAATGGTTTCTATTTTACATTACTACAGTTGTACTAGCTTTTCAGTTGTATTATACTTTCTGTTGGGTTCGTATTTTCGTCCCCTATCCTTTCAGCACTTACTTTTGTATTCATTATTACTTAGTACATACTTCTATTGTGTACTCTGTTGTTTTGTTTACTTTTATAAATGAAAATCCTTCTTTTTTAACGGGATTTACGCCTTTGGTGCTAGTATCCATCCTCTGGACTTTGGAAGGCGTGCTTGGGGTAGTCACATCATGGGCCTCGAGGACGGTTCATGAAATTACACCTCTCATTAAGTTCTATTAAAGTTAGCATAGGTACAAAATAATAATAAGGAATAAAGGTACCTTCTTTGTTTCTCAGAGGAAAAACTTAGGCTGATTGTTTCCTCTCACACTAGGCTATGCTTTCCTTCTAAAATCAATACTTAACTTATTATTAATAGTTGTAATTTGATTTTTTCTTATATCACTTCATTGAATAACCTCCTCAAGTGAAATAAGTTTCTTATATGTTAAAGAAACAACCTTTCTTGATACTTTTTTCTACTTCCTCCAGAATATTTCTTAGTCTAGTAAGATTATCAAACAATTTGCTGACACATACCCTGATAGGCCATCACATGAATTTTCTTGTACATTAAAATCTATTTTTTAAATTGTTTCTCATGAGAGATGATTTATTCATGTGTAATCACTAGTTTTCCATTAGCTATTCTATATATATCTTCTTTATCTAGTTTTTTTGGAAAACTCTAACTTCTCTAGCCAAATATTTAAGCCTTCCATCTTCACATTCTTATCTTCTTTAGGTTTCTCTTGTATCCTTTTGAAATTCTCGAAATTTCTTCACTCCAACATTTTAGCTTTCTAAATTTCATCTTGTTTTACAATATAGGGAGTCTCGACTAGTAGACTTATCATGAAATCTGTATCTATATGACCATCACGTCCACATCCTTCACACACTAATTACAAACACACATAATTGTTTTGGTTATATAGTTGTGCTTTAAGGTCTAATCATTACTTCATTTCTATATGTTTTTATTCACATTTACTCATCGGGTTTTCTTCTTCCAAAATATTTTATCCCCTTCCTTTGAATTTTAAGATTTTCATTAATTTACATGTGATAACAAATTACAATGGTTTATGACTAAACAACCAGCATCAAAAAATATATTATGAACCACCTCTTCTTTTCGTGTGAAATATATCCAAAATTAATTGGTTGTATGCCTTGCGGGTATTGAGTGAAACCACCAATATTTTGGAAACTTCTTGGAGAAGAGATCTGTGTGTATCATCTCATATCCACCCTTGATGATATAATGGGGTTTTTGTGTGATTTTTACTCTCCATATTTTCCTTCATTATTTTTTTAAATATGTATATTAAATTGAAACATAATAATTACAAAGAATAGTTTTTGGGTTATGGTATACCTTCCTCATGGAGAGTCTTTCAATTTGATTTGTGGATGATTTGATAATTTTATTATCACTCAAATGTATCTTCTTAGAGTAATGAATCTCAATGAAATATTGTTAAGAAACAACTATTTTCCAAAAAAAATTGGACGTACACACATGCGTGCTATGTGGAACTGCCGTACACAGGTGATGGTGGAATAAAACGAGGACCACCAAATGGTCGGAAAAATTGGATTAGAATATATGAATTTTATGGAGATGATTTCAAAATATTCCGATATCATTCCCATTCATCTACTATCCTATAGACACCTTCCAAATGAATTAAAAGATAATTTTTGGGGCCAGATATTGGTAAGAAAATCTATTAGATTTAATTTTAAACAATTATGGTATTTATATGAATTAATATTTTGGCGTTAGTTGTGTTTTTTTCCTGATGGTGAGGGTGTTAAGCAACTAGGAATCATTGAATTAGGTGAGTTGTGGAGAGTATATAATCTTGAGATGTATCTTGGATAGTGTGCTAGATAATGCACAGATTTAGAGCTAACACCTATCATGGAGTATTGTGCAATAGATCATTATGGGAAAATGATTATTCATTAAATGAATATCGCATTCGAGGTATTAATCAAATTTAGGGGTTTAAATGAAAATACTCATGTTTTTCATTAATAATTTATTTTTTATTGTTTACTTTTTTTTTGGAATCCTCATGAAAATATTGATGCCAAGAAATACCTACACACATTGGGATGAACTACGCTACCAGATCATGAGAGAATGTGGGTACGATAGTCATTTATAAATTTTATTTAGAAATTTTACATTAAATTATAGTTTCCTACATTAAATTTTATTTTACAGGGGGTATAGAATATTTATGTATGAGTGCCCTGAATGAAACTGTTTTTTTCAAGCTGAAAGAAAAAATATTTAACTGCGGTTAATAAACCGATGCAACAGCAAATTGTAAGTTTTATTTTGTTGATTTCAAATATTAATATATATTTTTTATTTTAATAGTTTACTTATATTTATAATGGGATTATTTGGAGTATCTTTATTCCTAGGAACCTAAAAACATTGGACCAAATGATCACCTAAGTCATGTTTTTGGAGATGAGCACCATGGTAGAGTACATTGTCGTCCTGGGAAGAGTATAGTCCCAATGAGGTATTGGCTCAGTTCTGGTACCAGATGTAGTACCACTGAGTTGGAAAATACTATTTCATGGGCATAATAGGATAAGACAAAGGCAGAAAAGTCCAAAAAAGGGGCACACATGTGGAAGAATGGGCTAAAAGGGAAAACGCTGAATTTATGAAATTGGTAAAATTTTTATTTCTAGTACATCCATATGAGGCCACTATAGCTTGTGATGAATATATTTAATCAATGTGTTCATTATATAGTGAACTAGGTTGTAGTTGTAGTGGTGTTCATGAGAATAACATTTCTGGAGGTGATGATGGAAATGATGATGGTGAGGAAGTGGTCGAGGACGAGGAAGGGGATGGGGATGGGGACAGGGACAGGGTCGAGGTAAAGGATGGGAAAGGGGATGGGGATGAGGCCAAGGTAGAGGATGAGGCCAAGTATGGGGATGAGGTTGAGGATAATGATGAAAATGATGATTACAGTGATGATAGTGATGGTGATGAGAGACGGATTGATCTGTTAAATTTTTGGCTGATATTTTTGATAGTTGATGTTGGATGATTTTGTGTAACTGAAATGGTGTGTCTTATGTATTTTAAATCCTATGTTATTAGTTTATTTTTTTCATTATGATAATGTTAGTGTTTCATGTCAAAAAAATCCATGATTTCATTTTTCATGAATGACTGACAAAAAACATTTTTAACATAGTGAGAGATAATCGGTTAATTATATAAGAATGTGATTTTTACCGTAATTCTTGGTTGATGAAGAGAAGACATGATGTGAGATAAAGAGACCCATATAAGTAACCTAAATTGATACAATGAAGGATGATAAGAGTAATAATATTGATCATTGTTCCTATGAATTTGAGGGTGAATATGTTTTTGTTGATCTAGAAAAGGTGGAACCAAGATTTGATACAGTTGATAATAATCCCAAGGGTTACATAGTGGCATGCATATTTCTATATTTGTATGATGATAAATTAGAGAGATATATGTGTATATAGTCAATGTTTACATTGTATAAGTGATCCAAACATGTATTAAATCATCAGTCTTTGTATCTAACTAAATACCTTGTTAACATAGTGAGATATAGTGGGTTGATTATATAATTAATTGATGTTTACCATGCGTCTTGGGGTAGGCCCAAGTTTTGTGAAGTAATTTAATTCAATCAATTTTAATTCACCCTTTAGTATGTCAAATATTAGAATAAAATAATTCTACTTCATTGGTATCCCCCTCTTCTATTTCATCATGTAGTTCACTCTATAAGTGTAATGACTCTCGGAAGTCTTCTAGAAAAGATGGAGGTAATAGTGTAAATTTCAGCTTTTCATTATAGTAAATCCCCTTTATTCCATCAATATCTTCATCATCTGGGGACTGTAATAAATTTTTTTAATCAGAGGCACAAAAAGAAGGGTAATTAAGTTTTAGTTTAGTTTAAATTTGTTCATAATATTTTACATGTATTCTAGAACAACTAGTTCAATAAGAAGATCCTATAACAAATATCAACTCATCCTCTATTTAATGAAATGTGAGAATAATAACATGCTCTAATACCTTGGATAAAATCATCAACTCGCTAATTTTAAGTTAAAAAATGGATGGATATAATAGTAATGATAGAGAATGTGGATGAAATCACAACCCCCACACCTCAGCTTCACTATCATACAGAACCATAAAATAAATATTGTAATTGGAACACGTAAATTCAATAATTTGATTATGATTAACCTTATACCACCCACAGTGGATTAACTACCCATAACCATGGATGTTGATATCACTAAGACATCACAGTGGTTGATGAAAAATGAATAAATGAGGGAGAGAACAACAAAAATGTTAAACGAATGAAGAAATTGAAATTAGCAATAAAATTCAGAAAACATTTAAAAATATGTAAACTAATCAATCCAAGGTCAATGTTTAAGCGGATGGTGGTCCTTAGAAGTATTTTTCATGGAACAATATCATACTGATGGTTGTTGATTTCATAGACTCGTGAATAGGATACCCTATCTTGGGGTATGTTCATGTGTTTTATCAGTGAGGATTACTACCCATCTACATTACAGATGATTTTAATGTTGGTTATTAAAATACATAGACAAGGGAGAATAGAAATATCCCATTACACAGCAGGGTTCATAGACTTCATGAGGTATTTTAATGAAATGTTTCTAGATTACTATCTTAGTTATTAGATGTTTGAGCATGTAATAGATATGAAATATGATCTAGGAAACTGATTTTATACATCCCCATCATGAAAGATATTCTTGATCATTCCCCAGTGATAGAGGGTTTCCATGAAGAATTATAGCTTGATGATAGAAAAAAATTATTAGCATCATTTAATAAAAAATATCTGATAGGATATTTCTATTAGGGGTGGTTTTCTTCACATTTCATCTCTTAGAGGCATGAAACTAAGGGTTTCCTCATTAGTATCATCTATCCTTATTTATTATTTTTTTTCAAATCACTTATAATATTTGTATATTTTTTATACTTTATGACATAGTGGTTCTACCTAGGTTATGGTTGACACATGCGTGTTTGGTTTGTTTCGATTATAAAATGGTTTATAATGATGTTTGGGAGATGAGTATTGAATTTAATAACTCTTCTGTGAAATTAATATTTGTATTTTAAAATTCATGTTTAGATTTAAATAAGGATTCACCTTATAAAATATTATTAACAGGGCTGTTTTCATTAAATAAAAGAACATGGTTTTTTAAGAATGTTAATGGGTTTTTGATTTCTAAAATTTATTTGGAAAGTGGAGAGGGGGTGAGGGTGGTATGTGCAAGTGGGGAGGGGTGTGAAAGGGGGAGGGGACTGTGAAAGGGGTTGTGTAAGTGGGGGAAGAGTGTGAAAGGGGGAGGGGGCTATGCAGGGGGCTGTGCAGGTGGGGTAGGGGGTGTGCAGTGGGGAGGGGGATGTGCAGGGGAGGACGCTAGGGGTGAGGTGGGGAGTGGGTCTTCTGCATGTGGGTAGGGGTGTGCAAGTGGGTGTGCATGGGGGGAGGGGTGTGAAAGGGGGAGGGAGCTGTATAGGGGGAGGCTGTTGGTGGTGAGGTGGGGAGTGGGGGTTGTATAGGTGGGGAGTGGGGAGTGTGTATCTGAAGAGTTGAGTTGGGTGAACATATTCATCATTATATGGGTTCATGTGTTTCAATTTTATGTTTCTTTCTTCTATCCATATTCTCAAGGGACTAGTAAGAAATACTTTTTCATATTAATGTCAGATAATTTATGGTCCACCTAAACATCAATCTTCCATTTTGGGATTTTAGTTGGGTGAACATATTCTTAATTGTATTGGTTTAGATGTTTCCATTTCAGGTTTCCTTTTTTTATCCAAATTTCTACAAGGGACCATTGAGAAATACTTTGTCCTATTAATGTCAGATATGTTTTCTTCCACCTAAACATCAGTCTTCTATTTAAGGGATTTCATTCCAAGGAATTCTGTCATTTAATTATGATTAGTTATTATAATATAAATAACATTGGCCAATTTAATTTCACTCAACTCACCTATGCAGGAATGCTGGCATGTTGTCTCTCTCTAGTAGATTAATTTTTTCATGCTTCTTATCTCCTTCATGATGCATGTGGTTAGATCTCATTGTGATATGAGTGCTCCACCTGAGTCATAAACAATTTTTTTGGGGACTCTTAAACACCATACATAATAGTGTAAGTCCCAATCAATAGCACAATAGTAAGAAGCCTATGTGACACATAAGAGGGGATAGACTCCAAAGGAATATCAACATTAATGAGGCAAATGGATTCAAATCCAGTTTACACCTAACCATTTTCTGTTCTATTCACATCCCCTTAATGTTGTGTAAATGGAATGGGGTAGTCACCAGGATAACCATCCTCCACTTTGAGGGTTCTTACCTGACAAGATTTATAGATCGGCTGTGCATACTGCATCTCCTTGCACAAATTATAGATGTAATAAAAAGTATGGGTGTCACTTGGGTGACCATGAGAGTCACCCTCATGTCAGTTATCAATAGATTTTGTGATGTGAACATCCTGTAATGATGTTTGGATCTCATCAGTAGAGGTGGTGGGCTGCCCAGTTTTTCATTCATTGTCCGCAGAGAATTCCCCTATCTTATCAACATATGATGGGCCAGTAATGTCCTAGAACATTAGATGAAGGACTGGAATAATCTCATTCTTATTCCTCCTTTATCATTTGGAATCTTCATATCCTTTATTGTGGCATAAGTTACAATCCTTTTCCCTATTAAATTATTAGGAAAAATGACCAAAAAACATGCAATTAATGCAGAACATTGGCTTACATTCATATTGGATGAAGAGGTTGATGATTTAATCCCTTGCGGTTAATACCACTTCTTCCATAAGCATGTTGTACATATAAAAATATAAAATAGTTATCATATGGTTCCCAAAACATGGGTTTTTAGTCTATCTATCATCATAACAGTACACTATCCAAAATAAAAAAATAGAAATATTTGAGGTACTTGGCTTGATGATGTCCCACTGAAAGTCATCCGTAGTGAAATCATATAAATTTTTATCCTTTTCTCTAACTCATTCTACTAGGTATCGACTCATTAAGATTCCAAATATCCTTTCATAGATAACTATTGTGAAAAAGTTTATATTTTGATGATCATTACCATAGAGTCAAATCCCATGAAATGATACACATGATTAAAATTGGGAATGTCCTTTCATTGGCTTTAGCAGAGTCCAAGACCACATCTTTACAAGAGTTTCACATGATAAAATAACTATCCTACATAGAAATTTCTGAAGTACCCTTCACATTGAGTTTTATTTTTTTCCATTCTTGTTTGATTGTTATTAGAAAGTAACATTTCTTTTGAAACAATGAATATATTTCTCATTGGAGAATAATAAAATATGAAACATTGTATAGTATAATTAAAATTCAGAAAATATATATGTGTCAGAAATGATGCAATTTCCATGGATAGGTATAAATTTTGAGCTCAAGTGGTATGTTGTGATTTTCAATGTGGTGTAGTTTTGATAATGATACCATGAATAATTAGATATGAATGAATTCTAAACATTTGAATTAATCCTATAGTATTCAGTATAGTACATTCTTATGATTTTTTAAATTATGTATGTTTTATTGTAGTGTATTTCTAGGTGTTTTATTGTGAAATGGTGGGGAAAACAGTTGAAATGATGGGGGAGTTTTGTGCATTCTATGGGAAATAGTGTAATTCTATGTATTCTTTGGGAAATATAAGATAATAGAAAATATTTGAATCCTATTTGAATTATTTGTATTCTGTCTATTCTGTGCTTCGTTCTTTGTATATGGAATTCAATGTATTTCTATGTATTCTATAGTGAGGGAATTATATGTATTCCTTGTTTGTGCTTTGTGTATGGTATTGTACTATTTTCAAGTTTCGTATTAGATTTTTAAAATCTGTGTATGGTATTGTACTGTTTTCAATGTTGTTTTGTATCATATTATTTATTGTATGGAATATTGGAGATGGTATTGTCTGTTGTATTGAATGATGGACCTGCTCTGGGAAAAATAGTGGGGTCTATTGTACTGAATTGTATAGGAACTCTATACCATGTTGGAGTTTCTCTGGGAAAAACAGTGGGGGCCTTTTGTACTGAACATTGCAGGAACTCAATACCAACAATCCATAAACCGTTGGTATAGTTTGAAGGGGAATTTATACCAACAGTTATTAGTAAACCATTGGTAGAACTTTATACCAACGGTTTCTAACCATTTGAAGAGTTTTTAGGAAAATTATCTACACCAATGGTTTATAATCAGTTAGAATATATTTATGCCAACATGTCTCAAAAAATTGTTGATGTAGTTCAATTCAAAGTGGAATATACCAACAGTTGAGTTATAACCATTGGTAAAGTGCTATACCCATGCCATTACACCCAAAGCTTATTAAAAGAGTTGGTATAAAATATACTGATGGTTTTATGGTCTATAAAAACAGTTTAAAATTGTTAGTATAACTTTAGTTTTCAGTAGTGAATAACAATGCAATAAGTTTGGTTTAACTACATCTCTAAATACCATAAACAAACTACCCCATTCTCCCCCATTTTATGAATTCAATAAGCATTCAATATTGATGATAACAAAGAAAATTGTGGAGAAACAAATATTACACATGCATAAATTGGAGGACCTTGTAAATTATAGTGTAATCTTTGATCTCTTTCAATATCCATAATTGTCTCCCATTTTCAATTCAGAAGTCGCCTGATAACGCCATAGAAAAATAGTTATCATCAAATCACAATCCATTAACTAGAGGCAGAAAAAAATATCACAACTCACCCTATCACAACCCCTTGAATCCAGACACATCGATAAAGGAAAACATTTCCATCTAGATCCATTTAATAAAAAACCCGAAGATAACATACATTTTCAAATAGTTATTTTCACTAAAAGATAAAATTTCATATAAACTCTTCTTTTCTTCCACCATCTACCTCTATCTCATTCCAAAAAATACCAACACCAAAAGACCAACTCAGTAGAGGACCAATAAAAATATATGACTTCAAAATAAGTTCAGATATCACATGAGAAAGAAAACTCCAAGGGAATAATAAAAGATAAATTAAAGGTGAAAGGAGTCTCAACCAAACCCCATCATCATTAAAAGGATAAAAACAATGAGATACAATTCTAGAGGAAATAAGGATAAAACATAGGACTGAAGGAGGGGATAAATAAGATATAATAAAATGGAATTGTATTTAACAAAATCTAGTGAGAAAAGAATCCATCATGGAATCAAATTAAGGGATAGTTCATGGGTGATAGTAGAGGAATCCTTATCTGGTTGTTATATCTTTCTCATTCCAAGGTTGACAATGAAGTCTCCAATTTAATTTTGTCTTCATTTTTTCAATAATGGGGATATTAATATCATTATTTATTAGAAAATATTTATTTTGTTGTAATAATTATATTTCTATCAATTAAATTGAGGATAATTTCCCAACATGATGAGAAAAAATTGCAAAGATTGATGATTTATTATAGGATTGTAATTTGTTTGTGTTTTCATCAACATAACAAACATGATTTAATTATGTTCTAATCATGTCCAAATACATTGAATAAAATTATAGACACTTTTAGGCCATATAAACTCTAGAAATATATCCTTCTTATCAGAAATATTTTTCATATAATAATATAAATAACCTAAATACCTAATGAAAAAAATTAATAAAATAGAATAATCCATATATATTTTGTTTGAAATTTATAATTCAGTAATGATAAAAAAAAATATGGTAGTATCTATATATGGTATTCGCACATTGATAATGTATATCTCCTCTAAATATAATTTTAATAGTAAAAAATATAGTCATAACAATCATCATCGTGAAAAACGATGAGGGAAATATCATCTAGAAATGAAAAGGTATTATTATAATTTCATATTGAAGTTTTTCAATATCAATTTTGTTTAATATTTACTCAAAAAGTTTTTGGAAGAACGTGAAAAACTCAATTACTACTTTTATTATTTTATCAGGTAATATGTTTCACAATTCCATAGTTATTAATTGATCCACCATAATACATGAGTTAAGGATTTCTAGTATAATTAAATTTTTATTTTTTAAGTAAAAAACTTCAAATATCACTTAAATGTCAACATTCTCTTTCAAAATTTTCAATATTCAAAGGAAAATCCATTTATAATTTCTTAAAAAAAAATTAATGCATGATACTTATCAATATCAATTACCCATAGATTATACTCTATATTCATTTCTTCTTAGTCCTTATGAGAATTTAGGTTTTCCATTGATTTCCCCATCTCATCATGTATTGGAAAATTTTCATTGTGCCAACTATTATTTTCAAAAAGGATAACATAAATATTATAACATAACAACTGAAATTATGCATAATGATGTGTGAATAATATACTCTATTTATTTTAATGTTGTGTTCTAATTGTATCTAATGATATTAGAATTCATTTACTACTATTGTAAAATTTATGGTCTTTACCAAATTATATATCAATATTTGGTATGTGTAACATTATTTTTGGTCCTGATGACAATTTTGGTGGTGGATTCAAAACAGTTTATCCATTAAATCAGAACTTGTTAATCCAAATATATTTTAGATACATCCAAAAATCACCAATGACCCAAGAATGAAGATTATTTATATAAGGAAGTATTTTATATTAAAAATCAAATATGCAAACTAGACATGGTAGGATAGTATTATAATTCAAATCAAATATGTTTTCTAATCCAAGAAAGTTACTAATGTATCACATTATTACAACATGAATTTTGAACATTTTGGTTATTCAAACATCATATATATCTACACCATTATCTTGTAATTATTGTAATTCATATGTAAGATACTAGAGTTATAAATATTTATCTTTCATTATAGTTTTCTTCATTATAATAATAATCAAAAAAATTAAATTATTTTAATTCATACACATCCATAGAGATAAATTTTATGGAATGAAAATAACTCATAATATGATTTAAGTAGTTTATAAATCCACAGATAGTTTAAATCTATCAATAAATAATCCCAAATTCATGTTTCTAGGATTTGAATGGAAATATAGATGTAAAGAAAGTATTTCCATTACTTTTGAATCTATAAAGTGCCTCATTAACTTATCATTTTATTTTTCCAGAGCTTATATTTCATTTTCATTGTGGTTTTAAATGACATGAACAATATGTTTTATCATTTTTTTAATAGAGAGTAATGTAAAACCTTTTAAGTTATTTTATTTTTCGTCTTAATTATTGTAGTATTTTCATAAAAATATTCATCAAGGTTTATCTATTTTCATATTTATGAAAAAAATTACAGTTTTCTCTATCTAAATATTCTCCCCAATATAGAATATAGTAATTGAAACATGCTTGAATCTTTTTATAAATGAGATAGGAAATGTTTAAAACATTATGATGAGTTTTGTGGGACATCAATGTGTATTATTGTAGTAGAAAAATTCTTTGAATCCATTCCAAAAACAATCAGGAGAGGGATCAACAAGGTAAAAACCCATAAAATATAATACCGCACAATCCATGTTTTAAATATTCATTAGTAGTGATATTTAATTAATTCCCTAAGAAACAATAATGGGTTCTTACTTCTAATGGTATCCACTAGCTACTAGAATCACTAAAAACTTTAGTAGGACCTCTTCTATAACATCCCAAGAAAAAAAGAATATGACATTTTCATATTTATTAATATTTTTGAATTAAATAATAATTTTATTTTAAAGTGGATTCTATATTCAATGGAGTATCTGACACGCAACAACGGGTTTCTTTGAAATCTTATGTTGCACACTAATAATATAATATTATTATTTTAAATGGTAGTTAACACCTAGCTGTTTTATTGGTAGGAATTAATTGAACTAACTTAAATATGATAATATATGTTTATTAAATGTTTTTACATTCATCTAATAAAATTCAGAGGCTTAAAATGTAAATGAATCTAATTTGAAGCATCATTTACTTTAAAAGGGCGATTTACCGCCTTTTGATGGCGAACCATTTTTAAATATAGTTTTTGTCACTTTTAAAAATTATATTTTACAAAATAATTTTCATCTTTAGAATTGGGACATCAAAATTTACTTTGGATGAAATTTTGATATTTTTCTAATATTGTTCATTTTTAATGAATAGTGAAAAAATGATGTATTTTAATTCAAAACCACCTTTTAATCTAATTTATTTATATGGTTAGATAATCTTTTTAATTGGTTTTAAAGTGTAAATAGATTATATTTTTACCATTTAACCCAATTTTGGCCATTGTATGTAATTTCACTTTTAAATTGGACATTAACAAGTATTAATCTTTTGATTGTTATTATTTCTTAAAAACACGCTTTTTTGTTTTGAAAATGGGAATTAATTATAAAATTAATTAACGAAAATTCTATATTTTGAATTTGGTAAAATAGACATCATTTTTGAATTCAGAATATAAAATTTATCTTAGAGTGGATTTTTGGAATTTTTTTGAAAACCTTCAATTTTTATGAATAGTGAAAACACTAAGTAGTAGTTAAAAAACTGAATTTTTCATTTATATGATTTTTTACCACTTATGTGAATTGAATTTCAAAAATCCGACATACATGGTTGTCATTAGTAAGTAAAATTCGGTTCAATGGGATGAAAATAAATTTTGGTGAATAGTAACTTTTGCCTTTTATTAACCGTGATTAAAGGTAATTAGGGTAATTTAAGGTAAGAATAATGTTGTAATAATAAAAAATTACATTCAATATTGCCATAACCTTTTTGGATGAGTATTTTCCGACTAAGAAAATCCATGGGTCATTTTTGGGACCCCATGGAGCCACTTGGGTAAGATAATGACATTAATAACTTTTTATTTAAAGTAAAAATAAAAAATGTCATAAACATGTATTGTTTTACTAAAAAAATTACATGGGGTTATATATGTTATCATTTGAACTATAAATATTCATTATAACTCTAAAAATATTTCCGACATCATGGTATTTTTTTATAATTTTTAGACATCAAATAAATAAAATCATTTATGACACAATGATGATGCAGTGTTTACATCATTAATGGATGATTTAAATAAATAAGAA
The DNA here is from genome assembly GCA_963277665.1 of Viscum album. Lineage (NCBI taxonomy): Eukaryota > Viridiplantae > Streptophyta > Magnoliopsida > Santalales > Viscaceae > Viscum > Viscum album. The sequence continues at coordinate 1,684,698,656 of OY728141.1, read as the reverse complement.
GATAAAAATTAAAAAGATATAAAAAACTTTTCCAATTCTTATTGGATTATTTTATTTCGAACATTGGCTACCTTATATTCTAATTTAATTATTTTTGGACCTTTAGAAACCAAAATTCATTATATAATAAAATAATATTTTCAAACTTTCCAAAAGAGCCCCTCCTCTCCCTTATAAAAAGCCCTCACATCCTACCCATTTCTCACACTTCTCAATCACTTGGATCATCCAAAATTTGATCAAATAATCTCCCAAGATCCATCTCTACATCCTAGAAGCCTTAACATAGGCAGAAAGAACTTCAAGAAACCCTTTGGTTAAAACCAAAGCGAGTTACCCGATTTAAAGGTAACATCTTATCTTATGTTTTTTTTGTTTTTTTTACTTCTCCAACCCCGTAAACTCTATTAATTACCTACTTTTATAGAAACAAAAATATCCTGAATATACAAGGATATTTTTATTTGAATTATTTGAGCTACACTTACACACACCTCCATCTAATTGGTAAAGAACATACTATTTCAGTGGACGACGAACTACTGCCTCACGAAACGATGATTGTTCAATTATCTCCTTCCACATCTCATGGTGGCCATTATGATTTCACTATATCTATATATTATATATATTATATTTATTCTTTCTTTATTATTCTGTATTTTCCTTTTGATAGCATACCTTTATGGTTCTCATAATTGGTAAACGCGATAATTTCGTTAGAGAAATTACAAACTATTTCCCCCTCAAAGTGATATGACTCGTTCATACCATACGTGGAACCTATAAAGGATATAATTTATGAAATTATGTAACATATATGACTTACATATGATACTAAAATTATAATATACCTATGAATCACTATGTTTTCATTTCATTAAAATATTAAATAGAAATGAAAGTAGCATTCATGCGTATGTACGGCTTACCGTCTCCTTGAATGGTGCATTTCATTTCTTACCTCCAAATGTTATTTACTATTATAAAAACATATATATACAAAATATATATGATATATATGACATCTAAATTATTAATATCACTTTGTAGATAATGGAATTTTGACTACATGGAAAATTTATAATTATAACATTTTATTTTTTTACTCAAATTACGAACATTGACCAAATGTCCGATATGAGCTCAAATAATTAACTAATTATTATAGAAAGGTAATAAGTAATATAAAAGGAATAATAAACTTGAAAAATATTCTTAATAAAGTATAAATTAACTTAATTGTATTATTCCGGAAGAACAAGGAACATACGAGTGAGTCAAGTCGGACAACAAGGTAAGGGGTTTCTTATCTCACTTTTAATTCTGTGGGATTTCCATTGATTGCCACAAATTTATTGCATGTGGTGTATTGTGTACTGACATTTGATATATATTATAAGGATTCTATTTATATTCATCTTATTCTGTGAATCATTTTGTGGTTATTTACTTTTGGTCATATGACTCGATTGATTACAACGTGGTAAGAGATTATTATCTCACTTTTAATTCCATGATATTTCTATTGCTTGCCACTTATAGAATGTGGTGTATTGTGTACTGCCATTGGATATATATTATCCGTATTCTCTTTATATTCATGGTATTCTGTGGTTCTTTTGGTGGTTAGTAATTTTTGGTCATACGATTTGATTGAATACAACGTGGTAAGGGATTTTCATCTCACTTCTTATTCCTATGAGATTCATGGTATATTTGCCACTATTTCCTTTTGTGTGGTGTATGTAATAACAATTATATTAATATTTGTGTAATATAATTTAATTTATGGGTATTTAAATATTCTTTATATGATCCTTCTTTTATATGGTGTACGTTTCGAAATTTACCAATTCGGTAAGGGAACCTTTCACCCTCCTGTTTTAAGTCATGACTTCCTTTACGTTATGTCTTATAGTTCCAATTTATTATGTGGGGTATTTTTATTCTATATATTTATTACATTAAATTTAATTTTCAAATGATTAGAGACACTTTCTTCTCTCATCAATTGATTTTTTAAAATTTTAACTAATGCTATTAGGCTGCCATGTTTTCATAAAAGAAACCACGCTTTCTCTTTCTTTTCAAGTTTCCTTTTCATGTGGTGCGTCATTAAAATATTCACACCATGATCTTATTTCTTTTTATTCTGTAAATATACTGAAAAATGATCTATTTATGGATGGGATACCCTTGTCCCCACACTTTTATTATTTTCTAAAACCATGTTATATAGCCGTTATGCTGCAACAAATTTGTCTCAAATTTTCTCTCACTTTCTCTCAATATATTCTATTATTTTATATATATGAATACCCATACCGATTTCGTTTCGATTAGTGTTCATAACTATAAAAAATTATATATTTGATTCTGGAATTTACATACATGTGACCCTCACTCCCTTTCCGTGGGTTATAAATGACTTAACGATTTTATTTTTAAGAACTTTTAAAACGTCACAATTTTGAAATGAACCCATTTCTTTTATTATATATGGATTATTTATTAAATAATTGATTATGATATATGTGGATCACATGAAAATAAATATGTATTAAGGTTCTTCCCTAATATCTATCCAATGCATTGGGTAAGGAATTAATCTCTAGAGATGAAAAATTTCACGATACCATGGTGAATAACCTTGGTAAATTTTTATGACACCTTGGGGATGGACCTTAGTGATATGTTCATGAATGTCTAAATGAAATGTTTTAGACACATATTCAAGTTATTATTCAAGTTATTTTTATTATTATAGGCCACTTTTTCAATTTCTCATGTGTTTATGTTTTTAATCAAGTTCTTATTGATATCACAAGTAAACTAATTCCTGTGATTTCCTTTCTGGGCCTTATACTTACCATTTCCTTTGATTTTATGTCTCCAGGTTATGAGATGCAGTAATTGCACATAGGATTAAATTTTCAAGAATATTTTCAAGGGTATTTGAAGGAGTGTTTAATTTTTCGTGTTTTTATTCCTAATTTCCAATATGCTAGACTTTAAAGATCCTCTGTTTGTAAAATGTAATGAAAAGTTTTGTTTTATTCCATAGTTGTTATCAAATGATAGTTTAGTTATTTATGGAAATTAGGCTATTAAATATTTTTGAATAAAACTATAGAAATTTTTTTAATATATGAAAACTTCATGGTATTTTTGTGAGTGTGAAGTAAGTGGTTTATCAATAAAATGCATCCCTATCTGGATACAAGTAGAACTATCGTAATGTGTTGGGATGAAAATGAAAGGTATAACAAAACCATTAAGGTTAAAACATGTTAGGGTTATTTTTTAGTTTTATAAAAAGGATAACATGTAGACCATGTGAAAACCCATTGCATCAGACAAAAATGTGGGAATCGAAACCAAAATCAAAGTGCGATTGGGTTTTATCACATACCACTGGCCTGAGTGAATTCTCTGGTTAGTATGACTTAATATTTTTAGTTAAATGATTCTATGGATCAATAATAAGTTTATTTTGAGAACTTATGTTCTATCAAATGGATATCCTTAGTATAGGAAAATTACTTGGTGATTAAATGATAAAGGATATTTTATAAGATGTTTTCTCTTTGGGAATACTATATGCCTAAGGAAAATAAAATACTAGAGGATTTCATTTGTGGAGGAATGGTTGATTTTTTTTATTTTGTAAGAATATATGTATTTATTGTGGATATATGGTGATTTGGGTTATTTCTATAAAATTATTAACCTAGCATAAGGAATATGTTATTAGGTTAATTACACTTTAGTATGAGACTTTAATAGTAGTCGATGTTATTTAGATATAGATGTTACGATTTATTATGGAAGACTATGTGATTAAATCCTTCTGAGTTTTGGGTTTCAATATTAGTTTGGATTATTTTGAATAATTTTAAGGACACTTGTGTATTGAATGGTCTTTCTTGAACTTTGGGTACTTTTTCTTGAATTTTGGAGATTAATAGTAGTATTTCTTTTTATAAAGGATTATCCTTTTGGAAAATTATATGATATCATACTAACCATTTTGGTTTTAGTTGATGTCTAAAGACATGGGAAATATATAGTTCTTCTTCTGTGGATTATGTGATTCTATAGAAGATGATTCTTGTGCTTTTTATGTGACCAAGTATTTTTGAATGCTCATTGTTCAGAGAAATGATCAGTTTTGGTAGAAACTTATTAAAGGATGAAACTCTACCTGAAGGTTAGTATATTTCCCAATATCTTTATTCTATGTATTAAATGAATTGCTCAAAATTATGAAAAGGAATGTAAAACAAAAATTTTGTTCGTTTACATTTCCTACTGGGTAATCAAATACCGTTTAACACTTTATAAGTTTGTGATTTTCTGGTGATTAACTTTCTCTTAATCATGTTTTCAATCACTCTCCATCAGAACATGACCATTTTTTTTCTCTTCCATATCCATGTTTTCCTATATGGAATCCTAGTATGGGTTGACTCTGGTGACCTTTATACTTATCTTTCATTCTTATAAATTTATAGTTTTACTGACTCTTTTTCTGATGTGGAACTTTCAATGATGTTTCCAAGCCCAATTTTAAAATTGTGAGGACGTGATTTCCAAAAGGGGGGAAGAATGTAACATCCCAAGAAAATAAAGAATATTAAATTTTAATATTTTTTAATATTTTTTAATTAACTATTAATTTTATTTTATAAGGGATTCTATATTCAATAGCGTACCTGACACGCAACAATGGGTTTCTTTGAAATCATACATTGCACACTAATAATATAATATTATTATTTTAAATGGTAGTTAACACCTAGCCATTGTATTGGATTAAATTAATATAACTAACTTAAATATGATAATATATGTTTGTTATATATTTTTACATTCATTCAATGAATGTTAGAGGCTAAAAATGTAAATGAATCGAATTTTAAGCATAATTTACTTTAAAAGGGCAATTTTCCTCCTTTAGATGGAAAACCCTTTTTAAATCTAGTTTTTGTCCCATTTACATATTATATTTTACAAAATAATTTTCATCTTTAGAATCATGACATCAAAATTTACTTTGGATGAAATTTTGATATTTTTCTGATATTGTTTATTTTTAATGAATAGCGAAAAACTGTTGTATTTTAATTCAAACCCACCTTTTAATATAATTTATTTATATGGTTAGATTATCTTTTTAATTGGTTTTAAAGTGTAAATAGATTATATTTTTACCATTTAACCCAATTTTGGCCATTGTACATAATTTCACTTTCAAATTGGACATTAATAATTATCAATCTTTTGATGGTTGTTATTTCTTAAAAACACGCTTTTTGTTTTGACGACAGGAATTAATTATAAAATTAATTATTGAAACTTCTATGTTTTGAATTTGGTAAAATAGAGATAATTTTTTAAATCAGAATATCAAATTTATTCTAGAGTGAATTTTTGGAATTTTTCTGAAAACCTTCAATTTTTTATGAATAGTGAAAACACTAAGTAGTAGTAAAAAACTGACTTTTTTGTATAAATGAAAATTTACAACTTCTGTGAATTGAATTTCAAAAATACAACATACATGGTTTCCATTATTAAGTAAAATTTGGTTCAATGGCATGAAAATAATTTTTGTTGAATAGAAACTTTTGACTTTTATTAACCACGATTAAAGGTAATTATGTTAATTTAAGGTAAAAATAATGTTATAATAATATAAAATTACCTTGAAACTTGTATTAACCTTATTGGATGAGTAATGTCAGACCAAGACAATCCATAGGTCAATTTTGGGACCCCATGGAGCCACTTTGGTTAGATAATGACATTAATAACTTTTTATTTAATGTAAAAAGTAAAAAATGTCAAAAAACATGTACTATTTTTCTATAAAAAAATTTAAATGGGGTTATATAAGTTATATTTTGAACTATAAATAGTCATTGGAAATCTAAAAAATTTCCCACTTCATGGTATTTTTTTTTACAATTTTTAGACATCAAATAAATAAAATCATTTATGACACAATGATGATGGAGTGTTTATGTCATTAATGGATGATTTAAATAAATATGAAGATAAAAATTAAAAAAAATATAAAAAACATGTCCAATTCATAATTAATGATTTTATTTCGAACATTGGCAACCTTTTATTATACTTTAATGATTTTTGGACCTTTATAATCCAAAAATAATTATATAATAAAATAATATTTTCAAACATTCCAAAAGAGCCCCTCCTCTCCCTTATATAAATCCCTCACTTCCTACCCATTTATCACACTTCTCCAGTCATTTTATTCCCCAAAATCTGATCCAATAAGCTCCAAAGATCCCTTTATTCATCCTAGAAGCCTTACCTTAGTCAAAAATCACTTCAAGAAACTCTTTTGGTTCAAACCAAAGGGAGTTACCCGTTATAAAGGTAACGTCTTCTCTTAAGTTTTGTTGTTTTATTTTACTTCCCCAACCCCATAAAATATTTTTACTCCTTGATTTTATAACAACACCAGTATCCTCAATATAAAAGGATATTTTATGAGAATTATTCTAGCTAAAATTACAAACAACTCCATCTAATGGGTAAAGAAAAAACTGTTTCAGTGGACGGTGAACTACTGCCTCACGAAACGATGATTGTTCAATTATCTCCTACCGCCCCTCATGGTGGCCATTATTATGGAACTATATATATATGATATATATTATATTTATGTTTTCTTTATTCTTATTTATTTTTCTTTTTATAGCATACCTTTATGGTTCCCATAATGGGTAAACATGATAATTTCATTAGAGGAAGTGCGGACAATCGCACCCTCGAAGCGATATGACTCGTTCATGCCATATGTGGAACGTATATAAGGATAAAATTTATGAACTTATGTAACATATATGACATAAATATTATATTTAAATTATAATATAAATATGAATCACTATTTATTCATTTCATTAAAATATGAAATAGAAATCAAAGTAGCGTTCATGCGTACGTATGGTTTACCATCTCCATGAACAATGCATTTCATTTCTTATCTCCAAATGTTATGTAATATTATAAATACATATATATGCTGGATATATATGATATATATGACACTTAAATGATTAATATCATTATAGAGATAATTTAATTTTTACCACATGGACTATTTATAATTATAACAAGTTCATTTTTTACTCAAGTTCCGAACATTGACAAAATGTTCGATATGAGCTCAAATAATTAACTAATTTTTATGGTAAAGTAATAAGTAATATAAAAGTAATAATAAATTTTAAAAATATTATTAAGAAATTATAAAGTAGCTTATGTTTATTATTCATTAATAACAAGGAACATACAAGTGAGTCAAGTCGGACAACGAGGTAAGGGGTTTCTTATCTCAATTTTAATTATGTGGGATTTCCACTATTCGCCACTAATTTATTTAATGTGGTGTATTTTGTACTGCCATTTGATATATATTATCATGATTCTATATATATTCATGCTATTCTTTAAATAATTTGGTGGTTATTAACTTTTGGTCATACAACTCGATTGATTACAACGTAGTAAGGGATTCTTATCTCACTTTTAATTTCGTGAGATTTCTATTGTTATCCACTTATAGCATGTGGTGTATTTTGTACTGAAATTGGATATATATTTTCAGGATTCTCTTTATATTCATGGTATTCTGTGATTCTTTTAGTATTTAGTAATTTTAGGTCATACTATTCGATTGAATACAACATTGTAAGGGATTTTCATCTCACTTCTTATTCCTATGAGATTCATGGTATATTTTCCACTATTTACATTTGTGTGGTGTATTTACTTCCCATGACTATAGTATTTGTGTTATATAATTTAATTAATGGGTATTTACATATTTTTTATATGATCCTTCTTTCATAGGGTGTACGTTTCGAATGTTACCAAATTGGTAAGGGAACCTTTGACCCTCCTCTTTTAAGTCAGCACTTCCTTTATGTTATATCTTATAGTTCCATTTTATTATATGTGGGATTGTTCTTATATATCTATAATACTATACATTTAATTTCTATATTTTGAGAGACCCTTTCTACTCTCATCAATTTATTTTTTTTAATTTTTAAGTGACTTCGTTATGCTGCCGAATTTTCATAAAAGAAATCACGCTTTCACTTTCTTTTCAAGTTTCCTTTTCATGTGGTGTGTCATTAAAATATTCACACCATGATCGTATTTCTTTTTATATTGTCCCTCTACTTCAAAATGATCCATTTATGGATGGTATACCCTTGTCCATGCACTTTTATTATTTTATAAAACCATGTAATATAGCTGTTATGCTACATAAATTTCGTCTCAATTTTTCTCTCTCTTTCCCTAAAGAAATTCTCTTATTTTATATATGTGAATACACATACCTATTTCTTTTCTATTGGTGTTAATATTTATACAGAATTAATATATTTGATTCTAGAATTTACATACATGTAATCCTCACTCCCTTTCCATGGGTTATAAATGACCTAACGATCTTATTTTTTAGAACTTTTAAAATGTCGCGATTTTGAAATAAACCTGTTTCTTTTATTATATATGGGTTATTTATGAAATATTTGATTATGATCTATGTGGATCACATTAAATTAAATACATATTAATGGTTCTCCCTGATAGCGCTCCAATGCATTGGGTATGTAATTAATCTCTAGAGATGACAAGTTTCACGATACCTTGGTGAATAACCTTGGTAAATTTTTATGACACCTTGGAGATGGACCTTGGTGATATGTTCATGAATGTCTGTATGAAATTTATTAGCCACATATTCAAGTAATAATTCATGTTCTTTTTATTATGATATGCCTCTTTTACCATTTCTCATGTCTTTATGTTTTTCATCAAGTTCTTATTGATATCACAAGTAAACTAATTCCCTTTATTTCCTTACTAGGCCTTCTTCTCACCCTTTCCTTTGATTGTATGTCTCTAGGTTATGAGATGTAGTAATTGTACATAATATGAACTTTTCTAGAATTTTTTCAAGGGTATTTAAATATTTTTTTATGTTTTCATGTTTTTATTCCTGATTTCCAAGACACTAGACTTTAATGATCCTCTGTTTGTAAAATGTAATGAAAAGTTATGTTTTAAAAAGGAGGGATTCCATATCTTCCCTAAAATAGTATTCAAGAACCCTGATAAAACTCTAAAATTAAATAATTTTTTCAATTAAATTAAATGATTTAATTTTCACAATTTTCATCATAAAAGGGAAATTAAGACATATTTATTTATAGGATTATTTTGAATATTATTGAAAATATAGTCTAAAATATAGATTTTAATGATTAAATATTTTTTATTTATTTTTATGATAGTGGCTATATCTTTGAAAAATATTTTTTACCTTTCTTATAGGTAAAGATATTAACCTCATGTATAGATTTTGTTGGTACTAGGGTGTTAAGTAGAAACAATTAAATTGAATGTGTACCTTGTTCAGGTCGAAGAACTCTTGTTTGTCACTCGATGCCAGTGAACTTTACTCATAGGATTTGAAACTAAGGGCCTCTATATCATCCAAACATGCTTCTAGAATCTATGTGTATTCCATTCATCAAATTCTTAGTTCCTATGCAGAGCTCCGATGATCACTTCAATGCCCCAACGATCACTATGATCACAATCAGTGATCTACGAAGGAGTTCTCAGATCATTCAATTGGATTGATAAATTCACATTCTGTGTGATAGGTTGAGAGAAAAGAACTAAATTCTTAACTAAGTAATAGTATATGGAATGAGAGTCTCTCCCTATATATATATTGGATGCTCAAATACCCAGGAAGGGTTACCCGACCCCCATATCTTTAACATCCACTAAATAAGCAGTAAATAAAGAATTATGATGAACTAAATGTGTCCTAAATATTATTTAAATTCACAAAATTTTAATATATATTAAATTTATTACATGATAAAACTAATCCATTTAACTTGACTTTTAATTCTTGCTAATAATAAACGAACCTTGAATATTAAAATAATATTTATTTCTACAGTATTAGTTCTTGTATTTACTTAAACACTTGTAAATAATTTTAATAAATAAATTCAACCCAATTATTCATTACATGAATAATAATGAAATTATTTTTTATCAGTGTTCGATAAATTAAAAAACTCAAAGAACCAATGGTGGGTCCCACCATGTCTTATATTCTTTTTCACCAGAATAGGGAGGATTCTTTAATTTTCTATTATGTTTAACCCTCTAGGACCTTATCCCGATAGTAGTCAATAGATTCAGAGGCCAAGAGTGGAGTCTAGAAACCCATCAAGAACCCTAAAGGGATAAAGACTAGTTATAGGAATGAAAACCAACCTACAGACATGCACTGTGTAATATAATCTCATTTTCATTAAATATCTCATAAATAAGTATGCACACTTATTTTATTGCCATTTCCTACTTTCTTATTTATTAATATTACAGGTTATATTTACCCTTGACTACCATGTCCCTAGATTTATGAATGTATTACCATCCCAATCAACTCGACCCAAGGTATTACTACCTAAACTCATAAAAAATTTCTATATTGACCATTTAAAAAATGTCATACCACCAATGATATTCCGAACACAAGAAACCTCATCATGATTTCATTATCATGGGTTTTCCCTTGTATCAAAGTATGTGATCAAATGGAACACATTGATAATGATCTCATGTCAGGAAACCAATACACATATCTATAGATAGGAACATCCAATGACACCCAAAACATGTGTTGTTCTTATTAGAGGTTATGTACTAAGGATATCAACTACCATTGACCACCAAGTACGAACTTCATGACAATAAGTCTCAATTAGTATGACCCCACAGCACCAGATAGTCATAAATCGGCTATCACTTGTCGGTATGATGTATCTTGACCATATGACATATATTTAAGATTAATATCATAGTTTCTCATGGTCCTCATTATATCCTGGGATCTGTTATATCATTTTAATATGAAAAATAATCTATGGAAAATATCATTAAATAGTATATGTAGATATGTCTATGCTATAATGGTAAGTGTACATCATACTTGTCTCGATGTATATATGTAATGGTAATAAAAAATTACTATATAGTTGGGTCTAGGGGACACTATTACAACACTCCCACTTGCACTAGATCGAACTTTCTTACCATCCTTGTTATCTCTCACATGATTGAGATCATGTTTCTCTGGAGTAATGGATTTTGTTGTTGGGTAAACCATGCCTCTTTTGTGTGGCTATTCTGCTATGTGTGGCCTCATCTACTTTTGTAATACTTCTTAAGAGATGTAATCTCTGATTATATTTACTTTTTTCCACTATTAAAACATTACATCCTAGATAATAGAATTATCATAATTTATAATATGATAATACTTTACAAACTATGGGAGATTCCATGAATTTTAACAATTTCTTGGGTATTCTATACCACTTCTTTAGATGTATTAGAAGCTACAACAAACTAGGTTTTTTAGATATATCTACCACCATTTTGTATGAGTTTTTATTACTCATTACCCTAGCCATAATCTAATATTCGATCACATTGATCCAATAAACACTAGTTTACATCCCCTTATATCTAGTATCAAGTCTTCTATAGATACCATTTATACATCCCATGCACTTTCTCTAGTAGTATTGAATAGTTTTGATTTTTTCCTCTACCGTTTACATGGAAATAACAAACACTTTCCAACTATAAATTATACTCAAAATATCATTTCATTCATATATCATGGAATATGTGAATGATCTATCATGGAATAGTATGTAATTAAACTTACCACTTTAATCTTATCCTATTCATATTCATGTCTTCTTGGAGAAACTTATTCCATGTGATAGTGGAATCAACTCTCTCTCAAATTTTTCCAACTTATATTTTCCAATTCTATTTAATTATATGTAATGTTGAATAGGTCTAAGTAACCATTAGATCTACCTCAATAGATATTAATCCCTATAACTTATGTTTCTACTTTAAGTCACTCTTTGGAGCTTTTTTATTTTATTTTTGACTAACTGTAAGACCAATAGTTATTTTTCATATGTCAATAAACATATCTCACATGGAAAACAATGTCAGGGCCATTATCCTTTGGTAGAAACATGAAATTTGGTTACCCAAAAAGAATATTTTTTTTGAAATATTGTTATCCATTGTTGGAAATGGAGTTTGGTTTATTTTTGTTTTCAATCCACACATGGATGGTCAAAATATTCTCAAGGAAAGAGATCTTACATTACTAGTTGAATATAGTATTGAAGGTGACGTCATTTCCCAATGTTTTCCATATTTTGGGGGTCAAAATAGGGAGGAAGATGTTATGATCATAAAATATTTTTTTTATAGAATCAAATAATCTTAAATTTGGTAATGGTATGGTTTTTAAAAGAGTATGTTTTGAAAAGTTGAGCTTCGGGAAGTTTTTGAGATTAAAGAGTGTGTGATGTGTTGATGGTAATATCTATAACTACATGAAGCTTCATGAGTGGATAAAATTTCACTAGAGCTTCATGAGTGATGGAAATTCATGACAAGGTTTTTTGACTTTCTTGAAAAATAATCTTGAGGTAGTGGAGTTTCGTGAAGAGTTGAACCTATAAATATGAGGCTACTCCCACTTCATTTGACCTGAAAAATAATCAGAGAAAATCTGAAATTTCTATTATTCTATAAAGGTTGGGAACTCCACGAATATAGCTTTATATAAAAGATTAAGAATCATGAAAAGACTAGTTCATTATTGACTGATGTCAATTCTTTGTATTAATTTGTTCTTCGTAATGACTTGGTTTTCCATGTTGACTCAGTGAGCTTCACAAAGGAGTTTATTCCATGTAAGAAGTTTATTTAATAATGGTAGTTAGATTTGAAAAGGTTCTTCACAAAAGTTAGTATTGAACATTTGGTTTAATTGAATAGTGTTTTCAAGGGCTTGAACTCTAGACGTTGATGAAAACCGAGTCTCTTTCTAGTTAGAGGAAAAGACATAAACTCCAATCTGTCAAAGTGACCTTCATGTCGATAAACTGGCAAACACTTCACCCAAGATAGTGATCTAGGGGGATTCGACAGAAGTGTCCATTAGGACATAGTGTGTTATCCCTAAAATCTTGTAAAGGAATTTTTCCTATAACATAGTGACTATTTATGATCTTTCATATTCAATAATTAGTGAATATTAGTGGATTTAGGTATGATTGACATGTTGTTAGTGTATTCACATTGGACTAGCCCTTAGTGGTGAACCAAGAAAAACTATTTTGTTATCTCTCTACATGTGAATGTTTATATTACTGCAAATTTCAATCAGATAGGTTTAATAAGTTCCAACAAATATGGTAGAAAAATACATCACTTTATAAGAAAAAATAGACACCTTGATTCACCCCTCTCCTCTCAGGGTGTTCCGGGGTCCCTTGTATTGTTTATTACTTTAATCCAAAACTAGATTTCATCAAGCTTCACCATAATTGTAAATATATGCTATCACCAAATCATTATGATTACATCATATATAAACCTTCCATGATTGGAAGCCTTTACATTTAATGCTCACTTATTAGATCATATAAATTAGCAATGGAATGTAATATTCTAATGGATTTAGGAAAAATGACTTGGTGTTACCAATCAAGCCTTATTGGTACCACTCTTCTACCATCCATGTATCATCTCACTATAATATACACCATCATATTCAAAATAATAATCCCCTTCTACATTGATACATGGATTCCATTATTGAATTTTAATTGGTCCTGTCAATCTTAAATAATTTCTGAATAGAGATTAATTATAGGATTTGAAATTTAATTGGTCCTGTCAGTGAATAATATATCACCAATAACGGTGAATATAAAATCAGCATTATGGTTTTATACTTCTTGAACTATATGTTACTCTAGAACATTCTATTACATACTGCTTTTGAAACTTGTTCCTTTGTCAATTGTTTCTGTATCATTTATAATTGACTAAATCCAAGTCAATATTGCTCCCACTATCTCAAGTAGAGATGTGATCCTTATTATTGAAATGTAGTCTATCACATTAGTAAATATTTTATATCATAATTATTTATATAATATCCTAATAATATTTAATGATAATTACTTTATATATACAACGTGTTTTTCGTAATGCAATTTTCTTTATATCCTAACAAAATCTTTGCATCTAAAAAGATATTCTTATGACAATGATTCTCCATCATAATACAACTGATATGATATCTATTTTTCATTAGAGTTAGAATATGGTAATGGTATAATGTCATTAATTGTGAATATAATCTTGAAATATAATGTAATTTCCTTCAATGATTATTAGCCTCAACTTTGATACCCCTTTTACTAACATCATGCATTTGATGTGTATAAGAAAATATGCATTTAACAATTACTCCATGATACATTTTTTTGTCAATATTAACATGTAATAGCCACCATCAATTATCCTTATTATAATTATATCTCTTCTATAGATAAGGTAATTTGAATTTATAAATTACTCCACGCTACATTATATTGATCAACGAATGCTTGGTCAAGATATTCTTCAGCATGCCAGCCCGAAGCACCTCATATATTTTGACCATGAATATACCATACATTACTTGACATTAAATAATAACTTAAAGGGTTCTTATAAAGAATATTTTATACTATCTGACCCATGTAATAATTCATTTTCTCTAACTAAAATGATTTAGAATGCTTTGTGGAGTACCATTATTTCTAATGGTTTCTATATACAAAAAAAATAAGTATATACATAAATAATACCTAAGGTGTTTAGATATTATAATTCTAAATACCATATTTGATATATACATAACATTCAGTTTTAGTTTTAAATGAAAAAAAAATTCCATGACTACATAAATAAGTTATACATTTTATATTCCTCAGGTATTTCTTATGATCCAAGTATCACTGAACTATTGGTTGAGTATGAGACACCACAAACAACATTCATTCCTGAACATGAAAAAATGTATGCTTGTGTATAAAGGACACATAAGATAAATATTTTGGTAATATATAATTAATTTTCCACTAGAATCATTAATCATATAAATTTGAATAATTTATCTTCTCGCCACTAAATTTGGAGCCACCCTTTTTTAGCTACATAGAGAATACACCTTACTTCTCATAATGTTTCTATAATTTCCTATTTTATATATTTTAATACACATATTTGATAAACATATTGTACTTTATTAATAGAATGTATGATATAAACAATACATATAATGATGAACATTCACTAAAGAAGATGCGAGTACTTTCTTTATTCAATTTAGTTCATTGCATTTATCTTCAATAGAATTTATTTCACGATATGTTAAGTAAATAAACTCCTATTTCATACCACTTATTTGAAGGATGTAGTGAATTTGGATTTTGAATCAATATTTCTATTGGAATTTTCTCCTTGTATTTCAACATTTTCATGATAATAACTATAGATTATCTTTCTTTAATGTTCATATTGTTGGGTGTACCTTTACCTAGAAGGTAACAATGCATTTTCTCCATACATTTAATTTTGTAATATGAAACTAAACTATAGTATGTGGGTAAAAATTACATGAGAATGGAATCCATTGAAAGAGTGTTATCTAGGTTTAAATTTTTAGAAATCCAATGTAATGATCACTCATTTAAATATTTCTTCACATTCTCTTCATATGATTCTTAGAGATGAGACTACATGTATTATCATCCTGTCAGGATGTAGTATCCACAAATAACATTGGATTTTGATAGCATTATGAAATAACTATCATAAGTGTGATTCATGTGTCTCCTATAAGAAATTATAACACCCTCTCTTCCTGAGGTGGCATAAAAGGTATTGGGGACTCCAACACCTTGAATTTCCTATATCATAGTATTATGCGCAAGCGCCTGTACTAATCTTTATAAATTCATACGGGATAGGAAATTTTCTTTGTTAAATAATTATTTTAGTATTACTTATGGTATTAAATTACATTTTAAATTATAAAATCTAGTATATTAGTACTTTTTATCTTCATTGCTGATTTATACATTATTTATTAATCACTACAGGTATCCCACTATTTTATCAAACATTAACAATCCTCTATGCAAAAATTGGAATAATTTGTTTCTTATTTATTCCAGTGGAAAGGATCTTTTAACCTCACATCATTTTCTTCAATCTATGGATACACCAATACTCAAATAGTTTAATGTAGGGGTTTTACAAGACAATTGCATGAACTCGCAACTCCATGATATTTTGACTAAAGTCTTAGCTTCTAAAATCATAAATATTATTTACTCAATGATTTCCTCTATATTATCATTAAGCTAGCTATTGAAATACATTTCCTATCAAATTCAGTTAAGATAACCCATTATTATCATAATAACTCCCCAGTAGTAGGTGACACCCTCCAATATGACTGACTGAGTTCCCAAAACACCTAGTTTTGTTCAAATTCAAATGATGAAAGGAATTTGTGACTTAATTTTTTATAGGTTTTTAATATATTTTTTAACGATGTATGAAATAATTTTATATCTAATATGCATGTTCTATGTGATTTCAATCACAAATAACTATGAAAAAAATAGAAAACAACATTAATCTCATTATGAATTGATTTAATCTATGTATTTTTTATTTTTATTAACTAATGTGATTGTATAAACTTGAAAATTTAATAAAATTAAAAACAATGCCTAAATTGAATATACTAAATTACTGATCTTGAACATCTATTATTGATCAATCCATTTGAACTCAATGGATATACCATGACCTGCAGGTAAAATAACTGATTTGGGCCCTAACTCATTTTATAGCTCTCACCCCATCCCAATGTGTCACCATCTTGTTTAGAATATTGCTTCATCTCAGTGTTGTCTATATATAATATATACATACTTTCATGCATGAAAGGTGTTCTCTGTAATTTGTATTACATAGAAAAACATCACTCATGGACACGTGGTCCCTTATACATATTAAACGAGAAAAACTAAAGATGCACAAACTGTGTTTTAATTAATTACATGCATCACACTGAATTAAAATTATTAATTATATAAATAAAATCATAGACATATATTTAATGTAATGTACTCGAGATCATCATCGAGAAATTAAATGTGAAATTAAAAATATATCATGCCATAAAATTAAATTTCATTAAATTCAATGTATGTGGGTAATTCAAATAAATTAAATGAATTATTAAATTCAAATTATTGTTTAAAAATATTTTATTTTTATTCGGTCAAAAAATTATTTTTATTTTAATACCAAAAGTAAATTAATTTATTTATTTATTTTAATACATATAATTAAATCAATTTATCTTCAAAATACTAAAAAATGACTTTTAATTTATTTAATTTAGTACCTAAAAAATTTATCAATTAAATTATTTTTTGATTATATAATAAATAATCAGGTTCTGAACCCCCAGGAAGGTCATGTGTGGCTCATTTAGAACTGGCATAGGTCCATACTGGGCTATGTAGTCCCATATAGGGGTTTTAAAAGCCAGGTCAGCCTGCCCAGACCCATACCTGGCCAGAAAGACCATCTTGGGATCGTTTAGGTGGATATCTAGTTGGGAAGAGTCTGGAAAGAAAATACCTCTCTATTTGGGAGTCACACAGGTAGTGCGGGTCGATGACTGATGAAGGTAGTAGAGCCTTGATGTGGGTGGTTCATGTTGTCCAGCTTTAAATAGGGGTCA
Source organism: Viscum album (assembly GCA_963277665.1). NCBI lineage: Eukaryota > Viridiplantae > Streptophyta > Magnoliopsida > Santalales > Viscaceae > Viscum > Viscum album. The sequence goes on along the minus strand of OY728141.1, from coordinate 1,684,680,871 downwards.
GAAATGATGCGTTAAAGTGGATGTGACACAAATGATATGGGTGGCATTAACGGTTCCTTGTAGTCAGATATGGCCATGGTTCGGCTGGCAGCAACCTGTGGGAGGATTGGCGGAACCGTGGTGATCGTCGGAGGTCGTGGGGTCTAGATGGGGTGGAAATGAATGGGTTGTCTGATACGGTTGATGACCATATTCAAATAGAGGCTACAAAATCCTGAGTGTACAGTGGTCATGGTTGGTGTGGGAGTCAGCTCCGGTGGATGGATCTGGAAGTGATCTAGATGAGGGAGGTCATGGAGGCTGAAGGGGTTTTCAAAGAGGCCTCGGGGTGGTCGGATCCAGTTCAAGTTGGTAGTCTAATGGGAGGTGTCCATGGTGTCTGTTAGGGTGATGTTCCTAGGTGATGATGTCAAAGATAGGGCCTTCAAGTATAGCCTCATTGGAGGAGGAGGGTGGAATTCAGTCTCCTGGATGAGGGAGATAGGGGTGGAGGGGCCACCAGGGAATACACTCTTACCATTTTCTTTTAATTATTATAATTTTTATTCATTTTCTTGTCTTTAGAAAAACACCAGTGGACCTTCTTTTCACAAACCCTGTTTACTAGTCATGGAAAAAAAATTTAAAATAAATTTTCATATTTTTAGAAATAACATAAGGCCATAACCTTTCAACGATAAATTATATTATTGTTTTTTTAATTATTTTCCCATAGGTGTGGAAATATTTTCTTGGTTGGAGAAAATTCTGGTTACAGAATTCTAGAAACAATCTGGGCGGAAGTTCTGGGGGACCATTTTCATCACCTAATTTACATTTGGCTACCACATTAAACAAAAAAAATTGTTAGAAAAATCAAACACCTGAAAAGATCAATTTTAATACATTAAATCTCTCCATGTTCAATCCATAAAAATTTAATTTTGGATGGCTATAACATGGCCATCTGATATCAGTTCACAATGTATCGGGTCCATTGGGACAAAAAAATACCCTCTACTTATATTTAATGACAAATAATTTTTCATGGATCAAAAAATCCACATGATTTCTCTGGTACCAATTTTTCATACCATGGAGTGTGGAAGAAGCTATTGGGATTGGGATTTTAATTAATTTATCACCGAAGGAATGAAACTTTTAATCTCTAGTAATTTGATCCCCTGTATAAGTCTTTGGATCTCATAGGAATTAAAAAGATCACCAAATTAATATTAAATGTATACCATATTCCTATTAAAGTAATCTCATTTTTCTATTAACAATAGGGAACATTACTCGATGGATCCAAAGTTTAGTCCCTCTTGATCTTCTAGAAAAGCTTCTCAAGTCTTCACGTATGCCACTCGTCAGATTTTGAGTGTTCGTGCAGATCTTTGACAATCACTTCAACACTACAACAATCACTGAGCTTCGATCCATGAATGTTTTCTTGGATATTTCACTTGGATTGAAATATTCTCTCTCTAATATATGGGAGGATAGCTAAGCTCTTAATTCCTAAAAAATTAATAGTACATGGAATGAGCTTTTCTCCTTCTATATATTGTGGGTGGTTAGATACCCATAAATGGTTCCATAACCCAAATATATTTAGATCCACTAAATAACCAACAAATAAATAATTACGATGAAGTAACTACCTCATAAATATTTTTTATATTCACAAATCTATAGTATAAATTAAATATATTATATGATTAAACATGTTAATTTAACCCGAATCGTAATTCCAGCTAATTTTAAACAGACCATGAATGTTAAAATAATATTTTATTATATAATATTATTTCTTGTATTTACTTAAACACTTATAAATAATTTTAATAAATAAATTCAACCCAATTATTATTTACTTGATTAATAATGAATTTCTTTTTGTTATCGGTGATCGATAACTTGGACAACTCTTGAACCCCATGGTTGGGCCCAACATATCATATATTAATATTCACTAGAATTAGACATATTATTTAATGTGATATTGTCTGTAACCATCTAGGAACTTATATAAATATGACATAATATTATTCATAAACAAAAAGTGGATTATAGCAACCCATCAAGGTCTCTAAAGAGATAAGGAATAGTCATACCAAAACAACCGACCAACTAACACACACTATGTAATATAATCTCTTTATCATTACATAACTCAGAAAGAAGGATTCACACTTGTATCATCATCCTTTCAATATTTTTTATTATTTTATCTTTCTAGATATATTTACTCTTGACTACCATTGGTAGGGATTTATGAAGGTACTATCATTATGATTAACCAGACCGGAGATATTACTTCTTCAACTAAGAGACAAACAATTTTAACTTGGCCATTTAACTAATGCCATACCACCAATGACACATCCAACATAATTTAATTCTCCATGATTTAATTATAATGGTTTTTCTATTTCATCAAAGTAAATGATAAAATGGAAAACATTGATAATGCTCTCAAGTTAAGTGACCAATACTCATATCTGTAGATAGGAATATCCAATGACACCCAAAACATGTGGTCTTCCTATTGGCATGTATGTCCTCATGATCTCATCTACCAGAGATCATCAAGTGAAAACTTTATAACAAGTATTATAAATTCTTATGACACCCCAAAAACTAATAGCCATATATATATTCTATGTCCAATCAATATGATGTATCTAGACCATAGGAAAAATATTTAATATTAATGTCACAGTTTCTTGAGGTCCTCATTATAGCCTAAGATACACTATAACCATTTAATTTGATAATTAATATATGGAAATTTTCATCAAATAGTGGTTATAGAAATTTATACACTATAATGGTAGGTTGACATCATGCATATCTCGATGTATAAATGAAACGGTAATTGAAAAGTATAGTATATTTGGGTCGAGGGAACCCACTATTACAACAAAATCAGCTGGATACATAAGATATTTTTGTTGATATGTAAGATTTACTACATTTTTCACTGAGATAGAAGGATCCAAGTTCCCAATGATGCATAATATATATACCAAATAGTTGAAGGGATACATAAATAATTGAGTTGAATATGTTAGGAATTTAGGAAAACATGCAGGATACATGGGGGAATTTTTCATGATATGTAATATTCACTCCACATAAGAAAGTGATACCAAAAATAAATTAATTTACCATAGAGAAGATATGCCTCATTCATAAGATGTTTTAATTTAACAATGAGTAGAATAAAATAAAAACAATGTTAAACTAAACTAAAGTAATTTATTCTCATGTAGGATTAAACCCATATTTATATAAAATACTTTGTGGATCAACTTAAAATCGAATACCTAATTCCAATTGTCTACCCAAATCCACAAATCACAAAGTGAGCATTCCACACATCATCCATCAATTAAACAAGTAGGAAATAGATTATTTATGATCATTTTCGAATTTATAACATTGGGAATGATTTGAGAGTGAACAATTAAGAGAAATCATTATCCCACATCCAATACACGTGGAAGAAATCAAGTTGAGGAGATAGGTGTACTAATTTCCACTGGTATGTATCAACGAATGACTTGATGCCAATAATATCAATTTCAATTCATCTTGTAAATGAACTCAAAAAAATCCTTTTTCCCCTATTTTAGATTAAAATATAATTTATTTTTTTAATTTCTACAATGTATTAATAAAAACACTTTATTTCATCTAATCATGTTTTTATTATACACTACTAAAAAACAAGGCTCTAGCCACTGTATATATAACTCCCCAAGATTTTTTGAGAAATAATCTTTTTAATTTCTTTGATGTCATGTGTTTTATGATACATAAATATTATCTTGAGCTATATGAAACATCGTATTAGTTTTTAGTATATGAAAACAATATACTTGGCTTGTGTTACACGCAAGAGCGACCTTCCTCAATAGCTTGTGTTGTATGCAGTATCGGGTTTCACCAAACAACGATATATTATTATAATATTATTATGAACTAGCTGTTATGAATAGTATTAAATACATTTTTAATTTTATAAAATTATTATTTATCTTACACATTTTATAGAACATGATATGAGAACAAAATAAATTTTTCGGGTAAAATAAGTATTTTTCAAAAAATGCAGTTTTGCCGCCTTTTGATGGTGCACCCACTTTAAATCTAGTTTTTGACATTTTTATAAGTTAAATATGAAAAAATAAAATTCATCTTTCAGTAAGGATATAAAAATTTACTTTGGATAAATTTTTCATATTTTTCTGATAACTTTAATATTTTTATGAATAGTAAAAACACGCTGTATTTTAATTAAAAACAACTTTTTTCATCGTAATAATTTACATGGTTAAATTATAATGTTGAATGGTTTTAAAGTATAAATATTATATATTTTTACAATTTAAAATAATTTATGTCATCAGAAATGATTTTACTTTGAATTCGTAGGTAAAATCATTTCAATCTTTTGCAATGTTTTAACTTTTAAAACTCATTTTCTTAACAACAGGATTAATTTTAAATTAATTTCTTCAACTTCTATGATTTGAATTTGACAAAATGGATTCCATATTTGGAATCAGTAGGTCCAAATTATGTTAATTGGCTTCTTTTTATTTTTGGGCACTATGAATAATAACTATGGTAAATTTTATTTACCATAGTTAAAGTTAAATCGGGTAATTATGGATAAATATAATATTATAAAATTACACTAAAACTTTTCCTAACATAATTTTATGGTTATAGTTCGTATTAAGGCATATTGGGTTCGAAATGGAATCCATTAGAACCCACTTGGATGTGATTAAGACCTTTAATTTATTTTATTTTAAAGAAAGTGAAATATGTCTCACTTAAACTTTAATAATTAAAGTATTCTTAATATAAAGTTATAATTAATATAAATTCGATTATAAATACTCATTTGAAATATAAAATGTTTTTCTTTGTTATGGTAATTTATTTGTAATTTTTTAGAGATATTAAATTACCTTAATATCTTATACATTAATGATGCAAAAATTATTTATTTAGTGAAAAATCATTAATATAGTTTTTATTAAAATAATAACACCCATTAAAAGGCCCAAAAACCAAACAAAAACTTATTGGTAGTATATATATAAAACATAACCATCCAATGGTCAAATTTTTTGACCATTTTGAGCTTTATAAAAGCGATTATGACAATTATATTATTTTATTTTAAATGATGTCAAATTTGTCACCTTCATAATTTAAAAAATATAAAAATTTACATGTTGTGATTTTAAGATGATAAATTCGAGTAAAAGTATTATTTTCAATGATATTAGCTTTATCATCATCATAGTATTTTATTTTTAATTTTTATGCAATAAATAAGTATATTAAATTATTATAGAAAAATGATGTAGTAATTGTTTTATTAAGAGAAATATCAAATAAATGGTTTTATAAATATTAAAATAAACATTATATGAACTAATTAATGTTCTCCACAAAATTTCTAGACGAATATAACATGTAAGGAATCTATTAAACATTTTGGTTCGAATATATCCTATGTGTGTATTTTATTTAAATTCAAATAAATGAATTTTGTCAAAATTAACAATATTATTAGTTTATAAAAATAACATATTATTAAAATGTTTAAAAATCAAATAAATATTTAAATATTATAAATTGAAATTTATATGGTCTAAAATGTCATAAATGACCCAATTATTGATAATTAAAAACACATATGTAATTATTTTTAACAAATTAAAATTTAGAATATTATTACCTCAAATAAAATTAAATAGATTAAATAAGGATAAATCATCTTGGTAAGGTTTAAAATAAATTTCCAACATGTATAAATTTTATTGTTTGATGAGATTACAACCCTATCGCATATAATATTTGGATTTGATTCATTTTTTGGAGGTTTCTAAGTGGGGTTTGAGTTTATTATAATTTAATATTTTAAAGGTTTCCAAAAGTGCCCCTCTCTTCTCTTATAAAAGGGCACCTCCTCCCCCTCATCCTCACACCACTTTGAGCCTTCAAGATCGTCCAACCCCTGGAAATTTCTCTTCTCCACATCCCTAGAAACATAATTGAGGTCCTGGTCTTCTTCAAAGACCAACTTTATTTCCCTAATAGGAGGTTAAGAGGAGGCGCGTCGAAGAAGAGATAATCTCTTCTACTGATTCTTTCAAGTTTATTTATTCTTATACTTACTCTTATTTAGTTGTTTCATTATAAAGTAATAACATCAGTATAACTAATATACTAATATGTTATTATAAATATGGAAAAAAATCATTTCATCTTCTATCCATCCTACGGAAAATGAAATCACCCCGCGTGCGTACGTATGGAATACCATCTCCACGCCGTGGTGTATTCTGTTTTTCCACCACCACCTTACTTGGATGGGTATAATGGTGGAAATAATAACTATATATGATTATTATAACATGATAACAATTCTGAGATATTATATAATCCACTCCAATACCATTCAACAGTTATGGTAACGATATCGTCGCTCGTGCGTACATTCGGATTACCGTCTCCACGACACGATAAGATTCATTCTCCATGTTAACCATTCCAGAATGATTATAAAGTATATATATAATAAATAATTATGAAATTTAAGACATAATAATGAAACTTGATATATATATATATATATACTCAACTTACTTCCATTCAATTCAATAAGGAAATGAAAACATCGTTCATGCGTACATACGGTCCATCGTCTCCATGAACAGTGTATTTCATTTCATTTATCTATGTATTATATACATATATATATCCAAAATATATATGATATATAAATCATGTTTTAAATTTTGGAAGTAAGTATATCCTGATATAAGTAATAATAAAATCAAGAACAACAAGTCCAAACACATACGATAAATGATACGATTTTACACACCCTACTCCTTTAACGTGGAATTGTCAAATGCACGGGTAATATAAAGTCGTAAATGAATAATATATGATATCATATATATTATTATGGTTCTGTTACAAGTTAATAATATGTTTAAACCCACTATAAAGAAGTCTCATAAACATATGGAAGAAATTGGACATAAGGTAAGGGATAATTATTCCAATCTCGTTCTTATCCAATATTGTTTATTTGTAAGTATTTACTGGGGTTATATTTAGCATCCTTGTCCATGTTTTGTAAAAATGTTTTCATAATGTTTTTACTATTCCTCCATGTATTTTTAATGTCATTTTTACCCCTTTTTGACTTTTATGGTGTAGTATGGAAGAAATCATTCTCTTGTATACCATACGAGGTACTTTTTGACTTTTATGAAAAAAGTACAGGAAGAATGTTTTTTTAACTTATACGGCGTGAATGGGTTTTTACGCTTTCTTAATGACTTATTTCCATGAAGCTTACTCTACAATATTTCATGATTATTTTCAACAAAATCATTTTCTTTTAAAATTTCATGGCATTTTTAGAAAATAAAATGACTTTGAAGAAGAAATGATATTTTCCTCAAGAATTCATTTCAAATGTTTTATCAAAACTATTTTCCATATAAGGTGACATTATTTAATATGTTTATGATTCAAGTATAATGTCTCTATGATTTACATGGTATAATTTTTCTTATGATTAAATTATATCTATTTATTCTATATGGATTATGTTATGATGTGATGATGTTTATAAAACCCATTTTATTCATTGGGTTATGATGAATGATTTATGTTTATTTAGTGGCACACGAAAGAATGATTTCATTATGAGATGGTTGGGACCTATATCTACCTCTAATTCATTGGTTAATGATTTATATCTCATGAGATAGACATGGCTAGAACGACAAGTAAATTTTGGTTTAGTAATACAGGGCTGGAATGACAAGTAAATCATGTTCAGTAATGGACTTTTTCCACTATGATAGTCTTGGCAGCAATGACTTGGCTACTATGGAAATCATATCATGTGATTAATGGTTTTCCATAATTACATTTTTTATTCCCATGCTATTTTATCAGGATTATTTTTCCTTTATGATCCATGCCTTACATACTGCCATGATTTATTTTACAACTCAAGATTTTAATGTTTAAACTTTATGTTCATGTTTTTAAGTTCAAATGTATATGAATTATTTTATTTTCTCCATGAATACCCTTACTGAGCATTTGAGCTCACCCTTTATATGTTTTATTTTCCCCGTGATATAATGAAAGGTTTTTGGTAAGAAAACAAAATGGGAATATCTTTATGGTAGATGTTGAAGATCTTTCACCATGATTAGAAGATTTTGTTCCAAGTTTCCGAAGACACTAAACTATTACGGTCTATGGGCGTCGGTTTTTGTTATTTATTAAGTATTCCGCAAAAGTAATGTAATTTCCATGTACATCAAGATTAGGTCTCTACAATTGGTATCAGAGGAAAGGTTTAGTTAACCATTGTAAACTAGGATACGAAAACTTTAGAGAGATCCCTAGAGATATTTCTAAGGTATGTCTAGGGATGTCCCTAAGGTTAAGTATAAGTATAGGTTACAATCCTAGAATTATGATAACGATCATGAATAACCTAGTATTAAATATAAGATGTTAGAGATTGAAAGTACTCCCCTTGATTATGTTATTTGCCTAGTATGATTTTTTCCTCTCACACTATTCTTTTTGGGTTTTAGAAAATGGCTGGAAATAGGAAGATTCACGATAATGGAGGATATTATGGACAATAGAATGAAATTATTCATGAGAAAACAAATGAAACAGGATTTGGAAGTCAAAACATCGTTATTATGCCTAATCATCAATCTCATAATAAGATCCATAATATCAACTTTGGTAAGTTTCCTAACTCAGCAAATAAGAGAAAGATGGAGTTTCATGATGATCATAGAGGAAAAAAAGATTATTTTCTATCATGTAAATCATGTGGTAAGAGGAATCAGGGAGAATGTTTCAAAGGAACTGGAAGATTCTTTGGGTGTGGCAAAGAAGGAAACAATTCTAGTAATTGAAAAGGAAAAGGTTCAGTTAACACCATGGACATGGATAATGGTATTTCTAAGACATCAATAATGGTTAAAGGTTTTAAATGTGGAATGTACGAGCATTATGAAAACCAATGCCCTAAGGGAACGTCTTATTAAGAGAATCATCATGGTCGTATGGGTAGTATTTATGTTGTTGATGATGAAGAGACTACAAATGATGTGTGAGATGAAATAATTGTTGAATCTCAGTCAATGGTTTAAGAAGGTAGTGGAATGTTTTATGTTTATCAAGAGTTATATTGTATAGGTAATGGTACTATGAAATAAAGACACATCTAAGGATTGTTACACTATTGTTTTTCCTAATGTTTTTTAAAGTATATGTTGAATGGTACCGGTAACCATGAAAGGTTATTCAGATATTTTTGGAAAGAAGATGATATGTGAAAAATGAAGGGATACAGAGAAAATGATAGTATTAACAAGATCATGACTGATATAAGGACAAAGTGACATCATGGTTTGAGTATATAAATATTTAGGGATTTTGGTTTGTAAAAATAGTTAATGTTTGACAGAATTCATGTTTTCACTAAGGTTATATGGTAATTCATGTTTGAATAATACATGATGAAGGTATTCACATGTTTCTAATGTGATCAACAAGATATATCTTATGATATCTGGGGGATAAATGATGGTATTCACATGCTTGTTATATGACCTATCTGGTAATCTTTTTCATTATAATATGAGATTGGACAGAAGTACTTTTCATAAGCCTAAAGGTTGTAATGGATTAATTTAGACATTAGATAGTATTGTTTAAGGATAGAACTTGTTTTTTCAATATTATTTCTGGAATGTCATAATAGTATGGTTTTAGAAAAAAGGACAACCCATAGGATGGGCGACAACCCGTCGCGTCGAACAAGGTTGCGGGAAACAAACACAAAACTGAAGTGTGACAGGCCTTTATCACCTACCACTAGCCTACAGGAAGTCCCTGATTAGTAGAAAATAGTTTTATTTTATTAAGCAGTATTATAGATGAAGTATAAGTCCATTTTTGGAACCATATACGATTAATCTCACCATAAGATTGACTTATATATATAACTTTTTCTAGCCTTATGTTTGAGACAGATGGAATGACCTATCATTCTATCACATGATATGATAACACTTCACAGAAGACAAATTCAACTTCATTTCATTGTGAGATAATGTGGAAATTTTTCAAGGCACAAACAATATTGAGATTGTACCAAAATCAAGTAAGTATTTATTTTAATTAAAAAAAATTTCAACATTAGGGAAATGATCTTGAAAACCAAAAAAGTTTTCCTAGTGCCCTTATATCTGATGAATCAGATGGTACCTTAGATCTTCTCAAATTTATGGCTTTCTGATTGTTGGATTTTTCATAGCCATGTTCTCTACCACTCTTCATCCAAACATGATGGTTCTATTTCTCTTCCATATCAATATTTTCACCTATATTCTCCTATGTGGAAACCTAGTGCTGAGTTACTTTGGGTGACTGTTATGTTTCTAACTTTCCATTTTAAAATAATGTTTTAGTATTCGTTTTTATGATGTGGGATTATATGAACTAAACTTTCAATTAATAAATGATTTATAACCCCGACGAGTTTCGAGGGCAAAATTCATTTTAAGGGGGGTAGAATGTAACACCCCGAGATTTTATGAGAAATAATCTTTTTAATTTATTTGATGTCTTATGTTGTATGCTACATCAATATTATCTTGCGATATACCCAACATAGTATTAGCTTTTATTATATGCAAACAATATACTTGACTTGTGTTACACGCAAGAAAGACCTTCCTCAATAGCTTATGTAGTATGAAATACCGGGTTTCACTAAACAACGATATATTATTATAATATTATTATGAACAAGCCATTATGAATAGTATTAACTAAATTATGAATTTTATAACATTACTATTCATATTAAACATTTTCTAGAACATGGTATGAGAATAAAATAAAATTTTCGGGTAAAATAAGCATTTTTAAAAAAATGCAGTTTTACCACCTTTTGATGGCACACCCACTTTAAATCTAGTTTTGAAATGTTTATAAGTTCAATTTAGAAAAAAATAAAATTATTATTTGTAATCAGGATATAAAAATTTACTTTAGATAAAATTTTCATATTATTCTAATAACTTTCATATTTTAATTAATAGTAAAAACACGTTGTATTTTAATTAAAAACAACTTTTTTCATCGTAATAATATTTATGGTTAAATTATAATATTTAATGGTTTTAAAGTATAAATAGAATATATTTTTACCATTTAATATAATTTATTTCATTAGTAATGATTTTACATTGAATTCATAGGTAAAATCATTTCAATCTCTTGCAATGTTTTACCTTTTAAAACTCGTTTTCTTAACAATGGGACTAATTTTAAATTAATTTATGAAAGTTATGTGATTTGAATTTGGATAAATTGATTCCATATTTGGAATCATTAGGTCCAAATTATGTAAATAGGCTACTTTTTTTTGGCACTATGAATAGTAACTACGGTAAATTTTATTTATCATAGCTAAAGGTAAATTAGGAAATTAAGGGTAAATATAATATTATAAAATTACCCTAACACTTTCTAAATATAATTGGATGATTATATTTTGTTATAAGGCATATTTGGGTCGAAATGGAATCCATTTTGACCCACTTGGATGTGATTAAGACCTCTAATTTAATTTATTTTAAAGAAAGTTAAATATGTCTCACTCAAACTTTAATAATTAAAGTATTTTTAATATAAGGTTATACAGAATATAAATTCGATTGTAAATACTAATTTAAAATTTAAAATGTTATTCTTTGTCATGGTAATTTATTTTTAATTTTTAAGAGATATTTAATTACTTTAATAGCTTATACATTAATGATGCAAAATTTATTTATTTAGTAAAATGTCAGTAATATAGTTTTTATTAAAATAATAATACCTAATAAAAGGCCAAAAAACCAGAATAAAACTTATTGGTCGTATATATCTAAACAATAACCATCCAACAGTCTAATATTTGTTTATTTAGAGCTTTATAAAATCGATTATGACACTTATATTATTTTATTTTAAATGATGTCAAAGGTTTCACCTTCATAATTTAATAAATATAACAATTTACATGTTGTGATTTCAAGGTGATAAATTCGAGTAAAAGTATAATTTTGAAATATATTATATTTATCATCATAAAAGTATTTTATTTTTTATTTTTATGCAACTAATAAGTATATTAAATGATTATACAAAAATGATGTAGTAATTGTTTTATTAAGAGAAATATCAAATAAATGGTTTTATAAATATTAAAATAAATATTATATGAACTAATTAATGTTCTAAAAAAATTTCTAGATGAATATGAAATTTCAGGAATCTATTAAACCTTTTGGTTTGAATATATCCTTTGAGTGGATTTTATTTAAATTCAAATAAATGAATAGTTTCAAAATTAACACTATTGTTATTTTATAAAAATAACATATTATTAAATTGTTTAAAAATCACTAAAATATTTAAAAATTATAAATTGAACTTTATATGGTTTAAAATTTCATAAAGTACCCAATTATGGATAATTCACAACACATAAGTTATAATTTATAACAATTTCAAATTTAGAATATTATTACCACAAATAAAATTAAATAGAATAAATAAAGATAAATCATGTTGGTAAGGTTTAAAATAAATTTCCAACATGTATAAATATTATTTTTTGATGATATTATAATCCTATATCAACTAATATTTTGATTTGAGTCATTTTGGAAGGTTTTTAAGAGGGTTTTGAGTTTATTATAAATTAATATTTTAAAGGTTTCCAAAAGTGCCCCTCTCTTGTCTTATAAAAGGGCACCTCCTCCCTCTCCTCCTCACACCAGTTTGAGCCTTAATGCTCAGCAAAACCCTGCCAATTTCTCTTATCCACATACCTAGAATCATACTAGTGTTCCTGGTCTACTTCAATGACCATATTTAGTGCCCTAAGAGGAGGTTAAGAGGAGGCGCGTCGAAGAAGAGGTAATCTCTTCTACCGATTCTTTCAAGTTTCTTTATTCTTATACATACTCTTATTTAGTTGTTTCATTATAAAGTAATAACATAAGTATAACTAATATAATGATATGTTTTTATAAATATGAAACAACCCCAATTCACCTTCTATCCATCCTACAGAAAATGAAATCACCGCGCGTGCGTATGTACGGAATACCATCTCCACGTCGTGGTGTAATCTATTTTTCCACCACCGCCTTACATGGATGGGTATAATGGTGGAAATAATAACTATATATAATTATTATAACATGATACTAATTTTCAATTATTATATATTCCACTCCAATACCATTCAACAGTTATGGGAATGATATCATCGCTCGTGCGTACGTACGGATTATCGTCTCCACGACGCGATGAGATTCATTATCCATGTTAACCATTCCAGAATGATTATAAATTGTATATATATAATAAATAATGATGAAATTTATGACATAATAATTCAACTGTGTTTTTATATATATATATAAATGTACTCTACTTACTTCCATTCAATTCAATAAGGAAACGAAAACAGTGTTCATGCGTACATACGGTCTACCATCTCCATGAACGGTGTATTTCATTTTATTTATCTATCTATTATATAAATATATATCCTGAATATATATGATATATAAATCATGTTTTACATTATGGAAATAAGTATATCATGATATAACTAGTAATAAAATCAATAACAACAAGCCCAAACACATATGATAAATGATACGATTTTACCAAAACCACTGCTTTAACGTGGAATTGTCAAATGCATGGGTAATATAAAGTTGTAAGTGAATCATATATGATATCATAAATATTATTATGGTTCTATTACAAGTTAATAATATGTTTAAACCCACTATATAGGAGTCTCAGAAACATATGGATGAAATTTGACCTAAGGTGAGGGATAATTTTTCCAATCTCGTTCTTATCCGAGATTATTTATTCGTAAGTATTTACTGGGGTTATATTTATAATACATGTCCATGTTTTATAAAAATGTTTTAATAAATAGTTTACTACTCATCCATGTGTGTTTAAAGTCATTTTACCCATTTTTTAATTTTACTATGTAGTATGGAAGAAATCATGCTTTTGTTTACCATACGTGGTACTTTCTGACTTTTCCGATAAAAGTACAAGAAGAATGTTTTTTTAACTTATAAGGTGTGAATGGATTTTTACGGTTTCTTAATGAATTATTTCCAGGAAGCTTCCTCTACACTATTTCATGATTATTTTCAACAAAATCATTTTCTTTTAAAATTTCATGGAATTTTGAGAAAAGAAATGACTTTGATGAAGAAAGGATATTTTCCTCAAGAATTCATTTCAAACATTTTATCAAAACTATTTTCCACCTTAGGTGACATTATTTAATATGTTTATGTTTCAAGTATAATTTCTCTATGATTTACATGGTTTCATTTTTCTTATGATGAAATGATATCCATTTATTCTATATGGATTATGTTATAATGGGACGATGTTTATGAAATCGATTTTATTCATTGGGTTATGATGAATGATTTATGTTTATTTTGTGGAACATGAATGAATGATTTTATTATGAGATGGGTGGGACCTATATCTCCCTCCAATTCCTTCGGTAAAGATATATATCTCATGAGATAGACATGGCTGGAACGACAAGTAAAATCAGGTTCAGTAATACAGGGTTGGAACGGAAAGTAAACCTGGTTCAGTAATGGACATTGTCCACTATAATGGTCTTGGTAGCAATGACTTGGCTAATATGGAAATCATATCCTGTGCTTATTGGTATGACACAATTACATGTTTTATTTCCATGCTGTTTTATCATGATTATTGTTCCTTTATGATCTATGCCTTACATACTACCATGATTTATTTCACAACTCAAGATTTTAATGTTTAAACTGTATGTTCATGTTTTTAAATTCAAATGTATATGGATAGATTTATTTTCTCCATGCATACCCTTACTAAGAATTTGAGCTCACCATTTATATGTTTTCTTTTCACCAGGATATAATGAAAGGTTTTAGGTAAGAAAACAAAAGGGGAAAATCTTTATGGGATATGTTGAAGATCTTTCACCATGATTAGAATATTTTGTTCTGAATTTCCAAAGACATGAAACTATTACGGTCCTTGGGCGTCGGTTTCTGTTATGTATTAAGTATTCCATAGAAGTAATGTAATGTCCATGTATGTCAAGCTTGGGTCTCTACAGTTGGTATCAGCGGAAAGGTTTAGTTAACCTTTCTAAACTAGGATGAAAAAACTTTAGAGAGATCCCTATAGATATTTCTAAGGTATGTCTTGGTATGTCCCTAAGGTTAAGTATAAGTATAGGTTATAATACTAGAATTATGATAACGATCATGAATAACTTAGGATTAAACCTAAGGTGTTAGAGATTGAAAGTAGTACCCTTGATTATGTTGTTTTCCTAGTATGATTTTTGTCTCTCACACTATTCTTTTTGGGTTTTAGAAAATGGATGGAAATAGAAATATTCATGATAATGGAGGATATGATGGACAATGGAATGATATTCTTCATGAGAAACCAAATGAAACGGGATTTGGAAGTCCAAACATCGTTATTATGCCTAATCAGAAATCTCATAATATGATCAATAATATCAACTTTGGTTGGTTTCCTGACTCATCTAATAAGAGAAAGATGGTGTTTCATGAAGATCATAGAGGAAATAAAATTCAATTTCCATCATGAAAATCATGTGGTAAGAGGCATCAGGGAGAATGTTTCAAAGGAACTGGAAGATTCTTTCGGTGTGGAAAAGAAGGACACAAAGCCAGTAATTGAAAATTAAAAGGTTTATTTAACACTATGGAAAAGGATAATGGTATTGATAAGACATCAACAACAGTTAAATATTTTAAATGTGGAATGTACGAGCATTATACAAACCAATTCCCTAAGGGAACATCTCATGAAGAGAATCATCATGGTCGTATGGGTAGTATTTATGTTGATGATGATGAAGAGACTACAAATGATAAGTGAGATGAAAGAATTGTTGAAGCTCATTCAATGGTTTAAGAAGGTAGTGGAATGATTTATGTTTATCAAGATTTATGTTGTATAATTAATGGCACTATGGAATAAAGACACATATAAGGATTGTTACACTAATGTTTTTCCTAAAGTATTTGAAAGTATATGTCGAATGGTACCGGTAACCATGAAAGGTTATTCAGATATTTTTTGAAAGAAGATGATATGCACATAATGAAGGGATACATAGAAAATGATAGTATTAACAAGCTCATGACTGATATAAGGACAAAGTGACATCATGGATTGAGTATATAGAAATTTTTGGATTTTAGTATGTGGAACGAGTTAATGTTTGATAGCATTCATGTTTTCAATAAGATTCTATGGTAATTCATGTTTCAAGAATACATGATTAAGGTATTCACATGTTTCGAATGGGATCAAGAAGATATATCTTAGGATATATGGGTAATAAATGATGGTATTCACATGATTGTTATATGACCTCTTTGGTAATCTTTTTCATTATAATATGAGATTGGACAGAAGTATTTTCGATAAACCTAAAGGTTGTAATGTATTAAGTTAGACATCAGATAGTATTGTTTAAGTATATAAATTGTTTTTTCGATATTATTTATGGAATGTTATAATAGTATAGTTTTACAAAAAAGGACAACCCGTAGGACTGGCAACAACCCGTATGACGGGAGACAACCCGTCGCGTCGAACAAGGTTGGGGGAATCGAACCCACAATCGAAGTGTGACGGGCCTTTATCGCCTACTTCTAGCCTACAGGAAGTCCCTGATTAGTAGAAACTATTTTTATTTTATGAAGCATTATGATAGATAAAGTATAAGTCGATTTTTTGGAACCATATACGATTAATCTAACCATAAGATAGACTTATGTATATAAATTTTTCTAACCTTATGTTTGAGACAGATGTAATGACCTATCATTCTATCGCATGATCTGCTAACACTTCACGGAAGACAAATTCAACATCATTTATTTTGGAGATGAAGTGGAAATTGTTCAAGGCACAAACAATAGTGATATTGTACCAAAATCATGTAAGTATTTATTTTAATTAAAAAATTATTCAACATTAGGGAAATGATCTTGAAAACCAAAAATGTTGTCCTAGTGCCCTTATATCTGGTGACTCACATGGTACATTAGATCATCACAAATTTATGGCTTTGTGATTGTTGGATTTTTCATAGCAATGTTCTCTACCACTCTTCATCCAAACATGATGGTTAGATTTCTCTTCTATATCCGTATTTTCACCTATATTATCCTATGTGGAAACCCAGTGCTGAGTTACTTTGGGTGACCGTTATGTTTCTAACTTTCCTTTTTAAAATTAAGTTTTAGTATTTCTTTATACGATGTGGATTTCTATTAAAGAAATTTTCAATTAATAAACGATTTATAACCCCCGACGAATTTCGAGGGCGATATTCATTTTAATGGGGGTAGAATGTAACACCCCGAGATTTTATGAGAAATAATCTTTCTAATTTAATTGATTTCTTGTGTTGTACGCTACATCAATATTATCTTGCACTATACAAAACACCGTATTATCTTGTATTATAATCAAACAATGTACTTGGCTTGTGTTACACGCAAGGGCGACCTTCCTCAATAGCTTGTGTAGTACGCAATACCGAGTTTCACTAAAAAATTATATAATATTATATTATTATTATGAACCGGCCGTTAGGAATAGTATTAACTAAATTTTTAATTTTATATAATTCTTATTCATCTTACACATTTTATAGAACTTGGTATGGGAATAAAATAAATTTTTCAGGTAAAATAAGTATTTTTCAAAAAATGCAGTTTTTTCACCTTTTGATGGCGCACCCACTTTAAATCTAGTTTTTGACATGTTTATAAGTTCAATTTGACAAAATAAAATTCTTCTCTGGAATTAGGATATAAAAATTTACTTTGTATAAATTTTTCATATTATTCTGATAACCTTCATATTTTAATGAATAGTAAAAACACGCTATATTTTAATTAAAAACAAATTTTTTCATAATAATAATTTATATGGTTAAATTATAATATTTAATTGTTTTAAAGTATAAATAGAATATATTTTTACCATTTAATATAATTTATTTCATTAGAAATTATTTTACATTGAATTCATAGGTAAAATCATTTCAATCTTTTGCAATGTTTTAACTTTTCAAACTCGTTTTCTTACCAACAGGATTAATTTTAAATTATTTTCTACAACTTATGTCATTTAAATTTTGAAAAATGGATTCCATATTTGGAATCATTAGGTCTAAATTATGTTAATAGGTTACTTTTAATTTTTGGGTCCAATGAATAGTAACAACGGTAAATTTTATTTACCATAGTTAAAGGTAAGTCGAGTAATTAAGGGTAAATATAATATTATAAAATTACCCTAACACTTGTATTAATATAATTGGATGATTATATTTCATACAAAGAAATATTTAGTTCGAAATGGTATCAATTGGAATCCACATGGATGTGATTAAAACCTTTAATTTATTTTATTTTATGGAAAGTGAAATATGTCTCACTCAAACTTTAATAATTAAACTATTTTTAATATAAGGTTACACAGAATATAAATTATATTATAAATAATCATTTGAAATCAAATTTTTTTCTTCTTTATGGTAATTTATTTTTAATTTTTAATAGATATTTAGTTACCTTCATAGCTTATACATTAATGATGCAGAAATTATTTATTAAGTGAAAATCAGTAATATAGTTTTTATTAAAATAATAATACCCATTAAAAGGCCAAAAAACCTGACCAAAACTTATTGGTCGTATATATCTAAACCATAACCATCCAATGTTATAAT
The DNA here is from genome assembly GCA_963277665.1 of Viscum album. Classification (NCBI taxonomy): domain Eukaryota; kingdom Viridiplantae; phylum Streptophyta; class Magnoliopsida; order Santalales; family Viscaceae; genus Viscum; species Viscum album. The sequence continues at coordinate 1,684,661,904 of OY728141.1, read as the reverse complement.
TTTTGACCATTTTGAGCTTTATAAAAGCTATTATGACACTTATATTATTTTATTTTAAATGATGTCAAAGTTGTCACCTTCATAATTTAATAAATATAACAATTTACATGTTGTGATTTTAAGATGATAAATTTGAGTAAAAGTATTATTTTGAAATATATTAGATTTAAAATCATTATATAATTTTATTTTTAATTTTTATGCAATTAATAAGTATATTAAATTATTATACAATAATGATGTAGTAATTGTTTTATTAAGAGAAATATCAAATAAATGGTTTTTTAAATATTAAAATAAATATTATATGAAATAATTAATGTTCTCCACAAATTTTATAGATTAATATGACATGTTTTTAATCTATTAATCATATTGGTTCGAATATATCATTTGTGTGGATTTTATTTAAATTCAAATAAATTAATATTGTCAAAATTAACAGTATAGTTATTTTATAAAAATAACATATTATTAAATTGTTTAAAAATCACAAAAATATTTAAAAATTATAAATTGGAATTTATATGGTCTAAAATGTAATTAATTACCCAATTATGGATAATTAACATCACATAAGTAATTATATATAATAATTTAAAATATGGAATATTATTACCATTAATAAAAATAAATAGATTAAATAAGGATAAATCATGTTTGTAAGGTTTAAAATAAATCTCCAACATGTCTTCAATTTATTGGTTGATGATATTACAACCCTATCTCCTCTAATATTTGTATTTGATTCATTTTTGGATGTTTTTAAGTGGGGTTTGAGTTTACTATAAATTAATATTTTAAAGGTTTCCAAAAGTTCTCCTCTCTTCTCTTATAAAAGGGCAACTCCTCCCTCTCTTCCTCACACCACATTGAGCCTTCAAGTTCGGCCAAAACCTCAAAATTTCTCTTCTCCACTTCCCTAGAAACATAATATAGGTCCTTTTTATCTTCAAATACCAAATTTAGTTCCTTAAGAGTAGGTTAATAGGAGGCACGTCGAAGAAGAGGTAATCTCTTCTACCGATTCTTCCAAGTTTCTTTATTCTTCTACTTCCTCTTCTTTAGTTTTTTAATTATAATGTAATAACATCAGTATAACTAATATAATTATATTTTAATATAAATATTAATGATCCCCATTTAACCTTCTATTAATCCTACAGAAAATGAAATCACTGCACGTGCGTATGTACGGAATACCATCTCCACGCCGGGGTGTAATCTGTTTTTCCACCACCACCTTACTTGTATGGGTAAAATGGTGGAAATAATAACTATATATGATTATTATAACATGATTAAATTTCTAAGATATTATATAATCTTATCCAATACCATTAATTCATTATGGTAACGATATTTTCACTCATGCGTACGTACGGATTACCATCTCCACGACACGATGAGATTCATTTTCCATGTTAACCATTCCATAATGATTATAAATTTTATATATAATAAATAATGATGAAATTTATGACATAATAATTCTACTGGATACATATATATATATATATATATATACTCTACTTACTTCCATTCAATTCAATAAGGAAATGAAAACAGCGTTCATGCGTACGTACGGTATCTCTTCTCCATGAACGGTGTATTTTATTTCATTTATCTATCTATTATGTACATATATTTCCTGAATATATATGATATATAAATCATGTTTTACATTCTGTATGTAAGTATATCATGATATAGGTAATAATAAAATCAAGAACAACAAGTCCAAACACATATGATAAATGATACGATTTTACCCAAGCCACTACTTTAACGTGGAATTATCAAATGCACGGGTATTATAAAGTCATAAGTGAATCATATATGATATCATAAATATTATTCTGGTTCTTTTAGAAGTTAATAATATGTTTAAACCCACTATATAGGAGTCTCAAAAACATATGGATGAAATTGGACATAAGGTAAGGGATATTATTCCAATCTCATTCTTATCCGAGATTGTTTATTCGTTAGTATTTACTGTGGTTATATTTATCATCCATGTCCGTGTTTTATAAAAAAATTCATAAAGTGTTTACTATTCCTCAATGTATTTTTAAATTCATTTTTACCCCTTTTTGAATTTTACTATGTATTATGGAAGAAATATTTCTTTTGTTTACCATATGAGGTACTTTTTGATTTTTCCGAAAAAAGTACAAGAAGAATGTTTTTTTAACTTATACGGCGTGAATGGATTTCTACGGTTTCTTAATGACTTATTTCCATGAATATTCCTCTACACAATTTTATGATTATTTTCTACAAAATCATTTTCTTTTAAAATTACATGGCATTTTGAGAAAATAAAATGACATTGAAGAATAAAATATATTTTCTTGAAGAATTCATTTCAAATGTTTTACCAAAACTATTTTCCATATAAGGTGACATTATTTAATATGTTTATGTTTCATGTATAATGTCTCTATGGTTTACATGGTTTCATTTTTATTATGATGAAATGATATCCATTTATTCTATATGGATTATGTTATGATGGGATGAAGTTTATGAAACCCATTTTATTCATTGGGTTATAATGAATGATTTATGTTTATTTTATGGAACATGAAATAATGATTTCATTATGAGATGGGTGGGACCTATATCTCCCTAAAATGCCTTGGTAACGATTTATATCTCATGATATAGACATGGATTGAATGAAAAGTAAAATCCGGTTCAGTAATACAGGGCTGGAACGGCAAGTAAACCCGGTTCAGTAATGGACATTATCCACTATGATTGTATTAGAAGAAATGCCTTGGATACTATGGAAATAATATCATGTGCTTAATGGTTTTACACAATTACATGTTTTATTCCCATGCTCTATTATCATGATTAATGTTCCTTTATGATCTATGCCTTATATACTGCCATGATTTATTTCACAACCCAATATTTTAATGTTTAAACTTTATGTTCATGTTTTTAAGTTAAAATGTATATGTCTTGTTTTATTTTCTCCATGAAAACCCTTACTGAGAATTTGAACTCACCGTTTATATGTTTTCTTTTCCCCAGGATATAATGAAAGATTTTATGTAAGAACAAAAATGGGAATATCTTTATGGGAGATGTTGAAGATCTTTTACCATGATTAGAAGATTTTGTTCCGAGTTTCCAAAGACACTAAACTATTACATCCCTTGGGTGTTAGTTTTTGTTTTGTATTATGTATTCCTCAATATTAATGTAATGTCCATGTACGTCAAGCTTGGGTCTCTATAGTTTATAACCACTACTATAAGTTATATCCATAGTTTCATGGTCATGGATATATTTGGTATGGCTATAGGACATAATCTTTAGCCATGATTCCACATTGGGTTTATGTCTCTATAGCCACAGGTTGAACAATGTCAATAAAGATATAGCCACGGTTCCAAACGGTGGATGTAGGTCTATATCCATGGGTTCGAACTGTGGCTATACCTTCCAATACTCATGCCTACATCCACATTTTCCAATTGTGTCTATATGTCTATATCCATGATTGTAACTGTGGAAACACACATATAACCACAGTTAAAAACCGTGGAAATAAGATCTGAATTCCATAAAAAAAAATAGCACATAGATGCCCCAAATCCTCCCACATCAGCTACAAAAAAATAAAACATGCATGTTCCTAGATAAGTGGACCCAAAACAATATTATATAACATAATATATTAAGAGAATCCTAAAACCACCAAATGGATCTTCATATAGTAATTTACACATTTAATTTCCCCTCATATTTAGAACGCAACTCAAAGAGGTGACAGTGTTGAATGAGAACCTAGGTATGTGACATGGGTGAAATTGTGCTCCGGTGCTTGGAACCCAGATGATTGATACCTAACTAATTGAATTCTCATGTGGGTCACATGTGTCAATGGTCACCCAGAAATGAGAACTATTAGAATTTTCACTATGATGATCGGTTTCTAATTGGTTAAATCATACATGCTTGGGAGCCCATGTGATGAGGTTTTGTGGTGATCGATACCCAAGGATTTCCCCCAAATAAGGAGTTCCTATATGGGAATCGAAATTGATGTATATAGAAGTTCCTCGAAAATAATATAAATTAATAGATGTTGGGTGGATATTTCTTCACATATATCATACCATTTGGTATGGGAATGGTTCCAAGATGGTTTTTGTTCCAAAATAGATATAGTTTTAAGGTAGGAATTTCTGTAAAACATTCCCACTGGTTTTTATTTACATAAAACTTATATAAATCAGAATATTATTTGGGAATATAAGCTGGAGCACTATGTGATAAGGAAATCTTGGACCAACTCTCTGTATCATTACTCTTGAAAATGGTTATCCAGGGTCTTTTGATAGGAAAAAACATCTCAGGCATCCATCCATTACCCATAACCACTTTAGAAAACTACAAACACCTAGGTATATTATTTTTCATTTGTAGATATGTGAAGGAAATTTATAGGTTCATATAAGGGAATGGTAGTATGCTATATAGGGTTTCATCTTGGTAAATTTCAAGGGCTACAGAGCATGGTGTGAATGACCTGGTGTTCAATGTAAGGTCATAGTATTTGGGGAATGTGAGGTTATGCTCTTAAACTAGGTGCATGGGAACACTTCTCAGAATGAACCAACTGGGATTTAGTAAAAATACTTCCAATATCAAATGATAATAAATTTTGACATAAATTTTTGTAATGAATCTACTTCTTGCTGAATCAGATATTATGAAATTAAATTTCCAAAATAGTGTTTTTGAGGTTTCTATATTGATATCATTATTGGAGAAACATTTTCTTCATAAATGGATGCAATTATTATTCTATTCATATTTGGAGGTTCTCACCACCATGTCACTAGATTGGGAATCAATTTTGAAGGGTATCCACCCCCTGATTTATGAGAAATATTATATCACATGGAGATCCCAATTTTTTCTTATTTATTGAGTGTGAAACACCTTCAAATTCAAATCATTTCATGTTATCTAAGCGAGTATTATATTTTTCTCATCTTATAAATTCTCATGGAGTACAATTTTTGATTACCAAAAAAAGCCCCAAACATAAATTTAGATTCATTCAGAATGAATGGAATATGATGTTAATGTAATATATAAAAAAATTTATATTCCTTGATTATTCATGTAGGTTCTTGGGTTTATGTCATCAAAAGTATGTTCAATCGATAGGGGGATATAGCTTCATGGAATATGGATACCAGTATGATAATCTCACTTCAAGGTGTTTATATTGAAAATGAGAATAATAAACTCAATGTTTTTGTCACCAAATGATGTATCATGACTCCATGTTCATGTATCACAAAGAATAATAGTTGATATAAGGTGTTTTGTTTTTCCATGAATAATTACTGACTAAAGTATTTTGACATCATATCATAGGGCTAATAGGGGAGAACCCATCCTTAAGTGTTAGTCCTAAATTATTAGATGGTATTGGGAATGTAATAAATGTTGTATTTGTAATAGTATTAGAGGATGTGGATCTAGATATAATTTTTTATCCTTTGAGAACATGAATAAATCTATGTTTTTTCCTTAGATTAGTGTCTTTTCTACACATTAGTCTACACATGCCAAAATATAATGGTTTTTTCTAGTTTAAGACTATAGGAGAAGACATTACATAAACTAGTAATCCCATACAATGGGAACTCATAAATAGATATTTATTTTATATAGAGTAATTAGGACGTGTATAATAGACAAAAATATGTACTTTATGTCCTTGTACAATATAAAATTTAATTGGATAATATGGTTAAGAAACAAGTACCAAATACCCAATGAGAATTTTCTTGGTGGAGATTATCAAATCGAGGTTTTATGGTTTCTAAAACAAGTATCTTTGCTTATGGATTTTTTGATTACAAGAGGAATATCCCATCATAATTAATTTTAAAAATCCAAAAAGTATACCATTACGTAATTAATTTTAGGCTCCCAAGAGGAGTATCACGACTCTATGAATTCTGTGTTTCCATGGGGAAAATATCAACAATTTTCAGTTAGGTCACTAAGCGGAGTATCTTAAATCATGTCATTTTTAGATTTTTATAAGAATTATTACTTAATGTTTTCTCAAAAAGAGGATGTTGTCATCTCTAATGTGAAGGAAATTTCATTTCCTAATATCGAGTTGGCTAAACTTTTATACTGACCACATGAAGGGAGATTCATGTTTATTCTTAGGACATAGAATGTAGAGTTATTTATTCTATTTGATTCTATATTCAATACATTTGAATCCCATATAATCATGAAGATTCTGGTAAAGGACCTAGAACTAGAATAGAAGGTCCTTATTGTGTTAATTTTGGAAGATATTTCTCAAAGGGTAGTGGATTTTTAAAAACTCTTGTTTCATGACATGTATTTTCTTTATTTTCTAATAAAATAAGAGAAGGTAATGTAAACACGATATATGCTGATATACATGTATAATTTCTCACATATATCAGTAAAAATATGTTTCTATCATTATGGTTGGGTGATAATCCTTCTATTTTACAAGGTATATGTTGATTCAGATCATCTAATAAAATGTAATCATAGTTTCATTTAATTATCCAATAAACATAGAATCTTTATATTCCTCTAAAATTCATCCTTAAAAAAGCTAGTGGTTATTAGGAAATTAGTTTTTAAAACAATTAATAAACTATGGAAACAAGTTTTTAAAAATCAAGCAATTATAGAATACAAATTAAAGAGTTAGGCAGAGGGAACCCACCTCAACCTCAAGGCGTGGTACTTTTGATGATGAAAACTCAAATATTCCTTTTTTTCCATCTTTCATGCATATGAAACTTAACATATATATATAAGGACACATCGCCCCTATGTACAGCTTTTCATGTCCAAATATGCACAATGGATCCATTTTATATATATGTTTATACATTCATATAGCCATTTAAATTTACACATCTATGGATTTTTCATATATATATATTAGAACACATAGCCACGATATATACATTCATACAGTCATGAGTGAATATATATAAAGTGGGAACTTATATATGTAAATTTTTACCTATATATACACATGTAAGACTTATAAATGGTGACTCAAATCCACCTCAATGAAATCCAAAACGCACTACCAAAAATATAAGAAACCCAAAAATCACAAAATCCATAATTAAAATTAGTCCAAAGAATAAAGAAAGAATAACCCTTACCCAAATCTGATGCTAAACTCACTTTATTTGATGGTGGTGGATAGAACCAGCCTTATCATAAGAAACCATCTATAAAGAAATAGTGGGAAAATAAATGTGATATCACAACTTCTTATATATATGTGATCAGTGTGTCAATAGTACATGATAAAAGATATATGAATCCATAATCAACAATGAAAAAATAATATTTAGATTGATATGTACATACCAATTCCCCCACCCAATTTCCCCATACCCCCTATACTGCACTGCACCACCCTTCACCCACACTTCCCCATACACCCCCCCACTGCCCTCCCCCCTACACCCCCACCCTCCACCCGTACTCCCCCCCACCCTTCACCCCTAATACCACCCAACTACCCCCTAACACCCCACCCCCACCTGCACCCCCACCCTTCCCCCAAACTACCCCAGACACCCTCCACCACTTCCCCTATCACCCCCACCCTTCACCCCTACTTCCCCCACCTTTCACTCCTACTTCCCCCCATGATCCCTCTACCATCACCCTACCCCACCACCCTTCAACCCTACTACCCCCTCTTCCACCTACCCCCTACCCCCTTAACCCCCACTTCACCCCCCCCCCCCCCCACACACCCACACTAACCCTACACCCCCCCCCACTGCCCCATGCACCTCTAACCTTCACCCCTATTTCCCCACCCTAACCATTCACCCTACTTACCCTCTCCCCACTCGCCACCTACACCCCCACCCTTCACCCATATTGTCCCCCCCACTTCCCCCAAACACCCCTTATCTGATAACATTCCTTCAGAAGATGTGAAATCCAACAAAATTTTAAAAAATAATGGATAAATATTAATGATGGTTTACCAAGGTGATCCTACAAGGTTAAGGAAAAAATAATACTATTGAACAAATCACTAAAACAACTTAATTTGGTCCTGATAATCTGGAAACACTCTCTACATGAGATTTCTTACAACTTGTTGGGTCCATGGTCATTATCCAATAAAAACACTAAAAATATCATCACTAGAACATAAAATCAAGAAACAAGTTTCTAGATTGAACCCTTTATACACCATTGGGATATGGGAAGATAGACCTACACCAAGTCTACCATGATTCAACACTCTTTGTCTATCAGACTTAGAACAGAATCCTCAGAAATAATGACATAAATAATAGAAATTTAAGAACAAAAAAACGTTTTAAATGGTTTATAACTATGTCATAATCCATGATGTAATCCTAAATTAATTTTATTAGATGGAATCCTAGTAAAATTTCAATTTTCAAAGTTACAATCATAATTAATTTCCCCCATTAAGATAGAAGAGTCCCATTGGTGATTCCATTCATCGTTGTTATCTGATCTATGTGGTTTGAGGTCCACATGATCTGATCTCTATAAATGATCATTTATTTAGTGAAGTAACTATAACACTTAAACATTAACCTCTGATGAGAAGTGATATATTTCAGATATCTCATGATTCCTTAGTGTCTTCTACACTTCAACCAGAAATAATCATCTGATAGTTTTACTTTAGGATAAACCTTTTGAATCCTATATATGGTGAATGTACTAAACTCATCATCTGATCTGCATAACCTATATTCATGTAGATATGTCTCATTCACTTTTTAGATCATCATCTATTCATTGTTAAATTAGAAAATCCAAACATTTCATTCCACCAGATCTAATTCTTTGGATAGAAAATTGTATCCCCACCCAAACCCCAACAACAGAAACCCTGAGTACACATTGAGGTATATAATAATAACTTGAAACACACATAATATTAACTCCAATTTAACAATAAGATGCGTAATATTAACTCAAATCACACATAATAAATAATAAAAACTTGAATCATACATAATAGTAACTCCATGTTAACAATAAGTTATATAAGAATAAATTAAAGCACATACAATTATAACCTTAATTTAAATAAGGCCTACAATAGTAACTGAGACCATATGTAGAATAATACAGTAATACATAATATTAACTATGAAAATTCACAATTTACACAGTATTAAATTTAAAGATACATAAAAGGAACCTATGGTTTTTAGTGGGAATGAAAGATCCTTTAAGTGGTCATGAAATATTAAAATGTGTGTTTCAAAGTGAAAAATAAGATTAAAGTTATTACATCCTTATTCGGATGTTTACAATACAATTTTTCTATGTATAAGAAGATGACTATGTGGAAAATAAGCTACATTATTTTTTGAATCTATAAAAAAGGAAAATGATAAAATTTATAGAGATAAAAAGATAATTTCTTTAAAGTTATTAAATAAATATATCATTAAACTATTTTAATGATAACTAAATATTGATGGTCATAAAGTTTTTTTTGGATCATTATATGATAATTATAGAGTTTCAAAAATTAAATATCACACAAATATTTTCACAGAAGTTCTAAATTTGAATTAGTAAATATTATTCCATGCTATCTAGATGATTTTTTAAGGATAATTCAATGTGAAGAGAGTGATAGTGAGAGGATAAATATTAAGATACTGACCTACTTGTTTTTAATGTCTACTTTCTCAGAGTAAAATAATTAGAGGGAAGTGATGGATTCTATTTCTATTAAATATCCTAAGTTTTTATGTCCATGAAAATAAATAACTGAGTAATCCATGGGATTTTTTTTAAACGGTGAAGATTATCAGATCTATTTAGTCAAGTGGAGACTTGTTATGATCCTTTTTTATTGTTCTTTAAGAAGAAGATGCAATAAGATAGAGAAACTAAACCTTTTCCAAGAAAAATATAAAAATTAAAAGACCAAAAATTGAAATAAATAAATCTTACCCAATGCAAGGATCTGAATCAGAGAAACCCTTCTTCGTGGAAGAAATCAGACAGAATATGAAGAAATAGAACCATATTGGTTCATATTTTTCTAACCTCAACATGATTTTTCAGATTTTTAATGGAGAAAATAAGAGCTAATAAAAACCCTATGGAAGATATCAAAAAGAGATTTGAAGAAATATGAAAATTTCTATTCAACAAACCCTAAGGAAAAACTAGTAGGATGTAGAAGAGAACATAAAAATTGGGTATTAAAAAGAGACATTATACCATGATTTGATGATTAGGGTAGCCCAATGTCAGAGGGGGAGGAGAATATACAGTCGAAGACACATCAGAACCGCGTTAGAGGAGAAGGAACATGGGGAATTGGGGTGGCCGCCTAGGAGGCTTGCTGGAGGGGGGTGGTGAGGCTGCCTCAGGAGAGAGTTAGTAGGGAGGTGGGTTGACCAGATCATAAGAGGAGGATCATCCCAAGGTGGGTGGATACATCAGAGGAGTATAACAGCATGAGGTTGGTTGGTAGCGCCGTGCGAGGAGGGTCAAGTGTAGTAGGGCAGAATGAGAGGGAGGGGGGTCTTGAGCGAGTATGGGAGAAAGGGGGTTGGGATTGAAAGATAAATGGGGAGATTCCATATATATTTTATGATTTGTGTCCATATATTAACCTATTTCCACATTTTTGAACAGTGTCTATATGAATGTGGCTATACCCTCAATTTTTAGTAGTTTCATAAGGTAATTATAATCCAAACATGAAAACCTCTAGAGAAGAATAACACTGATGTGTGTTTTATTATAAATATGAATTAAATAAGTGGAAACAGATATTTCAACGCATTATAATATTATTTCACATGAATTTCATGCATCATATTGATGACATGAAATCCATAAGATTTGGAATGATTTAAAAGATTCAAAATACTAGTTGGGAAGAAAAATGGTGAAATAAAAGAGATGGAGTTCCTATAATGGAAGTGAACATTATAGCATTTTTTTCAATTAATATCTAAAGAAGAATGGAGATACACATGAATTCAATGTTCCATACACTACTTAGTAAAATTGAGTGTATGAGGGGAAGAATATGATACTATTTGATATGGCTAGTGAAAATTTGATAGAGCATGATAGAAAAAGATACTATTGGTTGTAAGCCATCAAAATGGATGGAATAATTTAGAATCAATGCCTTATATAATAAAACTAATATCTAACACCCTGTGATTTTTTTTTCAAAAATAAGTTGAATGTTAAAAATGGTAGTGGCAAGAAATTGAGACATGAATATTGAGATATTTTTTAAAGGGTAAAATAGATGAAGATCCATTTATATCCCAATAAGTAATAGGGTTTGAAATATTTAGATAGTTTTTAAAAGGGTATAATTTCATTTATAAAATAATTTTGAAAAACAAGTCATCCTCATTCACCCCCTAGGTGACTACACATAAACCTAGGTACCATAATTATTATTTGAGAAAATCAAGTTTCTAATACATGGATATATATTTTTCTAGTTTTTTATCAGCTTTATATGAAGTCTATATTTGAAGGAGTTTCAGAAGCACCTCATTTTTAAGTTCATTTTCCGTACCTATCAAATAAAATATTGAGTTTTTGAAAAAAATGCTATAAAATGAGAAAATAAAGGCAAATAATCTAAAAAAAATAAAATTGAAAGAGGATACACCACTAAATGAAGGTAATCAAATTACTATTTCAACTTTTAAATCTATTAAAAAATCCTGTTGAAAAATAAAAATCAATTGTATTCATTTACTCTAATGTAATTAATTTTTTAAATAATGTTCCTATTGAAGTTTCTACCTCAATATTTGGTCATATAAATGGATTATATAATGACCAATAACTATTGTAATTATAACTTGAAAAAAGGAGAATGATTTGTATAAAAAGTTATAAATGTAAAAACTCTCACATAAGTTGTTTAAGTAGAGGAATAATATTAATCCATTTGTGAGGAAAATTATTTCGTGGATAAATAATCATTATATAAAAAAAGTTCTATGAAATATGAGATAAATAGAATCTCAATAAATAATATCCATGCATTTTATGAATAGTGTAAAACCATTATAAATTCTAGATATGGTAAGTTGGAAATCAAAGAAAATAAAACTTAGGATATTTATAATTTTCAAAAAGATGAATATAGGATGCATGGGGATCAGATTTTGATTACTAAAAATAATTTCAAATGATGATTGAAATTTGTTTATAATGATAAAAATACTATCAACTTGATAGTTCTTGAATTGGAATTCATATGGATAAATTTATAATAAACACTAACTGAAGGAATAAATATTAAATCAATAAGAATTGAATCAATTCAAGAATGAAATAGAAGAATAGGTTTCGAAGAAGGAATGTTAGATAATGATTCCAAATATCATAGGAGGTTACCTAAAATGGGAAATGTAGATTCTGTTTAAATGTTGGGTGAAAGGTATAAAAACATTGAACGCACTCCCAACATAGGGATAACATTTCTCACTAGACAAGATTTATAAATATACACAGAGAAATCACCATTGACTTCATAATCCAAGATAGCTACTGAAAAAATAGAGCCTCCAAAAAAAAATAATCACATGAATGTCCCAAATAAATTCTTGAAAATATGGATAACATAATTGGAATTTTCTAAGAAATTGTATCTAGGATAATAAATAGAATTTTACCTTCTTACTAAAGTTAAAAAAACAATTTCAATTCAAAAAAAGCTAAAGAAGGAAATAAATACACACCTTTCATTGTTACCAAATCTTGGAAGGCCAAATAGGGAACTAGTCTAAAGGTGGGGTGGCCACGTCTGAGCTGTTTTGGAGCCGTGTCAGAGAGGGAGGATTGTGGTGAAGTGGGGTGGCCACATTAGAGGCTTGTCATAGGAGGAGGTGGTGGTGAGTCTATGTCGGAACAGCATTGGAGCCATGTTGGGGGAGGAGGTGGGGATCCCACATCAGAGCAATGATAGTGGAGAGGGTGGGGTGGCCATGTCGGAGGAGGGATATGAGGAGTAAAAGGAGCGCAAAGAGGAGAAGGTGGGTGAGGAGGAGAAGTGTCTCAGAAAAATCAGGGTAGGAGGGTTGGTTTTGTGTAATATTTTTACATATATATTCACATCATTAATAATTTATTATTAAAGATTTTTTATTTAGTTATTGTTAACTTTGTGTAATCATGGTTTGACCTATTTGTGTGTGCATTGATATGTATGAAATTATATGTATGTCTATGTGTGCTTGTGTGTGTGTGTGTGTATTAATTTTATTTGAATAACATTTATCTTTAGTTTAATGCAATTATGTTATAAATATATACACATAAAATAACTTTTATTTTTTTATTTTATCTTGTCACATTTAAAACATAGTTAAAATAATAATTATCCACATTTTAAAACATGACTCAATTAGTGGTATTTTAAAACATGGAAAAATTAAAAATTAGTGATTTTTTTAAAACATAGCTAAATTAGACACATTTTAAAATTCCGTGAAAATAGCCATGTTTTTAAAAAATAATATATCAAACATGTTTTATAATGCTTATAAATTATCTATGTTTTGATAGAAGATATCTAATTTCCTTATTTTTGTATCCTTTACACATCTCTTAGTTCATTTCACGTTACATTTTTAGCTAAGTGTGGGAGAGTGGGGTGTGTATGGAAATTCTATAGTGGAATCTAACTTTTTGGGATGAGTGTGAGGTGAATTTAAACCTGGTTATGGGAAGTGTATTCAATTACTAGATTTTATCATTATAATATTTTTTCCCACTTATTCAATAATAAAAAAAATCTATGTGAAAAATTTTCTATACAAAAAAATTGATAAAGAAAAAAATATTCAATAATGCTGATAAGAGGATTTATTTTTTATTCATATTCATTATAGAGAAGTGAGACATTAAAAGATAAATGGAATGATTTTGTGAGTGTTTATAATGGAATTATATGAATTTAGTTAACTTTACTATATATACTTTCTAAAGTTTCAAATCATATTATTCTTTAGGTATTTAATCAGTAATGACCCACTAATTCAAATTTACTTGAGAAGAATGTCACGAACTAAATTGGGTCTCCATCAAAATCGGCACTAAACCTAGTCCATAACAAGGCCCTATGGGCATTCCCGGTCCCCAAATGCTGGCACAAGTTCCCAGGTATCACAAAATTAAAATTTGAAATGATTTACCCATGTTTATGAACATATAACAACAAACAAATCCAATAAACCAAATCTAGATTTTTCAAACCAAAAAGACTTTAACAAAAATTTATAACTGAATTACATAGTTTAAAACAACTCTCAAAGACTATAATAAATTATGAAAACCAAAAATTACAGTCCAAGAACCTCATCAAGGAAAGATTCACCAGACTCAATCCATCTCTACAACACTGCATTAGGAAGGACCTTTAAAAACCCGATCCATTGAAACAAGAAGATGTACACAAACTTGCGAAAAATATAACCAGGTCTACATGAACCTAAGGGTATAAGTAGGGTGTGATCAAAATCCTAGTAGTATTCCACCAATAAAGGAATTCATGTGATAAACATTCAATGTCGAAAATCTTGCATGTATTCATAAACATTAAATTCTAATTATAATTTTAATAAGATGAAACATTTAACAAAAAACATTTTCTAGTGGGATATTTTAATGAACCAACACTTTCAAATAAAATACCTATGCTATTGAACTTTCTAGACCAAACATACCATATGTTGATGGTAAGTATAAATCATCCAACGCGGACAAGGAACGGGAAATAACCACTAGGCACTATCTCGCTGTGGGTCCCAGGTTCTTCATATATCGGTGAAAGTAACCATCACAATATATGTTCTCATACACACGAGACACTATTATGGATCATACCCATAACCTAGTGGTCCCACATCATCATCATCATCATCATAGTTTATTTGTGTTGTCACTATAAAACATAATACGTGAAACTAAGGCCAAACCCCACAGGATAACTAGCATACTAGTACAGGTCCACCCACCTAGATACTTGGATTTCCCTCTTGTGCTCAAAAAAGTTCAACAAGACAAGAAATATAATTTTAAAATGAAAATACTACTTCCACATCACACATTCACCAAACATCCCACATGTGTATCACAAAAGTCATATAATCCCCTTTTTTCAATCAAATTCATTTTGAAATCGTACTCATGCCAAAAAAGCCCACAACACTTTTCACATCTCTTTAACACTTCAAAAAATCCATTAAAATTTTTTATAAAACATTTACAAGATGATACACATCACATAATAGTCCAAATACACATACCACATAATACCATTTTTACCTTTAGATTCATTTTATCATCATACTCACATGAAACAGCCCACAAACATGTTTCACACCCACATCACAATTTAAGAAATCACCTCGAAAAATTACAACCCATTATCAAAACGTTTGACATCAAAACTGACCACATTATCTTTAAAAAACTCATTTATGAAACACACACCCACTAAAACAGTACATAAACATCCTTTTCACACAATGTGTAACTCATTAAACCATTTATAATTTTCACAGTACACCTTCAAAAAGCATGACAAGGTTTTTCACCTAAAACCCATTCAAAACCCTCTTTTAAACACAAAATCATACCAAGACCCTACCAAAGAAGAATTTTAATCCCAAAACACATTTAATAAACCACTTTCATATGTTATAAACAAACCCTAACATTACTACAGGAGTTACACATGGAAAACACCCAATTTAAAGAAAAAAGGAAACTATAAAATTAAATTCTTAGGATAATCCATCAAAAACGGTTTTTGCACCACACACAACATTTGATTAACATGAAAAATAAGTAAATAATGCAATATAACTCATCAATAATTTCTTACACATGGAATCGCCTACAAAAAGTGTCGAAACTCTCAAATATTAGTGTGAAACATCATCTGCACCACCACCACTCCACAAGGAAGTGAAAAAGAAAACTAAAACCTCAAGATTTCACCAAAAAGGATCAATGTTGAACCTTAGGTAAAAACCCTAACTGATGGAAATTTTATACCTCATTAAATGTTGAAATAAACCCTAGGGAAAGGGAAGAAATCAAAGAGAGAAAGACTTACTTGCATAATTTTAAAGTTCCCCCATCAAATATCCTTTTAAAAATGAGTTCCAAGGGAGGGTGAGAGACATTGGTGGATTTACATGGAGGTAGGGCACGAAATGGGGAAGAAATGGGCGGATTTTAGTTTATTCCGAAAGGGAAAATGGGAATTACAAAAGCTTTTTAACGACCTATACACCCTTGCACGGTTTGGTTGCACTGATTAGTAAACTGTGCGGCCAAACCGTGCGGCCTATTTTGGCCACAAAAAATGTGATGTTTTACCTCCAATTTCAAGGAGGTACAAAGGGAAAATATAGGTCAAGGATAGGGGAGAAAAACTCCCAAAACAATGTACTCTTTTAACCCCAAAACTCATCCAACTCTTCGGTACAAACCACATCCATGTCTTACCCCACAGGTGGTTCCATTAGGAGTTCCACTAATCCAACTCCAAACCAACACAATAAATTTTGAAAAATAGGAGGCTAATAACCATAAAATACCACCATGAATATGTTCATAGATCAAGATCACAAGAGACACCAAAATTTCAAACCTGTAACACCCAAAAACCAAGAGAAATCTAAGAACCAAAAGAGGATTTGAAACAAGTCATGTAATAAAAAATATGGGTGTGACAAACATAATGAATCATTAATGGGCATTAAGAGACATATCCAATATGAGAAAGTCTAGAAATAAATTATGAAGGATTTCAAATACCATTAAGGCATGATTTTACATTTTAAAGATAAACTATAAACCAACCAACCACAATCCATAACAGTTATATGATGCATGAACAAAATAATGGCAATTTTGAAAATATTTTATACCAAAGTGAGCCAAAAAAACATGATATAGTGAAATAAAAATAGAAATAAACCTAATATCAGACGATATATAAACAAGACACCAAAATAAAAAAATGTTTCTAGGATCCAGTAGCTCCATGATCCACCACCACTAGACAGCCCATTAACTCAAGAAGTAGTGTTAAAAAACTGTTACAACCTACCTACGCCCACGTCCCAGAAGATGACATATGAAAAAGCCCCAAAGTACCAAATTAGGGGTGATTATAAAACTCAGTATACTTTCTCTAATGGATTAACTACTCATACCACTAGTATATAATATTTATCCACATTTATATAAATTATTTTATATAGAACAATTTCTGAAAACAGTTTATAACTAAATATAAACACTTATCAAAATAGTTTATAACTAAATATAAACTAAAACCATGTTAAACAATTTTCTATAAATCTATTCACCATTTAAAAATTTAAATAAATATTTAAAACACTTTTTTAAAACTAATTTGTAATACCAATAAACTCCAAACAACAACTACCAAAAACGCATGCATCGTTTTGACAATTTCATACTCAAGAGTGGTTTCTCATTGATCTACCATGTCATCACAAGGAAATTATTCCCAAAATGCCATTTAAACAATTTCACTAGTCACATTATCATATTTCAACCATTCCCAATAATTACATATGATATACACACATGGTTTTCCAAAAACCAAATCCAATTTCAAACAATTTTTCATATTTCAATAAAAACGCATGTTTATTGAAAACTTTTTAACCATCCAATTTCAAAAAATTAAATAATTTTTAAAATCCTTTATATATATTGAAAAAATTATAAAAAAATAAATTTTACAAAATTCCAAAAGATCCATAATTTAAAAATACTCAATTAAAATCCCAAACTAGGGTTTTTCACAAAACCCCCAATTTCCACATTTTCAACCACCTATCTCTAAAGAGGATCTAAAAATAGTATAAAAGATAAAAATCAATTTAATTTTCATAAAAAACTAAAATTTAATACATTCTTTTCATTTATAGTAAGTTTAGATGATAGTGAATCCACGCACCTTGCTCATTTCGACGAAAACCAATAACGGACGAAGAATACCTGAGATTCTGGGTCACGATTCCAAGAAACCCTCCAAGATCTCATCCCCTATCATGAATAACACCAAATATAACCTCATTTGTCCAAAAATATCTTATATCTACTCACATGATGCATATATATATATAAAAAGATATGAAATGAGGAGTATATCTAAGAAATCGTGAAGAAAACAATGAAGAACTGGCACTTACAGTAAGAATCCACCTTCAATTTCCCAAAGAATGTGTTCGAATTACTTCCAGATCAATGAGGGAACCTCATTTAGAATTTTGGGGAGAAAAATTCATGTTAGGGTTGATTTGGGTTGAAATATGTCAAATATATGGCAAAACCTAATTAGATCCACAAAGATTGAGAATTTGTTTGGCCTTGCACGGTTTGGTCAAACTGTGTGCTGACTATTCAACCCTTTATTACCAAAAACCCTACAAAAGTACCCCAAAGTATCCCCCAACTTCCCAAATAACATTTAAACATATGAAAATAACTAGGTAACGGTTACATACTAGAAACCGGTGGGCGCTACATAAACTCCTCTTTATACCTCTATGATTTTCACATTTAAATCCTACCTACCCCGGATCCCTAGAAAAACCTATTAAAAGACATCATGATTAATATAGTTGTTTCAAAAATAATATAGATTATAATCTTGGAAACACTATGGTATAAAAAATGAACTCTAATAATTAAGATAAATCATTTTCAATTGTTCCTTGATTAAAGCGTGTATAATTTTATACAAGGAAAGCCACTATAGTCATGATTGGTATTATAAACTTAAAAACATGAGTGAGAAAAAGGTAGGGTGTGACACTAATTTATAGATGAGGTTTAATAATTTCTAATTAAATATGTAAGGGTTGGTCTCCTCCTAATAATTATATGTGTTATAACTTAGAAGGATGATTATTTTTCTTTTATTTTTTGATAAATTTATTATGAGATAAATGTTTAAGTAACACACTACACCTTTCAAATGGAAAAGTAACACATTAGAATTTAATTCCAAAGAATTTATCATGGGTGTTAACCTAAATTTTTCTATCAAGGATACTTTCCAATAAATCTTTATCCTAATTCAATTGTCTATATTTTTAGTATTTTAAATATTTATTAAATAAATTTAAAATGGGGGTAGTGTATTATTGAATGAAAGTAAGGAAATAAAAATGAAAATGAATATACAAATAGAATTATGACAGGAAGAAAGAAGCTATGTCTAGTTTTAGGGTTAATGAATTAATTCACTATCACACTAACTATTCTCTAATCAATCTCCTAGAAGCATCAAATATAAATTTTATAAATTGAATAATGGAAATGTGATGATCAATTGGTATAAGAAAAAAATCATAAAGAAAAATGAGAAGAACTATCACCAATCTCACATCCATTAAACCTTATGAATCCATAAACATTAAACTCAAAAATAAATTTAAAGTTACCTAAATTAAGAAATAAACTTCACATATCCTATAGAAACACTTGGATTAGCTCTTTGTGATCATGGAGGCGTGATATCAGGATATATAAGTATAAAAGAGATGACAAGAAATGAAAACATATGAAACAAAATGATTCTATTAATAAATTTCACATCGTAAAATACAAAAAAACCTAACTTATTCTAATCTACAATAACTTTAAGTGGTTTATTGTTTAATCCTTTATAATAAATTGATTTTTTTCATAGGCATCGCGTGGTTATTTGCAGCATACCAGTGGAAATCAGTGCATCAAGCTCCCTATCTAGATTATTTGCACACGGATTGGCTAAGGGCTCAAGTTCTCTCTTTATTAGGGATTATTGAATCTTCCATAGTGTGTTAAATTCCTGCACAATCATCAATTATCTCCTTGATTATTTTTTATAGGATATAATATCTATGGAATCCTTTCATTATTATATCTTGATTTTTTCAGAAAATTTGAATTATGGATTTGGTTTTATCTTGATCCTATAATATTTTTATGTAATATTGGTTTTAACCCTATACAAACATTAATTTCATGGGTATAATATAACATGGTTAGTATTTTACTCTCCCTATAAAAAAAATAAAACATATTATATTTGATACATAGCACATCAATGGTAAAGGAATTTATCCTATGTATCACTTTCATCCACAAAGTAAATCTTATGTATCATGAACAAATCCCATATATATCTTATTTATTCTCCTAAATTATTTATGTATTCAATTTGATTCTCTAAATATCTATATGAAATATATATTATGTATCACAGGGAACTTGTATCCTTATATCTTAGTGGACAAGGTCGTATATATTATGTATCATATTTAATAACTCATATACCTAGTTGACTCCATACGTGAGTTGAATCCTTTAGCTATAAAACAAAAAACATATTTTCAACGATATTTATGACATCGTAAAAATTAAGACTAAAAATTTAATCATTAAAATCCACATTTTAGTGAATATTTATAATAATTTATTAAATACTCATATAAACTAAATATTTTTATAATTTCCCTCTTATTATAAAATTTGTGGATAATATATCATTTAATTATATTTAATAATTAATGAATTTTAGTTTCATATCACACCTACTCAAAGTAAAATGAATAGAAGGGAATTTTATAGAGTTTTGGATACCTAAAAATCAATACTAGTGTCATAAAGGATGTCTAATAAACTCCTTTTATAGGCCTCCTTCATTGAATAAATAAGCCACTTTGAGTTGTAGCATTTCATACATTATAAAATAGTTGAACCCTTTTATCTTCAAACTCGTTCATTAATCTAATTGTTAATCACCTTTAATAATCAATATTACATCAACATGTTATAATATGTTATGTCCGTGAGATAAAAGAAATGTGATAATTAGTGCGGGGGAGTGGATATAATGATATAATATATCATACTTCATAGGAAATTTTATTTAGCACTAAAAATCATGTTTATTTCGTCCCATTGACACATTATATTATAATTTTTTGAGAGAATAATTATTATTAAATTTTTTTTAAAAAAATTATTAATGAATGAGGTTGAGGAAAAAAGGGTTAGACTATTTTATAATTCATGATATGCTTCATAGGAAATTTGATGTATCACTAAGAATTGCGGGAAGATCCTCACCATGATTGGATGACTTTCACCATGTAATGGTGGATTCTTTAATGTATAATAATAAAAATTTATACACTTGTACTAAAGGATATAAGTCTTTATTTAAAACATTAATTCTCTTTGTTTTAATCCATCCATACTCTTTTGGACATTATTATCATAATCTTTCTCAAATTTTGGATAAACAGTCCATACCAGAATAAATTTTTATTCCATTAAATTTTTTATGACCCAATGGACATTTTTAGTGTTGATAACAACTGTGAATTCCAAAATACATAATTTTAAGAATAAATTGGTCTCTAGTAAACTATAATTTCTAATCAATCTACAAATGGTCTTGTGTGGTCTTCATCAAACATAGTCATATGTCTATATGAAAATTTACACCACAAGAATTGTCTCTATACATCGTAAACATGATTTTATAATCCCTTTGTCTACTATATAGAGTGAATATATATATATATATAACATTTAAATCAAATATAATCCATCTTATACATTCATTATTATCTAAAATAAAATGACCAATTTGAATTAATACATCACATGTTATCCATCCAAGTAGTTATGCACATCACATTTTATTCCACTAATATTGGACATTTATTTCCTTAATTTAATTTAATCATGGACTAAAATGTTATAATTTTCTTACAAGAGGGTAAATCCCATATTTCTTAACATGAACTGATGACATGACCAGAAACATACCCAACCAACCCCTGATTAGTTTAGCCTTAATGATGGCTTAAGAAAGGTATCAATGTATGGAGCATTAGATGTTAATTTTCATTCCAACCTCAAGCAATGAGGATTCATAATAATCATAAATAGCTAAGTATATCAATTGATTTATTACATTCTATGTGATATAATTTCATAAGTGAATATAGATATTAAATCTCTACATGCTATCTCATGAGTCTACTCTTTATATTGTAGAAAAAAATTTGCTCGTGCTAATATTAACATATCATCAAAATTCATAATAATATTTTATGATCATCAATTAAGAAAAAATCCAAACCATAATTTTAAGGGATTTTATCATTCCAATATTTATATGATATATGAATCACATATGAATGATTGATAAAGTAAAATTTCATTATTATAAAACTACGATACACCCCCGTTGACAACAATCATTACATCCAGTCTCCCATATACCTAATAACTATATACGTTACATGATATTTTTATGTATGCTATATTAATTTGTTTTCCAATTGATCTATTATGTTATCCATTTAAACAACCCAATTTATCTTTACATCTCCACTTACAATGATCTCTCAAAATAAATAGTATTTTCTAAGGATGTTTTTGTTCCTTTCATGAGATTGAGGTACCTTAGACTGTGAAAATATTCATTATTTTTTAAATAAAGTTCAATTGGTGATAAAAAAACTCATAACCACTCCAAGTTCATTAATGAACTTATTTATCAAAACAAATTCCTTAATAAATATTATTTAGTGACGCATTATGAATCTATTATTCATTCTATAATTGTGGTTTATTCAAAACACTTCTAATGAATAAATCACCCATTAAAGAAAAAAACTAAATTAAGATCTCATATCCACTTTATGAGTATTTCAACTATCCTTAGTGTAATACATTATAATGATCTCTTAAAGACCTTCAAATTCCAAGAACATATCCTTACTTATTTTAAATATTTAAGGATATTCTTTTTTATAATCTAGTGACTCTCACTAAGATTGGATTGGTGTCTACTTATTATACTTAAAGAACATGGGGAATTGGTTTGAATATATAACATGGAAAACATGATATATACTATATAAGGTATTAAAGTAATATTATCTAGCCTTCTTAACTATTCATAAGTATCCTAAATATTTCTAAGACTTGTGCCATCTAATACTGGTAAACACCCCTTCTTGGAGTTCTTCATGCTAAACCACTTTAGAAAATTAACAATATATGTGTTCTAGATTAGAGAAATCATATAATATAGGAATTAAATTAATCTTGACCTTGAAAATTCTAGAAAATATAAAAAAATAATTAAACAAACAACGATGATCATCACTATTATACTGAAGTAATTTAGCAATTTTAAATAGAAAACACTCAAATTATTGACATGAAATAAATTATTCCAATACATAAAAAATATATCATAATAAATGAGTGATAATAATTTCAATAAACCTTAACATATTTCGTTAATTTACAATTAATTTACGTAATTTAACTATTCAAGAAGGTATGAGAGAATCCAAAGCGAGTTTGGACATGAGGTGAGGGGACTCTTGAATTTTTTCCTTTTATTTTGTGTCAAGGTTATCAATTTCTCTATGTCTCCCATATTTTTATTCTATATTTTATTTAAAAACCTTATTTATTTATTTTATTTTATTTACACATGATGTATTTTAATCATTTTCATAAATTTACATTATTTTAATTCTTACCCACTTCCTATTATTTTAGTCGTCGTTATTTCTGTAACCACTACTTAATTATTCTTGTAATGATTCCCTTACAATTATTCTCAAATTCATGTTTTGTAATATTTTATTAATCATTCATCAAAACCTTTTAATATATAATATGGTGTATTCATTTATGATTTTTGGTTCCTACATGATTCATTATTTTAAAATACATTGTGAAATTACTGTGGAACTCATTATCTTATCATTAGTTTTCTCTCATGTTTATTATTTATGTATTATTTCATTCTGTTTTACACACAAATGAGTAAAATATTATGATATTATAGGTTCACCTGATATTATACAACCCCCCCCCAATTTATTAGGTAGTGATTATATCTCATGATAAAATATATATGGATCACATGTAGAAATCCTAACACATTATGGGGTATTATCTTGGAAGTGAGCCTCGACTTTAGTTTATGATTAAATGTCTTATGTTTGTGCCAATTTTTTATGATTCACATGAATTATATGTTCTTATTATTTTCTTACTCCTATAATATGTTCCTACAAAATTATTTATTTTTATAGACCTTTATGATCCCATTTTATTCTTATAGGAACAAAAATCACATCTTCATGTTTATCATCCACATTCTAGTATTTTTAGCTACCCTTTTGTTTTATGCATATACCCAATGTATCCCATATAGTGATTGGATTATGATTAGATCAAGTATTATGTTATGAATATAGATTTAAAAGTGAATGTAATTTATTTATAAGATAATATATTATCATGATAATCTCTCAAATTCCATAAACCTCTAGATTTTTAATTATTTTAAAAATAATTGTGTTAAAGATGAAGTAATATTCTGTGTTTGATATTTTCATCAATATAAAAATATTCATTATTGAAATGATAATCAACAAAAAAATTAGTAGTTAATTACTCTAGTACCTAGAATATAAAAATTCAAAACATTCAACATGGTATTCAAATTAAATCATTCATAAGTCAATAATAGAATAAAAATCTAACAAATTATAAAAGGTAATAATATCACGTCACAAAAAAGTTTAAAATATATAAACCTTTTTAAGAAAAAAATCCCACTACAGTATATAGAATAGTGTTTTATCACTTTTGCACTATAAAAAAAGGAAACACATTTACAGGTGGATCTATTAACAACTTTACTCTCATGGGTAACCACGATTGTCCTTAGATCATTCATTCTTCTAATGTTCTTTTCAACTTTCAACCACTATTATATACTTTAAAAAATTAGAATATAAATTATATTTAATTATATCATGTATACATAAAATATAATTAAAACAGGTTTGATAATAATTTAAATGTATTAAAAACAACTATGTACACATATCCATGGTCAAAATTGAGTTATTTGAAATCTAATTATTCTATATGAAATGGAATCTACAGTGGGAGTTACTTTTTCTATATATAGGGAAACTAATTTGGTTATATTTGGGAATTTTTATATGATTTTATTTGAGATATATTTGAGTACACCATTTATTGATAAGGTTGTTTCTGAAACTTCTAGTGGTGATTTAAATTTGACAATTTGGTATAAGAAATTTCTTATGTATTTTTGGAGTTTAATGACACTAGAAATTATAATTGTAACTATCTATGGAACATGGTATATGGAGATTTATATTTGAAGGGGAATATTTTATGGAGCCAACCCACACTCCCAGATCTGGTTCTTAGAAACATAATCTTTATTTTTTTTCCTTTATAACATATATGTAACTCAATTTTAGTTATCCAAAACAAATAACATAAAACTAAAATATTGGATCACTTACATACTCATGGACCTTTCAAGTATATAGTCTTATATAATTAGGAAAAAAACATACATAAACAATACCCATGACTTCAAGTGAGTATTTTTTACACTATATTCATCTTTTAATATTCTATATTAAGTCATAAAATATCCTATAAAATTATTCACACAATAAACCTTTCTACTCTTTCTAGTCATAAATCATTTAACATCATCCTTTATAACTTGGGAATAATGAAACATAAAAATGATGATCTATAATGATCGGTAGGGGTAAACATAAGAATAAACAACTTAATATTATATGTCATCATAAGATGAGAATAGGGGTATTATGACATAATCAAATATCATGAGGGTATCATTATAGAATTTAAACCCATCAATATCTAGATCATCAATCATTAAATAGGTTATAGATATTTAATATAAAATAAGATTCATATATGTCAACAATCATGATCCATGTGAAAATATTACTTGATTGAGGAATCATTAGAAACATAAAGAAACAATAGAAAAAACAAGTTGGTATCTTAGAACATCATATTCATGTCACTCTTAAAAACACTCTTACAAGTAGATTAAACAATACAATTTACTTAAAATATAATTATTTAAATAACATAATCATTACCCAATGTATTGGAGGGCTATAACGGACCCACCTATCCTTGGTTTATAATGAAATTACCCATCCTTATTTTATAAAAAAACAACCAATCCATAGTTTATAATTGAAACACCCATCATCATAAAATATTTACAATTAATGTAACATGATTAAAGTATATCGAGCTTTCATTTCATCATAAAACCCATAGAAACAACCATTATTCAATTAATAACATGATATGACTATGGAAAATAGATAAGTTCCATGAAAATATCCTTAAAACCAATATAGTCCATCTAGTTAATTAATTTTTGTGGTATAATTAAAAAATGTCCACATTTAAGGATAATTAAATTCATGGGTTATTAATATTTATCTATATAAATACCATTAAAATATCATTAAAACATTTCTTAGGAATATACCCTTTTCACTTCAAAAATAATATTTAAACTTAAGAATTCATAAAATATTGTTAAAATAAATCTCATTAAAATAAACATAGAAAGTTATAAAGGAATATTAAAAGAAAATAAATTTCATGATGATAGTAAAATCCATTTATATCATAAATTTTAAAAATAAACATTATTTTAAAATATTTTGTAAAGAGAGTCCAAAGTGTTCCATGTGGAAAATGTTAAGAAATTTCCAGTTAAAAAATTTTAAAATAAGTTCTAAGATAATTGAGTATAACATTAGTAAATCATATATTTTTATAAAGGAATATTCTTGAAAACATTTTAGATAACATGGATATGTAAGAGAATGACTCTCGATCTAAAAGAATGTATAAGGTTGGTATCACTTACAAAAAAACATTCTTGATGATTCTTTAATCCACAATAGAGGAAATGGAAAATAAACAATTAATACACATTCAGAAAAATATGAGAAGAAAATATATGTGATTTGAGAAAATAAGAGAATTTTATTCCTCACAGAAGAACTTTTAACAAAGAGAATCCTGAAATAAGATGAGATTATATCATAAAAATTCTTATCTTTGTTGTAAATTATGAATATTATGCCAATGAAAGAAATGAATTCAAATGAAGATTTAAATATCATGAATATAAGGTTATAATTGGTATAACATATTATTGGGTATTATATAAACCTCATAAAAACTTTAGGTGCATAACATGAACATATGTCTCAAAGAAAGTGAAACTGAGATGAATAACCCATAAAAAGATCATATCATTTAATTAAGAATCAATAAATGGAGAGATTTTGTGTAATAAATTAAAACCCATAAAAAATAAGTGTAAAAAAAAAGAAATAAAAAAATCATTTCACACAAAATATTGTCATAATATAGTCAATGATGTAGTCATATAAACCAGTGAAATTAAATTGATTTATGAAACCTTTTACCACATAGTAGCATTCAAGTAAAATTACCTTGTATGAAACAATATTAATTGTATCATAAAGTACAATGAAATATTACGGATTAATTATATTCCTTGTAAAATATATTATGTACATGATATAAAAGAAATTAAGCACTAAACATTAAAATATGCCTTTGTGAAGAGATATTGTGATGAAATCCTTTACCTCCAGTGTAGACTTGCCAGGTATGTAATTTAAATCCTATATAATAAAGTTATAACAACTATTTACTTATTTAATAAAAATTTACAATTTAATTACATTATCAGTAATCTATTTATTTCATTTATTTTAATTATTTATTTAATTACTTAATCGATTAAGTCTAGATCGGGTATTTTGAGGATGTTCAGTTCATAAATTCAAAACAAATTTGGTATGTATAACAATTTCAAAGGACTAATTATTTAATCATATATAGAATAATTATCATTTTTATTCATCAAATATACTTTTAAAACCAACCAAAAAATATGGTTATGAAAAATAAACTATGATACAATAATAGAGACCATATGTTGTACGTACGCATGAGTAACATTTCAATTTTTCCATGGTTGTGATGAAATATAAAATGAGTATCAATTTATAATTATAGAATACACCAACATGACTATACCCAAGTAGTATATGCTCCTTCTTGGCATCCAAAAGAACTAGGATCAAATTTGGGAAGAGATGAATTTCTGGGGGTACTATAGTAGTACTGTAGCAGGGTGTTGTAATAGTACTGTATCAGTGGTGGCACTATAGAAGGGACTGTAGAAGTGGAGAAACTGTTGCAGGTACTGTAGAAGAGCTGGTAATATAGAAGTAATGTTCACTGAGGGGTCCTTTGGGCCAAAAAATGGGCTTTCAACCCTTATATTTTGGACACTTGGCCTTTGGCCTTCGGGCTATGTAATGGGTCTCCCTCTACCCAGACAAAAAAGAGGTATTTGCTTTAATAATAAATCAAGGATTATGCCCCAACCTTTTATATTTATAGAATGATAATTATATCATAAATTAAATATCAATTCTTTAAATATAATTATATATCTTTCATATTATGTTGTGATGAAAAATGAATCACATAGATTCATGGTGGTGGTAGTCTACACGTTCGCATGAACGACATTATCATTTTTCAATGAATGGAAGGGTAAGAAAATAACTGATATAGTAATTTTTTAGAATTATATTTTTTTCATTAATATCATATATGTAAATTAACTCTATCATTATAAATATCCATAAGAAGAGGTGATGGAAAACAATTACATCATTTCGCATAGTGGAAGTCTATCGTACACACAAATGATTATTTGGTTTCCCATTTGATAAAAGAGGATATGGATATAGGTTATTACATAAACATAAAAATATCTCAGTATATTTAATATTTTTTTTTACTATTTCATAATATTTTAATAAGATTTTTAAGTAGGAGTAATAAGAAATAAAACTAAACTGTTCGGCTAAAAGATATACCTCTTATTCAAACAACCCCCTTTTCTTCACACCATAATTAATAACTCTATGGTTGGTATTGTTTCCGACATAAGGCCTCTAGAATGTGTGTATTGGTTTTAGGAATGGTTTTATAGGAATTGGTTGAAAAAAATGTCACTTTAAGTATGTATAGAAGAGGATAGGGGTGCCCTATTATAATGAAGGGTGGGGCACTATTGGAATTACTTAATGTATTAAATTATTATGGAATAATTTTCATGGAAAATGGATCAAAATTGATATAATTATAATATGTTATTAAGTTGATTATAAATTCTCTTATAAAATAAAATTTTTATAATATTAGGTGAAGGTTTCACCCTTATCCCTTTGTTTTAATCTAGGTTAAGCCTTTTTTATGATTTTTACAATATTGATTTTTTTTTATTTAGGGGTCAAGATTGTTTCTATAAAAGATAAATTGGCCCATAAATGGACCATAGTTGATATTTTAAACAATATACCAATAAATTATTTGAGTATATAATTTTCAAGAATTTTAAATCATTTAATAAAATATTATTTATCATAAAAATCATTACTCCCAATTTTGGGACTATTCATTGAATATAGCATTGAAAAAAAATGACATAAAATAAATTTAAATATAATAATTTTAAAAAAACCTTACTTGTTATAATTATCTATATAATTTTTAAAACACAATAATTAATTCAAATTATATTACTTTTAGTATTTTTAGAATCATTTCTTGTATTTCTCTATTGATTGCATAAATGTTGTTTCTACATTGCATAAGTATTTCAGTTAATTATTTTATTACAAAAAATTATAAATTAATCACCATGATAAAAATATTTGATATTTAAAATAACCATTTATAAGAAAACATTATTTATTTTTAACCTTTCCCCAAGATATTATAGATTTCAAAAGGAAGAAAGTGACATTTTTTACTTTATCTTTTACTAAAATATTATAAAAGTAAAAAATCAAATAAATATTGTACCAAGATTCCATATTTCATAAATGTTTATATAAATTTTTATAATATACTAATACAATAGGATAAATTCATGTTTAAGGGTCATTTTCTTCCTTTTTATATTACTTTTAATCTTATTTTCCTAATTTACCCTTACCGAGGTGACAAATATTTATTGTGGTTACTATTCATAATGACAAAAAATAAGAAAATATTTACCAAAATTGGACCTCTTTATTCAAAATATGGAATTATATTTATAAAATTATATTTCTAGAAGTTGTAGAAAAAATTAACATTTAAGCGCTAAGCATAATGAAAAACATTTTTTTAGAAAAAATGTCTCTTAAGTATAAAAATGGTTATACCAAATTAAAGCATAAAATTTATTCCAATGAAATTAATTGTACAATTAATACTAAATATAATTAATGATACGTTGAAGTAATTTTAAAATAAAATGAAAAAACTTAAATTATTGAAACAAAAATATAGTTTTTGAATAAAAATTAGTATTTTTCACTATTCACTAGAAAATCAATATTTTTAGAAAAATCCCCAAAATTAAATAAAATATAATTTTGAAATGTTGATTTAAAAAATAATATAACTTTTTTCCAATAATATTTCAAAACCCTATAGAAATTGATTATAATATTCACACACAAAAGGTAATAAAAACCATTTTTGAAGAAAACATATTTTTGAAGATTAAAATGACTTTACTAAAAATCGGGTGTTTATTTCCTAAAAATTAAACAATGTATTATTTTTTATTTGTACCTTTATATATATATATATATATATATTTAATATTCATACACTCTAATCCAATGGATGGGTTATAACACTCATATATAAATAACAATATTTCATGGTTCGTTTAAGCTCGGTGTTATGTATCTGGTATGGTATTGAACATAGTAATTCTTTTATAATATTGGGATATTGCATTCTACCCCCACCCACCATTAATAAATTATTTCCTTAAGATTTTTTCTTGAACTCGGTAATAAATGGTTTGATATTTGACAATAAATTTGTTAAAATCCCACATCATCAAAAGATTTATTAAAATTTTATTTTGAAAGGAAGGAAATGGAAATTCAAAGGTCATCTGAAATAACACATAAATAGGTTTGAAAATTTGGTAAAATTAGAGGGAATTGAAAATATATATGTGTATTAAAAAAATAGTTTTCAAATAAATATAGAGAGTGATAGGGACCATTGATCACAAGAGTGTGAATGATCAAGATAAATTCAATGATGTTTGAATCATCATATATTAATAATGTTTTAATGATCACAAATTCTATTTAGTTTTTAAACCATGTTAACTCTATGTAATATATCTCACATAAACTGTACAGTAGCTTAGTATAAGTTATCCAAATCTCTTAAGTACAATACACTCAGTTTGGTTACTAAGCACTTTCTCTTGATTCACTTTATAATTATTTCTCTGAAAAATGATTAAGTTTAATTCATTTCAGAAATACTACTGCTTAAGTCTGAATACAAATATTTGTCTAAGTCATGAGACACCGTGACATATAGACACCATGACAAACTGACACCGTGTCATCCAGACACTATGACAAGCAGACACCGTGACATCTAGACATCGTGATAAGAAAACACCATGATATCCAGACACTATGACATCTAGAAATCATGACAAGCAGACACCATGACATCTAGACATTGTGAAAAGTAGACACTATGATATCTAAACACCTAGAACAAGACACCTTGAACAAGACACCGTGAACAAGTAGACACTGTGACCATGAGACACCGTGACCGTGAGACACCATGACTACGAGACATCATGACCAATCCAGACACCGTGTGAAGGAGACACCATTTCCATGACATACTGTGACACTGTTTCCTAATATGTTTTTTTTCTTTCAATTTAATCTCTAACAGTAATATTTTAAGATTTTAATGCACTGGCATAATTAATGATTATTTGTAGACATGTCCTCGGATAGTATGAGGTGCAAGGTGCAGAATACATGCAACCTGTCAGCCCCAACACATGCACACCAAGATAAAAGAGTAATGCGGCCCAGAAAAAGTTGGTGGGAATGAGCATGAAAATAGAACACATTTATAGAATTGGCTCATGCAACTCGACTCTGCTAAATAACACATGAAGTATACTAGAATACCGAGAACATCTTTGCATTGTAAAAAATCACGAAGAACACGAGACAAATCTGTCTGACTTGCGACACTCTGTTTTCTATATGAGGAATTGAGTTCTTCATCTTACTCATATCAAAAGTTCAGAGATGCAAAGACCAACACTCAAGGCACTTGTAAACCTATCTAATTATTACTGCTCTATTGTGTGTCATTTTATTAATTTTCGAGCAGAGTGTGTATCTGTATAGAAACACGCTCTGTCTCCTTCATTAAACTGAAGGATACAAGATATCCTTACTCAAAAATTCTTTTAATTTTGTTTAAACCCACGGATAAGTGTGGAGTAGGTCCTTGTGTGGACTGGTTGTTTGTACCAACGAAAAACTGTGGAAGAGGTCCCTGTGTGGCCTGGATAGTACTATGTACTATTGTTAACCCCTATCCAAGGTGTGGATCAAGTTTATTTATATAAACTATTTGGTGGCTAGTGATCACTAAGTGGAGTGGATTAGGTCTCATCTTGAGACTGAACCACTTTTTTCATATCTGTCTATTGCTTAATTTAATCTTCTTTGTTTTACTTCTTTACTGTATAATTCAGAAATATCTAAATTCACTTTGATAGTTACTCTTGGAAAGAAGTTATAATTTTCATTCCTTATTATAATATCATCAAAAGTAATATTAATAACTGATATTAAGATTAATGAAAACTAATCAATCTTCAAAGAAGTTATTCAAATACTCAATCTCTTATAATAGTATAACCATGATTAACTGGGATGTATTTAATATTTTGGGGAAACATTTTAAAAATACTTTTTAATCAAAAAAAATTTATAGATAATCAATTCACCCCCCCCCCCTCTTGAGTAATCTACTCTGACCAACATTTGGTATCATAGGGTGTTTATTAAGACTTTGTTTAACCTACTTAAACTGTGATTGTAGTTTTACATTAATGATCTGTAAATTTCTGTTAAATCTAAATTTCTAGCTCTGTCGAAATATTTCTGTATTATTGACAATAGATTGGAAGGTGCTGCAACCAACATACCACCATTTTTTAATGTAACCGACAATTCTCAATGGAAAATTAAAATGAAAATGCATTTAGAGAGTATGGGTTTTGAAATTTGGTCTTCCATTATAAATGAATATAAGATTCCTACTACTGATAGAATCACATGGGATGAACCTATCCAAACTACCAAAAATAAAAATTTCAAAGCTATGAATGCTTTATACTTCTCCTTAGGTGATGAAGAATTCAATAGAATTTCTGCTTGTAAAACTGCTCATGAAATTTGGGATACCCTATCTGTCTCACATGAAGGAACATCTAGTGTAAAAGAAATGAGACATAATACTTATACTATTAAAAATGATAACTTTAAAATGAAATATGATGAGCCTACATTTGACTTGTATCGTAGGTTCAATGAGATTTTCAACACAAAGACTTCTCTTGGAAGAGAAGTTACTGCCAAATAAAAAATCATGAGAATTCTCAGATGTCTGCCTGACAGATGGAGAGGAACCTCTATCACTATTAGAGAATCATGAGACATCATCAAGCTACCTATAAAATAATTCATTGGGAAACTGATGATGTATGAAGATGAACTAAAATTCAACAAGGAAGAGGGGTATGAACTAAATAGTAAATCTGTTGCATTCAATACCACCACCTCTAAGCACAAAGACAAAGGGAAATTGGAAGCTTCTGTAGAAAGTTCTATTAGTTAACAATCATCACCTGACAGTAATGAGGATATGGCTCAATTAGCTAGAAGATTCAATAAATTTTACAAGAAGAAGAACTTTTTCTGAAATCCTAAGTTTAAAAGAGAATATGACCAAAAGGTAAATTGGAAGAAGGACTAGAAAAGAAGTGACAAGGCTGATGAGATTGTATACTATGAATGTAAGCACAAAAGACATATCAAGGCAGATTGTCCAAACCTCAAGTACAAAAAGAGATATGAGGACAAGTACATGAAGTATAAAAATGCCATGAAAGAAACCTGAAGTGCTTATGAGGACATTTCAAGTGAATCAAAATCATCACATGACTAACAAGAAAACAAATCCAATATGTGTTTTAGGACAAAAACATTTTAGTTAACACTGGACTCTCTTGTAAATAATTCATACTATTTTGAAAATGAGAGTGACTCTGAAAATATGACTAATGAAGAAATTTTTGAATATTGTATAATTCTTTAAGAAACATGCAATGAACTAAAAGACAAATATAAATCATTGAAGAAATATTATCTTCTTATTGTGACAATTAAATCCGAATTCACAACTGAAAAAGAGAAAAATTATCCAATGCTCAATGAGAACAACGAATTAAAAATGTCTAATGAGAAATTGAAGAATGACCTGGAAAAGTTTACCAATAGGAAAAATACTCTTACTCAAGTTATGGGAAAATAAATTTCCCATAAATACAACACAGGCATTGGATATCAACCTGGAAAAATAAATCTTGGTAGAAAAAAAATTGTTTTCAAATCTAGGACATATAGTTTTACTCCCAATTCTGGACACAAATCAACTAATTCAATTAATAATACATTTTCTACTGTGTCAACTTCTTTTGGACCAAATAGAGTTAATTTTTCAAATACATTACTTAATGCTTATAGGAAACCTATGAGGCATATATGGGTTACTAAATCACTTATTACTAATATTACTGGACCCAAATAAGTATGGGTTCCAAAATCTGTTTTTGCTTAATCTTTTTGAAGGAAAGATTCTTAAAGAGTTCCTGTAAATGTGTATGGTACTTAGAAAATGGATGTTCAAGACACATGATAGGAGAATACTCATGCTTCAAGAATGTAATAAAAATAGATGCAGTACATGTCACATTTGGTGAAAATTCCAAAGGAAAGATCATTAGCCTCAACCAAATCGGTAACTCTAACTCAGTTT
Organism: Viscum album; assembly: GCA_963277665.1. NCBI lineage: Eukaryota > Viridiplantae > Streptophyta > Magnoliopsida > Santalales > Viscaceae > Viscum > Viscum album. The sequence continues at coordinate 1,684,626,852 of OY728141.1, read as the reverse complement.
TAATTTCTAAAGTATTGTTTGTTGATGGATTAAAATAGAATCTTCTTAGTATCTCACTATTATGTGATGATGTATTTCATGTTAGATTTGAAAATTATGCATGCAATGTCTCTAATTTTAAATATGAATTAGTGTTTTCTGCTTTACGAAATGAAAATGTTTACTCTGTTAACTTAGATTCCTTAGCTTCTCAAAATGCTTCATGTTTAAGTGTATTTCATAAAGCGTCATGGATTTAGAATAGGACACTAGGATACTATATTATTCACTCCATTATAAAGCTAACTAGAAAAGAATTAATTAAAGACTTAACCAAACTTGAGTTTCCAAATGACAAAGTATGTACTCTCTGTCTAAAGGGAAAACAACACAAAATTTCCTTCAAACCAAAGAAAGAAGTGTCAACTTCTCAACCTCTCGAACTAGTTCACATGGATTTATTTGGACCATCTAGAGTTTCTATTTTAAATGGTAATCACTATGTTTATATTCTTGTAGATGAATTTTAAAGATATATTTGGACCTTATTTCTGGCTCACAAAAGTGAAGCCTGCTCTTATTTTACTAAATATGCCAAGTCAATGGAAAATCATAGTTGACTTAGAATAAAATCCTTAAGATTTGATCATGGTCGTCAGTTTGAAAATAAATAGTTTTAATCCTTTTACTCAAAAAATAGTTATTGTCGCAATTTCTTTTCCCCTAGAACACCTCAACAAAATAGAGTTGTAGAAAGAATAAATAGAACCCTACAAGAGATTAATAGAACAATGCTTAGTGAATATGACCTAACTATTTATTTTTGGGCTGAAGCTGTCAATAAAGAATGCTACATAATCAATAGAGCGTTTATTTGACCCATTCTTAAGAGGACTCCTTATGAGTTCTGGAACAATAGAAAACCCAAGGTTAACTACTTCAATGTTTTTTGTGGTAAATTCTATATTCTTAATACTAAGGAAAATCTAGAAAAATTTGAATCCAAGAGTGATGAAGGTATCTATTTAGGATATTCTATATCATGTAAATCCTATAGAGTGTTCAATAAAAGAACTAAATGTTTGAAAGAATCTTCCCATGTCAAATTTGATGAAAAAGATCCACATGATCCTAAAACCATTCTAGAGAACCTGGAGGACGATCTATTGAATCTGAACATTAATCCAAAATCCTCAAACCATTCGGTGAAAGAATATGTGAAAACATCAAGTTCTAGAAATTCCTTACATTCAAGTCATAATGAACATGAACCTATTAATGAACCTGAAATCACTAATCCCTCCTTTACTAGAACTGTTAGAATTCTTAAGAACCATCCTTTAGATTCTTTTGTAGGAGACCTAGACAAAGGAACAAAAACTAGAGCTTCTCTTAGAAATCAGGTTGAAAATCAAGTCTTCTCGTCACAACTTTAACCTAAAAACATTAATGATGTTATCAATGATGAATTTTGGGTGATGGCTATGCAAGAAGAACTTAATCAGTTTGAAAGGAACAAAGTTTGGAAACTTTTTGAAAGGCTTAAGGACACATTCACCATATGCACTAAATGGGTGTTTTGAAAAAAAGGTAGATGAGGCTAGTAACATAGTTATAACCAAGGATAGATTATATAGAAAAGGTTATAGTCAAGAATAAGTAATTGACTATGAGGAGACAATTGCATTAGTTACTAGACTTGAGGCCATCAGAATCCTGCTTGCCTCTGCTGCAAATTTGAATTTCAAACAATATCAAATAGATGTTAACAGTGCATTCTTAAATGGATATATAGATGAGGATGTATTTATAGAACAACCCCCTGGATTTAAAAACCCCCATTTCCTAAATCATATTTTTAAATTATCAAAATATTTATATAGTTTAAAACAATATCTAAGAGCCTGTTATGATCAGTTAAGTACTTTTCTAATTTCCAAATCTTTTGCAAAAGGAATAGCTGATCCTAACCTTTTTCTAAAATGAATTTCTAATGTTTTTTTACTTTTTCAAAATATATGTAGCTGAAATTATCTTTGGATCCTCAAAAAATTCTTTATGGGTTGATTTTTCTAAAATTATGCAAAATGAATTGGAAATGAGTTTAATGGGTGAACTGAAATTCTTTCTTGAATTTCAAATATTTCAAAATAATGATGTTATTATCTTAACTCTAAGTAAATATACTAGAGATCTTCTAATTTTTTTTGGATTGGATAGCACTAAAATTAGTAACACTCCCATGAGTACCACTTGTAAGTTGGATTTTGATGAAGATGTAAAATATGTTGATCAAACCACTTATAGAGGAATGATTGGACGTTTCCTCTACTTAACTGCTAGTCGACCTGATATTATGTTTAGTGTGTGTATGTGTGATAGTTTCTAAGAAAATCCTAAAGAATCTCATTTAAACATTGTAAAGAGAATTTTCAAATACCTCAAGCATACACCCAATCTAATAATGTTCTATCCTAGAGGACAATCATTTGATTTAGTTAGTTATTCTAATACTGACTTCGGTGGCTGTAAATTAGATATAAAAGGAACCTCTAGAACTTTTCACTTTTTAGGAAATTCACTAGTATCATGGTGTAGTAAGAATCAAAATTTTATTGCATTATCTACTGCAGAAGCTGAATACCTAGCTGCTGGCAGCTATTATGCACATATCTTTTGGATGAAACACGCATTACTAGATTATGGATATCAATTCAGGCATGTACCTATAAATTGTGACAACACAAGTGCTAATAACATCTAGAAAAATCCCTATTTCACATTCTAAGACAAAGTATATTGATGTAAGACATCACTTTTTGAGAGATCATTATCAATAGTGTGATATCACTTAGGAATTCATTGGTACTGAGTATCATCTTGCTGATATATTTACCAAACCATTAAATTCTGAAAAAATAGACTACATCATACAATAATTAGGCATGATAAATCTTAAGTTAATGTATTAATATTTTATGTCTTACTGTTTCAGGTTTACGGTCTCATATTAAGTATTTTGTGATTACTGTATAACAGTTATTGTCTCATTAAAATGCTCATTTACTCTCTCACTGTGAAGTTCATTCACTGTCTCACCGTAATGCTCAGTTATTGTCTCGCTGTAATGCTCAGTTGCTATCTCACCGTAATATTTATTCTCTGTCTCACCATAAATACGTGATATTGTCTCACCATAAATATTTTTTATGACTTTTTATTATGAAATAAAAATTTTATTGCGGTAATTATTCATTTCACCTCTTTATTTTCCCATATTTTTACTTTTGCAACGTTTAGTATTCTTAAATGATAAAATAAATGAAGTATCACATTTACTTCACTCAATATTTCTTTAATTCACTCAATTTGTAACCCTTCCTCAACCCTTCATCCTTTCTCTCTCTCGAAACTTTAGTGAATGCCCAGGATAAAACCCCCTTTATCTTCGACTCCTGATAAATGTAGCTCAAAGAATAAGAAAATCGCACCCATGTTAGCACTCGAAGGTCCCCTAAACCCAATTCTGGTAAACTGAGTTTTAATACCTGATAAAGAGGTTTTCCCAAAATGGATTCTGTCAAGAAAGTCTCTTGTTCTGAATGTTTTAAAGGGGCAAGGCTGGTTAGAGTGGTTTTAACAATAAGATAGACCTATCTACCCTAAGTTAGTGGCTCAGTTTTATCAATATATCCAGTTATCCTTTGATTCTGAAGATGGATAAGTTTGGATAAGTTGGATCAATGTGCAGAAATTATCATTCTATTTGAGGTTATGGGCTTCATGCCTTAGAATACCTCATTAAGGCATCTTTGAGGATTATCAGAGAGGACCTCCACCTTCTAGTGAATTCTTTTTCCTGAAAGATGATCTGAAAAGATTGACCGGAAATGGCACCAAGATAAGAGCCATTGCTGCTAAACTGGATGGAGAATCAAGGCTTTTGTTTAAGTTTATACTGAACCTGATTAGCCTAAGAAAATGTGATTTTTCTGTATTGAAATATCAGTATGTGTTTCTGATTCAGCTAATGAAAAATGGGTATAAGATGAACCTTTATAAGTATATCATACACCATATGTGTGAACTGATCAAATCCATATCCAAGTCAACCTCCCTGTTTTACTCTCGGCTTATCTCAGCCATGCTTCATGCCAAAGGTATAGTTGGACCAAATGAATATTTATCATGGATTATGAGTACTGCCTTAAGAAATTAACTATCTAGAAGATGAAAATAAATTGGAATATTTGGAAAAAGGCGTGGGTGGAAGACAATGATAGAATTTATGAAAAATCAATTCATGTAGAACATAATGCAAGACTAATAGATATTTCTTATCCTGGTTTGGAACTAGATGAGGTTATTTTGTATTCTAAAGAAGAGGATGAAGAGGCTGTCGTGCCCCCCAGAGAAATTGTTTCTGTTGAGGAAGATAGTACTCATGTCCCTCATGTGGTAAGTAAAAAGTAAGTCCCTACTTCAAAAGAAGTTTTTAATCTGGTAGATCAACCCGAGGCTGAAACAAAATCTACTGTGAAATAGATAGATAATGATGTAGTGGAAGAACCTACAGAAGAAGAATTACCTGCTATGAAAGAAGTTGATCTTCAAGAACTCCCAGTGGAACAATCTGTTCCTGAAGTCATTTCATCGGCTGAGGAAAGGACACAGCTGGCTTTTTAGCTGGCTAGATAAGAAATGAGAGAGTAACTAAGAAATGAGTATGTGCAATTAGATCAAGACCCTAATCTTCTTAGTCTTGAGAAGGATGCAACTGTTGAGGGGGGAGAAAACCCCAAATCTGGAATCTACTAAAGTACCAAACCTGATTGTTTCAAGCCCTGTAGACACTCGGAATAATTTTCCTAGTTTCTATTATGTAGATGACTCTCATCAAGTTTCAGTAAAAATTCCTTGACCTTTCTACTATGTTCCAACAGAAATCTGTCTCCAATCTTGCTCTTGAGGAGGAACCTGAGCCTGTATCAGTCCCTATTTTGGAACCGTCATCAGAACAACCACCCTTTGTGAGTAAATATGATCTGAAATAATTTGGTTCTACCCTTTTGTCTGGTGTTGAAAAATTATTTAATCCCCAACCTACTCTTATAACACATCTAAGTGTGAAAGAGGCCTCATTGTTGTTCGAGAATGTTATTTGGAAACTACAACCCAAAATGCTTCATGAGATTTAGTAAGTCTGAGTTGAAAATAAACTGTTTAGTGATGAAGTGAAGACTCTAAGAGTTATGATTGAAAAAATTCATAGATAGATGTATTTGAGATTAGATCATGCTTCTCATCTTGTAGAACCTACTTTTCCTCAAACCCCATCGAATTTCGTCTCGCATATTCTACCTAATTTAGCTTCCTTACCTGAAAAGTTCACTGAAGGGAACAAATAGATTGTGATGGAGAGGAGAGATCTAGTTGTTAATCTTAACAAACTCACTAATGAGTATACGAGGGTGTATTCAAAAGTTTCTAAACCAACTGAAATCTCTGACCATATATGTCAATGCTTCAAAGGCATCCGGGAAATCATCTCAACCTTCCCTAGAGAGTGACCTGCTCAGAAAAATGGTCAAAGATGAATTTCAGACTGTGCTTAGTGGTTTCAATAAAGATTCTCTCAATAAATTTATTAATAAGAGTGACAGAGTTCTTGATCAGGTCAAAATTCATTAAAATTTTTCCAATGATGCTCATAAAGAAATTTCCAAAAAATTTGACTTCTACTTCAACCAAATCTTCTCAAAGACTGACATGACCAATCACTTTTAATATATTGTCGAAAATTTGAAGATTCCTCCTGTTACTCAAGCTTTCAGGACCCAAGTTCAAAATATCACAGAGTTTAGTCTTCTATTGGATGAGTTTATGGAAAACAAGGATGACTTTGAGAAAGCTATGCAGTATGGTGGAGAGATCATTGATGATTTTATCATGCTTCTGAGGCCCTATCTTCATGTACGGACTACATCCATTGTTACTCCTGTTGTCGCCCCTCTGAGACCTGGTCTGACAACATTCACCTCTTCCCTAGCCTCCACTTCTATGTCTGTTAGTCAGGCACTGAGTCAGATTAGGCATGTGATCCTTGATCAAAAACTACCTCGCTCTTCTACAACACCTACTCTGACTCCCTCTGTCTTTGAAGGTCTTCCTTTTCCTTCTCTATTAACCAGCTCACTCCCTTTTTATACCTCCACTTCTGCTCCTATGGCTTCCTCTTATGTTGTTGTTGTTGCTAAGGGAAAAAATATGATCAGCCAGTGAAACAAGGACAATGTTTACTCTATTTTGATGGGAATCTCGTTTCCTTTGTTTTACATTTTGTAATGCCCCTATCTTTATCTAATACATTATGCACTTTTCTTGTCTCTTTTCTCTTTTTTCATGCTACTTTTTGAAAATCTCAAAAGGGGGAGAAATATATGAGACACGTATATATGATACTTATATGAGAAATATATGGGAGATAGAAATCATTCTATATATGTTATATGCTCAATCGAACTATATTGTTAGAACAAATGTACACTCTAAAGTTACATGATTTTTGATCATCAAAAAGGGGGAGATTGTTGGACTCCTCATATATTAATAATGTTTTAATGATCACAAATCCTATTTAGTTTATAAACCATGTTAACTATATGTAATCTATCTCATATAAAATGTACAGTAGCTTATTAAAATCTATCCAAATCTCTTAAGTACTATACACTCAGTTTGGTTACTATGCACTTGATTCACATTATAATGATTTCTCTAACAAATGATTAAGTTTAATAAATTTCATAAATACTACTACTTAATTCTGAATACAGATATTTGACTAAGTCATGAGACACCGTGACATCCAAACACCATGATAAGAAGACAGCGTGACAAGCAGACACCGTGACAAGTAGACACCGTGACAAGCAGACATCGTGGCATCCCGACACCATGACATCCATACACCATGAAAAGAAGACACTATGACATCCAGACACCATGACAGGGAGACACCATGATATCCAGACACCATGAACAAGACACCGTGAATGAGACACCATGAACAGGCAGACACTGTTACCATGAGACACTGTGACCGCGAGGCACTGTGACTGCGAGACACCATGACCAATCCAGACACTGTGTGAGGGAGACACTGTTTCCATAACATACTATGACATTTTTTCCTAATATATTTTTTCATCTTTCAATTTAATCTCTAACGGTCATATTTAATGATTTTAATGCACTGACATAATTAATGTTTCTTTGTAGACATTTCATCGGAGAGTATGAGGTACGAGGTTCAAAATACATGCAACCTATCAGCCCCAACACATGTACTCCAAAATAAAAGAGTAATGAAGCCCAGAACAATAAAAAAGTAGCACGATACTAAAGAACAAGTTGGTGGGTGTGAGCATGAAAATTGAATAAATTTAGAGAATTGGCTCATACAACTTGACTCTACTGAAGAACACATGAAGCATACTGGAATCCTAAGAACATCTTCGCACTATAAAACGCCATAAAGAACAAAAATCGAATCTTGTTTGACTTGTGACACTATATTTTCCATACAAGGACTTGAGTTCTGCATCTACCTCATCTCAGAAGTCCAGAGCTACAATGACCATCAATCAGAGAACTTCTAAACCTATCTCAATATTACTTCTCTATTGTGTATCATTTAATTAATTTTTAAGCAGAGTGTGTATCTGTATATAAACATGCTCTATCTCCTACATTAAACTGAAGGATAAAATATATCCTTACTCAAACATTCTTTTACTCTTGTGTATACCCAAGGATAAGTGTGGAAGAAGTCCCTGTGCGGCCTGGACAGTATTGTGTACTGTTGTTAACCCCAATCCAAGGTATGGATCAAATTTATTTATATAAACTTCTTGGTGGTAGGTGATCACCAAGTGGAGTGGATTACGTCTCGGTTTGATACTGAACCACTTGTTTCATATCCGTTGGGCTTCTTAATTTAGTCTTCTTTGTTTTACTACTTTACTGTATAATTCAGAAATATCTAAATTCACTTTTATAGTTACTCTCAGAAAGAAGTTATAATTGACTTGCCTTAGTAGAATATCTTCAAAAGTAATATTAATAACTGATATTAATATTACTTAGAACTAATCAATATTCTAAGAAGTTATTAAAATAGTAAAACTCTTATAACAGTATAACCTTGATTAACTAGGCTATATTTAATATTTTGAGGAAAAATTTTATAAATGCTTTTTAATCAGAATTTTTTTAGATACACAATTAACCCCCCTCTTCATTAATCTACTCCGACCAAAAAATTACCATAAAAAAATAATCCAAAGAGATGTGAAAGGGATTATTGATTCATTTAAAATGATGGTAAAAGGATAGTATTTTGTTTTATTGATTATTTTATTAGAGTTTATTACTTCATTTACCATTTAAAAAATAACATAAATAAATATTGTTATTTTAAAACTATAATTTCATCCTTTATTCAATTTCCACCACAAACATATCTTTTCTTCCAAACAAAGAGTTTTCAAGAATAATTTTTCATTATTAAAGCACTATAATTAAATTAAATCAGATCAAATAATAAACAAATGTATAACAAGATATTCCTTCTTTCTATATACATTAACCAAAACCAAAATAGTTTTCATAAGGTATTATAATTCTCAAAACGAATTATCCTTCATAAAAAGAAATAATACATTAATCCCTAAAATTCAATAGTAATACCCAAAGATCAAACTAAATAATTCCATATATAATTATCCTTAAATTATACAAAATATTCCTAAATAATGATCATACATTCTTAGAAGGAGGTGAGGTTGTATGATGGTGGGATGCAGTGCTCAGGATCATTATGGTCGGCAGTAGCTTCCATTGATAACATCTACTTCGATGGGTGGGATTGATGGTAAAAAATATATTATGGAAGAGGGTTGTTGTAGTTAATGATGATGGGAGATAGGGGTTAAGTAATAATGCCTGGTGTATCTCAATGGTGAGGCAGCAATCCTTAGGATTCACAAACTACAAAGGCTTCAACAGATAGAAATGTGGTAATCTACCTCAAGTGTAGAAAAAATGAGGGATTCATATAAGTGAACCAAACATTTCAGGGCAACCATATTGGGAAGGATGAGAGGGTATGGAATCGGCATCGGTACTAAGAACTATTCATCTCTACATGGGGTAATTCTGATTTTACATCCATGAAATTTTGGGTGCTAGGATGTCAAAAATATGTTGGGGAGGGTCTGTTCTAGTAGTGTCAGGTATTTAGGGCCTTTAAGGTTGCGTACTTAGGAAACGTGCCTACTGAGCATGTGGGTTAAATAAGGGTTCCCCCCTAACTCGATTAAAAATTGGATAATCCCAAAAATAAAATAAAAATTTATGGCATTTAGTCTTTTAGTTACTATTAAAGTATCATATCAAAAATGAATATGTCATAATCATATAATCTCCATGATATGATAATAATTTCTATAAACATAATAACATTAACATTAATTAATGTTTTAACCAAGATTATCTCATACCTTTAAACATACATCCCCAATAATATAATATCATTTTTCTAAAATAACACTTCACATTAAACCTGAGGGGTAAATATACCTATACCCAATAAAATAACAACCCAGATATTATTTTTCACCATTAATTCATATCACATAAGACATCAAATGGGTTTTCTAAGCCTTCAAACATACGATCACCATTAATATAATAAACCCATTATGGTATCCATAAATCTTATGTAAACCTCACATTAAAACATCATAATCTCCAAAATTGTCTAAACCTTTCCTCTGATACCAACTATAATAACCCGACCCGCACTTTTGGATCTAGTGCTTAAAAGAATAATCTTTACATTTATAAATTTTATATCAATAAAGATGTTTCAATTTTATCCATCGAAGACATATAACATCAATCTCAGATATCCTATCACTTACATACCCAAAGGCTATTTAGGTTTAGAGGACAATTAGCACAATCTTTTACACAAATAATAACCATGAATTCAAGTGAGTATTTTCCTCACTATACCTATGTTTTCATATTCCATAATAAGTATTCAATATCTCTCATAAAATCATGAATCCTTTCTGGACACAAATAATTTAACATATTCTTTATAAACTTGAAAAAATTAATCATAATAACAGTGATCTAAAATTCTTCATAAGCGTAAACATAATCATTAACAATTGAATTTCTCAAGTACAATAAGATGAGAATAAGGGTAGATGATATTATGATGGTTCATGAGAATAAAAAAAGAAAATTCATACCCAAATATACCTAAATAATCAATCATGAAACATGGAATATGGCTTTAACATAAGATAAGTGTCATATATGTCAACAATAATGAGCCATGTGAAAATAATCCTTGACTAAAGATTTATTATAAACTCATAGAAATCATAGAGAAAAAGTGTTGGTATCCTAGAAAATAATCTTCATATAACTCTTAAAATCACTATTACAATTTGAATAACAAATTCAATCTTCTTACATCATAATTATATGAAGAACATAATTATTACCCAATGTATAGTAGGTCTATTATGGACAAACCCATCCTTGGATTTTAACGTAACCAAAGTCCTTGTTTATAATAGAACTTGCCATCCTTGGTTTATAATTGAAACACACATAATCATAAACAATTTCTAATAACTATATCATGAATAAAGTACATATATCTTTCATTTCACCATTAAACTCAGAGAAACATCCATTATTCCTTTCATAATAAGAGTTATCTATGGAAAAGAAATGGGATCCCTGAAAATATCTTTGAAAAAATTAAAATCTATCTGGAGAATAAATTATGATGGTATCATTAAAAAATATCCCTATTATAGCATAATTAACATCAAGGATTTTTGACTTTGATGAATACGAATACCATTAAAATATCATTAAAAACATTGTTGATGAAAATAAACTTTTCAATTTGAAAAATCACTTTTAAAAGTAAAAAATCGCAAACTATTATGAATATTATTTTCATTAAAATAAACATGGAAAATTATAAAGGTATATTCAAACCAAGTAATATTTATTATGGTGGTAAATTCTATCTATGTCATAAATGTTAAAAATTAACACTCTCCCCCAACATTTTCTGAAGATATTAAAAAGTGACATGGGAGGAAAATGATAAGAAATTTCATTATAAAAACATTTAAAATTATTTTAAAGATAAAGTAAAATAAATTTAGTAAATAATTTATTTTTATAAAAAAACATTATTGAAAACATTTTAGACAACATGGTTATGGAATAGAAATATTCTCGATCTAAAAGAATGTACATGTTCAGTATCACTTATAAAAAACATTCATGGTGTTTCTTTTATCAATAAAGGCTGAAATGAAAACTAAACATGTAAAACAAATTAATTAATATATAATAAGAAAATATATTTGGTTCAATAAAATAAAAGTAGATCATTCATCCCAATGTAACTTTTAATAGAAAGAATCCCAATATAAGATGAGATTGTATCACAAAAACCATACCATTTTGGAAATATTTTGAATTTTAAGTCCATGAAAGAAATGAATTCAAATAAAATATAAAATATAATTAATATAGGGTGAACCAAGATATAAAATTTCATGTGTAAGTATATAAACATCATAAAATAATTTAAGTTTAAAAAATTTATGTCCGAAAGAAAGATAATTTGAGACGAATAACCCTTACAAAGATCATATCATTGAATTGAGAATTGATCAATGGAGAAATTAAGTGAAAAAAATTTAAATCCACATAAAATATATGTAAATAAATCATAAATAAAAAATTTATTTCACATATAATCTTGACATGATATAATTAATGAAGAAGTGATATAACCCAATGAAATGAAAATTGTGTTAAGAAACCCCTTACCAATTATTAATTTTCATTTCAAATATCCTGTGATGAAATAATATTATTTGAAACTAAAATGTCATTAAGTAATAATTTATCATGATATGAAATTTTAAATTCATTATATAAACCATATAAAATAAATTAAGTTCATAATATTAAAATATTACCTAATGAAGCATAATTTCAAATAAATTCCTTACCTTTAGTCCTGACATTTGAGGTATGTCCTTTAACTACTTTATAATAAAATTCTATAAATTATTTACATAATTAAGAAAATATTATAGGTTAAATAATTTATCTTTCAACCATTTCTTTCATTTAATTTAATAAAAAATTTAATTACTTAATCGGTTAAATCTATATTGGGTATTTTGACGATTCTTGGTTCATTATTTTAAAATGACTATGGTATGTGGACCATGGTAAAAGGATTTTTTATTACATAATATCTTGAATAATAATAATGATATAATTATCATATTTATTCATAAAAAATTATCATCAAACTAACCATGGAATATTTTTATGAAAAATGAACCACGTTACAATCATGGAGATGGTAAGACATATGTACGCACGAGTAACGTTTCCATTTTTCAATGATCATGATAAATAGAAGGTAAGTATTGTTTTATATTTATATAATAATTATTATATCATAAATACCATATTTTTTATTTAAAAATACTTATATATATAATATATGTGATTTGGGGATAAAAAATGAATCTGATCTCTTTGTGAAGGTGGTAGTCCACACATACGCATGAACAAAAATATCATTTTTCAATGAATGGAAAGGTAAATAAATAGATTATATATTGATTTTAAAAAATTAGAATTATTATATTCATATAATATACATATATATATATATATAAATTAAATAGATAATTATAAATATCCATAATAGGAGGTGATAGAAAATGAATTATATCTCTTTGGGAAGTGGTAGTCTGCTGCACGCATAAAGGACGGTTTTGTTTCCCATTTGATAGAAAATGAGATTAATATAGGTTATGAAATAAATATAAAAACATATTAGTATATTTAATATTGTTTTTTCTTATTTAATAATGTTTGAATAATATTTTAATTATTTAGAAGAAAAAATAATATAAAAACATTCAGTTATAAGTTATACCTCTTCTTCAGAAAACCTCATTTTCATTACACCATATTCCTTCTGTGGTTGGAATTATTCCAAAAATAATAAAACTATAATGTGTTTAGGGATGTTCAGAAATTTTTTTAGGTATTTGATAAAATAAATGGTGGTTAATGTTTTTAGAGAAGATGAGAGGGGTGACCTTTTGTAGCGAAGGGAGGGGAACTTTTGGAATTCCATGATGTTTTAAATTAATAAAAATTAATTTACAAGGAAAATTGGATCCAAATTTATATTATTAAAATATAAGATAATTATGACTCAAAAATATCCCACTAAATAAATTTTTTTTGATTTTAGGTGATTTTTCCCCTTATCTCGTTGTTGTAACCTCTGTTAACCCTTTTTTAATGATTATCATGATAACAATGTTTTTTCTATTTATAATTCAAAATAGTTACTATAAACTGCAAGTTGGAAAAAATGGAACATGTTAGATATTTTATATCATATCCCAATAACATGGAGAAATATATTATTTTTAGGAATTTTAAATCATTTAATAAAATTTTATTTATTATAAAATATAATTAATGGAAATTTTGGAACTATTCATTTACTTTGATATTTAAGACAACATAAAAGAAAATAAATTAGAATATAATCTATTGAAACAACCATAACATGTTATATTTATCTAAAAATTTATCATAACATTATAATTTACTTAAATTATATTAATTTTAATATTTTTAGAATACTTTACTTTATTTTTCCATTAATTAAATAATATTCTGTTGATACTTCATAAACCTTTAAGGTAATTATTTAATTACTAAAAATTAGAAATAAATTAACATCTTAAAAAATTATTTACCTTTAAAATATCCATTTATAAATTAATATAATTTGTTTTTATCCATATCTCAAAATATTATAAAAATTAAACGCCTAAAAGTGGCATTTTTCACTTTGCCTTTTACTTAAATATTATAAAGGTAAAAATAAAAGAAATAGGGAATACAGTTGTAATATTTTTGAAAATTGGATGTAAAAGGATGAACTCCACTCATCGAATAGGATAAATTAAATTTTTAGGATCATTTTTTAGTCCATATTATATTATTTTTACCTTATTTTCTAGATTTAGGCCTTGTGAGGTGAAAAATATTTAGTAGAGTGAATATTCATAGTGACTAAAAACGTGACATATTTAATAGATTTTTACCCTGTCATTACAAGTATTTAATCCATTTTAATTATTTTATTTCTATAAGTGGAAGAAATTAATTTAATATTAAAAATCAAAATGCAATGAAATATAGTTTCGCAGAAAAATCCCTTTTAAGTATAAAAATGTTTTTATAACATATTCTACGTTAAAATTGATTAAAATTAACATAATTTGATTATTAATAATGTAATATAATTAATGTTACATTGATTCCATTTTATAAAAAATGGATCTTTATAAATTTTTAGAGCAAAAAATATGATTTTCAATAAAAATCAATTTTTTCACTATTCATTGGAAAATCAATATTTTCTAGAAAAATCCAACAAAATTACATTAAAATAATATTGAAATTTTAATTTAAAAAATAAAACTCCTTTTATAAAATATAATTTCTTAAACTACCATATATTAATTATAATTTTCAATCCCAGAAAAAATTTAAAACATTTTTTAAGAAAATGAATTTTTGAAGAATAAAATGACTTTACTAAAAATCGAGTGATGATTTATTAAGAAGTAAATTAATAAATTTATTGATTATAAAATTTATATATATTTTATAATGTGGTTAATCCAATTCATATCTTCTAATTCAACATTTAGTTTATTATAGTCATTTTGGAATAATGATATTTTGGGGTTCATTTAATATCGTTGTTGTGTATCTTGTAAACTGTAGAACATAGTATTTATTTTAAAATATTTTTATATTTTACATGTTGATCAACACTGTATAAAGAATAATAACTTCATTGGAAAACTATATTATTATTTTTGTATTATGGGTACCTAGTTTCAAGGAATTGGTTACTTGAATGTTGATATAAATAAAACAAAATTTTATTGATGTATCAAACAATATTAAAAAACAAAAAAAATTATTGAGTAAGAGTATTAGAGGAAAATATTTTTTTTCATAGTTTATTTTACTTTTGGATATACATCTTGTGATTTTTTTAGGGTTATAATAAAAATGATGCACCAACATAGGGTCAGAGGACAAATGGATTTGTTGTGGAAGGAGTTTATTTGAAAAAATATGATTTGCATATTAGGAATGATTATTCTAATAGTGGGCTATGCGATGTTAAACATGATTTAGGTCCTTAAAATTTAGGTATTTATTTGGAATTTAACTTGTTCATATGGTGGTGAAAATATGACAGCATGCCCCCATTGAAATCTTCTTTCTAATGAAAGGTATCATGAACTTCTCTATATGTGTTAGAATGAGGATATTGGAAAACAAAAAGAGGAGATGGAGGTTGATGTTGGGATAGGAAACTTAGATAATATTGATTTTGATACTGGGATGTTTTACTTTGTGGATGGAAGTGTCGGTATATAAATGTGAAAAGGTCTATGGTTTTTTATATTGCAAGATGTCATTAAACATAAACATGTGCAATGTATGGATAGTTTTAGGTTGGTCTCCCATTACTATTTTTTAGAAATGAATTCGATTCTGGGTGGATCCTATTTGGTTATAGAATATATGGTGTAGTCTTCACCCTCAGATAAGAGGGGTGAAGTTTTTCCTAACTTGTAGGATGTCATTTTATATTTTTAGCCTATTGGTGTGGGATTCAATGTAATATAAGAGAAATAAAAAATATATCTTCTACCAAACTCTCAAAGAGGCTAGGGGATCTTTATAATTCGCTAGTAAGTTAAGGGATAAAAAAATCTAAATGGGTATAAAAGTATAAAAATAAATAAATTGTCATATATGGATGTAGTGTCATAAGAAAAGAAGGTTGGTGATGAGGGTTTCTAATCCTATCCTAATAAAATTTGATGGCTTAGGAAAGACTATTCCAACTTAAATCCCACTATAAAAACTATATGTACTCCTCTAGTTCAATTGTTGATTGTTAAATCCAACATGATTATCTCCTTGTTCTATGATGTATATTGGTATAAGGACTATGGAAAATGTAATTAGATTTAATCTGAGGTTTAATTTTTGGTTTTTGGTTATTCTTTGATGTACAAACTCTTCCTTTCATGATCTTTTGTGTTTTAATTTTCTTACTAAAATGGACTTCATTTACATCTTTCTTCAAATAAACATAATCAACTAAAAGAAACAAATTTATTATTAATGTTTTTTAATATCAAGGATGAAATTTCTATAAAACACTCTTTATCACACTCGTATATAGTTTCTAATTAACACCCTACTGCTACAAACTGTTCATCAGGAGTTGTTATTCATTAATCCTTCAATTATAGTTTGTCCTCCAACATTGTAAATCTATTTTTTGATTCTAGATCCTAATTATAAAAACTTATAAAACCTAAAGGATGGTGTATTTCATTGATAATTTCTTTAAAAACATATTATAGGGTTGGTTCAAAACAAATTTATTATACCCGATAGGAATTCACCATGCATAAAAATTAAGTAATATCATCACCCTTAGAGATTAATGATGTTACAAACTGCCTCCACTAAGAATCCACCCTTGGGCTCTAATAAAGATTATATTAACGCCTTAATCCAACCTCTATTAATCCATGAGCTGTAGAATAGCACCAAGTGTATGCAACATATGAATGGTAAGAATACCCTCATAAATCATAGGAACATATAAGAAAACTACCGACTATCCCTATAAAATAAATAAAACCAAATATCACATAATTTAATTAAAGTAACAAAAAATTTAAATCTCTATACTGAAATATCAAGAGATAACTCCCTCAAAATTATCATTGATATTATCTCCAAGTCTTAAGCTAGTAATGTCCAACTCAATCATTGATTCCCTCCTAGAAACCTAAAAATATATTTATGTATAGGGGTGTGTAGACGTTTATACTTATTTGATCATCCTCAACACCTCTCTTGTAAATGTGGAAAAATAATACTAATGCCTTAGTGAATAAATAGTAGAACTAACTTACACCTATATCAGGTAATCTATCACCCAACCTTACTAAGGCTCACCCACCCAATATTGATTCCATGTATAGTAACATAATATCAAAAGAATATAGTGAAAATGTATCCCATGATCACTTCTCCAATAGTTTTTCAATCTCATTCTTTAATGGAAATTATCCCCATGCAAACATCGCATCTATATAACCACATAGCCACACCTTCCATCACAACAGTAACCACCTCATTATCATCATCACATACTTAATTCCACATCAACCCATATGATGCAACCACGTATCACTGTATCATAATCTCACATCAAATCCTCATCATAGTATCATATCATTAATATAAGAGATATAAACCTCATGCCTCCCTCATACCATACATGATTCCCACCATGTTTGACATCCTCTGTCAAATCATCATCATATAACATCATTTTCACTTTAACCTCTAACCATCATAACCTACTCATCATAACCATTCTATGTCTTGATGAGTGAATCAAAAATAGGGAATAGTAATCCATCCACTCTCTCACTAACCAAGATATTAGAGAAAACACTCCAAACCAAAAACCATTTATAATTGGTATGGTTATCTAATACTGGTGGGGTGTGTATGAAATCACAAACAAAATATACTATATAACATATCTACACACACGATGAGCCAAAAGTTTCATATCAAATAGTGTCTCTAATATCCATAACTATAATAGAACTACCATTTCCACATACAAACAACCACTTCCAATACCATACCACACACCATTCCACCTTTCACTCAATACATCCATATCATCATTCATGATTTATCCATTTAATCATATCATTTATCCACTTCTAGAACTGCCATTTTAATGTCCACATTACAATCATTATTTTATTAATTTACCCATATTTAATGTCAAATCATTCATTATCCATCACCCATGTTCATATTAGTCATTACCCATGCATTTCAATCATTTAAATTTCATTAATGGCCACTGAATATTAACTTATAGACCATAACTAAAACAATATTCATTATTACAATCCATATATTATTTATTCCATCCAAATTCCATGCCTCTATGAATGTATAGCACAAACCCACATTAACCAAACTCATCACTGTTACAACCTCTATATTTCATAATCCAATATCCACATAACACTTCATTTTCCACACAAATATCCATGCCACCAGTTCTATACTGCACAACAGTACATCCACCACTGCCACATCAAAAACCACATATCTTCATGTTAACCATTGATAACCAGATACAAAAAACCACTACCCAAACCACACAATTCACAATAATAATAACATGAATATTGGTTGAAATAAACTGCCAATATCGAGAACAATCACTTCAATTGTTTTCCCTTTTTAAAATATTCCTATATATTAATCCAACATCTCTTTCATAAGAAGAAAAAAATAATTCAAAATTTTACACAGTCAATTAATTAACATATATAAATGATTATACTTTTGTTAGAGGGCTCTAAAGATTTAATAATAGAAATATTACATATATTATATTAGTAAATAAAAACACTAAACTGATACTTTGAATAGTTATAAATCTTTTAAAACACATGTGAATCACCCCTCCATTCAATTTAATTTAGTCTATTCCATTTTCTTTACTAAATTTATCCTTACCATTCGTACAAATAAATAAACATCGTGATACATTCCTCAATTAAACAAAATAAAGAATGTGAAGGCTTAAATCCCCTACCTCAATTAAATAATCACACTTTTTTTCAAATGAAAGAGAGAAGGATGATTCCAAAGCCAATAAAACATGGGGAAAACCTCAATAACCTATATTACAGTAACCTACATCAAAATCATGAATGAATGAAAAAAACCAAATCCAAACCACCACTGCCACCTCTCTAAGAATAAAATAAAAGGGAACCCAAAAGAATAGAATAGAAAATCATAGAATATCACAAAATGATTGATCTATATTAGCCAATTTCCAAAGAAAATAAAAGAAAACCCATGTGTCTGCGAAGACACACCTATGGAAACCTATGGTTCAAGTATAAAAATGAATCAAGAAAAATATGAATGATATTTCAATTTTATAATGAAATTATAAAATTCTCAAATCACAACATGATATTTCATAGTCTAGTTGTGATGGGGATAAATGGAACAAATCTCTTGAAATCACATCTTGATATACCTTATCTCTCCCATTTAAAACATAGTCAAATCTATTAATATGATATATTAAAGGAAGTTCAAGAAATGATGACCATAAACACACTGTGACATCTAATTTCCCAAAAAACATTTATAGGAACTCAAACTAAGCCATGGTGTTACAAAAATACAGTGGTGAAATGATGCCAAAAAATAAAAACTATGAAATCAGACACCAAAGGATTTATTTTGCGACATTAGTGAACACTCCATGATGAAAAATCATGGAAAATTAAACAAATTACCCGAATACCCTTCACACCACAAATAAAACACCCCATTTTATGATTGGAAAAGTTGCAAATTCAATACATGAAATTAATAAAAATACACATAAGAATTTATGTCAATACATAAGGGTATTTAATTTTATGAAATCATATTCACGACCTTTCATATAATTACCAAAACCAATCATGTCATGATTATACTTCCTCCTAAAAATAGTGCATCTCTTAAATCTCATGAAACATAACCCATGCCACAACAAAATAATCACACCATTACTTAACCCTTCAGGTAAAAACACACTGGACTAAAACACCACCATATATTCCACCCATCCCTTCACAACATAACAAACATGGTCACACTAAGATATCTCATTTAAATCTAAAAACATAACTCCAATAACACCTCTCTTCCCTAGAAAATCTCATGACACATCCAACACCCAAAATACATAAAGTAGTGAGACAATAAGTTCCAATTCATTACATTAGATACTTATCAAATTATTAATATTATCTATAATAAAAAATCATACTAAGAAGAAAAAAACTAGTAAACCCAAACACTCTTTATATGATACCTTAAAATAGACTAACACCACCACTAAATCAAAATGTACCATAACAAATAAAGAATCTAAATCAAAATAGCACAAAAACTCCTTAATATCCTGATAAAAAAGAAAAAATGTATTAGGTTTCTGAGAGTAAAATTGAAACACATGTTTCCACATATATTCCTCCAATCCACCATGCATCTAAAAAAACCAGGGTAATGATGGACTCATGAAACGCCTTCACCTGGTGATCTTGAATCTTGATTGGCCACTCCATAAATATTACATCATCCTATATATTTAACTCACCCCAATCAATGAAATGGGGGTCATCATTAAGATATCAATGAAGATAAAACACATGGAAAACATTTTTGATCATTTCCAACAATGAGGGATGCACAAACTGATACACCACCTCAACAATACACAAAAACAACTGAAAAGGACTAATATACATGGGAGAAATCTTACACCCTCAGTGAAACCTCAATTTCCCATGATGAGGGGAAACCCTTAGAAACACATGATCTCTACCTTTTAAATCAAAAGGACTCGTCCTATTATCAACATAATATTTATGACAGTGTTTCACAACCTTCACCCACTCTCAAATCATCTAAACCATATCATTCATGCATTGCATCACATTTTTTCTAAGGACTACTGAATCTCCAACCATTGTTGAGATAAGATAAGATCTTTAATTCTTATTACCCAATGCCTCAAATGGATTGATTCTAATGGAAGATTGATAGTTTCTATTACTATAAAACTCAAATAAGATATGGTGTTTCACCCATGATACCCAAAAATCAAAAACACATACACACATCACGTTTACCAATATTTTGTTGGTTTACTCTAAATGATCATCCATCCTTGGGTGGAAGGAAATGTTAAGGAATAACTACAAGATAAAATCACACAGAATACCTACCTAGAATCATGAAGTAAAATTTTTATATCAAATAATGATGAAGGTTTATATTACCCAATGATGATTCACTATCTCATCCATATACCTCCTCAAAAAATAATTTACAACACTAGACTCATTGACCACCAAGAAAATAGATAACTTTTTTAACCAATTCATAGTCACCCAAATAATATCACATCCTATTTAATCTTGAGGAAAGTCAGTGATGAAATATATTTAAATATCCTCAAACTTACAGTCATGTACATAAAATTTTTGTAACAAACCACTATGAACATAATGTTATTATTTCACCTATTGATGGACCAAACATCACAGAATAGACTACGTATATTTAGTTTCATCCCTGGTCACCAGAAATTTCTCCTTATGTATTGATACATATTATATAGACTGTGATTCACTAACAATTTTTAGTTATAAAACATATGAATAACATCCTTGTGCATTTATAATGGGATAAAAAATCTCCCTCAAAACAACACATGATTTCAATCATCCTATTTCCATCCCTTAGGAACATCACAATGAAATAAATGATCTCACATTACTTTTACCTCTAAGTATCCCTAATTATAATCCTCCACCTTTTGAAATAAGGATTATTTCATTATCGTAAAGTGCATGAAACCACTTCCACCATCCTCATATACATCAATATTTATTAATAAAATCCCATTCATCATCCTATAAACATCTACATACTCTTAAATAGCATCTCCCCAAGAATTCATTCTCAGTGGATCATCAAAAAAATATATTTCATCAGGGTTTAGTGTAATACCCCAAGATTCCACGATACGCTTCTCTTTGAATAATACAGTAGCGTGTGTTGTATGCAACTTCGAGATTCTAACACGCCGTGGCCAATCAAAGTAGCCATTATGAATAGTAATACCCACTTTTTGAAATTTTATACATTTTATCTTTAAAAATGGACTTCATTTTTTGGATTTGTAATATCGAAATAATCCTAGGATGAAATTCTGGTACATTTCGGATAACTTTTATATTTTGATGAATAGTGAAAATTAATAAATTTTTATTAAAAACCACTTTTTTAATCGAAATAATTAATAGTGATAAATTATGAATTTGAGTGGTTTTAAAGTATATTTAGATTATATTTTTACCATTTAATACAATTTTGATCATTGGACATAATTTCACATTTAAACTGAACATAAACAAGTGTCAATCTTTTGATAGTTATTATCTCTAAAAAAATGCTTTTTGTTTTGACAACGGGAATTAATTTTAAATTAATTTTTGCCACTTCTGTGTTTTGAATTTCAAAAAATGGACTCCATATTTATAATCAGGATATCCAAATTGTGTAAATATGTAACTTTTATTTTTAGACATTTTGAATAATTACTTCGGTACATATTTTATTTACCATGGTTAAAGGGTAAATCAGGTAAATAAGGGTAAACAAAATAATCTTATAAAAATAATAAGTTACCCTAAAACGTGTCTTCACCCTATTTGATGATACATGTCCGACCATGGACATATTTGGGTCGATTTTACAACCCCATGAATCCACATGTAAGTGATAATGACACTTTATATTAATTAAGTTAAAGTAAATACAAAAATGACATAAGCATATATCCTTAAGAAAAACAATTTTTACATAGGGTTATATATGTTGGAGTTTAGACTATAAATATTCATTAGAAAGATAATAGAAAATTACTACATAATGGTATTTTATTTATAATTTTTATACATTAAATAATTTAATTTGTTTACGACACAATGATGATACAGTAATTACCTTATTAGTGAAATATTAAAATAATTGATATTATAAATACCTAAATAAATATAATTTGAGACTTTTAATGCATTCCAAGAATTTTATAGGTTAATATGACATGTTAGGATTTATTTAATAAACCTTTTTCGAAGTAATAATGCTTTTATGATTTTCACAAAAATCAAATACCAAATAGTGTCAAAATTGACATAAAAGAGTTTTTAAAACAAATATTAAATTATTAATTGATATTAAATTCCTAAAAATCTATGGTTTGGCAACATGAATTGAATAATGATAGGTGTATCCTTAATGGACCAGTTGGGGGTCTCTTGGAGGTATATAGTATGTTTATTAACTATATAATATAAAAATACAAAGTGACATGGTAAGTGTCAAACTAATTAACCAAGAGTTAAAACTAAAAGATAAGGTTAATATAATGACCCAAACCTATCTAAAATCTATTTGTTGAAATTATTTAGACCCATACCCACCTTATCCTTTGAATAATCCACTTTGGAGCCATTAGAAACCTAATATGAATTTATTATAAAATAATACTTTATGGTTTCCCTAAAGAGCCCCTCCTCCCCCTTATAAAAGGACACCACTTCTAACCAATTCCTCACACCTCTCAAGCCTTTTGGCTCGTCCAAACTCTTCCCAATTAATATCCATACATCCCTATCCTACTCTTAGAAGCACTAATTTATGAATAAGTAACTTCAAGAGACCTTTTTGGTTCAAACCAAAGGGAGTTACCCAAATTAAAGGTAACGATTTCTCTTAGCTTCTTTTCTTTTATTTTACTTACCCAACCCCTAAAATCTTCTTATTATTTTCTTTTGTAACAAAAACCGTATCCTAAATATACTAGGATATTGTCATTAGAATTATTTGAACTACACTTACACACAACTCCATCTAATTGGTGAAGAACATAATGTTTTTGTGGATTGAAACCAAACGCCTCACGAAGCGATGATTGTTCAATTATCTCCTATCACCTCTCATGGTGGCCATTATGATGGAACTATAATAAAATATTATATTAATGACATTTATTTTATATATAATCTTATGTAATTCCATTTTATATCATACCATTATTCATTTCATGTTGTATATATATACGATAATTTCATTTGAGGAAGTGCGAACTACCGCCCCCACAAAGTGATATGACTTGTTCATACAGTACATGGAATGTATAAAGGATGGTGTTAATGAACTTAATTGACACATATAATATATTATATTATACTGGAATAATAGTATACCTATGTATCATTTGGTTTTTATTCCTTTTAAAATGAAAAATGAAATGGAAGTAGCGTTCGTGCGTACGTACGGATTACCGTCTCCATGAACGCGATGAGATTCATTTCCCCATCATATCCATTAAAGACTAATTACCATTTGATTATTAAAAGTAATTTTTAAGGACTTTATATCATTCTGGATATGAATAATATACAACCTATCCATAACAAACACTGCTTACGTAACGAAGCATATAAAGGAAAACAAATCATTTAACACCCGAAACGACGATAATACTAAAATATTATTAACAAAGCAATATTAAAAGATCATATATGATATCATATTTATGAATATTATTCTTGTAAAATTTAATAACAATGATTTAACTATTATACAGGAGGTTAACATACACACTATCAGAGAAAAGTACAAGGTAAGGGGTTTTCATCTCACTCCTTATTCACGTGAGATTCTTTCCATATTGCCACTATTACCTTGTGTGTGGTGTATGTACTGCCCAAAATAGTATTATTTGTGTTATACAATTTAATTTATGTGTATTTACATATTCATTGTATGATACCTCTTTCATGAGTTGTATGATTCATAAGTTACCAAATTGGTAAGGGTTAATTTCACAATCTCTTTATTATCCGAGGTTGTTTTTATGTAAGTATCTACTGGGACAAATTTATTATCCATGTCCATGTTTTATGAAAATGTTTTCAAATGGATTATTGAAAGGGTCTTTTTAATAAAACATCCTTTCAAATGTTTTAAAGATTTATTCTTCTGAACCATTCTCATTAATGTCCATGTTTTCCAAATGGTTTTAAGGATTTATTTTAATGGACATGAATGTTTTAAAATGTTAATTACTTTCAAAAGTTTCAAAGTGTTATGGGACACATTGATTCAAAAATTTCTTTAAATGACATATTTTCTAAATTGTGTGACTTTTAAATGTTTTAATGAAAAAGGGGTATTTCTCTCAAAGAGTTTTACAAATTATTTTCATCTATGTCAAAATACTTTAAGGGATTTTAAACTTGTTTTGAAGTTGATTTATCATGATACAAATCTTCCATATTGTGTTAAAGGTTTTGTGATATGTTTGACTATGGATGTGTTATTTTTATACCATTCCTGGTTTATGGAGAAATTATTCACATTTCGTATGCTAGTTTTAATATGATTGTTTATGTTATGTTTAGACCTTTTCATATGAGGAATACATTAGACTTAGTAAGTGAAGGGTGGAGCCTGCTATAGCTCCTCCATGCATCGGTAGGTCTCATGAGACAAACTAGTGTCTTGGCACGAGGTCTTGACAAAATATTATTTATAGTCTTGGCACGAGGCCTTGGCTACGTGGTTATGATAGTTTGGTATTATGCATTCCATCATTAGTAAAGTGGTTATTGATATTGCATGTGATTATTCGACTAGTAGAATATTCATGTGAATAAGTAAATGGAATTATTTCATTTTATCTTTTCCATATTATGATGAAGTTAAAATTTAAAAGGCTTTTGTTTTAGTTATACATTTCCTTAAATGTTATGTTTATTTATGAAAGTTCTCGCTATATTGTTACCCTTACTAAGCGTTTGAGCTCACCCCTTTCAATGTTTTATTTTTCCTAGGATTCCAAGAAGTGTATTATGATTGATATGCAGGGTTAAGATAAAGGGAATAATGGAATTCTTAAAGTACTATTTATTCTGTGTTTTATGTTTGAAATTGTAATGTAATGTTAATATATGTAATCTATTTTCCAAGACTGCTAAACTGATCGGTCCTTCGAGACTTGATTCCTTGAAATCATTCCAATGTATTAAAATAATGCACTGACTCTAGGTAAATGGGGTCAGGGCATTACAGTTGGTATCAGTGAATGTTTAGCAATAACCTTGGAATCTATATTTAGATAAACTCTGATTAGAGAACATAGCCCTAAGATAGACTTTGAGGATTAGTAGGGAAAAACTTCCTAGAATTTTGATATTGTAGAGATTTTGTGATTTTTCTGAGAAATACATACCTGTCTAGATACTAATGGGTAGAGCCGGCTCTGGAACAGATGTACCTAGGGGTAAAACCCAAAAACACTGCTTTGAGCTAGACTCAAATGGGAACTGGTGCATGAAAATGGGCCTTGCTACACTCTTGGTTATGACACTCCTGGGGGATATTCTTAGGATAATTCTCATTTTATTAACAACCCATTATGAAGGGTTTAGGAGTATATAATTCCTCAAAGAAGATCTTTTTATGATTATGGATTATATCCATAAGCTGCTTAATTTATGTTAAGTGTTTTACAAGTTTGGAATTAGGTATTTCTATTCACAAACTAATCTAGTGTATGCCATTGTTTAGAAATGGTGCCCATTAGAAATAATGAAAACTCCAGTAATACGCATGATCCAAAGAGTAAGAAAGATCATATATTTCATGGTCTTAAGCCAGAATTTAGAAGGTAAATAGTCTCCCACGTGTTATCATCATATGAAGAAATCCTATCATGTGTTGATAAGATAAGTAAAGAATTCTCGGAGTCCTATGGCTTTGAAGGGAAGCCAGAGAAAGAAAGGATGGTAGAGAGAAGGGAAGATAAAGGGAATAAGGTAACGAAGGATTTTCCCATATGTGATAACTGTAGAAAGAATCAACTTGGAAAATTCTTGAAGGGAATGGGAGTACGTTAAAGTGTGGAGAAAAAGGACACCAAGTACATGACTACAAGGGTAAGAAAAAGATTTCAAATGTACAATGCTTCATCTGCAAGGAGTTTGGACACTACGCGAACCAATGTCCCAGTCATTAGACTATGCCGAAAATTATGCTATTTGATAATAATCAAGTTATGATACTACTGCAAATGAAGAGGAATGACTAGTGTTCTTATGTTGTTATTTTGGAATTATTTCATTGAAGTGTCGTATCAATGATGTACTGAAAATAAATAAGGATTGTACTGCAGTACTATTTCATTGAGGATTTGAGATTTTATGGTACTAAGAAAAGTGACTCTACAGCGAGTTAAGATTTTTGGAAATTACATGGTTGAAGGAAAGATAAACCTTAATATGGTCATAATATTGAGGTACTAATTTTGGAATAAGATGTGGTTGATATGGGTAAATTATATTGGATATTCTTGACTACCTTGAAATTGATTAAAGATTTGTATATTCTATTATTGTTGGGGTTTAAATTTTTTTTGGATGGATGAAGTATATCCAGTATTCTATAATGAATAAAGGAGCATGAATGTAATCAATAAGGTCTTATGGTAATTCAGGATGTTTCAGTGTTTTAAAAGAATACATGATGAAGGTATTCACATGCTATTACGTGGTAAAAAGGATCTACATTATGTTTATCTTTCATATAAATTTTGGACTGAGAGTTTACAGAAGTATTTTGGATAAGTCTAAAGGTTGGAAGGGATTATGTTTGAAAGGTTATTTTTGTATTTTTATAAAAGGACAACACACAAATCGTGTGACGACCCGTCGCGTTGGACAAAGCTGCGGGAATCGAACCCACAACCATAGTGAAATTGAGATTTATTGCCTACCACTGGACTACGTAAAGTTCCTGGATAGTATAATGTAGTTTTTTTAAGGTTCTGATATGTGAATTATAAATTCATTATATTTGGAACCCTATACGATTAGGATAAATAGAGTATTTTTTAGTTGTATTATGTTTTGGGGTGAAAGATGAGTTTGTGGTATAAATTTATTAATGGATAAAACTCTAATTATAAAGTAAGTATATATATTTATGATCTTATCCAATCTCATAAATAAATTCCTCAACATTAAGAAATGGAACTTAGAACAAAAATGTTGTCCTAGATGGTACCTTAGATCATCACAAATTTATGGCTTTGGGATTGTTGGCCTTTTGATAGTCATGTTCTCTACCACTCTCCATCATATATTGATGGGTAGATTTCTCTTCCATATCCATATTTTCCTACAAAGAACCCTTGTATGTGTTATTTTTGGTAACCTTCATACTTACCACTCTTTATTTTAAATAGAGGCATCATTAATCCATTTTTCGATGTGGGATTTCAACTACGATATTTTGAAATGTCAACCCCATGTTTCCAATACCAAGCATAAATTGTGAGGATGCAATTTATAAATGGAGGGGGGAATTTAACACCCCAATATTCCATGGTACGCTTCTCTTTGAATAATACAGTAGCGTGTGTTGTATACAACTTTGAGATTCTAACACGCCGCGGCCAATCAAAGTAGCCGTTATGAATAGTAATACCCACTTTTTGAAATTTTATACATTTTATCTTTCAAAATGGACTTCATTTTTTGGATTTGGAATATCGAAATTATCCTAGGATGAAATTTTGGTACTTTTCGGATAATTTTTATATTTTGATGAATAGTGAAAATTACTAAATTTTTATTAAAAACAACTTTTTAAATCGAAATAATTAATAGTGATAAATTGTGAATTTGTGTGGTTTTAAAGTATATTTAGAATATAGTTTTACCATTTAATACAATTTTTATCGGTTTACATAATTTCAAATTTAAACCGGACATAAACAAGTGTTAATCTTTTGATAGTTATTATCTCTTAAAAACACGCTTTTTTGTTTTGACAACGGGAATTAATTTTAAATTAATTTCTGAAACTTCTGTGTTTTGAATTTGAAAAAATGGAATCCATATTTGGAATCATCATGTCCAAATTGTGTAAATATGTAACTTTTATTTTTAGACATTTTGAATAATTAATTCGGTAAATATTTTATTTACCATGGTTAAAGGGTAAATCCGGTAAATAAGGTTAAACAAAATAATATTATAATAATAATAAATTCCCCTAAGACATGTTTTAACCCTATTTTTTGATACATGTCTTACCATGGACATCTTTGGGTTGATTTTGGGACCCCATGGATTCACTTGTAAGTGATAATGACACTTTATATTAATTAAGTTAAAGTAAATACAAAAATGACATAAGCATATATCTTTTAGAAAAACAATTTTTACATAGGGTTATATATGTTGGATTTTCGACTATAAATATTAATTAGAAATATAAAAATATTTCCTACATAATGGTATTTTATTTATAATTTTTAGACAATAAATAATTTAATTTATTTATGACACAATGATGGTGCAGTAATTACCTTATTAGTGAAATATTAAAATAATTGATATTATAAATACCCAAATAAATATAATTTGAGACTTTTGATGAATTAAACGAATTTTTTAGATTAATATAACATGTTAGGATTGATTTAGTTAACTTTTTTCGAAGTAATCATGCTGTTATGATTTTCACAAAAATCAAATACCAAATAATATAAAAATTGACATAAAAGAGTTTTTAAAACAAATATTATATTATTAATTGATATTAAATTTCTGAAAATCTATGGTTTCGAAAAATTACTTGTATCATGATATATTTATCATTAATGGACCACTTGGGGTTCGTTTGGAGGTATATAGTAAGTTTATTAACTATATAATATAAAAATACAATGTGACATGGTAAGTGTCAAACTAATTAACTAAGAGTTAAAACTAGAAGATAAGGTTAATATAATGACCCAAACCTATCTAAAATCTATTGGTTGAAATTATTTAGACCCATTCCCATATTAGTATTTGAATAATCCACTTTGGAGACATTATAAACTGAATATGAATTTATTATAAAATAATACTTTAAGTTTTTCCTAAAGAGCCCCTCCTCCCCCTTATAAAAGGACACCAACTCTAACCAATTCCTCACACCTCTCAAGCCTTTTGGCTCATCCACACTCTTCCCAATTAATCTCCCTACATCCCTCTCATCCTCCTAGAATCCTTAACTTAGGTAGAAGGCACTTCAAGAGTCCTTTTTGGTTTAAACCAAAGGGAGTTACCCAAATTAAAGGTAAAGATTTCTCTTAGCTTCTTTTCTTTTATTTTACTTCTCCAACCCCTAAAATATTCTTATTATTTTCTTCTGTAACAAAACCAGTATCCCAAATATACTAGGATATTTTTATTAGATGTATTCGAACTACACTTACACACACCTCTATCTAATGGGTGAAGAACATAATGTTTTAGTGGATGGAAACCAAACGCCTCACAAAGCGATGATTGTTCAATTATCTCATATCACCTCTCATGGTGGATATTATTATGGAACTATAATTAAATATGATATTAATGATATTTATTATATATATAAGCTTCTTTAATTCCATTTTATATCATACCATTATTTGTTTCATGTTGTATATATATACGATAATTTCATTTGAGGAAATGCGGACTACCGCCCCCTCAAAGTGATATGACTCATTCATACCATACATGGAACGTATAAATGATGGTGTTAATGAACTTAATTAACACATATAAGATATTATATTATACTAGAATAATAATATACCTATGTATCATTTGGTTTTGATTCATTTTAAAATGAAATGGAAGTAGTGTTCGTGCGTACGTACGGATTATCATGTTCACGAACGCAATGAGATTCATTTCCCCATCCTATCATTTAAAGACTAATTATCATTTGATGATTAAAATTAATGTTTAAAGACTTGATATCATTCTGGATATGAATAAGATACAACCTATCCATAACAAACACGTCTTACATAACGAAACATATAAAGGAAAATGAATCAGTTAACACCCGAAACGACGATAATACTAAAATATTATTAACAAAGCAATATTAAAAGATCATATATGATATCATTTTTATGAATATGATTATTGTATAATTTAATAAAAATGATTTAACTATTATACAGGAGGTTAACATACACGCTATCAAGGAAATGTACAAGGTAAGGGGTTTTCATCTCACTCCTTATTCCTGTGAGATTCATGTCATATTTCCACTATTACCTTTTGTCTGGTGTATGTACTACCCATAATTGTATTCTTTGTGTAATAAAATTTAATTTATGTGTATTTACATATTCATTGTATTAAACCTCTTTCATGAGTTGTATGATTCTTAAGTTACCAAATTGGTAATGGTTAATTTCACAATCTCTTTATTATCCAAGGTTGTTTTTACGTAAATATCTACTGGGACATATTTAATATCCATGTTCATGTTTTATGAAAAAGTTTTCAAATGGATTATTTAAAGGGAATTTTTAATAAAACATCATTTCAAATGTTTTGAATATTTATTCTTCTAAACCATTATCATTAATGTCCATGTTTTCCAAATGGTTTTAAGGATTTATTTCAATGGACATGAATGTTTTAAAATGTTAATTACTTTCAAAAGTATCAAATTTGTATGGGACACTTTGATTCAAAAATTTCTTTAAATTACTTATTTTCTAAATTGTGTGACTTTTAAATGTTTTCATGAAACAGGGGTATTTCTCTCAAATAGATTTACAAATTATTTTCATCTATGTAAAAATACTTTAATGGATTTTAAATTTGTTTTGAAGTTGATTTATCATGATACAAATCTTCCATATTGTGTTGAAGGTTTTGTGATATGTTTGACTATGGATGTGTTATTTTTATACCATTTGTGGTTTATGGAGAAAGTATTTACATTTCGTATGCTATTTTTAATATGAATTTTTATGTTATGTTGAGACCTTTTCATATGAGGAAATAATTGGACTTAGCAAGTGACGGGTGGAGCCCGCTATAGCTCCTCGATGCATCGGTAGGTCTCATGAGACAACCTAGTGTCTTGGAATGAGGCCTTGAGAAAATATTATTTGTAGTCTTGGCATGAGGCCTTGTCTACGTGGTTATGATAGTCTGGCATTATGCATTCCATCATTATGAAAGTGGTTATTGATATTGCATGTGATTATTCGACTAGTAGAATATTCATGTGAATAAGTAAATGGAATTATTTAATTTTATCTTTTCCATATTATGCTGAAATTCAAATTTAAAAGGCTTTTGTTTTAGTTATAAATTGCCTTAAAAGTTATGTTTATTTATGAAAGTTTCGGCTATATTGTTACACTTACTGAGCGTTTGAGCTCACCCCTTTCAATGTTTTATTTTTCCCAGGATTCGAAGAAGTGTATTATGATTGATACGCAGGGTTAAGCTAAAGGAAATCTTAAAGAACTATTTACGCTTTGTTTTATGTTAGAAATTGTAATGTAATTTTAATATATGTAATCTATTTTATAATACTTCTAAACCGATCAGTCCTTCGTGACTTGATTCTTTGTAATCATGCCAATGTATTAAAATAATGCACTGACTCTAGGTAACTGGGGTCGGGGTGTTACATGTAGGATATCTAAAAATAATAGTCTTGTAAGAACTAAATTTACAACTATTTATTCATATTAAAATTATTATAAGAGAATATATCCCCAAATATATTTTGAAATGGGAAGAAAAAAAGTGCTTTGGATCAAGTAGTGTCACCACATCTATAGAAAAAATAAAATTAATGCCAACTCAATATCATGCATAGAATTGTTAATCTCATGGAGAAGTAACTATCTAGACCCATATGAGATCACTATACTTTGATACATAAATACACAAACAAAACAAAGATGATAAATGTCACACAAAATCTTGAATATACCTCTTTCCTCTGAAAACTAAATAATAGTAGAACCTATCAACTTCCCCCAAAATTATTTAAAAGCTTCCTGACATTGATCAACCCACTTGTAATATTGGTCATTTATAGTCAAATATATTAATGAGGCTACAATATTAGGGAAATAAAACAAAAAATATATATGATAATATCCCATGATTCTAAGTAAACTATGAATCTTCACAATAACCATGGGTGATACCAAAGAAACAATCGCCTTAGTATATGAACGATTGACTGCCAGTCCTTACTAAGACAACACATACCCAAGAAAACAAACCTCATAAATCCAAAAAACTAACTTTCACAACTTATCATAGATTTGATAGTGTTGAAGAACTTAAAAAATATCCATAACAATCTCAACATAATCCTATTCTAACTTTGAGAACATGATGATATCATTGATAAAAACTATCAAAAATTGATCCATGAACTTGAGAAACATGAAGTTCATGAGTACCATGAAAATAGTTAGGGAATTTGGGGAACCATAAATCATAAATAAAAAATGCAGGTGCCCATAATGAAACCTCAAATTATTATTTGGGATGTCCTTCTCCTTTAACATAATATAATGATATCCTGACCATAGGTCAATCTTTAAAAACCAACCAAGTCACTTCAACTGATTGAAAAAAACATCAATCATTGGATGAGGTTTGAAGTTATTAACCATAATTTGATTCAAATTCTGATAGTGATGGATTTATTGGGATCTTCTAATGACTTTTTTTGAGAAATAAAACCATAAAATAGTCTAATCTATCTTCACACAATAAATGTTTATAGAAATAAAGAACAATATGGGCATAGGAGTACCTAACATGAAATTTTCATAGACTCCATATCAATAAAAAGACATGATAAATATTACTAAAGTATAAAATAAGTTACTCATGGTCATATAGGTGGTACAATGTCTTGAATATCCATGATCATATCATGATGACCCCAAAGTTCCATAAGGGTACCAGTGGCTTCACTGAGTGGTGAATAAAGTTTTAGGAAGAATAGTGTTTTGACTAGCTTGAATGTGATAATAGTACACCAATATGAAGGATCTTATCCCTTATATAGGTACCCCTAAAACAATTCATAAAATGAATATAATCATCTATGTAATCCATATTAGGTTCCATCTCATAGAACATATGTATTATAGCTAATTTGAGTATAATTAATTAAACTCCTTCAATGAATGTATAATCTATAAATTAATTAATCTTCATTGATTCTAAACTAAATTAAACACA
Source organism: Viscum album (assembly GCA_963277665.1). Classification (NCBI taxonomy): domain Eukaryota; kingdom Viridiplantae; phylum Streptophyta; class Magnoliopsida; order Santalales; family Viscaceae; genus Viscum; species Viscum album. The sequence goes on along the minus strand of OY728141.1, from coordinate 1,684,592,845 downwards.
CATGTTTAGGTAGATAGATTCATGAATTCACATTGGATTTATATATCATAGTCCTTATCATGCTATCTGATATAAGAAAAATCAATATCCTATATTTTTTACAATACAAGTACCTCTTATGATATGATTTACATCTCATGGTGTATCATTACATATGATATAGGGTATATCTTTAAATATGTTATACCATTTTAGTGAGATTCCAAAAATAACCTACATACACTAAAATTAGGTTAGAATCTTTACACAAAACATCAAAACTCTTTTTGAATCCATCCAAAACACTTTTGGGTGTGGTTTATCAGAAAATCATTGTTTTTGAAACATTTAGATTTACAAAAAAATCCTTATTGAATTTCAAAATTTTATGACCCGGTGGTCCTTACTATCATAAAAAATAAATATGAAATCATAATTATATATATATATATATATATATATTAATAGATATTGGCCCCTATAAAATAATCAATACTACTCATGTTACTAAGGATTCTGGTGCGATCTCTAAAAATACTCATATTTCATATAAACATGCATGCCACAATATCTAACATTATATCAAATGTATACCTATATAATCCGTTTTCCCATTTTACTGAGGTAATACTAGATAGAAATAATTTCAGTCCAGTATCGTCTATCTCATAATTTCCTAATTCTTTGAAAAATATTTACCTAGTCAATGAATACAGCACATGGTATTTATTTTATAGATGATCACATCACAAATTCATCATAAAAGTAGTTGAGTACATCATATGTGACTCAACTATGCATAGAAATTAATTTTATCAGTCTAATTCAATTGGGGGATAAACTTATTTTCTCATCATAAGAGTGTAAAAACCTAATCTTGGTGGATAAAAAATTGATGACATGATCAATAACATACCCAACCACCCCTGATCAGTAAAGCCTCAATGGATTGTGTAGTAAATATATTAAAGTATAAAGGTTTTCATGATATGTATCTCTCCAACATCGGGCAAAAAGGATTAATAATAAACATACATCATGAAGTATATTTATGACTATATGAAATTATGTAGGATATAATTAGTTGATCGGTGAAAATAATAAGTCTCCACTTATTATTTCATGAGTACACTACTAATGATAATATTGACATATTATCAAAACCCATAATACTCCATGATAACAATTGGAAATAGATAAATCAATTTTATACTTTGAGGGGATATTATCATTCCACTATTAATGTAAAACAAAATTACAAAACACTTGAATTAATGATAAATGGAGAATGCCTTTATTATAAATAAATGATGCATTATACAACTATCATATAAATCTATAATATTTCATATACCAAGAGAATATACATGACCAACATACTTATATATTGATGATAGTTTCACCTATAGATCTATTACATTTTATTCCATATCCACCCAAAAGGTCCCAACATCACCCATCTCAATAATCACTCATATGAGATGATATTTTAGGAGGATTTGTTTTATACTTTAGTGAGACATAGGTTTATTATCCTTATTAATGGAATAATTATCATCAAAATAAATCTCAATTAATACATATATTCTTGAAACTACCTTAAGTTCATAAATGACCTTTCTAATCCAAATAAATTCCTTCACCATTTTAAATATAGTGTTCTACTCCACCTATATTCTCTAGAATACCATGATAACTTATTTTGTACTCTTATTATTGATATATAAACTATTTAGAAAAAATCAAAAAACCAAATTGAGATTTCATATCATTATTATCATATAAGAAAAATGTATTTTTGTAGCCCTTTACACTGATCTTTCCCTATCCTCTAAATACCAATAACATATCCTTAGTTTTTATCAACTACATAAGGATATTCTTCTTAGTAATCCATTGAATCTCCATAGGATTGTATTTTTTATCTTTAGTTAATTATAATATCCTCTTAAATTTTTCTCCATGTATCTTTTTACATAGTTTATAGGTTATTTCACCCATGTCATTCATAGGGGAGTATTTACCCAACCACATAATCACATTAGTGAATAGTTAAGATATTATTTACAAAAAACATATTTCAACCACATAAAATATCATAAAAACCATAACATTCCCAAAAATATGTTTATATACACAATAATCATCCATGTTTTTTGTAAATACTCTGACCCTTGTAACCTAGATCCAGTGGTTACTTTACTACTATGGAATAAGATACAAGTGACTTCATCCCAAAGGATTGTATAGATTAGTAATCTTGGTAAAATAGACACATACTATAATATTATGTTACATTTTAAAACACAAAATAAAACATAGTGGGAGTAATAATTCTACATTCCATGAACTCATTCAAAGATTCCTTCTCAATATCCTTGGGAAAGGAAAAAAATATGGGTGATATCATACACTCAGTAAGGGTTACATATAGTGGTAGAAATCATAAATCAATAAGGAATAATAAATATATAATGATAAATAACATAAAACATGTTTCATTTAATCAATAACATGAGTATGAAAAATGATATAGTGGAAATAAATAAGGATCAAATAATTACACATAAATAATCACATGATCCTGAAGCTAATAAATAAATAATATAAATGTAGTAATCTCATGGATAATAATGAAAAGATTATAAATGATTTAAATTCTTAATATTGGACATCATGATCTCATTCATCAAGATATCTATATCATCAAGACCTTCAACCAAGACTATGTAATCAATGGATGATTAAACTCAAAACCCATTAAAATAATTTTAAATAACTGATTCATATCATGAGCCTACAGATTCATCAATATGATATATAATTTTGGGTCCCACCCATCACTTCATAACCAATTAATTTCTCACAAATCAAATAATCGATTTAATTCATGAATAATATGTCATATTAATAAATATCCATATTATGTAAAGAATATGGATTATCAATTTTCCCTAGTAAATTGAATAACTTCAATAGTATAGAATGATATATAGAAATGATTTATGGTTTAATAGATAAAAATATATATTTTAAATAATATGAATATTTAAGGTAAATTTAATTTCCAATGATCATAATAAAGTAAAACTTTCAAGGGAATGTTAATGAATAAAAAACTAATTGAGAAAGTGGATGTAAGAATCTTTCCTAGTCAAATTAATTATAAACCATCTAGAGAAATAATAAGGATAGTATTATAATAAAATAACCAAATTTTATAAAAATAACAATAAAGGGTTATTATAATTGATGATTATAAATACCATGAAAATATTATTAAACACGTTCATGATGAAAATATCCTTTTTACTTTAAAAATTGGTTTTAAAGAGTAAAATATTCAAGAATATTAGGGAAAAAAATATTTGAAAAAAAAATTAAAATTTTAATGGAATATTTAAGGTATTGAGTTGTCATGATAGTGGAAAATTTTGACTCATTCCAAGTATGTTAAATCAAATATTACCTTTATATTTGTGTAAGAAAAAAAATTAACTTGTATAGAAAATTAAATGATGATTCCTTTTAAAAAAATTAAAATAAAATAAGAGGAAAATGACATTAAAAAAATATTATAATTTTATAATTTTTTTAAAAACATTTTTTAGAAAACATGGATTTGGAAAAAGGTATTTTTGACCGAAGAGTAAAAAAAGCCTGTTTTTTAAAACAGTTTTTCAATAATTTTAATTTACAATGGGAGAAAAATGGTATTATTGAATGAAAATTTAATTAATATACATAGGGGAATAAAATTAAATACTTTCATAACTCAATGATCATATAATTTCCTCCAATTTAAATTCAAGCATAAACAATCCCGATTAAAACGAGATTGGGAAATAAACCCTTAGCTCTTAGGTAACTTTTAAATTGAAACCCCCGTGAAAGAAATAAATTTAAATGAAACATGAAATACAAATAATATAAATATATTCATTATATATCATATAAAAGGGGAATTAGAAACATCTCATAAAATAATTTAGGTGTATAATATAACATGTGTCCCAAAGAAGATAATTTGAGGCGAGCAACCCTTACAATGATCATACCTTTGAGTGAAAATTAATAAATGAATTGATTATGTGTACTCAATGTAAATCCGCATAAAAAAAGTGTAAAAATATAATATTATAAAATTTAATTACACACATAATCATAGAATATTAAATTCACTGAATAAATAATATAACCCAATAAAAAGAAATTGAGTTATTACATTCTTTACCACTTTGTATCATTAAATTCAATACCATTTGATAAAATAATTAAAATTTAAACTTAAAATACCATTAAATATGAATAATTAATTATATTAAAAATAAAATTGACAGTTTATACACCATATAAATGAAATTAGTTACCTAACATTACAATACTTCTCAATGAGAGGAAATTGAGACAAAACCCATTACCTCACATTTCCCTTCAGTTGAACATTATTTAACATCATGTATAATGGTTTTGAACATGTTATTAATTTATAATAAATACATATTAATATTTTAAATATCATATATGATTCCCTTATAACATCTTACCACTCGTTCGTTAGCAATATTTTATTATTACTACTGATTCTAATGTTAATTGTCTTGTTTTTTCATGCAAATTTTATTAAAGAAGTTATGGTTCTTGTGAATAGGATATTTATAAATCATATAAATAATTTTATTAACATTATTAATATCATGCATAGTCATTATATTAATTGTATATCCCTTATTTATGTTTTTATATGGAAAATTAAATGCATCGCTTCGTGGTGACATTAGGTCATACGTACGCACGATCGGCGATATTATTTCCATAATGGGTGAAAGGATAACAAATTTGATGATATATTAATTTTTTAGAATAAATATAATTTCATATTTATCAAATTTATTCATTATTTCACCTTTATAACTATCCATGTGAATCGGTGATGGAAAAAAATTACATTAGTTCATGAGGCGATAGTCCATCGTGCACACAAGCGGTGGATTTTTTCCCATTTGATAGGGGAGGGGATGGAAAAATATTATGAAATAAACATAATAAAATCTTTGTTAATTAGAGATAATTTTTTTATTATATTTTAAATTTTATGATATAATTCAAGGTGGAAAATAAGAATTAAAATGAAATATCTTAGTGAAGATAATTACCTTCGCTTAGAAGATCCTCCTTTGGATATCTCATTCCGGACCCTAGGGTTGGTATTTTAGGAATAAAATAATATTTTTAATTTTTATAAATATTTTTAAGATACTTTGGTAGGTTTTTTTCATTATATATGGTTTATAGTTGATAATAAGTTAGGGTAGGGAGTGCCCTTTTATAATTGAGTACAAATAGCATTTTTGTAAATACACAAAACTATTCTATAATGGGAGGACACTCTCAAAAAAAGTTAAAAAAATTATTACATATAGGAGTTTATGTAATTTATGTTCAATCAAAACCTTAAAAATAATTAAAAATATTTTATACATGTTATTCCCTTATCATTTATGTTTACTTACATTTAAGATCATAGTTTTCATCATGGTAATTAATTTTTTTAACATAGGCAGTTTATCCTTTAGGAATAAAATAAAATGAGCCTTAGTAGATATTTTATGCCTGCATATTTTTATTATTAAATAAAAATTTTCAAATAAAAATTACATGTGTTGGGAAAATTAATTTTAACATAAGCGCATGTAACCTGCAAAACCCCGTTTTAACCTCAATCACGGTGAATAAATTTTATTGTCTTTACAAATAATTATGATAAAAATAAGTTGAAATTATTTTATAATATTAATTAATATGATTCTAAATATAGAACATGTTTTATTAAATTCAGTTCATATAATCAGTATAGTTTAATTTAAAAATAAACCCACAAATCCTATGAAAAATCAGTTTTTCAAGAAATACATTTTTCAGGCATAGGATGATCTTATATTAATTATATGGATAGTAATCATCATTATGATTATTTAAATTCATGTATTTATATATATAATTAATAAATTTTATTTAAATATTTCATCATTATATATTATTTAAAATTAATTAAAATGCAGAAACTTTATGCACTTAAAATAGTTTTTCAGAAAATGTGTTTTTAGGCGTAAAAATAAAGTTATACAAAAATCTGTTATAAATATGATTCAAATGTAATTAATTATATTAAATAAAACAAAATATATATTATGTTAGTTTTATTTAAAATTTAGTTCATAATGAAACTTTCAAATTACATAATTTATTAAAAATAAATCAGAGTTTAACAAAAAGAGGTATTTTCACTATTCACTATAAATAACTTTTAAAAAATCCTGAAATTTTTCCGTGAGATAATTTTTATATTATTTTTTATAAAATTATATCTTTTTTATAAAATATAATTTCTATAATTGGGATAAGTTCATTTTAATTCTAAAACATAAAATTATAAATAAAATATTTTTTGTCAAAAAATGTATTTTTGAAGCATAAAATGATATTATTGAGAATTAAGTACTTAATTTTAAATACATTATATAAAACCTTTATACATATTTTCATAATTAGGTTAACAATTTTCATTCCCACTAACTTATTAGCGATGTTATAGCAGTTTCATTAAATAATAATATTTTAATAGTATATAGTGGTTTTCTGAAAACTCGATGTTGCGTGTCATATATGTTATCGAACCAATATTAATATTTTTCAATATTAGGGTGTTGAATTTTTTATGAAACTATAATCTATTATTTCAATATAAAAAACATATTCCAACCTTGAGAATATTACATTAGTCCGTAAATTGATCATTGAAACTTGAAAACCTCAAAAGACTCATTTATAACATTAAAACCTTTGGTATGTATCATATACACATCCTTGACTAATTTCACATTAAGGAAAAAAGTTTTTACATCAAGATGATATATACCATAATAAAAATGAGTTTTTATGCAGAGAAAGATAGGAATGTTCATTATCATTGAAATAGGTGAAAAGGTTTCTTCACAGTCAATACCATGAATTTGAGTGCATCCATGTGCAAATAGGTGAGTTTCATAGGTATTAACTCTACAATACATGTACGATTTATTACATAAAACCAAATTTTACTCTATGGGTATCACACATTCAGGTGCTCAACCAAGTTTCAAACTTGGTTAGTGTACATAGGGACCATCTTAGAATTTATATATTTAACAATTTATCAAAATAATAACTCTCAATGGCCTCCCAGTATGTGGTAGGTTCATATCATATTAACATAAAATAATCATTATGTTCCATGATAAATCCATATTTATCAAACTCCTTATGAATCTTACTAGATATTTGAGGTTCTTCTGTATCTTGAGTCAATTATTTTTCAATAAATCTTTGTGGAACCAATTCAACCTTCATATTAGGAACACTTCATATTTATTGGTCTTGAACTTCTCTAAGTTATACTTTTCTCTCATTGACTACTAAATCCTTTTGTTTTCTCTCAAGTATCACTCCATCTCATGGCATAAACACATTTTTGTTAATTATGGTTATATAATTAGTATCCCTCTATTTCATTGGGATAACAAGTAAATAAGCATTTTCTATCTTGAGGGAAAAATTTACAGAAGCAAAATATCATACATGTTCCTTACAAACCCAAACACTCATAAAATACATAATGGAAAATTCCCCAATACATATCCAATAAGGTTTATTTATGACTTCTTTAAATAGAATTTAGGTTAGTAAGAATGTCTCAATCTCGAAAACATAACCCCATAATAAAATATAAGTTCAAACTAACTCATAATCGATAAAACTATGTCAAAAAATTTATGATTCTTCCTCTCAAACACCCCATTCTTCTATGTTGTTTGGAGAGGAATGAGTTGTGGAATAATTCCACAATCTCTTAAATGATCAATTAATTTAGGGGTAAATTATTCACTACACTAATATAATTGTAAAATCATAATATTATTTCTCAATTGATTATGTATTTCCATTAAAACTCTTTAAAATTTTCAAAAGATTTATATATTTATTTCATCAAAAAAACTTATCTATATTGAATAAATTTGTTGATAAATGTAATGATGTACCAAAAAGAAAGGATTTCTTGATTACTAAATGGTGTATATAAATCATTATATATGAGATCCAATATCCCACTCACCCTTTTACCTTTTTAACTAAAAGATGATTTGTTAATTTATCCTAATAAAAAAATTTACTTGTATCAAATGATTCATAATTAAATGGTTCTAATAATCTATCTCTATGGAGTATTTGGATTTGTTTCTTATTTATATGTTCAATGCAATAATGTAAAAGGTCTGTGGGATTAGAATCAACCCTGAACCTCTTATTATTAGTGTTATATATGGGATTATGCATATCTACAATGTATAAACTATTTACTATATTCTCAATGACATAAAACATTTCATAATTATATATAGATAAACTATTGTTATTAATAGTGAATGAGAATCCCGTCTTATCCAAAAAATAAACCAAAATAAAATTCTATATTATAGAGGGAACATAATAGAAATTAAATAATTCTTGAACTAATACACTTGGTAATGTTAGATTATTAGTGTTGACTTATAGTGAATCAACTCTTTCACCATTTAATATAAAAATATCTAATTCACCCTTTAAATTTTCTTCTATATATATTTCCATTTTTATCAGAAAAATGTGTTATTAACACCTAGTATCCAATACCCATATGTAAAATTTAATGAAGTTGACCTCTATAACATTCATATTTAGATTCTCAAAATTCTTATCTTTGAGAATACTTCTCAACCATAGATATGAATATTGAAATATCTTATATGTCATACCTAAAAGTAATGTCAAAATTATTATTTTGAAGTAATCCATAATATAAAATAAAGACATATTTATCCATGAGTTCCATTTTTGTATCTTTTTATTAAGGAATTTTAGTTAATTTACTCCCACTAAAAAACACGATCACATGCATCATATCCATTAAGTAATCCAGAAACCATATTTCAGTAATTCATGGTCTTCCTTGGGAATAAAACTCATAAATTTAGTTATTTGGGTTGGAAGACATGCATATCACCACAATTGTGATTCCTGGATAGCTGATTAGGAAACTCTTTGTCCATATCCATAATATGGATAATACTCAACTATATTTATCTATTTTCCTAACTATTAGATTTTCCTAGTTAAGTGTCACCAAAATATCACAATTAGATGTGGTTTCCTAACCCTTAATATTAACCACATCCACTCTTCCCTACATAAGATAATCCATGGGAACCTCACTTTAGCATGAAACTACCCAATTGGATGATAAAGGTCTTCACATGTTCCACTTTGGAAGGAATCTCTCACTTAGTATTAAAATTTATTCTCATTTAAAAGTATCACCATGTTAATATATATCACATACATAATAAATTCATTCATCTCTTGAAATATTTATTATTCCATGCTTTATTCTCTAATGTATGCATAATTTTAGCAATTTTTTTGAAGTCCTTATTATATTCACTATATTAATTTGGTGACACAACATAAATGTGAGACACTTTACACAAGACAAAAGTTTTTATTACTCACCCAAAATTAAAATCCAAAAATGTTCATACATATCAAAATGTATCTCACACATAAGGTTCATGAAGTCTTCATATAAAGTTTTAAAGATATATTAGATTGATAATATTTACATGATTTTTCTTGGGGTGATAAGTCTCTAAGAAATTGGCCTCCAATAAAGTGGGTAATCTGACCCTAAGTCCCTCTCCTTGAGGTTACCTTACATTAAAGAGAACCCAATTCATAATAACTCTAAAACCTAATATGAAAAAAAACTATAGTCAACAACTATTTTCAAGATCATTACTCGAATACAAAACTGAGGTAAAGGTATATGAAAAAATAAATATTAAAATATCACACCTAGTATGTAATATATGGAAATATATCCTATAATTATTTTATCTCATAAATTAAGAATACATAATATTCACATTTCATAAACATTTTATAAACATTAATAATATAATGAATTAACAAATAAAAAACTATTTATGTATTTTCCAAAACATGAGATAACAATATGAAAAATTATATATTATTTAGGCACAAAAATCCCATATTACGTGGACTAAAAATTATAAACTATAAGTAAATTTCTCAAAAAACTAACATTTTTTAGGTTTGATGTTTTTTAATACTGATAAATCTATTATCGATCATAAAATATAATAGATATTTAAGATAGATAGTGCATATAAATCATTTTATATGGTATAAATCTCAATTGAAAGCTATAATTGGAATAGTGAATATGAATAACTTTATCCTAAAGAACCTATAATATTATACAATAATGATAATATTTTATTTCTAATTTGATGATCTATTTTTATGAAAATCCCATGTTCTATCATTGATGAAAATACATTATATCATAATGTACTAAAAAAATCCATGGGTTTATATTATATTATGCATTTTGATACAACTGAGTCATAGACTATGACTATGAACAATAGAATAAATACCTCATATCATATTTTAGTATGTGGCTCAAATAATTTATGATATTGAATTATTAAAAAAATAGTAGAAACACATATTGATTCCTTAAATAACAAAGATCTGATAACACTGGTGGGTTTAAAGGTTTCGTCTAATAACATTTTCTAGTAGTATAAAACCATGAAATATCTTGATTTATCTTGATTTATCTTTACATAATAAATATGTATAAAAACAAAGAGAATTTTATGAATGGTAAAACCTAATAAATAATAGTCACAAACTCCATCTCAATGAATAAGTCTTGATAAATATCACTGAACCATTAAAAATTATCTTTTCCTCTTTTGGTGGTACATCAATCTGAACATCCATGATCATATTGTGAGGACCCTGAAGTACCAAAGGGGTGCTATCACTTTGAAAAAATGATGAATGGAGTTTCATGAATAATAGGGTTTCAAATAGAATGCATTAAATCTGGGTACACCAATAGGATGGATCTCATCCATTATATATTTATATATTAATAACTTCATTAAATGAAGATCATTATCAATATCGACCATATTGGGTTCTATATCATGGAACCTATCTACATAAAATCATCCATATGAATCCTCATATCCCATAGCCCATAATTTTTCATTGAAAAATTACTCCTCAAAATTAATGAGGCACCAGGATGAAACTGTATCCTAGACTCAATACCATATTGAAAGGGTACTGTGTCAAAAACCATTTGGATTTTTCCATCCATCGGATTCCCAAACTGTAACATCCTAGGAAAATAAAGAATAATTCATATTTCATATTTATTAATATTTGTGAATTAATAATTATTTTTACTTTTAAAGGGTTTCTATGTTCAATAGCGTACCTGATACGCAACAACGGGTTTCTTTAAAATCTTACATTGCACACTAATAATATAATATTATTATTTTAAATAGTATTTAACTCCTAGCTGTTGTATTGGTGGGAATGAACAAAACTAAGTAAAATATGATTATACATGTTTGTTAAATGTATTTACATTTATCCAATAAAAGTTAGAGGCTTAAAATGTGAATGAATCTAATTTTAAGCATAATTTACATTAAAAGGCCGATTTATCACCTTTTAATGGAAAACCCTCTTTAAATATAGTTTTGGTTACTTTAATAAATTATATATGACCAAATAAATTTCTTCTTTATAATGGGGACATCAAAATTTAATTTTGGTAAATTTTTGGGATTTTTCCGATAATGTTCATTTTTTAAATGAATAGTGAAAAATATTGTATCTTAATTCAAAAGTGTGTTTTAATCTAATTTATTTATATGGTTATATTATCTTTTTAGATGGTTTTAAAGTTAAATTAAAATATATTTTTACCATTTAATCCAATTTTTTTCATTGGAATTAATTTCACTTTGAAATTGGACATAAATAAGAATCAATCTTTTGATAGTTATTGTTTCTTAAAAACACGCTATTTGTTTTGATAACGAGAATTAATTTTAAAATTAATTAATGACACTTCTATGATTTAAATTTGTAAAAATAGACATCATTTTTGAATTCAGAATATCAAATATAGCTAAGGCTTAATTTTTTGTATTTTTCTGAAAAACTTCAATTTTGATGAATAGTGAAACCACTTAGTGGAAGTTAAAAACTGACATTTTCATATAAATGAAATTTTACCACTTCCGTGAATTGAATTTAAAAAATCCTACATACATGGTTATTATCAAGAAGTAAAATGTGGCTCATTAAGAAGACAATAATTTTTTGTGAATAGTAACTTTTGACTTTTATTTACCGCGGTTAAAGGTAAATAGGGTAATTCAATGTTAAAAGAATAGCACAATAATTCAAAATTACCTTAAAACTTGTCCAAACATTATTGGTTGAGTCATTTACAACCATGGTCATCTTTGGGTCTATTTTGGGACCTCATTGAGCCACTTGGGAGTGAAAATGACAATTTAGATTAATTAACTTAAAGTAAAGGCAAAAATGAAAAAAGAAAATATCTTTTAGTAAATTAATTTTTTATATGGTGTTATATAAGTCCTAGTTTCGACTATAAATATTCATTGGAAAGATAAAAGGATTGAATACATGATAATAATTTTTAATAATTTTTAGACATTAAATAAGTTAAATTATTTCTGACACAATAATAATGCAGTATTTACATTATTAATAAATCATTTAAATAAATAAGATTATAAATATTAAAATAACATCCAAAACCTGTCCAATTCTTATTGGATGATCTTATTTAGACCATGAGTCATCTTATCTTCTACTCTAATGATTTTTGGACCTTTCTAAACCGAATATAATTATATAATAAAATAATATTATCACACTTTCCTAAAGAGCCCCTCCTCTCCCTTATAAAAGGAGACCACTTCTAACCAATTCCTCACATCTTTAAAGCCATTTGGATCATCCAAACTCTTCCCAATTAAGCTCCCTACATCCCTCTCCTCCTCCTATAAGCCTTACCTTAGGCATAAGGCACTTCAAGAAGACCTTTGGTTCCAACCAAAGGGAGTTACCCAAATTAAAGGTAACAGTTTCTCTTAAATTGTTTTCTTTTGTTTTACTTATCCAACCCCTAAACTCTTTTTATTACATTCTTTTGTAAAAAAACCAGTGTCCTCAATAAACTAGGATTTTTTTATCAGAAGGATTAGAACTACACTTACACACACCTCCATTTAATGGATGAAGAACATAATGTTTCTTATGGATGGAAAACTAACGCCTCACGAAACGATGATTGTTCGATTATCTCCTACCGCCTCTCATGGTGGACATTATGATGGCACTGTATTTATATATGATATATATTATGTTTATTTTTTCTTTATTCTTATGTATTTTCCATTTATAACATGCCTTTAGGGTTTCCATTATGGTTAAACATGATAATCTAATTAGAGGAAGTGCGGACCACCGCCCCCTCAAAGTGATATGAATCATTCATACCATATGTGGTACATATAAAGGATAGATTTATTGATATTATATATGATAAAATATTGGAATTATAATACTACTATGTATCATTATGTTTTAATTCCATTAAATATGAAATAGAAATGAAAGTAGTGTTCATGCGTACGTACGACTTACCGTCTCCATGAACGGTGCATTTCATTTCATACCTCTAAATGTTATTTATTATTATAAATACATGTATATGATGGATATTTATGATATATTATATCCAAATCATGAATATAATTCTGGATATAATGATCTATTGACCGCATGAACAACATGTAATTATAAGAAGTCCATTTTTGAGTCAAGTACCAAATATCGATAAAACGAACATTATTAACTTAAATGACTACATAGTGTTTATAACATGGTCATAAGTGATATAAAAGGAATTATAAACTTGAAAAAGGTTATTAAGAATGTAGAAATTAACTTTAGTTTATTATTCAGGAGATTAAAGAATGATCGAGTCAAGTTAGACACAAGGTAAGGGACTTCGTCTCAATCTCCTTTCATTGAGGAATATTTTGTTTTAATACACGACTTTATTTTATAAAATGTTTAAACACCCTTTAATTTTCAAAGGGAATATTTTTCTACAAAGAATTTTACTAAATGAAAAAAATTATTGTTTCTTTTAATGTAAGCGGTGACAATGACCTTCTCCGCCGCCGCGAGTATTATTTGATCTTTTTCTTCCTCAACAAGCCGTAATGTTTTTAAAAGAAAATAAATACTTTATACTCTTTTACATATTTTTTGTATTGAAAATGGTTTTGAAAATGGATTTGTTATGTCAATATATTTAAGTGATATATTGTGATAGAAATGTAGAAATGTTTTCTTTCACTTATATTTGTTGTATGTGTTAGGATTTTATATTGGTACTTGTAGATTTGATGGGTGGTTACATGATAAACAAAATGAATGGTGGTGGCATGAATACCAGGACACGTGGTTACGTTATAACCTCCAATGTATTGGGTATGGAATTCAGCCGTATGGCTATTCCATTTAGTGATATGTGTTAAATTCGACTGTATGGTTATTCCATTTAAGTATGTTTATGTCCCAAGTTACCTTTTTATGTTATGTGTTATTTATATGGGTTTTAAGGTAATATTTTGGCATAAAAAGGGTAATTAATGATCTTTTATTCAGTGAAGAGTATTTACTACTTCATAAAGGTGAAAGGTATTACTTATATTAAAGTATTCAGGGTTTACTTGTTGTTTTGAAAAACTAACAGTTTTCCTTCTTTGTGTATCCCTTACTAAACTTTTTATGCTCATACCATGTTTTTGAAATGTTATTCATAGGACATAATGTGGAATAGGGTCATGGATGGGATCAACGAAAATTCATGTTGTCTTAAACATGGAACTATATATGACTCTTTTTTTCAAGAGTTCATGTTTTGTAAAAAAAATGGAAACTTTGTAGAAGTGTCTAACTTGTAAATATTTTGAGATGTAATAGTTATTTCCTAATTATCTAAATCTATAAACCTGAAAAGATCCTCAATGTGAATTATTCATTTAATTAAATATTAAGTAAGGTTTAAGGTCGGGTCCTTGCAGTTGGTATCAGAGGTCATTTTAGATAACATTAGGAGTTAGGGTATTGTTAAATTAATATCCATAATGTAATTTATGTTAATATTGAAATCATATAGGATTTACAGATTACCATGTTGCTTCACCTAATATATTTCTATGTTCATAATGGTTTTACGTAGAGTAAATAGGGAAGCTATGTTCGGACGACATCAGGAAGAAGACAACCTTCCAAATCCACAACCCAAGATGGTCGGAATTGGAACTGAACAGTTTTTTGCAGTGATGGCAGAGTTGACTCAGGCTATGAATGGTGGTGGTATTCATGCATGAGATTTTCCAGATCAACCACAGAGGAACATGTCAGTAGTGGATCATTTCATGAGGCAACATCCCCCATCATTTAGAGGATCATCTGACCCTGTGCTAGCTGAAGGGTGGATTAAAGAACTGGAAAAGATTTTTGATGTCATGGGTTGTTCAGAACATCAAAAGGTTAGTCTTGTTGTTTACCGTTTTAAAGGGGATGCTGATCAGTGGTGGTCGATGGTGAAACATATCAGGGATAGTGAGTAGATTGATGCTCTTGATTGGGATTAATTCAAAGGTATGTATCTTGAGAAATATTTTCCTAAGGTGGTTCATCTTAGGATAGAAAAAAAATTCCTAGAATTGAGGCAGGAGGATGACTCAGTGGCTACTTATGAAGCAAAGTTCACTCGACTGGAAAGGTATGCACCAAATTTCATTCGAGATATTGATAGTAAGATAAATCTATTTTACTCAAGACTGAAGCCACGATATCAAAGAGAGTTAGCCTCTCGTGAGTTCAAAAGTTATGAAAAACTTGTTCGATGTGTGGAGAAGGTGGAAATAGATTTTTCTGATGATCAAGTGTTCTTTGAAAAACAACAGAATAAGAGGTCCAGTTGGCAGGCAAAGGGGAAGAATTTATCAAAGAAGCCTGGAGGTAAGAAAACTAAATATCCATCTTGTGAGAAGTGTGGTAAAAAGAATCTTGAAGATTGTTTATCAATGTATGGAAAGTTCTTCCGGTGTGGTAAGCCTATTCATATTTCTCGTAACTATAATGAAGATGATTAAGAAGGGAATGAAAAGCAATCGGTAAGATTTTTTAAGTGTAATGAAATTGGTCATTATGAAAATGAGTGTCCAGAGTAGAAACCAACTACGGAAAAGCATCCAGACTAAAAGCAGAAAGGGGTGGTGAATTTTTTTGAAACTACTTCAGTAGATGTTGGGACATCAAATGAAGTAGTATCAGGTACACTGTTTGTTTGTTCATATTATGCCAATGTATTGTTTGATTCAGGTTCTACACACTCTTACATTTCTGATAAGTTTTCTAGTAAATTGTGAATTCCATATCATGATATGAATACTGAAATTATAGTAAAAACACCTAGACAAAATGTTGAGATAAAAATAAAACATAAGAACATTATTTTCCTTATGTGTAGAAAGAATCTAACTACAAACCTTATTGTTTTGCCTCTAGTGGAGTTTGATGTTATTTTGGACATGGATTGGCTTTCTATTTATCATGTTAAGATTGACTACAGAGCTAAAGATGTTTCTTTTCAGAAATATTTACAGCTTGTGTACAATAATGAACCTTGGCTTTTGATAACATTTCTGGAAGCTAAGAAACTAGTAAAAAATGGAAATGAATGTTACCTTGCACAAATTGTTGAAAATAAAATAACTGTTCAGATTAATGATTTGCCGGTGGTAAATGATTACCTTGATGTTTTTTCTGATGAGTTTCCTAGAATTATACCTGATTGGGACGTTGAATTTACTGTTGACTTAGTTCTTGATGCTAATCCAATTTCAAAACCCCCTTATCAATGGCTCAAATTGAACTTTTAGAGTTAATGAAGCAATTGTAGGAGTTATTAGATAAAGGTTTTATTTGACCTAGTACATCACCTTGGGGTGCTCCTGTATTGTTTGTTAAAAAAAGATGGTTAAATGAGACTTTGCATTGATTGTAGATAATTGAATAACATCACTGTTAACAATAAGTATCCTTTACCTCATATCAATGATTTTTTTGGTCAGCTCCAGGGAGATTAGTACTTTTTGAATATTGATTTGAGTTCTAGGTACCATCAGTTGAATGTAAAGGAAGAAGACATTCTGAAGACCGCGTTTCGTACTAGATATGGCCATTATAAATTTGTAGTTATGCCTTTTGGGTTAACCAATGCACCTGCTATGTTCAGGGATCTTATGAATAGAATTTTCTGTGAGTTCTTGGATAAGTTTTTTGTTGTGTTCATTGATGATATTTTGGTTTATTCAAAAAGTAAGGAGGAACATAGAAGTAATTTAAGGGTTTTCTTGCAAAACTTAAAAGAAAAGAAACTATTTGGGAAATTCAGCAAGTATGAGTTTTGGTTACAAAAAATTTCTTTCCATGGTCACATGGTTTCAAAAAATGGAATAACTGTTGATCCAACAAAAAAAAGTTGTTAAAGAATATCCAAGACCGACAAATATAACCAAGATTCGTAGTTTTCTAGGTTTGGTAGGTTATTACCACAGGTTTGTTGAAAAATTTGAATGGTTATCTACTCCAATGACTAAGTTATCTCGAAAAGTTTTTAAGTTCATCCGGAAAATAGAATATGATTATTGTTTTCAAGAACTGAAAAGGAGATTGGTGAATGCTCTAGTTTTTTCACTGCCATCTAGAAATGGTGAGTTTGTTATCTACAGTGATACTTCGTTGAAAGGACTGGGTTTTATCCTATTGCAGAATGATCAGGTAATTTCTTATGCTTCACGTCAATTGAAACCACAAGACTTAAATTACCCTACACATGATTTGGAATTAGCTTCTGTTGTTTTTGATTTAAAAATTTGGAGGCATCATTTGTATGGAGTAAAATTTGAAATATATACTGATCACAAAAGTTTGAAGTATATATTAACTCAAAAATAATTGAACATGAGACAGAGGAGATTGTTGGAATTAATCAAGGATTTTGATTGCACGATCCATTACCATCTGGGAAAATCAAATAAAGTGGCTGATGCTTTGAGTCTAAAAAGTAATGCTTCATTAACTATGTTACGTTTGGAACAAGATCCTTTGTTTTTTGATTTGATGAACTTTGACATAGAAGTTGTTGGTGCATGAAATTATTCTGTTTTGTATCAGGTGTTAGCGAGATCATCTCTATCAAATAGAATAAAGCAAGCGCATAAATAAGACAGTGAGTTACATAAAATGGTAGAGTTGGTTCAGAAGGGTAAGTTTCCTGAATTTAACACTGATAATGATTATGTTTTGAGGTTTGGAAAGAGATTTTGTGTGCCTTGTGATTCACAGTTGAAGAATGAGTTGTTATGTGAAGCTCATAGTTCCCCATTTTCAGTTCATCCTGGCAGTACTAAGATGTACAGAGATCTTCGTGAGTATTAATATTGGGATGGAATGGAAAGAGATATTGCTGATTTTATTGTGAAGTGTTTAACTTGTCAGCAGGTTAAAGAAGAGAGGAAGTTACCAAAAGGAATGCTTCAGCCTTTACCGGTTCCAGATTGGAAATGGGAAAATATATCCTTGTACTTTTTTGTGATATTACCAAACTCATCTCGAGGTAATAATGAAATCTGGGTTATAGTTAATCGATTAACTAAATTGGCTCATTTCCTTCCTATTAGAGATACTTTTTCTGTAGATCAACTTTTTTTGTTGTATGTTAAAGAGATAGTCAGGTTGCATGGAGTTCCCCTCTTCATTGTATATGATCGTGATCTCAGTTTTACTTATAACTTTTGGAAAGGCCTTCAGAATTCATTGGGTAATGAATTAAATTTTAGTACAGCTTTTAATCCTCAATCAGATGGGCAGTTAGAATGAATAATTCAGACATTGGAGGATATGTTTTGGGCTTGATCAATGGATTATCCAGGAAGTTGGGACCAACACCTTTAATTTGTTGAATTTTCATATAATAACAGTTTTCATTCCAGTATACAGATGGCTCCATTTGAGGCATTATATGGAAAGCGTTGTTGAACTCCTACTTTTTGGGATGAAGTAGGTGAAAAGAAGCTAATGGGACCAGAATTGGTAGAAGAGATGGTAGAGAATGTTCAGTTGATTCAGAAGCACATGAGAACAGCTCAGAGCAGACAGAAAAGTTATGCAAATAACGAGAGGATGGATATTTCTTTTGAGGTAGGTGATCATGTCTTTCTCAATATTTCTTCATGGAAAACTGTGATGTGTTTTTGTAAGAAGAGAAAGTTGAGTCTGAGGTTCATTGGACCTTATTAAATTCTAGAGAAAGTTGGATCAGTTGCATACAGAGTGTCTTTACCTCCAGGTTTATCCCAGGTACACAATATTTTTCAGGTTTCAATGTTGAGAAAGTATATGCCAGATCCATCTCATGTTTTGAGCCCAGAGGTAGTTCAGTTGGAAGAGTATCTCTCTTATGAGGAACAACCAGTCCAGATTCTTGACCATAGAGAGAAAGTATTGCGAAATAAGTTAATTTACCAGGTAGAGGTTTTGTGGAAAACCCATATGGTTTAATAGGCAATGTGGGAATCTGAAAATGCTATGAGGAATAAATTCCCCCATTTATTTGCTAAGTGAATAAAATTGCGAGGACGCAATTTCCAAAAGGGTGGAAGGATGTAACATCCCAGGTAAATAAAGAATAATACATATTTCATATTTATTAATATTTGTGAATTAAATATTAATTTTACTTTAAAATGTTTTCTATGTTCGATAGCGTATCCGATACGCAACAACGGGTTTCTTTGAAATCTTATGTTGCACATTAATAATATAATATTGTTATTTTAAATGATAGTTAACTCCTAGTCGTTTTATTGGTTGGAATGAACAAAACATATTATAATATGATTATACATGTTTGTAAATTGTATTAACATTTATCCAATAAAATTCAGAGGCTTAAAATGTGAATGAATCTAATTTTAAGCATAATTTACATTAAAAGGCTGATCTATCACCTTTTAATGGAGAACCCTCTTTAAATATAGTTTTTCTTACTTTAATACATTCTATATGACCAAATAAAATCCTTCTTTAGAATGGGGACATCAAAATTTACTTTGGGTAAATTTTTGGGATTTTTCCGATAAAGTTCATTTTTTTAATGAATAGTGAAAAATATTATATTTTAATTCAAAAGTGCCTTTTAATATAATTTATTTATATGGTTAGATTATCTTTTTAGTTGGTTTTAAAGTGAAATTAAAATATATTTTTACCATTTAATCCAATTTTTTTCATTGGAATTAATTTCACTTTGAAATTGGAGATAAACAAGTATCAATCTTTTGATAGTTATTGTTTCTTAAAAACACGCTATTTGTGTTGTAACGGGAATTAATTTTAAAATTAATTAATGCCACTTCTATGTTATGAATTTGGAAAAATAGAAATCATTTTTAAATTCAGAATATCAAATATAATTTGGGCTTATGTTTTTGTTTTTTTTCTGAAAAACTTCAACTTTTGATGAATAGTGAAACCACTAAGTGGTAGTTAAAAAACTGACTTTTTCATTTAAATGAAATTTTACCACTTATGTGAATTGAATTTCAAAAATCCAAAATACATGGTTGTTATCAAGAATTAAAATTTGTTTCATTAAGACGAAAATAATTTTTGGTGAATAGTAACTTTTGACTTTTATTTACCGCGGTTAAAGGAAAATAGGGTAATTAAAGGTTAAAAGAATATTATAATAATTCAAAATTACCTTAACACTTGTCCAAACCTTATTGGTTGAGTAATTTACAACCATTAACATCTTGGGGTCGATTTTTGGACCCCATTGAGCCACTTGGGAGTGAAAATGACAATTTAGATTAATTAATTTAGAGTAAAGGCAAAATTGACAAAGAAAATATCTTTTAGTAAATTAATTTTTATATAGTTTTATATAAGTCCTATTTTAGAATCTAAATATTCATTGGAAAGATAAAAATATTTCCTACTTGATATTATTGTTTTATAATTTTTAGACATCAAATAAATTAAATTATTTATAACACAATAATGTTAGAGTATTTACATCATTAATAAATCATTTAAATAAATAAGATTATAAATATTAAAATAGCATCCAAAACCTATCCAAATATTATTGGATGATTTTATTTCGACCATGAGTCATCTTATCTTTGACTATAATTATTTTTGGACCTTTTGAAACCGAATATAATTATATAATAAATTAATATTATCACACTTTCCTAAAGAGCCCCTCCTCTCCCTTATAAAAAGAGACCACTTCTAACCAATTCCTCACACCTATAAAGCAATTTGGCTCATCCAAACTCTGCTAAATTAAGCTCTATAAATCCCTTTATTCCTCCTAGAATCCTTACCTTAGTCATAAGTCACTTTAAGAAGTCCTTTGGTTCAAACCAATGGGAGTTACCCAAATTAAAGGTAACAGTTTCTCTTAAATTATTTTCGTTTGTTTTACATCTCCAACCCCTAAAATATTTTTATTCCTTTATTTTGTAACAACACTAGTATATTCAATATACTAGGATGTGGTTATCAGAAGTATTATAACTACACTTAAACACACCTCCATCTAATGGATGAAGAACATAATGTTTCTATGGATGGGAAACTAACACCTCACGAAACGATGATTGTTCAATTATCTCCTACCACCTCTCATGGTGGCCATTATAATGGCACTATATTTATATATGATATATATTACATTTATGTTTTATTTTTTATTCTATAGTTTCCATTTATAGCATGCCTTTATGGTTTCCATTACGGGTAAACGTGATAATCTCATTAGAGGAAGTGCGGACTACCACCCCCTCAAAGTGATATGACTCGTTCATACCATATGTGGTACGTATAAAGGATAGATTTAATGATATCATATATGATAAAATACTGGAATTATAATAATACTATGTATCATTATGTTTTAATTACATTAAATATGAAATAGAAATGGAAGTAGCATTCATGCGTACGTACGGCTTACCATCTCCATGAACGGTGCATTTCATTTCTTACCTCAAAATGTTATTTACTATTATAAATACAAGTATATTCTGGATATATATGACATATATGATATCCAAATCATGAATATCATTCTTGATATAATGAACTATTGACCTCATGAACAACATGTAATTATAAGAAGTCCATTTTTGACTCAAGTACCAAATATCGACAAAACGAACATTATTAACTTAAATGATTACATAATGTTTATAACATGGTAAGAAGTGATATAAAAGGAATATTAAACCTGAAAATGGTTCTTAAGAAAATAGAAATTAACTTTAGTTTATTATTTAGGAGATTAAAGAACGATCGAGTCAAGTCGGACACGAGGTAAGGGACTTCGCCTCAATCTCCTTTAATTGAGGCATATTTTGTTTTAATACAAGAACAATATTTTATACACTGTATAAACACCCTTGAATTTTCAAAAGGAATATTTTTCTAAAAATAATTTTACTAAATGAAAAAAATGATTGTTTCTTTTAACGTAAGCGGTGACAACAACCTTTTCTACCGCCGCGAGTATTATATGATCTTTGGCTTCCTCAACAAGCCGTAATGTTTTTAGAAGAAAATAAATACCTTATACTCTTTTACGTATTTTTGGTATTGAAAATGGTTTTGAAAATGGATTTGTTATGTCAATATATTTAAGTGATATATTGTGATTTAAATGTGGAAATGTTTTCTTTCCTTTATCTTTGTTGTATTGTTATGATTTTATATTGTTACTTGGAAATTTGACGAGTGGTTACGTGATAAACCAAATGATAGGTGGTGCCGTGAATACCTGGATGGGTGGTTACGTTATAACCTCCAAGGAATTGGGTTTGGAAGTTGGTCGTATGGCTATTTCATTTAGTGATATGTGTGGAAGTTGAATGTATGGTTATTCCATTTAAGTATGTTTATGTCCCAAGATAACTTTATATGTTATGTGTTCTTTATATGGATTTTAAGGTAATATTTTGGTTACAAAAGGTTATGTAATTATCTATTATTTAGTGAAGAGTGTTTACTACTTCATAAAGGTGAAAAGTATTAATTTTGTTAAAGTATTCATGGTTTACTTGTTGTTTTGAAAAACTAATAGTTTTACTTCTTTGTGTATCCCTTGCTGAGATTTTTATGCTCATCCCAAGTTTTTTAAATGTTTTTCACAGGACATAATGTGGAATAGGGTCAAGGATGGGATCAATGAAAATTCATGGTATCTTACACATAGAACTAGACATGACTCTTTTTTTCAAGAGTTCATGTTTTGTAAAAAATTGGAAACTGTGTAGAAGTTTTAACCATGTAAATCTTTTGAGATGTAATAGTTATGTCCTAATTCTCTAAAACTCTAAACCTAAAAAGATCATCAATGTGAATTATTCATTTAATTCAATATTAAGTAAGGTTTATGTTCAGGTCCTTATAGTTGGTATCAGAGGTTGGTTTAGATACCTTTAAGAGTTAGGGTATTGTTAAATTAATATCCATAAAGTAATTTATGTTAATATTGAAATCATATAGCATTTATAGATTACCAAGTTGCTTCGCCAAAGATATTTCTATGTTCAAAATGTTTTTCCACAGAGGAAACAGGGCAGCTATGTTGGGACGACATTAGGAGGAAGACAACCTTCCAAATCAGCAACCTGGGATGATCAGAATCGGAACTGAATAGTTTGTTGCAGTGATGGAACAGTTGACTCAAGCTATAAATGGTGGTGGTATTCATGCACGAGATCAGCCAGATCAACCACAGAGGAACATGTTAGTAGTGGAGCATATCATGAGGCAACATCCCCCATCATTCAGAGGATCATTTGACCTTGTGCTAACTGAAGGGTGGATTAAAGCACTGGAGAATATTTTTGATGTCATGGGTTGTTTAGAACATCAAAAGGTTAGTCTTGCTTTTTACCATTTTGAAGGTGAAGCTGATCAGTGGTGGTCGATGGTGAAAAATATCAGGGATAGTGAGGAGATTGATGCTCTTGATTGGGATGAATTCAAAGGTATGTATCTTGAGAAATATTTTCCTAATGTGGTTCGTCTTGGGATGGAAAAAAAATTCCTAGAATTGAGGCAGGAGGATGACTTAGTGGCTACTTATGAAGCAATGTTCACTCGACTGGCAAGGTATGCACCAAATTTCATCTGAGATCTTGATAGTAAGATAAATAGATTTTACTCAGGACTGAAGCCATGATATCGAAGATCATTAGCCTCTTGTGAGTTAAAATGTTATGAAAAACTTGTTTGATGTGCGGAGAAGGTGGAAATGGAGTTTGCCGATGATCAAGTGTTCTTTGAAAAACAACAGAATTAGAGGTCCATTTGGCAGGCAATGGAGAAGAATTCATCAACGAATCCTGGAGGTAAGAAAACTAAATATCCATATTTTGAGAAGTGTGGTAAAAAGCATCCCGAATAATGTTTATCAAAGTCTAGAAAGTGATTATGATGGGTAAGTCTGGTCATATTTCTCATATCTGTAAGGAAGATGATCAAGAAAGGAATGAAAAGCCATCGGTAAGATGTTTTAAGTGTAATGAAATGGGTCATTATGCAAATGAGTGTCCATAGAAGAACTCAAATGAGGGAAAGTAGCCAGACTACAAGCATAAAGGGGTGGTGAAATCATTTGCGACTACTTCAGTAGATGTTGGGCCATCAAATGAAGTAGTATCAGGTACATTGTTTGTTTGTTCAGATTATGCCAATGTGTTTTTTGATTCAGGTTCTACACACTCTTTCATTTCTGAGAATTTTTCTAGTAAATTGGGAATTCCATCTCATTATATGAATACTGAAATTATGTTAAAAACACCTGGAAGAAATGTTGAGACAAAAAGAAAACATAAGAACAATCATGTCCTTGTGTGTGGGAAGAATCTACCTACAAAACTTATTGTTTTTCCTCTAGTGGAGTTTGATGTTATTTTGGGCATGGATTGGCTTTCTGTTTATCATGCTAAGATTGACTGTAGAGCTAAATAGGTTTCTTTTCAGAAATATTTACAGTTTGTGTACAAGAATGAACCCTGGATTTTGATAACATATCCAGAAGCTGAGAAACTGGTAAAAAAGGGAAATGCATGTTACCTTGCACATATTGTTGAAAATAAAGGAACTATTCAGATTAATGATGTGCCTATGGTAAATGAGTACCTTGATGTTTTTTCTGATGAGTTGCCTAGAATTATACTTGATTGGGAAGTTGAATTTACTATTGACTTAGTTCCTGATGCTAAGCTAATTTCAAAACCCCCTTATCGAATGGCTCAAATTGAACTTTTAGAGTTAAAGAAGAAATTGCAGGAGTTATTAGATAAAGGTTTCATTCGACCTAGAACGTCACCTTGGGGTGCTCTTGTATTGTTTGTTAGAAATAAAGATGGTTCAATGAGACTTTGCATTGATTCTAGAGAATTTAATAACATCACAGTTAAGAATTAGTATCCATTACCTCATATGGATGATTTGTTTGATCATCTCTAGGGAGCTCAGTATTTTTTGAAGATTTATTTGAGGTCAGGGTACCATCAGTTGAATGTAAAGGAAGCAGATATTCCTAAGACCACGTTTCGTACTAGATATGGCCATTATAAATTTTTAGTTATGCCTTTTGGGTTATCCAATGCAATTTATTTATTCATGGATCTTATGAATAGAATTTTCCGTGAGTTCTTTGATAAGTTTGTGGTTGTGTTCATTGATGATATTTTGGTTTATTCAAAATTTAAGGAGGAACATGACAGTCAATTAAGGGTTGTCTTGAAAACCTTAAAAGAAAAGAAACTATTTGGGAAATTCAAAAAGTGTGAGTTTTGGTTACAACAAATTTTTTCCTTGGTCACATTGTTTCAAAAAATGGAATAACTGTTGATCCTTCAAAAACAAAAGTTTTTGAAGAATGGCCAAGACCGACAAATATAACCAAGATTCATAGTTTTCTAGGTTTGGTAGGTTATTGCTGGAGGTTTTTTGAAAAATTTTCATGGTTATCTAGTCCAATGACTAAGTTAACTCGAAAAGGTGTTAAGTTCATCTAGACAAAAGAATGTGATGATTGTTTTCAAGAATTTAAAAGGAGATTGGTGAATGCTCCAGTTTTGGCACTGCTATCCAGAGATGGTGAGTTTGTTATCTATAGTTATTCTTCGTTGAAAGGACTGGGTTGTGTCCTATTACAGAATGATTAGGTAATTGCTTATGCTTCACATCAATTGAAACCACGTGAGTTAAATTACCCTACACATGATTTGGAATTAGATGCTGTTGTTTTTTGCTTTAAAAATTTGGAGGCATCGTTTGTATGGAGTAAAATGTGAAATATATACTGATCACAAAAGTTTAAAGTATATATTCACTCAAAAATAATTGAACATGAGACAGAGGAGATGGTTGGAATTAATCAAGGATTATGATTGCACAATCTATTACCATCCGAGAAAAGAAAATAAAGTGGTTGATGATTTGAGTCAAAAAATTAATGCTTCATTAACTATGTTACATTTGGAACAAGATCCTTTGGTTTTTGTTTTGATGAACTTTGGCATAGAAGTTGTTAGTGCAGTAAATTCTTCTTTTTTGTATCAGGTGTCAGTGAGATCATCTCTATCAAACAAATTAAACCAAGCACCGAAATAAGAAATTGAGTTACATCAAAAGGTAGAGTTGGTTCAGAAGGGTAAGTTTCCTGGATTTAACAATGATAATGATTGTGTTTTGAGGTTTGGAAATAGATTATATGTGCCTTGTGATTCATAGTTGAAGAATGAGTTGTTATGTGAAGCTCATTGTTCCCCCTTTTCAGTTCATCCTGTCATTACTAAGATGTACAAATATCTTCGTAAGTATTACTGGTGCGATGGAATGAAAATAGATATTGATGATTTTACTGTGAAGTGTTTAACTTGTCAGTAGGTTAAAGCAGAGTGGCAGTTATCGAAAGGAATGCTTCAGCCTTTACTAGTGCCAGAGTGGAAATAGGAAAATATATACAGGGACTTTGTTTTGGGATTACCAAAGACATCTCGTGGTAATAATGTAATCTGGGTTATAGTTGATCGATTGACTAAATCTTCTAATTTCCTTCCTATTAGAGATACTTTTTCTTTAGATCAACTTTCTCGGTTGTATGTTAAAGATATAGTCAAGTTGCATGGAGTCCCCCTATCTATTGTATCTGATCATGATCCTAGGTTTACTTATAACTTTTGGAAAGTCCATTAGAAGTCATTGGGTATTGAATTAAATTTTAGTACAGCCTTTCATCCTCAATCAGATGGGCAGTCAGAATGAATAATTCAGAAATTGGAGGATATGTTTCGTGCTTTCTCGATAGATTATCAGGTAAGTTGGGAACAACACCTTTCTTTGGTTGAATTTTCATATAATAATAGTTTTCATTCCAGTATACAGATGGCTCCATTTGAGGCATTATATGGAAAGCATTGTCGAACTTCAGCTTTTTGGGATGAAGTAGGTGAAAGGAAAATGATGGGACCAGAATTGGTAGAAGAGATGGCAGAGAAAGTTCAGTTGATTCAGAAGCACATGATAATAGCTCAGAGCAGATAGAAAAGTTATGTAGATAACTGGAGGAAGGATCTTTCTTTTGACGTAGGTGATCATGTCTTTCTCAAAGATTCTCCATGGAAAACTATGATGCATTTTGGTAAGAAGTTAAAGTTGAGTCTGAGGTTCATTGGACCTTATGAAATTCTGGAGATAGTTGGATCAGTTGAATACAAAGTGGCTTTACCTCCAAGTTTATCCCAGGTACACAATATTTTTCATGTTTCAATGTTGAGAAAATATATGTCAGATCCATCTCATGTTTTGAGCCCAGAGGTAGTTCAGTTGGAAGAGAATCTCTCTTATGAGGAACAAACAGTCCAGATTCATGACCGCAGAGAGCAAGTGTTTCAAAATAAGGTAATTCTCCAGGTAAAGGTTTTGTGGAAAAATCATATGGTTGAAGAGGCAATGTGGGAATCTGAAAATTCTATGAGGGATAAATTCCCCCATTTATTTGATAAGTGAATAAAATTGGGAGGACGCAATTTCCAAAAGGGAGAAGGATGTACCATCCCAGGTAAATAAAGCAGAAGACATATTTCATATTTATTAATATTTGTGAATTAAATATTAATTTTACTTTAAAAGGGTTGATATGATCGATAGCATACCTGATACGCAACAATGGGTTTCTTTGAAATCTTACGTTGCACACTAATAATATAATATTATTATTTAAATGGTAGTTAACTCCTAGCCATTGTATTGGTGGGAATGAACAAAACTAACTACAATATGATTATACTTGTTTGTTAAATGTATTTATATTTATCCAATAAAAGTTAGAGGCTTAAAATGTGAATGAATCTAATTTTAAGCATAATTTACTTTAAAAGGCCGATTTATTGTCTTTTAATGGAGAACCCTCTTTAAATATAATTTTGGTTACTTTAATACATTATATATGACCAAATAAAATCCTTCTTTAGAATGGGGACATAAAAATTTACTTTGGGTACATTTTTGGGATTTTTCCGATAAAGTTCATTTTTAATGAATAGTGTAAAATATTGTATTTTAATTCAAAAGTGCCTTTTAATCTAATTTATTTATTTTGATAGATTATCTTTTTAGTTTGTTTTAAAGTGAAATTAAAATATATTTTTACCATTTAATTCAATTTTGGTCATTGGAATTAATTTCACTTTGAAATTGGGCATAAACAAGTATCAATATTTTGATAGTTATTGTTTCTTAAAATCAGGTTATTTGTTTTGATAACGGGAATTAATTTTAAAATTAATTAATTCCACTTCTATGTATTTAATTTGGAAAAATAGACATCATTTTTGAATTCGGAATATCAAATATATCTTAGGCTGAATTTTTGGTATTTTTCTGAAAAACTTGAATTTTTGATGAATAGTGAAACCACTTAGTGGTAATTTCAAAACTGAATTTTTCATTTAAATGAAATTTTACCACTTTTGTGAATTAAATTTTGAAAATAAGAAATACATGGTTGTTATCAAGAGGTATAATTTGGTTCATTAAGATGAAAATAATTTTTGGTGAATAATAACTTTTGAATTTTATTTACCGCAGTTAAAGGTAAATAGGGAAATTCAATGTTAAAAGAATATTACAATAATTCAAAATTACCTTAACACTTGTCCAAACCTTATTGGTTGAGTCAATTACGACCATGGGCATCTTTGGGTCTATTTTGGGACCCCATTGAGCCACTTGGGACTTAAAATGGCAATTTAGATTAATTAACTTAAAGTAAATGAAAAAATGACAAAAGCAAATATATTTTAGAAAATTAATTTTTATATGGTGTTATATAAGTCATATTTTAGACTATAAATATTAATTGTAAATCTAAAAATATTTCCAACATGATATTTTTCTTTATAATTTTTAAAAATCAAATAAATTAAATTATTTATGACATAATAATGATGCATTATTTACATCATTAATAAATCATTTAAATAAATAAGATTATAAATATTAAAATAACATCCAAAACCTGTCCAATTATTATTGGATTATTTTATTTCGACCATGAGTCATCTCATATTCGACGATAATGATTTTTGGACCTTTTGAAACCAAATATCATTATATAATAAAATAATATTATCACAATTTCGTAAAGAGCCTCTCATCTCCCTTATAAAAGGAGACCACTTCTAACCAATTCCTCACACCTCTCAAGTCATTTGGCTCATCCAAACTCTGCCCAATTAAACTCCCTACATCTGTATCCTCCTCCTAGAAGCCTTACCTTAGGAATAAGGCACTTCAAGAAGTCCTTTGGTTTAAACCAAAGAGAGTTACCCAAATTAAAGGTAACAGTTTCTCTTAAATTGTTTTCTTTTGTCTTACTTCTCTAACCCCTAAACTCTTTTTATTCCTTTATTTTGTAACAAAACCAGTATCCTCAATATACTAGGATATTTTTATTAGAAGTATTCGAACTAAACTTACACACACATCCATCTAATGGATGATGAACATAATGTTTCTGTGGATGGCAAACTAACACCTCACGAAACGATGATTGTTCGATTATCTCCAACTGCCTGTCATGGTGGATATTATGATGGCACTGTATTTATATATGATATATATTATTTTTATGTTTTCTATATGCTTCTGTATTTTCCATTTATAGCATGCCTTTATGGTTTCCATTATGGGGAAACGCAATAATCTCATTAGAGGAAGTGCGGACTACCGCCCCCTCAAAGTGATATGACTCGTTCATACCATATGTGGTATGTATAAATGATATATTTAATGATATTATATATGATACAATACTGGAATTATAATACTACTATGTACCATTATGTTTTAATCCCATTAAATATGAAATATAATTGGTAGTAGCGTTCATGCGTACGTACGGCTTACCGTCTCCATGAACGGTGCATTTCATTTCTTACCTCTAAATGTTATTTACTATTTTAAATACATGTATATGCTGGATATATATGATATATATGATATCCAGATCAAGAATATCATTCTGGATATAATGACCTATTGATCACATGAACAACATGTAATTATAAGAAGTCCATTTTTGACTCAAGTACCAAATATCGACAAAACGAACATTATTAATTTAAATGATTACATAATGTTTATAGAATGGTAATAAGTGATATAAAAGGAATAATAAACTTGAAAAAGGTTTTTAAGCAAGTAGAAATTAACTTTAGTTTATTATTCAGGAGATTAAAGAATGATCGATTCAAGTAGGACACGAGGTATGGGACTTTGTCTCAATCTCCTTTCATTGAGGCATATTTTGTTTTAATACACGAATTTCTTTTATACATTGTATAAACACCCTTAACTTTTCAGTGCGAATATTTTTCTACAAAGCATTTTACTAAACAACAAAAATGATTTTTTCTTTTAACTTAAGCGGTGACAATGACCTTTTCCTCCACTGTGGGTATTATTTGATATTTGGCTTCCTCAACAAGCTGTAATGTTTTTAAAAGAAAATAAATACCTTATACTCTTTTACATATTTTTGGTATTGAAAATGGATTTGAAAATGGATTTTTTATCTCAATATATTTAAGTGATGTATTGTGATTGAAATGTAGAAATGTTTTCTTTTCATTATATTTGTTGTATTTGTTTTGATTTTATATTGGTACATGGACATTTGACAGGTGGTTATGTGATAAACCAAATGACAGGTGATGTCGTGAATACCAGGATGGGTGGTTACGTTATAACCTCCAATACATTGGGTATGGAAGTCGGTCGTATGGCTATTCCATTTAGTGATATGTGTGGACGTTGACCGTATGGTTATTCCATTTAAGTATGTTTATGTACCTAGTTCCCTTTATATGTTATGTGTTATTTATATGGGTTTTAAGGTAATCTTTTGGTTAAAAAAGGGAAATTAATGATCTTTTATTCAGTGAAGAGTATTTACTACTTCATAAAGGAGAAAATTATTACTTATGTTAAATTATTCATGGTTTACTTGTTGTTTTGAAAAACTAATAGTTTTCCTTCTTTGTGTATCCCTTACGGAGCTTTTTATACTCATCCCAAGTTTTTGAAATGTTTTTCATAGGACATATTGTGGAATAGTGTCAAGGATGGGATCAAGGAAAAGTCATGGTGTCTTAAACATGGAACTAGACATGACTCTTTTTTTCAAGATTTCATGTTTTGTAAAAAAAATGGAAACTCTGTAGAAGTGTTTACCTTGTAAATCTTTTGACATGTAGTTGTTATGTCCCAATTCTCTAAAACTCTAAACTTTAAAAAGATCATCAATGTGAATTATTCATTTAATTCAATATTAAGTAAGGTTTAAGGCTGGTTCCTTATACATACCATCCAGTAACGCACCATAAGAGATTCACTAATCCCCCTTTGTGAGCTGGAAATAAGAATGAACCATCCATAAGTCATATTTACATGAAAAATCAAATAAAAAAATGAATAGAAATAAGTTATATAATTAAAATAAAACACCAGATCTACTAGATATAAAATATAGCCTCAAATCACCCTTAAACTCCATCCACAGAAATAGATACATGTTAAACTATAAACTCTAAATTATATATATTTTAAACTAATAACCATAGGTGAAAGTAATAATGTCTGATTTAGATAATGTAATAAGTAAAAAATATAAAAAAATAAATACTAATTTTTGAATAATCCTAAGGGACTAATCAAGACTAAAAAAATCAATGCTCCATAATTGGTAAAAATCTGAAACAATAGCCTAAAATTGAAATTTAATATATATGTGATCATAGAAACTTATTAGTTCACCACCCACCTTTCCACATTCCTAACTTTTAGTAAAATATGAAATTTTTATCTAGTTTAAAATATGGTATAAAAATAGTATTTTCATTCTTAATTACATTTAATACCAATAACACCTCAAATTTTTTTTATAAACTTTACTTTTTATTTTTCCTAAATGAAAAACCCCACTTGGAAATATTTTATCTCAAACACACACACCCTAAAAATTAACTCTTTTTCATTTAATACACCTTTATTAAAAAAAATTCATAATCCTTTTTAAAACCCACTCATGTTTCATGAATAGAAATATTAATCAATGGTACTTCATTATTGAATGAGACAATAATAAGAGATAAATAAAAG
Source organism: Viscum album (assembly GCA_963277665.1). Classification (NCBI taxonomy): domain Eukaryota; kingdom Viridiplantae; phylum Streptophyta; class Magnoliopsida; order Santalales; family Viscaceae; genus Viscum; species Viscum album. The sequence continues at coordinate 1,684,560,022 of OY728141.1, read as the reverse complement.
TACCAAGGTTGCCTAATGATTTAATTAATCAGTGGGTAAAATAGAAAAATAAATCCCCTACACCAAACCACCAATCAAGGAATATGCATCATGGGACCTAATCTATGGTTACTAAGACTATGTATCTTATAAATCACATCATTAACTATGGTTGCACCCTCAATTACTGGGAAAATTATTGTTTCACCATCCAGTGAAAAAGTCACATTTTCCTCCCTAGAATAGTTAGTGAAAAAGAATCTCATCCCATCTAAGTTATACTACCCAAGAACCTAAGTTCCAAAGACCAATACAAATAAAAGGTGATAAATCAAGAAAGTAACAGTGAATAATAATTATAAATAATAATCTCACCCTTACCTCTGGATCCCTCTCAATAAATTTCCTTAATCACACCTCTATCATATAATATGAAACATAGATCATGCCCTATGGGCTACCATCTATATTCATCAAAACTTAATGGGGATCAAGAGGGTTTCTCAAATTCCAACACATCTTAGAAACCACTTAAAAGTTCCAAATGGGCCTTCTTAAAACCATTTGTATATTGATTCCTTATATAATAATTCAAAACCATCTACAAACATCCTTTAAAGGAATTGTGTTTGAAATCTCCCATGAAATCCATTTATGATATGAACTCCCATTTCTATGAAACCTATTTAGAATATTAAACACCATTATTTTATTTATAACATGCCCTAAATGGGGTTAAACACTTTAATACATCATGTTTTATTCTAATAATGAATTCAAATAATTTATCGATAATTGTATTTTCAAGTACCACTTGATATTCTATATAAAACCATTGGAAAATAAATTTTAATTCCCAAACAACTTTAATAACTTAAAAATAATTTATTAAAGATCTATCCATTAATTGTAAAATAAATGTGTATTCATTGATAAATAAAAATAGTATTAAACCATTCTTAAAAATAGGGAAACTCGGTGCTTTTTAAAGAAACCATGTTAATATACAATTTTGACTTTAGTGATTCAGTAGGTATAATTAATACTAACATTAAATAATTTAAACAAGTATTTAAGAGGAAAAGAAATAACTATTCTAAAATTAAAGATTACAACATGGGTAATCTATATTAAATCATTGGTCAATGATTTGAAAATTCAAATATATTATAAAAGAAACTCATAGGAGGCATTGCATGCCCTTGCATCAAATGACCTATAAAGAAATGGAAAACACATTTCCTTAGGGTTTAGACATGAAGTTTGTGATGATGGAGAGAGAATAAAATAAGGGAAAATATATATTTGGGTGAATAGGAGATCTTGCATCATAGTTTTGGCATTTAATTGCAAATAAACCTAGTGGATGTCATGGAAGAGGGAAAATTTTTAGGAGGGGAGGTACACGAGTAGGGGGTATCTTTCCATAAGTGCCATGCGAGTGAGGGTGGGGTGATATGGAGTGTTTATTTTAGTTTAGGGGTTTTTGTTTGGGGAGGGGAAAATTTTTAATATCCAAAAACAATTAAAACTATACATAGATCATGGTTATGCTGAATGGTTTAATAAACAGTGCACCATTTCTTCGAAGATTATTGAAACCTAAAAAACATGTCATACAATCTCTTCTAAGAGCCCAAAAATTTACTAACTATGGTTTGGCCATGAAAAATGGAACTAACAATTTTAAAATCCAAATGCATGGTTATTTCCGGATTTATTAAACCACGTGGGCTAACTTTATGACCCCCTAAAAACCATTAAATTTTTTAAATTCCAAAAAAATATTTACTAAAACATAAAATAATTAAAAATAATTTAAATTAATATAAAACAAAAGACAAAATTTTCATGTGGGTGAGAAAATTCTCCCCACTATGCCACTTCCCCCCAAGAAGTCTTCATAAAAAGTAGAAGGTCTTGGGACAAGAAAGGTTATTCCACTTCAATTCATGAGGTGAGAAGGATAGGGGGAAACAAAGGAGAGATAAAAAAATAGAACCACCCGACATGATTTCTCATCCCAACTATCCATCCTAAATCCATAAAACAAAAAATATAATCTCTCAAAATAAAAATACTTCTTAAAGAACAATACAACCTAAATGATCTACAATAACCCCATGGAAGAGTTCTAGAGAAAACGATGACTTAACAAAGGTACCTAACCATTTTATAATTTCCATAAAATGGAAAATACCAACCCCGGTAGAAAATTCAATTTGGAAAACCAATAAGAACCTCAATTCCACCAAAATACCATCAATACTCTATGCATCACAAAACATGACATCCACTGAAGAAGTAAAACTGGGATCTCAAAAATTAAACTCAACCCACAAACAAGATTCACTAAAAATTGAAATAGGTTTCAGACCTAGGTCTCTGTGTTCTACCCAGTAATATTAGGATCTCAACAATAAGGGAACCATCACATGGATACCCATAGAAGATCTACAACCCTCAAGATCTCATTAAAATAAATACTAAACCTATCCACCTGAGCATAACTTTATAGGTATTCCCATGTTCCAATCCACGAAGGATAAAACCTTTATAAGACCTATCCAAAAACACATCCAAACTGAATAGGCCTCAACCATATGAAATCCCAACCTCATAGAGAAAGAAAATTGAATCCATAATGGATACACAAAATCATTATTTCATAAACTCCCCCATAGAGTTACCCACTGTACAAACCAAATCAAATACACCTCATGATCTATTAACATCTCTAAATCCAATGAAGAGGGAATCACCTAATCAAGGATCTACCCAAAGGAAAAACGATCCAAAAAATTTATATTAAACTAAACTAGGTCCCTACCATGAACTCAAAAAAACCTAGACCACCACAAAAATATATAGGATATTGATTCAAGAAACCTTTAACTAAATCCATGAGAATTGAAGATTTAATCCTCTCTATATAATTCTTAGTCTAGGAAGGGCCACCAACTAGTGTAACTATTCCAAAATGATATAGAGAACCACCCTAAGGTTCATCCCTTGAAATAGATGATCTATCCATTTTTTACCTTCTGGGGAGGAAGAAACTAAATAACATGTGACATGAATTAAATAAATTCACATCCCACACCTCAAACTAAATATATCCACTATAACTAAGACAAAAACTAAAATAAAAAACTCACCAAATCAAAACACATAATTCACACATTATGAAAACCATTTTTGTAAAAAACACCATCTTTAAATAAATAATTTTAGAACACCATACTTGGTTCAATATAAAAATTAAAACTATTTCAAAATTTTACCACCATTTGAAATCATTATTTTAAATTTAATGAATTTTCATTGAAACCCACATTCATTCAAAAAAATTCCTCTTCAATTCCAAAATAAAATTCCCCACTCTATATAAAATCTTTTAATGAATAAGAAAAACATTGAAAGTAATCCACTAAAAAATATTTTAAAACCAAAAAATCATTGAAAATAAGAAAACCTCGTTTTTCACCCAAAATAAACTTTTATAATTTTTAATCTTTAATATAACGTAACAATAAATCAAAAAAAATACTCCAAAAACGTCAAGAATAACTATAATCCTCTTTAATTCCCATATAACAAGTTATATTTCACTTTAGGGGCAATTGTGAATTAAAAGAGGTTAACAAATACATGAAATGAGACATAAAATATCTTTCTGTATTAACAGAGAACCTAGGACCATCCACATGGGATCCACATGATCGGTTATACCATGAGGGATGTCCATGTGACTCTACATCTTCATCAACTATAACACCAAGATTGTTTGAATACCTAAATCAATTGAAAGTCATTTGTAATTAAAATATCATTTTCATATCAAACACATAAAACTGATCTAAAAAGAAATAAAAATAAAATATTCAAGCCTGAACTGCCTCAAATATTTGAGGTTCCAAGTTTAAGAGATCTCAAGACACTCACTCCTATGTACACCTCTTGATTTCTGAAAACCTAACATAGTACTAAATTTACTACCAAAATAATAAAGGGAAATTTGAAACCTATGTCTTACTAATTACCAAGGATCAAATAAACTTTATAAAAAACCTTCCCAAGTCATTCATCCATTAGATGCCTATATTGGCTCGTGATATACCCAATGGATCTCCTCGATCACCCTTGGGATATTGGAAAGAATCGTTGGCATCAAATGAAATCATTAGGGGCGATTTCACCCTTAAATCAAAGTTAAATAAAATTGGGTCATTTACTATAAAATTAGACAGGAACCATCTTTAAATTAGCTATTCACACCAAATAAAATAAGTATAAAATAAGAAAATGGATATATAATTTAAACAAAATAGTAGATAATATATATATATATAATAAACGCTTATCTAACTTCCAACACTTGTTATAGAAATAGACCCTTATTTAACTTTAACCTCCACAGATATAGTGTGTCCACCAATAACCACAACTGAAATCTGTAATAGAACATTTGGATGATGTGATAAGGAAAAAAATAAACACTAACCTATGAGTGATTCCAATTGAACAACCACGCCTAAAATAATCAACACTTAATGAGTGGCTAAGATTTGAACCAAAATCTTGAAACTGAAATGTAACATTGGCTTGATCATAGAAGTGCTTTAGGTCACCACCCACCTTTCCAAATTCCTAAATTTTAATAAAAGAACAATTTTTAAAATAAGTTGAAATAAAGTAGTAAAATATATTTTTCCTTCTTAAACACATTTATAAAAAATATCACCTCAATATATTATTATAAACATTCTTATTTGCTTCTTAAATGAAAAAATTTACCGAGAAATATTTTATTTAAAAAAATTAGACGTTAAAAAGTAATTATTCCATTTAAATGACCATTCATAAAAAAATTCCAAAATAAATTTTAAATCCCACACACACTACTTGAATAGAAAGAATAATCAAAGGAATTACATCATTAAATAAAAAATAATAAGAGGTAAAGAAAACAACCATTGGTACCACATAAGTTAACCAATCAAAGGGACAAAAGAAGGAAATAAATACCCTACATCAAAAAAATAATCAAGGAATAGGAATCTTATGATTTACACTGCATTTAATAATCCTAGGCCACCTAGAAATCATGTCACTAACTAGGTTCATTCCTTAAATTAATGGAAAAAGTATCCCATCACGGGCTAGTATAAAGTTCTTATTTACTTCACCAACATAGCTAGATGGAAGGGAGACTATCCCATCTAATTTATCCTTCCTAAGAACCTGTGTTCCTAGGAAAAAGACAATGAAAGGGTGATAAATTAAGAAAGACACATCCAATAATAAGTTTAATGAATAATTTCACCCTCACCTCAAGGTCCCTCTCAATAAATAACCTTGATAACACATTCATCATATAATAAAAAATATAAATCATTCCCCATTAGACACCATCCATACCAATCAAAACCTAACTACAGTCAAGAGGATCTCTCTCAAACACACGAGCATTTTATAAACTACTTAAAAATTATAATGGGTATTCCTAAAACCACTTAGGATACTGAGTCTTTCTATAATAATTTAAATCTATTTACAAACATCCATTTAATACATTATGCTTGAAATCACCCTTGAAATCCATTTAATAAATCTAATCCAATTTTTATAAAACCACTATAAAACATTAAACACTATTATTTTATATATCCTATGACCCAAAGTAGGTCAAAACACATTTTATACTTCATGTTTTATTCAAGAAAAATATTTAAATAATTTATCAATACTTTGTGATTCATGTACCACTTGAAATTATATGTAAACCCTTTTTAGGATAAATTTGAATGACCAAAAAACATTAATAACATCAAAATGATTTTTCAAAGATCCATTTTGGAATATTAACAAAAAATTGGTATGAATCGTTTAATAAAAATAGGTTTGGATCATTATTTAAAATAAGGAAACCATCACTTCCTATGGAAACCAAGTAAAAACCCAAGGTCCTCTTTAGAAATTCAATAAATATAATTAATACTACCATTAAATATTTAAAATGTAAATTTATGAGGAAATAAACATGTAATTATTAAATCTATGTTTAAAATGTGGGTAAATCCTACCTTGAATAAATGAATAATGTCTTGGAACTCCAAATATGGGATGAAAAGAACTTATAGAAGACATTATATGCCTTCAAATCAAAGGAATGGTAAAAAATAGTCAATCCATTTTCCTAGGGTTTGGCTAAGAAGGGTGTGGTGATGGGGAGGGAATAAAATTCTGGGAGAGAGAGAATAGAGGGAAATGAAGACACTACATTGGAGTTTCATCCTTGAATTGAGAAGAAAATGAGTGGAACATCGTGGAATAAGGTATATTAGGAGGAGGGCAGGTACTTGAGAAGGGGGTCTTAGCCAAGGAGTTTTATACAAGTGAGGGTTAAGGGGTAGGGAGTGTTTATTTTAGTTTAGTTGTTTTAATTTAAGGAGAGTAATACTTTTAAATTAAATAAAAAATTGAAACTGAGAATTGTGTATGGTTTGTCTGCATGGTTTAGTAAATCATGGAGAGAATACTAGAACCGCAAAAACATGTTTCTCGGTTTCTTATAGGTTATATCAGAGTTTAATAACCATGCATTGAGTATAATAAATGGAATTATCAAGTTTCAAATCCAAATTCATGATTTTCATTTGATTTACCAAATCACTCAAGATAATCATGTGACTCATAAAAACCATTAAATTTTAAAAATCCCTACTCCAAAAATTTACAAAACATAAAATAACTCAAATTATTATAAAATAATATAATATAAAGGACTACAGTCACATATGGGTGTGATATATTGTTAGAACCTCTTTGGGGAATAAATCTAGAAACTCCATGAAAATACTAAGAAACACTACCACTTATACCTCTACAAACCCCAATGTAAACTCTTCTAGATAAGACAAAAGATGCTCTAAATTCCTTCAACTCATCTGATGATCTCACTCACTAATGAAAATTGTGTACTAGCCACCCAGATTATAGTGTGTGACCCTCCTCCTAAAAAAATATAGTAATAAACACAAAGAATATATCCAATCCATTTAAATATAAAATCATATGGATGTATATGTTTTAATAAGAAATCCTATAATGGATAATGTTTTCTATTCATCATCTCAAAACCCAGGAACACAGAAAGTTAAGTTGATTGACCTCTAACTTGTGTAGTCAACACTAAGGGTACTAGAAGTCTATCCACTTTGAGTCCCAATATATGGACTAAGTTGGGTCAAATGAAGGATTAGATAGTAAAAATGTAAAATAAAAATAAATACAGGGTAGAATATAGGAAAATAGTACTGTAAACAATATATGTTCCTCACATTGGTATTATCTCCATGGAATGTTGCTGACATGCCCAAATCCTCTATTATTATAGGCCTATTGGCAATTGCCTCCATATCTATTCTTGGTAAAATATACCTAGGGATGGGAAACATCCAAGAGTTACCCTATGCCTACTCAATCTCCCATCAATTAGTAAAAATCCATCTAACCTTGCTGCAGATAAGGCCTCTAGGGAAACTGTTACTAAGGAAAAAATGAAAACTATATGCCTACAACACTTTGTCCTTTAAGAATGGCTAAGAAGTAAAGCTAGTAGTGACCATAACCTCAACATGAAATTAATATAAGAATAGATCTCCAAGTTGATACCTATGAACTACTATCTCTAGAAAAAAGTAAGGAAGATTTATATGTCTGAAACATTTCCAATAAAAAACTCTACAATCTTGATATATAAGATAAACCATTTTTATCCTTGTTCCTTGAGAAGTTCGGATGAATCCCCTCTAAAGGTGACCTTAACTACATATGTAATCCTCTCGATCACCATTACCTTCTTCATCACATACATATATATAGGTAACATAAATGGGGTAACTGCATATCATATATTTATACTTGGAACCAACTCTAAACATCACGATCTAGCCTCCTCATTTGAGAAATGATTGGGGAAAAAGAAAATAAGGTTATCGAATTAAATCCTAATCTCCTGCACACTCAGGATCCCCAGCTAGAGAGAAATCAACTCATACCACTTCACTTCCCCCATCATTGGTGAAAGGAACTTTTACATGAACTGCTTCTAGAAACCGTCTTATAAAATCTTGAAATCCTTGCGCTATCCAATAAATAGAATCCACCACCAACATGAAACTCTACTCATTTTACTAACATACAATGGGACCCAATACTCTATATTGGCATGTATATAGTTGAAAGTGATCTGTAAATACTCCAATAAGTTCTTTGTCTCTATAATGGTGACACTACCCTATACTTCACTTGACCCTAACACTGAAATTCATGAAGCATCATCCTCTACATCCCAGTCAACTCTCCTATGGGAAACTGAATCATCATGTTTCATCTCTCCAATCTAGACCATATGAAAATGTTGAACAGTGACCTTCTCTGCAATCAAGGAATAAAAATCATAATCCTAGTAGAATTAAATTCAATTTAAATCATTTTATTTTCCTCGATATCACCCACAATTCAAAAATATGAAAAATAAACAAGTTGTGTGTACTTGTCCTAGTTATCTACCATAAAATTAGAATTACCTTACATAGGGTGTTTATTGAGATTAAGGACCTTGCGTCAGATCATAGGGGGCCTTAATCGCCTATGTTCTTGTGGTTCTCCCTTCCTACATCACAGAGTATGATTGACTAAAAGTGCTTCCCTTTCTAATCCAAGTTATCCTTAACAATTATGAACTCTAAAATCTATTATAACTCATATAAATCTTTGATATCATATATTCATGACTTGGCCCTACTAGGAACCCCTTCCGGGCCTTTGTTGAAGATGAGAGTGACCTACAAAACCCAACTCTAATAGACCATGGGTTGGAAACTAGCATTGAGGGTATATAAAATAAAAATGGGTGGAATTTCCCTCATAAATCATAGGAATATATAAATAAAACCATTGATAAACCCCATAATATAAATAAAACCCAATATAATATAATTTATATAATTTCATTCAAAATATAAATCTTCATAATAAAATATCAAGTGGTGACTCTCATATGAAGACTTGCTCTAAGCCTTGAGTTAGTAATGTCCATTTTAGTCACCAATTCCCAAATGGAAACCTGAAAAATTTTGTTCATTATAAGGGTGATCATATATGTATACTAAATAGGATCCTCCTTAAGAACACTCATGAGAATGTGCATAAAGAATAATAATTCCTCAATGAATAAATAGTAAATCCAAATCTCACCTACATCAAGTCATCTACCACCTAACCTTACCGACGCATGCTCACCCAATATCACCAAAAAGTATAATAGAATGATATGAAAATATAATAGAAAAAATGTTCCCCATAAACACATAGCCACTAGTTTTTTCACTCTCAAAACCAAGCAAAAAAATAGTGCTCCTGTACCTTTTATATGACCAAATAACCACACCTTACATCACAACAATAACCACATCATTATCATCATCATATATCATATTCCACCTCATTCCATATAATTCAACAACATATCATTGTATTCCACTTTAAGAGTACTCACATACTAAAGAAAATTAACGCAACCATCCACATATTCTTGTCTATACTACCATAATTATTTTCACACAAACTTCACCCTACCACACCAATCCTACACTATAAAGTTTACCACCACTAACAGACATAAAATTTCAGTAATGAAATAACTATATAAATTTTATCACAAAATCTATAAAATGAAAATCCTATATTTCCTCATATCCTCTCTATTAATTTAACTAAAAAAACAAAACAACATTATAAATAATAATAATTTTTAGCTTCCGATTTATGTATTCTATTACCATATTCTAATTAATCATTTAACCATAAACATTCTATAACATTTCAACAACAAATTTAATCACAAAAACAATATAAATATATGGATTAAACAATAAAAAATAAAAAATAGTAAATCATGTAAATCATGATCATTAGACTTACCCTCTAGTTTATTTATATCCTATTTATTATTTTTATTAGTTAAAATTCTTCCTCTGTCAAAAAAACATATGTCATTATAATTCCATATCCACATAGTAAATAAAATATGAAATACTATATCACATACCTCAAGAAAATATTTAACAATGAAACATATAAGGAAATCAAAGAACCAACAAAAAAACTTCAATGGCCTTATGAGAAACCTTCAATGACTTAGCTAACATCCTCATATATCAAGTCCTTGACCAAACTCCACTAAACCCAAAAAAATCTAAAATATCCTTAAGAAAAATAAGAATATCAAAAAATAAAACAAAAAGTAAGAAATGGGAACCATATATTAGAAGAGATAAATCACACAAACACAAGGCCTTAGATCCACAAAGATATAACAAAAAAGGACAAAATACAAACCATGCAATACCAAGGGTTTTAGGGAAGACAAAGGAATTGAACTAAACTATAGGGATGCCTTAGATTTATAATAAAATTCAGATGTAAAAAACATGGTGTGAGTTATAGTATCATGGTTCAATGTTGTCGAGTCAACTACATATCTGAAAACCATAACTCAATCCCTCCCATGATTTTATTTTCTTAATAATCAATTAAAATTAAAATTCAATCATAAAAACATCTGATTGAAATAGGCATTATAATTTCTCATCAGGTGGCCTAAAAACATCACAACACATTCCTCAAAATCATTAAATTTTCAAAACTAACTACCCAATTTAATTTGAAATGTTCTAGAAAACATCACAATAGAATGATGATCATCATTGTAAAACACATCCACAATAGGCACATCAAAATAAAATGAGACAACAAAAATCATTATGAAACAACCAATCAATCATAGTGAAACCACCAGGCTATAATGACCAGAGTAAATTTCTCTCCTCCATATATAATAACCAAAAAAACATGGTATAATGTACCCAGTCATTATATTATTTTGGTTGTTAAATAAAAATTAATTTAACCTCTATTTCTCTTACACCATACACCTCTGAACTCAATCCCAACACCTCCAAGACCTAAAATACATAAAATATAGGACCAAGAGAAATATTAGGCTGTATATTAGATAAATATTAAAAAATTATATTCCTCACAAATTAATATAAATCTAAAGGAAAGAAACTCCTAAAACATAATTTCAAATGAATATACCTCTCTAGCGGAGTAGATACCATCAATAGTCTAAAAACTCTACCTTAAAGAAAAGATCAAAAAATAAATATCTATGGAATTGCAACACACACCTTCAAATTAAAACTACTATATTCCCTATAAACATTCTCAACCATAAGGAAAAAGTAAAACTAGAAGGAATGATCCAATAAATATATATTGAATTCCTTTAATTCAAGAAGTACAATATAAAACTATCCCTTCTCCAATAAGAGATTTCTTAAATATAACCATCATATGAGATACCTCTAAAATACGAATATTTTTATCAAAAAGACCCAAACATGATAGAGAAGATAAACGATAACATCAATCACTTCATCCCATAATATAACTCCCTTACCAACCTTTACTTCATCTATAATAGTGAAAGCATTTTATGTTTATTAATGTATTTTTAAAATAGATCACCCTTTAACAAAATGAAGAATTATATTCTCAAAAACATTCCATTCATTTTCAAAACCATTTAAGATTTAATAAAACATGAAAAATTATTTTGATTCCATTTTAACATATATAATCAACTGAAGTTTAATCAACCAGCCTTCCAAAAAAAATGAATTTCTGACCCACTTTTAAGAAAAATTAAGTTGAGACATATCATACACGTATATATTAAATTTAAAATTATAAAAAAAATATATAAAAGGGTCTCTATAAAGGATTGAAAGTAATGAATTATAATATACTTTTATGTTTTAAAAACTAATCCCAATCCACCATATTTTACCACCCACTAGGTTCTCACTATGTTATCTAATAAACCAAACACACACATAGATGAAGGAACACCATGCATCATGAGGCACACGTATTTTGGATGTCACACCACATGAAAAAAAAAAGAAAAAAAATAGATCCACTGCCATTGAACATTTCAAGCCACCCACACATGAATCTCAGAATAGAATCCTCTAACCACAGGGTTGCCTCACCCTTCATCAACACAGCCATGATGACTGTGATTCATATCATTCACTTCATCGATCATGAATCTTTAAAAACAATTTTTCTGACATTAATTTCCCAAAATAGAGGTTATGTTATTTATTCAAAGAAATATTTTTCCTTTTTATTTTCCTAGATCATAGAAAAACTACCATTCATTGAATCTATGGATTTAAAGATACCTTAAAACACTATGTTCACATACCTTCACTGGATGGGTGACTTTTAAATTAACTGTTAAACATCTATAATGTATCCCCAATCTCACACACATTAAATGTTCTGTAATGAAACATTTAATTCTCTCTCATATACTCATTCCTCTATAGCTAAGAAAAAAATTCCATCTTCGTCATCATAAAAAAATCTTCCCATGAGAATTTATCTGAGTGATCATGATTCATATTCCACCCCATCCATGCCGCACCTTAAAATAAAGGAAACTCAAAATTTATCTGGGATCCTTACCAACCTAAAGGAATCTTCAAACTTATCTTTCAATTATTCAAACTCAAGACTAGAAATTCCATAAAAGAATTTTAGTACTCTTTATTATTGAATAATCTATAGCACTTTATCCTATGTCTCCTCCATTCTATTTTTATACTCAAATCCTAAAGATTATCTAGTGACATGTCTTCATCCCAAATATGAAAATCAGACAATTTGATTCAAATAATTAAATCACACAAATAGAAAAGAAGGAAAACGTGTAGAAGGAATCACATTCTCTTCCATACCACTTCACCACAAAACCAAATCAACATTCATTACCAAACCCCATCATGTTTTAAAATCAATATCATCTTTCTTGAAAGTAAAAAAATGGACTCATTATTCTCTCACAGAAAAAACATTTAGTAAAAAAATATTATGAAAACCATTTTCTCTTCCCACAAATCATATCTACTACACAATAATAATAGTAATTTCATTCACAATATCATTTCAGACAAATTTTACAAGGGAACAAAAACTCCCTTCACCTAAATTTTAGCATGTCATTATAATGTTTCTACATATTAATCTAATTATAATAATAATTTTATTAAAGTAGTACTAAATTATAAATAAAATTTAAAAACACTTCTAATTTCTTTGAAAATCATACACCAAAGAATTTATAATTCAAATCAACCATAATGTTTTATTTCAAAACCAATTTTCCCAAAATCCATTTAAAATAACATTCTTAAAAGTATTTTCTTTAACACAAGAAAACAACCAAAAACTTTATAAAATACACCAAATTTTTTTATTAAATAAATTTTAAAATTTTCTAAACTTCCATTAAATTATAAAAAATCAACCTCGTTCTTTATACATAGAAACAAATTACCAAAAAACATTCTATTATTGAACATGTAAAGTAAACAGTTATCAAAAAACACTCCAAAAATATAAAAACATCATTATATAGAAAAGAATCATTTCTCAAAACCATCATGTTCAAAACTAAAACAATTTAAAGAAAATTTTATTACTATTCAATCATTTTTAATTACACAAAAAATAAATAGTTTAATTTATAATCGATAACATAATTTCATCTAGAGTTTTTACATAATGGAATTACATTTAAGATGTAATTTATATTACTAATTTTTTAAAACAAGTTACATAAAAAATCCGCAAGCATATTATAATATTAAAAATGTTATTTATCAAATTTAATTCTTTCCCGCCATGTTACTTATCATATTAAACATGTTTTATTAATAACTCATATATCATGAAATAGAGAACAACACATTATAAAATCAATATACCTTTGATTTGAGATAGATAAAAATTATTCATAATTATAAAATTCTATTTTATCTAGTTATATTAAAAATGTATCGAACTCTCAAATCATGAATTTTACCTTAAAACATAACATACAGATTTCAAAAAATATCACCAAATAAATGAATATTATCATGTTTTAAGGTTTTATAATCTATTAATATGTCATAAATAATTAATGACTCATCAAGGTAAAGACACAAATCATGCATTTAAGAAATATTTATGTAGTTATTATGTCATTTTAAAAATAATAATGTTTTCATTTATCATTAACAATTTTCCTTCAGTAAATGTTATTGATCATTAGATTTTTTATTCGGCATAAGTTTTATGTTTATTTTAAAAATTATAATTACATTTAAAGAATAATCATTCAAATATAAAAACACTAACATAGAAATATAATTAGGCCAAGTACAATCAATACAATGTAATAAATAGACACTAAAATATAATATAACAATACCAGGACCTTTTCTAATAATTAAATCATAGAAACTATATTTTCATCAAAAATAAAAATCAACAATGATGCATGTACCATACCATGGTATTTACCTCATAATAAATATAGTATCATATTATTATATTCAATAATCTAATGGTTCTTACATTATATTAGAGGGACCTTTTGTTCATCCTAGCATATATCCCATTTTTACAACACATGTTCAGCATGAATAATATTATTTCATTATTGAACCAACGTAATTCATTAATTTTGAAAAACAATATGATCTATATTAACTCTCAAAAAAATATTTAATATGACTCTTTCATGTATTGTCTATGCAAGAACCCATCCTGGTCCAATATCAACAGTGAATGTGACTCCCAAAATCCACCTCCAATAGGGAATGTGTTGGGTACTAGAAAAAAGAGAATAATACATTCATAATATGAGTAATTAGACACATAAATCTTATGGATGATAAAAAACTATCTATAAGCTATAAATGAATAATATAAAATATAGTTCTAAATTTTTCATGGTTGTTTCATAAGAAAAGAGATAATTTTCATTAGTTAAGGAGTAGAGATCCAAATTATAAATATTTTTATCCTCAAATAAAGGATAGTAAACTAATAAATTTTGTTGGTGTGATTAAAATTGATTAGGATTCTTGGGTCAAATCCCAATATTATGTTAAATATATGATCCTTTAATTTACTCAAACCTTATGGGCTCCCCAAGTCGTTTTTATATTGACCGTTATATTTTCAAGTCTAGTTTAGTGCATTAAAAAATAAATCTTAATTGTTATGCCCCTTTATATGAATAATATATTAAGGGTTACATGTTTTATATTAGTATTGATAAATTACCAAGACCCAATGTTTTCTTTTCTTATTTTTTAAATGAATCATGGGGGATTGTAGGCTCTAGTATCATTCTAGGTTTGAGGTACTTTCTTCAGAATTATACTGTTCCCCTAGTTTTAATTTCATCATTATTTATATTATTACAAAGGTAAATAGTCCTGAATATCCTAGTGATTTATAACCCTCTATTATTATAATGTTATCTATAAATATATTTCTAATGTCATTGTGTGTCGAATTAAAAAAGTTGTTCCCAACATGGTAGGAGAGGAGCATGTTTATTTTGTCTCTAATCATGATGTTTCTCCTAATATATTTTTCCCCATAAATTGATTCTTAATTATTCTAATAGGAGAATCATTCCAAGATGTTCCATGAAAATTGACCTTTCTAAGGCCTACAATTATATATCATTGGGTTTTTTGGAAAATGTTTTTTTATTGTAATTTTTCTTCTCAGTCTATAAAATGGGTTATGACTTGTGTGAGTTTTTCTCAATAATATCTTATGGTAAAATGGGATTTGTATGTGTTTTTTCATTTTATGAAATGATTGAGAGAGGGTGTCCCCTTATCACCCTTTCTTTTCATCCTTGTTGTAGAATATTCCTTTAGGATTATTAGAAAGGTTCAAATCTTATAGGTTTTAGATTTCATCTCAACTTTCATAGGATGAAGATCACCCTGTTCGTTATTGGATAAACTTTTCATCATCTTTGGATATGATAATTGTTCTATTAGGTTTATCTCTAATGCTCTTAAAGTTTTTTCTCAATCTTTGTACTGCCCATTAATTTTACTTAGAGTAGTATCGTTTTTTGTGGGTGTTTCTAGGTGACTATAAGAGAAATTATTATCCTGTAGAAAATTTAAATTTGAATATTATGTATCCATTACTTAGGATTTCCCTTGTCTTATAGTGATATTTGTAAGAACCTGGTTCTTATTTCTACGGTACGGGTTTATTCTTTTCGTTTTTCCTTCAGTTTTTTCTTGAGAAAATAAAAAAATGGGGAAAATCCCAAATTTTGGAAAGTACACACCATGTACTTTTCCACACGTCGTGTACTTTTGGCCATGTGGAATGAGTACACAGGGCGTGTGTCCATGTCAGCAATGAAGGGTGTAGAAACTGACTACATGTCGTGTAGTGGTCCTTTACACGTCGTGTAGTCATCCAGCAGGTGAATAGTAATGAGGTGGCCAGCTGAGTGATAGAACACTCCATGTACTCAAGAAGACATGTCATGTAGTCAAGTCGGCAGATGAACAGTGCCACGCTGGCAGGAAACCACCAGATGAACAGTTAAATGAAGTAAGTACACGCCGTTTACTCAGAAGTACACGCCGTGTACTTTGTTTTTTTCACTTAAAATGGGTAGTAGCCACCCCTGTTCACAGGTAAGGCTTAGAACGGGAAGAGGGAGCGGAAGAGGGAGGTTAGAGCTTTGGAGAGCCACCTGGCGCATGTCGGGAATCCATTTCCGCCTCGGACGATCTCGTTGGAACCGCACGGGTAAGCTCTCCACTCCTCTTAAGTCATTCTTGCCAATTCTTCCTCTAAGGGAATTTATTTCAGTTTGAAAGAGTTTTCTTCTATGTCAAATCTATGTCATTCTTGGGCGTTTCTAGAATCGATGTTCACATATATCGTTCATTGGCATTTAAGGTAGGTGGCTAGGTGTTTATTTTCCAACTGTTGTTCGTTTTGTGCATTTTTGAGTTACGAACCCATATTTGGGATGTCGTGTGGCTGAGGCCGTGGCTATTTTAAATACCTAGAATTGAATAGGTAATTAATTGTGATAATAAAATGTTGTTTGGGATCGCTTCTTGGATCCAGGACCATCCCGAGGGGTGTGTTCATCTATTTATCCATTTGGCCAGGATACCTGAGGGTATGCCATGTTTAATTATGCATTACTTTTTCTTTGAGAGGAATTGTATGTAAATTTCAAGTTTATATGATGGGCATGGCCTGGTTACTTATGCCTGAGAGTGTTTTTTACTATAGCCTAAGGGTGTGACTATATTAGTCTGAGGACGACGTTCTATTATGCCTGAGGGCGAGATTCTATTATGCATGAGGGTGAGATTCTATTATGCCTAAGGGCGAGATTCCATTATACCTGAGGGCGAGATTCTCTTATGCCTAAGGGAGAGATTACATTATGCCTGAGGGAGAGATTCACTGTGGTGTTTTCTTAATGTAAAGTGGTTAAATGAATAATTTAAATGGAAATATAACTGGTTAAGTTAGTTACTTTTGAGTAATGCTTAGTTTATTGCATTTACTACTGCACACTGTTGTTGCATGTCTACACACAGTTGAGCACGGGCCTTTGGTGGGTGCCTACTGAGAATTTATTTCTCACACCCTGTTTGGTTCATGCTTTTAGGCCCAAACAGATTACATTTCTACAGGTGTAGATAAGGGCAAGGGTCCTTATACAGGTACATGATTGTTGTTGAGGAGTAGGGGATCATGGGACCGGGCTGAGGCTCACGATGCTACCGGCTATTTTGTTTTGTTTTCCTTTCCTGTACTTGTACTGTACTGTATTGTTGTGTAGCATGTTCTGGCTGGTTTCTTATAATTTGAGGCATGTTGCACCATTATTTATATACTGGTTGGTTATTTCTACTGCAGTTGTTAATTCAGTTGTGTATGGTTTACTGCTTCTGATGTTCCTGTATGTTTTATTCCATTCCGCTGCACTACACTTTGATGAATGAGGGCATAGTTTCCCCACTATCAGACCTGGGCCCTCGCTGCTAGTCGGCAGCCTCTGGAATTTGGGGAAATGCGCTTGAGTTCATGTGGCGAACCGGGTTCGGGGCACCCGTTGAGTGGCACCCGGAGTTAGGATGTTACAAAGTGGTATCAGAGGGTGTTCTTTTCTTTGACTTACTATTTGGAGCCTTAGTCAGGGATAGGACGAGAACGGTAGTTGGTAATAAGCTATGCCCGAAAGTATCTAACCTGTGTATAGGGAAAATCCAATGTACATCATATTGCAATTTTAATGATTTTCAATTTTCCGGTTGATTTGTTTTCACCGAAGGGTGATGCACTTGTGTTTGTGCTGTTTATATTTTATCCTTGGGTTCTATTTAGTTCCAACCTGATGAGATGAGGGTATGCCATCTCATGCATCATTTAGTAACATGCCATAAATCACACACCATGCATAATTACATGCCATGTAGGTGCATTAGAAGGTACTTGTTGTTGTGATAATTGTTGTGCTAGAAAAGAATGATGTTGTGATAGCTCCTTGATAAATACCTGCTATGTGATAGGGTATTTTTGTATGAGCCTGTTTATGTAATGGATGTCAAACTTTGGTTTTTGGGGAGTATGGGCCCTCATTTTCCAGAATTTGGTGGATCATGGATTTTTTATTTTATTATAACATAGATAAGATGTCAAACTTTGATTCGTGGGGAGTATGGGCCCTCACGGATTATAATTTGACACTTAGGTGTTGATTATCGGTATTTTCTAGGTTTCGGGGAAGTTTCTGAGGCATACTGTCTGGAAACCCAGTATACACGCCATGTATGATCTTCTATTCGGGAAGAAAAGAAAACTTTTTAAGTACATGCCGTGTACCCGAAGTACACGTCGTGTAGTCTCTTCCCGTGTCACAAACCGTGTGGGTGGCGACACGGGGAAGGGAAGAGCTTGGGGCGAACATGCCGTGTACCGGATATACACGCCGTGTAGTGTTGACCCAGAGTCCGCTCGTGTAACTAAAAACACGGATGGAGGCGACTTAATACATACACGTCGTGTCAATGATGAACACGCCGTGTAGTGTGACATGGGGACTCGGTCGTGTAACTAACAACACGGGTCGGTGTCACCTCTCCTTGAAAACACCGTGTACCTGTGGGACATGTTGTGTAGTCTTGTCCGAGGATAGACCGTGTGGACTTAGCTGGGTGGCTGGAAAAACAGGGTGTTTTACATGCTGTGTTCGGGTGTCACACACTGTGTAGTAACAAGCTGAGTCGTCGACCGTGTCACAAACGACACCGGCAGTTGGAAATAACACCATACACACCATGTAGATTATATACACGCTGTATAATTTTTTTCAACGGGAGCCGTGTGTATTAGCCGTGTAGAAGGACCCGGGCAGGGGAAGAGAAGTCAAGTACATGCCGTGTAGTCAATATACATTCCGTGTAGTCTTGTTTTTCAAATTTTGAATGCCTTATTCTTCCTGTTTCCTTTTGGGTTTCTTTATTTTCAGTCATTGTTAATCTTGTTCTAAGGTGTGTGTTTGACCTTGTAGTGTCATGCCGCCAATACGACCGTGCGTTGTTCGCCAGGAGAGCGGCGACGATTATACTCCAGAGATGGTGGGCCATGGGCTACAAGTTAATCCTGCAGTAGAGCTAGATGTGGCACCAACTGTTATACTGGACACAGGCGCGAATGTGCAGTTCTGTGAAGGCTTTATGCGGTTCATGCAGACCTTTCAGGGAGCACCGCCGACTTCCACATCTATGGATGATCTTACTCATATCTTCCAGCAGCAGCATTCGCCTACATTTTAAGGGGATGGTGGACCACAGGATGCAGAGTCTTCTCTGGGGTCGATGTAGACTATTTTTGAGCATCTTAAGACGCCTCCAGGGCGGAGGTTCAAGCTCGCGACTTACATGCTTCGGGATTCTGCCAAGAGGTGGAGGGATGTTACCACCCTGTCAGAGCATCACAGAGACATGGAGTGGGAAGATTTCCATGTAGTCTTCTATGAATTATTATTTCCAGAGACTTTTCGGGCAGATAGAGCTCGAGAGTTCATGAATCTGCAGCAGGGCGCTATGTCGGTGATGGACTATTCTGCTCGTTTCACCGAGCTTTAGCATTTTTCACCTGTACTGGTGGGTGATGAGATGTTGAGAGCCAGACGTTTTAAGGATGGTCTCCGATATGACATCCGAGCGCTGGTGAATGTTTTCAGGTTGCCTTCAGTACATGCTATTGTGAAACAGGTGCTGATTTCAGAGAGGAACCTATGAGAATCTAGTGGTGTGGGCCAGGGCGGTTCAGTACTAGTTACTGGTACTATTTCTACTGGCAAGAGGAAGAGACAGATGGATTTCTCTCCGGGTGGCAGTATCAGCTAGTCAGTCTCTTCAAGTGGCCTAATCAGGTGCTTCCAGTGTGGTAAGGAGGGGCACAAGAGACCGCAGTGTCCACGTGACCCAGTGGAGTGTCGGGCATGTGGCAAGATGGGTCATCTGCAGCACTTTTTTAGGGTGTTTCTACCAGTGGCTAGTGAAATGGGTTATATGCAGACTTCGCGTGCGAGAGCTGGACCAATAGCTTCTTACCAGTCGGGAAACCCGAATACGTCAGGGCGTGCAGGCAGAGATGGTGGTCGTGGCTGTGGTAGCCAGACACCAGGATCTCAGAGGCAGTAGGGCGGGACAGCTTAGGATAGTCAGGCTGTGTTGCAGGGCCGCAGCACTGGGCAGGCATATGCAGTGCAACAGACCCAGCATAAGTAGGATCTCGGACCTTCTACAGTCAGAGGTACAATTCTAGTAGCTTCTGTCTTCTCTTCAGTACTTTTTGATATGGGTGCTACACATATTTTTATATATGTGCCCGTTGTGGAGAGCCTTGGGCTCTATGTTTCTAATTCTTCTGTTATCATGACACTAGACACTCCGTTGGGGACTAGAACGGTATGTGTGCGTCAGTGCAAGGAGTTCCCCCTTGAGGTCGGTGGGTGTCACTTTCTATGGGACCTCTATGTCCTAGAGATGAAGATATATGATGTAATTCTCTGTATGGATTGGTTGGTTCCCTTTGGAGCCTTTGTAGATTGCTATCATCGCAGGGTGAGTTTCGCGTCACGAGAGGGTGGAATGTTTCTATACAAGGGCGAGTGGGATGTTCAGGAGAGTCAAGCTATACCAGATCATCGTGGGAGAGGTGGAGTCACAACCCAGATTGCGAGCTTATATCTGGATGATCAGGGGACTTGTCAGACAGATTTCCCTCCAGTGGTTGATCGTTTCAGGGATGTCTTCACAGATGACTTTTCAGGTCTACCTCCAGTTTTTGAGGTGGATTTCTCTATTGAGCTTGTGCGAGGAGTAGCACTAGTGTCCATTCCTCCTTATAGGATAGCCATGCCTGATTTGTAGGAGATCAAGAGGAAGTTAGAGGAGTTATAGGCAAAGGGTTTCATCTGACATAGTACTTCTCCTTGGGGTTCTCCAATCCTTTTCGCAAAGAAGGCGGACGGTACCCTTAGACTCTGTGTGGATTATCAGAAGCTGAACCAGTTGATGATTAATAACCGATACCCCTTGCCAAGGATTGATTATCTTTTTTATCAACTTCATGGGGCACGAGTGTTCTCAAAGATGGACTTGAGATCAGGATATCATCATCTGCATGTTAGACCATCTAATATACCTCTCACAGCGTTCAAAATCAGGTATGGTCTATACGAGTATATGGTTATGCCGTTTGGACTCGCGAACACACCAGCAGTTTTCATGGCTCTAATGAATCGTGTGCTCCATCCTTATCTGTACTCTTTTGTGGAAGTATTCATGGACGATATCTTGGTGTACTCTCACACTCAACACGACCATGCCACCCATATTGAGATCATATTGAGTACACTAATAGAGCATAAATTGTATGCTAATCTCTCCAAGTGCCACTTTTGGATGAACCAGATTCACTTCTTGGGTCATATCATCTCAGAAGTAGGAGTTGCAGTAGACCCAGAGAAGGTGAGAGCAGTAGTTTCCTGGGAGCATCCCAAGAACGAGTTAAAGATACAGAGTTTCTTGGGGCTGGCTGGTTACTACACATGCTTCATTCAGGACTTCTCCCTCTTAACATCACCGTTAATGGGTTTGACTAAGAAGGGTATGATGTTCGCCTGGTCAGAATCTTGTGAGACAGCCTTTCAGGACTTGAAAGGAAGGTTGACATCAGCACCAATCCTGATGCTCCCAGAGTAGGGGAAAAGCTATACAGTTTACTGTGATGCATCAGGGATTGGACTGGGAGTTGTGTTGATGTAGGGAAATCGAGTTGTTGCGTATGGGTCTCGGCAGTTGAGGCCACATGAGAGGAATTACCCAACGCATGATCTCGAGTTATCTGCATTTGTTCATGCATTGCATTGTTGGAGACATTATCTATTGTGAGAACATTTTGTGGTCTTCACCAACTAAAAAATTCTCAAGTATATCTTTACTTAGCGTGACTTGAATCTAAGATAGCGAAGGTGGGTGGAATACCTTCAGTCCTTCGATATTGAGCTTGCATATACACCTAGTAAAGGTAATGCAGTAGCAGATTCACTGAGCAGGAAGACTTGGATACGGGATGTGCGGGAGGCCAGTGATGAGTGGAAACTCATGGACTTGTTCTCTGAGATGAATTTGGAGCTTCACGACAGTCCGGAGAAAACTTATCTTTCATCCTTAGCTGTGAATTCTACCCTCCTGGATAGAGTGAGGATGATACATCTATCTGATTCAGAAGGCCTAGTTCTGCGGGAGTCAGTGGCAAGTGAGGACCCTCCTCCTGGTTGGACGATAGGCGAAGATGAAATTATGTCTTTCCATGGACGAGTGTGGGTTCCATGGGATATACGCGAGGATCTGATGCGGGAGTTTCATGCTATATCTTGGGCAATTAATCCCGGGGTTACCAAGATGTTCTGTGACTTGAGACGTCTGTACTGTTGGCCGGGTATGAATAGAGGTGTATCTAGTTTTGTTACGAGGTGTTCCACCTGTCATCAGGTGAAGGTGGAGCATCAGAGGCCATCCGGACTTCTACAGGAGTTACCCATTCCAGAGTGGAAATGGGATGATGTCGCGATGGATTTTGTGACCGGTCTGTTGAGTTCACCTTGAGGTAATGATGTCGTGTGGGTTGTTGTGGATAGACTCACGAAGGTATCTCACTTTTTGCTGATCAAGGAGACCTTCGGTGTTGATGAGCTTGGGAAGTTGTATATCTGAGAGGTCGTACGTCTTGATGGGGTCCCTCGTTCTATCATTTCAGATAGGGACGCCCATTTTACGTCTTGTTCCGGGCAGAGTTTTCAGAGGGCACTTGGTACACAAGTGCTTTTGTGCACAGCTTACCACCCTCAGACAGATGGCCAGTTAGAGCATACGATACAGGTGCTTGAGGACATGTTGCGAGCATGCGTCCTAGACATTGGGGGCTCTTGGGAGAAGCACATACCCCTAGTCGAGTTTTCCTATAATAACAGTTTTCAGGAAACTATTGAGATGGAACCATACAAGGCTTTATATGGTAGGCCATGTCGATCACCTTTTTGTTGGTTAGAGGTAGGTGAGGCAGCTTTACTGGGACCACGTCTCATGCAGGAGACTTCAGAGCAGGTCCAGTTGATTCAGAAGTGGATGGCTACTACATAGTCTCGTCAGAAGTCTTATGTTGATCGCCGCAGAAGACCTTTGGAGTTCGTGGTCGGGGATCTGTTTTTCCTAAATGTTTTTCCGAGGTTGGGACACATAAGGATCATGAGACAGGGTAAACTCTCACCGAGGTATGTGGGGCCATTTGCGATTCTGGAGAGATTCGGTCCTGTTGCTTATCGGTTGCATTTACCTTAGAGGTATCGGTCCATGCACGACGTCTTCCATGTATCTTAGTTGCACCACTATCATTCAGACTCATCTCACATCTTTCATCCTGAGGAGGTTGAGCCTGAGGTTGATGTTTCCTTTGATGAGCATCTGATTCGTATTGTTGATTGGAGCATGAAGGATCTTCGAGGCTGGTCGGTTCCTCTCATACGGGTGCTATGGTATCATGGATGAGTGCAGGATGAAACATGGGAGCGGGAGACCGACGTACATGCTCAGTGGCCGGAGTTATTCACATTTGTATCTTTTCCACCATTGGAAGGGAAATTCGTGGACGTATTTCTTTAAGGGGGGAAGTTTGTAAGAACCTGGTTCTTATTTCTAAGGTACGGATTTCTTCTTTTCGTTTTTCCTTTAGTATTTTTTTTGAGAAAATAAGGAAAATGGGGAAAATCCCAAATTTTGGAAAGTACATGTCATGTACTTTTCCACAGGTCGTGTACTTTTGGCCTGGTGGAATGAGTACACGAGGCGTGTGTCCATGTTGGCGACGAAGGGTGTAGAAACTGACTACATGCCATGTAGTGGTCCTTTACACGCCGTGTAGTCAGTCGGCAGGCGAATAGTAAGGTGGTGGCCAACTGTGCGATAGAATACACCATGTACTCAAGAAGACACGTCGTGTAGTCATGTCTGCAGATGAATAGTGTCACGCTAGCGGGAAATCGCCAAATGAACAGTTAAATGAAGGAAGTACATGCCGTGTACTCGGAAGTACACGCCGTGTACTTTATTTTTTTCGCTTAAAATGGGCAGTAGCCTCCCTTGTTCATAGGGATGGCTTAGAACGGGAAGAGGGAGCGGAAGAGGGAGGACATAGCTTGGGAGAGCCACCAGGCGCACGTCGGGAATCTGTTTCTGCCTCGGACGATCTCGTTCGAATCGCACAGGTAAGCCCTCCACTCATCTTAAGCCATTCTTGCCAATTCTTCCTCTAAAGGAATTTATTTAAGTTTGAATGAGTTTTCTTCTATGTCAGATCTATGTCATTTTTGGGCGTTTTTGGAATCAATGTTCATGTTTATCATTCGTTGGCGTTTAAGGTAGGTGGCTTGGTGTTTATTTTCCAACTGTTGTGCGTTTTGTGCGTTTTTGAGCTATGAACCCATATTTGGGGTGTCGTGTGGCTGAGGTTGTGGCTATTTTAAATACCTAGAATTGAATAGGTAATTAATTGTGTTATTAAAATGTTGTTTGGGATTGCTGATTGGATCCAGGACCATCCTGATGGGTGCATTCCTCTGTTTAGCCATTTGGCCAGGATACCTGAGGGTATGCCATGTTTAATTATGCATTACTTTTTCCTTGAGAGGAATTGTATGTAAATTGTATGTTTATATGTTGGGCGTGGCCCGGTTACTTATGCCTGATGTTAGTGTTTACTATAGCCTGAGAGTGTGAATGTATTATCCTGAGGGTGATGTTCTATTAGGCCTGAGGGTGAGATTCTATTATGCATGAGGGCGAGATTCTATTATGCATGAGGGCGAGATTCCATTATGCTTGAGGGTGAGATTATGTTATGCCTGAGGGCGAGATTATGTTATGCCTGAGGGAGAGATTCACTGTGGTGTTTTCTTATTTTCAAGTGGTTAAATAAATAATTTAAATGGCAATATAACTGGTTAAGTTAGTTACTTTTGAGTACTACTTAGTTTATTCAATTTACTACTGCAAACTGTTGTTGCATGTCTACACACAGTTGAGCACGGGCCTTTGGTGGGTGCCTACTGGAAATTTATTTCTCACACCCTATTTGGGTCATACTTTTCGGCCTAAATATATTATGTTTCTGCAAGTGTAGATAAGGGAAATGGTCCATATATAGGTACATGATTGTTGCTAAGGAGTAGGGGAGCATGGGACCGGGCTGAGGCTCGCGATGCTACCAGCTGTTTTGTTCTGTTTTGCTTTCATGTACTTTTACTGTACTTGATAGAGAAAATATTTTCAATTAATTTATATTGAATATCATTGTTTTAAACCCACAAAAGTGTTCCTCTAAGATGAATTCTTTCATTTTTATGATAATGGTGTTATTTTGAGCTGAATAGTAAAAATTGGCCATTTTGGATTTTTAACAGTTTTAAATTATTTCTATAGTTTGGACATAACATTATCTACTCTGATCCAAATTGAAAAATTCTTTATTTTCCAGATTCTAAGCTTCTAGGGCTTCATTTACTATTTTTGGACTAAAAGCTTAAGTGGCCATATGGAAGCTCAAAAGAATCTCACAAGTGGGCAAAAGAAAAATGTTTTCAGTTCTGCCTATTTTTGATGTGGGATCCATAACTCATCCATGGTGGGCCAAAATATTGTGAAATTCTCTGGATGGACGAGAATGGAGTTTTGGAGCATCTTTTATGAAGGAAACACAGAGTTAATTGGCCTTTTATGGGATCATTAAATCACCCTAATCCGGAGGATGTCGTTTTGGAGAGTCTGACTGGACAGAATAAATGCTAATAGTAAAACGGTCATAACTCTCGGAATACATGTTCCAATCCTCTGAGATTTTGAGGGTACACGTCCAAGGTAATTATGAACAACATTAAAGAAGGGCTCAACGCATGAATAGTTAATTTAATGGGGATAAAACGCGTCAACATCCGGGGGGAAAATTCTGGCTATAAAAGGAGGAGAGCTCCACCCTCTCAAACCATCCATTCTCCATCCCATTCCTTCCGGGACACCAAGAAGAAGATCTTTTCAGCTTTATTTTTTTTATTTCTTTTCTTTTTCATAGTTTAATAATTCCTTCTTCTTCCCCATTCATCTCGATTACCCTTACCATGGTGGGGTAAACTTTTGGAGTGATTGAGGAAGGGTTGGTTTTCTACATTGTATTGCTTGAGTTCTTGGACGCAATTGAATAAATTTCTTTCTTCTTCAAAGTTGTTTTAAATTTATTATGGAGGATTTTTTTATCAAGTTCGATCGTTCTTGAATATTAATTCCGTTATTTATTTTTTCCTTGGTAAAATAATCAATATCTCACTCCACTAATTTCTGGTTTATATACGATGGAATAAACCAGGAATTAGTGGTGAAGTACTCGACGATCGTCAGTACATGTAAAAGGTATAGTGAATGTTCTCGATTGTTTGGGATAAACAAAACCTGATCGGGTATTTCCAATTTCAATTAAGGATATTCAATACAACTATTTTACACATGGAAGGAGAGTTGACCAAATCAAGATCTTGGTAAGGTTTTCTCTCACAATAATGATTTCACCAAGGAAGTGAGAGGAAACAATTGTGGAAACTCACTTTAATCAACAAAGAAGAAGAGGTTTGAATTAAATTGAACAAGGATAGCATTACAATTAGGAAACCGACCACGACCTAATCACCCTTTTAAATTTCATATTTTTCAATCATTTGAATTTAAAATTTCCTTTCACAACATTTTTACCCTCGTTTTAAAGTGACAATCTGTTTTGTGTGCACTCCTCTTCGGGAGACATCCTAGGTCAACCACATTACTACATTTTAACTTAGGAAATGATTGTTTTTTCACGCCCTACGACAGGCGTGCGTCAGTACTGTATTGTTGTGTAGCATGTTCTGGCTACTTTCTTAGAATTTGAGGCATGTTTCACCATTATTTATATACTGGTTGGTTATTTTTACAACAGTTATTAATTCAGTTGGGTATGGTTTACTGGTTCCACTATTTCTGTATGTTTTATTCCATTCTGTTGTGCTACACTTTGACAAATGAGGGCATAGTTTCCCAACTATCAGACATGGGCCCTCGCTGCTAGTCGACAGCCTCTGGCGTTTGGGGAAATGTGCTTGAGGTCATGTGGCGAACCGGGTTCGGGGCACCCGTTGAGTGGCACCTGGAGTTGGGATGTTACATTTTTTCTATCTCATAATACATCCCCTTTGTGGATAAAATTACTTCTCAATTTAAGAATTGGTTATATGAACTTGTAAGATATGTTGGTTGTGTAGTTCTTGTTAAATCCATTCTCAATTCCATTTTTATTTACTAGGGATTCATTATATATCTCCCCAAAACTATTCTTAGAATGATTAATATTTTTCATAATAATTTTATTTGGATGGTAAAGTAAAAAATCTTTTAAAACTTCTATTTATAGAAATCTATGTGATTTCGTACCAATTATGAAGTCTTTGGTATTAAGTGTGCCCTTAAATCCAATGTGATTCTCCTTATTCAGTATAAATAGAGCTTGATATTATTTAAGGATTATTTATGAGTTAAATGGATTTATAATTTTTACTTAATATTATTTTCCATATGTAATGTTTCTTTCAAGGAATCTTTTTCTGTTGGTTTTAAGAGTATGTTTAAATTGAATGATAAAGCTCTATATGGTATTAAGATTCATTAAAATATTTCAATATGTAATGGATGAGGGAAGTGTTATCCTTTTTAAACTACATGAACCAAAGTTGATGTGTTCCCAATCAACTTGGATAAGCCCAAGTGGACCTTGGTGTTTTAGGGTCCATTTTCACCCCCAACCATGGTTTCATGATTTGTATTCTCTCTCTCAATAGGTTTTCTACCTGAGTTATATGTTCCTTTTTTACCATCATTGATTTTATTTTATGTCATTTTTGTAACCTGTATCATAAGAATAAAGACTATCTATTTTTTTCTTAGACTTTTACTTATTAGGTTTTTTTATTTTTAAATTTTTTATTACAAATCTCTCTTCAGTTTTTGTGAGTGGCCCTGAATTTAGATTGCATTTTATCATTGGGATTATTTTCCTATACTTAGCATTATTTATTTAAAAATTTTGTTGGCATGAATAACTATCTTGTTTGGAAGTACATGAATGGAAAAATATTCCTTTAAAATACTTTTCACCCCTCTTTTTTATATCATGGTCTTCATTTTAACTTTAAAATTAATCTCAACTTGATAACACAATTGAATTATTCTTCTTTCAATCGTTCCTAGAATAGATCTTTATCTATTTTTCCTATTTTTCAATGAATGTTTTTTTACGTTCCTTTATAATTTTAGGAGGCTATATTTAGGTGTGGATATGATTTTATTTTGGTTATTTTATTACTTTTGGTCCTGGTTTACTCATGGTGGGTTTTTTTGGCTTCATTTAGGGTAAATATGTGTTTCATTTGGTGATCGACTCTAGCATATTTTAGTTGATATTTTAGGGTCTACTTTTGGTTTTTTATTTCAAGGGTATGTGATAATATTTATGCATATAGAATGAAATGTATTTATTTTCATCCAAATAAAATAAATATATGACAATACTAAAATAAAACCGACTCTTATAGTAGTGAATCTAACACAAAACAATCACCATACCTGAAAATAGTAAAATCTATAACAATAACCAACTCTAGCCTATGAATCTAAAAAAATAGTGTATATAAGATAAGTTTGATATTAAATGTATAATTATTACACTCCTACTTAGACTCTTTCATGTAGATGTACAATAATCTTACTAAATCCATATTGAATAAATATTGAAACTAACATGTCACCTATACTAGGTCAACTACGACACAACCTCACTAAAACTCACTCAATAAGTCTATATATAAGTATAATAAAATAATATATATATATATATAAAGGTACCCTTCACCCACTTCCCTGCTGAACTATTTTCCCCCACACCCTAATGATGTATATCTTGGTGTTTCCATCCCTTTGGTATCCACAAAACAACTTACCACATAGCACATCACAACCACTATCACATAACTATAGCATCAATCCATATATCACAGACTCATATCACATGACTAAGTCCATATATCACATAACCATATCCACATAACACATTAAAATAGAGGGAAATCATTATGGTCATAAAAATTGTTCCCTCCTACCAATTAAGAATTCAACTATATAACCATGTCACTACAACATCATTACAATACCACTACATCACCACATACCATAAACTCAATACATCATAGACTATATTGTGTCTATAAGAGAGAGTGAAGAATGGGTAGTATTTATCCATCTATATGAACCACATTTAAGATGTTTGGGTACACTTGGAACTCAAATACTCATATGGGCATTGGTCATGTTACCCAACTCATGTGTTGGTTTGTAAGAAATATCGAAACTACATTGAGTATTTATATATAACAAAAAAACTAATCCTAGGTTCCACTTTTTACTATAAACCCACTAGAAATTCCACCATAGACATACCCTTACCAACTTATATTAATAATCATTTCCACCTCTAACCACAACACATTCCTGATGTCGATATTCCCTAAAGCCTACATGCATATAGTTCCTTTTTACTATAAAATATGAGATAATATAAGGATATCATATTGTATGATATCAATGTCACAAATGGACTATATTATGTTGTGATGTTATATCATTGGATACAACATAGGATATCATTTCACTGCTACCTTTTCCATTTCATGCCATTGATATGTTGATATCATAATGAATTAATATGGATAAATCATATCAGAAGATTACCAAATCCAAAATAATGTAAAATATTAATGTTCACAAAACATCCATTTAAAATTTCATTAATATTTATAACATGTGTAAGAATAAATATTTTATTTATATGATAAATCCATGTTAGTTCAAGGTTATAAGATTTATAACTAAAAACATTTACTTATAAATTATATAATGTCATGAATCGTATCGAATACCCTGGAAACTTGATACACAATCTGGCACTAACATTTCTTGAAGAGAATTCATGGTCTCCATGGGTTGTCAACTACCACATAAAATCACACAATAATAAATACAGAATTATTTTTTCCAAAAAAAACAAGAACAATACAAAAGATACAAGTCATTATGCTCAACACTCCAAAGAGATAAAGTACCAGCATAAAATAGGTAAATCAATACCCAAACAATACATCATCAAAATACATAGCATATTCCAAGGTAAAAACTAAGACATATCCCATACAAAAAGTGGATAATATCTCCACCAGTCACCTCTAGTACACCAGGTCCCAAGGATCAAGAACATCCACCACCTTCAAGTGGTGCTTTCAATTTTCTTGGACCTAGCATGAGGTAATCTACAAACACCAGAAGGAAAAAAGTTATGGTTTGAATTATAAATCCCAATACGGTCTCACCAAGTGTTCCATAATAAATTACATAAAAATTAAACCCAATATGATTTCCATCAAAATAAAACAAGGAATGGCATAGAATTTACATATTTTTTACAAAATATTCTTTTATAATAAAAAAATATAGAATATATATCAAAATAGGTTTAAATGAACATCTTATAAAAAAAATTATATAATTTAGTTGGCATGAATAAAAAAGTTCTATAAAAATGGCATTTAATCATCGAATTAAACATCTCATAGTACCATGTAATAAGCGTACGATACATTGGATTCTGGTAATAGGACTCGCACACTACTCATTAGAGTTGTTGGATCAATGTGTGTTAACATCCCATGACTCAGACTATAAGGAATCAACTCCCCATTGGGTAAAATCATGCCACATTATGTTTATTTCAATCTTATCATCATCAATCCATTGTTATGGGTCATATTATTGTGTGATTGTCCAAATTACATACTAACTAACTAGGATCATGTGTTCTTCAGTCGTTTAATAAATCAATCATTTCAAATTAGTTCAAAATACTATTTCCAACATTCAGTTTTTTCGACATGACTTTCATATTTAAAAAATCATAAGCTTTTATCAATTCATTCCTTTTCAAATCATCTTTAAATTTAATCCATTTATCTTAAGATTCATCATCTAATAATTTAATAAATAAAATTTCCAAACAAACCCATCAAATTTATAAAATCAACCCAATAATTGCAGTTCCATTAAAATTGGGGGGGTTTCATAATTTCAATTTCATTTTTAAAATAAATTATCAATCATTTAAAATCTAGTTTTTTAATTCATTTAAAAACTCATTTCAATTCAATTAATAAATTTAAGGTTTAAATTATAGGAAAAATCACATGGAACCACTTACCAATTATCAGTGATCAAATTAAGTCCCAGAAAAGGGAAACAACAATGAAAGATGATGGTGAAGTAAACCAACAAGGAAATATTGCATCAAAAGTCATCAAGATAAAACAATGATTCAATATAAAATCATAAGATAATTCTACTTCCAAATAAAGGTAGTGGAGAGAAGGAGAATATCATAGAGAGGTTACTCACCTGGGATTAAATTGAAAAATGAGATTTCTGGGAGGGAATAAATCTCAAAAAATCACCTAGAGTGGCCCTAAGGATTGATATAAATGGTTTCACAAATAACGAAATGTTTATCAATATTCATTGCAAATAACTTGTTTCCCATTCGGAATTTAGGATTTGAATCATTGATTCATGATATGAATATCCTTTGTGGTGTATATGATGAAATTAACATCTCCTCGAGTTAAAATAATGATCTAGATAGTTTAACATTGTGAAAACAATTCATGATGTGAACATAATTCACATCCTGAAACTAATTCATGGATTCTTCTAAGCGATGGTTTTTTGTTACGAATAACATTCATGGTATGAATATATCTTCCAATTAGTTTATAGTTACATTAAGATAAAAAACTCAGAAAAATTCTACAAATCAACTCAAACCCAAAGATCTCCCTCTAAAGCCTTTGACAGACTAATAATCAGTCTCCATTTATTCAAAAAAACATGCATCCCCAAAATTTAGGTAATTTTACATGAAAAATATGTCTGTAATAAAAAGGATTTCAATGCACCCAGAAAAAAGGAATCAAAACAAGTGTCAATACATAATTGATAGAAGTTAACCAAATGTAACAAACTTCCCACTATAAACATTTTTTGTCCCCAAAATTTATTTTAAGAAGATCCCATATCAAATATATGAGGCCACATCTCTCTAATCAGTGACACACACTCCCAATTCTCATGTGAATTATAACCAATATTTTGAACACCTGAGAAAGGTATATTTTCCCATGAATAAAATTTTTCAAAAAATCAATAATCCTGACTAGTTTCCCATTCATGGATAAATCAGGATCAACATCAATATCTTCCTATCTCCAAACATTCCAAGGGATATAATGATACTTTCAAATTTCTGATACATACAACACATTGTAGATCGAAGTCAACTATGGTGGAGGTTCCAAATGGTAGGCCTCTTTCCCCAATTTCTCAACAATATCAAAAGGTTCCACAAATCTCGGTACAATATTTCCTTATTTTCCAAGACATCAGTGACCCAACTGAGGTGATACTCTCAAGAACACATGGTCACTAACTAAAAACCCCAACGGTCATTGAGGAAAATTAGCATAGAATTTATACCAAATATTTTCCATCAACATCCTCTAACAAAAAAACTTTATAATCCTTATCATCTCTTGGAAAAAAATAAATCCATCTATGGAAAATTCACAATTATCTGACCAACACAATGGATAAAAATTAGGTTGGCCATACATGGCCTCAAAATGATCCATTCTAATAGTACACTGGTGTCTTTCATTATAGGAAAACTCAACCAACCCCTAATGGTAATCTCATGTTCCACAAAATTCAATAACATAGGCATGTATCATGTCCTCAAGAATCTAAATAGGTCAATATATCTAGATATCCATCTATAGATGATATTACATGCTCAAACATATATGGGATCCCATTTTCTCCTAGAGATCCCTCTAAAAGAGAAATGTAAAATGGGGATCCATTTCAGGAACTATAGAAAATATAACTCCATGAAATCTAAAAATATTATATATATATAGACATCTCAATACCTCAAAATTGGTTGTATCTCGAATGGGTATAAATATGTCTGATTTGGTCATCTTATTTATCATAAACCATATCGCATTCTTCACTCAAGGGGGACGCATCGACCAATTCAAAAAGTCCAAATAAATCTCATCCCACTTCTAAGTAGGCACTAGAAGTGTGTAAAGTAATCCCAAATGTCTATAGATCTCTATTTTTTCCATTTTTTAGGTATAACAATAAGATAAAATTCAATGATTTCTTATATCATGCATGGACACTACAATCTTTGTTGTATATCATAGAACATCTTCATTGTTCCAGGGTGCGTCACCCACTATGAATGATGTAGGTCCTCAATCATGGAATTTATCATAGGTAAACATTAAAAATACTAATTCCAGAAACATAGGATACCCTTAGAGAAGAATGACCACTCACTAATGGTCTCCTCTCCCTAAAGGGAGTCCTTAATTCCATTAAATTCATCATCAAGTTGCTACTACAAATGAGTCATCTCAAGAAGGAAGGATGTCAACTACATGATATCCAAAATAACCTCAGACCCATTCATTTGGACTTCAAAAATAAACTGAGCAATGATATCTATCACATTCCACTCTTATGATGATTTTTTCATGGCCTGGGTTTGATGCTTCATGCTCAATACATCATCAATGACATTCCCCTTTCCTGGGGTGTAGGAAGTGTTGAAATCAAAGGATTGTAGATACTCCACCCAATTCCTCTAGTGAGGGTTTAAATATTTTTGAGAGAATATATAACCCATGATTTTATGGTAAAAATAAATGTTAGGAATTTTTTTGAAAAGGTAGTGTCACCAACTCTTGAGAACATGCATCACACCCGCAAGCTTAAGATCATGAATCGGATAATTCTTATCATGTGGCATAAGTTGTCTTGAACCATAGGCTCCAAACTGATCATTGTAAAAAAAGGATACAACCCAAACCCAAACCTGATGCATCAAAAAAGACCACATAGCCATACCCAAACTTTGGAAGAGTCAACACTGGTGTAGAAGTCAAAATATGTTTCATCTCAACAAAAGAACTATGATATTTCTCATCACAAAAAAAAACTTTATTTCCATATATGTGAGTGTGGTCATCAGAGAAGATAACTTTCAGAAATAAATAATAAATCTATAGTAATATCCTATCAAAACCAAGATTCTCTAATTCTTGAAAACATTATACAGTTTTTTCCTTGATATAATAGTTATTAGGCACATCCTTATTTTCATGATCACAAATCATGCTTGCTATGTTTCTGATGAGTTAAATATTTTATGATAGTAATATATTATCTAGATAAACTATAAAAAGTGGATAAGTATAGATTTGAATTTTTTATAATGATCTATTGTTAGTTCAAGTAGCTACCACCACTAGTAGAATACTAACCTATACCAACGGTTTGGAACCGTTGGTATAGGCCTCCAAACCGTTGGTATAGCCTATACCAACGGTTTGGAGAACCGTTGCGAAGTAAGCCGTTGGGATAGGTCTATACCAACGGTTTTCCCAAAACCGTTGGTATAGACCTATCCCAACGGTTTACAAAACCGTTGGTATAAGTAATATGAAAATCTATTCCAACGGATATAAAACCGTTGGTAAATGTATTTCAAAAAAAAAACATGTGCTGGGATTTGATCCCACGACCCCTTGTTTATAATCGAACGACTTAACCACTAAGCTAACATCACTTTTGTAAACATAATTTCATAAATATATATATGTATTATCATAATTATTTAAAATTTAGATTTATATAATGTTCTCGGGTAGCAGACCTGGAAGAAATGAAAGAATCTATCCCAACGGTTCTCAAAACCGTTGGGATAGACCTATCCCAACGGTTCTCAAAACTGTTGGGATAGGTGGAAATTTCCTGGAGGGTGAAGGTTGGTTTTGTGGGTGAGTTTTCCCAACGGTTCTCTCAAACCGTTGGGAAAGGGGGGTCTTTCCCAACGGTTTGGGAGAACCGTTGGGAAAGGGTCCTCAAAACCCACCTTTCCCAACGGTTCTCTCAAACCGTTGGGAAAGGGGGGGTCTTTCCCAACGGTTTGGGAGAACCGTTGGGAAAGGTGGGTTTTGAGGACCCTTTCCCAACGGTTCTCCCAAACCGTTGGGAAAGACCCCCCCTTTCCCAACGGTTTGAGAGAACCGTTGGGAAAGGTGGGTTTTGAGGACCCTTTCCCAACGGTTCTTCCAAACCGTTGGGAAAGACCCCCCTTTCCCAACGGTTTGGGAGAACCGTTGGGAAAGGGTATATATAAGTGTTGGGAAAGATCCGATTTCCAGTAGTGCACTAGTTCTATCATGTGACTTCCATGAGATATTGTCAGGTTTTTCTACTATCACATGGAGATACTACCATTGCTAACTCGATGCTAACTTCAATACATCTGTAATACTACTAGTACAATAGGGATACTACCAAGAACTACAACCATTTTATAGTATATATTATAGACTAATCTATCATCAGTCAGTTCTACCTCCATTCTATGTTGTTGTGATTATCAAAGGGATCTATCGTAAGTCGCTCATACTACCAAGAGATGGTATTGTCACTTGATGCTACAACCAGTTCAATGGTGACATCACTAGATGAAGCTTTTATTATATAGATATAATTTCTAGGAAACTATATGACTACCATTAGATAGATCTAATATTTGTGAAGTTGCCTCTATAGTTCTATGGTAACTATCAAAAATTAATTCCCCAATGGCTATTTTACACTTTAAATGTTGGACAGAAGCACATGGATTTTAGAATTATTATTATTAAAAAAATCCATGAACGTATTAAAGATAAATTAGTTCTTTTTTGGGCCTATTTATCTTTATGATGATATTTATTATTCTAATGTTATCCTGAAATGGATAATCAGACCTAAAGGGTAATGAATTTAGAAAAACTTTCCTCGTGCATTTATGTGACTAAGAGGCACATGCATGAACAATATAATTATAGAATATCACAGTCTAGAATAAAAAATAAAAAATAAATAGAAAAATATATTTTTAAAAACTATGTACAATCATTAATTCAACAGAGAAATGTTTCTAGACTTCCATGGCAACCTCTTTTACTGCATTTTCTGTGAACTTGTTCGAGCTCCTTCCAAAGACAAACCCAAGGAATCTAGAACAATATAAGATATTTGGATTGAGAAGTATCCTATATTCTCATCTCTAAAAAATTTCAATTTATATATTATAGATATCGAAAAAGTCTGTAACTCCCCGAGGAAGTTTCAAAATGACAAAGCGAAGTCATATTCAGAATCAGAGGCCTGGTCCGGAGGCCCGGGAAGTGGTGCGCGAAATAAAGGAGGACTTGTGTGAAATAATGTTGTGCGCGTGAAGCATCCCCAGGATTCGCGTAATCTAGACGGTGGTGCATGCAATTTTTTGCGCCCCGGTACCGCACGGTGAAGCTTTGCATGCCGACGGTTCCTAGCGCGGAAGATTTCGCGTGCCACCTGGATTCTGTGCCGGCCGCTGCCTATAAATAGAAGGCGACCCCAAACGGTTTGGGGTTGAGGAATTCAAAACAGCTCCCGTGCATGCAATTCGGACTCCCCGCGCACAAGATGACTTCCAGGTAATTCCTCTTTTTGTGCAACCTTGCCACGGGGTTCGCCGTTGCGCGCAACTCCACTGGCTTAAGTGAATTCGCCCGCTCCTCCGGGTTCTTCCTTTGCGTGCAATCCTTACCCCGTGCGTGCAATCCCCTTATGTGCGCGCAATCCCAATCCTTTGAACGCAATCACCTATCCGCGCGATCCTCTGTCCCTATTTCACTCCATCCCAGTGTTTTACACGCAAACCTTCTCTTTGCGTGCAACACCCAGGACCCTTTACCTTGATTCCCCTTGGCCGCCTCTCCACACCGGCACCTGATGTCTTCCCTGTCGGGCATGCGCGCCATGCCTTGTTTTCCCGTACGGACTTCCAGGCTTGTACGAAGTAACCTCAAGGTCCCTTGGGCAGTGTTTCCCATTGCGTTGCTTTGCCTTATGCTTCTCTGCAAAAGCACGCTAACGGCTATTGCTTCTTCGCATAGCCACGCTAACGTGGACCCCTCAACGATTCGCCCTGCGGACCCCCTTCATTATGGCCTTGCCGATGCCTTCCCTCCCACAAGGGGTAGAGGGAATTAGGCATGTAAGCCCTAGGGGTGTGGATTGAACCCACCTCATCCCAGCAGCAGGACGTTAAGCTGCTAAGCACCTCGTTCTAAACACATGACGTTAAATTGTGGTCTGACCCCGTGCCTCGCACACTGGGTCCCCCCAGCTCAGACATTTTTTACACCCACTCATCTCCACGGGAATTGATTCTTCCTCGCATGGAATGAGATTCTCCTTGTTGGAGTGGCGTTTTTTACATGGGGGAAGGGATGCCTCAGCGCGTAAGACCCTAGCCTCTCTTACGGAAGATTGCACCCA
Source organism: Viscum album (assembly GCA_963277665.1). Lineage (NCBI taxonomy): Eukaryota > Viridiplantae > Streptophyta > Magnoliopsida > Santalales > Viscaceae > Viscum > Viscum album. The sequence goes on along the minus strand of OY728141.1, from coordinate 1,684,521,863 downwards.
TGCACCTCCGTACTTCCCCACCGCCAAGGCCAGTGGAGTCCCTTTCCCACTGCGCTTTGTCACACCACGGGCCTCCATCCTGGAGTAATCCCCAGCACCCAGGGCCACTAACCACGCGTAAGCCCCTGTTTCCTCTTTGGGCCGCTCAACGCTTAAGGCCCTTTCCGCTTCTCACGGACACACCCTTTGCGACGTGATCGTCTGGTCCATGCTGCCTCTTCTTTCTCACACTGATCATGACTCACGTGGGCTTAGATAGTGCATTGAACATGAAATCCTCCTATGGGCTGCCTCAGAGCGTAAGCCCCATACCAGCAAACTATGTGGACTTTGATCCGTGCTAACGCATGGTACGTAGGAAGCCTCCACGAGGTTCAAGCCCACCACCCAGTCGTTCCGACCTCCCCACGTCTGTTCCCCGACCACCATGGGACACCTCCTAGTGTAAGCCCCAAATTCCCTCATCCCGCATGACGTTAAACTGTATCCTATCCCACGTGACGTTAAACTGTATGCCCTAAACTACGTGTACTTTGATCTGTGCTAACGCATGGTACGTAGGAAGCCTCCATGAGGTTCAAGCCCATCGCTCAGTTGTTCCTACCCCTTCGCGTCGATTCACTGGCACCATTATGGGCCGCCTCAGAGCGTAATCCCCATGCCTCACACCCACATCTCATCCTGACCTCCCCCTCGATCCCATGTGCCTTGGGAAGCTCATGCCCTAGCCCGGAGATCTTACTTCCTCCAGGCTCCAATCCATGCATTCATTCTCAGGGGTCGCCACTTCAGGTGTCCCACCATACCACCGAACTACGCGGACTTTGATTCCCTAACATGGGGATACGTAGGAAGCCTCCATGAGATTCAAGCCCGTCATTCAATCACCCATCCTGATCCTTACCCGGGCCGCCACATCCCTGTGGGATCATGCCACCTCATTCCACTCCACAGTATCTGGGAAGCCGCCCACGTGCTGGCCCCAACATCGGTGTTCCCTTTAGGGGGTTCTTTAATCTGATCCACTCTCAGTGTTCCGATCAGTTTGATCTGTCTCCGTAAGACGTTAAACTAGCGGCATACCCCGTGTTAGACATGGGAAGCTGAGGAAAACCTCAGATGCTACACAATCCCCGCGTTCGATGTGGTATGCCTCATGCTTCCGCGCCCTCGAGAATCCCTGTGATAAGGGAAAGAAGACAGACATGCCAATCCCCAGCCTCAAGACATGCCAACGACGCCCCAATGTGACCATTCTCCTCACCGAAGGTTGCTGCCCTGACAAAACCCCTTGGAGCGTCTTGACGGAAGCAGTGTAATTAACTGGAGTCCATGCAGATATGGAATTGGGAACGAGCTTCCCGAACCCATCTTAAATCTATGAGGGAGACCCGGACTAGGTGATGATCTTCGAGGAGGAATCCATGGAAGGAAGAACCGATATCCCATCATCCCGATTTTGATCAAGGAGCAGACGTCCCTAAACAAGGAATGGATGCCACCCGCCTTTGGAAAGTGGGAATGCGGGGCAACAAGTCGTGCGTCCTCCCCCTGTGTGACGGACACACGCGCGCACCCCGGCGTAAAAGCGTCGGAAAAAGAAAATGGTGAACCCGATGTTAAGCTCTTCTCCTCAATACGGAGACTGGTAGCGTTCGAGGTGTTGGAATAATAGCATGTCACTAGGTCCGGGTACCTATCACCGGGACATGAAACCCGCCAGGGGTTGAGGCAGTCATGATGTTGAGCACTCCGTTCTGCGACATCGTCAGCATGGACCCCACTCGCCGACCACGGAATACAGAATGATGTTGGTCTATCGGTTTTAGATTTCTTTTCCTGTTAGTAATAATGGGTTTATCTCCCTGCTTCCAAGAATCAAATCACTGCATCCGGAGCTCGATCTCCACCTGCCCACCGGCATAGGGGTAGGGGCAGTACCGATGCGGCTACCCCACACGGTCCCACCTTTTCCGCAGTCACTCCGGCTCCGATTTCTACGACTGTTGGGCACTCACGCCCCCTATCCCCGTCATAAATCATCCATTGAAGGGTGATCAATGACCTAGTTCGTAGGTACGATGAGGAAGAGATCATCCCCACCAGGGGCATGGCCCGTTTGGATCTAGAGGCGGTTGTGCCTCACCATCGTCGCCGCTCCTGAGGTCCGCGCATGGAGCCTCCGCTACCCACTCCTATGGTCAACCGCTTCGGGAGCCTATCCTCGAAGCGCCTTGACACATCCCTCCCCTACACCAATGAGGTGGGGGATGTCCGGGTCCGCCCGATCAGAGACCCGTCCCAGGGGTTAACGGAATGAGCCCCTGCCAGGCTGCTTCGATGCTGCAGCCCGACTCCTAGGGCCGAGGAGTAGGCAAAATTTGTGCCTTCACCAACGGCTCCAACCCATCTGACCCGACACCAGTGTCGGGTGTGAGCGGAAGAGAATGCCTGTCCTGGGGCACCAACGTCAGCAACCACTGTGACTCGAGCCACTGTTGACTCTAGTTACCAGACCCCCGCACACGTTGAGTAGGGGCATTCACATGCCCGACTGGGATCGAGGCCCCGACCGCCCTACAGGCAGGTTGGGTCGACTCTCCCGGTCACGGGCACAGGCAATGGCCACCGCGGACCAATCCGTTGTAGTGCCACCCACCATGAAGGCTCATTTCGTGCCACTGATCTGGAAATCTGAAGGCCTCTTCACGATGGCTACACTCCGGGTATGACTCTTTCCAGTTCCCATTGCACTGGGTATGAGGTACATCCCCCTACCGCTAGCTACGAGTTTGGAGTCGTTGCGTATTTGGTCACTCAATCACATGGAGGTCCTCCCCATGTCCCTTCCGACATTTTTCCTGGTGCTTCTCACACCCCGACCTTTAGTCCCCTCTGCCCCAGCGCTATTGTGGCCAGGGGACTCCTTGACGGAAATCACCCTTACCCTGAAGAGCCACCCAGGGGTAGGAAGGCGGGGTGTCATCTCCTTATGAGGAATGTTAGGGGAGTCCAGACAGAAATTAGACCAGTCCGTTTCTTGGACTCTGAGGCGGAGTACGACTCGGTGATGGAACCTTCCCACCAAACCTTTGAGTCGAGGGCAGGGATGAGGACTCGGAGCGTTAGTCTCATACTCCCCGAATGCGAGATCCGTATGATTCCCTCCTCCCTCCGAAGGTATATCTAGGAGGACGAGGACTTGGCGTACCCCTAAGGGTCAGACCCACAGTTACCACTGGCCTCCCGGAAATCACCTTCCACCTCAGTCAGGGAGGGTGGGGAACTTTTCTGGGGACCAACGGAAGATTCGAAACATGACACACCCTGGGCGAGCACCGATACTATGACAGGAGGCCTGTTTGCCAGCGCATCCTATCGTGACGTGGCAGCTAGGGCACTGAAACCCTTGGAGGATGACTCATGGATCAGCGGCCAATCGGACGGTTCGCCGTATTCCCTGTCGGCCAGCCCACCGACCCGGCGGCCTGCCTCGGCGCCATTGCCAGCTCCCCAGCCATTCTTGGTTGATGAGCAGGGGCAGAAAGGGACAGATCCCGAACCAGAGTCGTGGAGCTTCTGGACCGTCCTCACGGCGGGCCACTTCCCCAAGAAGTTTTGGCAGGTCGTAGGATCGGATTTTGATATGTCAGATTCACTCACCCCGGGAGAGTTTTAATGTTTCCTCCAGACTCTCTGGGTGACTCACTCCCATATTATCCATCAGCTAGCGCCTTATCCCAGGATTCAAGCACATCTCGAGAATATCGGTGAGCAGTGTTGTCTGGTCAACTTGGCCGCGCTCCCCGCGGTTCGGCACCCAGAGTCACTTGGCCACCACAGGGCCCTCCAGTAACAATGCGTCCAGAGTTTTCAAGTACTCTTCAAGGTTATCAAGGAATCCACCCCCCACGCGCATGTCTATGGATGGGGGCAGTACGCTTCCCTTCTTTTCTGTGTGATCCGCCGACAGCCCGATTCACTGGGTGGACCTGATGGAATGCCTCCAAGGGCAGTGGAGGTCAACTTGGCTGACCTTCCGGGTGAGGGAAACGGTGTGTAAATCCTCTATGGGGGATGACCCCTGAGGACAAGTTGCTATTGGACCCATCTAGGAGGATTACTCGCCAGTAGTGTAGCCTCCTAGGTCTCCATGCACCCACTGAGGCACTAACACTGAGCCGAAACATCGGAAAGGGTAAAGAGCATGTCGGGTCTGTCAAGCTTACCGACCCATCTGCCTCGGTATAGAAGGAAAAGGAAGACCCTGAGAAGGTCACGCTACGCCAACAGCTTGTTGAGCAAAAGAGGATGGTTGATGAGCTCTTGGCTGAACGCATTGCAGAGCGGCGGCCTGACTACGGTAACCCTAGGCCAGGGCAGTAGGGGCAGGAGCACCTACCCCTTGACAAGATTCCCCTAGGAAACCAAGACCATGCCACATTTTCCGATAGGGGAGAGGCCGGAGACCATGGAAAGAGGGCGCGATACATCTCTCTGAAACCTCCCGAGTGGCGGGATCACCTGGGGGACCCTTCTCGGTTTCTTCTAGTTGTCCCAAGAGTCGATCTACTAGCCGCCCCGCGGGCTGCTGAGCTTGACTACCAGATTGAAGAGCCCAGCAATGCGCTTGTAGTTATAGATCCTCGTCAGGACAGGAATCCGTTTCCAGACGATCTAATGGAATTACTCATCGCCCGCTTAGAGGCCCTAGAAACTCGGCATGTGGCAATCCCACCGGACGGCAAGCCATACCCAGCGTGGGTGGATGATATGTCGGCCCCGCCAGGATTTGGGAACCCCAATTTCGCCCCCTTTAACGGGACCGGATACCCGCCACAGCACCTGGCCCACTTCAACTCGAGGTGCGGGCCTATGTTAGGGACTCCGGCGCAGCAAGAGATTGCCAAGCTCCATTGCTTCGTTCAGACAATGGAAGGACCATCATTCGTCTGGTACAGCCAGCTCCCTGTCGGATCTGTGACTAGCTGGGAGGACCTTCGCTGGCAATTCCTCTACCAGTTCCGTTCCACAACCCAGAAGGCAAACATCGTAGACCTCTTCATGTGAAAACGAAGGCCCAATGAGCGAGTTGCGAACTTCATCGCCCGATGGAAGGGGCTCACGTACTCCCATGACATGAGACTAACTGAAGAGAAATTACTGATAATGTGTGTAGGGAACGTCAAGGCAGAGTTGGTTCCTTCTCTGATCACTCAGAATTACCCCGGAGGGTTCCGGGACTTCGCAGACAAGGCTCAGCGCCTCGAAGAAACCCAGCAACAGGCCAGTCAAGCACGCCCGCTGCCTCCTGTAATCCCTGAAAGGAGAGCTGCCAGAGCCGAGCCTGCTGCTGCGGCCCAGATAGAGGCCCCCAGACAGCTAGAGTTGCTACCAGTAAGGCCAGCTTACCATCCCCATAGGGTTCCACCCCCACGGGCGCAACCTCCGGCCCAGCAGCGACCGCCTCAAAATCGGTAGGCGCCTCCGCGTAACGCACCGCCACCACCTAGGTGAGATAATCGGGCTCCGCCTCCTCAGCATGCTCCTCTGGCCCCTGGTCATGGTCAGCCTCCAAGATCCCCCTTTCCAGATAGAAGGAATCAGACTTACTCGTTTGATGAGTCCTAGGTCCCCGGTTATTTCCGTAGCGCCTTGGAGCAGAGGATCGTGCGGCTTCTTGAGTGCTGGAAGCCAGAAGAGGCGTGTCTCACTGATCACCCTAACTACTGCCCTTATCACCAGACCCTGGGGCACACCATCCAGTGATGCTATGTGTTCAAGGACTGGCTCCAAGACCAGATTGACAACAACATAGTCAGGTTGGGCCCAGCCCCGGCGCAAGTGGCAGGTGTCTTCGTAAGGTCAGATGGCAGTAGTGGCAGCGAGGATGAATGGCAGTAGGTTTCCGACCATGGGTCCCAGAAGTATAATGACTGTATGGCCCGCAAGATGGTCTCTCGCACCCATGGAATCATCCGTGCCCACCTGAGTCAGCCAGAGCCCTCAGAATCTGCGAGCGCCGCTTTGGCATCGTCGTCCCAGCCTATCTCTTCCCAGAAGAGCAAGCGGTGGTACAAGAAGAAAGAACGTGCCCTGCCAATTCCATCATCATCCCACACGCTTAGAGATTTTATGCCCCCAGAGATGGGGATCCCTCTGAGACTCCAGTCGGTAGTGGACGACTCCTCGATTAAAAGCCTGGGGGTTTCTTCGGTTAACACCGTAGAGTTATTAAATCCCTTTTTGACTCCCGATGATGAGGAACGCCAGGTGGACCTCCCCAATGTCCCCAGTCGTCGCCAACGTCGGCGGAGCCGTGGCTACGTGAATCGCCGGGGCACGGCAGTTGTCACCTCCAGTCAGGCTATGCACGCTACTGAGACTAGGCAGCAGGCCTGATACAGAGCTCAGCACACGTGGCCCCTTCATCCAGTGTCGACAGGTTCACCTCCACCACCGTTTGTGTTGCTGGATCAAGCAGAACCGCCTCAGATGTGCTGTGACCAGCTCTGTCTTGCCACCGTCCGACCGCAACCTTTCGGTCCTAATCCAAGACTACAGCCTTCTGGCCCTAATCTGGCTGCCACCTCCTGGGATTCGACTAGTGAACATCGAGACGTGCCTAGTACTAGTCAGTCACCGGTCCCACCGACAGGGCCCGTCATGCATCCAATCGCAGAGCGGCCTCCTGTAAGAAGAAGCTCGCTTTTGGCTCGAAAGTATGATTTTCTGAAGCACCTGGACGGAATTCCGGCAAGGCTTTCTATCCTAGAGGATCTTCTTCTGTCGTCTGAAATGCGTGAGGCGCTCGCCGAGGCTCTAAGGAGCCCCCTCCAGTTTGAGACAGAGGTTGCGGCCGCAGAAGCCTTCCACACCGACGCGATTGAGAACGCCGAATTTCAGGCGGTTATCTCATTCATTGGTGAAGATGAAGACCTTCCCATACATGGGCACATTCACCCACTATACATCACTGACCAGTTCAATGGCGGGGAAGTCCGCCGCTGTCTTGTTGACACGGGTTCCAGGATTAACCTAATCCCAACTCGGATGCTGCGGAAGCTGGGCCTATCTGAGGTTGATCTAACTCCCTCCGACCTCAGGATCCAGGGGTATGATAGGACCGAGCAAACTCCACTGGACAAGATTCATTTGAAGACCCAGTTCGGCAGCCTAGTTGACAATACTGAATTCATAGTTGTCTCTTAGGACACCGCCTACAACGCGTTGATGGGTAGGCCATGGCTTCACCTTCACGCATCGGATCCCTCATCATATCACCAGTGCCTCAAATACTCCCTTAAGGGTCGAGTGGGTGTGCTCCAAGGAGATGTGTCTCCTTTTGCCTCTTATGAATCCCATTATCTGGAAGCTAACTGTTACAAGAGCAAGGACAAGCAGATCCTGGCAGGTGAAGTTGAGCCCGCCACTGGCACGAGTGACCCCTGGGCAGGTTTGGACGACGCATATGTCTTCCCAATCCATCGTTTGGAGGCCACAACCCCCGACATGGGGCAGTGCTTTGTTGTTTTGGGTACCATAGGAAGGCATATTTCCGGGTCCAAGCGACGGCGGGAAATCACCTCGTACTCTTACACCAACCAGGCTCAGGTGGTCCCCGAGCCCCCTACCCCTGTACGATATCGGGACGTTAGGCTCATGGAAACGGAAGTACATCATACATGTCTGTTTCGCCAGGACAAAATCGACCGGCTCAAGCCAACTCAACACTACTACTTTGATGTCATAAAGTGTGTCCCCTTGGTCCGAAGACCAGATGGGATTGGATCAACTGCTTTTGTCTCCATGGTCTCCGCAGTGCATGAGTCTCCTGACGTGATGACCTATGCCGCCCAAGCCGGAACCAGCTTCCCATCAGGGTCTGGCAGCTCCGAAACAGCTCCAGCCATGGATGATCCCTCCACAAGCAGAGAGGAGGACATGGAAGATGCTTCTCCTGCCTTTGAGGAGGTCGTCCCCACCACGATCGACGAGTTAGTGCAGGTGAACCTCAGTAGCAAGGCGGACCCAAGACCCACATTGGTTAGCGCTGCTATGCCCCCCGAGGAACGACAACAGTACGTAGAATTCCTTAGATAGCACCATGATGTTTTCGCTTGGAGTTATGATGAGAATCCAGGACTAGATCCCTAGGTAGCCATCCACCACCTTGGCCTTCCAGTAAACCATCGCGGGTTCAAGCAGCCTCGCAGAAAGATGCACCCCTCTCACGGTGCCATGGTTGAGGTCGAAGTTGATAAGATCATCAATGCTAGATTTTTCAAGTAAGTCCAGTACCCCAGGTGGCTATCCAACATTGTACTAGTCAGGAAGAATAACGGGAAGATCAGGGTCTACATCGAATTCCGCGATCTCAATCGCCACTGTCCGAAAGATGATTTTCCCCTTCCCATGACAGAGTTGTTGATCGATGCCACGGCTGGGTTCCAAGCCCTCTCCTTCATGGATGGGTACTCCGGGTACAACCAGATTCAGATGGCCCCCGAGGATGAAGAGTTCACTGCCTTCAGGGCACCCCCAGGGTACTTTCTGCTACCAGGTTATGCCCTTCGGCCTGAAGAATGCGAGTTCCACTTATCAACGGGCTATGCATCACATATTCAAGCCGATTCTCGGGAAACTGGTGGAGTGCTACGTGGAAGACCTGGTGGTTAAATCTCGTTAGATCCAGGACCATCTCAAAGACCTTGAGAAACCGTTCGGCTTCCTCCATTCTCGCCACTTGAAGATGAACCCGTTGAAGTGTTCCTTCGGGGTCACCTTCGGAATGTTTCTTGGCTTCGTTGTTTGATATCGAGGCATCGAGATCGACCTAGAGAAGATCAAGGTCATCAGTCAGATGCCTCCCCCGAATTATATTCGGGAGTTGAGAGGCCTTCAAGTCCACTTAGCCTATATACGTCGATTCATTGTGAATCTAGCCGGCAAGTGTAATCCCTTTTCTTGGATCATGATGAAAGGCGCCACCTATGAATGGGACAAAGTGTGTCAGATCGCTTTTGAGGAAATCAAGCAGTATCTACTCAAACCTTCGGTCGCGATGCCAACCATTTCCGGAAAGCTGCTGGTCCTTTACGTGACCGCCCTGGAGTGATCCCTCAGCACACTTCTCTCCCAGAAGAACAATGAGGGAACAGAGAATAGCCTGTACTAACTCAGCTGCATACTCCTTGACGCAGAAATTAGATATTCTCCCATCGATAAGAGCTTCCTAGCGCTTGTATTTTCCGTGCAGAAATTGTGGCACTAATTGCAGCACTACGAGTTACAGCTGGTCTCTCAGGTTGACCCGTTGAAATACATCCTGAACTGACCTATGTTGACCGGCCGATTGGCGTGCTGGGCGGTGATCCTCCAGCAGTTCGACATTAGGTTCGTACCTCAGAAGGTCGTCAAAGGACAGGCATTGGCAGACTTCTTAGCTGCCCACCCAACCTCCTCCGACCAGCCACTGGATCAAGGCTTTCCTAATGAGGCAATCCTCTCAGTCGATCACGCCATCCCATGCTGGCAGATGCACTTTGACGGTGCCTCCCGGAGCCCCACCGGTAGAAGGCTCAACGATCCTAGGCTCCACAGAGTGGGTCTGGGTATCATCTTCATCACCCCGGAGCAATTCGTTCTGCCGTATTAATTCTTGTTGTCAGAAGGCTGCACCAATAATGAGGTAGAGTATCATGCCCTCATCATTGGCCTCGAGTTGGCTCTCGAGATTGATGTACCCCATCTATATGTAAAAGGGGACTCTGATCTAGTCATCAAGCAGGTCAATGGTGACTATGCTATCAGAAAGGCCGAACTCATGCCATTGCTGGAGTGCACCCTCCATCTAATGGCTAAGTTCCCCTCCTAGCTAGAGGTCGTTCACATTCCTCAGTCGCGAAACAGTCGAGCAGATGCTTTGGCCAGCCTGGCCGCATCACTTGCGGAGCCCGAACAGGATGAACTAATTATCCACGTGGCGCACCAGAGAGTCATCGCTCCTGTTATTCCAGAGGGCAATCGTGGCCCGCGAGTGAACCATCTCACCGCTGGTGCCCCTACGTCAGGATCCCCGGGGACTTTAGGTGCGGTAATCGAGATAGTTCCTGACTGGAGGACGCCCTTGGTTGAATATCTCCAGCATGGAAATATTCCATTGCACCGAGCCGAGCGAGAGAGAATCTGACGCCACGCGCCGCATTTCACCCTTCAGAGCGGTCCCAGCCTTGAGCAGATCCTTTACAGGCGCGGATTTGATGGTGTTCTCCTCTGTTGCCTTCAAGGAGTCGATATCCCACAGGTCATGCAAGAAGTGCACGCTGGATCCTGTGTCGCCCACCAGGTCGGGTCAAAGTTGTCCCACCAGATTCAAAGGCTGGGATACTTCTAGCCCTCCATGATCTACGACTGCATCGAGTATGCCAAGAGGTGTCATGTGTGCCAAGTTCATGCTAACTTTGTGCATTGGCCACCGGAGCCTCTCTATACTACCAAGTATTCTTGTCCCTTTACAGTCTTGGGGTTGGATGTCGTAGGACCTTACCCGGTGGCGACGGCCCACCAGTGCTAGTTCATCTTGACCGCTACGGATTTCTTCTCCAAGTGGGCAGAGGCAATCCCGCTCAAGGAAGTCAAAGCCTGTTCTATCGCTGACTTCGTCAGCTCCAATATCATCTATCGATTTGGAGTACCTCACGTTATCCTCACGGATAACGGAACCAACTTCCAAGCAGCCGAGCGGAATGAATTGTACGCCAAGTACAACATTCTCTTTAACCACACCTCCCGCTATCATGCGCAGGCGAATGGACAGATCGAGGCATTTAACAAAACCCTCTCTAACATTCTGCAAAAGATGGTTGGTCAAAACAAGAAAAGTTGGCCAGACAAGTTCCCCAACGCCCTCTGGGCTTATAGGACGACGACTCGTAACTCCACCCAGGTGACTCCGTATTCCCTGGTATACGGAGCTGAGGCCGTCCTACCCATCGATATTCAGTTGCCCTCATTGCGCATGGCGGTCTACGACCAGCAAGAGCCGAATAGAGTTTCCGAAATCCATCTATCTGAATTGGAAGTTCTGGATGAAATTAGGCTTCATGCTTTACAGAACTTGGAAAGGCATCAGAGCAGGATGGCTCGAGCTTTCAATAAGAAGGTTCACCTCCGCTCCTTCCTGCAAGGTGACCTGGTGCTGGCTCTCAGAGCGCCAATGATTCCCGGCAGGAAACCACCCAAGTTGGAGCCCAAATGGGAGGGGCCTTTCATTGTTCATAAGTTCTATCCCAATGGCGCATATTCCCTGGTGACTACGGATGGCGAGCATGTCACTCCTCCCACTAATGCCAGGTTCCTCAAGCAGCACTTTGCCTAAGCATCCTTGGTCCTACATGACCTTAAACTGTATAGTCCCGCACGACCCTAAACATCACATTGTTCTGAGTTCTAAGACCTAAAACTAAGATCCTTACATGGTCCAGCATGACCTTAAACTACATTTTTTCCTACATCTAGGCTCCTTGGTTCGAGTTCTAAGACCTAAAACTAAGATCCTTACCCCATCCCACACAACATTAAACTGTATTTCATCCTATATGACGTTAAACTGCATCTCTAGAACTACGTATGGCTTGATTCCCATATTTATGGGATACGTAGGACTGCCTGAACACCTAGATTTCAGGTCTAGCCCCGTCTCTTAGGAGATCCCATGATCTCCCGGTTGCCTCGGTCTTTTGGCCTGCCCTTCCCTCGGGAATCCGCCATCTTTTGGTCGCTCTCAGACTGAGCCCCTCGTCCCTTTTCAGTGGTCTACTAATGTGTTCCTAGTACTCTGGTCTAGGACCTGGAGTGTCATATTCGACTTAGGAAAGTTTTTTTCCGCTTTTCAAACTTCGTGTTCCCCTTCATTCGGGCCCCACCATCTTTCACACCTAGAGGGACCCCCAAGAACGGCCTGGATACAATGCCTAAGGGCTCTCCTACCGTCACGGGCCAACACCCCCAAGGGTTTCGAGCAACAAATTGATACAAATCCCATGTTGCGAATGTGGTCAGCAGTTGATGCTCATTTTTTTGCCCCTACCTCTAGGCTAACGCGACAGAATGCACCAGAAATCCTCAGTCGTCACGCCGGCTTCTTCGGGCCCTGAATGTTGGTTACATGATTCACATTATGTTCCGCCCCACCGTGTCAAGGTGGAATCTCGAAACTCCTTGTACTAACCCTCATTACACCCCCACACGTCAGACGGACCAAGCTACGTAACGGTGTCTCTCGGGGCTCTCTCGATCTGAGCGCTAGAGTATGTGCTTGGGTTTCATCTTTACAGGTTGCATGCAGCTTGACCCTCATCCCCATGGGGAACGAGGAGTCTCCCAGACATTGCTTTTTGGGCCCAGCGTAGCTGGGAGATAGCATCTCCTGCCCCCCTGATTGTTGAACCCTCGTAGGCCCCTTTGCCTCGAGGCTCCTCTCTCGGAATCCCGCGTGATGATGGTATGGGATTACGCCCTCACCCGCATCAGGTATGCTTTATCGCATCGTGCGTGTTCCTCCAGGTCCAAGCCATATGACCTTAAACTGTGCTGCCAGTTCCAAGCCATACGACCTTAAACTGTGCTGTCAGGTCCAAGCCATACGACCTGAAACTGTGCTGCCAGGTCCAAGCCATAGGACCTTAAACTATGCTGACAGGTCCAAGCCATACGACCTTAAACTGTGCTGCCAGGTCCAAGCCATACGACCTTAAACTGTGCTGCCAGGTCTAAGCCATACGACCTTGAACTGTGCTGCCAGGTCCAAGCCATACAACCTTAAACTGTGCTACCAGGTCCAACCACATGGCCATAAACTGTGATGATATCATCACGTTAATACGCTACCCCTCAAGAACTACGTATGGCTTGATTCTCATCCTTGTGAGATACGTAAGAGCACCTGGGAACTTCCCCACAGGCCCAGCCTAACTTTTCGTGTTCGGTCTCTCGTCATAAACGCGTCCCTAAGAGCCCATAGTAAGCAGGGATTTTCCCCATTCACGTTGGGTTTTGCAACCGCTTTACCGTGTGTCTCCCATTCCCCTTATCCTTTGGTCCGAGTTCTATGACCTAAAACTAAGATCCTTTCCTTGGCTTTCCACGACTCGGTCTCTCTTGTGGGATTGTACGGTGTGGTGCGGGATTATGTCCTCATTCAGGTCAGGTTACTCACCGTACCATGCCTATCCCCAGATGAGATGTGTCCCCCGTCCCGCACGACGTTAAACTGTATTTCATCCTACATGATGTTAAATTGTGCTTCTAGAACTACGTGTGGCTTGATTCTCATCCTAATGAGATACGTAGGAATGCCCGGACATTTCGTCTTGGGTCCAGCCCTAGGGATTACCAAATCTCATCCCTCCTTATTGTTGGCCCCTCGGCCTGACTTCTTGGCAAGTGGTGTAATCATGACATCTACCCCAAATAAGTTCGAGATTCCCCATAGTAATAATGGGAAGCAGCAGTTCTCTCACCAGAGAGGTCCTGTCTGAAAATTAGGACAATTTGTGATCAGGTTGGTACGTCCGCCTAATGTGCCTCCGCCACGGTGGTGCAATTTTGGGAGTGTTGGACTCTGTTCGAACAAACCACTGCTCCACTTTCCACGCTTTGAGTTCCCCTTTATTCGGATTATCATTCTCTTTCATGTTCAATGGGACCCCCTAACAGTATGGATGATAGACCTACAGTCCTCCTACTGTCCTCGGCCAACGTTTCGGAGGACTGGTCATGTTTGACGGGACCCCCTAACAGTTTGGATGACAGACTTTGGTCCGCCTGCTACCACAATATGTATGATAGACCTTTGGTCCGCCTATTGTAGCATTATGGATGATAGGCCTATAGTCCGCCTACTGTCCTGGGCCAACGTTCCAGAAGACTGACCAGCGATATTTGAGTTAGGCCCCATGTTGCAAACATGGTCAGTGGTCAGCCCTCATTTATTGTCCCCATTCTAGGCCAACATGATATGGATGATGCGTTTCCGCCACGGTTAATAGTTATCCTCCATTTTCACACCCCAGAGTGTTCCGAATTTTGGTAGCGTGATTCACCTTTCCTTTCCATATCCCTATGTTCGGATGGATTTCAATGCCCCGGCATTGCCCCGCTCGTGTATCAGAGAACATTGAGGAATTTATATATCAATCAGTCTAAGGTCTTCTCCTCAGAAATCCAAGCCCAATTTCAGATGCCTGAAGCTTGGTTAACGCCCCACAGTTAGACGAAATGATAACACGAGTATCCTTTGCTTCTCGCGTTGGGTGTGACCCACAAGATCTTAGGGGTGAGTTGTTATTCATTTCAGAATTATGTTTGAGCATATTAAACCAAGGGTGAAAATGAATGGATTTGTCCATGTATTGGATTGAGATGATGAGAAGTACAAGAAAAAAGTTCATGAGATGGCCGAAACAAAGCCCTTAAGGATCAGCGTGCAGGATCGATCTTTCCAACGCTACTACCCTTTGGCTGGTAGCCTCCAGGACTGCTTCTCTCTCCTTGAAGAATCTCTCCTCATCATCCGCCACAGAGCGCAGCTCGCCAACCCTAGCTTGTGCCTGTGCCCGCTCGGTTTGAAGTATGGCCATCAGCTGACTTTCCTCCGTCAGTTGCTCTTGGGCGTCAGCCAGCTAGGCTGTCAGTTGTTCCACGAGCTTAGAGCACATCGTAATGAAGGCCTCCTTCTCTGCTTCCTGCCCTTCTAGGTGCTCGTCCTCCAACTCCGCCCTCAGAAATTCTCGGGTGCTCGCCGATCTTTCCTGACACTGGGCAACGTCTGTGTGATGGCTGCTCTCACATATCTTCTCGGCCATGTAATCACGGGTCGTCAGATGAAGGCACTGAGTGTCAGACCCTCCAGCGCACAAGAAGCGTAGCCAGGTCTGGAGTGATCCCATCCGCCTCATCCAATCCGACTGGGGCTGTCTGAGAAAGAGTTGGATACATTTCCACCCTTTGCACTGTGTCATCCGGCTCTCCTTGGCCGCTTCTGAATCTAAGTCGTCTATCTCCCTAGGGTCAGCGGGCCGGTACACAGTAAAGGCAGCCAGCAGGTCGGCGGCATGATCTGCCTCAGAGATGTCTTCATGAGGAATAGGATCCTTGACATCTGGGTGGCCTTCCTCTCTCGCCCCAATAGCGATGGTGCCTTCGTCAGCATCCGACCTCACTTCAAGGACAGCGCTGCTGATGTCTGTCTTCCCCTGTTCACCAATTGTCGGGGCCAACTCAGTGTGGGGAGCATGTTCTGGAGGAGGTGGTATGTCCGCCACTAGTCCACTCACGGATGGCCCGAGATCTGTATCCTAAAGAGCCTCCAATGTTGAGATCATTGCGCAAGGCGTAGCCTGATCGGTTGGGATCTTTTGATAATAAGCGCCAGTAGTGAAGCGTGAGACTTATAGGAATCCAGAGCGTCGGCCTCCAGTGTTCTAGCCACTGCAGGAGCCGCCATGATGGGAGACCCCTCTACGCTTGTCAATTCAATTATGGGTGTCAGATCCCTATCTTGCCTCATCAGTTCCCTTCCTCCCTCCTCTAGTGGGGATGCCTGACCAAAGCTTAGGTGTTCTTGAGTGAGGTAGAGAGATGGGTTGGAAATTGAAAAGGAGAATGGACAAAGAAGGGAAATGAATGAGGATAGAGACAAACCTCAAGTATCTCGGTTATGTCGAGATCAGAGATGACAATATCGTTGCTCTCTCAGAGACTCCCTAGCTTGGTCGCCCCCTGCGACCCTTCACCTTCGAGTTCTCCTTCTCCTTCATCTTATCCTTCGCCTTCGTCTTCTCCGGTTTCCTCCTCCCCCTCCGACTCCTCGTCACTGTCGCCTTCTCCCGACGGCATCACTTCCGGATCATGCTCTTGGCTGAGTATCACTTTCACTAGGAAAGGTGGCTCCGCACGCTGACCCCTTTGGCGCGCGTATGTGTCCATGGCCGTCAGATAAGCATGTCGCCGAAGGAATTTTACCCGGTCGGTAACTCGAACGAGCCCAACCTCTGGCAGCTGGATCCCGTTTTGCATCATCTTCTTCCAGACGAATTCAACGCCCAGTGATTGCCGCAGGGTCATCCAGGCTGACCACAGTGCCGGGAAAATTGCAACTTGGGAAGGTTCGAGTAGGTACCTTATCTGCTTCCCGGGCAGCTCCCCGACTACCTCATGTGACCCCCCCACGGGCAACGAGGTCGCGGCGGCACCGTTTGATGTCCCTGCTGCTGAAGTCCCGGCTTGCGCAGGCCTCGCTTCCTGACGCACCCCTGGTTCCCCCCTTCCAGCAGCACCTTGCCTTCTCCCCCGTCACCCGGTTTCCACGCTGGTAGCCTCAAGTTGCCAGACTCTCTTGCGTAAAAGCCCCTCAGGGTACGCGATGGTCCAGTGTTTAGCATACTCGGTTGCTAGGCCAGCGTCGACCCTGGTGGGAGGAAGAGTAATGACGTCGTCGGAGCCGAAAGTGGTAAACATCAACCACATCTGGCACAGAACGCGAAGATTCTTCTCCTGCCAGACAGCCGTGAATACCTTCTTCGGCATTTGATGGAGGCACCCGAATTTCCTGGCGAATCGGGATGGCATGTAAGGCTCGCAGATCACCTTCCTATCGATCCGATCAATGAGCACCCCGACCCGAATGTTCTGGAAATACTCCTACTGTTCCAGAGAGCCTCACCCATTGTCCACCATCTGGCCGATCGGGGTGGGGAATGGGCTGAAGTGGAAGTTGGTGTGGTTACCAATGCGGATTCTCATGCCCTCCTCATTGAGTGTCATCGGCGCCACCCCGAAGATGTTCAGCAGGGACGATCGCAGGCCATTTCCCGGAGGATGGATGGTATTTGGGAAAGTGTACCTGCTGAGATGAGCCGCCACCCAGCCGTGGAAGATCTGGAAGGGGCCACATACTCTCCGAGGTGACCCCCCTCGTGAGATGCGTCCCAGTATGGCATACAGCTTGGCCAGAACCGGGACCCCCAAGTTGAATCATTTGTTGGCAGTCATGGTTCCCACCATCACCAGTGTTGCTGGATGGATGCCCATCCTAACATCCCGCACTGGCAGGAGCCACCTGCTCAGGAAGGCAGCGAGGAACCCGGCATACCGGACGTTCGGGTCCCGGGCCTCAATGAAGCGGTAGCCCCATGATTGGTATTGCCCCGCCTCCAGGGTCCTCCAGTATGACCCATCCCTACTCCTATGAGCTGCGGTTGGGCACCATTTACCCCGTCCCAGCATCTTGATTGTCGGGTCCTTCTTGGGGAACTGGCTGAACCAGCCCTTATAGGCAATGTCCTTCAGGAAGTCCTTGACCCCCAACCTCTCTTTGGCCAGCTCCAGCAGGTTCCATGTCAGCATGGCCGCCCGTGACCTGTCTTCCTAGGTGTTCTTTGGAGGAATGAACTCATCGTATTGGTAGCCCTCCAGTGGGATACCTCCGATGCAGTGAACGTCCCAGAGACTGATGTCAACTTCCCCATGGTGAAGGTGGAATGTGTTGGTATCAGGAGACCACTCGGTGAATAGATCCGGCATGAGCTTAGGTTCACGGTGGAAGTGGAACTGCGCCGTCCATACCGCCTCGAACAGGCCAATATTCCGCAGTTCATCCCCAAACTGGTAGCAAGTATGGCGAACCCAGAATACCTAGGCCCACTCTCCGGTGAAGTTACCCCCAGACTGCAGGTCCCAATCCTTTAGCCAGCCCTTCGTGTCATCTGTGACGCTCTTATGGAACGTGCTCGCATAGAGGGCCGGAGAATTCTCTGCGAAAAGCTTATCCCCGGTAATCGTCCTGGTCCTCGGGTTCAGGACATATATGTCCATATGTCTGGTTCCCTGGAAGGATGGACATTCTTGGTGATGATGTAGCGAGGAATCTCATTCTCCCGAGTCATCCATGACCGCGGTGTGTCCACCTCGAAGCCCGGCAGGGGCACCTCCTCCAGGATGCCAAAGTTCCAGAGCGGGAGGTTGTCAGACAGGGGATACGTCTTCTGGGATGGAGTCAGCAGATTGAACAAGGTCAGGTTGTTGGAAATGATCACCTTGGTGCCATAAACCTCCTCGTTCGCCGCCATTTCAGTCCTTCGAGCGGTGGCTTCCCCCTCATCAACTCGGTTTGCTGCTATCTCGAATATTTCGGGAGTTGCATGGAATTAGGATGTAATGCGCAGAATCGGAGAGTGCTGCATGAAATCTGAAGTGGCAGCGCGAAATCCAGGAGTTAGGCGTGGAATTGGCACACTAGGCACGGAATATCCTGAGTAGGCATGCAAGTACGACCAAAATTTAGAAGGAATTACACACTTATAGAGCATTTTTATGCGCAGCTGCGGGAGCAATTTCACGCACGAGAGCGGTACGCCTATCACACTGAAAAGCTTGAGTACGGATTTGGGACCCATCACCCCTTTTTATAGGCGAGGCCAGGGTTTTTCACCATGCGGAAAGAGAATTCCACGGGGATCCGTCATTTTGCACGCCGCGTCGGCTTTTTGCACGCTAAGTGCCCAGGAGAGGCCTTGCTTCGGCGTTTCGGCGTTTTCCTAGGAATCCGACTGTTGCGACCTCTCACCGATCCAATTCTGAGGGGGGGAATTTGTAGATGCCGAAAAACTCCGTAAGTCCCAATGGAAGTTTTGAAATGAAAAGGCGAAGTTATATTCGGAATCAGAGGCCCGGTCCAGAGGCCCGGGAAGTGGTGCGCGAAATAAAGGAGGACTTGCGTGAAATAATGTTGTGTGCGGGAAGCATCCTTGGGATTCGCATAATCGAGCCGGTGGTGCGCGCAATTTTGCACGCCTCGGTACCGCACGGTGAATCTTTGCGCACCGACTGTTCCCTACACGGAATATTTCACGTGCCGCCTGGATTCTGCACCGGATGCTGCCTATAAATAGAAGGCGACCCCAAAAGGTTTGGGGTTGCGTAATTCAGAACGGCTCCCGTGCGTGCAATTCGGACTCCCTCGCATGCAAGATGACTTCCAGGTAATTTCTCTTTTCGCAAAACCTTGCCCCGGGGTTCCCCATTGCGCACAACTCCACTGGCTTAAGTGAATTCGCCCGCTCCTCCGAGTTCTTCCTTTGCGCGCAATCCTTACCCTGTGCGGGCAATCCCCTTCTGTGTGCACAATCCCATTCCTTTGCGCGCAATCACCTATCCATGCAATCCTCTATCCCTATTGCGTGCCATCCTGGTGTTTTGCGCGCAAACGTTCTCTTTGCATGAAACACCCAGGACCCTTTACCTTGATGCCCCGTGGCCGCCTCTCCGCGCCGGCACCTGATGTCTTCCATGCCGGGCATGCGCGCCATGCGTTGTTTTCCCATACAGCCTTCCAGGCTCATACGAAGTAACCTCAAGGTCCCTTGGGCAGTGTTTCCCGTTGCGTTGCTTTGCCTTATGCTTCTCTGCATAGGCACGCTAATGGCTATTGCTTCGTCACATAGCCACGCTAACGTGGACCCCTCAACGGTTCACCCTGCGGCCCCCCTTCACTGCGGCCTTGTCGATGCCTTCCCTCCCACAAGGGGTAGATGGAATTGGGCATGTAATCCCTAGGGGTGTGGAGTGAACCCACCTCATCCAAGCTGTAGGCTGTTAAACTGCTAAGCACCTTGTCCTTAACACATGACGTTAAATTGTGGTCCGACCCCATGCCTCGCACGTAGGGTCCCACCATCTCGGACATTTTTTATGTCCACTCGTCTCCACGGGAATGTATTCTTCCTCACAGGGAATGAGATCCTCCTTGTTGGAGTGGCGTTTGTCCATGGGGGAAGGGTTGCCTCAGCGTGTAAGCCCCTAGCCTCTCTTACGGAAGGTTGCACCCATGCACCTCCGTACTTCCCCACCGCCAAGGCCAGTGGAGTCCCTTTCCCACTACGCTTTGTCGCACCACGGGCCTCCATCCTGGAGTAAGCCCCGACACCCAGGGCTGCTAACCACGCATAAGCCCCTGTTTCCTCTTTGGGCCGCTCAATGCGTAAGCTCCTTTCCACTTCTCACAGACGCACCCTTTGCGACGTGATCGTCAGGTCCCTACTGCCTCTTGTTTCTCACACCGAGCATGAATCACATGGTCTTAGAGTGCGCATCGACTATGACATCCTCCTATGGGCCGCCTCAGAGCGTAAGCCCCATACCAGCGAACTACACGGACTTTGATCCGTGCTAACACATGGTATGTAGGAAGCCTCCACGAGGTTCAATCCCACCACCTGGTCGTTCCGACCTCCCCACGTCGGTTCCCCGACCACCATGGGCCGCCTCAGAGCGTAAGCCCCAAATGACCTCATCCTGCATGACGTTAAACTGTATCCCATCCCGCATGACATTAAACCGTATGCCCTAAACTATGTGGACTTTCATCTGTGCTAATGCATGGTACGTAGGAAGCCTCCATGAGGTTCAATCTCATCGCTCAGTTGTTCCGACCCCTTCGTGTCGGTTCACCAGCACTATTATGGGCCGCCTCAGAGCGTAGGCCCCTTGCCTCACACCCACGTCTCATCCTAACCTCCCCCTCGTGCCCACGTGCCTTGGGAAGCTCATTCCCTAGCCCGGAGATCATACTTCCTCCAGTCTCCAATCCATGCGTTCATTCTCACGGGTCGCCTATTCAGGTGTCCCACCGTACCACCAAACTACGCAGACATTGATTCCCTGCCATGGGGATACGTAGGAAGCCTCCATGAGGTTCAAGCCCATCATTCCATCACCCATCCTGATCCTTACCCGGGCCGCCACATCCCGGTGGGATCATGACACCTCATTCCACTCCACAGTATCTAGGAAGCCGCCCACGTGCTGGCCCCAACATCGATGTTCCCCCTATGGGGGTTCTTCAATTTGATCCACTCTTAGTGTTCCGATCAGTCCGATCAGTCTCCGCAAGACGTTAAACTCATGGCAAACCCTGTGTTAGACATGGGAAGCTGTGGAAAACCTCATATGGTACACAATCCCCACGTTCGATGTGGGATGCCTCAGGCTTACGCACCTTCGAGAAGCCCTGTGATAAGGGATAGAAGACAGACATGTCGATCCCCAGTGTCAAGACATGCCAAAGACACCCCAATGTGACCATTCTCCTCACCGAAGGTTGCTGCCCTGACAAGACCCCTTGGAGTGACTCGATGGAAGCAGCGTAATTAACTGGCGTCCATGCAGATATGGCGCCGAGAACGAGCTTCAAGAACCCATCTTAAATCTATGAGGGAGACCCGGACTAGGTGACGTGCTCTGAGGAAGAATCCACAGAAGGAAGAACTGACATCCCATCATCCCGGTTTCGATCATGGAGGAGACGTCCCTGAATAAGAAACAGATGTCGCCTGCCTTTGGAAAGTGGGAATGCGGGGCAACAAGCCGCGCGTCCTCCCCCTGCGTGACGGACACACGCACGCACCCCGGCGTAAAAGCATTGGAAACATATATATATACCTTATATTAGAGTTTTGTTTTTTTTACCCTATTTATTTGTTAAAAATGACTCATTTTCTAAACTATAGAGTTTTTGACATGATCTCTCTATTTTCTACATTTTTATTCCCAATAAAACGGTATAAGAGGTCATACATGAGTTTTTCTTGTTTATATCCCACACATAAATGTGGAAGAGGCTTTTTCTAAGAAAACATGTAAACTATTGATTATAAAACTCAATCTATGTTGCGGGTCATCTTTTTTTATAATAAACTACTTGTTAGTGGGTGAATTCCAAGTTTATGGGATTAAGTCTTGGCTTGAAAATGAACCCCTTGTTAAATTATGTTATACTTTTTATGTTTTTTTAAATTTTTTTGGTCAAACCTCTTTCTAGTATAACTTATTAAAAAATCATTACTTGGATAGTTGTCTCAAATTAGTGTTTCATATTCAATGTTTGATAAAATATGAATAGTTTCAAAAGATAAATTATTTTCCAAAGTATTTTAACTGAGCTATGATCACAATTTTGAGAATCATTTCAAAAGATAAAATTATATAATTCTATTATTTTTTGTTAACTATGATATTTTATTAGATTGTGGGATTTAATATTTTATATTGTTTTTAAATTGAAATTTTATTGTAAACTCAAATCACCTCCACTCTTGAGTTCTCTGTCAAGACCAACATTTGTTAATAGATCTAGGTTCAAAAGTACTTTTTACTATAATCTAGTTTTACTAAAAGATCCTAAATTTATGTTAGTTGTGAATTTATATCTTTAGGGATAATCATATATAAGAAAGAACTATCATTAATTTTCCTCATTATTTTAATGGAACATACAATTCTCAATGGAAAATCAAGATGAAAATTCATTTAGAATGTATGGTCTTTGATATCTCGAATGTTATTAAAGATAAATCTGAAAGCTCTAAAGCTACTAGAGTTGATTGGAGTGATTCCACTAAGACAGAATATGATTTTAACTATGAATATATAAAATATTTATACTATGCTTTAAGTTAATATGAGTTTAACATAATATTTTCCTTGTATAAATATTTTTAGATTCGAGATACTCTTTCTATATCTCATGAAGGAACCTCAAATGTTAAATAAATTTTCTTGAACGCTTATACTAATAAATAAGAAACTTTCAAGATAAATCTTGATGAATATATTTCTTACATATACCTAATTTTTAATGAAATAGTCAACATGATGCATGTTCTGGGAAAACAAATTACTCATAAGGATTAAGTCATGAAACTTATTAGATGCTTACTAGACAGGTACAGAGGAAAATCTATGTAACATTATGACCAAGAAACCAAAAATAATTTCCTTGAGTTGGCTCTTCATATGGCCTCAAATTTGCCTCCTCATATTCCAAAGATTGCTTACTAGCAATGAGGGTTCATTGTGGTACAGTGGGGAGAATGTACCCTCACAATCAGAGTAGCACAACAGTGTAAATAATGAATAATTAGAGGAATATTATTATAAACTAACAAATAAAGGTAAATCATCTAGATAAAATAAACATTCATTAATATAAATATCTAGTACCAAATATAAATTGATGTAATTTCATGTATCTATGAAAAAATAAACCATAAAATATGGAAACAGGCATACATTCATATAGGTGTATCATTAGAACTAAAAAGATCAAAAAAATCTCTAGATATCATCACAAGCCATAGCTTAGTCTTGTGCTCCCCTACTCCGATGCTACATAAAATCAATAATAGACTGCTAGGTTCTTTCCCCTATCCCTACCAATATCCATGAATTCTGTCTAGGTGTTAAACAAAAGCCCAAACAGGTTCTGGGTAATACTCTATAGGAAACCACTAATGGTGTCTATAAGTATCTAGTCAGTGTATATAATATGATTAATGTAAAAATATCATAATGGTAAAGTATTAATTAAAACTATAAAGGTTGGGCTTTGGTTCCTAATGGAAACCAGGCTAAAACTACCTACTTTATCCCATGTCAGTAAATCCTCCGAACTTATTTCATCAAGAACATATATGTATAAGAGTTTATGAATATATGTATATATATGATCTATATACATAGTGAAGTTTAAAGCCATGTGTATACATATTTAGTGCTAACCATAACCTGAGTAATAACTCAAGATTCCATGTCTAGTCACTAGAGTCTCATAAAATAGTAGTTTGGGATGTCATGCCCGAGTATCATATATCATAAGGGTCTGTGTGCCCAAGTATCACATGTATAAGGGAAATCATGCCCAATTATCATAGTTATAAGGGAATAAATGCCTGGTATCAAGTGAATAATGGATTTAGAACCTAGTATCACAAGTATAAGCGACGCCATGCCCTATATCACAAGTATAAATGAAGCCATGCCCAAATATCACAAGTATATAGTATTTCATGCCTGGTATCACATGTATAAGGGACATCAAGCCTGGTATCACAAGTATAATAGACAAAGATAATTATCATTTGTCAATGTTCTACTTTAAAATAAAGGTGTAACCATTGTTTATGTAAAATAACATGACATGGTCATACCACCCACTTCCATTTGACTCATTATATTCATCATATTTTTTGAGGAAATCCAAAACCATATAGAATATGTTTTTGTCACTTAATATTTTATTATACCAAGTTAAATTTCCATATACACACCCTATGGGGTGGTCATAGTCAATGAGAACCCATACCAACATGAATAAGGGGATACTAGGTCATTTATATCAAAGGTGACAAATTAAACAAAGGTTGTGTGTATTTTTATGGAAATGTACAGAAGTTGTGGTGTGAGGAATCACAACACATAATATAAAATATCAATAATTGAGGGCTAATTACTATGCCAACTTACCTAAGCATTTGGTAGAGAACTCATCAAGTATCTACCCTTCGTTTGGTCTTGATTTGAATAAATTGGTAAAATAGAAAAACACCCCGAAAATAGGGCATAAGAGTTCGCACCAAAATAACTCCATTGATAGTAAAAATAATGATGAAAGGAGCTAAGTGAATAGAGATATTTCTGGTGTAGATTCAACATGATATATGGATCTCAAATCATAGTCCTAATGGAGAAGAAATTGCAAATCCAAGCTTTCATCTTTGAGGAACTCAAAAGGAAGAAGCTCATATGGTGGCTCCCTACTAGAGAAAGATTAGAGGATTATATCAAAATAAAAGGCCCTTATTCCTTTTTTAATAATACCTAGGGAATTTTTATAGTGGGTAAACTTTATATTTCTTCTAATTATTTTGTTTTAACCTATAAAGAAAAACTAATACACATCATGAAAATTGTATGTCTATCCCAATAAACATCATGTATTAAATACACGTCATGTATTTGGATTGCAACTAGGCTCTAGCCCCCTTACATCCTTCCTTCCAAAAGAACAAATGAACCATCCTAAATCATAGTGTTTAGATTTAATCCAAATGATAAACTCAACACAGTTTTCACCAAAATTTGAAGGATTCATACCTCACATGAAAATACAAGATCTTATAGTTTTCCCCCTTAAAGAAACTCATCCTAAAGTTTCCCTTCCAAGTTTAGAAAGGAATCATCTTAGAATAGCTTTTTCCACTAAGCACATACATTGGACTCCTACTCCCAAGTCTCATTAGAAAATCTTTTTTGTTCCTATATCACATGTACCAAAGGGATTGATCTTCCTTGGAGAGCATTTTTTGATCCGGTCCGCCATACGGATAGGATGCTCCTTGAAGGACACATCTACCTCAAACTCAGCCTCATGAGGATGAAAGATATGATATATATTTTAATAGTACTAGAGAAACTTTGAATCATGGAAGCTATTGTGAATAGCCAGATACCCTTGAGGTAACTACAAATGATAGTCTGCTAGGCTGACTATCTCCACAAACTCAAAAATAATAATGAACCAAGGTGAAATATTCCCCTTTAAAATAAACCATCAATTCTCCAGTCTTGTAAAAACATGTAATAACACCCCATCCCCGACCTCAAACTCTAGTGTTTGATGGTGATGATTGGCGTATAACTTTTTCCTAGACTAGATTGTAGCCATTAGCTTCCTTATCAACTGAACCTTCTCTAAATTCTCCTAAAAGAGAGAAGTTCCATGTGAGGCTACCTCACCCGCCTCTAACCATCACAATGGTAAATGGAATATCTAACCATATAAAGTCTCATATGGATCTATTTTTATTGTCACCTTAAATATATTATTGTAGAAAAACATGATAGAAGGTATATGTTTCTCCCAAGAACCTCTAAAACCAAGGATGCATGCTCAGATCATGTCTTCTAGAACTTGTATTAACCATTATGATTTTACCATTGTTCAATGAGTGAAAGGTTGTGCTCAAAGGCACCTGAGTACCTAAGGCCCTCTCTAACCCCAACTAGAACCTCAAAATGAAATGAGCATCCATATTAGAAATGATAATACGAGGGAACCAGTGTAGTTGTACAATCTCATGAACATAATGTCTCTCATTATCATCCACTAAGAAGGTCTCTCTAATATATAAAAAATGATCAACCTTTGTGAACTTAACAATGATCACCCATACATCATCAATGCCTCAAGGAGATCTTGGTAAACCAGTCACAGAATCCATTATGACATCATCCCATTTCCACTTAGGAATAGGAAATTTCTATAAAATAACTATTGGATACTGGTTCTCTACCTTTATCAACTGATAGGTGGAACACTGAGTAACAAAACTAGATAATTCTATTTTCAAACTGGCCCACCAATACTAGCGATAAAAATCATGATACATATTTGAAATACCAGGGTGTACCGACCAAATATAAGTATGAGACACTCACATCAATTCCTTCTGAATTTTTATAGGAACCCAGATGCTTCCATGGATGCAAGGATCTCATCCTCATCCATAAACCAACTGGGTTGTAGTTTATCACCTGAAATACTCTCCTTTTCACCTATTCCCTCAAGGTATGATAACTACCTCGTCTTCACTCTCCCTATAAGTGAAGAGGACACTAATAATGATGTAAGTAAAAACTATATATAATGGACCTAAACCTCCAAATGCATATCATAAAATATGGCCATAAGTTTCCACTCATCATTGGCTTTTCAAACTACATGTGTTTTAATCCTTAGGTTTATAGAATCTGGTACAACATTGCCATTCCCAGGAATAAAGGCAAGATCAAAGTCAAATGACTCTAGGTATTCAACCCGCATTCTATTCCTAATGTACAAGTCATGATATATGAAAATACACCTGAGGATTTTGTGGTCCATAAACACTATAAAATGAACTCTAAGAAAATAATGTCTCTATAAAAGTAAGGAATTAACTATGGCTTCTATATTGAGATCATGTGTCAGGTAATTCTTATCATGTGGTCTTAACTAACGAGACTCGTATTCCAAAACTCAATCATCATGCATTAGAACTACTCCTAGATTGATACTTGATGCATCATAGTAGATTGTGTAGCTTCTTCCTATCTCTAGAAGAATTGGAATTAGAACTGAATTCAATCTCCCCTTCCACTTCTGAAAGGATATCTCACGGGATTTTGACCACTTAAATTTCACACCATTCTTAGTCAGACCCATGAGAGGTGCTATTATGCATGAAAAGTCCTATATAAAGTTCTTGTAATAGAAATCCAACCCCAAGAAACTACATGTATCAAAAATGTTCTTAGGATGATCCTAGGTATCTATTGTACTCACCTTATCTAGGTTAGTAGATACTCCAGACTCTGAAAAAATATGACATAAGAAATTAAACTTATTAATCTAATAGTGGAATTTGATGATCTTAGTATACAAATAGTTATCTCATAGTAAACTTAGAATGATATCAAGATGTTTATCATGTTCATGTTGAGTAAAAGAACACACTAATATATTTTCCATGAATACTACCATGAATGAAAATAGATACGGGTGGAAAAAAATTCCTCAAATCAATGAAAATATAAGGTGCATTCATAAGACTGAATAATGGAGCATGATACTCATAAAGGTCATACCTTATACAAAACATTGTACAAGGTATGTATGAATGTATAACTTGTATACGATGGTAGCATAACCTCAAATAAATATTGTAGAAAACCCTCACTCCTTGTATCTATTCAAAGAGGTCATCTGTACAAGGAAAGTGATATCATTTCTTTATAGTAAGCTAATTAAATATATTTTAATCCACATAAACCCTGAAGATTCCATCTTCATTCTAGGATAAAAGGACCTATGAACCCCAAGTAGAATTATTGGTTCGAATATAACCCTTGTCTTTTAATTACTCTAGTTTTCACTTGATCTCCTACAACTTGTTAGTTGTCATCGTATATAGAAATGGACACTAGTATATCTCCTAGAACCAAATCAATAGAGATCCCCACATATCTCTTAGAAGGTAAACCAAAAAGTTCATTGGGGAAGACATCCCTGAAATGATCTACTATAGGAGGAAAAACATCTTGATGTGGCCCATGATCATCTAGAAAACGGATATAAATTTGGACCAACACTCTGATCAATCCTCGATGCTCTAGTCTATCTCTACTCTTCTTAACATCCCATTCACCATTAGGAATATAAATATCACCCTCTTGTGATTTAAATGACATCATGTGATGATAGAAGTCCACATAGGAATGATAGGGGACCAACTAGTCCATCCTGAGAATGAAATTAAATCCCTTCATATTGAGGATGAAGAGGTCACATAAGAAGAGATAAATACTTACCTCAAGGGGAAATTCCTTACATCAATGTACACTATTCAGTAAAATTCTAAATTGGGTATCAAGATTCATCACACCGCAAGAGTATTGAATATTAAACCCAATTCCTTCCACTATAGTTTTCAAGATAAAATAATATGAAGTGCCCATATCAAAAAGGGTACATATTAGAGTAGATGATACCAATATTGTACCACTAACTATAGGTATACCAACACCCTTATCCTTAGGTATAGTCCATAGTGAATAAATACGACATGGTTCATATCCCTGAGATACTTCATGACTACCCTGAGAAGGTCCTCTCTACTGGTGATGTGTAACTAAATCTTGGATGCCTTGCCCAAGACCACCTTCTCTACATGAATGGATGGTAATACTCCAGCTACCTCCTTAGAGAGGAGATATAGATCCCACTCTTGGAGGAGGAGATGATATAGATCCTCTACCACTATTAAAAGGTGGGAAGGTACTTCAAAACACTAAATATTTCCCCAAAATTCCGCAACCTCATCACTCAATGGGGACTCTAGGACACCAGAGACTATTATGCCATATCTTCCCACACTGTTGAAAACCCATGAGACAGTCAGTGGGTGTAATCTGGATACTCATGTTCCCATGTGAAGTCTTAATGTAACATTTCTAGCTACTAGTTGAATCACTTCTTTATCTTGGTTATGAACCATCTTGGACCACACTATCAGCTTCCCTCGTGTTAAAATCTGTCATAATATCCTGGTTTACTATTTTTTAAATGGTGTTCAATCAAAATACTTTTACCTAAGATCATATAGCGTATGAAATCTCATCCTCAAAATGTCTTGTTTATACAAATGTGTCCCCATTAAGATTCAATGTGAAGTGCTATAGCTTCATGAACCAAGTATAATAGTTCATCACATACATAGTAACCTACTGTCAGTGCATAAATTCTCTATCTTGGTCTACTCTCATCGTATATGGAACGAAATATTCATAGATGAATATTTGAACATCATTACAAGAAATACCCTAATGATGATATTCCTAGGTGATAACATCTCCTCATTTCTTGGTAAAATCTAAATGAATATACATAGATATATTCACACCCATCTTAGGAGGTGTCTCACGGTTCTTGAAGATAGTATGCATGGCCTCCATTCACAACTCTGAGCATGAGGGCCTCCGTCTCTTGAAAACATGGGAGGATGCTACTGTTGAAACTCCCATGTCATCTATACCGTAAAAGGGGAAATCAGCAGAGCTCCTTGAACAGTCATTATAAATCTAAAAAATCCCTCACTAAACTATTAATATTCTCTCATATCAAGTATAAAATATGGTGCCATAGGAGTCACTTTTGGAGGTTAAAATGGTGGCCCAAGTACCACAGCCTCCAAGGCATAGTCATCACCCACCCTCATGGAGAACGACTCAAGGATTTTGTGGTGGTATAGCTCTAAAACAATTCAATAATACTCCTTATAGAAGATTTGATAATGTAATAATCCATAGGTATAAGAATATAATAGGTAAAAATAAATTTTATATAACGTTTAACCCTCTATATTCTCCTAAATCTTGGTATGGGAGACGTGTAGATTATAATAATCATAAGAGATGCCACTTACTACTTAGTACTAAGGTTAGGTTAGGGTTAATTTATTTTCTCTAATTTTGGAGTCATTTTATATAGATTTTCAATTTCAAGTTATAGAGAAAACGCCCATTAATTTAAAATTTACATCCCTATTTAATGGTAACCATTTCATTTTAAGAATTAAATTTGTTTAAGTTTAAAATTATTTATATCACAATTATTCTTAAATGGTTGAATTATATTAATCATCACTTACAATTTATAAATACCCATACACTTTATAAATTATACTATGGTGTCCATTTAATCCCAACCATAATCATGTTCCAACCCATGAAACTAATAGTCTATGAATCAATGTTTCATAATTGACTGCATAAGGTGTTTACAATAATCTATGAAGTAAAAAATTATTAGGTTTATGTGGGAACTTTAAGTATCCAATTGTTATTCTCATTCCCATATAATAAATGTTATCACAATTCTGTACATAACATTTAAGAAACTTATACCAATCATATGAAATAAAAGCATTGAGATGCACTTATATTGCATGATTTAATTCATTACATGTGAATATTTATGTGCCTATAATGATGCATGACCTGAAACATCATTATCGTACTGATACAAGAGTAAAATTGAGTCCTCATTAATAATAATAAACATCAAAAATCATGTTCATCATTGAATGGTGGAATCAAATCAACTATAATAAGAAAAATCAAAAATAGTAGTTCCCATATCTGCTAATTTTTCATTTTCTTCCATAAGTTGGTTAGTTACTCCAAGGAACATGCTCATTACCAAATTCCAATACATCCAGGTATCCTTTATACCATCCCAAAAATAGTAAGGTACAGAAAAGAAACCTATGATGCCAATTTTAACATCCCTACCTAGAAGCCATTATTTGGTGCCCCGACCCAGTTGCTCACATGGCCTCAAGTGAACCACCCTATATGCTAGAGGTTATTAACTAGTATCAAGGGCCTATGGTTGTACAATGGGGAGACTATACCATCCTAATAAGAGTATAATAGAAGTATAAATAATTAATAATTAGTGAAATCATAATATCAACTAACAATGAAAGGTAAATCATCTAGCTAAAATAAATATTCATCAATTGAAACTTCTACCACCACATACAAAATGATGTAATGTCATTTATCTATACACAAAATAATTAGAAAACTTTGAAGTGGGCACACATACATGCAAGTAAATAAAAATAACTAGAAAGACCAAATTACTATCTTTGGATAGCTAAATAAAATCTATCATCGATTAATGGGTGATTTCCCCTATCCCTACCTACATCCATGAAGTATTTTTGGGTACCAAATAGTGTCTTGAATGTGGTGTGAGATATACTCAGTAGGACACCACTAATAGTGTCTAGAAGTGTCCATTCGGTGCATATAATATGTGAGGTGGGTAGATATAAAAATGGTAAAGTAGTAATAAAAATTATAAAGGTTTGTCTCTGGTTCCAAAAGGACACCAGGACGATACTACCTTATTTAGACCATGCTATGAAATCCTATGAACATATTCCATCATGAACATTTATGTATAAGAGTATATGAATGTGTGTTTATATATGTGTGTGTTATATATGTAGTGACATTTATATCCATATGTAAATATAAATATTACTATCTAGGAGCCAATATGTAACTCAGGTGTCCATTTCAAGTCACTAAATTCTCTTAATGTAGTGCTAAGGGATGGCATACCCAAGTATTGTAGATCATAAGGGTATTCATGCCCAAATATCACATGTATAAGGGATTTTATTCTCGAGTATCATGGGTATAAGGGATTCTGTGCTTGTTATTATATATATATAAGGGATGTTATGCCCAATATCACAGGTATAAGGGACCCCATTCTTGGTATCACAATTAAAATGGACATCATGCCCGAGTATCATATGTATAGGGGACTCCATGCTTGGTATCACATGTATAAGGGATACCATGCCTAGTATCACAAGTATAAGAGTCAAACATACTTATCATTTATTAACATTACACTTTAAAATAAGGGAATAACCATTGTTTATGTAAAATAACATGACATTTTCATACCACCCACTTAAATTTTATTCATTATAGTCATCAAATTTAAGAGTCAATCCAAAACCATATAGAATATGGTTTTTTCACTTAATCATGTATGATACCAAGGTCATATTCCATAGACACACTATAACATCCTAAACTAGGAGCCACTGAATGGTGCCTCGAGCTGATGGGTCACATGGCATCAAGCGTGCCTCCCTATACGCAAGAGGCTTCCGACTAGTAGTGTGGGCCTAGGGTTCTTACATGGGGAGACTATACCATCATGTTATAGTATAATGTAGTGGTGTAAAAATAACCAATAAGAGGAAGCATAATAATAATAATCAAGGAAGAATATATACATTTAGAAAACTATAATAATATAGCAGGGAAAAGGTAGTCATATACAATAAGATGATCATGTCATGTCTCTATAAAAAATGGCAGGAAATACATGGCAAAGAGAATATAGTACAATATGTGCATAGAAAGTACCAAAAAGAAAATATCTCTAGGTAGCATCATGATTATATCTTGGTCATGTTTTATTATACTCATATGCACAAACAATTGAGCATAGTAAAGTGAGTGCTTTCCTTGGTCCCTACCATCATCCATGAAGTTTTTTTGTATCCCCAATGGTGGCTCAAACAGGGTGTGAGACAACACTCAGTTGGGCACCCAAAAAAGTTTCTATAACAAGTTTTGTCTGTATATAAACAATGAAGCAGTGTGTGGTATATCATTGTTATAATAGTAATAAAAGTGAAGTGTTAAAAGCAGATTTGATCTTGTCTAGCCAAACATAGCTCCCTATGAAAAATATCAAAGCACCAGTCAACAAGAAATAATTGTAAACATAATAAAGTAAGTGTGATATTGTCTCGTCTAACAACTATAATCAAATTCCAATACTAGGGATAACTGTAAATAATGATAAACAGCCACAACATCTTATGCCATGTAATCAAATTTCAGTCCCAAAAGGGATGGATCCAAGGTATAAATGACCATGGAATCCTTGTCGATTCCATAGACAATCTTAGTGGAAACTCGGTAAATACTTGGGTAGATCCCAAGGAGAATATACATGAAGCATTTCCAAGGATATTCTAGGAAATCCAAATCCAAGGAGTAGAAATATACATGGAATTATAGAGAATCATGATCCAAGAAGTATAAATGATTGTGGAATCCACTACCATAATGAGTACTAATCCATGGAGTAGAAATGTCCATGTAATCCAATGGAATCGGGATACATGTAGTAGAAATTTCAGAACACACTACCATTATCAAGATCCATGGAGTATAAATATCCATGGAATCCTATGGAATCAAGATTTGAGGAGTGGAAATTTAGACATCATCCACTACCATAATCAATAAATTCATCATTTTACATCTCATTTACTAATCATAAATAACACCTGACTTCATCCAACTCACTCCCCATATTCCATTTAAACCCATTTAACTAATTCATTCCACATTTACTATTCATGTAATCACATGGAAATTAGGCATAAAACCTCTCCAATTTATTCATTCAATTATCATTCAATTAAATAAGGTTCCTAATAAAGCGGATGAGTTCACACACACCCAAATGGGTGTTATATCATAGGTAAAATACTAACTACCCCTCATAGGTTGCATGGGTCAAGGTGATTGACCTCCAACTATATAATGGTACTAGTGGGAAACCTAAATTGGTCTAGATCAATTTAAATATGAAATTCATTTAATTTTAGGGGTAATGATGGATGGTCCATCATGAATAACAAGGGGAAAATGTATATAAAACATCAAACTTTAAGTTAAAGGTATATACCACCTACCATATACCCATGGTAGAACACTCCTCTAGTATAGACTCTAAACTCAAGCCAGATTAGAAAAACTAGAAGAATGGAAGAAAACCCAACACAGGTCCAACGAGATGAATGGTGTTTGAATCTATGTCTTGATGGATAATCGGGATCCAAGCCTAGGATTTGAGCTTCAACAGGATATAATATTATCCTATTTTCATTGGAAAAAAAGGTAGAGAATAGGTTTTAGGTTTTAATAAAATTTAATGGAAATGTGTAAATTTTACCTAAAAATAATAAGTCGCATGGTTTAGTCCCATAGAGTCCAACCCATTTTCCAACCATGAACCTTTAACAACCTCAATAGGGAACCTATATGGTTCATGTTCATGGTTTTAGAATACAAGTGAAAACCATGGTGCACACCTTTGCTAAAAACTATAGATCTTCCCACATGGGCATGAAACCCTAGGCACATGGTTTGGGAAAATTGTGCACCCATTTTTTTCTCTCTTCCCAACCACACACGGTAACTCCTATCACTACAGCCTGGGTCTCATAGTTTATAAAACTATATGTCATAGCTTCATTTTCCAAAAACAGGACCTATTTGATCCAAACAAACCCCAAACATCCCCAAAACTCAAATGACCTCATTAGACAACCACATTAGGTCAAACCATGCATTTAAACTGAAATTAAAATATTTTTACCTCATAGAAAACCCCGTGATCATACAATCTTCCCCCCAAAAGCAGTTTTCCCCTAAATTTCCTTTCCAAGGGAGTTCAATAATCTATTGAGAATAACTCCAGCCACTGTGCATGTATGTTGGCCTCTCGCTCCCAATTCTCATCCTTTACATAGTCATGCTGTCATATCACCCACACTAGTGGAACTGAATATCCCCATAGAGCCTTTATGGTCATATAACTATATGAATAGGATGATCCTTGAATGATGCATCTACCTAAAGCTTAACCTCTTCTGAATAAAGAGTATGAGATGGATCTAAGTGATAATGGCGTAGCAGATATACATAGAAAACATCATGCATGGATTGGTACCTCTGAGGAAACTATAACTAATAGGCTACCATCATGAATCTCTCCAAAATCCTGAATAGACTAACATATCATAGTAAAATCTTACCTTATCTTCTAATTAGTATGTTTCCCATCATTGGTGAGACATGACAAAAGTCCTCATACCTGAACTCAAACTCCATATGTCATTAACAGATATCGGTGTAAGATTTCTATCTAGAATGATCCATATCCATTCATTTTCTGATCTATAGGACCTACTCCAATGTCTCTTGTATAAGACATGGTCTGAGTAATTCTACCTCCCTTACCTATAAATATAATTGGGGTGATCAGCATGGCCTATTGTTAAAAACCTCATAAGGATCCATCAATAAAATATCATGAAATTTATTGTTATAGGAAAACTCAACTAGGTGTATATGCCTCTCATAAGAGCCCCAAAATCAAGGATTCAGGCTCTAAGAATATCCTCTAGAACTATATAGTGTTCTCTGATTGGTCATCAATCTAACGATGAAATATCATTCTAACAAACAATTGTGTACCCATATCCCTCTATAGAATTTTCCAAAACTGATATGCAAACCATGCATCCCTATCTGATACAATGGTATGAGGAACCCTGTGAAGGTGAAAATTCTCATAGATATACAATCTCTAAATATTATATATTGATAAGGACTCGC
Source organism: Viscum album (assembly GCA_963277665.1). NCBI lineage: Eukaryota > Viridiplantae > Streptophyta > Magnoliopsida > Santalales > Viscaceae > Viscum > Viscum album. The sequence goes on along the minus strand of OY728141.1, from coordinate 1,684,486,412 downwards.
TTAAGGGTAAGAAATGGGTGACATTCATGAACCTATCCATGGAAACCCACACATCATCACTACCTCAAGGAAACCTCGGTAACACTGTCATGATATCCATTACAAAATCATCCCATTTTCACTCCAGAATGAATAACTAGTGTTAAAGAACATATGGTCACTGGTGTTCCACCTTCACCTACTAATAGGTGCAACACCTTGTGAGAAACCCAAATACCTCTCATTTAATTCCCAACCACTAATTTGAATGCAAAATTCATCAAACATATTGTTGATTCTGGGATGTATATTCCAAGATAAGGTGTAAAACTCCCACATCAGATCCTCATGTATGCCCATTGGAATGAAAATGTATCCATTAATATGTAGAATTTCATCATTTACCATGATCTAATCATGAGGTGATTCTTCACTATCCACACTCTCTCATAGGACTAGTCCCTTAGAATCTAATAGCTATCTCATCCTCCCCCTATCCAGATGAGTTGAAGTCACCACTATGGATGAGATAAAAGTCTTCCCATGACCATATTTCACCTCCAATTGTATCTTTGAATACAAGTCTATAATATTCCACTTGTTATTGGCCTCTTGAACTTTCTATATATGAGTCTTCCTACTCTCTGCATTAGAAACTGCATTGGATTTTCAGGGGAAATAGTCAATATTGAAGTCAAATGACTATAGGTACTCCACCCAACTCCATTGCCTAAGGTTCATTTCATGCTAGATAAATATATACTTGAGGTTTTTTAGGTACTTGTACACCACAAAATGCTCTCCTAGTAAATTATTTCTCCAACAGTGCAAGGCGTGTACAACAGTGGCTAACTCGAGATCTTTTGTTTGGTAGTTCCTCTTGTGTGGTCTCAACTGATGAGTCTCGTATTCCATGAATCACTCCTTCTATATCAAAATTGTTCCTATCCTAATACCTAATGAATATTAATACACAATGTATTATCTACCTAATAATGGAATAATCAGGACCAATGCTGAATTTGGCCTCCCTTTCATATCTTGGAAGGTTATCTCATAGGTATCTAACCACACAAACTTCACACTCTTCTTATTCGAGCTTGTAAGAGGTGATTCTAATCATGATAAGTCTTGTATGAAACACATGTAGTATCCATAAATCCCCAAGAAACTTCATATCTCAAATATGTTCTTGGGATACTCCCATGAAACTATATCTCTTGCCTAATCTATGTCAACTGATACTCTTGTCTTTGAGGTAATATGATCAAAGAAGTGAATGTTATCCATCCAAAAGTGGAAATTTGTGATTGAAGCATATAACTAACTGTATCTCAGTGTATCCAATTTGATATCAATATTTCTGGCATGGTCATGTTTATTGTGAGAATATCTCAAGATATCATCCATTAATACCACCACAAATGAATCCAAATAAGTATGGAAAACTTGGTTCATCAATCCCAGAAAAATTAATGGTGCATTCGATTCTAAGAATATACCAATTCATTTCATATTTATCATTCAGGTAATCATATAGAAAAGAGGGAAATAACTTCTCCTAATTATTCATTAAATTTTCATTCAATTAATTAAAGCTCCTAATAAAGTTGGTGAGATCACACACACCCAATATGATGGTATATCATAGGTAATATACATAACTACACCGGAAATGTTGCATGGGTTGAGTTAATTGGCCTCAAATGATATAAAGTTTCTAGTGGGAAACCTAAAAACGTCCCAAAAATTTTAAACAATACATTCATTTCATTTTAGGGGAAACGTTAGAAGGTTCATCATGTAAAAAAATAGTAACAAGTTATGTATAACACCAAAAATTAAGGTAAAGGTATAGACCACCTACCATAAACCCATGGTAGAACACTCATCTAGCATCAACTCTTTACTTGGGTCATATTTGAAGAAAATGGTAGAATGGATGAAAACACAGTGTGGATCCAATGAGATGAATGGTGTTTAAATAGGATTCAAGATTTAGAATCAGGAGACAAGACAAGTATTTCAGTTTCAGTGGTAGAAAAACCTCTCTTATTTCAACTAGAAATAAAGGAAGAGAATGGGTTTTAGGTTTTATGAAAATTATAGGGACAACTGGACATTTTACCAAAAAAATAATAGGTCGCATGGTTCAGTCACATAATTGGCCAAACTGTGTGCCAATTGTGGGTCCTTCACTTCCTCAATAGGGAACCTGTATGGTTTAGGCACAAGGTTTGGAAAACTATGCACAAACCATGCTGCACACACATTTTCAAAGAACTACAGATCTTCATGCATGGGTGTACCACCTTGGGAATATGGTTAGGGAAAACTATGGGCCCTTTTCAAGTCTCTAACAAACCCTACGTGGTTACTCTTAACTGTGTATCTTGGGTCACACAGTTTCTACTAACCATTCTTCCCATCTAACTTTTCCAAAAATCGAGTCTTCGGGCTCTTAACAAGCCTCATACATCCTTGAAACTCTTTCGAACTCATTATCCATTCACATTAGATCAAAACCATGTATTTAAATTGAGATTAAAAGATCTATACCTCATAGGAAAACTCAATACCTTACACACACCTCAAGGGGTGGAAATAATCAATGAGGACCAATCCCAACAATAATAATGTGATGTTGGGTCATTTATATCAAAGTTACGAAATTAAAAAATATGTGTATTTTTATATAAATGAATAGAAGTTTTGTCATGCAGCATCACAACCCAAAATATAAAACTGAAATACATAAAGTATAATTACTAGAAATCCTAAATTTAAGTCAGTAGTAGAGAAATCATCCATTTTTAGTTCTTGGTTTGGATTAATTCGAAATAAAATAGAAAATAGACCAACACTGTGAAAATAGGGCATAGTATCTCACAAAAAATGACTCTATCAATAGTAAGAATAATGATAAATGTACCCAAGGTAATGGAGAGCTTACCAGTGGTGATCCAATGTGATAGACGGAACTTGAATTTGAATCTATATGGAGAATGAATCACAAACAGTAGCTTTCAAATTAGAGGCACTCCAAAGGGAGAAGCTCATACGGCAGCTCCCTACTAGAGAAATAGGAGGGTATTCCTTCAAAATAAGAGTCCCTAACTCCTTTTATCAAAAAATACCAAAAATAATTTACATGAAATGTAATATTTACATGTTTTTTAGTGTTTAGGATTTTCCCTCATTAGAAAACCAATACACTTCATGAAAATTGTTTAGTCATTCTAGTACACATCGTGTATTGGGCCTACAACTAGGCTCCATACCCCTGCAGTCTTCCTTCCAAAACCAAAAATGACCCACCCAAATGTATAGTTTCTAGGTTTAATCCAAAATACAACATCAACAAGGGTTTAACAAAACTTTACAGGATTCATACCTCACATGAAAATATGGGATCATACAATTCGTGTCCTTTAAAGAATCTTGCGACATGAGAACACTACCAGTAAAATAACTCATCGGAAAACTCATGATGTGTTAATATGAATATTAAGTAAGTAAATAGGAATTAGAATAAACAAATGATTATTTTGTATGATTCATGACTTATGACATAAATCTAAAGAAGAATATTAAAACTAGAAGTTCAAGTGATGAAAAATCACCTTTAGATAGTGATGAATAAATGGATAATTTATCCAATGTTTTAGGAAGTTCATTAAAAAGGATTTGAAAAACACTAGGAGTACCTCTAAGGATATATCAAGTTTATAAAAATTGATAAAATAAGAGAGAAATGATAAGGATAGTATGTGTTTTATAACAAACACATCTCAGGTATTAGATTTTCCTCTTAAATCTCTTGTACATATTTATATTTTTTATCAAACTAAAAATAATGATAAAAATATGTCCAGTGATGAATTATATGAATTTTATAAGATAACGGTATAAATATTTAATGAATTAATGGATAAAGATAAAATTTTAAAGAAGCATCAAACTATGTCTACTCAATTTAAAACTAATCTTACAATGGAAAGGGATAAAATGCTCAAATTCTAAAGAGAAATAATGAGATGAAATTATCTAACGATAAATCGAATAATTATATAGAGATGTTCACTAATGGTTGAAAAACTCTAACCTAGACTCTTGGTAAACAAACAAGTCTTAAATATACTATAGGAATATGTTACCAACCTGGACAAAAAAATATATATAAGAACAAAATTTTCCCTAGTTATAAATCTATTTTCTCTTCTAATAGTTCGTATTCTATTGGTTCTAATGAAGTATTTATTTATGAAATTATAAGGGATTCATATATAAAACAATTAAAATAGTTATGTATTCCTAAATATCTTATTACAATCGTCTATGGACCAAAGAAAATATGGGTACCAAAATCATTTTTTGTTTAAATATTTTTTTTAGGAAACCTACTTAAAAAGTTATAGAAATAAATTATGGTATCTAAGGAGAGTATTTTCCATACATATGAATATTTAATACTCATTAATTAAGAATATAGTTAAATTTGATGGTGGACATGTCACTTTTGGTGACAATGCCAAAGGAAAAATTATTATACGAGGTCAAATCGGTAACTCTAGTACAATTTTAATTTCCATAGTTTTATTTGTTTGTAGATTAAAATATAATATACTTATAATTTTACAATTTTTTGATGATTGATACATGTTATGTTTTAAAACAATGCTTTTTTAGTATTTGATGCCAATATTTCTTTAGTTTTCCTTGATATGTGAAATTAAAATTTTAAGGCTATTAATTTGAATTATTTGTTTCATCGACATGTTTCAAGTTTAAGTGAATATACAAAAGAATCTTGGACATGAAAAGGATAATATTCCATTGAAATATACACTCTCTTATAAATATTACTTGGAAGGGATTAGTAAATCTTCTTCCTTGAATATAATGTTTTTAATCCCTGTCAAAAGAGAAATAATTATAAAAGTTATTTCAAACCAAAAAAATAAGTTTCAACTTCTCAACCTTAAAGTCAGTTCACATGTATTTTCTTGGACCTTATAGATTTTATTATTTAGCAATAAAAATTATTCTTATGTTATAGTAGATAATTATTCAAGATATACATGTTTTTTTCCTTTATTATAAAATTAAATCTCATTCACATTTATCTAAATTTTCTAGGTCTATAGAAAATCTTAGTGGACTTAGAATAAAGATCTTAAAAAGTGATCATATCCATGAGTTTAAAAATAAATAGTTTGAATCTTTATGTTAAAAACATGAATATAATCATAAATTTTTTACACCTAGGATCCCACGACATAATGGTGTAGTAGAGAGTAGAAATAGAACACTTCAAGAGATTGTCTGGACCATGCCCAGTGAGTATGATTTACTTGTTTATTTTTTTATGGAATTTAGGAACACATATTTCTATATAATTAATATAATTCTAGTTATACCTATTTTAAAGAAGACAAATTATTAATTAAAGAATGGTAGAAATAAAAATGTAAAATACATTAGAATTATTTATTGTAAATCCTTTTACTCAGCACAAAAAAGAAGTTATATGGGTTTTCTTCCAAAAGTGATGAAGGAATTCTCCTTGGATATCATATAAACAGTAAATCATATTGGGTATTTAATGAAAGGACAAATATTGTGGTATAATCTATACATGTCAAGTTTGATTAAAAAGATCCAAATGAGCCTAAGAACTTTTAATTAAATTTTTAGTATGATCTTTACAATCTTGATATTAATGCTAAACCTTGGTACATTTAGCTATATATCTTGTAGAGAAATATCCCAGTTCTAATGAATATACTAAAACCAAACATGTTGATGAAAATGGGGTTTCAAACACTTCTATTCCTAGAGATGTTAGGAATCATAGATGTCATCCCTTAGATGTAGTTGTAGGTAACCTAGATAAAAGAAATTTAAATAGTGCATCTCTTAGAAATCAGGTTGAATATCTAGCTTTCTTTTCATAGATTGATCCTAAGAACAAGAATGAATCAATTAATGATGAATTATGGGTAATGGAAATGCAACAAGAGTTAAATCAGATCAAAATAAATATAGTACGGAAACTATTTGACACACCCAATGACTACCTAACTATTGGCACTAAATGGTTGTTTAGAAAAAAGGTTGATGATTTAGGTAGAATAGTTAAAAATAAATAAATATTGGTTGCATAAGGATATAGTCATGAACTAGGAATTGACTATGAGAAAATATTTTTTCCAATAGCTAAACTTGAATCCATCAGAATGTTTATTTCTTATGCAGCACATTTAAATTTCAAACTATTTCAAATGGATGTCAATAGTGCTTTCTTAAATGGTAATATAGTTAAAAAAAATTAATTGAACAAACCCCTATATTTCATAAAAATCATTTTCCAAAACATGTTTTTAAATTTATAAAAACATTATGTGGTTTGAAATAATCTCATAGATCTCCGTATGATAGGCTCAACTTATTTTTTATTATATAATGTTTTACTAAAGGAATAGTTTTCCCTAAATTATTTATTAAAATAATTTCAAATTATGTTTTAATTATATAAATTTATATTGATTCAAATATCTTTGTATGTTAAATATATTCTTTGTGTACTAGATTTTAAAAAAATTATGCAATTTGAATTAAAAATGAGTTTAATGGGTGAACTTAATTTCATTCTCGGTTTTAGATTTTTTAAAATAAATATGGAGTAGTTTTAAATCAAATAAAGTACAGTAATGACATTTTAAAACATTTTTTATGGATAGTACTAATGGTAGTGATACTCCCATGAGTACTAGTTTTAAATTGTCTTTTGATGAGACTAGGAAAATAGTTTACCAAACCAATTATAGATATATGATTGTAATTTTATTGTACTTAACTACTAACTAGATTGATATAATGTTTAGTGTGTGTATGTGTTCCTGGTTTCAAGAAAATCCAACAGTCTTATTTACTTTATTTTAAATGAATTTTAAAATAAATCAAAGGTATAACCAACTTAAGAATATTCTATTCTAGAGGAAAATAATTTGACATATTTAGTTATTGAGGTGATAACTTTGGTGGTTATAAATTAGATAGAAAAATACATCTAGAACATTTCATCTTTTAGGAAGGTTTCTAGTTTCATGGTGTAGTAAAAAGTAGAAATCTGTTTCATTATCCACTACTAAAGTTGAATACATAGCATTAGGTAGTTTTTGTGCCTAGATTTTATGGATAAAACACACATTACTAGAATATTTGCATTAATTTCAACATGTACCTATTAAATATGATAAAAAAATTTCTATCAACATTTGAAATAATCTTTTATCTAGTTAAAGAACCAAACACATTGATATAATACAACAATTTTTGATAAAACATTTTCAAAATGGTGATGTGACTCTTGAGTTCATAAGTATTAAACATAATCTTGCTAACATATTCAAAAAGTCATTGAATTTTGGTAGAATAAGTTATATCATACATGAACTTGGAATGATTGGTTTTGGTTAGTATTGTATTCTTAAAAATTATTTTGGTTCTAGTAGAGAATGATTCCATGACCAGTACTACCATTGGTATCAATTGTGAGGATCAACCGTTATTCATACTATCATTGGTATCAACCATGAGGATCAGTTGTTAGTCATAATACCATTGATATTCACCATGGGTATTGACCATTAATATTTCTATCATTGGGATATACCATTAGTTATATAGACACCCTATCCTTTTACACATATTATTAAATGATTTTAAGCATAATTATATGTTAAATACAAACCAAGGATCATGAATTCTAGGGTCTTTGGAAAATCAGGAACATAAAATTTAAAAAAATGGAACTATAATAAAACATATCTTTATTATTATTCTATAATGAAATACTAACATCATTTGAGCTCCTACATCTACATAGGATAACTTGTGGAATACATAGACAAAAGGGAGGAGCTAAAAACCCAGGATGGGAATAATCATTGGAATAAAGCATTGCAAATGGGTTATAAGTCATAATATGGAATAAAAGGGCATAAAACATGAATAAACATATAGAAGAATAATATATAGAACATGGGATTATTTGATCATGAAAACAAAGGAATGTGAAAATAACATATAACATGTCATAAACATGAGTCAAGGGTAACTGCAAAGACTATATCACATGGTCAATAGAATCTCATAATGGAAAAGGTTTAATCTCTCATCCCATAAATGATGTCTCATGAGACTAAACATTATCCAATGCATTGGATCACTATCTGAGTATTCCCAATATAACATATTTAAGCATATGTGTGACACAAGATGTATCAAACATAAGGGATAAACATAATGGTTACCCATGGGAAGAAATGGGTATCATAATTAGGTAATAAGGCATAAACAAAGGGTGTATCGTAATGGTATCAATGAAAGAAGGGATTAAATAATTTCTGGACAATAATAATAGATCATAAATAATGATTTAAAACTGAAATTAATACATGAAAATAGTGTTTTAAAAACTTTAGAAAGGAGACACTTTAGTGTAGTTTAAGGGAAAATATTAAAAAATCTTTAAAGAGGACAAAGGCATAATTTTCTATATAAAACTAGAAATGAACTAAGATATGTTTTCATGATAAAAATAGTTACTTTATAAAAATAATGGTGGTTTAGAATATTTTAGGGGGAGCACATGAAAATGGGTAAGAAATTAGTAAGTTCCCTTTAATTGGGCTTGCATATCAGGGGGAATTGAGAACGAAACATTTTTTAACATATCTCCACATCAAGGAATGATGAATTAGTCTAGATACATAATTTTGGAAAATATAAAATTAATATATAATAATTATAAGAATGATTAATAAATTCATCTATGTAAAGAGAGAGAAAACATAACCCAATAGTAAATTAGGGGGTTTAGAGATATCCCTAACATTATGTACTGATGTCTTATGAACTTGCACGCAAATTCTAGGATAATCAAACAATATTAATTGATAATTTAATTCAAAACATATTAAACATATATTTTAATTATTATAATTTAATTAAGTTTATTCATGTGAATTTAGATGAGTTATAATGTTTAATTTCATTGTTCTGGGAGTGTTCGTTTCATGATTTTACGATCGGTTCCCTTGAGTATAATTATGGAAATTCTAGTAAAATAGACGAAAAACTGCAAAACTGTAATGAAATGGTATTAATATAATTCCAAAATATAAAATGGTATCATATATCATTTTTTATGATACGAGGATGATTTATTTTATCTAATGTTAATGATAAATGTTATGTTTATTTTGGCGGTATTTTGATCATCACAGACTTTTTTTGTTTTATTATTTAATATTATGCATATATTAGTTCTAGAACATGAAAAAGGTTATAATAAAAAAAATAAGTATTTTTTAAACAATATACTAGTTTTATGACCATCCCTTAATGCAGTAATGAAAATGAAAAATCATTATCCACGAAGTTGGTGAATCGACATATCACGGATGATGTTTTCGTTATTAAGATAAAGGGGGGGGAGAAGAGATTTGATGATGGATATTACATAAAAACAATAAAATCCTAGTATATATATGATACTGGAGTTATTAGTATATTTTGGATAGGGGAGGTGAGGATAAGGTAGATGAAATAAGAAATTTAAAAGAGAAGGAATGAGGATTTTACCTCTTAAATATCGTCTCCTTGAGAACCTCCTTATGGAACTTGGGCTTCATCTTATGTTGAGGAAAAAAGGTCTTCAAGATAGGGAAGAGGTTTGGGAAGAGAATTAGGAATAATTTAGATAATATACAAGGTTTTGGAGGTGTGTGGGGAATGGAGGTTGAGGAGTGGTATTTATAGTGGGAGGAGAGGGGTATTTTTTATGATTTTATTCTTTTGTTTATCATTTTTGTTCAAGACTATCAATAGTGTTGATTAACATCACTAAATACAGTAATTATAGAATTTGAGTTTTATATTATTATCACTTATATCATCCACGACTCAACCATGACTCAAAAATTCATGTAATAGATTATAATGTCAAATACCGTAAATTATTGTATTTCACTATTCACAAAAAATTCAACTTTTTTAGTGAAATCAAAAAAATTCATCCAAACAATTTTTCAACGTGTAAATTTAAAAAATAGAATCCATTTTATGAAAATAAATTTATACACATGATAAATTTAATTTCTAAATAAAATCATCATTTATTCGAAAAATACCAATTTTAATATTATGACTAATTTTATAATTATAATAAAACAAAAAAAATTATTTAATTATTCAAAAAAATTCCAACACTTAATTTATTATTTTAAAAAAAATATTTACTTATTCCATGATATAAATATATTATATTTTCATTTATAATATATATAAATTTTATTTATAATTTCATAGTCAATGTTAGCATTATAAAATCTATATTACTATTCCTAAGGATTAGATTACTATTTTTATGGTCATGTTACAATTCCAATGGTCATATTTCTAATGGTCATAAGGGTTTACTACTTCCTATAAATACCTATTATTCAGTCACTTCTATTTTCTTCCAATTTTATATAAGCTTTAATATTTTAAATTAATATTATATTATTAACATTATTTTTTATATCTACAACTTTGTTCAGGACTGTGGTCAATCTATTGGATTGAGAATATCCAAATTTTTCTATTCTTATTATCTTATTTTCTATTTGTTATCCCACTATAATATTTGGAATTTTTATTGGTTTATTTTCTAGCTAATTTTTCATTCTTCATTTATAAGAATAATATTTTTGTTGGGTTCTTTATGTGATTTATGTGCTTTATACAACATTACATAATTATGAGAAGGGAAGTTTCATTAATAAAATTCTATGTCATCACATGTTATGCTACTATGTTGATATACCATTACATAGTATCGTTACATGCTATTGTGATAGGTACATGTGCATACTACCATTCAGATTCTACCATTACCTATTACCATGATAACCAACCATGATAATGTGTCGCTAAGACCTACCATTCCTATTATCCATTGTTAAAAAATTTATCGGGTTTATTTATTTTTATTATTAATATTTATTTTTACCATTTTAAATCCCAAAATGATAGATTCTACTAAAAATAAGAATCTGATAACCCTCTCTCATGCACCTCTTTTAAATCACTTCTTCTTCTTTCTCTCACAAACTACAACCTTTCATCTCTTTCTTTCTTTATCCCTCAAACTAGTATGAAAATGGTGAGAGTCAAGTGCTTTGTTGTGTCACCTAATGAATTTTGTACCTTGAAGAAAGTTAGAAGTGAATTGAGACAACATATTGTGGAACTAAATAACCCTTGACTAATGTCTCAATATATTATAGCATATGAGAAAATATATTTCTCATGTTTGATTTCAAGCAAGTCGTTGGGGTGGAATGTGATTCAGGACTAGGGATAGGATAGATGGTTCTTGAGGAATAATCGACCATTCTTCCCTATATTGGTTCATGAGTTTTTTCAATTTGTATAGGTTCTAAGAAAATAAGGTTGTTATCAATAATATTATTGATGGTAAGGATCTCATATTTTATTTTAAATACTGGTCCATATTATTGAATATAACACAAAAAGGCATTTGTGATAACTATCAAGGATCTTTTCTAATTATCTAAGATAACATTGTGATTGAGGAAGTGCTAATGGAGATGACTGGGAATGCTACTGTGAAAAGGCCTATGTAAGTAGAGATCAATAGTGAATGGATGTCCCTATTCAAGTTTATACAACACGTGTTATGTCCCAATAAGTGATAATTAAACATAATGAGGTATCCAGATTTCTTTTTCTTATTTCTTATAAAAAGAGTAGATAAGATTTATTTTTGTAGATATTTGATAGTCTGTATGATATAGTTGAGAAATCCATATTCTAGGTAAAATTATTTTCCCTACCCCTATCTTATATCTTCCATGATATAATATAGAGGTTTAGTGCATGAAGGGAGAGATAAAGTAAAAAAATTGGGGTGGTTTCTTTCTATATTGGGTGAGAGGAAAGAGTATGGGGCTTAATTGGAACCCTTGGATAAAGAAATAGGTGGATGATAATGATAAAATATATGATAATTTTAACCTAGTACGGTATCCTATAAGACCTAGAGACATGGATAAGACTATCTTAAAGCCATACGAGTTTTTTGTGTATTTATATGATGAGGAAATCAAGGATAAGGTTGCAGTAGAAGATGAGGAAAAGAAAACCAAGCTAGATGTTAGGAATAAGTATCATAATATGGTTTAATGGAAGTGGTATGTTACACCCTTATCAGACTAATAATAAGTCCAACTAATATTATTTTGGTGATTGGTAAGGTAAATATCCTTCTACTTCATCTTGTTAAGACTCTTGTGATAATATTGACATAGCTACCTCTGATAGAGATGAGGATGGAGCACTAACTTAGTGGGATAAATCCCTAGGATATTATCATCTTGGATTGGAGTATTCATGGTTAGATTATGATGATGATGATGATGATGATGATTATCATGATTATGATGATGATGATGATGATGATGATCGGGGAAGTCCACCAGATCATGGTGGACCTACCATTTCAGTTGAGGAGAGGGATCCTAAGGGATCTTTAGTAGATAGGATTGATGACACATGGTTGTTAGTGGTTTTTTGGATCCTATTATGTATACTAGACCAGAGATTACTCATATTCCCATCCAAGAGAGGACTCCTCCTCCACAACCTTTCCTCCTCTTACTTCTAGTTATGTGACGAGAGATAATATGAATCCCTTTAAGGAAGAGTTTTTATTTTATCATAGTGGGATTCTTAGGTATTCTACATTTCAATGGACCAAACTCAGTAAAGAGGATGGAAGTTTTTTTGTCACTCGGGTTATATCTCACATTTATCCTAAGATATTCTTAAATATGTAAAGTCTTTAGATAGAGAATAAAGGGTTACCATAGTATATGGAATCAATTTAGATTACTATGGAGGATATCAGTTCTATATTTACAAGGAGGGAGATATATCTTTTGGCGAGGCTAGATATTTTCTCTACACCTATAGTATCTTCTTCTAAAGCTCCACCTCCTCCTACTCCTACTTCAATGGATACTACTTTTATTATATCTATAATTCAAGAGGAGATTCATTCTTTGATGGATGGTTTATCATCTTCTCAAAAGGATGAGATTTTTGAGATCAAATCACATGGTGAGCATATTTATAATTAGGTTGGAGAATTGTTAAATGAGTCTGGGAGTAGTAGAGATAGTATCACTAAAGATATTAAATACTACCTTTCAAGGATTTGTTAAAATAATAATCTCAATTCTCATTTTAAATTCTTGGATGAGAATTTAAGGATGCCTCCTATGAATAGGGAATTCAAGGAGTAGGTGACTCAGCTGAAGACCTTCGACCCTATGCCCATACTTTTCATGGAAGAGACGGATGATTTTTACAATGCGTTGGATCATGGGGGTCAAGTTATCACTCGACTTTTTGAATTGATGGAACCCTTTTTATACCCCAAGGGGACACTAATTGTAGCACTTACAAGCATAGATCTAACTGGATACATTTATTCACCCATTTATACCCATATATAAACTACATATATTGTATTTAGTCTATTTGGACTTACTCATGTTGAGGCTATGAGGGAGCTCAGGACCGTTGCATCTTCTATTGTCTTTTAGCCACCTACACCTCCAAATCCTCTTGCATCTCTTGTTATTGATGGAAAAGGGAAGGATCCATTGGATCCTTCTTCTAGTTGAACTGTAGAGGAGTCGTTAGACTCTAATTTGGGTTCTGATTGGGTTTGTCTTATAATCCTTTTTTTGGTTTAATATGTTGACTTTATTATAATTATAATCCTTTTTTATACTTATTTGTGTATTTTCTTTAATTTACTCTTCTATTTAGCTTTCTGATAATCCCAAATGGGGGGTATTGAATAGAATTTAATATGACAAATTATATGGAACATCACATATGAATACTTGTATGGAATGAATGGATAACTAGGTGCATCACATATATACTTGAAATTTTAAGCTGTATATTTTTCAAAATTTAATAGTTATCTATTAATGATTTAATTATATAGTAACAAATTCCATGATTTGTGATCATTAAAAAGGAGTATATTGTTGAGAAACCACTTATTTTAATGATCATAATTCATTTTTATGTTTCTAAGGAATTCAATATTTTATGATAGTAAGGTATTTTATATATAAATTGTCTAAAGTGAACAATTATATATTTACCATTAGTCATAATGAGCAACAATTAGTTCAAGTAGCTACCACTAGTTCAATCCTACGACCACCAAGAGCTACCATAAGGTTTTTCTACCTTAATGTGGAGTTATAGATACTACTTGATCAATGTTACTATAAGTACATCTCTCCTACCACCAGTAAAATGGATCAACTATCAAGAACTGCAACCATTGCATAATACCTCCACCAACTAATCTACCATTGGAAGGATCTTATACCAATATGTGTTACCATGACTATCAGATGGTCATATCATCAATCTCTCCTACTTCTATGAGATTATACTATTGCTCCATGTTACCACTAGTTCAATGGTGCTACCACTGGATGGAGCTTCCATCATGTCAAATCTACCACTATCATTAGATGGATCTACCATTGGTAAAGATATTGCAAGAGTGTTATCGTAACTATCTAGAATTAATTTCAAAATTAATTTTACAATGACTATTTTATGAATTTAATGATATATAGAATCATGTGGATTTATAAATTATTATTATTAAACAACTCAACTATTTTCTTAAATAAAAAGTCATGATTTTCTAGATTTTTTTATTAGCATGAGGATCCTGAGTATTCTAATGTTATCCTGTAATGGATAATTGGAACCAGGGGGATATAAATTTATATTATCCTTAATCATGCACGTATATGACTAAGAATGTAATTCATGAACAATAGAATCATATAATCTCACACACATGAAGGAAGATAAATAAAAAGAGATAAAACTAGTTAGAGGAACTCAGGAAAATCATATACTGAACTCAGAATCTTTTTCATACTTCTATGGCCCCCTAAATCAATGAATCTTCTATGAAACTTATTCGATCTCCTTATAAAGAAAAATCCAAGGACTCCAGAATAAATTAAGTTACTTTTATTGCATATTATATTATATTCTTAATACAAAACTCCTTATCTTCCTATTTATAATTTACATTCAAGTTGTGTTTTTTATTTACCTTTTATGTTGTAAAACACAATCACATATGCTAAAATAGAGAGTGTTTGACACTCTCTCTCTATTTTATTCATTTATATTCCCATAAAAACTATGGAAGATTTTTTGTGTGACCTGTGATTGTTTTTATCCCAATCATAACTATAAAAGAGTATTTCTTCCAGGATAGCCTTGTGACCTGTTGTTTGTAAAACACAATCCAAGTTGTGGATCAATTTATTTTTTAATAAATTGATTAGAAGTGGTGGTTACTTAGTGGATGGGATTTAGTCTCATCTTGAGACTAAAACAATTGTTAAAATTCCATTTCACTTTATCTATTTGTTGTCTTTTTTTAGAACAAACTTGTTTCTAGTGTAATTTATTAAATAGAACATTACTCTGATAGTTAACTGAAATTAGTGTTTTATATACTATATTTGATATGAGTAGATAAGATTAAAATTATAAATTATTTTAGAAATTATTTTAATTGAGTTTTTATTGAGATTTTGATAATACCTTCAAAATATAAAATTATATAATTCTTCAGGTTTTTTAACAATTTTATTTTATAAAATTGGTGGATTTATGTTTTGAAATTATTTTTAAATTGAATTTTTTTAGAAACTCAATTCACCCCCCCCCTTTTGAGTTGTCCACTATGTCTAAAAACATCTTTAACCATCTTAGGATTAACTTAAATACCATTTTTGGAGACAAAATGTCCCAAGAACATCACTTCCTAAATCCAAAAAATAAATTTCCAAATATTTTTATAAATTTGATAATTTCTCAAGGTTTATAGAACTTATCTCAAATAATGCATAGGGTTATCCTTGATAAGAGAGTAAACTAGTATCTCATCCATAAATAAAACCGCAAACAAGTCATGGTACTTGTTCAATATCATGTTCATAAAAGACATAAAAAACTATAGGAACATTGTTTTGACCAAATGGAATAATGAGATACTCGTAATTAGAATACCAAATCATGAATCTTTGTTTAAAAGTCATATTATTTTATTCTCAATTGGTGATTACAAGATCAATGATAAATCTTTTAAAAACTCATTTACCATTTAAACTAGTTTAATATATCATCATTCTATAGATATAGATACTTTTTCTTCACTGAAACTCAATTGATTTACTGGTAATCAATAAAAAGGAAAAGTTTCCCATTATCTTTATTCGTAATGAGAACATGTTCCACCCAACATGACACACTCGATTTTATGAAAACATTATCTATTAGACCATTCAAATATGATTTTTACTTCTTAAACTTAACTGGTTCCATATGGTAAGAAAGAATAGAAACTGGTTGAGTACTTGGTACTAAATCCATAGAAAACTCCATCTATATTACTGGCTGTAATCTAGATAAATCAGAAGGACAAAAAATTGGTAAACTTAAAGACAAATAAAGGGAGATATTCACTCAATGATTCTCAATCCAATTCAAAAGAAAACACTGATATTACCTTGCCCAAATTCAGAAAAGGAGGTCCAGATCTACAGTACCTTAGTTCCCATTATCCCTGAAAGACACAAAACACCCCATTAGGCATAGTAATAGAGAATCATCGAAGATAATTGTCAATTTGGGACATATGATAAATCATCCAATTCATATTTAAAATTATTTCAAGTGGTTTCAAGTCAAGAACCATGAAACTCTAACTAAGCTCAATATCTGATAAATATAAAACACAAGTTGGAAACTAAACTCTTTGTTCTGAGGGGAATAGTAATATCCATCACATAAAATAAATGATTCATAGGAATATTCTGAAAATTCAATACATGATTCAATATAAATTATTGAGATACACCAGTGTCAAACAAAATAGTCCCTAAAGATAAAGCTATAGTGATGGTGCCTCTCATGGTCAACAGACCCACATCAGCTTCCTCTGGAGACTCTTACACTATGTGAAGAAGCTTCTTTCTAGATGGCTTTGGCTGGAACACCTTTTTTCTTAAAGAGAATAATTTCACTATAGTACATTTTTGTGTTGATGAGCCTATTCCGCTGCATGAAGTAGAAAAAAATTGTATAACTCCTATAGGTGGCCTGAGTGATTTCATGAACTACAGTTCTTGGGTGCCTCATTTCAAACCTGATTCAAATTCCCATCCTTTACACACTGAAATTAGGTCAAAGGGATTGTTCTAGGAACTATATGAGTTCTACATGACTCCTACTATATAGAACCACTTATAGGATCATCACGCATTCACTTTCCATTAAAGGAACTCACAAAACTACAACTGGGAAAAAATGGAACTCCTATCAACCATAGCTTACCTGTAATGACAAGAATGACCATCAATACTTTATCCATCACATCAATGTTAAAACAAGCTTAAACAATAAATCTTGTTATTGGGTGTTAGTTAAGTGACCCATCTCAAACCATCGATCCCACTTCTTCCCATTGGATATTACCTCAGGTATGACCAGAAAAAGCTAAGCAAAATGGTTCGTATACTATGTCACAGTCATTTCACCCTACTTGATGTTGAGAAACTCTATGGACTTAAACAATACCATTGACTCTAGATATAAATAATCAGTGAAAATAACTATAAATAATTTACACCACAATCCCTCATTCTTATTCACTATCACTATTGAATCCCACCATCTCTTTCAAGGTCCCTCGAGCTTGAAAGTAGTGCATTTCACTTTAATTGAATTAAGAATTTCCAAGAACATAAAAAGTAAATAAATATTTATAAACCAATCCTCATACTATTGAGGATCATTAAATCCTTGTAAATATAGTGTTTTTTAACAATGAATATCTTTAGCATGATATCTAGACTCTTGCCTTTAAGTTTACACTACGAGAGCCTAAACAGAAATGGATATAGGAACTTGTCCCAAAGCTTAGACAGAATGCATGACTATCCCAAAAATATTATGGTTCACTAGAGGATTCACATATTTTTTTTGATCAATATATTCTTCATGTTTCCTATTTAAATGTCTCCCCTGAGGCATGCTACTACAAAATATCAAAAGGCAACACATAAAGCATCAGCAAGGATATATATATCAACATCTCAACCAATATATACTGGAATATAAATATCATCAATTGGAATTAAAGATTGATATTTCAATATACACAAATTAAAATCAAGTAAAATTCTATACACTAGATCAAAATATTCAGTAAAACACTTTTCCCATACATCTAGAGTGACTTAAGGCTCGTTACGATGAGAGCTAGCCAGGAACTCGCTCGCAACTACCTTCTAAGTCCTGAAAATCCTACCACATATCTACCAAGACAACCCAACTATATACTAACTTCAAGGAAAGGTTCAAAACCTAACCTAGAGCCCTGATACCACTTTTTCATAAACCAATCTAGATACCTCGATACCCTGATATCTAAGCTGGATCTAACATGGCCCTAATGATTTTCTCAATCCCCATATGTTGGTGACTATCACCTGGAATCACACAATAATAAAGGAGTGATTTCTTCCAAAAAAAAAAGTGGAATAAAAAATATACAAGTTAGTATACTCAATACTCAAAAAGGTTAAAGTACCATAATCAAATAGGTAAAATAATACCTAAATATTACATAATCAAAAGACACAATATCTACCAAGGTAAAAACATAGACATATCCCATGAAACAAATGGATCACATCTCCACCAGTCACCTCTATAACTCTGGGTACCAAGGATTATGAAAATTCACCATCTCCAAGAGGCACTTTCCCAATTATTGGACCTAACATAAGGTAATATACAAATACCCAAAGTAATAGGTAGTGTTTGAGCTATAAATCCAAATAGGGGCTCACCAACTATTCTATAATCAATTCCATAACAATTAAACTGAACATGATTTAAATTTAAATTAAACAAGACATGGAATGGAATTTATATATTTTCAACAAAACATTCTTCCACGATAAAAAAAGATATAAGATATATCAAAACGTACTTAAATTATAATTTTATATAAACCATTTGAATAAAATAGTTGGCATAAATAAAATGATTCTATAAATAAATGGAACATGATAATCCAATCAAACATCTCATATAACTATTTAATAATCCATGTGGTATGTTATTTTATGGTAATATGATCCTTACACTACTCATCAATGATCTCAGCTCAATGTGTGTGCACGTCTCATGACTCAGGTTGTCAGGACTCAACTCTACATCTATGAAAATAATGTCCCTATATGTTTTTGTCAGTTTTGTCATCATAAATTCATTACTAGGGGGTTGGATCCTAGTATTATTATCATAATTATGTACTAACAACCCAGTATCACAAGTTTTTCAATTATTCAATCAATCAATCTTGTTAAATTCAATTATTTCAAATCAGTTCAAAATACAATTTCCTACTTTTTGTTTTTTTCAACATGCCTTTCTCTTTTCAAAACCAAATCATAGATTTTCATCAATTCATGACTTCTCAAATCATATTTCAAAACCATTTATCTTAAGGTTAAACATCAAATAATTTCCTCAAATTTATTTCTAAATAAATCCATCAATTTTCTCAAATCTCTCCAACAATTTAAATTCCAATTAAATTTGGCTTTTTTTTCAAAATATACATGCCTTTTGAAAATAAAACAGCAATCATCTTAAATAAAGGGTTTTAAATCATTTCAATTCAATTAAACAATTAATGTTTTAAATTTTAGGGGACAATCATATGCAGCCACCTACCTTTAATCTGTGATCAAATAAACATTAGCGATCAAGAAACGCCAATGAAGAAAAAAGGTGAAGGAGACCAAGAAGGAAATACTAGATCAAAAATCATAAAGATAAAACTTTGATTAAATCATCAATCAAAATATCATATTGTTTCCAAAGTTAGGTAGTAGATAAAGGATAAATCCATAGAGAGGAAACTCACCCAAGATAAAACACCAAATTGAGACGTTTGGAATAGAATAAATTGCCCAAAAAATTCATAGAGTATCCCTAGGGATTAAGAGAATATGCTACAAAAATAATATAAAAAATCAAACATTAGTGTACAAAAACACACTAAACTCAATGAATTTAGTATGTGGATCCTTGATTCATGATGTGAATATCCCAAGTGGCATATATGCTGAAAAGGGCATCACCTAAGGTTAAAAACCCTGATCTCGACCATTTCACATAATGAAAACAATTCATAATATGAACATAAATCACATCATGAAACTGATTTATGTCTTCTACCGAGAAATGGATTCACAGTGTTAATCTATCCTGCGGGTAATGCACAACCATTTTTAGCTAAAAAAACTCATAAAATATTCCAAATCAAACCAGACCCAATGGGAACCCTCTAAATATTTTGGAACATTTATACTTGGACCCCATTAATCCAAAAAAACATAAATCCCAAAACATTATGTCATTTTCCCCAACAAAAGCTCTCCAAACACAAATAGTCCAAAATACACCCAAAGAAAAATGGAATCAACAAAACAGTTAAGATTTATGTGAAAGAAGGTAATGTGGTGACACAAATAATGTACGAGTCAATGAAATAGAGACTTAGTGAATGTCTCTAAGGCCTATATAAAGGGTAAAAGACTTTGATATTGGAGAATTTGTTCATGATATCCTTTCATGATATCTCTCTACCGATTCTCCTTGTTTCCCTTTCCACATCTATCCTTTCCCACTCAAGGTACTAGTATACCATGGTTGTGAGGAGGTTCCCACCCAAGAATCGGGTGATTCGGATCAGGTCATGGATACATCATTATGGAATGAATCTATTGGTTGTTCCAAGTGATATTTATCAAACCACTATGATTGAATACAATATCAATATCCATCTTTGAACTAAGTTGGGAATCATCATTTAGTTTATGATACATGATATTAAAAGTTGAGATATTATCACACCGTACAATATGGGATATTATAAGTAGTGAAGTAGTTCAATTCCTTAAATTTTTCACAAATCAAATAGTATGATAGGGGATATCATATGGTGAGATAGCATCGAACCACATATGAAAAATAGAGCCTCATATAATTAATACAATATAGGTTATATCGTAAGATATGGATTCCAAAGTGTTGAATGGTATATCGCAGTTAAGGATTGTCTATCTTAAAATATGATAGATAATAGGGAATATTTCACATTATGATATAAAATATATCATAAAATATTATATACATGATGATTTTAGTTTTATAAATTTTAATTATGAATTGAATAATATAACTTATAAATTGCTTATAAATTGAAAATTGTATTTTGGGATATTATTAAATTTGTAAAATGACTATAAATTAACTAACTATAAAATGATTATAATGTATTAATAAAATGTGTATGAAACATTTATTAGATAAATATCCATGATATTAAATTTTATTATTGAATACCAATTGAATTTATATTTAATTACTTATAATTTGGATATAATGTTTTTATATAAGAATTATAAGGGTAATTTATAAAGTGTTTATAAATTAAAAAATAAGGGAAAATATAAGTGTTTATATTTAATATTATAAGTTTTTAAAAATTACTGATTTGAAATGTTCAAATTAAAGGCCTTTTTGATAAAATTATTTAAACCTTATCAAAATGAGTTTTGATAATTGATATGATCAAGGTTTAAATAATAAATATGTGATATTTTGGTTTTTTACAAGATATATTTGAATAAATCATACACATAATGTAAATATTTTTGATATCATATATTTGAATACATTCCATATAAATGGATAATATTAAAGAGTTCATATTACAAATAAATATAAATTATTTATTTTTATTTTTTTATTAGGGAATGTTCATAATTCATGGAAAATTTATAAAGTGTTTATAATTTATTTTTTTATAAATTGTTCATAAATTTTATTCCCATGTTATTGTTCATTTATTTAGTTTATTCCCTCTTTTATTCAAGGAAGTAATTTTAAATATTATGAATTGTGATGTATGCTCTATTTTAAAGTGTTAAACTGCTTCTTTAAATTGTTGTACGTGTATATAAGGAGATACATGTTAGGTATGGTAATTTATTTATTTTTCTTCTAACTTGATTTTGGTTTTTACTAGGATTTGAAATTTCATTTAAAGGTTAAGTATAGTTTATAAATATTAGGTGTTAGAATTATGATAAAATTAAGGTCTTTCTTGAGTAAGGTAAGCTTTGGTAAAGCGACTTTGGGTTAGACTATTCACTAGTCTATAGGTTTTTTCCTTCTCTTGAAAACCGGGGGTTGTTATCGGTCGCTACAAGATTACTCTTATGTAAATTGTTTATTTCAAATGATTCCAAGACTTAATAAGAAAATTTTTTCTTATACCTTATTCATATAATTCATATGAATATGTTTGAATATAGTTGGCTTTTAATTTTTGTTAACAATGCAAGTTATGATTTTTGTAAAGTGTTACATGTCAATATGGTGTAAACATGCTAATTTTGTGGAAGGAATATGATTGTAAATTAAGTAACTAAAATCACGAATACAAGTTAATTGAATAATATACAATAAGAAGGTGAGGTTAAAATCCCCTTTAAAACAATAGGTTTTAGATTACTTCTAAAGAAAACACTTTTCATGACCATGATCATCCAACTAGGTACATTCATGCCTAATAAGAATTTCCCTGGATTATATTTTATATGGAAAGAAAGTAATGGTGTGACCCTAAGAGTTAGGTTCCTAGTTTTTGATGTTTTATTAGGGTTACACTTATCTAGAAAACTCTATGAGTTAGGATACCATTGGAATTATGTTGAGTTTATCCATATGATGGGTTAGATAAGGATTTGTATTCTCAAACATACAAGAGATATATATGATATAATTGGAATAATGTCCTACAAAAATAGCTATATTTATGAGTTCCACACTACATCAGTGTCATTTATTAGTGAAATATAGATCTTAGACCACTAACAGTTATGGTTGATTTTAAAAAGGGTTCATCATCTCAATGGGAGAATATTTAATAAAAGTACTTGTTAAAATGAATGTAAAATATGATACTCATTGGATAAAAGCTTCTAATATAGTTAAATATCATTATCTTTATCAAAAATTACTTTGATATCGATCCTATATATAAAAAGTTTAATTTAAAAAACTTATTAGACTAATGAAAAACATAAGAATTGATATTAAGTTAGAAAATATTATGTGTTAGAGTAACATTATCCTAGGTAACATTATTTTGAAGTTATTAAATCAGTTGATATAAATTATTATGAGAATAATATAATGATTCAAATAAGTTTAAAATGCATTAAATTCAATATGAACAACTTAAATTTAGTCTCCACTCAAATACTAAATGTTATTGAGTGTTCTAATGACTTGATAATATTGAAAATATCCTTTAAGGAATGATCTAGCTATTGAATTCATTTAGAAATAATCATTTAAAACATTTAGATAATGTTAAAGAGTTTAAGTAACATTTAACCTATTTTTTCAAAGTGTTAAGGATAAATGAACTAGGTAATGTGATGTCTAGGTTTTGGGGTTATATTGACAGTACAATT
The DNA here is from genome assembly GCA_963277665.1 of Viscum album. Lineage (NCBI taxonomy): Eukaryota > Viridiplantae > Streptophyta > Magnoliopsida > Santalales > Viscaceae > Viscum > Viscum album. The sequence goes on along the minus strand of OY728141.1, from coordinate 1,684,462,668 downwards.
GGGTAAAAGTTCAAACCAAAAGAAGAAAAATTAGTGGGAAAGTCTAATATTTCATATTCAAATAGCCAATCTAGTAATTGAATCCTAAAGTTTGTGTCAGGAAGAAAGGATATTATTTTCATGTGATGTAACTATCTAAAATACCTTAATGGATTTGATAAAATTCATGGATAATCCTTTTCATGTTTTTTATAAAAAAATAGTTTAATTTCAAAGTTATATGTGTTAAATATATATATTTTAAAAATGTTACAAATATAAAAGATTTTAGAATCATGTTCACAATTTAAGGGGCTAGTATTTATCATTAAAATGACAAAGTAAAGGACTGATAAATCATGGAATCTAATGAAATGGAACATATCAAGCTCACATGGATCAACATAATGGATGTATATTTTCATCTAATTTATCTTGTAAGATAAGATAAGTTATTTATAAGAAAAGATATATTATTAATAAAATAATATTATTCACATGTTATATGATTCATTAAACTTTATAACATATTTGAAAAGAAGATAAGGATAAAAGGAGTTTTATTCAAGGATAAAATATTTATCTAGATACTTTTAAAATATGAGGAATTGAGATTCCTCCAAGCTTTAGTAACATATTTTAAATAATAAAATCTTATTTTTTGATTATTAATCCAAAAAAAAAATATATATATATATATAGTAGTTTAATTTTTAAATATTCTCACTAAATGGAATAAGTGTTATTTCCTAACACAAAAGAGTCTTTGTATCTTTGAATGATATTTGAAATAGAATATAGTTTATAAGAAGCTAATGGTAGTGTGTTTGGACTTAGATAAGTTAAATTTTAACAACTAAAGGATTAAACATATCAAAACTGAAATTAAATATCACTTAATACCATAAAATATTTTAGGGTATGTTGGTAAAGAGAAATGTAAAGGATATATTTGGTTTCCATAACAAAGTGAAAATAACTTTATATACAAAAATAGGGTAAGTATGTGTTTGTAAATAAATATTCAATGTTTTAAAAAAAAATACCAAAATGATCTCAATGAAAAAATTTGATCATAAGGTTCTATGAAAGATTATAATGATGAACTTAAAAACTGTTATAAGTAAAAAATTAAAATTATTCATTCATTGTATGATTTTTTTCAATGTTTTTTTTCAATTTTATTTTGTGTTTTTCCCTTTAATTTTTACATATAAAATGGTATTTTGTAGAATTTTTTTTTATTTTGGTAAAAAGATCCAAATTATGGATGTCGATGGATTTATTTTCATTCATTAATGTTTTCATTTTAACTGAAATTTTTTAAATGTGGATCATTGAGTTTTTAAACTTTTTTAATGCAATTAGAGTATTTTCTTAATATATTTTTTGAGAAAAAGTAGTTTTTGAAGATATAAAGGGGAAATACAAAAGATAAAATGGATTCGCATTCCTTAGATTGTGAACACATCAAGGTGAAAATGTAGAGTTTAAATGAACCGTGATAACTTATTGAGGCCAAAAAGATCTGTTAAATAAGAGCTTAATAATGAAACAAGGAAAATGAAATATGGCTTCAGGGGTTGAGATTACTCTAGTATTGTAATGAAATTCCATTAACATCATCATGAGGATATGTATTCTCACCAATGAATGTTTCTTCAACTTATTAGGACAATTACAGATCCAACATAATCTGATGAAAATACTTGTGATGTCATCTCCACTAATGTTGTCTCATGGAATACAATGAAAGATATATCAATATTCAATATATAATGGAGATCAAATATAGGGTACATCTTCATGTAAAATATATTCATTTTTTTTAGATCTAATTTTTTCAATTTGAACAGTAAACGGGTTGAGGTTACATTACAAACACAATTCAATATTTCCTTGTACCATTAGGATATGATAGTACTAATGTGACTCATATTACAACTCTAGAGTATATCAATTTTCCAATGCACTGTGAGGTGAAAATACATGATACATTAATGTTCTAATAGATACCAAAGGAGACCAACTTGAGAATACATTTCCAAGACAATGTAATTTAATGTCCCAATATAGGCTACATTGTCTCTTACATATTCTTAGGAATATAATTTTATAATTGTTTTAGTTAAGTGTTATAAGTACACAAAATGTATTTGTGCAGATCTGAATCACTATAAAACTACTCATAAATTTTAATCTTATTGGAATGAAGGTAGAGAAACCATTATGGGTTGTTAATCCTTGAAGATGTAATATGGATCATATAAATAGTTCATGGGGGATAACATTTTCCCATAACATTATTAATTAACTAAATTATGAAATTATTTAATAACTAGGACATATAGATTCAAATACAAGGGGAGTGATATAATTACACTTGTGGGAAAGGGGAGTGGAAATTCACTTAGATAATACATGTTGTTATCCATATGGAGAGATCTCATCACTCCCAATCCACATGGTATGATCAAAAAATTAGAGATAAATTATTTATTGAGGATCCTGTATAGGGAATGTAGGATTTTCAATTGACGATATGATCAATGATCAGAGGATGTTGGATATTAGAGCTAGAGGCCATTATAGAAACTTCTTTTTATCTATTCTGTTTTAGTTTTTTTCACATGATCATGTGTAGCTAAGTGACTAGTTGGTAAGTTTGTGGTGTAGTTGTTGGGTGATTATAATTCATAAATGAATCAAAATTTTCCTATATTTTATATTTATTCGTAATTATTTGTGTTCCTATTTAACTATTAAATGAACATAGGTGAGAGGGTAATGTAGTGAAAATGGAAATCCAATTCATTCACTTTGATTATAGACATAATTATTTGAAACATGAAAGTATCTAATGATTCTATGTCACATATATCATAAACATAAAGATTATAATGATATTGGTGTTGTTAGAATAAGAAACCTCATGAGGATCTATTATTGTAATAAAAAACTTAAACGTGGATTAAGAAAGCACTTAGAAATAAAGTGTGTGTCTTCTATGAATGAGAAAATGAATTCGTGAATAATTAACATAATGAAATGAAACTAATCCTAGAGCCACATTTTCTACACCCAGAGATGTTAAAAGAACACTATGTTCATTAGCATAAATAAAACACAACACAAAGCGTAAAAAAATCATGAATTATTATTATTTAAATATGACCATTATAACCTCCATTGAATTGGAAGATATAAATATTAGTAATTGAATTATGAGAAATATATATAAAGGTCCCACTCAATAAAAATTAATTGATTAATTTTTAAGGGTAAATAAGGTAATTAAGGCTACAAATAATATTATAAGGACTAAAAATAACCCTAATATTTGGATTTAATATATCATCTATTTTCTTATCTTTTCATCCATTGAAAAATTATAATTACATTCTCGTGTATTTGTGGATTACCACCTCAATGAAGCGATGTGATTCTTTATTCATCATTGTGTCGCATGGTTAGTATATATATGTGAATTTAAAGTTATAAAATGATATTTAGGATATAGTCATAATTATTTAATGATAAATTAATCATTACCTTAATTCCATCATTTTTTTGAAAAATGGAAGAGTAACGTAAACTACAAAAAAAAAGAGGGTGGCAGCGGTGGTTATTTCATTAACTTGTGGTGGTTTAAATAGATGCCTAATAATATAGAGGTCGTTACCAAAACTGCGATGTATTTCACAATCATAAGTCATTTATTTGTGGTCTATTTAATTTCTTAGTGGTTTTTTATGTGTCATTATGTTAGCATTTAGGGGCGGTTCTATTTGTATTTAGGAGTGTTTTCTTATTTCTAAATTACATAGGAAGAGAATTGATTACTTGAAACTAACTATCGTTAAATATATTAGTTGTGGTTATGTGTAGAAGCGGTTTAGGGTAACCACTAAGAGACATAATTTTAATTAATCTAATTATTGGTGGTTACTAAAATGGCCACTAGATATTACAATTAGAAATTTTTTATAAAATATTTAATAAAAAATATAAATATAAAAAAAGGACATGCAATAAACTAAAAAAATTTATGAAAAACCAATCATATATATATCAAAAATATACAGTAATATATACAAACATCCATATTTAGTATAACTTTAGTAAATAGATACCTCAGTTGTCACGACCCGTCCCAGTGGGGCACGTGTCGTGACTCCCCAAGCCCACCTTCAATAGGCCAAGGGATGGTGACTAGCATCGAGTAGGCATATCAATAACATGGGAGGAATTTTCTATGTACCTTTACACATGCACACATATCCAATCCCATAAATGATGAAAATAAAAAACCACTAAGGAACAATATACACGCATACAACTAAACCAAACGAACAGAGTACGATGGAAATTAAAGTGCAGAAAGTAACATGGGCCATAATACAAGACCATCAAAATAAAAACGTTTTCAAACTAAAAAGTCCAACCTGTAAGAAAAAGGATGTTTTGGGACTCCTTCTCATCACTATAGGAACACCTCGTTCTTCAAGGAACTCAGAAAGCTCAGTTTGTTCCTGGTTCACCCTTGACACCGTCAAAAGGCGCTCATCTGCACAAGACACGACACGTGTAGGCAAAGCCCGTGTAGGGTGAGTATAACAATAATCAGTAGGGGACTAAAAAACCACAAAACAATACACAAAGTAAATGTAAAATTATCTCTACACATTATATGTCTATTGAACATATAGCGAGAGGACCACATCCAAATATACTCGAAGCCCATACCCATTGACTAGAGTTAAGTCACAATGACTGCATACCCGCACTAGGAAATCAATTCAATGATTCCATGAAGCACTCATCTAAGAAAACTCACTCCTTGAGTCTAATATATCTGAGGACTTTCGTCTGAGAAGTACTGTTCCTCGAGAAAATCCATGAGAGATATAGATGTACTGATAGATCTTAAGAGAGAGAACATATACACTCATTCTGAGAGAACACACTACTGGGTTGGAAAACATCAAGATACATGGATGAGGATCACTGATGGGCCTTGCTAGATACCACAAATCATTTGGATTTCACCTGCTAAGTAGAGGATCAATGTCCTGTAAGATTGGTCACATCGATACCTGACTCTACCTAGGGTCAAGAATGGATAGAGGATATCTCTTTGGGCTTCTCAGAGGGATACCTGACTCTATCTCAGAAAGTCCTGCTGAAGGGATCAAACTCTTATGGATGGAAATGATACCTAACCTATAGGGAAACAAGAAATATACACTAGCTCGAACAAAACATGTCCATGAAACGGTGGACAACAGGATCAAACCATGAACTGAGAAGTACACAACGTCCAAAAAATTCATATTCTATGTCCTATGACCTCGGGTACTAAACTTGTACAACATATCGTGTATTAAGGCTTGTCATGTAGAAGAAGGTATACATGGCGTGTAAGATAATGATACGCTATGTTCCGCTATCTGGGGAATACTCCGTGTACACTGGCCATGTGCCCGTACACGGCTTCAGCCCGTGTGTCCCAGACCTTGTACTAGAACACTGGGTAGTCTGCGTATGCGACAGTGTCTAGTCATGTGGTGTAGTACATGCAGTGTACTACACCCCGTGTCTGTCTATCTTCCGAGATAGACGCTGAGTCCACGCAAGGACACACATGTCATGTGATGATGGTCACACGCCCTGTTAGTGATTCCCATTTCCTGGAACTATAGTCACATCTGGGTGGGTCCTACACATCATTTCTTCCCAAGGTATGTCATGTTTTTCATCACGTGCAGCACACAAAACCAAGCCAAATCCATTCCGTTCCCACACAAAGTGTTCATCATAGAACATGTCGCGTTCTTCATAATTTTCCAGAAATGCCGTTCTTCATCGTTGTGCCTTGGGTAATCCTCCAATCTTCAATACAGCTATCTGATCGCTTTGTAACTCAATGTTCAAGGTCTCCCCGTGGTATCAAATCTAATTAGGTAAGTCTTAGTAATACGATCGGCACCGAACAGACCTTTCGATCCACCCATGCAAAGAACATTCAAATAACAATCCTCCTCAATCCAAGCCGATTTATTATCTTCCATTGTTGTCGCACCTCCTCTAATTCAAGGTTAGATCTCTATTTTGGGTATTTTTTTTGAAATGGGTTTAAAATGATGTATTTTTCATTTCCCCATGAAGAATGAAAAGAACACAAGGTGGGGAAGGAAGAAATAAACAGAAAAAGGAGGAACACACCTCCTTCATTGTTCATCATGGAGTTGATCCTCTCCCATTAATAAGTTTAATAGGAAAATAAAAATGAAAATTCAAAGATTATTATAAAATCAATTCCCAAATCGCAACCCTAGAAGAAACGGAAAACAACAACCTCCTGCAAGAACGCACGATTCGTGGATCAACCTATTTGTGGGTTGATCTGTGTTCTTCATTTAATCCAAGTACGGGGAAGAAATAAATCAAATAACAAACCCCTACCTCTATTTTATTGAATAACTATTCCCACGTCATGTTCATTAGAGAGGTTCTCTCAAATATTAGGTGCATCGATCAATCAATCTATCATCGTTCTTTGTTGAGAGGATTCTCTAAAGGGGTATCCTCTCCATGCCTCTAGAGAATTTTAGTGTTATGCAAATAACCCTAGAGATTATATTAAAAGATTATTAAAAATCTCTCATCACCACATTATGGAAATTTTTAAATTAAATATTTTATTTTATTTTATTTCCTTTAAAACGTTCAAAAACTAACTCTTGTAGCTGACCCACAACAGTCTATGTTAAGCCCTGCCTAAGTTAAAGTCACTGCTCTGAATGCAATGGGGCCCTCAGATTTCTGATTCAGGAACCTGTTTAAAATTTGATTCACTTTTTGGGAAAACTTCTCTCACACACTATTTAAAATTTTATATTATTTCAAAAATTTATTTCAAGAACCCCAAGCCTCAGAATCGCACACTCTCAAGAATCCTGGTCTTGTAATAATTCCATATAGTATTTATAAATACTACATGGAAAATCCAAAACATTACATTACCCCTGCCTTATGGATTTTACATCCTCCAAAATCCAAAACAAAAAGGTTACTCAAAAAGATGTGGATACTATTCACAAATCTGAGCCTCCTGGTCCCACATGCTCTCCTGAAGATTCTTGTGATTCCACTAAACATGCACTATGAGACTTGTTCAGTCATGAAGGATCCTCTCTTATCAATCCTCGATATCCATTGGGTACTCTGTAAATTTCACTCCATTATATATGTCTAGCTTTCCCCAATCAATGATGTGTGATAGTTCATGTACATACCTCCTCAGTTGTGACACATGGATTGCATCATGTACCTGGTGCAACTGCGACGGTAGTGGTTGGAGGTACACCACATTTCTAACTCTACACAGTATCTTAAAATCTATGATGAACCTTGGAGATAACTTCCCGCCTTTGCCAAATCTCCATAACTCTCATCTATGTGGGACCCGAAGGAATACATAATCTCCCTCCTGAAACCCTAGATGTCTCTTTCCTCTGCCAGCATAAGACGTATGTCGGCTCTATACAGCCTTTATCCACTCTTGAATGATCTGCACCTTCTTGATGGTAGTGTCACCAACTCTGTACCCATGAGTGCTGACTGCCCGGGTTTGGTCCAAAAAAGTGGTGACCAGTAGGTTCTCCCATATAAAGCCTCAAATGATGCTATACTGATAGAGGAGTGGTAGCTGTTGTTGTACGCAAACTCCACCAGCAGTAGGTGGTCCACCCAACTGTGACCAAAATCTAGGATACAAGCCCACAACATATCCTCGATAACATGAATGGTTCTCTTAGTCTTTCCATTTGTTTGGGTATGGATTGTTTTTCACAATGGTAGTCATGTCCCAAATGCCTCTTGCAATCCCTTCCACACCAGGATGTGAAATGATCATTACAATCTGAGACTATCGTCGAAGGGACACCATGAAGTTGAACTATCTCCTGCACATAGAGGCATCCTAAGCTCTCTATAGAACTCTACTCCCTAATAGCTTGGAAGTTTCCTGACTTAGTGAGTCGGTCAAAGATCGCCCAAATAAAATGATGTCCCTTGGATGTATGTGGTAAGCCCATCACAAATTCCATTGGTATTCTATCCCACATCCACTCTAGAACTTCCAAGGGTGAGCTAACCCTGTGGGAACCTGGTACTCAACCTTCACCTGCTAGCACATAATTCATCAAGAAATAAACTCTGTGACTGCCTTCTTCATACCTGTCCACCAAAACTGATGATGGAGGTCCTGGAACATTTTTTCTACTCCAAGATGTACTTCCAAGGGAGATTTATGAAAATTCCTCAGAACCTCCTCTATCAACACCACTAGAACAACTATACATCCCTTAAAAAGTACTACATGCTTAAAACCTTGAGTATATCCATCAGGAGAATACTCTGTGGATAACTGAGCACGTAAAGTCTCACAGTCGACATCCCCTAACTATACCACCCTGACTTGCTGTAAGAGTGGATCGGTAACAATCATGGATAAAAGATAAGCTACATCATCTCCATCCATGAAGGATAATTGTAGGGAGGCCAACTTTTATGATGCCTCTCTTAGTAGCAGCGAACACGACCTCTTTTTGATAGCATCTTCCACATCGTTCCCTTTCCCAAGAGTGTAGATGATCTCAAAGTCATAACCTCGTAGGAACTCTATCCATCACATCTACCTCAGATTTAGATCCTTCTATGAGAAGATGTACTCGATGTTATTCTGGTCAAAGTAGATGATAAATCGTTTTCCCACTAGGTAGTTTCGCCGCATATTTAACGTGAAGGCTACTACTGCCAACTTGGAATCATGGGTCGCGTATTTATTCTCATATGGTCTCAGATGGAACAAACAATAGGTAATCACCACCTATCTCTACATCAGGATAGAGCCAATCTTGGTCCCTAATGCATCGCTTAAAACTATGTACACGATGCCCTATTATGTAAATCTCAAGATGGTTAGATCGTCAAAATCCGACTCAACTAATGGAAATCCTACTGGTAATTATCCATCCAAGAAAAAGGCTACCCCTTCCTGGTCAATGTTGTCATCAGTGCTGATATTCAGGAAAATCAGGGATAAATATCTGGTAGTATCCTGCCAGCCCAAGGAACCTCTGCACCTCTGTCACACTCTGGGGTGGCTCCCATTCTAACACCACCTTAACCTTGGATGGGTCTAATACTACTCCATCTAATGAGATAACATGTCCCAAAGATTGGGCATCTTGTATCCATAATTTTCCCTTCAAGAGCTTCCCATAAATTTGGTGCTCTTGGAGTACGTTTAGAACCAACCGTAGGTGTCTCGCGTGCTCCTCCTCTGACGTTGAGTACACAAGGATGTCATCGATGAAGACCACTAAAAATATGTTTTATGGATAGAAGATCTAGTTCATGAGTCCTATGAACACTACAAGGATGTTTTTCATTCCAAAAGGAATCACCAAGTACTTGTAGTGACTATAGTGGCATCTAAAATACGTCTTTAGTATATCCTCATCTCGTACATGTAACTAGTGGTAACCCGATCAAAGGTAAACCTTTAAGAAGCATTGTGTCCCTCTCAGTTGATTGAATAGGTCTTCAATCCTTAATAGTGGATATTTTTTCATTGTTACGTGATTTAGGTTCCAGTAATCTACATACAACCTCAAACTATCATCTGACTTCTTGGAAAACAAAACCAGGGCTTCCCAGGGCGAAACACTAGGTCTTACAAATCCCTTACTTTGTAAATACTCCAAATCTAACCTTAGATCATGAAGATTTTAGGGGGCCATACGATATGCTGATAAGGATATCGGCATTATTCCAGGGTGAAATTAGATGTAGAAGTTGATCTTCCAATGGGGAGGTAATCCAAAAACATCTTCTGGAAAGATTCCCTCGTACTCTGCCACTACTACTAGGAACTCAAAGCTAACAACATCTGCGTGTACAAGGGTAAGGCTAGCCAACTCATGAGTGATTGGATACACCCTCCTATGTATGAGCCCATTTTATGATGTCTGGGTTTCCTTTTCCCTGAAAAAGTAAAACCATGTCACATCGTTGTGGACACACCACACTTTTCGCCTAAAGCATTCAATCTGGGAATAGACCAAATATGACAAATCCATACCAAGAATGATTTCGTAATGCCTTAATGCTGCCACAAATAGGTTTCAACTAAAACTCTCACCACTAAGTGAAAGATCACTCTATATACAGAGATTCTTGATCATCGAGTATCCTTCTATCGGTTAATCCAAGCATAAGGTTTGATTCAATGGCTCTACCAGAATCTCAAGGTTTTTCACAAGACATGTGATGAGGAGGGAATGACTGGAACCTGTGTCTATGAGTACGGAAGCTAAGTTAGAAAAGACACAGATCATACCACAGATCATCTATGGAGTTCCTGAGTCGTACGTCTCGAATGCATGTGGTTTTCCCCACCTAGGTCCCCCAGCTCCCTGAGCCTGGTGCAGACCTCCTAGGGGTGGTGGGGGAAGTATATCAAAGTTTCCGACATAGTCTAAAGCTCTCCCAGCTCCACAGTCATGTCTGCCACCTAGTGGGTCTTCCTGATCCACTCTCTAACTCTACCTCATTGGTCCATACACCGCCTCTCTGACAGCAGCTTGATAGGTTGGAAAGTCTCTAGCGAGATATCTTCTATTATCCCACGAGTATCATCACCTCTCCCTATGCTAACTTGATCCATCCTAAGATCCCTGGATTTTATATCCCCTGTCCTGGGACCTCCTGTGACATCTCCCACATTCTGAACCCTATGCCTAACGTGGGCTCCCTACTACCAAGTTCTTTGCACTTGTCTACCTTATGCTAACTTCTATTGGTTTTCTCTACTCTACCAAGAATCTCCCAACCAACAAAGCTCACTCAATCACTCCTACATAAGTCAAAATGCACAGTGGAACTATACTATCTTGGATGTTCTTTCATAGACCCCTTTCTAAAGTCCTAACTCTAAAGTTCTGATTCATGACCATATCCATCGAGTGCCTAGTGAGGTTGGTGAACCTCAATGAATAGTCATCCATTGTCTAATTTCCCTTATAGAGCTGAAGAATCTCATGGATACTCCCTTCTCTCATCGTAACTGGAGATAAATCCTTCCTAAAGAGTTTCTCAAACTCCACCTATGAAAGATTCTCCTTGTTGTGATTCTACATTATCAAACTCCTAGGACCACCATCTGGTTTGCTAGTATCATCACTAGATTAAAAACATTGGTTATCACCTCAAGCGAGTCCTTAGTCACCTGAGGGTTAGTCTCACCTCAGAACCTAAGGGGTCTCTATCTATGAAACTCATGGAGCACACTCATCTTGCACTCCTCATCTGTCGATATTGAAAGTACCACCTGATTCTCCACTGGTGGTGGTATAGCAGGTGCACCACATGGAGGTAATTCCTGGGGAACTAGTCCATGTATCAAAGCCATGTCACTGAGGGGGACATCCTCATGATCGAGATATTGAATCCTAGAGGGTATACAACATGGAGGCATCCTATAAGGTAACAAGATGTACCATGGTCAATGAGTATATCTGGATAGTAGACACAAAGGATATGTAAAACACCAACCATTCCTATATGATGCATGTACCATTATTTTATTTTCCCACAACTAGTGTTTTCATGTACCAAGTTGAAAATAAGGTTTTCAGAGTCTTGGTGTATAGATAAGTCAGCCCCTTGCACCAACACTGGAGTCCTTGGCCTGAAATCCAAACTCAGAACACTTGACACTTTTGACCCCAAACCAATCTCACAGACTCTTGGTTATAAGGTAGAACCAACCATGACTTTGATACCACTATGTTGTGACCTGTCCTAGTGGATTCCATGTCGTGACTCTATAAGCTTGCCTGCAATAGGCCAGGGGCTGGTGACTAGCACTGAGTAGGAATATCACTAACATGGGAGGCATTTACTAAGTACATGTACACGTGCACACATCTCAAAGCCCACAAATTTTGAAAGTAAAAACCACTAAGGAACAAAATGCATGCATACAACTAAACCACACTAACAAATTACAATAGAATGTAAATTGCAGAAAGTAACCTAGGTCAAAATATAAGCCCACCAAAATAAAAAAGTATGAAAACTAAAAAGTCCAACCTATAAGAAAAAAAAGAGGTATTGGGACTATTGATCATCATTGTAGGAACACCTCATCCTAAAAGGAACTCAAAAAGCTCAGTCTGGTCCTAGTCCACCCTGGACTCTGTCGAAAGGGAACTCATATGCACAAGACACGATACGTGTGGTCAAAGCCCGTGTAGGGGTGAGTATAACAATACTCAGTAGGGGACCCCAAAAACCACAAAGCAATACAAAAAGTAAAGTTATAGTCATCTCTACACAGTATATGTCTATTGAACATATAGCAAGAGAAACACTTCCAAAGATACTTGAAGCCCAAATGCATAGTCTAGAGTTAAGTCACAACAACCACCTACCCGTGCTAGGGATTTAGTTCATTGATTCCAAGAAGCACTCGTCTGGGGGAACTCACCCCATGAGTTGGATGGCCCTGAGGATGTCCATAAAATAAGTATTGTTTATCAGGAGAATCCATGAGAGATATAGTTGCGCTGATAGATCTGAAGAGAGAGGACAGATACACTCATTCTGATAGAACACACTTTTGAGTGGGAAAAGATCAAGATACATGGATGAGGATCACTAATAGGACATTGGAGGATACCATGACTCATCCAGATTCCACTTTCTAAGTAGAGGATCAGCGTATTATAGGATTGGTCACATCGATACCTGACTTTACCTAAGGTCAAGAATGGATAGAGGATCTCGCTTTGGGCCTCTCAGAGGAATACCAGACTCTATCTCGGGAATCCCTGCTGAAGGGATCATACTTTTGTGGATGGAAACAATACCCTTCCTTCAGGGAAATGAGCAAGGGGAACTAACCCGAATAAAACTTTTCCAAGGAATGGTGGACAAGAGGATCAAGACATGTACTGAGAAGTACACTACGTGTAGAAAGGTCACATGTCATGTCCTATAACCCTGAGTATTTCTTGTGTACAATGGCCCATATAGTAAGGATTTTCATTTAGAAGAAGTTATAAAAAGCATGTAGGATAAAGACATGCCATGTTTCACTATTTGGGGAAGACTCTATGTACACTGGCCATGTTCTCGTACACGGCTTCAACTCCTGTGTCCAAGACTGTGTACCGGTACATGGGGTAGTCCATGTATCCGACCATGTCTAGTTGTGTGGTGGAGTACATGTCATTTACTCCACCTTGAGTCTGTGTATCTTCTGAGATACACACTGAGTCCGTGTAAGGACTCACACATCGTGTGATGTTGGTCACACGTCGTGTTAGTGCTTCCCATCACCCGGAACTCCAACTGCCGCTGGGTGGGGCCATCATGTCATGTCTTCCCAAGGCACACAGTGTTATTCATTACATGTAGCGTGCAAACCCTATCCACTTCCATGCCAGTACCACATGGCATGTTCATCAGAGAACACGCCGTGTTCTTCAGAATTTTCCAGAAATGTCATTCTTCATCGTCGTGCATCAAGTGATCCTTTGATCTTTCATCCAGCCATCCAATCACATTGAAACTCAAGGATCAAGGTCACCTCTTCACAGAAAATCTAATTTAGTAAGTTTCTAGTGTTCGATCGACCCTGAAAATAAGTTTTGATCCACCCGCGCGAAGAGCACTCGAAGAACGATCCTCCTAAATACGAGCCGATTCTACATCCACCATCGTCGTCGCACCTCCTCTAGGTCGTTGCGTTGTTCGATCTCTTTTTTGGGATCGTTGCGTTGCAAAATGTGTTCGAAATGATCTTTTTTTCGGTGCCCCACAAAGAATGTGAAGAATTTGGGGTGTGGAGGGAAGAAATCAACAAACAAAGGAGGAATGCACCTCCATCATCTTTTTTCATGGCATCGATCTTATACCATTAATAGTTTTAATGGGAAAATAAAAATTAAAATTCAATGATTATCATAAAATAAATTCCAAAATCAAAACCCCAGAAGAAATGGAAAACAACACCGTCCCATAAGAATTATTGATCCATGGATCAACCTGTTTATGGGTTGATCCACAATAATCATTTAATCCAAGGACAGGGAAAAACTAAATCAAATAACAAACCCCTAACTTGATTCAATCGAATAATGATCATCGTGTCATGTTCGTTGGAGAGGTTCTGTTGAATCCAAGGTGCATCGATCAATCGATTCGTCGTCATTCGTTGTTGAGAGATTTCTCCAAAGGGGTCTCCTCTCCATGCCTCCAGATAATTTCAAGGTTATACAGCTGACCCTATAGATTCTCTTAACATATTATTTAAAAGATCCCATAACTGCATTATTGAAAAGTTTGAAATAATTTTTTTTTTAATGTCCAAAAACTAACTCCTGCAGCTGACTTGCACTGGTCAATGTTAGGCCCCGCCTGAGGTAAAGTCGTTGCACTAAATGCAACGGTGCCCTCTGATTTCTAATCCAGGAAGCTGTTTAAAAGTTAATTCAATTTTTTAGGACAACCACTCGCATGTGCTATTTAAAAGATTAAATTATTTCAATCATTTATTCTGGGCACCCCGGGCCTCAGAATCGCACACCGTCACAAAGTATGGTCTCGTAATAATTTCATATAGTATTTAAAAATACAACATGTAAAATCCAAGACATTACATTAGTCAACCCATATATCAATCAACCCATACTTCATTCATCAATATATACATATAAAATATGTACAATAACAACACATTCCCAGTATACACCCATGCCACGATCTCTACTGCATTTGTCTTCCTCCAACTCATCTCATCAACTAAAATGGACCACATCATCTCATTGACTATAACAAGAAATAAAACATAAATTATAACTAAAAATATTAAATTATAATTACAATAAAATAATTGATAAAAATTTTAAATACCACAGAAACTAAGAACCATCACGACTACCTTCTAAATAATTTCATGGATTAGAATAATCAACCTCCTACATAATTCTATCATCTATCACCTACAATTAAAACCATAACATTAAAGAAAAGAAATGTAAAGGAGAAAAGATAAAAATTATATTCATAATGTTGCATATAAAAATTGTTAATTTGTTAATCAAAACAAATACATAGTGACTTAAAAAAATAGCATATCATGAAAAACACTTTCAAAAACATAAACATACCTATTTAAGATATGATTCAACACTTGAAAATAAAAAGAAATAAGTAGATATTATAATTAATTTTTAAATCGATGTTAACAACTTTTAAAGACTTCGATATCATAGCATGTCCTATATTTGAAAAAGTAATGTAATGGTGGATTTCCCATTATTCCACATCAATCTGAGGTCATTTTCTATATTTTTGACCATTCCATGTCCATTTTAGGGTTTTAGAACATTAAAAACATGTTTACATCCGTCTTGGGAAAACCATAACTTATAATGACATGTCGTTAGTTCCTTTATTTCACAATTAAATATAGAATCATTTTCCTCTGATTTCATGGAAATATAATATCATTTTCCTAGTTTTTACCCCTCAAAACATGTTTTTAAAAGCTTTTATACCTTTAATAATTTTTTACCGAGTCATTACAACCACACAACACGTCTAATTAACATGTTGTCTATGCATACATGTCAATGATAACTCAATTGTGTATACCATGATTCCATGTTAATCTGAGGTTGTTTTCTATGGTTTGACCTTTACACATGCGTTTTGGTGTTTTAAAACACTAAAAAACATTTATGGACATCTTAGGAAAACTGTAACTTGAAATGATGTTTCATTAGTTATTATATTTCAAAAATCAAACTATGGTAATTTTCCTTTTTTTGGGTAATCTAACACTATTGGATTGATTTTTATCCCTGACACATGTTTTTATAGGATTTTGTACCTTTAAGGAGTGTTTACTAAGTCATTCTAATTACACCACACATCGGATTGGTTTTTTTATATGTAAACATAAAAAATAACATAATGGTGGTTTTCCCATGATTACACATCAATTTGAGTTTGTTTACTTTGTTTTTTATCATTCCATGAACTTTTATTATTTTAAAACAAATAAAATGTGTTTACAACCATCTTATTCAAACTATGACTAGGAATGATGCATCATCAGTTATTACATTTCAAAATTCAACCTACAGTGAATTTCATCTAATTTTATGGAAATCAAATTTTCTTTGCTGGTTTTGACACCCTGGAACATGTTTTTAAAGGCTTCTATACCCTTTAAGAAGTGTTTACCAATTCATTCTGACCACACCACATGTCAAATTGATGTTTTTTCAGTGTTTACATGTCAAAAATAACTGAAAGGTATTTTTCATAGGATTTTACATCAATATTATGTTGGTTTGTATTTTTTACTATTCCATGCACGTTTTAGTGTTTTAAAGCACTAAAAATGTGTTTAGAGGCATATCGAGAAAATCGAAACTCAGAATGATGTGTCCTCAGTTCCTACATTTCAAAATTAAAACTAGGGTCAATTTCCCCTTATTTTAGGGAAATTAGATGTTATTTTCCTTATTTTGGCCTCCTGTCACTTTTTTTAAGGCTTTTGTGCCATTAAGAAGTGTTTACTGAGTCATTATGACCACAATGAACATCATATTAATTTGTTTTTACGCATACACATCAAAAATAACTCAAAAGTGGTTTTATCATGATTCTAAAACAATCTAATGTCTTTTTCTATGGTTTTTACTATTCCAAGAATGTTTTATTGTTTAAAAACACTAAAAACACATTTACAACCATCCTAGGAAAACCGTAACTACAAATGACATGTTTTCAATTCATACATTCCATAATTCAATCTATGTTTTTTTACTCTTATTTCATGTCAATAAAAAAACATTTTCCTAGTTTCGAACCCTCAACTTATGTTTTCATAGGATTTTTTACTCTTTAATAAGTGTTTACCGAGTCATTCCAACCACACTGCACATAGGATTGACATTTTGTCTATTAATACACATAAAAAATAACCCAAAAGTATTTTTACAATTATTTCACTTCAATATGAGGTTTCTTTCTAAGGTTTTCATTGTTCTATGCATGTTTTAGTGTTTTAAAACACCAAAACTTGTTTACGGTCATCCTAAAAAAATCGTAACTTAGAATGATGTTTCATCAGTTCTCACATTTAAGAAAGTAATCTATGATTTTTTTACTCTAATTTTAGGGAAATTAAACATCTTTTTATTGGTTTTAACTCCCCCTGACATATGTTTTTAAATGCTTTTATACCTTTAATAAGTTTCTGATGAGTCATTCTGACCACACCGCATGTCTGAATGATATGTTTTCTATGTGTACACGTCAAAAATAACTCAATGGTGGTCTCCCCATGATTTCACATCAATATTAGGTCTTTTTATATGGTTTTTACCATTCCATGAATGTTTTACTGTATTAAACAACTAAAAAAATGTTTGCATCCATCCTAAGGAAACTGTAACTTATAATGAGTTTCATCAGTTACAACAATTTACAATTCAATATATAGTCATTTACCTCTGATTTCATGGAAATATGATGTTTTTTCCTAGTTAACCCCCCCAACACATGTTTTTGAAGACTTCTATACCTTTAAGAAGGGTTTACCGAGTCATTTCAACCACACCACATGTTGGACTGAATTTTTGTATGCACTTATACCTCAAAAATAACTCTTCGGTGGTTTTCCCATGATTTCACATCAATTTGAGTTTCTTTTCTATGGTTTTGATCATTCTACACATGTTTTAGTGTTTTAAAACACAAAATCCATCCTAGGATAATTGTAACTTGAAATGATGTTTTTTCAGTTTCTACATTTCAAAATTCAATCTATGGTCATTTTACTTTGGTTTAAGAGAAATCTGACATCATTTTTTTAGTTTTGATTCCCTGAAACATGTTTTTATAGGCTTTTGTACCCTTTAATAATTTTTTACTGAGGAATTTCAACCAAAATGCTTATTGGATTTACTTTTTGTATACATTTACACATAAAAAATAACTTAGAGGTGATTCTACCATGATTACACATCTGTATAAGATCATTTTATATGTTTTTAACCATTCCATGCACATTTTAGTGTTTTAAAACACTACAAATTCCTTTACAGCCATTCTGATCAAAATGTAACTTGGAATGACATTTCATCGGTTCATATATTTTGTAATTCATTCTACTGTTATTTTCCTCTAGTTTAATGAAAATATAATGGCGTTTTCTATGTTTTGACCCCCCCCCCCCCCCCACACACACACACAAACAAACACATGTATTTAAAGGAATTAATACCCTTTATGATCTGTTTACCGAGTCATATTGATCTCACCACACATCAAATTGAAATGTTTTCCATAGAGACAGATAAAAAATAACACAATTATCGTTTTCTAAATATTTCACATCAATATGAGGTGTTTACTATGGTTTTGAATGTTATGTGAATGTTGTAGTGTTTTAAAACACTAAACCCACATTTATGGTTATCCTAGGATAACCATGACTTGGAATGATGTTTCATCAGTTCTTATATTTCAAAATTCAATCTATGGTCATTTTCCTATGATTTTAGGGTAATCTTATTTTTTCCCCTAGTTTTGACTCCCCCAAAACATGTTTTTTTAAGGATTTTATACCTTTAAGAAGTGTTAACTGAGTCAAAACTGAGAAAACAAGATATGATTTTTTTCAAACATTTGGATAATGATCTATAATTCATTTTTTGTTTGTAGGAATCAACTAAATTTTAATCTAGCACAAGATGTAGTCAGAATGATTTGAAATTTATGTTTTTTATATAAAAGTTTCATTTTAGTTTTATTTATGCATGTTTTATGTGTACTTTTCAAATGATTGAATGACCTATAGAATTTAGCATTTAACTTGGCAGGATGAGCTATAAGGCTATAAATTTCTTTAGGGGTCACGTTGTTCATCCTCTAGAATACAAAAAGTAACAAATTTTCTATTTCTGACCACCACTGATCCTGTGTTTTCCTATAAGAGTCTTATTCTTGCACTTTTTATTTCAATATTGTAATTTCTCTTTGTAATTTAGGATCAATGGCACTACTTGAACCCCCAATTGGTGTATCAGTAATAGATAATGATGCCCTACAAAAGACAGATGTTCGAGTAGGCCTAGAACCCATCCCTCATACATGTTTAGGATGCTCCTTCCCTAAAATGATTTCAACTTCATCATTCTGGGAAACTGATTATGATTGTGAAGGGTTCTCATCCAAGGCTTCTTGAATTTTAACCTAGTAATAAAAAAATATTAACAATGATTTTTCAAAATATATGAACATCATAATATTATCAAATTAATAAATTTTTCATTACTATTTATTATTGTTTCATTACTATAAAAACATAATAATGAAAAATATTTTATAACAACAAACAATCCTTAAAAAATTAATAAGTTTTGACAATATGTATAAATGGATGCCAAATTAGCATTTTTTTTATCCATGTAGCTATCCCCATTTAATTGGGTTTAAGGATTGTTAGTTTTTATAATATATTTTTTGTTGTTATGTTTCTATAGTAATTAAGTAACATGAAATGGTAATTAAAAGTACTTACTCCAACATCTTTGGTAGGGTCATTTAAAAAACTGTCATTGGGTAACCTATGCACTTTAAACCACACATCCGATTATCCGACAGAGTGGCCTAATTCATTATCCTTTATAAAAAAATATAAACAATTTAAAAAATCCTTGAATTATAATAAAATAATCTAAATAATAATGAATAAAATACAAACCCAATTTTTTCTTTTTCTCAAAAAGTCAAAGACCAAATGATGTGAGGAACGACTTAATTCTCAAAATTCAAATTATTTTTTAAATAATTCTAGAAAAATGGAAACATTAATAAAAATTATAATTTTATTGTCTTTAGGTTATTAAGTTACTATAAAATATGTAATTAACTCATGAGATACATCTCTGTTAACATTGACAAAGAGCTTCCATTAATAAGGATAAATTCATTCAATAACTTTCTCATACATATATTATGAGCTTAGAGATGTGTCATTAAACTCATTCCATAATATCCATTTAAAAAATCTCCATTTCTTGCCCAAAATTTTAAAATTCCATGGATGTGAAATGGGGTTAGGGACATCAAAATGAAAAAACATCTAGAAATAAAAAACATAACACATCATAAGTATATTAAAAAATATACTCATGTATTTTATATTAGTTTTCAAGGAATATTAAATTAATGTTACTTTACTTGGGTATCAAAAACCTCATTTTCCAAGCTATAGTAATATGAATCCAATCGTTATAATTAATGGAAAAGCTAACTATCTTGCAAGAAATCTACCCATGAATCTGCCCCTAGATTCCAGCACCGTCACGGGTAGGTAACCCAAAATCATAAAAGGTAATGATAATATTTAATTCATTTAGGTCATATACTTATTATGGGTTCATATTCATATCCCTTCTATGGTTGTTATTTTCATTTTGAAAAATTCATTAAACAATTAATAAAACATATAGTTTTTTTGAAAAATTACATGCATACTAGTAATGGTAACTCTCCAAAATCAACTATATATAGAGGTGGACAGCTTCTCCATCACTATAGTTGAATCAAGCGGTGGGTTACCAACAAAATTTGGGGAAGCGACTAACTCTCTAGTATTATCGGGTATAATAGAATCACTTGGATCCACATAAGTTGATGGTAGTGGTGGCATGCTGTGAGATGTTAATCAGCTAGGATCCAGAAATTTTTTATTCTCACTATTGCTACAATTCAAATGGTTAAGGTATATTAAATGTATAAAAAATAAAAAATGAAAAGATTTTTAAAAATTAGGACAATGTATATATGTACAAAACACTTATCAATGAGAAATTTACCAATTTATACATTCAATTATCTTCATCTTCATTATTTTTATTATTATCAACATCTATTGTGATGATTCCTTCATTTTCACCCTCTCTTACAAGTTATATTGTTTTGATATTGTCAATAAACAATTGTTCAATGTTTTTTGGATGATGAGGATCACTATCACAAAGTACCAATTGATCTTCATCACCCATATCATATACGTCTCTCTACTTTCAGTGTATACAACACTTCAACCTTCATATGTTTCATCATCTACATACTAAAACATCTTCACTTGTGAGGCCAAGATAAATGGATCATGCTCTATACACTCACTGGAATTGATTGAGTGAGATAATTTGACAGAACTGAAATGTAATGAATCTTTCATTAGACCCCTATCAATGTTGACCCACTTGTATTTGAATAAGACAACTAAAAACTGAGTATGATTGTTTAATTCAATTATATAATTTAGCTTTTATAGTATCCCACCTCTATAAGTGTAAATACACCACTATTTTGTGTTTTCAAG
Source organism: Viscum album (assembly GCA_963277665.1). Lineage (NCBI taxonomy): Eukaryota > Viridiplantae > Streptophyta > Magnoliopsida > Santalales > Viscaceae > Viscum > Viscum album. Next base: position 1,684,441,202 of record OY728141.1, on the reverse strand, counting down.
TCGTCTTCATGAAAAATTTTATGAGACCTAAAGCCATGAATATTGTAGGAATTGAATCTCTTAGCCAACTTTAGAGGACCTCAATCCAAAAACTTTAAATAATTAGATATTTCTTCTCAATTTTCAACATTAATTATCTTGACAGAAAGATATATGGTGTTACTTTTAACATAGAAAAAATAATTACACGTCAATAATATGAATATGAGTATATGTTTACTTGATAGGCAGACAATTTAATAATCTCTTTATTAATATATTTTGTTAATTCAATATCATTTTTAGATCTACACCTTTGTCGCCTATTTTTTTGAAATCAAAATTCTTCAATAAATGGATTTGTAATAACACTATTGAGCAGCACATATATATGTGCCTATATCAACTCAAATTTAGTTAGTGTACAACTTTACCCCTTTCCAAGTGGTCGTTCAATAGTTGGAAATATTGATGACTATTTTTTAGAATGAGAAGTAGTGTATATGTCATCAACACATCCAGCATGATTGAATTTAGACTCAATCCCATCCAAATACCTAGAACATAAGGTAAATCACTCTTTATCTATGTAACCTTCGGCAATAGATCCATCTAGTTGAGTTTTATTCCTCACATTTGATTTAAATTAACCTAGGTACCTAATGAAAAAAAATAAGAAACATAATAAAAAAATTATTCAATTATTTGAAAAAATATAATTCACTAATGAAAATAAAAATAATATCAACATACCACTCAATTGGATAAATCTATCGATAATGCACCAGTCCACCATGTTTAGCTTCATCAAAAAAATTAACAATCAAATGAATCATGACTGTGAAGAATAAACGGGGAAATAACATCTCCAAATGAAAAAGTGTCTAAAAAATTATTTCTTGAAGTTTATCATGATCAATTTTATTTAGAGTTTTTTCATAAAGATCTCTAAAAAAGGTTCAAATATCAACTAGTACCACAGTCAATTTTTTAGGTAACATAGTATGTAATGCTAATGGTAAAAACTGCTCCATCAGAAAATGGGATTCATGACTTTTCTATCCATGTAAGTTTTGATGTTTTAAGTCAATGCACTATGATATTTTACTTGAATGTTCATCTGGAACTTTTACATTCTTTAAATATTGAAGGAATAAATATTTCTCATGGTTTTTCATTGTAAAAATATACTAAAGATACTTTTAATTATCATTTTCACCAAAACTATGTTTTATATTCATTGACTCCAAATCCTTACAAGCATTAAGGTGATCCTAACATTTTCCCTTATCATTAAGCAAAGTAAAAATTAAATTTTTATAGATGTTTTTCTCAGTATAAATTACATCAACATTATGACGTATGAAATTAAACACCCAATAAAAATGTTTGAAAAATTATACACTTTTTCATACATTTTTTAGTTCCAACTGCTTTAGATACTGTACCTCATACCCTTCTTCCTCCCCCTTTAACTTAATGACATTTTCTAATTGTCTTTAGTAAAATTCATTAATTATCCCAAGTTTTCTGAACTAGAAAACATCTTCATTGGATTTCTTAATCAAATATCTCCATTCAATCATGTCTTTTTAAACTTGGATTTATGAGAATCATCATGAAATCGATGATGACACGTAAACCGCCATTTCTTTCTATTAGGTAATCATTTAGGTTCCAAATAAAAATTTCAAACTAGACAATCCAAACTAGTATAACTATTCCAACTAGATAGATTTTCAATTCAAAGAATGTCACTAATTTCTCACATTAAAGAATCATTCATTTTTAATAGTTTTCTCATTAAAGCGTCATATATTTCCAGGCCATCAACCAATAATTCTTGCAATTCCTTGATTATTGGTTGAAGGTATACATCAACTTAAATTCCTGGAATTTGTTTTCTAGGAATAATCATTGAAATAATGAACTATATATTCTTCATACACGTCCATATAGATGTATTAAAGGGGTTTTAAACAACTATCCAAATGATATAATTTTTACTTAATGTAACAAAAAGGTTTTAACCATCAGAAGACAATATCAAACATACTTTCCTAGTCACTAAAGAAAAATATGGATAAAACATCTTCTAGGATATTGAATCTTTTGAACATCTCATAAAGATATTATTATAATCCTGAGTATTTCACTTCATGTCATATGCAGTCTTAGATGACATGAATAATCTTTTAATGTGTGGTTTCGGAGGAAAGTAATGAAATAACTTTGTAGGATTTTTATTCATCTATTATTTCCTAGGGTTTCATTGATTTATACTCTCATTATTATCATTGAATTCCATCTACTTGTATGACATATTACACAATCTTATTTGTCATAATCTTCTCCCTAGTAAAGCATGGAATCATTAGGGCCTGAATGTATCTTTGTATAATAAATTCCATGTTTTTTTATGACTTTTTCATCTCATAGAATGATGCATGGATCATAGATTCACTAAATGCATCATGAATAAACTCTAAAATCATTTAATTTTCTTTGTCAATAATTCTATAGAGACACTTGATATTATATAACTTAAGTAGAAAAGACAACTTTGAATGCTTGACACACCCTTCACACAGTTCTTATTTCCCATCTTCAACTAGTTCATAATACACATTTTTTTGGTCGTTAAATTTTTGAGTAATATTATACTTCCCAAGATCAACTAAAGTTTTTTTTTATTTACTAAAATTTTGAAAATTGAATTTTCAAAACCAAAAGTGTCATTTAACGAATTTCAAATTGAATTCTCCTCTTCTGGGTCACTTTTTTTTGATAGTATTGTCATTGTTTTGACTTTATATTACATTCGATTAACAATTCCAAATCCAACACTCATATAGAGAAGGAAATTATGTCAGTATAAAATGATATTATACATCATTTATATATAACCCTCGTTTGAACTTACAAGAGGTATATGGGTCACGACGATATCCATAATGGATGTCAGGTGTTGAAGGTCACCAGTAGGGGGGTCAGGTTTAGGGTGGTCATCGGCAAGGGGCCAAGGTCGCTGAGGGGAGCCAAAGGTAGAGGTTCACCATTGAGGAGAGTGTAAGGTGAGGGGGTCTGGGTCATGGTCTCTCTAAGGAGGGGAGAGGGAGGTCAGAGGTGGGAGGAGTTTGTGGTTGTCTCCAAGGAGGGGAGAGGGTGGTTAGAGGGGGGTTTCGTTGAGGTGTGGGGTCAGGGTTCACCACCAGGGAGGTGGGAGGGAGATTGAAGGTGGTGTTAGTGTTGGGGGATGTAGAGGGGAGTGAGGTGAAGGAGGGAGGGGGAGAATTTAGGGGTTTTTTAAATTGTTTAGCAGTAATTTGAGACAACCACCAATTGTTAAATTTTAAAAAATATAGTTGTGGTTTAAAAAAATCACTACTATATTACAAATTTTTTTATATGATTTACTTCATGATGGTTATTTGAATCATCGAAAAGTTCTGGTTATTTTAGTGACATGCATACATACTGCATATCATCTCTATAATTGTATCGAAATTCATTTTTCATAACCGTATTTCATGGTTGGTTTTAGAAGTATAATTAATTTATAAAAACATAATTATTCCATTATTATTATTTTGTATATTATGTAACAAATATCCCTTCAAACATGGTCAACATATTGAATTCATTTTGAATTTAAAACTGAACATCCACAAAACACATAATGTGGACTTAACTCATTAAGTAATAAAATATGTCATTAAAATAAATGAAATAAATACTTTAATGATATGGTGTTAATCTTAGAAGATTTTACTATTAAATAAAATAATTTACATAAATTTATTATACATTTGTTGAAGAGAATACATAGCAATTACGGACTCAAGGTAAGGGATTTCTTCTCAATTTCCCATCATTGAGGCATGTTTTAATGTTATACACATGATTTATTTTATGTGTGATATATAATAACATTTTATATTTTATATAATTAATCCTTATTACTTCATGGTATTTTATTTTAAAATTCAAATTACTTCATTCAAATGTAATTGACTTGAAATTTATAGAGTGGTAAGGGGTTTATTAACTCAATTTGTATTTATTGGGTTGTACATCAACATCATTGACTTTATTATTCCATGATCATGTGTGATTTGGTCTATAAATTGTTTTATTATATATTTAAACTTGTATTATGTGTATTTACATATGTTTACATAATCACTTCTATAATTAATTATCACTTTTAAAATTATAATCTTTTTAAGAGTTTTCTTTGACTTAGACTCATTTTCCTGAGATATGTTTCAAATTGTGCACCATAATTTCCATGTATGTTTTAATTACTACCTCCTAAATGAATTTTTATATATTAATTCATGAAAATTATTGTATTTAAATATACATATCATACCCATCCTTTGAAATAATCTTGATTCTAATGTTAACAAAATAGTAAAGTTTTTTATGTTACAATCATCTTTCTTTTCATGATTGATTATGTTCAAGGTTATTATGGTAAAATAATATGCTCTTATTTTCCTAAACCACATATAATTTTTTATAATCTTTTAATTAATAATTTTTACATTTTTAGCATCCATTTCATCCCTTATTGATTAAAGAAACAATAATAATGTTGTTTGTAAGTGAAAGTGATCTTTTATCTTCTTTTAGATCAGGAATATTTCTCTTTTATATCCATTTTTTCTAAGATTCATTCAATAATTTTCCTTCATAAACATACATTATTTCATAAATTTATTTTACATGTTATTTTACCTTCTTTAAAGAGGTTTTGAAAGGAAATTTCTTAAGGTTTTCGGCATGGATCACTTTTGACTCTCTTATGTTTTTTTAACATTTATGATGGGAATGGATTTTTCTCCATCTAGGAACATTATTTTCTTTCAATATTATAAGTGACCATGCTTATTTTTAACCAAATTTATTTTAAAAAAAAAATTTAAAAATTTTTTTTTAAAAGTTATTTTCAAATTGGAAAGGGTATGTTCCTTGGGAATTTTTTAATGAACTTTTAATGGTATTTTTAATCATCAATGACAAAAACCCTTGATTTTAATTATGCTCTATTGAGGATATTTTGTAATAATATCATCCATTTTCCTTATATATGTGGATTATTATTTCTTAATATATATTTTCATGGAACATATTTCTATTCCAAATTTAAATCAATCTATAAAAGAACATTGGTTAATTTTATGTTTAAAAATGAAATCTTTCATGTGTTATGTTTATGTTATTTTTCTTGTACATTTATTATGATGATGGGTAATAATAATATAGATCATGATGATGGGTAATACCCTCTCCAATTCATTGGGTAATGATGATATATTTAACTAGATATAAGTAACTTCTAAGAGATGATAGAGTTAACAAGTTAATAGGTTACTCCTAAGAGATTATGGGTATTAACCAGGTAATGTTATCCCATATTTAAGGGTTATTGTAACTGTTATATGAAGATAATGTTCCAAGATACCAACAAATTTTCTCTATGATTATTATGATTTTATAGTGGATCCTTTTCTCATGGGTTGTCGTCATATGGATCTTGGTCTTTGACTTATATGAATCTTGTATTATGTGGAATATTTATTCCATGTTTCATGATATATGATCCATGTTTTTATTATTATTAATTATATTAGGTTATTCTCATATACTTTGATTATGTCATAATACCCTTATTCTCATTGTATTCTCACTGATGACATTCAATTTTTAATGGTTATTTTTACCCTTACTGAGAATTTGAGTACAGCATTCTTATTTTTCCTTTTATGAAGGTTTTGAAGAAAGTTATTAAGTATTTTATTCCTAATAAGTTTACTAGATGTGAAAAAACATAGTGGGAGATGATATATATTTTTAGGAACTAGTTTTTTATGTATCTAAGTCTCCATGTAAGAGTTTTTCCTAATTCTTAAAACTTTAAACCTAAAAGATCCTTGGGTATGTAAGTGATTCATTTTTTTAGTTTTATTTTATATATTTTTAAGGGTAATAATTTTATCATGATTATCATTATAAAATTAAAAATTTAAAGAATTTGTTTTATCACTGGATCTAGGAGTGTGGGCTCGAGGCTGTTATAGTTTGTATTAGATAAGTATGATAACTTTAGAGATTATGAGGTTTTCATGTGTGGCTAACTTAATAGTTATACCATCATGGGATTATAAGTTTAATTTTGATCATAAGTTAAAATTCTTATACACCAATTTTTATGTTTTTAATGAAGGTGATTAATGATATTTTGGGAGAAATTTTATTAGGTTGAGGTATTTTTAACCTGTAACTTTCAAATGAAGAATTATTTTAGAGTAATACTATTACATTTTGGGGAAGTAAGCTGAAAGGTATGAGATAAAATTTTAGATTAAAAATATAATTATTATTGAGGTTACTTAGGTTATTTGGGATGTATGGTTTTTTATTTAAGGAATGGTCTAGATTGAAACATTTTTGTTATTGTGTAAATTTTAGAATTAAATGTATTATTTATTCATATGAATGTTTAAAATTTTTTATTGTATCTTACCTTATGATAAATGTTTTAGTTTTGGATAAAATATTAAGATAAGAGGAATATTAGGTTATAATTTTGTGGATTATGTAATCTTATAGAATTATATTTTTATACTTTTGTAATTAAATATTCATACTCATCATTTAGAGTAAAATATGAGATAAAGGTAGAATTTTATTAAAACACACAACCAAAGGATGAAATTACAATTGTGGATTTGAGGAAAATAAACTATGTATATTTCCTCATGTTCTTAGTATAGATAGTAAAGTTATTCTTAAAATCTTGGAAAGGGGTATTAAAATAAAAAAATTATAATATTCCATTTATTTATAATGAATTATTTTTCTTTTTACTCCTCATTGGTTTATGGTTTTGTGGTCGTTGACTTTATCATAAACATTCAGTTTCCTATGATCAATGTTCTCTGACACTCTCAATCATTTTTTAGAAATTAAATTTTAATCCATTTCTATATTTTAACTTTTTATTAATGTTCTCTTATTTATAAATTTATTTATGTGTTATTAAAAAGGACCTTTATACTTCACTTTTTTCTTTTCAAATAAAATTTTTATTAACCATTTTTACGATGTCTGTTTTCAAAAAAGGTATTTTCAAATATCATATCCTTAATTACTAAGATCAATTTCAAATTTCAAGGATGAAATTTATTAAAAGGGAGAGAATTTAACACCCTAATATTTTAAAGGAATTATATTCTTGAAAGTGTATACTATAACACCCCAAAATTCTAATGTATAAATAGTGTATTTGATAGTGTGTTTCACATGTGATACAAAGCCATTAAGGGGATATAATACCACCATAATTTAGAATATAATTACTATTCTAAATATATTTCATATATTTTATATTTTTCAATTCATGCAACACCAAATTATTTTGTGTTACGCACAAGATATACCTTCTTCATTGGCTTGCATTACACGCAAGACCGAGTTTCAACAAATAACAATATATTATTAAAACATTAGAATTTAATATAATATGATATATCTAAGATGTTATGTTAGTAGTTATGAATATTATTATCTTACTTATGAAAATATATGGTTTATATAAATATAAAATTAATTCAATGGTTACCAACTAATGAGAAACTAAAATAAGAACCAGTTAGATATAAAAAAGAAATATTATTATTTATATGCTTCCAAAGGAGTTTTATCTTAATAAAAATATTTAATTATAATTAGTGAATGATTTTAATGAAATATGTATTTTATATATTCAATAAAATATTTTTTATATTCATACATTATGTTTGATATGCATAAGATAAGAATAGACTTTATTTTACACATAAAAACATATATTTTTATAAAGGCAATTTTACATCCTTTTAATGAAGGACCCATTATAAATATAAATTTTGACACCTTTAATGATTTAATATGTAAAAATATACTTAATATTTGAATGAAAAATATAATAATTAATCAATAATAAATTTTTATATTTTTTGGAAATATTTCATTTTTTAATAAATAGCTAAAAATATTGCATTTTAGTTCAAAACTACTATTTCATATGATTAATTTATAAGGTTACATTTTGTTTTATATTTGATTTAAAATTTATTTATATAATATTCTTATCAATTAAACCAATGTATGTTTTTATAATCAATTTCATTTTGAAATTTAATATAAAACATAGAAAAGTTTTGGAAGTTTTTACTTTAAAAATTGCATTATCATCCCGCATACGGGATGAATTTTAAATTAATTTCTACCACTTATTTGATTGAAATTTCTAAAAAATGATACCATATTTGGAATTAGAATAATTTATAATTTATAATAAGTTAAACTTTTTTTTTGAAAAGAAATATTATGGAATGAAAGTAAAATTAATTACAGTTATTAAAGAAAAGTTAAGCTTAATAAAGGACTAAACCTCTAACTTAAGGGCCCAAATGACCTAGAACCTTGTCCAAAACCCATTTTTAGGACATATATAAGTCATAAACCTTCCATTATCTATTTTATTAGGTTTATTATGACTTATTTTAGGTAATAACATGTGTACACCTAATTTGTTTCAAAAAAATTCCAAGTGAGCCTGTTTCCTTCCCTAAAAAAGGCCACCACCTCTCCCCCTTACTCACACTTCTCAAACCACTTAGGTTCAGACAAGATATACCAAAATAGATTCAAAACATACCTAACCTATAACACTAATCATAGATTTGGTAATTAAGCATTCTAAGGAAGCCATTTGGTATAAACCAAAAGAAGTTACCTGATTAAGAGGTAACGTCTTTTCTCAAGCTCTCTAGTTTCATTTACATTCTCCACCACCTCAAATATATTTGTTCCATTATTATATAACTAAAAGAGTATACTAAATATAATAGGATGTTTTATGTAAATTTTTATAACTAAACTTAAAAAAAATATTTATCTAATTGGTAACAAACATATTGTGTCTATGTACGGTGAACTATAGCCTCACAAAACAATGATTGTTCCTTTTTCCCTTACCACCTATCATGGTGGACATTATGATGAAAAATATGTTTATATTTTTTATATATAATATTTATAATTACTTTATGCTTATGTAATTTTTATTTATAACATACCTTTATTATTTCCATCTTGTGTAAATATGATAATTTCATTTCAGGAAGTGTGGACTGCCACCCCCTCAAAGCGATATAACTCATTCATACCATACATGGAACATATAATGGATGGTTTTAATAAACCTATGTAACATATATAACATATATATTATTATGGAATTATAATATACATAAGTATCATTTACTTTTCATTCTTTTAATACAATAATGAAATGAAAATAGCATTCATGTGTACATATGGCCTACCATCTCCATGAACGGTGCACTTCATTTCTAATCTCTAAATATAATGTACTACTATAAATACATATATAATGAATATATATGATAAATAATCCATGGTTTAAATTTTTTATATGATTAAATCATGATCTAATTAATGATAACAATAAATAACAAGTTAAAAGTTACTCAAGAGAACAAGGAAATTAACACCCGAAATAGTGAAATCAATGAAAGATTGTTCACAAACGGTTTAAGAAATATTATAATGAATTAATATATGATATTAAAATCATGAATATGGTTATTTTATAATTTTTTAACATATTTTAAACTACTATATAGGAGGATAAATATCACACAACAATATCAAGGTTAAGGTAAGGGATTATCATCTCACTTTTTACACCTTTGAGATAAATGTTATATTCACCACTCATTTCTTTTGTGTGGTATACCTACTGTCATTTTCAGATATTATATAATTTTTCCCTTTATTTAATGATATCAAACATTACAATTTTTTATTAATCCTTAATGGATACCATGATTCAAAATCTACACAAGTAGTAAGGGAATTTCATCTCAATTTACAGTGCATTGAGACTTATTTCACTACTATAATTTTTAGGTTTTGCGGTTGTGGAAGCGGGCGACCACCTTTGGTGGTTGCTAATAAATTTTCATTTTAATGCAGTATTTTTTTAGATCAGCCTTTCTTATTCCCACTGCAACCTTTTATATTACTTCTGATCCACCTCTGGTTCTCCCCACAATGTCTACAACCTACACCGTTGTTCCTTACGGCAGACGTTGCTGCCCATAAACTACTGCTCGATGCTCCTCTGTCCTTCAACCGGTGACCTAGACCAACATCCTTCCATATTGACTGAAGTCTTATCATCCCAACCGCTATCTAAACTCCAACTATTTTCTGACCACCATGTATCTTCCATGGCCGATGACTCCAAGGTCAGGCAACACCATCTAGAAGTTGTGCGATGTTGAGCATCTAATATGCCAATTCAGTTTGTAGTTTTGGGTTGGGATTTTAGGGGCCTCCAATTGTGGTTGGTGAAGGTTATTACAGAAAAAAAAGGTGTGACTTCCAATAGATTTCATTAGGTGGTTTCTAAATACCTTTAGAGACCACTTTTGGTGATCTCTAAAGGTCCCTTTCCTTGTAGTGTTTGTTATTATGCACCAAATCACTTTTATTTTGTGTATATACTACCTTTTAATATGTTATATCATGAATTTTCTTACTCTCATGATATTATAAGTTTAATTTAATTTTATTCCATCTTTTTTATTAGGATTTAAATGTCTCAAAGTGGTATGGGACACTTTGAAATGTTTAATGATTTTTCTCCTAAAGAATATTTTTAATGGTTATATTTGTTATCTCACTTCCTTTTGTGATTTTTAATGTTCTATTGAAATAATCACTTTATTTTAACCATTTTCATTGAAAATTTACTTGAATATCCATATTATTATAAAATGAATATTAATATTTCCTAAACCGTTTATCATTTTTACATATGCTGTTCACTTTGACAGTTATTTGATTAATTGGGGAAATATAGATAATTCCACATTCTTTATTCAATATGTATATTTGATTTGGGATATTATTAATTTTGATTATTCTATATGAGGGATGTTTTAAATTGGAAATGATGGGTGGATCTTGTAATTTATGTAACTCCTCAATGCATTGACATTTTCTCATGAGGCAAATAAGTTGTCCAAGTTAAATGGGTTTTATCAATCGTTTTAAACCATATTTTGAAAGGTCTTGATGGTATAGGTTTTCATGTGCCTTAGACATGACGTCCATTAATAAATCATTTCACTCATTTAGTTTTAATTATTATTCATCCATGAGATTTTTTATTAACATATCTATGGATAAATTTCTTTTTCATTTCATCGATTAAATGTCTTGAGATTTAGTTTTTTACCTTTCCATATTGATTTTTCCTTATCTAGTTATATGAATGTCACGTGTTATCAATTATTTACCTTTCTATGTTAATTTATTCCTATTGATTCATTATTTATTCCAATTTACTTACCCTTAATGAGCATTTTATTTCACCCTTATTATGCTTCTTTTCCCAAGTAATCAATAATAGATCTTCAAATAAGCATTCATGGATTGAGTTTATTTCAGTTTATTGTGTAGCATGTTTTATTTTTTCCCCCTAATGTATTACGGCTATCATGTATGTAATATATATTTAAAAGATTTCTAAACTGAATGTTCCTTTAAGATTTTATTTTTGTTTAATCATTCCAATGTATAAAAATAATGTAATGGTTATAGGATTCTAGGGTTGGGGTGTTACATATACAACACACAACACTGAACTTAAATAAACCATGAAAAATTATAATTTAAATATGACTGTTATGACCTCTATTTAATTATAATATATGAATATAAGTAATAAAATTAGGAAATTTATAGATAATGATCCTATTGAATACAAATTTATTGATCAATTCCTAGGGAATAACTAATAAATTCTCAGTAAATTCATTTTATGCTTCAAGAATATGTTTTCTTCAAAAATAATTTTTATTGTTTTTTGAAGTAAATTATTATAATAAATTTCTACCACTTTTAGAAATTATATTTTATAAAAATTATTTTTTAAAAATAAGAATATCAAAATTATATTAGGGTGAATTTTTGGACTTTTTCTAAAAAGATTGATATTTCAATGAATAGTGAAGAATATTGATTTTTGTAAAACTGTCATTTCATTTCATTAAAAAGTAACATTATACTTTTATTTTTATATAAAATTAATATAAGACTTATTTAATTATATATAATCCAATTAATTAAATTTCTATCATTATTATACTTAAATTTGGTATAAGTTCATTTCGGGGTGTAATAATGCATTTTTTTTAAATTGTTCTTTATTGCGCTTTGTGCATTTATATTAAATTTTATTTATTACAATTTTAAAAAAATTATATTGAAAATCAGATAACTTATTTTGAATCAAGATGATAATATTTTTTAAATAAGACCCTTTAATTTTTGGTCATTATAAATAGTGACTATAGTAAATATTTTTCATCTCAGTAAGGGTAAATCAGGTAATTAAGGACAAAAATAATATGATAAGGACTAAAAAACCATGAAACTTGACTTTAATCTATTGTATTATTTTTTTCAACATCATTATCCATTATTAAAATTCATTTAAATTATTTTCCATTTTTCTATGAAAATGATTTATAATATTATTTTCTGTAAAGAAAAATATAAAATATCACTCTCTTTTAAATTTCTCTTATATGTTCACATAGGGATGAAAATAAGTTTTGATTGAATATTAATAGTTATTTTAAGAAAAATAAAATTATTTTTATTTTATTATTTTATTATTTTATTATTTTATTATTAATTTATAGTGATAAAATAGTTACCTTAAATTCTTACGCAACGCTGGCTCAATGCTTGTGCAAGCAATAGAAAAATAAATTAAATGATATTAGAAACTCTAAAAGTAACATTTTTTGGGTGGGTTGTAGTTTATTATGAATTTTATAAATATATATAATATATTTGGGATATTGTAAGAGTTTATATTCTAATTCCATTATTATCCTGATGAATTTAAAGTCAAATTAAATGAATAGTTTCAAAAATGAAATTAATGATATTTTATAATAAAAAATATTTTATTAAATGATTTAAAATTCATAAAAAAGGTATACTTATAAAATTTAATGGTATATGGTTTAAAATATCGAACACGATCTATTTACGTTTCAATTTTTATTTCTTAGTAAATTTTTGGAGTCCTAAAGAGTAAAAAACTTCGTTATCACAGTAATCATCAAAAGGGATAATGAGGGGTTAAACAAGAGATAAGATTGAAAATATCTTGTAAACTTGTATAAATTTTATTTTATAAGGATATTTATACTTTTAATAACATTATATTCTGAATTTACTAGATTTATTATGATATTCCATGAAAATTAATTTATATTAATTTAATACTTTAAGTAATTCCAAGAGTGTCCAACCCCTCACATATAAAAGGGAACCCACTCTCCTATCCTCCTCTCACATTTTGAGAACTATTTTTTAGATAATACCTTCCTAGATACCTTAAAAAATCCGTCCTCATTTCAAATATTTCTTATTTTGGGCATAATACGAACCATATACGGATTAATGTATAAATCAAATGAGGTTTATCTGAAGAAGAGGTGTAGTTTCTAACTCAATGTTTAAGTTTTATTTCTTATTATACCTCATTAAAAACAATTATAAACATTTTTATATAATAAAATAAGTATATAAAATATAATTATATTTTATTATGTAAATTTCAGAACCTTAATTCATCTCATTCTTCTGTCAAATGGGAAAGGAACTCATCGTTCATGTGTAAGGAAGACTCTCGCCTCGTGAACTGATGTAATTCAGTTTCCATTACCACCTCTCATGGATGGTTATAATGATGAGTTTAATGTATATATATGATATTAATGACATAAATATAATTATATAAAGATAATATATCACATATTTTCTTAAATTTTTTTGGACTCCTCGTGTTTTAATGCTCACAAATCATGTTTGGAAATTGTTAGACTCCTCAAGTTTTCATGCTTACAAATCATGTTTTGCACTCTTATAACTCATGATTTAAACTCTCACAAGATCATAATTCACAATCTCACAAATCGTTTTTCAATCTTTTAAACAAGTTTTAATCTTGTTCTATTATGTTTCAGTATGATTATGTTTAATCTTAATTGTTTTTATGAATATTTCTTCCTAAGACAGCTTACAGATATTCGGCTAAGTCTCTGAATCCGTAACATTGCTATCGGTTCTAGATTTTCACAAATTCTATGACAGTGTAATCTTTCTACCGGTTTCATATTCTTACAAAGGACCTAACACCATTTCCTTTCTAGTATTTCCAAGATACTGAAAGAATACATCATTTAGATTTTTTACAAAGGACTAAACACTGTTACCTAAGACACAATTTACCAGACATCGTTGACTTGCTATCGGTTCCAAAATTCACAAAGGACCAGACACCGTAATTGTGCTACCAGTTCTAGATCTCACTGTGACTGTCTCACCATGACTGTCTTACCATGACTATGGCTCTGCGACTATCTCACTGCAACAGTGACATCGTTCCATACTTAACCATTTTTATGTATTTTTCAATTTAATTTAAAAAATGTTTCTAACAGTCATATGTTATTAATTTAATGAAATTTATATAATTAATGTTCTTTTGTAGTACTTTCAGAAGACAATATGAGATACGAGGTTTAGATATAGTGTATCTTTTCGACTCAAACACAATCACCCGAAATAAAAAAACAAATAATATCATGGCGCTAGAAAAAAACATAGGTGTAGTGGATTACATGCCAAGAGGGGAGAAAATCCATACATTAAAGAACACACAAAGAACTCTTGATTCTTGGCAGCTACACTACTGTGGATCAGAGCCTCAAACATCCTCATAATAGCAACTCTAAGAATAACAAGACCTAAAACTCACATCTCATCAAACTAGAAACCAAAACACGAGACTCATAATAGTTTTCTTCCATAAGAGGACTCGAAAATCACATTTGTTTCATGTCCAGAGCTGTATAGAACAACACTCAGAGGTTTGATAAAACTTTCTCATTATAATTTCTCTATTTTGTACTATTTTATTAACATTTTCGAGCAGTGTGAGTATCTGTATTAAAAATGCACACTATCTCCTGCACTGAACTGGTGGATATAATATATCCTCACTCAAATATATTTTACACCTTCTTTCTCCAATGTATAACTATGGAAGAGGTCTTGTGTGACCTGGCTATTATTTTTCCCATGAAGAATAGTGGCAGAAGTCTTGTGCCCTATAAATTCTTGTGTACTGTTGTTAACCCTGATCTAGGGTGTGGATCAAAGTTTTTTATATATATTTTGTGGTGGAAGGTGATCACCAAGTGGAGTGGATTAGGTCTCGTCTTGAGACTGAACCATTTGTTTTATCCATTGTCTTTCAATTTAGTCTTTCTCTATTTTAACTCATATTTCAAAAAAATAAATTTCACTTTGATAATTAGTCTTGGATAGTAGTTATAGCTATTTTTCCTAATTATAAAAGTTTCAAAACTTGTATCAATATCTTATATTGGAACTACTAATAATTAATCAATCTTATGAGAAATTATTTGAATAGTCATGCTATAATAATGTTACTACCTTGGATAACTGGTCTATTTTATTTTTAATTGGGTGAATATTTTAAATAAACTTTTTAACAAAAAAAATTATAGGAACTCAATTAATCCACCCCCCACCCCCCCTTTGAGTATCCTACTCTGACCAACCTTTGGTATCAAAGTGTGTTTTTCAAGTTACTATTTTCTAAATTTTAAATCCATTTTAAATATATATTTTTAACTGTGATTTTTTTTGTGTTTTAAAGATCGTTAAATTTATATTAGTTCTAAATTTCTATTTATTTAAAAGACAATTTATTTATCATGGATAATATATTGTAAGGTGATGCTACCAAAATACCTTTATTCTTTAATGGAACTAGTTATACATAATGGAAAATTAAAATGAAGTGCACTTAGAATGAATGGGTTTTCAGATTTAGTCTTCAATTATAGATGAATATAAGATTCCTACTACTGATAAGAATACTTGGGATGACCCAAATATGGTTGATTATAATAATAATTACAAAGCCATGAATTCCCTATACAGTTCTTTAGTTGATGAATAGTTTATTAAAATTTATGCATGTAAAACAGCCCATGAAATTTGGGATGGTTCATCTGTTTCACATGAAGGAACCTCTAGTGTTAAGGAAATGAGACATAACACATATACTATTAAATATTATAACATTAAAAGGATGCCTTATGAGCCTATTTTTGACATGTATCTCAGGTTTAATGAAATTTTGAAAACTATGATCTCTCTGGGAAGAGATGTAACAGCCAAGGAGAAAATAATGAGAATACTTATATACTTACAAAATAGATAGAGAGGAAATTCTGTATCAATCAAAGAATCTTGTGACACCATAAATTTACTAGTAAAGGAGATGATATTCAAGTTGATGGTGTATGAGGAAGAAATAAAAGTCAATAAGGAATAGGAAGATGAACCGAAGAGAAAATTAGTGGATTTAAAAACAATTACTTCTAAGAATAAGGGGAAGGAAAGGATGAAACCTCATTATGATAGTATAAGTAATGAATATTAACCATCTATTAGTGATGAGGAAATGGCTCAATTAGCTACACGATTTAAAAAGTTTTATAAAAGAAATAATTTTTTAGAAATCCCAACTTAAATGGAATATATCATCACAAGGGAAACTAGAAAAAGGATTGTAAAAGAAGTGAAAAATCTGATGAAATGGTCTATTATGAATGCAAGAGAAAAGGACATGTAAAGGATGATTTTCCCAAGATAAAATATAATAAGAGGAATGAAGACAAAGATAGAAAGTATAAAAAGGAAATGAAAGAAACACTGAGTGATTATGAGGACAGCTCAAGTGGATCAGACTCTGCACATTATGAAATGGTTGACAAGGAAATATGTGTTTTAAGAAAAGCATGTCTAAGGTAACCCTTGAGTCTCCTGTAAAAAATTCCCATTATTATGGAGATGAAAGTGATTCTAAAAATATGAAAAATGAGGATATGTTTGAATACTACCAAATTATAGAAGACACATGTAATGAATTTAAAGATAAATACAAATATTTAAAGAAGCTACATTCCTTGACTACCACTGTTAAATATGAACTTTTTGTGGAAAAAATAGATTCTCAATTACTTAAAGAGAACAATGAACTTAAGTTATCTAATGATCAATTGAAAAGGGACCTAAAGAAATTTACAAATGGAAAAAATACTATTACACATATTCTTGGTAAACAAATTTCCCCTAGATACACTACTATTATCGGATACCAACCTGGGAAAAGAAATGTCACCAAAAACTAGTTTGTAACTAAATATAGGAAATCTGTTTTTTACCTAAAAATGAAAATTCTATTACTAGTTTGAGTTTTGGAAACTCTTTTACTACATGTATTTTTTCTAGACCAGATAGTGTTTAATTTTCAAACATGTTACATAATGATTATAGGAAATCCATAAAGAAGATGTGTGTTCTTAAATCACAGATTACTAATGTTAATGGACCCAAACAAATATGGGTACCAAAATCATTTTTGGTTCGATTATTTTTTAGGAAAGATGTTTAAAGAGATCCAGCAAAAGCTTCTGGTACTTGGACAGTGGATGTTTAAGACACATGAAAAGATATTACTCATGCATCAAGAATTTAATAAATATTGATGGTGGGAATATCACCTTCAGTAACAATGCTAAAGGAAAAATAATTGGCCTCAGCCAGATTGGTAACACTAACTCGGTTTTAATTTATAAATTACTTTTTTATGGATTAAAAAATAATCTTCTTAGTATTTCACAATTATGTGATGATGGGTTTCATGTTAAATATGAAAATAATTCTTTTAATGTTTTTAACTCTAAAAATGAACTTATATTCTCTGTATTTAGAAATGAAAATTTCTATATTGTTAATTTAAATACTTTAATATCTAAAAATGTTTCTTGCTTGATTGTTTTTCACAAATAATCTTTGATGTGGAATAGGTGATTATGGCATTGTAATATACACTCACCTAGAAATATTACTAGAAAAGGTTTGGTCAAGGATTTACCCAAACATGAGTTTCCAAATGATGAAGTTGGTAATCCTTATCAAAAGGGTAAATAGAACAAAATATATTTCAAACAAAAGAAAGAAATTTTAACTTCTTAACCTCTCGAGTTGGTTTACAGGGATTTTTTTTTACCTTCTAGAGTCTCAAGTTTTAATGTGAAACACTATATATATGTTCTTAAAGATGAATACTCTAGATATACTTGGACCTTCTTATTGTCTCACAAAAGTGAAGCATGCTCTCATTTTACCAAGTTGCTAGGACTGTAGAAAATCTTAGTGGTTTTAGAATTAAATCTCTAAGAAGTGACCATGGTGGTGAGTTTGAAAACCATGAGTTTGAATCCTTTTTCTCACAAAATGGATATAGTCATAACTTATCTGATCCTAGGGCACCTTAGAAAAATGGTGCTGTAGAAAGAATAAATAGAACCTTACAAGAAATTTCTAGAAAAATGCTTAATTAATATGACATACCTATTTACTTTTGGGCTGAAGTTGTCAATACATCATGCTATATTATTAACAATGTTAATCAGGACTATTATTAAGAAAACACCTTATAATTTCTATAATAATAGAAAACCCAAGGTTAATTACATAAAACTTTTTGGTGGAAAAGTCTATATTCTTAAGACTAAGGATAATCATGATAATTTTTCATCCAATTTTGATGAATTAATATTTTTAGGTTATTCATTTTCTAGTAAAGCTTATATATTTTTAACTAAATAACCAAATGTGTGGAAAAATATGTACATGTAAAATTTGATGAAATATATCCACATGAACAAAAGACCTCTCTAGAGAATATTGAGTATGATATGTCAAATTTAGACATTAATGCTAAATCTTCTAAAAATCCTACGAAGGAATCTATTTAAACTTCCAGTTCTAGAAATTCTCCAGATTCGAGCCATAATGAATCTGAACCTGTGGAAGAACATAAAATAACTAGACCTTAATTTTCAAGACCTGTTAGAAATCTTAAGAACTATATTTTAGATGCAATAGTTGAAGACTTAGATAAAGGAACATAAACTAGAGCTTCTCTTAGAAATCAGGTTGAACATCAACCCTTCATGTCACAACTTGAATCTAAAAACATCAATGGGAAAATAAATGATGATTTTTGGATAATGGATATGCAAGAATAACTAAATCAGTTTGAAAGGAATAAATTTTGGAAACTTTTGGATAAACACAAAAAAACCATGACCATGGGAACTTAATGGGTGTTTAAGAACAAAGTAGATGAAGCTGCTAACATAGTTAGAAACAAATCGAGATTGGTTTTAATAGGTTATAGTCAAGAAGAAGGTATTGACTATGAGGAAACTTTTCCACCAGTTTCTAGACATGAAGCAATTAGAATCTTTCTTGTATATGCAACACATCTAAATTTCAAAATATATCAAATGGATGTTATTAGTACATTCCTAAATGGGTATATAGATGAGTATGTTTTTGTTGAACAAACCCCTAGTTTTACAAACCCTCATTTTCCAAATAATGTTTTCAAATTATCAAAAGTTTTATATGGTTTAAAACAATCTTCAATAGATTGGTATGATAGATTACGTAGTTTTATTATTTCTAAAGGTTTTTCAAAAGGTATAGCTAATCCTACTCTCTTAATGAAAATAATTTCTAAAGATGTTTTAGTTGTTCAAATCTATGCTGACGGTATTATTTTTGGATCATCAAAATTTTCATTATATATTGATTTTTCAAAAATGATGCAAAATTAATTTGAAATGAGTTTAATGAGTGAAATGAAATTCTTCCTTTTATTTTAAATTTTTCAAAAAAAAGAATGTATTATCTTAAATCATAGTAAATATAAAAAAGATCTAATAAAACATTTTGGATTGGATAGCACTAAAAGTAGTGATACTCCGATGTGTACTACTTGTAAGGTGGATCTTGATGAAAATGGTAAATATGTTGATCAAACCACTTATAGAGGAATGATTGAAAGTTTACTATACTTAACTTCTAGTCGACCTGATATTAATATTTAGTGTTTTCATGTGTACACATTTTCAAAAAAACCCCAAAGAGTCTCATTTAAATGTTGTTAAAATAATTTTCAAATACCTCAAACATACAACAAATTTAAGACTATTCTATCCTAGAGGAAAACCTTTTTATTTTGTAAGTTATTCTGATGCAGATTTTGGTGGTTGTAAGTAAGGTAGAAAAAGCACCTCTATAACATGTCACATTTTAAGCAGGTCTCTAGTATCATGTAGTAGTAAAAAAGAAAAATTATATTGCATTATATACTATCGAGGATGAATACATAGATTTTGGTAGTTGTTGTGCACAAATTTTATGGATGAAACACACTTTACTAGATTGTGAATATCAATTCAGACATATACCTATAAATTGTGAAAATATAGGTGCTATTAATATTTCAAAGGATCTTGTTTCACATTCCAGGACTAAACATATTGATGTAAGATATCACTTTTTGAGAGATCATTTTCAAAAAGATGATATCACTTTGGAATTCATTGTCATTGAACATTAGGTTTTTGATATATTCATCAAGACATTAAATTATGAAAGGATAAATTACATCATACATGAGTTAGGGATGATAATCCTTAAGTGATTAGTTTACTGTTTCATATTTTATAGTTTTTCAATTCACGGTTTTACAAGTTACTATCTATCAGTTACAGTCTCTTACATGTTGTCTCAATGATAGGGTCGTGCCATTTAGAGTCACATTGTAATGCTAACACTGTGACTACCTGTTCTGGTCTCACCATAATGACTCAAAATTATATTTTTTGAAAAAAAAAAATTGTATCATTTTATTGATTATTTTATTGATTTTATACTGTGTATTTATGTTTGCAACATTTGAAATCCCTAAATGATAAAAACCAGATAATTCCACTCCTCTCTTCTCTCGAGATCTCTTCTCTTAAAACCAAAACACTTCTCTCTCAAACTGCATGCCCTCCTTCTCATCCTTCTAGATCCAACGTTGAATGCCCAGTATGAAGCATTCATCCTCATTGACTCTTGAAAAGTGCAGGTCTTAGAAAAAATAGAAGAAAACTCCTATTATAATGCACGAGAAACCACTAAACCCTGGTCATGAGGATCGAAAAGTATTACCAAAAAAGGAAATATATAAAAAGTGGATCTTGACCAGTAAGTATCTAGTTATAAAAGTTCTAAAATAATAGGGGTGGTTGTATTGTTTTATCTAGTAGAAAAGACTCATCTAACTAAGGCTTGTTTTTTAGTTATATCAGTATGTTCAGTTTTCATTCAATTCTAAAGATGATTTTGTAGTAAGACGTTGGGTAAATGGTCAAAGATATACCTTTTATTCAAATATATGGGATACTTTCCTAGGAATACCACATGAAGGAATTTTTTAGGACTTACAAAGAGGTCCTCCTCCTGCAAGTGATGAATTTATCCTAGAAGAGGATCAATAAATTTTAACAGGAAATTAAAATAAGACAAGGTTGATAGCAGCTGAGTCGGATGGTGAGACAAGACTGTTGTTTAAATTTATTCAACATCTTTTTTTAAGGATAGGGGACTTCGCAGCCCTTAAAGTATCAAGATGTATTCTTGATACAACTTATGAATAATGTGCACAATATCAATCGATGTAAGTATATGATACTTCACACGTGTGATATGATCAAGAAAACTTCAAAATCAACTTCTATGTTTTATTCAAGGTTAATTTTTGCAATATTATTATCCATGGGAGTAGTTGGTCTAAATGAATAAGTATTTGAAGTTTATGATTTTTGTATCTCAAAGGATACATTTATAAGTATGAAATTAGCTATAACCCATGGAAGAAATCTTCGGTGGAAGATAATGAAAGAATTTATGAAATTTACAACCTAGTTAAAAACCCTTCAGGACCTAAGAATGTATCTGACCCTAGTATAGAACCTGCTGAAGTTGTTGAATACTCAAGTGAAGAGGTATAAGATGTTGTGGTTCCACCTGAGGAAGAAACTATCTTAGAAGAAGAAGATAGTGGCCTACATATTTCAAAAGAAGTAATTGTAGAAGATGTAGTTGCTGAAGTTACTAAATAAGTTGTTGCTGAAGAATAACAAGTTGCTATTATGGAAGAACAAGTTGTTCCTAAGGAACATTTAGAAGAACCTGTAGAGCCTGAAGTTATTTTATCTTCTAATAAGAGGATGGATCAGTCCTTTCATTTGGATAAAGAAGTAACTGATCTAGATAGAATAGAATAAGTGAAAGTAACTCAAGAGATTGATTCTCTTAGTCTTATCATAGATGCACCTATTGAGGGAGAGAAGAACCCTAATTTGGAAAGAATTAAAGTGAAAAACCCTATGAATTTTAGTTCAATAGATATTTGGTATAGATTTTTAATGTATTTTGATGTTTCTTATTCTCAAAGAATCTTAATTAAATCAATTGATCCTTCTACAGTGTTTAATCTCAAACCAATCATTGCTAAGGAAATTGTACCTTCAAAGGAATAAGAACATGTATCTTTTTTTACTTCTGAACCTATCCAAAAAAACCCTTATTATGTAAGTAAATATGATTTAAAAGACATTAGAAACACCTTTTTACTTGGATTTGAAAAGTTCATGAAGTCACAGCATACCCCTGTGACTAATCTCAGAAAAAGAGATAATGCCCTACTATTAGAGAAAATTATTTGGATTCAACCAAAGATACTCCATGAAATTCAGGATGTTTGGATTAAGAACAAGATTTTAAGTGATGGGGTGAAATTTCTAAAATCTATGGTTGAAGATATGCATAATTTCTTTCCTATTTCTCAAGCTCCTATTACTCATCTTTGTGAATATGGTGCAGATAAGATTACAAAGAAGGTTGTGTCTCAACCAAACTTGATCACTGTATATGAAAAGGCGGTTGAGAACAACACCATAATATCCAATGAGATGTGTGCTCTTATTGTTGGACTCAATAAGTTGGTCAATGAATATAGAGGATGTTTACAAAAGGTTCTAAATCAACATAAGTCTCTCACATCAACTGTTACAGCTTCAACTTCCTCAAGATAGCCATCTCAGCCTATGGATAGTGACTTAATCAGAACAGTTTTTAATGAAGAGGTTCAAATACTATTGAGTGGTGTTGATAAGGAAAGTCTATCTGCTATCATCAAGAATAGTAACCATGTACTTGATTTGTTGAGGATCCATTCAAATATTTCCAATGATTCTCAAGAAGAAATCTCTAATAAATCAGGCTTCTACTTTAAGAGAATTTGTTCTAAGCATGAGCTGACCAATCACTTCAAGTATCTTTTAGAAAATTTGAAAATACCTCCAATCACTAAAGCCTTTAAGGATCAAGTAAAGAAGATCAATAAATTCACACCCACTCTGGAGAATTTTCTAGAAAACAAAGATAACTTTGAGAAGTATTTGCAATATGGATGAGAGATCATCACTTATTTCATTAAGTTGTTAAATCCATGTGATCTACATGTGAAAAGTATTTCCATTATGGCTCCTACAGCTACCCCTCTGTGGCTTAGTCCAACTATTTCCTCCTCTACTACCTTTTATCCTGCTACCATGTTTGTATCTCATGCTCTGATCCAGATCATACCTATTATTATTGAGAAAACTTGGCATCGATCTTCCACCAAACCATCTCTTGCACCCTCTGTCTTTGAAGGAGTTCATTTTCCTTCTCTCACAGTTGGATCAATCCCTTCTTCCACTTCAACTTCTACTCTTTTGGCTCCTCTTAATGCATATTACAAGGGAAAATAAAATAACAGTGGATTTTAATATAAGAGAAGGATGTATTTTGATAGGTATGTATTGTATTTTGTCTCATGCTTGTAATGAACTCTCTCATTTTATTCAATACATTATGCACTGTTGTTGTTTATTCTCTTAATCTCCTTTATTCAGTGTTTATTTTTATTTTTATTTTTTTGATAATCCCAAAAGGGGGAGAAATAAGACAAGGCATTTATGGAATCATTTTTGGAAAAAGGATCTTTATGGGAGAAGAACATTTTTTATATAGAATATCACATATATACTCAAATATATGGTCTTTAATAAAATATATGGCTTATAAATGCCCAAATTTGTGATCATAAAAAAGGGGGAGATTGTTGGACTCCTCATGTTTTAATTATCACAAATTATGTTTGGAGATTTTTGGACTCCTCATGTTTTAATGCTTACAAATCATGATTTACACTCTTATAACTCATGTTTTAAACTCTTATAAGAGCATGATTTAGACTCTGAAAAATCATGTTTGAATCTTGTAAACTATTTTTAATTCTATTATGTTTCAGTATGATTATGGTTAATCTTAATCCTTTTTATGAATGTTGCTTCTTAAGACAGCTTACATATATTTGGCTATGTTTGTGAAACTGTATCTTTGCTACCAGTTCCATATTTTTACAAAGTCAGTGACACCATGAGCTTGCTACCAGTTCCAGATTATCACAAAGGACCTAACATTATTTCCATGCTACAATTTCCAAGACACAATAACAAGACACGATTCAGAATTTTGACAAATGACTAGACACTATTACCTGAGACACCATTTACCAGACACTATAGTCTTGCTACTGGTTTCAGAATTCACAAGGGACCAGACACCGTAACTATGCTACCGATTCCAGATCTCACCATGACTTTCTCACCTTGGATGTCTTACCATAACAGTGGCATCGTGACTGTCTCACTGTAACTGTGTCATTGTTCCGTACTTAACCATTTTTTCTATATTTTTCAATTTAATTTAAAAGTTGTTTCTAACAGACATATGTGAGTCATTTAATGACACTGATATAGTTAATGTTCTTTTGCAGCCCTCTCAATAGACAGTACGAGGTACGAGGTGTGGAGATAGTGCATCTTGTCGGCTCCAACACAAGCACCAGAAATAAAAAACAAATAAAAGTATGGCACTGAAAAAACATAAGTATAGTGGATTGCATGTAAATAGGGGAGAACATCCACACATTTAAGAACACATGAAGAACTCTAGATTCCTATATGTTGAACTACTATGGATCAGAACCTCAAACATCCTCACAATAGCAACTCTAAGAAGTGCATGAGCTACAAAGCACATCAAATCAAACTGGAAACCATAACATGAGACTCACAACACTCTGTTTCCACAGGAGGACTCAAAAATCACATCTGATGCATCCTACAAGTCCATAGCTGTGTAGAAAAACACTCAGATAATTTCTAATCCTTTCTCATTATCTTTTCTCTGTTTTGTACTATTTTATTAACCTTTTCGAGCAGTGTTTGTATCTATATTAAAAACACACATTACCTCCTTCACCAAACTTAAGGATATAAGATATCCTTACTCAAATATATTTCACACTTTGTTTCACCCACACATAACTATGGAAGAGGTCTTGTGTGAACTGACTGTTATTTTTTCCATGAAGAATAGTGGAAGGGGTCTTGTGACCTGGAAAGTCTTGTGTACTATTGTTAACCCCAATCTAGGGTGTGGATCAAAGCTTTTTATTTATATTTCTTGGTGTTAGTTGATCACCAATTGGAGTGGATTGTGTCTTTTCTTAAGGCTGAACCACTTGTTTTACCCACTACATCTTTCAATTTCGTCTTTCCTTATTTTAACTCATATTTCAGAAAACTAAATTTTACTTTGATAGTTAGTCTTCAATAGTAGTTATAATTACTTTTTCTTATTATAACAGTTTGAAAATTTATATTAATATATTATATTTCTATTTCTGAGAATTAATCAATCTTCTGAGAAACTATTTTAACAGTCAAGTTATTATAATTTTACTACCTTGGCTAACTGACCTATCTTATTTTTAATTGGGGGAATATTTTAAATAAAAAATTTAACAAAACTTTTTATAGGAAATCATTTCACCCCCACTTGAGTATCCTATTATGACCAACACTTTTTATCCATTGATAAATGATAATGTTGTTTGTACATACGTGTGGATTACCACCTCCAAAAAATGATGTGACTCATTTTTCATCACAGAATCACATAGATTGTATATATAAGTATATTTAAAGATATCATATTATATTTATGATATAATAATAATTATTTCAATATAAAATAAAAATTACCTTATTTCCCTCATGTTCATTGAAAAAGGTTTTGTTACTCATGCATATGAATGACCTACCATCTCCATAATTGTAACGTAATTCATTTTTCATAAAAATGTTTCATGATTGGTTTTAAAAGTAAAATTAATTTATAAAAATGAAAAAAAATTTATGAAATTTTTTTTATATTATATAACAATGATCCATTTGACCAGGGTCAACGTACTAAAGTTATTTTTGAATTTATGTGTCAAACATCCACAAAATATATGATTTGGACTTAACTGATGAAGTAATTAAATATGTCATTAAAATAAATAAAAAGTAGTTTAAGGATAAGGTATTAATACATTAAAATTTCCTCAAAAAATTAAATTATTTATATTTGTTTATTATAATATTTTTTAAGGATATACATTTAATTTATGGACTTTAGGTAAGGGATTTCATCTCAATTTCCCTTTATTGAGGTGTGTTTTAATGTTACATGGCTAATTTTTTTATATGGTGTAAAAACTCCCTTTTAAATTTTATATCATTAGTCCTTAATAATTAATTTTATTTTATGTTAAAATTAAAATTAATTCATTTATATGGATTTGATAACATTCAAAAGTTATGATCTTTGAAAGGGTTTTATTTATCTCAACCCCATTTTCCTAAGACATGTTTCATGTCGTGCACCATGATTTCATCGTATGGTGTACATAATGCCTCATTAATGATTTTTGACATATTACTTCATTAAATTCATCGTATTTATAGATCCATGCCATAATATTTCTTTCAATGACTTTTAATTTGAACATTATCAAAATGGTAAAGGATTTATGTTACAATCTTCTTTATTTTCGAGATTATTTATGTTCAATGTTCCTTTAGGTAAATAATACAATTTTACTTTCTTAAAATAAATATATTTTCATCTCTAATGGTTATGAATGAATTTTACATGTTTAGTTTCCATTTTATCCCTTATTTATTAAATAAACATCAAGAAGGTTTTTTTAAAGTGATATCAACCATGTATCAGCTTTTAGATAGGGAATCATTCCCTTCCACGTCTATGTTTTCTAATGTGAATTTCATGAATTTTATTTTATATGACTAAATAATTTCCTAAATATATTTTATATGAACTTTACTCCTATATTTAATGTTCTTAAAAGTAAATTTATTAGTATTTTATTTGTGGGTAACTTTGGACTCTCTTTTAAAAAATTTTAAAATAATATTTATTTTTATCATGTATGAAATTAATGGATTTTCCTTCTTTCAAGAATTTAATTTTTTTCAATAATCATTTATAGTTTTCCAAATTTATTTTTAAATAAATTTATTTTTACAGTATTTTGTGCATTTTTATTTTTTATAAAGTAATTTTCAAAGTGAAAAGGGTATTTTCCTCAAGAATGTTTTTAATGGTCTTTTAATGGTATTTATATTCATCAATGACAACAACACTTGATTTTAATTTTACCTAACTATGGATATATTGTAATAATACCATCCATATTCTTTATTTAGATGGATTATTATTGTTTAAAATATATTTTTATGGAACCTGTTTCTATTCCATAGGTAAATCAATCTATAAAATAAGAATTATTACTATTATATTGAAAAATTAAATATTTCATGTGTTATGTTTATTTAATTCTTCTTGGAAATTTTTTATGATGATGGGTGAGCTATATAAAGATAATTATGATAAGTGATCCTGATATATCTCTTTAATGTATTGGGTAATGATGAAATATTGGACTAGATATAAGTAACTCCTAATAGACAGTCGAGTTAACTGATTAACAAGGTAATCCTAAGAGAGTGTGGCTATTAACTAGGTAAGGTTATCCCATTTTTTAGGGATCTTGTAAAGACCCAAAGTTTCATTAATGGAAATCCCTATTTATCTAATTAAATTTCTCTTTATGTTTATATAAAATGTAAACTTTTTTGGTTTTATGTTAAGAATTTTTACCATTGCTAATATAGCCATTGAACAGTGATCACTTGATTAGTATAAATATAGGGCTTTAACAAATCCAAATTTACTCAGACAAAGGAAACGATAGCCTCATCTAGTAGAATTTCCCCATACGAACCCCATTTTTTGGAGCTCGGAAAAGAGGTGGCATCCTTGGGCTTCGCTCTTGACCAAGCCCATGTTTAGCTTCATCATGTCGAGCTCGAACGGGACCGTCTATGGGAGAAGTGGAAGTTGATAGAAATTACCACTCGAGCGATGTTATCTGAGCCACCCCAAGAGTCTGTCACCATCGCACACCTTACCCTTAGGTCTTATGCGGCTGTTTTAAGGAGTTATTTAATAAATAAATAGTACTATGTTCATGTAAATTATTTTATGTACATAATAATGAATATACTTTCTTGTCATTATTGATACATTGTAAATAGTTTTTAAAGTAAAAATAATGTTTTTAGTTATTATTTAATTAAGAATTATATTTTATTAAATTAAGGGATTTTTGAATTAAATAATATTTTAATAAAATATTATTATTATTATTAAATTCATTTTTATTAAATATAAATGATGTTTTAATTTTATGAATGCAATTGTAATTTTTATTAAGGTTTGAAAGCCATTTCTGTCAAAACCTGTGAATTTTCGATAAATGTCGGTTTTTATTTTAAAAGTGAAAATTAACATATTTATAAAATTATTTAGATAAAATAAATGTTATTTCTGGAATCCGGACGTCAAAATTATCCAACGGTGAATTTTTCATAATTTTCTGAGACAATCAAATTTTTGGGTAAAATTTGAATACCATTTAAATATATAATGTGTTTTATGACATCATAATGACCCAATAGTGATGTAATAAAATACTATAATATTTATGTTCAGACAATATATGTGTTACCATTAAAATAATGTGATTTTGGGTTTTTCTGACTTACTTTTCAAAGCATTAATGGACCCCTCAAGACTTATTAAACACCTTGTCTTTTTAAATTAATTTCCATGGGAGTATGACTCACCTCCACATAATAAACACTATTATTTTAAGAAGTTCAGACTTTGGCCTTATAAAATATTTTTTTCCTCTTCCCTTTTCCAAAAACCATGGGCAAAAACCATGGGATGGTTTGTGGTGTGGATTAATTTAATGTAAGGGGACCCAAACCTAAATAATAAAGAATTCCCTCACCTTTCCTATATAAACCCACCCAAGCTCCCACTTCCTCCTCACTCAAAGCCTTTTTAGTTTTTCCAACCTCATCCCTACTCTCTCTAGACTCCTCTAAAGGTGCCCCAATCTCCCAATAATCCTCTCAGAAGCCTCTCTCTAGCCATTAGAAGCACACTTCCAAGTAAGGGTTTTTCTTCCTTTCTCATTTTTGTCCAATTTTCTTTAAGTTGTTTTTCCGTTTTAATTTCAATTATGAATGTTTGGGTATGGTTTATCACCTCCCTTATACTTCCTTGTTTATGTTTGAATGATGGTAGACCCCTTTCTCTCTCATTAAATTTCTCCCATGCACACCTGTTACTATGCCGAAATTCCAAAAGGAACTTCTCTCTCCTCATTTACATTCAAGCAATACTTTTGTATCATGAATCTAAATTACATTAAAATTGTTGGTAAATGTATCCATATTACCTAATTACTATCCATTACATGTAAATATGATGAGGAACCCATTTCTCTCTCATCAACCATTTTTATGAATTCTTATGTCATGTCGTTACGCTACCGAAATCGCACCGATTTTCTAATCCAATGCCATTGTGTAGTGAATACCATGCCCATTTCTCCATCAAGGGTATTCACCTTTATGAACATTTACTTATTGGTTATAATTTTTCATGTATGAATTCCACATTCCTTTATCATGGAATAAATGATTATGTTTTATGAATCCATGTTTTATGATCCATGTGGCACACTTATGCATGAAATGAAATGTTTAAGAAGGGTGTGCCCTTATAGTGCTCCAATGCATTAGGTAAAGTATAGTATCATGATACGTCATGTACAATGAGTGTTGAATCATGCTAATTCAAGTGCAATGAGGTTTTACTTGTGCTTCATGTGCAATGAGTATTTACTCATGCTCCATGTGCAATGGGCCTTGGCTCATGCTAATTCCATGTTAAGTGTTGTTGCCACATTTCCATGTTATGATTATCATACTTTATCATGCCTTTATGTTCATGTTTCTCTTATTCTCTATAGATATGCCTATTTCCTAACATGTATTTTACTCCTCATATTATTCCATGTGTAGTCCCTTACTGGGATTTATATCTCACCGTTTTCTTATGCATGTCCTTAGGTTATCCCATACAATGCTAAGTATGAGGGAATGTAGTGGTCATGTAAAGGAAGTTTTCAATAAAGATGTTATATTTCATGTTTTAAGTTTTTATGTAATGATCCTAAGCCCTAAAGAAAATAAACCTCTTGATCTTCTTTATTGTATCAAATGAAGTTTTATGTAATAAATCATGTTTAAGTTTGTAATAAAAGCAGGGTTTTCATAGTTGGTATCAGAGGATAGGTTTAGTTATTTTTGGGATTAGGATTAAAAAACCCTAGTAAAGCCTTAGATACAAGACTAAGTATAATAAAAACATCCATAAGTTTTGGTAAGTACTGAGTAAGTGGTTTATCAAACAAATACATCCTTGTCTGGATACGAGCAGGTAGAGGCAGCTCTGGCACAGATGTATCCTAGGGGTAAAACCCAAAAACACCACTTTGAGCTAGACTCAAATGGGAACTGGTGCATGACAACGGGCCTTTCTGCACTCTTGGTTACGACACTCCCGGGGGATATGTTTTAATAAATTCACAATCATATTATGAACCCTTATTAAGGTAATTAAAAAAATGCCCCTAAGAATACATGTTAGAAAGTAGATCATGAAAAGCCTAGATTGAAGCCTATAGACTCATGAGTTAAGGAAATAAAAGTTTATTTATAAATCATCAACTTTTTTCTTTGGATTACCCTTTATGTGTTACCCCTAACTTTCCTTTTATTCCAGCCAATGGAGGGTAATAGGAGGACTCGGGCTAACAACCGTTGTGAATATCAATGTGATGACTGTACTAATGAGATGCCCAATCCAATGGGAGCGGGAATCGCAAACTTTGTAATGCTTCTCTCTCAGATAACTAATGTTTTGAATAGAAACATTGGTCAATAGGATGTTCAACCCCCCTAAGAAAGAACAAATCGCTATCGAGAGCTTAATGAGACAAAGGCCTCCTACTTTTAGTGGATCATCTGATCCCACGATCACTGAACAATGGATCAAATCCATTGAAAATATCTTGTCCATCCTTTAATGTTCTGAACAAGAGAAGGTTCTCCTGGAGGATTATTGTATGGAGGGTGAAGCTGATCAATGGTGGATGTTGACCAAAAATAGAATGTCTGAGGATGAGATCGAGGCATTGGAATGGAAGGATTTCCGGAAGATTTTTTTTGATAAATATTTTCCACGCACCCTCCAGCTTAAGATGGAAAGGGACTTCCTTTACCTCAAGAAAAAAGACAAAGAATCTATTTGAGCATACGAGGAAAACTTCACAAGGCTTGAACGATACGCTTCCGGCTTTGTCGTTACCCCAGAATGCAAAGTTGGCCGCTTCTTTGGTGGGTTGAATCCTAGCCTACGGAAAGCATTAGCAATCTGTGACTTCGAAATCTATGAAGAAATTGTCCGATGTGCCCTCAAGGTCGAAATAGAGATTGGAGAATCACAAGGGTATCATGGGGATAAGAAGCACAAGGTGGACATCAATGTTGGTGGTCCGATGGATAAATCCAACGGTGCTAAGAAGATCCAACACCCCACTTACCAAACGTGCAGAAAGAAGCACCTTGGAAATTGCCTTAAGGGGACAAGGAAATGCTTCAATTGTGGAAGAGAAGGGAATATAGCTGTTAACTATCGGCAAGAAAGACCCGCGGCTGCGACAGAGGAGAGGAACGCTCTTTTCGAACCTCAACGCATTTTTCAATGCTACAAATGCAAATAATCGGGTCATTTTGCGAATCAGTGCCATAATCCAAGGGTTTTCGGAGGCAACCAATAACCTCCAAGGAAGCAAGGAAGAGCTTTTGCCATCACTTCTGCCGAAGTGAACCCTGAAAACGAAGTGGTGATAGGTACGCTAGTTATTCATTCAATAATATCGAACGTACTTTTTGATTCAGGTTCTATGCATTCTTTTATATCTCGAATGTTTAGTAGAACAATCCCAGCACCACCACAAATCATGGAAGTGAAGATGTTGGTGAGTATGAAAAATGGGTAAATCATTGCATCCCATGAATATAAGTCCTCCCCTATTATAATCTGTGGATTGAATTTCTCAGCGAACCTCGTCATACTCTCTCTGGTAGAATTTGATGAAATTCTTGGCATGGATTGGATTTCCTTATATAGAACCAACATAAATTGTCGAGAAAGGGAAATCACACTCTATATGCAGAATCGACCCCCGATTATTTACAAGTGTAAGGAGGAAGATGAATCTCCTTTATCTCCATCATCTCAAGCATGGATATTACTACCCTATGAGAATGCGTATCTAGCTCAGATGATTGAGTCCAAGGAAGAAACCATCCTTGAAGAAATTCCTATTGTGAGGGAATTCACTGAAGTGTTTCCTGAGGAACTACCTGTTATTCCTCCTAGAAGAGATGTTGAATTCTCAATTGAACTTATACCCGGGGCATTACCAATATCCAAGACTCCATATAGAATGGTTGTTGTAGAGGTTTAAGATATGAAGAAAAAACTACATGAGAATCTGGATAAAGGGTTTATACGGCAAAGTGCTTCACTATGGGGTGCACCAGTCATCTTCATCAAGAAGAAGGTTGGGTCAATGTGGCTTTGCATCAATTATCATGAACTTAAAAAAATCACGATAAAGAACAAGTATCCTCTCCCAAAAATTGATGACTTGTTCAATTAGCTACGTGGAGCACAATACTTCTCCAACGTGGACTTGCGGTCGGGATATTATCAAGTAAGGGTGAAGAAGGAAGATATCCCCAAGACTGCTTTTCGCACAAGATATAGGCACTATGAATTCATAGTAATGCCTTTCAGACTCACTAATGCTCCATCAATATTCATATACTTAATGAATAGTGTCTTTAGAGATCACCTCGACAAATTTGTGGTAGTATTTATAGATGATATTCTAATATACTCAAAAAAAAGGAGGATCATGAGGAGCATTTAAGAACTGTACTAGAGACTTTGTGCAAAATGAAGCTCTATGAAAAGTATAGCAAGTGTGAGTTTTGTTTGAAGGATGTCTCATTCTTGGGCTATATCATCACAAGCAGTGGGATATCTGTGGATCCCTCCAAAACAGATGCAATTGAGGGATGGCCGAGGCCAACATCGGTAATGGATATCCATAGCTTCTTGGGGTTAGCTGGATATTATCGACGATTTGTGAGAAATTTCTCACGATTATCCAACCCTCTTACCAAGCTAACTCGAAAGGGAGTAAATTTTTCTTGGAGTGACGAATGCGAAGAAAGCATCAAGGAGTTGAAAAGGAGGCTTATCACTGCGCCCGTGATCACTTTACCCACAAGTGGGGAACTTTTTGTTGTTTTCAGTGATGCTTCAAATAAGGAATTAGGTTGTGTTCTGATGCAGAATGATAAAGTTATATCCTATGCTTCAAGGCATTTGAAAATCCATGAGCGAAACTATCCAACGCATGATATGGAGTTGGTGGCGGTGATCTTTGCCTTGAAAATCTGGCGGCATTATCTCTTTGGAGAGAAATTTGAGATATATACTGACCATAAGAGTCTTAAATATATATTCACACAGAAAGAGATTAATATGCGCCAGAGAAGATGGATAGATCTCATCAAGGATTATGATTTTTCAATCCATTACCACCCTAGGAAAGCGAACAAGGTGGTAGATTCCCTAAGTAGAAAAGATCCAGTGATTCTATCAATGATGAGGATTGAGAAGGATCCAATATTCTTAGACTTGATTAAGATGGACATGGGAATCATAGAGAATGGAACATCATAAATCCTTTCACAAATGATTGCTCAACCATCTCTTTTGGAAAGGTTAAAGGATGATCAAAATGATGATGTGGGAATTCAAGAAAAAGTGGAAGCTATCGAAAAAGGGAAATCCTCGGAGTTTAATGTTAATGAAGAAGGAATTGTGCAGTTTGGGAAAAGACTATGTGTTCCATCGAGTCTGGATCTGAAGAAGGAACTTTTAGAGGATGCACATAGTTCAAATTTCTCTATTCACCCAGGGAACACAAAGATGTATCAAGATCTCCGAGAAAACTTTTGGTGGGATAATATGAAGAAGGAGATCGTTGGATATACATCAAAGTGCCTGGTGTGCCAACAAGTGAAGTCAGAGAGGTGGAAGTTTAAGGGGATGATGCAACCATTGCTCACACCAGAATGGAAATGGGAGAACATCACCATGGACTTTGTCACCAGACTTCTAAGGACATCCAAAGGCAACAATCCAATCTGGGTTGTTGTGGATCGTCTTACAAAGACTACACACTTCATTGCTATTCAGGAGGATTTCTCATTGGATCAACTGTCACGGATATATATCAGGGAAGTGGTAAGGTTGCATGGAGTACCACTATCTATTGTGTCTGACCGAGATCCAAGATTCACCTCTAATTTTTGGAAGAGTCTTCAACATGCTCTGAAAACAGAACTGAACTTCAGTACGGCCTATCATCCTCAAACTGATGGCCAATCCGAGCGGACTATCCAAACACTTGAGGACATGTTGAGAGCATGATCAATGGACTTTAAAAGAAGATGGGATTAACATCTTCCTCTGGCTGAATTCTCCAACAATAACAGTTTCCACTCAAACATAAAAATGGAACCATATGAAGCCCTGTATGGGAAAAGGTGCAGAACACCGGTATGTTGGGATGAGGTTGGTGAACGTAAGCTGCTTGGACCAGAAATGGTCATGGAAATGGTGGAGAAGGTGAAAACCATTCTGCAGCATATCAAGGCAGCCCAGAGTCGACAGAAGAGTTATGCATATAATCGTCGACGAGACCTTGAGTTTAAAGTTGGAGACATGGTTTTTCTACGCATATCTCCGTGGAAGAAGGTCATGAGGTTTGGAAAGAAAGGGAAGTTAAGTCCAAGGTACAATGGCCCCTTTGAGATTCTTGATCGTGTTGGGGTTGTGGCCTATCGACTAGAACTTCCACCTACTATGGCCAAAGTACATGATGTCTTTCATGTATCCCTCTTAAGGAAGTACATACCGGACCCTTCACATGTACTCTCTTCTGAGGTGGTACAATTGAAAGATGATCTTTCTTATGAGGAGCAACCATTGAAGATCTTAGATCGTAGAGAAAAAGTTCTATGAAATAAGATAATGCCCCTCATCAAGGTGCTATGTATAAACCACAAGTTTGAATAAGAATCTTGGGAATCGGAGGAAATGATGAAGCTAAGTTACCCACATCTATTTTAGTGTGGGAAAAGGAAAATTTCGAGGGCAAAATTTCTTAAGGGGGAATATTGTAACAACCCAAAGTTTCATTAATACAAATCCCTCTTTATCTAATTAAATGTCTCTTTATGTTTATATAAAATGTCAAATTCTTTGGTTTTATGTTAATAATTTTGACCGTTTATAATATATTCATTGAACAGTGATCACATGATTAGTATAAATATAGGGCTTTAACAAATCCAAATTTACTCAGAAAAAGGAAGTGATGGCCTCATCTAGTAGAATTTCCCCATACGAACCCCATTTATCGGAGCTCGGAAAAGAGGTGGCATCCTTGGGTTTCGCTCTTGACCAAGCCCAAGTTGAGCTTCATCATGTCAAGTTTGAACGGGACTGTCTACGGGAGAAGTGGAAGTTGATAGAAATTACCACTCAAGCGATGTTATCTGAGCCACCCCAAGAGTCTGTCACCATCGCACACCTTACCCTTAGGTCTTATGCGGCTGTTTTAAGGGGTTATGTAACAAATAAATAGTACTATGTTCATGTACATTATTTTTTTTATATAATAATGAATATACTTTCTTGTCATTATTGATACATTGTAAATAGTTTTTAAAGTACAAATAATGTTTTTAGTTATTATTTAATTAAGAGTTATATTTTATTAAAATAATGGATTTTTTAATTAAATAATATTTTAATAAAATATTATTATTATTATTAAATTAATTTTTATTAAATATAAATGATCTTATAATTTTATGAATGCAATTGTAATTTTTATTAAGGTTTGGAAGCCATTTCGGTCAAAACCCGTGAATTTTCGATAAATGTCGGTTTTTATTTTAAAAGTGAAAATTAACATATTTAGAAAATTATTTAGATAAAATAAATATTATTTCTGGAATCAGGATGTCGAAATTATCCAACGGTGAATTTTTATTAATTTTCTGAGACAGTCAAATTTTTGGGTAAAAAATGAATACCGTTTAAATATATAGTGTGTTTTATGACATTATAATAACCCAATAGTGATGTAATAAAATACTATAATATTTATGTTCGGAAAATATATGTTTTACCATTAAAATAATGTGATTTTGGGTTTGTTTTACTTACTTTTCAAAGCATTAATGGACCCCTCAAGACTTATTAAACACCTTGTCTTTTTAAATTAATTTCCATGGGAGTATGACACACCTCCACATAAGCAACCCTATTATTTTAAGAAGTTCAGACTTTAGCCTTATAAAATATTGTTTTTCTCTTCCGTTTTCCAAAAACCATGGGCAAAACCATGGGATGGTTTGTGGTTTGGATTAATTTAATGTAAGGGGACCCAAACCTAAATAATAAAGAATTCTCTCACCTTTCCTATATAAACCCACCCAAGCTCCCACTTCCTCCTCACTCAAAGCCTTTGGAGTTCGTCCAAACTCTTACCTGCTCTCTATATAATCCTCTCAAGGTTCCCCAAGCTCCCAAGAAGCCTCTCACAAGCCTCTCTCTAGCCTTTGGAAGCACACTTCCAAGTAAGGGTTTTTCTTTCTTTCTCATTTTGTCCAATTTTCTTTAAGTTGTTTTTCCCTTTTAATTTCAATTATGAATGTTGGGGTATGGTTTCTCACCTCCCTCATACTTCCCTCTTTATGTTTGAATGATGGGAGACCCCTTTATCTCTCATTAAATTCCTCCCATGTACACCTGTTACTATGCCAAAATTCCGAAAGGAACTTCTCTCTCCTCATTTACATTCAAGCAATACTTTTGTATCATGAATCTAAATTCCATTAAAATTGTTGGGACATGTATCCATATGACCTCCTTAATTTCCATTAAATGTAAATATGATGAGTAACCCCTTTCTCCCTCATCAACCATTTTTATGAATTCTTATGTCACGTCGTTACGCTGCCGAAATCGCACCGATTTTCTAAGCCAATGCCATTGTGTAGTGAATACCATGCCCATTTCTCCATCAAGGGTATTCACCTTTATGTACATTTACTTATTGATTATAATGTTTCATGTATGAATTCCACATTCCTTTATCTTGTAATAAATTATTATGTTTTATGAATCCATGTTTTATGATCCATGTGGCACACTAATGCATGAAATGAAATGTTTAAGAAGGGTGCGCCCTTATAGCGCTCCAATGCATTGGGTAATGTAAAGTATCATGATACGTCATGTGCATTGAGTGTTGACTCATGCTAATTCAAGTGAAAATGAGGGTTTACTCATGCTTCATGTGCAATGAGGATTTAATCATGCTCCATGTGCAATGGGCCTTGGCTCATTCTAATTCCATGTTAAGTGTTGTTTCCACATTTCCATGTTATGATTATCATGCTTTATCATGCCTTTATGTTCATGTTTCTCTTATGCTCTATTGATATTCCTATTGCATAATATTTATTGTACTCCTCATGTTATTCCATGTGTACTCCCTTACTGGGCTTTATAGCTCACCCTTTTCTTATGCATATCCTCAGGTTATCCCATGCAATGCTAAGTACGAGGGAATGTAGTGGTCATGTAAAAGAAGTTTTCAATAAAGATGTTGTATTTCATGTTTTAAGTTTTTATGTAATGATCCTAATCCCCAAAGACACTAAACCTCTCAATCTTATTTGATGTATCAAGTGAAGTTTTATGTAATAAATCATGTTTAAGTTTGTAATAAAAGCAGGGTTGTCATAGATCTTGTAAGAGTTCTATGAAGATAAATTTCCAAGATACCAATATGATTTCTCTATTCTTTCTATGAGTTTCTAACATATCTGTTACTCATTGGTTATTTCAAAAGGGTCGTGATTTTTGAATTATATGATTTTTTCATTATGTTAAATAATTATGACATGTTTCAAGATTTATGATCCATGTTTTAATGGGTATTAATTCTATTATGTTATGATCATGCACTTTGATTATGTCACTATATATTTATGATCATCTTATGCTAACTGAATACATTCAATTTTTAATGCTTATCCATCCATCCAATGGC
This sequence comes from Viscum album, assembly GCA_963277665.1. Taxonomy (NCBI): domain Eukaryota; kingdom Viridiplantae; phylum Streptophyta; class Magnoliopsida; order Santalales; family Viscaceae; genus Viscum; species Viscum album. Next base: position 1,684,402,453 of record OY728141.1, on the reverse strand, counting down.
CCGAAGGCCTTCATTTTTTTATATGATAAAGCCCCCTTTTAAGGGAAGAGGGGAGAAACCCAAATAGAATTCACAAACATAGAACAAATCACACCCGAATGAAAAAGGGTAAAACCAGAATGACAAAAGTTATTATATGTGAAGAACATAATAGGATATGATATGTATTTTTATGAACTAGTTGTTTTTATCCATGTTTCCATGTAAGAGTTTGTCCTAATTCTCTAAAACTCTAAACCTAAAAGGTCCTTGGGTATGTAAGTGATCCAGTTTTTTAGTTTTATGTTAAATATCATGAAGGGATAAATTTGGGTCATGTTTATTGGTATCAAAGACATACATATAAATATTATTTTTCATCATTGAATCTGAGAGTGAGGTTTCATGGATATTATACCATTGCTTCCTCATTTGATTCTTAAATCTATTTATTCATTATTATTTTCAAACTTATTATCTATTTTTTATATTCATTTTACTTGTATTTATCTCACACACACACAAAAACCTCTTTATTAATGTACAAAAAAGAAATATTTGATAGTATAATAACTTGGAAACCCCTATGTATATGATCTGGGGGACTCTTGGTTAATGTGTTTCTTGACACTATGCACTTATAGGGAGGTTGTATAGCTTCACTATATACTTTACCTTCAAACATGTTTAGTTTCATTATTATGTAATGTTGTTAAAATATACTCTATAAGATTATAATACACTTATAAAATACAAAAATAGGGATTTCACTCTTTCAATCATTTTTATATATTCACAAATTTACATTAATTCTATATTCCAAACTACTCATTGATTGAAGTTTGTGAAATTACATGTACATGATCACAACCAGATTTAGTATATAAATATTATCTATAATTCCTAAAATAGAGTGTAATTTTAATATAATTAGTAAAAATACAACCAAATACATATATGAAGGAAATATTTTCATGAGATAAATGAACATATAAGAGAACCCTCTTAATGAAGAAATCATCCAAAATGCACATGGACCACCAAGAATTAGGGAATTGAAACCTCTTTACGGATTTTCTAGTGTATTCAATAGGTATTCCCTTAGTTCCTACATAAAGGTTGTGGTCACACTCTAGAAAATATTTCGATCATATATTTACCAAAGGATAATTATAATTAAACTTCTAAAACCATTTTCATAATATCATGGTTGTTCCACTCAAGATAAACTCATTTGAGTCACTTCTTAATTACCGGTTTCTACACCTGTCATACAATAATGTAAGTATACTTAGTCTTGGTATTATTATACCAATTTTATATACTATAGTGTATTAATAATGAACTCGATCATGGAAATCATGAGCTTTCATCCATCTATATCATCCATTATTTTTGAAATACCTTATAGGATATGATTGTAGATGGTGGAAGTGTATGCTCATAAGATATTCTATATTCTCTACATATAGATCTATATAAAATGAGTTTTTTTAGACTATTATGATTTTAGGGGAGTTGGTGTAATGGGACCCTTAAAATTTCATCCTTAAGAGGAATACGGATAGATCATAATGTAATATTATTATGGCGGGGGAGTATTTTCCAGGACTATAATGGATCAATGGTGCTAAGTTTCATATCCAATATTGAGATTAGATCATCATTATTGTTTGAATATAAGGTTATGTTTACTAGTATCAATATGTTCTATAAAATAGGTATACATTTGATTTATATTAAAATGGATACTACTGCTTTTTTTAATTTTCTTAAGAAGAAGTATTCTACACACTAGTTTGTATCCTACATAATGTGGGCCTAAATCATGAAAATTATATAGGGAACCGTCATCTCTCACACATTTAGAGAATTAAATATTATAGGGGACTATATTTATTCATATTTGGATACTACTAGTGAGTTTTTTGTCTACTTTACTATAGAGAGACTTCCCTTGTCATGTAATAGGTTGCTTAAGGCTGAAATATTGGGCCTCTATTTCTTCTATCCACCTAAATGGTGGGTTTTTTTGTTTTTTTTGGGTTCTTATATAGTTTTTCTTTTTTCTTAGTAAAGAAATTTGGTTTATTATGTGGGTGCTTGAAGTTTCCTTGGGTGTTCAGAAATCCATCAAATGTCACACTAAAATAGAATGATAAAAACTATTAGTTAATGAACTATCATTTATAACATATTCAAATTTTCAATATATTGTTCTCAAAGGATTAATTGGCCTTAATTAAGGATATTTTATCAAATTTTTAGTCCTTCACCCTCATCTGATTGAGTGAATATGAATTTAAGATGATTTTTCTCCCTATTGTATTGAGGTACAATCTAGGACATTGTTTTTTCAATAAGAGGAAGATTCATTCAACACTTGGGAAGAATATGAAATTATTTTATAAGAATATTACACAAATAACCATGGATTTGAGTAAAATACTATATAAATTTATTCAAAAATATAAAGAGACTTTTTATGAAGCATGAGAGAGATTAAATAGTTTCTATAGATAGTTCCCCCATCATTAATTCTAACATTATTTTATTAAGAAATTATTTTATGAAGTACATGACCCTATGGAAAAACACTGGTAGATAATGTTGAAGGGAGAAACTATATTGACAAGATTGTAGAGGAACTCAAAAGTATCTATAATATTATTTTTTCTAGCTCTTAGAAAAAGGTAATAAGGGGAAGAAGGGTCACTATTAATGAAGTGAGAGTGATAGATGATGTAAATAAATGATTTAATTATTTCCAATGACATATGAATGGTCTTGTATATAATAACCAAAGAGGAAGGTAGAAATGAAATTATCGTGACATGTATGGGCATAGTGTTTCTCATTACATAAATTTTATACTATAGCTTAATAGGAATTACCCAAACAAGTTGAATAAACTAATTACATGGGAAACTATAAGATATAATACATAAGGGATGATCCTTTTCAAACACATATAATCCAAGTTTAGAGGAATCATCTTAATTTGTCTTCAATTTATAAATGAATGTATAGTAAAGTAGTATTGGTTTAATTTCAAGGAACCCAATAAATTAGATATCATGATAAGACTAATCAAACTTTTTATAGTAACTAGAATTCTACATTTGAGTAATATGATTCTGTTACAGAAAATATCTTCAAAAGAGATGATGAAAGTCAATAGTTATTGGTTGAAGATGAATGAATTTATTCTAATAACCCACTCAAATTTTGATAGTTTTGACCATCTAATACGAGGGAACTAGTATAGAATACACAACCTAGAAATGAAATTTGGGAATCTTGAAAAGAAAGTCATGGTTAGATATAATGGAAAATTGACTAGCATAGCATAAAAAAATAAAATATAAGTATGTATGGTAATCACAATCAGATGAGGATGAAATATCATGGGAAAAGGTAAAGATAAACCTATATAATATGAGGTGTGGTAAGATCCAAGTAAGAAATTATACTGGATTAAAGAGAAAATAGATAGTGAGAAGCAAGAAGAGCATGGGTAAGCTTAATTGACTTTGAAAAAAGAAGACAAGAATTTAAAGAGATTTTGTCAGGGGTATGACCAGGCTTTAAAATAGTAGTGTAAAATCATATAAAACGCTATATTCATTCCCTAAAAGATATAGATATTTTGATAAGCATAGAAAATAATATTTTAATATGTTTATTTAATTATTACAAAAGATAACAGTATATATTCTATCTATATAAGCACTTGTAAAGATTCTATATTATATAAAAATATTATAAAAATATCATTTCAAATAATAACAGTCTTGAGAAATTTTAAATAGTTCCACTTTCTAAAGAATGGAGTATAGTTATTCAAAGACATATCCCCTAAAATCCAAAGGATCTAAGGAGTTTCAAGATTCCCCATGAATTTAATGGGAAAGGAAATTACATATATCCTAATGATTTGGAAGATAATATTAATCTAATCCATTTGGAAATATACTATAAGATTTTAATTAGGTATCTTAATCCCATGAAGGTGTAAAAATAGATTTTTGATTGATCTCTCACTTTCCCTACTAGTGTTATTGAGGATTTATTGGTTTGAGTTGGAAGACTAATACTTCTATAAAAATTATTATTTTTAGAAATGAAAAGTTATAAAAAAATAATTATTTATTATACTAGTAATTCCTTTCTTATCCATTTTAGGATCATTGATTGATGTTCCATGAAGAAAAATCTCTTTTAAAGTGGGTTATGAAAAGATTATATTGAATGTATTCCAAGAAATTAATAGTATATATGCCTTATATGACTATATTCTAGTGGATACCACTAATAAATATGTGAAAATGAGTTGTTGGCACAAAATGAGAGTAAAAAGGTTGAGAAAGAGGAATTCCATAGAAAAAAGGGAAAACACAATGATAAATATTACAAAATCTAGTATAAATAATGAATAAAACTAGAATTAAAAGTGTATCTGGAATGTTACTATCCTATGTAGAAACCGTTATAAATAATCCACCAAGTTTTCAACTAAAGGTATTTCCTAACAAGATTAAATATTTTTATTTGGGTGAAAAAGAGACAACACCTATAATTGTGGAAGATGAGAAGTTACTTGAAGATTTATGAAGGCATTAAACTACCATTTCCAATATTATATCTAAGGTCAAAGGAATAATCCCTACTATATTCATGCATAAAATAATCATAGAGTATAAAAAATAAGAAAACCATTGATTACAAAAGAATTCTCAATCATAACATTAAATAAGTGGTCAAGCATGAGATGATTAAATTTCTTGATGTTGGGATATTTTATCTCATTTTTAGCAGTGCATGGGTTAGTATTATTCATATAGTAGACAGGGAAGGTTGTATGACTATCTTCAAAAATTAGAAGAATGATAAAAACATTTTAAGAATAGTGATTGGTTGGAGATTCTATATAAAATATAGGAAATTTAATAATTTCACAATAAAATATCAATTTCCCATGCCATTTATTGATCAAAAATAATAAAGGCTTATTAGGTACTCTCATTTATATTTTCTAAATGGGTACTCTGGATAAACCAAGTTCTTTTTTATCCTGTTGATTGAGACAAGACATTACTTACATGTCCCTATGGGACATTTTCAAAGAGAATAATTTCACTTGGGATATGAAGATAAATTTATACTTTCTAGATATACATGATTGAAATTTTATTATATGTGGTGGAAAATACAATTGAATTATTTATGGATTACTTCTCTTTCATTAGGATGGAATTTAAAGAATGATTAAAACCACAAAAAAGTGGTAACAAGATGAGAGGAGAATAATTTGGTACTTAGTTGGGAGAAATTTCAATTCATGGTAATATAAAGCATTTTTTTAGGCTATATAAACTCAATATATGATATAAAATTGGATAATTCCAAGACTTAAGTGATTTTATCTCTTCCTCCACCAACATCAATAAAGGTAATGAGGAGTTTCCTTGGGCATGATGTATTTTATAGATGATTTATCAAGGATATCTCAAATATTTATATACAATTATTTTAACTTATAAAAAAGGATTTCAATTTTATGTTTGATGAAAATTTCTTTGAAGTGTTCAATAGATTAAAGAAATATCTAGTTAGAGAACCTATCATGATATCACTTAAATAGAGTCAACCATTTTAAATCATGTATGATGCTAGTGATTTTTATTTGGGAGTTTTTTTTGGAAAAATAATGATAATAAGTGGTATGATATCGACTATATGAGAAATTTATTTAATGGAAAACAACTCAGCTATTCCATATAAAAAAGAAAAGTTGATTGTGGTCTGTGTTATAGTGAAATTCCTAAAATACCTCATTAGAAGCAGGGTAACTATTTTTATAAAAAATTATACTTTAAATATTTTTCTACTTAATAATGAATCAAAGACAAGTTTAATTATATGGGTATTGATTTTATAGCAATATTATATGAAGATTAAGTAAAACACAATTTAGGGAATTAAGTTTTAAATAACCTATCAAGACTTGAATAATTAAACATAGATCCTACCCATCCTATACAAAAAAAGGTCCTTGATGAGTAGATATTTTCAGTTATAGCTAAGGGAATTATTTGGTATTCAAAAATCTCTAATTAAATTTCTACTATGAAGAATCCATATGGGGAGACATGGAATAAAAAGAGCAATTTTGAGGTAGATATGAAGTACTACTTATGGGAGGAACCTTATCATAACATATAATAATATTATGGAATTATGAGAAGGTGTATTTAAAAATGGGAATACATATAAATTCTAACCCACTTCTTTAAACTTCTGTGTGGTGTTTACTATGGAAATTTGAAAGTTATAATGATGTTTCATCAATTTGGAGTCTATTGGACAATGATTTTCAAATAGTCTGAATATTTTTTTAGAAATTTTGATAGTTTTCAGAGGATATAAAATATAAATAAATGGTTGAAAATTACTTAAATAGGAACTATAAAAGTGTATATATTTTATGTATGGATATTTTACTTCATGATACTGCTCCCAAAATCTCATGGGAATGAAAATATTTTGATTGAAATAGATTACATGTCAAAATGGGTTAGTCCACTATTTTACCAAAAAATTTGGTCTTTCTATGGATAGATTTATAAGGAAAATTATATTCTATAAATTTATAGCCCCTATATCCACCATCATGGATAATGGGGTAAACTTCCATATTTATAATTTTATAATGCTTATGGAAAATTATGAATGCATGAACAAAACTGGAATCGTATACCAGTAACAAATAAGTGGAAATACTGAGATGACCAATAAGTATTTGAAACGAATTCTTTAAAAGATAGTGAACGTCGCTATAATGTATTAAACTTATAAGCTAGAGTCTTATATTTAGTAATATTGTAACACCCCATGATTTTAGTATGAATTTCCATTTAAATAAATCATGTGTGTTCGATAGCTTTTGATACATAAAACAACAAACCAAATGGAAACTGATTTATTTCATTATAGTAGAATATTAAAATATATAATTAAATATAATATAATATAACTAAATAAAACATTATAGGTAAATTACTAAAGGTATGAAACCACTAGTAAATAAAAATACTATAAGGATGAAATCTTCATCATCATGATCTACAATAAAGATCATATCATGATGATAACTATTGAAATAATAAAAAATGTTATAAATATGATAAATATCTGGAAAATAAAATTGGATACTAGGATGAATGATTTTAGAGTTTTATTTAAGGCTATATAATGGAATTTAATATAACTATTATATATATAGGAATTTTTTATATATTCATTGGATGTATGGTTGTTGGATATATGGTTATTAGATATACTTTTAACCAAAGGTGTATTAAAGTTGTGTAATTGTCACTAAAAGTACCTTAATAATAAATTTCATTGTTGGTTGATACTATTACTACTCGGATGGGGGAAGCAAGGGATCTTAGGGAAGGCACTAAAAAATTCCATGAGACACATGGTAAGAGTAGTAGAAATAATATTGTGGGGTTTTCGAACAATGAAATTGACATTAACCATATTGAGGTGCAAGAGCATAAATTCCTATCAGAAATCGTTCATAAAGGGAAAATATAATTGACAATGTTGGGTCAGTCCAATTGTAGGGTAAGAAGGTATATCCTTTTTACAAGTCCATGCTTGTAGTACTTTCTAATTCCTCATCCATGAAAAATAACCTGGAATTGAAGACCACTAGTCAGGATCCTTCTAATCCTAGTCAACTTGGATAGGGAACCAGTTCCAATGAGGTTTCACATCCATGCCCTTAGATGTATCCTATTTAGGATGCTAATAATGAGGTCCTTAATAGGCTAAATAGTCTTGTCCTTGTCTAATATTCTATCTAGGGATAGGTGCAGACCTCCAATCCACTAGTTGACAATCTTTAGAAGGAGGCCAGAACTGGATGATGCTACTGGTGATAGAAGATCCTCTTATAATGAAGAAATATATGAGATTAGCATGCATGATTCCACAATGGAATTACATGGAAATGAGAATTTGTTTAGTACATCCCTTCACTCATCCTCTAACTTCTTATCTATATTGAATTCTATTAGTATGCCTGAATTTGAATTTCTTTATGTTTAAGGAATTGAAAATTATAGATGTATCAATGGGAATAATTATCATCTAATGAATAAATATAAACCTATATGTAATCATTATATAGTTACATAGTGAATGATTCATGATTATGGTAACTAGGAGAAGTGTCTTCTGCCTACCATGTCTCTAGTGGGTGGTGGAAATCCTGATTCTCAAAAGGGGAGGATCTTGATGTAAAGGATATGCATCGTACATCTGATCTGGTTGATAATTTATCTTCTAAAGAGGATGAGTGAACTGACCATCCCAAGTAGGATCCAACATCTGAAGAACTAGTGTAGAAATAAGTTTCCTTAACTATAATAGAGGATATCATAACAGATTACCCAATAGAGGACATGGAAACACCTAGCTAATCGAGGTGGATCTTGAAATCCGACACACTAACATAAAAAGAGATGAATTTTGTGTTAATTTTTTTTACCACAAGGAATAATTTTCATTGAACTTATCCTGGAGTGTGTGTGTGTCACACTGGAACTATTTCCTCCATCTTTCCATTATATGTTTCATTTTTTTAATAGATTTTCAGATCCATGGGTTTGGGTTTTCAAATCCATGACTAAGATATCTTGAATTAAAAGAAATATTATAATACAATTAGGTTAATATAATTGATTGGTTATAATATAAATAATTAATTGTAATAAGATGTGATTAAAATCATTTAATGTTAAAATGGGTTATTTTTCAAATATTTTTCTTTTAAATTTTTGTGTATTTTTTTAATAAATTAAAGTGATCACTTTTAAATGATGATTCTAGAAAAATTTAATGTTCAATGTATAAAATAATGAATAAACACTTACAACAACTAGTACTTTTCATAAAAAAATATTACATCCTAATTAGATAATATTCATTACATAACATTCTGATAAATTATATAACCCTAATGGTTTTGTTACTTAGAAAACTTCAACACATGAATAGTTGGAACATAAAAGATCTACATCATTTCCCATTAAGTTCTTCACAATAATCACCCTTCTAATATATAATATACTTAAAACCATTCTCAATAACCTAGGTAAAGGATACAAAAAAAGGGTGATCTTAGATACTCAGTAAGGGTAAACATAAGAAATATCAAGCAATGATCATAAGTTGGAATAAGATAAGAATAAGGTTTTAAGAACATGATCATGACTTACAATAATCATACCCAATCAATAAAGTATCTTTAAACATTAATCATGGAATAAGGGTTTTCTAATAAAAATATATAATACATTAGAGTGTGTAATCATCAATAATCAATCCAAATCCATGATAAAATATTATAAGCCCAATACATAATTTTTTGGAATTCACATAATCATAGAAAATTACCTACCTAGTCAAGGTTCACTCCCAAGACTATCACTGTGGACAAAGTCCCACAATAGAAATGCATACCCTATCATTTCCAACTATATCTTTGGCATAACTTTCATCCAGTTTACTCTATCATATCTTAGGAATTTTTCAACTCTATAATCATTACCAAATTCACTATAGGGATGTAATAAACCCACATACAATTGTTTTATAATTAAACCACCCATACATAGTTTATATCCTAACAAATCATCACATAATCTTAATTAATTCTTATGTATACCACAAGAACATGAAAACAATTATCTATACATTGAAGTTTAACCCATGGAAATAAAACAGGTTTCATAACCATTTCATCATCCTAAAAAATATATAGAAATAATAAATATAGTCTAATTTGATCATATCATACAAAAATAAACATCAAATGATGTTCTTATGGATGAATAACGCCTTTAAAAGATCACTGAAACGTTTCTTAATGGATATGCACATTTCATTTTAAACTCACTTATTTAAAAACTAAAAAACTACAAAATATTAAGGGAAAAAATATTTTAGAAACAATAGGGGATATTATAAAGTAAAAATTAAGTAAAATAGTATTCATAATGATAGGTAAAGTCATTCATTTAGTGTATGTTAAAATAAAAAATCCTTTGACATTTTTTGGTAAAAAAACAAAAATACCTAATTTGGGAAATGAATAAAATATTCCATTACAAATTTTTCAGAAAAACTAAAAATATTTAATTAAATATTTCAAGAATATGATACACATTCTTGAAAATATTTTAAAGAAAATATAGACTTATAAGAAAAGATTATCGATTGGGGAGAGAAATAAAGTCTGTTTTCCTTAAAAATATTATTTACATATATTCAGTAAATAAAGAGAGTAAAATGAAAGGAAACCATGTAATATATAGATATGACTATATTATAATAAAATAAATAATATTTTAGTGTGATAGATCTTATAATTTTTTCATCATAAAATTTAATCGTAAAAGATCCTGGTAAAAAATGAGATTATAACATAAAACCCTTACCGATTTTGTAACATTTGATTCATGACCCCATGAAATAAATAACTTCATATAAAACATTAAACACTATGAACATAAGGATATTAATTAAAAAAAATATAAAATGGGAAGTATATACGACTCCTAAACACAAATAGGTGCATCACATCAAACATTTCTCAAAGAAAAAAAATAAGACAAACAACCCTTTTGACTTTAGTAATTGTTTTGAATCAAAATCCATTAGAAGATTGAAAATAATATGGTTTAGTAAATTAATTGAATTTAATCATTGGTTAGTACAATATACATTCTTGGTTAGTATATACACCATATAAATAAAAATTGGTGCATAACATTAAAACATGTCTCAATGAATAGAAATTGAGACTAAACCCTTATAACTTTGGTTTTTTTAATCGAATTCCATGTAAATAAATAAAATTAAATGGATATTAAAACCCATGTATTTCATGAATATTTTAAAATAAATTTATTATTAATTAATCACACCATATAAAAGAAATGATGGTGCACAATATCAAACATGTCGGATGAATTTGAAAATGATATTAAAAAACTCTTACCTTATATCTAACCTGATTCATAAGCTCTCTAAACTATTGTATAATAAATTTAGATTTAATAAAATTATATAAAATAATATTATTAAAACTTATAATATCATATATTATCCACTTATAACATTTCAATTCTTGTTTATTAATAATTCTCTATTAAAGTCGTCATTTTGAGTGTTAGCTGCTTCATTTTACATGTATGTTTTAGTTCATAGGTTATGGTCCTTGATCTATGATCATGGTTCCCACATATATATAATGTTAATAATTATATAAATACTGTATATAATCATTATATAAATCTTTATTACCATTAATCTTAAGTGGTGATGAAAAATTAATTGCATCACTTCATGGAGATGATAATCTATACACACACACGAGTGATGTTTTCACTTTTCAATGGATGGAATTAAAGAAAAGTAAATGATAATTCAACATAAAAGAATCATTATTATATAAAAAATATTATATATTTTTATTAAATATATCCTTTTTACCATCCTCGTAAAGTGGAAATGATTAAAATATCATATCACTTCGCGCAGGTGGTAGTCCACACATACGCACAAGCAACGTTATCGTTTACCAATAGATCAGAATGTAAGAAGGTAGATAAGATATTATAATTAAATAAAAATAATTATTTTATAAATATAATATATAAATATTAAATCCATCATTATAACCACCAATTAAATATGTTTATGGGAAATGAATCATATTGTTACATGTAGGAAGTAGTACACACGTACTCTTGGGCGATAATTTCATTTCCCATTTAATAGAGAATATGTGGTAAATAGTTGTTCCATAATCATAATAAAATCCCAATAAATTTATGATATCATATGATTAATTTATTTTATGATTAAACTATTTTATAGGAAGTGTAATATGAAATAAAATCGAAAGATCTTGGATAAGATTTATACCACTTCTTTGATAGACCTCTGTTGACTTGTTCCTTATTCCCTAAAGGATTGGTATGAAAAGAAAAAAAATATGATTTATAATTAAGGGAATGATTATATAAAGTATTTTCATTAGGTATTTTATAATATATAAGGATAAAATGGTGTGAATAATGGAGGAAAATATTTCCCCTTTTATAAGTGTGGGGAGGGAAACAAATAGAATGTCTTAAAAGATTTCAATGATATAAGGTCACTTTTAAGTTAAAGTGGATCCAAATGGAAAAGGATTTGAAAAAATGATAATATAAGTTTGAAATATATTAAATAAATAAAAATTAGGAATGTTTGGGTTTAAATACAACCCTTTTCTCTTAGTTTAAACATCAGTAAATTCGTTTTAACCTTAAATGTGGTAATATATTTTTATTGTTTTTAATATTCATTATGACCAAGAATTAATTTTAAACTATTAAATTATATGAATCTCGATGATTAAAAAAATTAAATTCATTTTATCATAATCAGTTTCTATATAAGTGGTATAATTTAATTTTAATTAAGTGTGAAAACCGCAACAAAACCCCTTTTATAAAAAACATTTTTAAGCAGAAAACTGAATTTACTTCCATTCCTTGCCCTGTAAAAACCATAAAATGAATGAAAAAATATATTATTGAATATATAATATATAAATTTAATTAAAAAAATTAATCAATACATATTTATTTAATTTTTAAAAATAATAACGCATTGCGTGCATAAATACAGTTTTATAGGAAAATGTGTTTTTAAACACAAAAATTAACTTATTCCAAAATCAAGTATAATGATGATTATAATGTAATTAATTATATTATTTATAATTAAAAAAATATTTTTTTATTTTAATATAAAATTCAAAACATTGGATATCTTTTACATGAAAATAAATGATAGTTTTACAAAAATAGGTATTTTTCACTATTCAATGAAAAATAAATCTTTTTAGAAAAATCCTAAAAATTTACAATTAACTTAATATTTAAATTTTGATTTAAAAAATTATATTGATTTTATGAAATAAAATTTATAAAAAATGGAAGAAATTAATTGTAATTTTTATGTTCAAAAATATGATAATACCCATTTTTTAAGAAAATATATTTTTGTAGCATAAAATAACTTTACTAAAAATTGAGTACTTATTTAATATGAATTAATCAATACATTTGAATTATTTAATACCTTTTTACATATTTTTCTTATTTGTGTTATTACTAATTTAATGTCTTGCTTATAATAGTTTATTATATCGTGGTTCATGTAGACTCAGGGTTGCATGTAAGGAAATCAGTTGAACACTTGTAATTTATTTTAATAAAAAATATTATAAAACCTTGGGGTGTCACATTCTCTCCTATTAAATAAATTATACCTTTTTAGTTTTCATCGTGGTAATATAATGTTTGATATTCAAAAAATCCTCTCTTGAAAATCCACATCGTGTAAATGAAAAATAAAATATCCTTTGAAAGGTGAAGTAGAAAACATAAATGTTACCTTAATTAACACTTCATCAAGTTCACATATAAAGATAACATTAGTGAGAGGTAAAAATATAAACATGTAATAGAATGATATTGTACAAAAAATAATAGATATTGATAGAGAACATATTCAAGGTAAATTTAATGTCCACAAAACCATAAATCAATGAGGTGTGAAAATGAACATCAATTCATCAACCATAACTGTAAAAAGGAAAATATTCTCATTTTCATGATCATTTTCCTAGATTTTAGGGATTATTTTACAATAGAATAAGATAAAATATTCTTTATTTATTCAAATCCATAAATTTAATTTTTATCCTTTGGTTGTGTGTTTCAATTTTCTTCCATCAATTTTTATCCATATTTCAATGTTGAATTTACAATATGAATTTTTCATTCCAGAATAAATAAAATTACTTTTTAATGGATCATTAGATCCATAAAATAATGATAGGTCATTTCATTTGTATCTAGATATTTTCCTAAACCAAAATGGTAAACACAAGTTATCCAATATGGATGAATCTTCATATCATGAAATAATACATTAATCTAAAAATCCATAATAATAATATCCAAAGATCAATATAAAGCATTCCATAAATAGTTAACCATAAGAATCCTCCATAATATGTCTGACCAAATTCAAAACCCCAAAATTTATAAAAAGGGTCACAAAAGTTCAAAAATCAAGTTGACTTCAATCCCCAAACAATATAAAGTAACTCGCAATGTCACATACCAAACATGTGAATAACTTAATAGCATATTATACTAAAACAAGATAATAACCCAAATCACCAAAGAACCTCAATGAAAACATTTATTCTTCCAAATTATTACTCTAACCTTTTCCCTCAAATAAAATCATAAAATATCCAATATATTCCATAAATTCAGAAATTTGATAAACTGATCAAAGATAACATAAATGTAACAATCCAACCAAGGGAAACTAGAAAAGTAACCCTAGGTGGTCCACCATATGGTAAAGTATGAAAAGGTTGAATAAACATGTCTCATGATAAACTTGAACATGGAAACCCAATAGTGTACATAGTAGTAGAAATTGAACATATCCATTAGACATACAAATTCAATTCATAGAGGACAAATTCGAAAGATAAAACATTTCTAGACTGGAAAAGTCCATGTGTGACCATACATCACCATTAACCTAACCTTCTATGAATATGGTGATAATGAGAAAAACTAGCATGCTACCCAATTCTCTTCCATTTACCTGGGTCCTACAAAACATGATCTATAACTTCCCAAAGGAAAAAATAGGGTGTGAGAAAAAATCCAAGTAGGATTCCACCAAAGAATATACACAAGTTTTAATATCAAGTGTTTATTAGGTCTAGCTTTAAAAAAATCTAGTTTACAAATAATTTTCATAAAATAAAACCATTTTATAAAAAATTCCTTTAGTTTTCATAAAACCATACCATATTCTCCAAATCCAAAAATATTTCAAGTATGAAGGAAGATAGGCAAGAAAACATGGATACACCATATGATAAGCATGTGAGAAAATAATTATGAAATATACCATCATGTAATAAACCAATCATAAATAACAATGCATGCCATTTGGGCTCTAACCAATGGGTATACATACTAGACATGAAATAAAAACCCTAATCCAAGCCTGATATGGATCCAATAAATATAACATCTAGTGGAATTACACACACTAAAGTGATATAAAACTCTTATGGAATTACACACATGAAGAGTGATAGTTCTATTCCAGATGCACCCAAGGTTACCCAATGTGCTATGTTTGTAAAAATCCATTTCAATACTATGCTCACATTTAATAAAAAAATCACATTAAAAACCTTTATGCTTTTGATCTTGAAGACCCGTTTCAAAAACCAAATTTTAAATCATTTAATCAAAAACTAAATGTGAAAAAATACTCTTTTAAATAAAACCCATTTAAATACATTAATTTCATACAACAAACCCATTAAAATGTCAAATCAAGAATTTTATATGAATATCCCAAATGAATAAAAAAGGAATATATATAAATTCAATAATTATCCCCTTGTATAGAGACACCTACATTAATAGTAGAGGAAACCTAACCACCTTCGATAATGGAGATTGGAAACAAGCAGATCAGCCTCTGAAAGGCAAGGCATGAGGGGAAACTACAAAGGGCCAATAGAAAACCCAAACAAATCACAACCTAGTCCATAAACACATCCAATTATGCTACCATAATCGATGGAAACAAAGAATTATAAGTTCCAATTAATAGGGATAAGTGGTGAAACCTCCAATGAGATCAAACCCAAACAAAGTGATTCATAAGGAGAGATATCACCCAAAATCCCCCTATAGTTTTAGAGGATGGCCCACACATTCAATGGAAGAATATTCAGAGTTATAATGTGAAAAAAAACTTCTATAGTCAAACAATTCATGTCTTTAACCCCATTCATGGTGTGAAATCCACTAGTTTTCATAAATGATGAAAAAGGAATCACCTTGTGTTAAAAATCATGATCTCAAAAATTTTACATCATGAAAAGGTTTTATGAATTATAATTTTTTATACTCTGAACTTGACTCGCAACATATGCTTTGAAATGGATTTGTATCATGTAACTAGTTAAAAATTTAAAATTTTCTAGAGGGAATTGTATTAATCATATCCTGTAGAAAAAAACCCCAAACCAACTCCAAATGCTTAGAAAAATTTATACCCATACTCTATTAATTAAATAAACATACATCCCCAAAATTTAGATCAAACAAGGGTCAAGAAATACCTGAATGAACACGGTGTTACAATTCACCCCACCATAAAATATTTTTGTCCCCAGAATGTTCTCAAGATCCTACACTCATAAAAAGTTAAGTTCGCTACTTCCTTTCAATAAATATTACTCCCATGTCTCATGGTTATCTCATTTGTATTTCCAAAGTACATCAACCTAGGGAATTATTTTACCCTATATTACCTTCCCTCGAAGATCCATAATCTGAATTAGTTGCTCAACCATAGTGGTTTTTGGTTCAAGATAAACGTCCTCTAACTCAATCACATTGGAAGGATTCAGTTGATACCTCCTTGTATGGAAAACATTAAATGCATCATGGATGGAATTAAAATGAGATGGAAAGCCCAACCAATTCACCACATTTCAAAGACACTCCACAATATCAAATGGGCTAACAAAACATGTTTCCAACTTACCCTGTCAACCCAATCGACAGTCTCCTGAGTGAGGTGAGACTCTTTGAAATACATAATCACTAAATTCAAAATCTAGAATATAATAATTATGGTTCGTATAGTATTTAAAATGACTCTGTTCTATGATCAATATCTTCTGTATCAATTGTACAATTTCCATCATCTCTTAAACAAGTCTCAGCTTAACCAAGGACCATTCTCCAAACACTTTAAAGCATAATTTATATATAAATGTATGCCTATACAAAGCCTCCAAGGTGACCATCTTAATCAATGCCTGATTTCAATTTTTATAAGAAAACATGACCAGAGGAAAATTATTTTCCCAATAACCACCAAAATCAAGTACACATGCCAAAATCATATCCTTAAAAACCTAGATAGCCCTCTCCATCTATTCATCTATCTAAGGATTATATGTCATATCAATTTCATCAGGGAACCCATCACATTTTGAAAACCTTTCCAAATCCTGGATGTGAAACAAGGGAAAAATTTGGATATGCCCAATTTTACCCTACTGTAAGAAGCTATCATTATAGTACATGTTGGGATTAAATCCATAGATACCTAATAAGAAACCTAAAGAAATATACATTCTTTAGAGAATAGTCTATGATGTGACCAACTTCATTTTTTATTTCAATTGTGAAATTAAAATACTAAAGTAACTAATATAATGGTTTGTATTTATGAATGAAAACCTAATGTTCTTAATGTAAGCAATTAATTAATATGAGTTGATCCTAGGTTGTAATTGGGGATAGATTCAATGTAATTGTTTTCTTAGAAAGTATCATATCACTAATTCAAGATGTATCCAAATGGAATGGTAATTCCACATCCTCATTAAGTAATTTAGTCCTTAAACAATTCCAAGGCTAATCACTAATTCACATATAGGATAAATTTAATGATAACTCTAAGGAATTGGATTGAACGATCACTCAAAATGTGTTGTTGTTAAAGTTGGCAAAGATAAATAAGTACATAATTCATCGAATAGAAATAATAAAAAAATGATTTAAAATATTAAATAACATGATATAAAATCAAATCCATACCATTTCTACTCCCTTGGATCAACCCATAAGAGTTTTATCCCTCCATTTATGTTATTTCATCAATATAAGTATGAAGTAGACTCGTGAGAAAAGAATTAAAGAAGAAAAACATTGAAATAACAATCACTCCACTATTGTGTGAAGAATTTCACAATAGATGATGTGAATAGATTCACTCCCTAATGAAAAGGTATCAATTTGATATGAAGAAGAATGTAGAAGGTTAATAAGAATAACTTTTACTAATAAATTAATGTGATTCTAAAAACATACATGAGAGAAATTTAACATGCAATTACAAATTTACAACATAACATTACAATAGAAAGAAAAACATGAATCCACTAACTCCATAACTAGAACTACCTTAAATAGTAATATTAAGAGAATAGAGTAGATCCCATGTCAATAAATTCCTTCCTTAACAATTATAATAGTCAAATGTGGGTGAGAAGGAAAAATAAATTTTATTTTTCAAAGATGAACAGAAAATTCAGACTAGATTCATCTACCTTTTGGATGTGTAAATTTAACATTGAAGGAGGATGAATCTGAAGGGGTCATAGAAGATAAATATCTTATTATAGTTGTTCTATAATATATTTAAAATTTTATGAAAATTGGATCATCCATTCAGATGTTATTATGAAATTTTTTGGCAAACTTTACGGGCCTTCAAATCTTGCCCAAAATTTAAATGTCAACTTGGGCTCCCTAGATCTCCTTGAAAAAATTAGAATTAAATATTTCCATATCTTAATTAATTTATCCCCATAGTTTTTATCTATATAAATATAAAATTTTATCTTCATTGGGTTTGATTTTTTTGTTCCAATTTTACTTCATGGGCCTACGGCCCATTATGCTTTGTCAAAAAAATTCTTCATTCATTTCCAAAAATGTCTATCTTCTCTTGGGATTATTACATTTATCCTCATAGAGAAAATGTTCCAAAAAAAGTGATAAATTGTATCCTGATATATATAATTAAAATAATTAAAATAATTTATTCCACAAACTTATGATTTATTGGTACAAATTTGAAACACTTTAAACATGAATTGCACATGTGATAATAAATTAAATTCAATTAACAAAATTCATTACAACCAATTTTTATGGAAATTTAAATGTATGAATATTAAAATATAAACAATTATTATTATTTTATTTCTATTTATAATCATAACCTATCATAAATTATTATAGGGGTACCTGATGAAGTCTCACAACCTCTCAGACATACAAGTCCCTAAGATGCTCTAATTTCATCATCTCCTTGATAGGGTAGAAGTGTTCCAATTTCATGAGTTGATCTATGATCACCCAAATAATATATTTCAAACTATGATTATGTGGTAAAATAATGATTTATTCCATGAGAATATCATTCCATTTCCATATAATATTGTGTAAGGTATTTAACAAACCAACAGGTTTCTAGTGTTTTTCCTTAATTCTTTGACATGTAAGACACAATTAAAAAAATCCTAAATAAACCATCTCATTCCCATCCACCAATATCAACATATCAATACATGATACATATTTCTAGTCCTATAGTGTAAGGAATATTAATAAAATTGTCCAAATTCCAATAACTCATGTCTCACGGAAAAGGGAACAGCCAACCTGTTACGGAAATACAGAGCTTCACTGGGGGACTGAGACCATTCAAATCAGATCTCCCCACCATTTAGGATTTCACTAAATCATTGTAACTCATCGTTAGTAACATTATTGAGGTAAAAACACTCATAAAATGATTATTTTGACTTTTTCAAAGCCAATAACACCTTCCCACCAACTTCTTCCACTCCTAAGATCATCTTAGAAAATATACTCATTAAAGATCTTTCTTCCACTAATTTCGTCAAGGATTGTGTCAATGATTTCTTACTTGGTGAATCAGTGACCACATTCCCTTTCCTATGAGTATAATCAATATTAATATTGAATTTTTTGAGATTCTCAACCCATCGTATCTGTTGAAATTTTAGATCCCTCTGAGTGATAATATACATCAGGATTTTGGGATCAGAATATATCATAAATCACTCCCCAAAGAGGAATTGGTTCCTTTTTTAGTGAAATAATAATCAGCTATAACTCAAGTTCATGGTTAGTATAGTTATTCTCATAAGGTAATGACTACCTAAAGCTATAGTCCACCACCTATTTCATATACATCAAGAGACACCCCAAAACCATACCAGAAGCATTATAGAAAACATCATAAACCAAACCCGATTCCAAAAGAATAAAAACTGAAGCCAAACTCAACCTCCCCTTCAATTCCTCAAATTATCTCTTACATATTTTATTCCACTAAGACTTTACACCATTATAGGTTAAAGCTATTATTAGAGATGCAATCTTAGAGAAATTATGAATGAACCACCTATAATAACCATCCAACACTGAGAAGATTGAGATCCAAAACACGTTTCTAGGCCACTCTCAAAACATAACCACCTATTTATTTTAAATATCCACTAATATTACCCTCTCTTATATAACATTCACTATAAACTTTAATTCTTGAATCCAAAAGTCGCATTTAGAAATATTACCATATAAGTGATGTTCCCTAAAGGTTTTGAAAATGATATCAAAATTGTCTATTTTATCCTCCTCTAACTAAGAGTAAACCAAATTATCATCCATCAACACACACAAAATTTTTCAAGAACAAATGAAATAATATTTTTTAAAATTCATAAATACTATAGAATAATTAATGAGACCGAATGGCATAACTAGAAACTCAAAATTCCCATAATGAAACCTAAATGTAATATTATATATATCCTCCTCTCAAATTCTTAAATGGCGGTACCCTGATCGAAATTCAATTTTTAAAAACCAATGTTCCCCTTTATGTTAATCAAAGAGATCATCAATCTTGAAAAATAGATATTATTTCATGATGGTTACCTAATTTCACTTTCAATAATCAACACAAAGTATGAGGCTACCATCTTACTTCTTTGAAAATAGGATAGGAGAATCCCATGGTGAAATGATAGGATGAATAAATATCATAGCCTCAAGGTCTAAAAGAAATACCTTAATTTCAACCAACTAATTAGGTTTTATGCAATAAGATGGAATACAAATGGGAATCATACTAGGTAATGAGTCTATGGTAAACTCAACCTCTCTCTACGGCAGTAAACCATAAAAATCATCTGGAAATACATTGGGGTACACACACCACCATAAGAAGTGGACTACCCAAATAAGGGTCAATGATATCTAGGAACATCTCTGAGAACTAACATGACATCACCCCATCATATGGAACAACAAGACCCACTCTCTGAGATCTAGAATCCCACTCACACTATAATACATGGGTGATTACATCAGGAGATAAAAACTAAAATTTATGGTGATAAAATTTTATCTAGTCCTTAACATTGATCAACAAATCCATTCCCAGGTCAAAATAATCAAAATCAAGCACCAAGAAGTCCCACTCCACCTCAAGGTTTGCTATTGTCACTCGACATGAAAAACACTTGAAACCTTGTCCAAACCTCTTTCCTAAAGGCATGGAAAAATTAATTAAGAATAGTATAAGATCTAAATGTGATCCTAATACATCAACTAATTTTTATGATATAAAATAATGAGTAGAAATTGTGTCAAAAAAAGATAGAATCATAGAGGAAGAAATAAACAACATAACTCTAACAGATTGCCCGGCTTCAAATTCCTATGGTACAAACTCCACTACATAAATACATCTAGTTTCATATCCTCCCTAAGATTTCCTAGCCTAATGAATATCCCCCTTAGTCTAAGGATAAGACCCACCACCGTTGGAAGCGTTAGTACAAACCTGAGAACCTTCTGTGATAGTGGATCAAGCATTACTACCTTGGGACATCCTTTCACAAAAATGCATCATATGGATAGATTATCCACAATTATGACATGTCTTGGGACCCTCAGTACAATTATGCTTAGTATGACTAGGCCTTCTACACTAATAATAAACAAAATACTATTTTCCTAATGAATCCCCCAAAACTATTCTAGATGAAAACTAGTTTCCATTGTGCTTTCTTGTATATCCAAAAGATACACTTTGGCTAATGATAGTACCAACTAAAGATCTTCCCAAACCTATTTTTCTAGAAATGTAAGCCTATTCCAAATATACCTTATTAAATACCACCACAATGGTTAGAAGAAACATGAGAATCATCATCAACCAAATATTTTCCCTCATTCCCAACTCAAACCTCTGAGCCTTTAGGTGATTATTGGTGACTGGATCTGATTCCAAATGCACTAAATCTAAAAAATAGGTGGAATACTCTAGAATAGTATACTACCCTTGCTCCAAGGTCAAAAAATCATAGGGATTTTCCCCTCTTAATGTCTCATTATAAAATAGTTGATTGAATACTCTCTTGAAATTAGTCTAAATAAGATCCTCCAACAACTTAGCTTGCACAATAGAGTTCCACCACCTTCTTGTCGGTCTATCAAGAATATGCATGGAAAACCCACCTTAGAGTCTTTAGGAGTTTTCATTAAGTTTAATATCCTCTCAATATGATTAATCAATTATTTAGATTCCTGAGTTCCTTTTTCACCATGGAATGTGGGTAGATATTGAATAGTAAATTTTGATATGTGGTTCATTACTCATCCTGGGTTCCTAACACCATCTTGACCTAGAGTCTGAAAAGTGAAGATTACAACTTCTACCACATAAGGGTACAGTGGATTATTTTCCTATAAAATATTTCTCATAGCTTCCTCTATCATATTTGGAAGATATATTCTTAGAGGAATTTTTTATTAAACATAATGAAATGACTAATCAGTTTAATAGATATTTCCAAAACCATAGAACCAACTTTAGAGATCTATATCATTTCTTTTAAATGAAATGATTTTAAAGTAGCTATGGATTTTTTGAACAAAAGACTTAACAAAAATAAGGAACAATTATACTTAAATAAACCACATATCTAGTTTATTAAAATGACCTTACCATTATGTCTCAAGCCTGAAAAAAATACTTAACCACCCATTGTAACACGGATTCAGACACAAAAGTGAGCTGGTCAATCCCCTTTCCACACTTACTATCTGATTTCAAATGGTTCTAACTCTGATCTACCAAGGAATTAAACCAAACTTAAGTAGATTCACAAAACTTCATTATAGGTAATGTATTTGATACCAATTTTTAATGAAACAACCCAGAGTAACTAGACAATCCACCCAAGGTGGTCTGCCACATGTTGAAGTAAAACAAGGAAGATGCATCATGTCTCATGATAAACATGAAAAAGTTAAACCAACAGGGTACATAATGGAAGCAATAGAACATATCCATGAGATATATAAATTCAATCCAAATGGTCCAAACCATAAATATGAAACATTTCTAGAATAAATAAGTCCCTATGTGACCATATATCACCACCAAACCATCCTACTATGAAGATGATGATAACTAGAGAACCTGACATTCTATAGAATTCCGTTCCCTTTACCTGATTTCTAAAAAAACATCTATAACATCCTAAAATAAATATTAGAGTATAATCACAAATCATAGTATGATACCACAAAATAATATATTAAATATATAATATCAATAATTAATTAGTTCTAGATTTAAAACAAATTCAGTTTGAAAATCATTTTCATATAGTAAAACCATTTTATGAAATATTAATTTGGATTTCAAAAAAGAATACCATATTCACTAAATCCAGGAATATGTCAAGTATGAAAGAAAATTGGTAAGAAACCATGGATACACCATATGGTAATCATGTGAGAAAATAACCATGAAATATACCATAATGCGATAAACAAATCATAAATGAAAAGGCACACCATTTGGGATTTAACTTATGGGTATACATACTAGACATGAAAAAAAACCCAATCTAGGACTAAGGTGGATCCAACCAATATAACATAATATGTAATTATGCACACTAAAGTGGCATAATACATCTCATATAATTACACACCAAGAGTGAAAAGTATACTATTGACACACCCAAGGTTACCCAATGTGAAAAGTTTGTCAAAATCCATCTCAAAACCATTATCACATTTAACAAAACATTTTGAAATAAAACCCCTTCTGTTTTAATGCTTGAAGACCCATTTTAAAAACCACAATTTAAATTTTTTAATCAAACACTTGGTGTACACAAATTTACTTTTAAATAAAACCCTTTTAAAAACCTGAATCTCATCCAAAGAAACAATTCCAATATCCAATCATGAATTTTATATAAAAAACCAAATGGCTTGAAAATAAAATATATAAATACAAGAATTAACCCCTTTTATGAAGACACATATCTCAAGAATTAAGGGAATATAATCAACTTCAACAACGAAGATTAGAAACAAGAAGAACAATCTTTAAAATATAAAACACAAGGGAAAATTGCAAAGGACTGATAGAAAATCTAAATTGATCGCAACCCAATCCATAAATGTATCCAGCACCACTTCTACAATAAATAGCAATGAAGAATTAGAAATACCAATTACCAGGGATAATTGAAGCAACCTCCATGAAGATAAAACGTTAAATGAAGTGATCTATAAAGAGATAGATCTCCCAAAATTTCCCAAAATCTCCATAGGGTTTGAGAGGAAGGCCTATTAGTCAAGTTGGAAAATTCTAAGGCATGAAACATAATAAAAATTTCTATAATCAAAAAATTCACATCATGAACCCATTTCATAGTGTGAATTCCACCTTTTCTATATATGTTGAAATAGGAGTCACCTCAGGTTAACACTCTTAATCCCAAATATTTTAGGTCATGAAAAGTTTTCATAGATTTTAATTTTTCATGCCCTGAATTGGAATCTCTATATATGCCATGCAATTCAATCATGTCGTGTAACTATTTCACAATGTGAATGTGTCTATTTGTCATTTTTCTTCTCAGATCCTAAATAAAAAATCTCAAACCAACTCCAAATCCTTAGACACATTTATACCCAAACTCTATTAATTAAAACAAACATATATCCCTGAACTTTAGATCAATAAAGGGTTAAGAAATACCTAAAATAATGGTATGCTACATTAAATCACTCTATCATCAAATCACTAATCAATTTTAATATCAAAAAAACTATCCAATTTACTTTATTAGTATCTATCAACAGTTTATCCAAACTAAACATTATCATCTTAACCTTAGGAACATATTAAGGGTTATATATCCCTCAATCGCGTGTTTTCAAAAAATATCACCTTACCACTAAACCAATTTTATAGGTCATTAATATTATCCAACATTTGTTTGATAATGAATTAAACAAAACTAATATAGGGAAATACTTAGATGTTTGATGATTCTTATAACCTGAATATCATTAATAAAACACTTCTATGATATAATTTTCAAATACTAATATATAAATTGTTCGATCATTCTACTTCAAAAATTGGCATGTCATAGGCCCATCCTTAGTCTATGATTTATCCCTTGGATTGGGTCATTGTCTTGGATAATTACCAAGTTATCCACGCATAATTCATTGAACTATAAATGATAACATAGGATGTACTATATTTAACACCATTAAAATATTCATTTTTACATGGAAATTACTTAATATATTTCTTTATTTTTTACATATAAAACATCTTCCTATTATTTTGAGACATTTTCCCAAATGTTTCTTCCCGCATTCTCTACATGTTGGAAGTTGAATCTTCTTTCCTCCATCATCTTTAAGAAACTCCATTTTCTCTTATTTGGTCCACTCATAATCTCACCTATGTTATAGTTGTGAATCATATAACAAGATAGATGGTTATGAATAATCACAAGGTTTTACATTCCATATACCATCTCATTTTTTTACTCATGAGGACAATTATTATATCATCTGTCACATTCAGCATTAAAATAATTCCTCCTATATCTATCCATTAACTAAAACCAAACAAATAGTGTGATAAATAGTAATTAGTAATCATTTAATCATGAAGAATCATTCATAGGATGTATAAACCATGAAACATTCCTTTTAACCTATAACGCCTTAGGTTTAACCGAGGTTATCCATGGTCATTGTCTATCCAAATCCTTCATAATGGTTTATAAAGAAAATGTGAGTTAATCTAAGAATATCCCTCAGGAATATCAAACCAAGTGTGCAGTAAGGGCTCATTCACCAAGTACCAGAATGATGTTTAAATATACATAACCAAATATTTTTAGGGTTATTACCCCTAGATTCATCTATTCCAAAACCACATCCACTTAAATAATCAATAAAATGATGTACTTTCTTAGGTAAAACACACCCCTTTATTTTCTGTAACTTTGGATACTATCTAATACATAGGCTTATCCTAAGGAATTTCACTAAAAAAATAATCCAATTTCCAAAAAGTTACTAAACCTTTCTTCAATACCAACTATAGTGACTCGTACTTTTCATACAAAAATATTACATCCTAATAGATGAATATTAACTACATAACATTATGATTCACACAAAAACCATAAAGTATGATTGTATTTGGAAACATGGATGCATAAAAACGAGTACACAAAATATCTATATCATTTACCATTAAGTTCTTCACAATAACCACCCTTCTTAGTAATATCATACATAAAACATTTTTCCATAACCTTGGGAAAGTAAACATATAAAGGGTAAGATTATATGATCAATAAGGGTAAACATAATATATATCAATCAATGACCATAAGTGATCATAATATAAGAAAAAGGGTGTGATAACATGATCATGACTTATAATAATCGTACTCGATCAGTCAAATATCTTTAAACATAAATCGTGACATATGGTTTTTCAATAAAAATACATAAGACATAAGAGTATGTCATCATAAATAATCAATAATGATCCATGATAATATATCATAATCACAATAAATAAGATTTTAACATTCACATAATCATAGAAATTCACATCCTTAGTCATGGTTCACTCCCAAGACTATCATTGAGGACAAATCCCCATAATGGAAAATTCATACCCGGTCATTTCTAACTTTATATAATGAGTATATACCATAAAATTAAAATCATAATCCCTTATAATTTTATTAACTTCATTATATCTTAAGATTTTTTCAATTTATTCATAATTAACTAATACATGACTGACTGAAGGTTATCATTTTTATTGATTTTGAGAGATCACAAAACATAGGAATTTAATGGAGGGATATAATGGACCCACCTATCATTGGTTTATAGGGTAACTACCCGTCCTTAGTTTATAATAGAACCACCCATCATAGAATCATAATCCATACATATGTATTCCATAGGATCATTAAAACATTTATCATTACATCAAATATTAACCCCTAGAAAGAAAATAGGTTTTATAAACATTTATTAATCATAAACATAAACCATAAAGAAAAATAATAAAGATGGTAACATTAGATCATATCCCTAGTAAATAATATGAAACATAAAAAGATGTTATTATGGATGAAAAATATCTTTAAAATATCAATGGTATTTTTCATGAGGAAAATAACCTTTTTGTTTTAAAATCACTTATTTAAAATATAAAAAAATCAAAATAATAAAGAAAACATTTTCTTTGAAAATAACCTAGTAAATTTATAAATTAATCTTTAAGGAAAAAATTATCCATGATTTCAATTAAATACATTCATGTGTTTTACATTAAAATTAAAATTCTTTTCACATTTTTTTGTAAAAAAATAAAAGGTACCACATTCAGAAAATGAAAACAAGATTCCTTTAGAAATTTATTATAAAAATTCATACATGGGTAAAAATGAATTGAATAATTATTTTTAGAATATTAAAAACATTCCCAAAAACATTATAAAGAAAATATGGACTTAGAAGAAAATATTTCCAACCATAGAGAAAAATGAAGTAGGTTTTCCTTTAAAAAAATCAGTGTATTGAGTGCTTAAAGAAAGAAAAATAAATAAAAAAACATGTATTATAAATAAATAACCATAGGAAAAGAAAATACCTAATATTTGGTAAATATAGATTATATAATTTTTTTATGAGAAAATTTAAACATAAAAATCTCTGTAAAATGGGATTGTAACGTGAAACACTTAACACTTTGGTTACTTTTGATTTATAACACCCATGAAATAAATAAATTCATATGAAACTTTAAAAAAATTAAAATAAGGGTAATCATGATGGAAAATATAAAGTAGGAATTATATACACCTCATAAACATAAATAGTTCAATAACATCTAACATGTCTCAATGAAATAAAATTTAGATGAAGAACCGATATGGACTTAGTAATTTTTTTGAATCTAAAGTCATTAGAAGGTTGAAAGTAATATGGTTATGTAAATAAATTGAATTATATAATGGATTATGAAAAAATATATTATTGGGTAGTATATAGACCATAGAAATAATAAATTGGTTCATAACATTAAAACATGTCTCAATGAAGAGAAATTGAGAAGACTGACTGAAAATTGAATTTTTATAAAACCTAAAGGAAATAAAGTACAAAGGGAACCCTCAAGGGGGGAGGAAGTGATGAAAACCAAGGAAATCCCCACAAATTGCAACCTTACACTCTATAGGAAGTGAACTAAACCTATCATAAATAACCAGCTGCTCTTCCAATCTACCCATACGAGCAAGCGAGTCCACCGAAAAATTAGACTCCCTCTAAATATGGTAAATAATCTATTTGTGGTTACTCTCCACAAAGCATCTACAGATAAGAGAAATTGAGACGAAACCCATACAAAATTTGTATCCTCTAAATCTAAATACATTTAAATTAAGAAAATCTTATGGATATTAAATCCCCATAAATTTCATGAATATTTCAAAAGAAATTAATTATCTAGTAATAATAGCACATAGAATAAATTATGGTTCACAATATCAAACATGTCTCAAGAATTTGATAATGTGAAAAAGAAACCCTTACCTTATGTATGACTTGATTCATTAGCACTCTAACCTCATGTATAAAAACATATATTTATTATAATTCTATGCCATAATAATAATCATAAGTATAATATCATATATTATCCACTTATATCATTTCAACACCCTTTTATTGATAATTCTCAATTAAAGTCGTTATTTTGGGTGTCAACTACATTGTTTTTCATGTATGTTTTAGTTCATCAGTTATATTCCATGTACAATTATCATGATTACACAGTATTAATAATGTTAATAATGATATAAATACCCTATATATTCATTATATACATATTTAAAACCATTCATATTACATGGTGATGAAAAATGAATTATATCATATTATGTAGACGGTAATCCATATGTATATATGAGTGATGTTTACACATTTTGATATATGGAATGAAAGAAAGGTAAAAGAAAATTAACCTTAAAAGAATCATTATTATATCATAAATATATTATATTTTCATCATATACACCCTTTTTCCATCAATTAAAGTGGGAATGATAAACAAATAACTTCACTTCATTGAGGTGGTAGTCCACATATACGCATGATCGACGTTATCGGTTACCAATGGATTAGAAGGTAAGAAGTTAAATAAGATATTATAATTAAATAAGAATAATTATGTTATAAATATAATATATAAAAATTAAATATATAATTATAACCACCCATGAAATATGGTGATAGAAAATGAATCATATCACTATATAGAGGCAGTAATCCACACGTACGCATGAACGATACTTTCATCTCCCATTTAATGGTGAAGTGGTGGTAAATAGTTGTTACATCATAAAAGTAACATATTAGTATATTAATGATACTGTATAAATCATTTTTAATGGATTCAACTGGTTTATAGGATGTATAATAAGAAATAAAATTAAAAGAACTTGGTTAATATTTATACCTCTTCTTTGAGAGACCTCCTTTGGCATACTCCTTATGACTTGAAAGATTAGTATTAGGAGAATAAAAAAATATCTAAGATGAATTTAAAGGTTCTATTAATAATTTTTATTAGGCATTGTCTAATCTAGAATTCTAAAATAGGGTGAATAATGGAGGATAATAGGTTCCCTTTTATAAGTGATGTGAGGGACACGCATGGAATTTCATAAAAACAATCAATGATATAAGGTCGATTTTAAGAGAAAGCAACTCAAAATAGATAAGTATTAAAATTTAGGATAATATAAGGTAAAAATATCTTTAAAATAATTATTATTATTCATGTTTCTATGGAAATACTACCTTTATCTCTTGATTTAAACCCCCAGTGAATTCGTTTTAACTTTAACTCGGTTAATCAAATTTTATTGTTTTTACTATTTATTATGAATAAAATTAAGTTAAACATATTAAATTATATTAATTATAATAATTAAAAATATATAATAACTTTTATTAGATTAAATTTATATAAGTGGTGGATTTTAATTTTAATTAAGTGTGCAAACTCTAATGAAAACTTGTATACAAAAAATGCATTATTAAGCATAAAACAAAATTTACTTCCTTTACTTTACTTATGAAAACAATAAAATGAATGATAAAATATAAAATAAAATATATAATCTATAAAATTCATTTAAAACATTAATCAATATATTTTAATTTAATTTATAAATATAAAAACACATTGTGCGTATAAATACAGTTTTTCATAAAAATGTATTTTTAAGCACAAAAATTAACTTATAAAAAAATAAAATATAATTATTATTACAATTTAATTAATTATATTATATTTAATTAAATCATAGTTTTATTAATTTATGAAATTAAAAATATATTGGAACTTTTACTTGAAAATAAATTATAGTTTTTACAAAAATTAGTATTTTAACTATTCACTAAAAAATAGATATTTTTAGAAAAATTATAAAAATTCACCCAAAGGTTAATATTAACATGATTATTAAAAAAATTATATTCATTTCCTCAAAAAAAATTCTAAAAAAATGGTATAAAATTATAATAATTTTTGGGTTCAAAAATGTGATAAAAACCATATTCGAGGAAAACATATTTTTGAAGCACAAACTGACTTTACTAAAAATTAAGTACATATTAATTAAGAATTAATCAATATGTTTGCACTATTTAAAACCTTTTTACATATTTTCCATGATGTTTTTATTTAACAGTTAGCTTATAATGTTTTACTATAACACGGTTCATATAGACTAGGGGTTTCATGTAAAGCAAGCGATAGAACACATACAATTTATTTAAAGAAAAAAAATATTCTAAAATACCATGGTATTTCAGCACTCATTGAATTATTAATTTACAAGATATAATATTAAGAACACTTAATGCTTAAAAATCTATTTTTCTATTAAGATAAATATTCTCTAGATAATTTATGTTTTCATTTAAAAGTTGAATTTATAATATTTATAGAATTGAATTAGATTAAATTGAACTAAAAATTTTAATCATTATTTTAAAATTATGTAAGGAGGTAAAATCCATTTTTATACATAAAAATAAGTTACCATAGTAAAAACAAGTCATTGTAGTAATGGATAAAATGAGATAAAAGTGTCTAATTAAGGGTTAAAGACCTAAAATATCATAAATATTATATATAAATGAGTGTATGAGGTCATGATAAACCTACCATTATTCAATATCAATTATTGTTACTCTAAGTATCCTATTTAAATATTAGAATACATTCTTTATACATTAAGGAATGGGTATTTTGTAAAAATTTCACTCTAAGTCATCTATAAAGGGCCCCTCTTATCTCCACTAAAAACCACATGTTTCCATTGGTTTTATATTTAATACATACCCAAATTATCTTCTTAAAAATACCATCTCAAGATTGGGAACCTCTATCCACAAGGAGAAGTCACAAATACCTTATTTAAAAGAGCCTCTTTAAGAGAATATTTCAAGTCTTTAATGTCAGTGTTATCCTTTCCATAATCATTATTCTTTATCTTATTCATTAAAATATTCTTAAATAAGATTTATCATTTTAATAACATGTTTTTGAATCATTTATATTATATAAAAAAAATTATCTCCACAGAATAATATCTTTTTACTTATTCAATTGTTATAATGTGTTCTTGTTTGGGTCAGTTTTACTACCTATAAGAATGATGTTATAAAGTTTACATCATGAATAACTAAAAACATAAAAAAAATTAATATAATGTATTAATAATTAATTTTATATTTTTTCATAATTATGTCATGGTAATATAACAAATTATATTTACCATGTAATTCAATTATTTTGTAAATTTAATAATCACTAAAAAGGATATTTTTAGTGTTCCATGAGAACCATCACCAAAATGTCCATGAAATGACTATAAAATATAGAACTATATAAAACACATATATTAAATCTTAAAAGTTCTAGAGATGGTGAAACCATGATCAAGGATAAATTATAAGAACCACCAAACCAAAGCATGCATGTAAAATAGAACAGTTAACACTTGAATATTGACTTTAAGAATAAATAATTAATATATGGGTAATAAATAATTATAAATGAACACAATTAAAAAAAATATGAATAATTGTACTATAAATATTAATAATAAACCAAAATGTATAATATTTGGAGTTATAATTTTTCCAACCAATTTGAAGTCTAAGGTAAGGATTTTTTTCTAATATCAATTAGAAATCATGATTTCCTATACCTAAATTATTATTAAAATAAATTGTACGTTATTTAATTTTAAAGCCCCATATATTTTATTCTCATTTATTTGAATATTCTTTATAATTTTTTATGGATGTCCTTCTCCATACTTCTATGATTTCATATTGTTATTTTCTATTGACTTTATATTTCTTTGTAAAATTGTGAAAGTATTTTTTTTTTCTATGTTTTCCACATGGTCTATTTCTCCTACCATTTTATTTAGTTTTATTTGTGAACATTCCTTACCAAGTTTTCATGATTTTACAAATAAAATTGAATTCTCATTTTTTTATAAATTATTTCCTATTAAATAAAAAAGTTATAAAAAAATAAATAATAGTTATTCTAATTTTTCAATGAAATTTTCAAAGTCATATATGAAGAATTTTTTATATATTTAAAAATAATTTAATGTTTCTTATATTTCAATAGGGATTTTATATAATGATTCCATTCACCTTCTTTATCTTTATATCTTATGATCATGTATTGTGGGATTTTTCATGAAAAATGTTTCTTTTCCATGGGTTAATTAATCCAATATAGAATTCTGAATGTTTCCATGTTCTTGTGGAACACATATATATGATTTTTCATTATGTGATAGGTGATACAAGAATTATATAACCCTATAATATGTTCGATAAATATTCATCTCATGATATGATATATAAGGGAATGGGGAGTAAAACCAATCAATTATCAGGATTTTTACACTAAGTTTATGGTGATGTCGAGTGAACCAAATAAACTATGGGAATGTATCCACTATGTTTTGATGGTCTTGATAGTGAGACTCAACATAAGAAAAATATTTAATATGTTTATGTACATGAAACATTATTATTCTACATGTTTACTTTATAAAACATTATTATGTTATGTTCTCATGGATCATGATTATTGACTCGTGTTTCCACATTCCTATGACTCAAGTCTTATGTTATACTCAAATCCTTGTGTCATGATTCCTAATTTATAATCCATGTTTTATTGCTGATGATTTTCTTATGTTATGTTCATGAACCTTATTCATTTTATCATATCTTTTTGTTCATATTATTCTCACTTATGGTATTTTATTTTTATCGCTTATGTTCACCCTTTACTGAGCATCAGAGCACACAATTTCTTGTGTTTCTATTCCCTAGGATAGGAAGAAGACTATTATGTATGAAATATTTTTAAGTTTATAATGTGTGAATATTGTTTGTGGGATATGTTAAATAATTTTTAAAAATAATTTGGTTATGTATCTAATCTATAAATACAAAAAACCTATATATTTTGAATTATTTTTATTATGAGATGTGATGAATAATCATCTAAATTTATGTATTGTGTATATATGATTTTATTGAGTTGCTTCAGTTGTTATCAGGGTGGGTGTTAGTTTTTTTTTTTTTGGGTTGTAAATAATAAGAGTGTGCAGCCTAAAATAACATATTTTCAACCAAAATTAATAAAGGAAAAACCTAGACTATCATAGGTTGAAATGAAGATATCATAATTTTAGACATCTTATGATTGATTATTTTTATAATATGTTTTTTTACACTGTTTATTATTTCATGGTTCTCAAAAAAACTTTTTTGGTTTTATTCAATAGCTAGAACCAAGAGGAACCAAGCACATGTTGATTGAAATGGTAAATATAATGACTACCCAAATAAGCAACCAAAAAGTATAGGGCTAAAGTATAAAATATCATGGATATTTTTACCAAAATTTATCAAGATTTAAAAATTAATGTGAACCATGACAAACTCCTAAATGTTATAAGCAAATAACTTCATTTTGAGTCCTTTATGTGGAAATATCCACCCTCCTTTAGTGGGTATTTTGATCCACTAATTACTATGAAATGGATCAGTAAAAAATATATATATTTTTCATTATTTAGTGATAAGATCATTAAAAGTTTGTTTTATCCATTTATCATTTGGATAGTGAGACTAATCGATGTTTGACTATAATAAATAACATGAGGAAAGAGGAAGAAATAAACATCATTGAATTGGGGGAGTTTAATAGGATATTTTTCAATAATTATTTTCCCCAAACTCTTTGTACTAAAATGGAGATATAATTAATTGAATTAAAATAAATAGCGGATAAATCTGTTAGTACCTATGAAATAAAATATATAAGAATTAAAAGGTATGATTCTAGTTTTATCATTGACTTGGAAAAGAAAAATTTATCATTTATTTAGTGTCTTGGAAGTAAATATTTGAAAAGATTAGGTTATAAGAGACATTGTTACCTATGAATAAATTTTTTGATGTTCTCTAAATTTTGAAATGGAAACTTGAGACTCCTATTATTCTTATGTTTTGAGGATAAGAAGAGAAAAAATGATTTTTGTAGAAACTCAAATGATAAAACCTATGTAGAGAAGAAGAATAATCTTCTTAGATACTAAAAATTTGGGCAGAATAATAGAGATAATTATCTCAAAGGAATAATTAAATGCTTCAAATATATAAGAGAATGTCATCTAGAACATTAATAGAGCATTGATATGAAGATTCCAGCCAATGAAATAGATAGAAATAAATCTCATCCTAATGAACCACCCACACTTTAATGATTTGATCATAATTATTATAGATACTATACTTACTAGTGATACAATGTAAGGATTAATGATTCCAAGTGACATAAACAACCTCTAAATATATGGGATAAAGGTAAATCATATACAATCACTACTAAGAAAGTGATTTACAATAATTAAGTGGTAAAAGGTACACTCATCATTCACCAAAGAACTAAAAATTTCTTATTTTATTCTAGTTATAACCACTCATATATATCTATAATGTTTTATAATATCATCAACTAACCACTTCAATGGATAGATATTGAATTATCAGTGAAAACTTTGAACAATGTAATGATTTCAA
Organism: Viscum album; assembly: GCA_963277665.1. Classification (NCBI taxonomy): domain Eukaryota; kingdom Viridiplantae; phylum Streptophyta; class Magnoliopsida; order Santalales; family Viscaceae; genus Viscum; species Viscum album. The sequence goes on along the minus strand of OY728141.1, from coordinate 1,684,367,102 downwards.
CCTAAGAATATAACTCTTCTCTTATTGAAGTTTATGGGAATTTGAATTCTTCAAATATTATTATTCTCTATTTAATAAAATTGTATGTGATTTTGGACATGTTTTAGCTCTATTTTCAAAAATACCATATCAATTGATAAAATAAGTAAATTACATTTCATGTCCCAAATCAACCCATGATTTCCTATCGGTACAAGGATGGCTATGAACTCCCTATATAATTTACTTCCCTAATATGGTTCTTATTACCTAATAATGAGGGATATATATCTATAATGGTTTGTAAAATAACAATATTAAAGATATGGATATTTTTTGAGAACATGTTGATGTATTTCTAGAAGAGTTTTCAGTTCTTCCCCCAAATCATGAGGTTGAACCAATAGAATATGGATTAGGGTTTTATATGCTCATGTGATTTACCATAGAGTGAACCAGTAATTTTTATTAATTAGAATAATAGATCAATGCATATCTTCATTAATTATCAAGAATTTAACAAGATCACAATTAATAAAAAAAAGTCATTTATCCCATATTTATGACTTGTTTGATAAAGTATGAGGATCTCAATACTTATCAAAGATAGAACTTTAATCTAGGTATTATCAATTAAAGGTGAAAAGGTAGGATATACCCAATACAAACTTCTATATAAAATATGACACTATGAATTTATATTTATTCCATATAAACTTACAAATGATCTTGTTATATTCATGGATCTAATAAATAGAGACCTTAAAGATTACCTAGATCAATTTTTAGTAGTCTTTACTAATGATATTCTTATATATTACAAGAGTAAGGAAGAGTACGAAAATCATTTCAGGGTTATGATAAAAACCTTGGGAAAGGATAAAATATATTCCAAATTTATCAAGTGCAAAATTTGGATATAGAAAATAGAATTTTTGGGTCATTAATCATAAAAAAGAGTATATTTATAGATCCTTTGAAGAAATATTTAATTAAATAATGGACTAGAACAATCATTATAATTAAGATTTGTAGTTTTATTATATTGGTTGAATAATATCAATTATTTGTGATAAATTTAATTTTACTGTAAAATACACTAACCAACTTAACTTAGAAAGGTGTAAAATTACTTTGGATAAATGAATTTGAAGAAAAAATCAAAAATATTAATAGAATATTTTTCACTACACTTGACCTATAGTGGAGAAGTGTTTGGGATGTACAGTGACACATAAAATAAGGGATTAATATGTTTCATCATGTAAAATAAAAAGGTGTTAGAATATTCCTCATTTAATTTAAAGGTCTATTAGAAAAATTATCGGATGCATGATTTTGAGCTAGCACTGGTCATATTTACATTAAAAATATGGAGGCATTATATATATGGTGAAAAGTGTGATATATATATATAGAGAGAGAGAGAGATCAAAAAATCTTAAACTATATATTTACATTGAATTAGTTGGAAATGATCCAAGGTATATAGATGTATTTTTTCAGGGACTATGACTACTTAATACAATACCACCCTGGGAGTGAAAATAAGCTTTATGATGATCTGAGTAGGAAGGATCACGATGCCTTATCCAAGATGAGAATTTAAAGAGACATAATTTTTTTTGGAGTATCTCGAGAGGGGGGAATTGAGTACCCAATAAAAAAATTTGTTAAAAAAATTTAAATAAAATCCCCCATTTTGAATAAAACATCCCAATTATTCAAAATAGTTGAACAATATATGTTCTAATATTTAAAATGATTTATCAAAAAAATGATAAAGTCTCAGTTAAAACAATATACAATATTAATTTAACTTTTGAAATCAATTTACCTGATCAGAAACTTAAATAAATACTAGTTAATATTAACTATCAAAGTTGTGGTTTAGTTTTTGATTTAAAAGATATATTTATTAATGAAAATAAATAAAACAAAACAAAAAAACACACGGTGAAATAGAAACAAGAGGATCAGTATCAATCTAATTCTACATCCTCTCCACTTATAAATCACCCCTAATAAGAATATTATATAAAATAATATATGATCCACAACCTGGATAGGGTGTTCAACATAAAATCTATCTATATTACACATGACCTCTTACATAAAAACTCATGGGATAAAACAACTACAATCCATGAAGGGACCTATTCCACAACACATGGGAAACTGGTTTAAAGAGAGAGTTCAAAAAGATATCATGTTTCTTCCAAATAAATTGAAGGAGATATAGTGTTTGTTAAATATAGGGTATACAAACATTGTTCATAATGTTAATAAAACAAATAGACTAAGAAAATAAAATATGTAAAGAAGTTATTTTGATCGATTTGATAAGCTTTGAAGCCTTTGAATCCTTGAGGGTATCTTGAGTGGTAGCGCAAGTCGATTTTATGAGATTTTCAGTAGAAAATAGTGTCATAAACTCTTTTGTTTTGATTATAGGAAGTTTTATGGGTTTTCAAAGTGGTTCACTTCTTCTACAGTTGATCACTGGAAATGATGGTTCATGTAAGGCACAATAATCTTATTTTGATCTTATAATGTTCTGATCTTTATCTCTGTGTGTATCTTGGTTCTCAGTCTATTCAATAATTATATGTGTACTTTGAACAAGGGTGTATGCTCCTTTTATTATAAGCATATGGGAGTTTCCATGTGGAGATCAATCATATGGATATCTTGCATCCTCGTACTCTGGGATAACACATTCTTTAATTCAACTCTATAAAATAATTAAGAGAAATAATTAAAATAATTTTGGTATTAAATTAGATAATATATCCACTAGACATATTTAATTTAAAATATGAATAATAGTGGTGGTGAGTCTTCTTGAACGGTGAGACGATCTATGGCAGTGACACAGGTTGGCAGTGAGTCAGGCTAATGGTGACTCAGACAGGTAGTGTGTCAGGCTAGAAGTAGGTGATTCTCATAATTATCCACATTTCTATGTAAGTAGTGAGTTATCCCCAGTATTGAGTCACTATTGGCAAGGACTCAAACTCAATGGTGAGTCATACTTGGCAGTGACTCAACCTCAACAGTGATTCTTTCTCACACTTATCCAAATTTATTACCAATCTTCCTTATATTATCAAATTCAATCATAATACATAAAACCCATTAATAGTATAATAAACAAGATTTTTTTTATCATTAAAACAAGGGTTCCAACAATATCCCCCTTTTTTAGGATCACAAATCATTGAATTTTACAAACATGTTATCAAAGATAAAGATAAAAAGTAATGAAGATATACATGGTATCAAAGATAAAGAAAGGATACATGGTATTAAAATTAAGAAGTATCAAAGAATAGATAGTATAAAATGAAGTTATTTATATATATATATATGGCAAGGAATATCAGTATGGTATCAAAGGAATAATAATATTTAAATTAAAGATAAAATGCCATAAACTCTTCCCCACTTTTGGGATTATCAAAAAGTAAAAATAAAATAGTAAATTCAATGAAACGTAATATGAATAGCAACATAAGTCCCATTAATAAAGGCAATGAAATTACATCCAAAAAATGTTAGCAAAAATTTAAATGAAAAAAAAAACTCATCAAAAACAAAAATTCTATTCATCAACGCTTCTAAAGTTGTATGGAATTATTTGGATGTTTTTTTTCTTACCCTTTGTCTGAAGTAGAAGGCTCATTATCAGAACCTAAAGGAGCTCTAGGAATGGGTGTAGGAACACCAGTTAGAGCAGGAGGCTCTCTGATGATTATTGGCCTTAGGTGTTAAACTGACTATCTAGAAGAGAGATAGAGAGAGATAAAGGCTAAAAATAGTTTGGAAAGGCTGTATGAGGATATTTGGTAACACATGGCTTGAAGTACTCTGAAGCAATAGCTGGAGGAGTTAGGTGAGTTGTAACTAGAATGGCCTCATGATCCACAACAGTAGTTCCATGAACATGTAAAAATGGTTTCATAAGATTTATGAAATCCATTATGATCTCCCCACCTCTATCCATCACAATGAAGAAATATTTCTTCTCTTCCATACACCACTGAATCATTGTATTCATTACCTTAAAGTGATTTACTTTATCTTTAAAGTCTTGACATACCGAAGGCATTCTCAGATTCTCTATTAGATACTTTAAATGAGATTTCAACTTGTGCTTAGAGTGTATCCTTGAGATATAATACGTTATTTCTTTAGAGATGGTATCTCAATCATCTTTCATGTCTTTCATATAATCCATGTCCAACCTGTGAACATGATCGCTATTATGTTCAAACTTCCTCATACATTCCTAATATATGGAGGGTTCACCACTTGAAGTAGCTCTAAGAAATTACCTTACAACTAACCCAATCATCTCAACATCAAAAATAGGAGGAGCAATGGAACAAGAAGCCATATAAGTAATATTCTCTATTCTATCAAGAAAATCATCCATATAAGTAGCAAAGGATGTCTGCATCCATTATAAAATAAATTTCATAGACTCCATATCACTAGCAAGTCTCATGTTCTCAATCTCTACTTCCTAAATGTGTTGTATCGTTTTTTGTTGAATATGATGTATCACCAACTCAAATAAATACCTCACATCCTTTTCACGTAACATTGTGATAAGCGGTTCCGGATTCTTCAAAGTCATACCAAAATCAGAAATCAACTTTTCTCTAAAAGATTACAAGTCACCTCTAGTGACAAAATTTAGTGGAATAGAAGGAACAATAGGTGTGGGAAAATATGTATAGAAAATAGTTAGAGAAGAAACTCTCTCAGAATCTACCCTATCTAACTGTCTTGCAGCATCAATCTGATTCACCAATGATCCCTCGGGATCCCTTGATTCTCGAAGATTTGTTCCACCATTCTTTGGTGGACTATCAAAAACCTTGTCCCATTATTAAAACATTATGTCCATACAACTTTTAGAATAATTAATAAGAGACTCAACCACTATAGGCTCTATATTTGTAGACACAAACATAGCTAGGATAACAACAGGGGCCTCAACAAATCTATGAACTTTATTTGGTAACTCATCAATAGCTGGATTTACTCCCATCTTTTTAGCAACTAACTTCACAATAATAGCAGCAACCTTCATTTTCACATCCACCAATTGTTCAATAATTGTATGTCCTACTATCATTTAAACACCATCTATAGGATCACTAATATCACAACCAATAATAGTATGATTAAATAGATGAATTTCCAGAATCGGGGATTTCTCACCCTCAACTGATTCTTCAATTTTTCTTTAGAATCTCTATCTGCATCACCAACAAGGCTAGGTATTTATTCAGATCTAGAACTAGATAAACATTAGTAGTAAAGATGAATGTGAGGTATTTCAACATCCTTAACTCTGAACTGTCCAGTATTATCATCATAATATCCATCAAGGTCACTTCCATTTCCATCACCATTTTCATCTTCATCCCCACAACCATTTTCATCACCATCTTTTTCTTTTTCATCTCCATTTCCATTTTCCCCAATAGATTTTGAAGAACTCTTGAATTTTTCTTCACCTGACACTTATGTATCTTCATCATCACTACTATCTTTTAAAAGATTCTCTCTAATAAGGAGTGTCCTAGGATGGCTTGCAGCACCAACATACCTAGAAGGAGGACTTTTGGATAGGTGGGGATCTTTTCCTTCTTCTATAGAAAACTCTTTCTCCACATCACTAGAGGAAGAAACTTCTTATTTCCCTTTACCAGAATACTCAACAATATTATATGGATCTAAGCAAGGGTCCATAAGATATTTTAGTCTTGAAGGATGATCAACTAGATTTAACTCATCATACAGTCTTCCATTATCATTAATCCATCGATTCTTCCATGGACCAACTAATTTTCATCCTTAGTGATGTAGAAGCCCCCACAATCCTCTACTGATTCTTCATCTTCACCAACTAGACCTTGGGCCTGTAGCGTAGTTGAATGAAACATAGGGTAGATTAAGGAATTGGAACTTGAATATGGATTGGAAATTTCCATCATGTGAGGCATTAAATATCAATACAAGTGTATCTTCTCACCTCTTTCCATTAAACACAATAGATAGACATCTTGATAACTCATGGTAGCAAGGTTACCCTATCTTGGAAAAATCATATACTTGATGAATTTTAAATGAATCCTATATTTACCATCAAGTTCAAAGGCAACTAGTCTTATCAAAACATTATCTCATGTTAACTCATCCAAAGAGTCTTCATAAATATTAGTCTCACTAGACTCTAAGATAGTTCCTTCATAATATTTTTCAATTCCTTCATGAGTAAATCTCAAACATTCAGCTCACTTCCTTGTGGAGAAGACAATTTTTCATCCATTGAGTCTAGTTCTCACCCGGTGTTCATTTTCTTCAAAACTGAACTCTAAAAACTGGTTGAACTCATGCACCAACCTAGGATAGAAAAGACTTTAGTCATTAGAGAAGCATTCCACCCATCATTGGTCCCTCATAAATTTGAGAACCAATGACTTTCTTGATAATATCCATTCTTATTGAACTTATTTCTTTGGTACTATAACCCTCATCACAATCTCGGTATTCACAGGCTCTAAAGAATCATGAATGGACTACCCTTTCTGTTTCTTTGTGAGATGTGAATCATCAGGAAAAGACTCAGAATCTCGATTCATTTTGACCAATGATATTGGCTTGACTAGTTAGAGCGAAGGTGATATAAGGTCGACAGTCAGGAGAGAAAGGCTTCATAGGGCTCGGGATAATGGTGCAAGGAAATAAGTGTGTTGAAATTAGAAAATAATCTAATTAATATTATTTTTGAAATTTAGGGTTTCAAAAATGAAAATTGAAAAAAAAATATGAAGAGAATTTTAGTTCAATTAAAAACTAAATAAATAAATAATTTTAAAATTAAAATAGAAAGGGCAATATAAAAATATAAATGGGAATAAATTAAAAAAGTCATAAACTTTCTAATGATTGGTAAAAAAATTGTGAGTAAATCCAATAGTGAGAAAAACACAATGGTGAGTAACTCCAATAATGAGTAAAACTCAATGGTGGGTAAAACTCAATGGTGGATAAAATCACTGATGGGTAAAACTCAACAGTGAGTCCTACAAAAGTAAACTTAACCAAATCTAATCATGCCTAACTCATGTATGATGTAGTTCATTATATCATAATTCAAAGGCTTAGTGAATATATTAGTATGATGATGTTCTATACCAATGTATTCAAGAGTGATATCACCTTTTTGAAAATGATCTCTTAAAAAGTGATGTTTTAAATCAATATGTTTTTTAGTGAGAAACAGGGTTCTTTGAAATTTTTATAACACTTGTGTCATCATAGTTTATAGGGACACATCGGAATTGATATCTATAGTCTATTAATGTGTGTTTCATTCACAAAATTTATTCATGGTAGATATCTATAGCTATGTACTTAGCTTTAGCAGCAGACAGTGCAACAAAATTTTGTTTCTTACTACCCTAAGAAACAAGTGACTTTTATGAAAGGCTACTTGTTCCATAGATTCTTTTTTTATCTAAATTACAATGACCAAGATAATAATCTTAATAAATAACTAATTAAAATTATTATACTCTTGGTTAAAATAGAATTAAATTGTTAGTATATTTAAGGTATTTAAAAATATTTTTTACGGAAACCAAGTGTGACTCTTTTTGACTTTCTTGAAAATGAGCACACATAAACACACTGAACATAGCATCAGGTCAAATAGTAGTTAAGTATAGAATACTTCCAATCATACCTATGTAAATTGTTTGATCCAATAATTCCTCATCTTCATCATGGTCCAAATTCCAATTCATACTCATAAGAGTATCACTACTCTAAGTGTTATCCATATTAAAAAAAATTGTATATTTACTATGATTCAAAATAATTCCTTCTTTATTTTCAAAATTCAGAAAACCAGGAATGAATTTTTTTTTTCACCCATTAAACTCATTTAAAATTAATTTTTGCATCATTTAAAGAAAATCAGTATATAAATATTTGTATAAGATCTAAAAAAATATCATCTACATATATTTTAAAAACTAAAAAATCTTTTGAAATTATTTTTATAGATAGGGTAGAATCAACTATAACATTTGAAAATACTTTTGACATAAGAAAATAGATGATCCTACCATACAAAGCTCTATGAGCTTTTTTTAAACAATATATAACTTTTTTTAACTTAAAATCATGATTTGGAAAATGTTTATTTTAAAAACCATGGGGTTTCCAACAAAAACATCCTCAACTATATATCCATTTAGAAATGCACAATTAACATCCATTTGATAATAAAATATAGATGTGCTGCATAAGCGAGTGGTATTCTAATAGATTCATGTCTGGATATAGGTGAAAAGGAATCCTCATAGTCAATACCCTCTTATTAATTATAACCTTGTGCAGTTAGTCTATCCTTATTCCTTATTATAGTACCAGATTCATCAACCTTATTTCTAAACACCCATTTAGTGATTATAGTCAAGGTTTATTTGGGTCTATCAAAAAGTTCTCATACCTTATTTCTCTAAAATTGATTTAGTTTTTCTTTCATATCCATTACCCATAATTCTTCATTTATTGCATCATGTATTTTCATTAATTCAAGTTGTGACGATAAATCTTGATGTTCAACCTAGTTTCCTAGAGAAGCTCTAGTCTATGTATATTTTTATAGGTCTCCAACAAAATCATCTAAATTATGGTATTTAATAGTCTTAACATCTCTGAAAAAATAAGGTCCAGTCACCTTAGGGTTCTCTATAGGTTTGGGTTCCATTTTAGTTAGTTCCCTAAAACTAGATTATTTTTCTTCTTTCTTTTGAGTAGAGTCATATAGTTTAGTGTTAATTTTCATAGTGTATAAATAATACTCAAGGTTTTCTAAAGAGATATTAGTCTCATATGTATCTATCTAATAAAAATTGAAATGGATAGACTCTTACACTTTCTTAGTTCTTTTGTTAAAAACTCTATAGGATTTTCTATATGTTGAATAACTAAGGAAAATTTCTTCATCACTTTAGGAGGAAATCTTGTCAAGACTATCCTTAGTGTTAATAATAAATACTTTAGAACCAAAAACTTTAAAGTAATTAATTATAGGATTCCTATTATTCCAAATCTCATAAGGGTTCTTTTTCAATATAGGTATAAATAAAACTCTATTTATTATATAACAGGTTGTGTTCATAGCCACTTCCCAAAAGTAGACAAGTAATTTAAATTCATTTAGAATAGTCCAGACTATCTCTTGAAGTTGTATAATTCTTCACTCTATAAATTCATTCTGCTGAGGGGTCCTAGGAGCATAGAATTTATGACTATATTAATTTTTTGAGAAAAAGGATTCAAAGTCTTGATTTTTAAACTCATGACCATGGTTGCTTCTTAGGGTCTTAATTCTATGTCCATTTATGTTTTCTACATATCATAAATTCTTGTTAAAATAAGAACAATATTCACTCTTTTTAAATAAGAAGAATACCAAAGTATACCTAGAAAATAAATCTGACTGTACATAAATATTATGCTTCCCATTTAAACAAGAAACTCTTGATAGTACAAATAAATACATGTGAACCAACTCAAGAGTTTGAGTGGTTGAAACTTATTTCTTTATTTTAAAATAAATATTGTTTTATTTCCCTTTTTGATGGCGGTTATAGACTTTGTCTTTTGGGAACTCAAGTTTGGGTAGATACTTTCCTAACCCTTTACTAGTAAGATTTATATGTGAGTGAGTGTTACTTTGGTCTAGTATCCTTTTCCAAATCTAATATTATTTATGAAAGGATCTCACGTAGGAAATATTTTGAGAAATGAATGAATCAATATTAACAGTGTAAATATTCTCATTTCCTGAAGAAGTAAATACTAAATAATTTTTAGAATTAAAAACATTGCAAACATTGTTATTAAAATTTACATGAAAACCATCATCACATAATTTTAGATTATAATAAAGTTATATTTTAAACCATCAACAAACAGTGATTTAGAAATTAAAACTAAATTGATATTAACAATTTGGCCAAGTCCAATGATTTTCCATTTAGCATTGTCACCAAAGGTGACATGACCACCATCAAACTTTATGAGGATATTGAAGCTTTAGTACTCTCCTATAAAATTACTTGATCATATATTATCCAAGTACCATATACTTCTATAGGATCTCTTGAAAAAACATTCCTACAAAACAATTTTATACCAACAATGACTTTGGTAACCAAATTTTCTTGGGTCCATATGTGTTAGAAATTAAAGATTTAGGAACCCACATTTCCTTAATGGGTTTCCTGTCATTATATCGAAATATTATTGAGATAAAAACTTTGCCAGGTCCTCTATAATAATAATTGGTATTAGAGTTTTTGGATTTAGATTTAGGAAAAAATGTTCTCTTAATAATTTTTCTTTGGCTCGGTTGATAACCTATACTAGTAATGTTCCTATGAGAAATTTATTTCCTTAAAATATGAGTAAGTTTTTCCTTCCAATTTGTAAATATATATAAATATTTATTAAGTTACCCATTTTACAATTTCAGTTTAGTATTATCCTTTAATAATTGAATATTCTTCATTTTCTCTATACTGAGATCATATTTAACATTAACAGTTAAAATATATTGTTTCTTAAGAACTTTACATTTGTCTTTCAAATCATTAAATGTATCCTCAAGAAAGTTTCAGTATTCAAACATTTATTCCTTAGAAATATCATCTTCATTTTAATTTTTAGAGTGATTAGAATTAAGTACAAATGATACAGTAGGTACCTTAGAAACATTTTCCATGAAGCACGTGTTTTCTCTATCAGATTTCTCTTCACAAAGTCATTCAAAGTCACTAGAGCTATCCTCATATTCACACTATGTAAATTTCATGGATTTTTTGTTTTTCCTATCCTTACCTAATGCTTCTTCTTTTATTCCATCTTTGGACGGTTATCCTTAATTTGTCTTTTTGTATTACATTCATAGTAGATAATCTCATTTGAATGGGCATCTCTCTTCCAATCCTTTTTCCAAGTTCTTTTTTTGTCATAATTTTCTTTATAGTTTGGTTTCTTGAAAAACTTATTCTTCTTATAAAATTTCTTAAATATCCTAGCTAAGTGGTCCATTTCCTCATCATTTTTCAGTGGTGATTCCTCATCACTAGAGCTTTCTAATTGAACTTTTTCTTTCTATTTTTTAATGTAGTATACTTGAAAGAAACAAATTTTCTATTAGGTATATCCACTTCATCACAATTGACTTTGAGTTTATCTTCGTACATCAATAACTTCCCAATCAGTTCTTTGACAGGTAAATTGCTGATGTCGTGGGACTTCCTCATTGAACCAAATGTCTCTCTCCATCTCTCTATAGGGCATCTTAGCAGTCTTTTAATTTGGTCCTTATCAAATTATGGATTTCTTAAGGAGCTCATAATATAGACTATCTCATTGAACCTGATATATATATCATAAATTAACTCATTAGGTTTCATTTTTAAATTTCCATATTTAATTGTATATGTATTCAATCTCATTTCTTAACATTGGTTGTTCCTTAATGTGAAATAAATAAAGTGTCCCAAATTTCATAGGCAGTTTTACAGGAAAATATTATATTAACTATTAATCTCCTAAATCAAAATAAATGGAATTCATATCTTTGTAACTATTTTTATAAGAATTTTTTGTAGCATTAGGCTAGTCTTTTCTAGGAATCTTAGGTAACTCATACTTATCCTCAATAGCAAACCAAATTTCAAAACCCATACTCTCTAGATGAATTTTTGTCTTTATTTTACACTAAGAATAATTATTACCATTAAATAAAATATATCTATTGGTAGTAGAAAATTTTGGCCTATTATCCATTTAAATAATTAAATTTAGAACTAACATAAATTTAAGATCATTAAAACAACTAAAATCTCGGTTGAAATTATATGAAATTACTTTGATACCAAATGTAGTTCAGAGTGAGTATATAAAGAGGGGAGGTGAATTGGGAACCCAATAAAAAATTCTTTTAAAAAAATTTAAAAAAAATCCCCCAGTTAATCTAAATAGTTGATCGATATAAGTTTTGATATTATAAAATATTTCTCAAAGATTGATTAAGTCTCAGTTAAAACAATATAAAATATTAATTTAACTTTTGAAATAAATTAACTTGATAAAAATATTATTTAAATAATAATTAATATTAACTATCAATGTTGGGGTTTTGTTTTTGGTTTAACATAGATTATTTTTAAAGAAAATAAATAAAACAAAACACGCAGTGGAATAGAAAGAAGATGTTTGGTCTCAAGATGTAATTTAATCCTCTCCACTTGGAAATAACCCACTTACAGGAAGATGATATAAAATAATATATGATCCACAACTTGGATTGGGTGTATAAAAAAATTTGTCCAGGTCACATGGGAACTCTTCCATAAAAAACCCCGTGATGGAATAAACAACTACAAGGCACGTATAGAACTCATCCACTACACATGGGTAAACAGGTGTAAAGAGATAGTTTAATAAGATATAAAATATCTTCCAGATAAAGCATAAGAGATAGTTTTTTTGTTAAATATATAGTATACACACACTAATTATAATGTAAATAAAATAAACAAACTAAGAAAAAAAGATGAAAAGAAGTTATGTTTCACAGTCTGATTAGATCTAAAGCTTATGACACCTTGAGTGCAGCTTGAGTGGTAGCTCGAGTAGAGTTTCTAATATTTTTAGTAAAATAGAGTTTCATAAACTCTTTTTATATAATTTAGGAATCTTTCTAGGTGTTCAAAGTGGTTCACTTCTTCTATAGTTGATCACTGGTAAGGATTCTTCATGTAAGGCATAGAAATCTTCTTTTGATATTGCAATGTTCCGATCTAACTCTCTATGTGTATCTTGGTTTTTATTCCATTAATTAATTATTTTTCTACTACACATGAGGGAGTATTCTTATTCTTTTATCAGTTGTATATTGGAGTTTTCATGTGGATAAAAAACATCATAATATCTTGCATTCTCATACTCGGGACTTACACATTCATTAATTCATATTTGTAAAACAATTACAAATAATCATTAAAATAAGTTTCAGAAGTAAATTCAATAATATAGTCATTATACATGTTTAATTAAAAATAATAAGAATAATGGCGGTGAGACTTCTTGAATTGTGAGACAATCTCTAGCGGTGATTCGGGACGGTGGTGACTCAGGATGGTGGTAGTTAATTCTAGTACATAGCCAAATTTCTATATTATTAGTGAGTTGTCCATAAAGATGAGTCATTACTGGAACTGACTCAGCCTCAATGGACAGTCAGCCTTGGTGGTGACTCAACCTCAAAAGTGAGTCAGCCTTAGTGGTGAATCAACTTCAATGGTGAGACTTTCTCATACTTAGCCAAATTTATTTTCAATCTTCCTTCTATTATAAAATGCTATCATAATACATAAAAATAATTAATATCATAACAAACATGATTTTTTTATCATTAAAACAAGTATTAAAACAATAATATTCATTCATTTGTAAGGATAAGCCTTGAAATCATAGGCGGAGGGGAGAAATCCTATCTTTCCATGTGATTTTTCAATTATCCATCTATATGAAGATCAAGGAAGAATGGAATGAGGATATAGAGAAACAAAATAATGAAAATAATATTCTAGAGTTCAACCTTGATAATAATAGAATTATAATATTTGGGAAACAAATATGTGTCCCTTAAATACCATAATTGATGATGGGACTATCAGATGATACATAGCTTATTATTATCAATTTATCTTGAAAGCATAAAGATGCATAGAGATCTCAACAAACATTTCTGGTGGGACAAAAAGAATAGATAGATTACAAGGTACATATCTTTATGATTTGTATTATAATAAATTAAGGAAAATGAAAAAATTATAATGGGGTGATGAAACCATTACCCATACCTATATGGAAATGGGTGAACATCACATTGCATTTTGTTATAACTCTTCCTAATACTTATAAGGTCTATACTTCTATATGTTTTATATTTAATCACCTTAATAAGTTATTATATTTCATTACTATTCCAAAATATTTCTTGCTCGATTAAATTTCCAATATATACATAAAGGAAGTAAGTATATATAGAGTAGCACTTTACATTATATCGGATCAAAATCTAAGGTTTACCTCAATGTTCTAGAGAATTATTTGACAATAATTGAATATTGAGATGATATTTTGCACCTCTTATCATCCATAGACCAATTTTAAATCTAAATGTACCATTCAACCTTTTCAAGATATGTTAAGATCTAGTTCAATGGATTTTAAAGGAGGCTAATATCAACACCATCCCCTGGTAAAGTTCTCATATAACAACAGTTTCAATTATATCCTTAAAATGAAAATATATGAGTATTTGTATGGGATGAAGTGTAGATCTCCCAAATTTTGGGATTAATTTGGAGATCATAAGATCATAAGACCAAATATTTCTCAGGAAATTCTATAGAAGATTTAATCCATCTAGTGGTAAATTAAAACTGCATGAGGTTAATAAAAGAGTTATACTAATAATCAGTGATAAAATTTGGATTTTGAAGTCAGAGAAAAATATTCCTTTTAATATCACTATAGAAGATGATTATGGGATTTTGGAATAAGGGTAAGTTGAGCCCTAGATACAATGTCCCTTTAAAAACCTAAATCATGTGGGGTGTATAGCTTATCATCTTTCAATTCTATTGAACCTCTCACAGGTGCATATTGTGTTCCATGTATCACTTCTGATGAAGTATATACCTGATCCATCAAATTTACTAAACTCAAAGGTTTTATATTTGGAACATGATATGTCTTATGAGGAACAATCGGAATAATTCTTGGGTCCAAATGATAAAGCGCTATGAAATATTTCCACTCATCTGCTTAAATATTTCTTTATGAATTATAAATTTTAGAAATCACTATGAGAACTTGAAGATGTAATGCGGTAGAAGTATCCACATTCATTTTCATTAGAGTAATTAAATTTTAAGGTAAAAATTATTTTAATGGGGGTAGAATGTAACACCACATTATTTTAGTATAAATTTCCTATTAAATAAATCATATGTGCTTGATAGGTTATGATAAACACGATGAAAAAGAAAATGGATAATTATTTATTCCATTATAGTAGAATATTACAATACAAAATGAAAAACATTATGAGATAACTAAATATAAAATAACTAGTAAAATTACTAAAGGAATGAATCCAAAAGTGAATAAAAATACTACAAGGTTGAAATTACCATCGACATGATCTACCGTGAAGATCATACTACCGATTATAACTAAAGAAAGTATAAAACATGTTATAAATATGATAAATATATTGACAATGAATTGGACACTAGGATGAATGACTTCATAGATGTATGTAACACTATATATAGGATGGTAATGTGGCCATAAAATATGTAATCATTTGATATATGGTTGTTGGATATATAGTCATTAGATATAACTATATCCAATAGGTAAATTGAAGTTATATAATTGCTAATAATAAATTAAAGATAATATAATTCAAATATAATAAATAATTTTTCAATGAAATAAAAATATAATAATCTATTATATATATATATAATTATATTAGTAATAATAATTTTAATGAATTATTTAATGTTTTTTAAATAATGGTTATAATACTAGTGGATTAATATAATTTAATTATTATAGAATAAATAATTTATTTCAATATGATGTGATTAAAATCATTTAATGTTAAAAGGTGGTACCTTTTAAAGAGTTGTTTTTTAAAGTGTTGCATATTTTTATTTTAATAACTTAAATTAATCACTTTTAAAGGTTTATTTGAGTAAGATTTAATTTTTTAATATATAAAATAAGGAATTAACCCTCATTTAATTAGTAATTTATATGAGATAATATTAAGAACACTTAATTATTAAAAAGTAATTTTTCTACAAATATGGTTTTTTCTATATGGATTATGTTTTCATTAAAAAGTAAAATTTCCTATATTTAGAAATTGAATTATATTAAATCGATTCAAAAAAAATAATCTATGTTTAAAAATTAGGTATATAGGTCAATTTTATTTTTATTCATGAAAATAAGTTACCAAGGTAAAAGTTTGTTACCAAGGTAATGGTTGAAATGAGGTGAAGGGGTTTAATTTAGGGGTAAAGACCTAAAATATCATGAAAACTTATCTATAAATGAGTTTATGAGGGAATTAATGACTTAAAATTATTCTTTATTAATTATTTTTTCACCTTGGATCAACCTACCATGTAAAAATACATTCTTTATTCATTAAAGAATGGATATTTACGAAAATTCCACTCCAACTCACTTATAGAAGAACCCATAACATACCCAATTAATCCCACACATTTCTTTTTGTATTATATTTAATAACTTCCCAAATTATCTTCATAATAATAGTATACTACATTTGGTTACCTCTGGTCACAAGAATAAGTACCAAATCTCTCATTTTTAAGAGGCTCTCTAAGTGTAGATTCAAGTCTTCGATGTTAGTGTTATCCTATCCTTAATCATTCTTCATTATCTTATTTATCCAAATTTTCTTAAATATAATTTTTTCACTATAATAACACGTTTTTGAAATCATTAATATTATATAAAGTGATATTATCACAATAAAATAACATTTTCTTACTCATTTAATCACCAAACATGTTTATGTTTGGGTCGGTTTTACCACCTATATGGACAATGTTATAACATAACATCATGAATGACCCATAAAACTTAAATGCCTAAAATATTATTTAATAATTATTAAATTAATATGTTTTATTTTTTACTTAATGGTATTATTATAAAGTGTATTCACAAGGTAATTCAATTATTTTTTAAATTAAATTATCATTGAAAAGGATATTTAAAATTATTTCATGAAAACCATCACCATGCATTCCATGAAATGATCATGAGGATACATAACTATATAAACAATATTCATGTAAATTATTAATATGATGAAACAATTATCATGGAGAAAGTATTGGAACTTCCAAACTAAAGCTTTCATGGAAAATAGAATAGTAAATACCCAAATATTAATTTTAACAATAAACAATTAATATATCAGTAATGTGAAATTATAAATAAATAGTACTGAGAAAAATAAATATGAATAAGGTTATTATACATATGAACAATGAAACCAAATTTTTTTATAGGGAGTTAGATCACATCTCACTAAACAGAATTTAAAGGTAATGGTTTTTTTCCAATATCACTTTGAAATCGAGATTGTCTATGCCTAAATTTCTATTGGAGGAAATTGCATGTTTTTACCTCTAAAATAACATTTTATTTTCTTATATTTAATTTATATATTTTTTATAAGTTTTTATATATGTCCTTATCTATAATTTTATGATTTTATAAGTTCATTTTCTATTGGCTTTGACTTTCTTTACAAAATTGTTAAATTAATACTTTTTTAACATCTTTACACATTCACTTTCTCTCACTATGTACTTAAATTTTATTTACAGATCTTCCTTTCCAAGTTTTGATGTTTTTTAAAGTTATTTTTATTCTCATTATTTTATAAATTTTTTCCTTTTAAAAATAAAATCTATTAAAAAGTAAAGGTTATTTCTTCTTATTTTTCAAATAATTTTTCTAATGCTTTTATAAAGTTTTTTTATATGTCAACATTATTTAATATATATTATTCTTAATTAGGGATATTATTTAATGATTCTATCCACCTTATTTCTCTATATTTATTATGATCATATCTTATGGAATTTTTCATGAAACTCATTTATTTATCACATGTTAATCAAGATAAGATAGAATTATGAATATTTTTGTGTTCATGTGGCACAAACACAGACACACACACACACACAAACACACACACACATATATATATATATATCTGTGTGTGTGTGTTTTCATTATTTGATGAGTATAACCATAATTATATATCCCTAAAATTAATTGGATAAATCATTATATATCATGAAATAAAAAGTAATGAATTGTAGAGTAAACCTAATCTATTATGGTACTTTGACCATTAATTTTATAGAAATGAGATGTAAACCCAATCCACTATGGGACTTTTTCCACTATATGATAATAGTATTTCAAGTTATAATTGACATAAGAAATTATTTTTTATTATTATATATGTTCCATATTATTATGAAAAATCACTCTATTATGCAACATACTTATGTTATATTCTCATAGCTTATGATAATTGACTCATGTTTCCATAGTTCTATAACTCATGTCTTCTGTTATGAATAAAGACTTATATAATGATTCATGACTTGTTATCTTTGTATTATTGGGTATAATTTTCTTTTGTTATATCCATGAAACTTGGTTATGTTTTCATACCCATATGTTCATCTTATTCTCACTTCTGGTCTTAGTTTTGTATTTCTTATGTTTTCCATTTTTTGATATTTTAAACTCAACCTTTCTTTTATTTTATTTTCCTGAGGTAAAACTCTAAACCTTCTTAAAGAGAGAAGTTGGGTAAATTTTTTCTAATCTTGTATATTTCCTTAGTTGATATTCTATACTAGTGTTTAAGGGGATTTAGATCAATTCTAATATAATTTCACAAGTTATATGCTCAAAATTATAAAACATGGGAATTCCTAGCTAGGGCGCATGGTTAGAACATGGTTAGTGATAACCAATCACCCAGTCGTACATAGGGGAAATATCCTAGAACATGGTTCCTCAAAACAAATGAAGTTCATATTAAAATTGTGTGAATACTACAATAAATTATAAACATAGGTGAACTTTTGGAACATATTTTATCTAACCATGTGTTTTGTAATGGTATGTTCCCTCTAGTCCGTTACTTTTCTTGTTTTGGTTGTTTGAGGTGTTTAGGGGTGGTTCTGAGAGTTTTAAATGGATGTTAGAGGTGCATCAGAACTATTGTAAGAAATACATGTCGGGAAAGTGTATTACATGACATGTAATGGTGGTTCATGGATTTTTCAAGGCCATTTCCTAACGTTTATATTTTTCGGGTTAAATAATAAAAAGGGGATGCATTTCTTAGTGAAACTAAACCTTAAGGATTACATGATGTGAAAGGGGATTACATGCCATATAAATCCATGATGAAGTGCAGTTTTAAAAAAAAAATTAGGATGAATTTTCATTCATTTGGTCATGTATTCTCCTTCCTATCATTTTGGGAGAACCCTAGGAACCCTGAGGAGTTCTAAAAGCACCCTTCCTCCCTCTTCTAACTATTTTTTCTGGTTATTGATAGTTGGAAATCTATTATAATCCCATCCTTCTTCTTCCTTGGGATTCATTGTGGTTATTTTTTTATGGATTGGGATGTGCTTTGGGTTAAATTTTGATGGTATTTAGTTTAGGTGTAGGTTGATCTGTGTTTTCTTGTGGGGAAGTTATGGTTTTTGGGCATTCTTCATTGTCCTATGATGCGCAGCGAGTTGGAAAAGCTTCTTTGATGTATTTATTTTCTTGTTTCTCTTTATTTTGTATCATACGGGAGGGGTTTACATATTTTATCTATGGATTATAGTTTTAATGGCTTAATCAAATATAAATATTTGGTTAAATTGAAATTTAAATGGTTAAATGGGGTTTAATTCGCATTCTTTTGTATCTTTGATGTTATTTTTGATATTATGGAATACAGATGCTTGTATCCCCACTAAAAATTGTGGTTGGTGGGGTCTTTATTTACACTGGATATATATTCTGTGATTGATGTTTTGGTTTTTATTGTAGTGATATCACCTAAAAATGTAAATTGGATAACCACTTATATTTGTCTAATAAAACATTTTCCTCAAGATTATGTCTTGTGTGATAACACCCCTTAAATAAAGTGAAATGTGCTAAAAATACCCTTTGTAAATCTATAAAATGATCATTTTTGTTGTGATGTGTGGTCGTGATTGTGGTACGATAATGTCTGGTTGGGGAATGTGGGGCTTATGGTTTGTTTGGTTGTACATTTTGGGAGGTGAGGCAGCTTTTTGGTTAAGCTTTTGGGGTGGTGAGGTGGTTTGTTTGGTCGTAATTTTTGGAAGTCAAGGTGGTTTTTTTGGTCATGCTTTGGGGGTGGTGATGTAGTGGTTTCTTTGTGATAAAATTATGGGTAGTGATAGGATAAATAAATAATTTTTTAATAATGTTTGGAATGTCTTGGGTTGGTTTAGTTAGTGGGGTGGAAATTTTTAATGAATAATTAAATGATGGGTTGTGTGATTAAATGAGTTTGACGTTGAATAATGAAATGAATGGGGTGATTAAATGAAATTTATTGGAAATGTGAAATGGGGTTTGTGGATTTTTTTAGTGTTATACATTTAAAGGTGGAAGAAAAAGTGACGTTGTTGTGAGTTGGTTAGTTTTTTTTTGAACCCATAGGTTGGGATTTAGTGTTTGATATTTTATATATATATATATACTTGTATATTCTTGTGATTTCTATATGCATCCCACACATGTCAAGCACTACATTCCGACACCTGTGTAGTCACATGGTGGTTAACATCCATTTAAGAGTATGGATGGGTAGGTACCCTCTCTTTCCTATTCTCTCTTCAATATGAGGTAGGTATTGAAAACGTTGTGATGGTTGTAGTTATGTTAGTGTATTATATAGTGGTTGTAACGGCCCAGGTGTTTTTGGGTGAGACATGATTGTGCTTGTGGGGCAGTAGCCTAGGTGTCCTTAGGTGAGGTGTGATGTGGCCATGCTTGTGGGGCAGTAAGCCCAAGTGTTATCAGGTATGGTTTGTTGTGATTGTGCTTGTGGGGTGTTGTGGTATACATAATAGATAGAAGCACTAGGACGTTTGAAGTTGGGTGTGAGAGAAAAATACCAGTGGGAAAGTGGTGTGGGGTACCCTTATCGATGTGATTCATATCATATTATATTACTTGTTTTTTTATTTGATGAGTGATCCTTGGTGAGGTTTGGATGGTTATTAAACCTTGATAGGTTCTATTTGGTTCTGCAATTTTCTCACAGGTGCATTAGTATGCTTCATTCATGTGTGAATTAGAGACTTTGGTTTTCTTAATTAGTATATTGGTATGCTCACCCTAATTATATAAAACTATTTTTAGGTTTCCAAGAGGACTACAGTGACCATTATGGACATTACTAGCTCAGATCATTGATAGTTGATGTGTCATTGCTTTATCTTTACTTTCGGGTATTTACTTTGGATACTTTTATCTATATTAGTTATATTTATACTTGCATGTGGGATAGATTTGAATTTATTTTATATTATGTCTTAGATTTTTGTATGGATGGACCATATTATCTCCCAATCCCACATTATTATAGAGGGTAATGCCTCCCATATCCTTATATTTTTAAACCTTTAGTACTAGTGGCCAACCCGAGGCCTACTGGATGTCGGACTCAAGGTTCATTATCTCTCCCCCTTCATTGTGGTATATTTGGTGGGAGGGGGTCATGATATTGTGGTATCAGAGCCAGGTAGTTGAGTGATATGATGGATTTTGGAGTTAGGCACAGTGAGGAATACATGGGTTGGTATGGAAATAGTTCTAGTTGACCTTGGTGTGTGACATATGCTAGGGTGACAGGCTATGATATGGGGTTTTAGGGCCCCTCATGATCCAGTGCATAGACTCGGAGATTATTTAATGACCAAGTGAGTTGGACCTTCTTGTAGGTTAGATACCTAATAAAGGTATATGCATCATGATGACTTGTGTTCTTATTTGAATTGGCTTTTTTGGGAAGGATTAAATGGATAAAAAATTAATTAAATTAGTTAAAATGAATCTTAATAAAATTACACAATATCAGTCTTAGTAAGTTATTTTTTCATTTTATCTATGAATCATGTTCGTCATTCATGTGTGGCTCAGGATATTGAGGTGCAGTAGGCTGATCTGACTGATCATTGTAGGGTTGATCTGGTTGAGAAGGATGATCAGTAGAAGAGGAAACTGTGTGATTTCTAGTTGAAGTATTTGGGGAATTATGTGGGTAGTGTCTCAGATGTGGAAGAAGAGAGCTAGATGGTGGAGATTGATATTGCTTTCAGTTTTATCTAGGACCATATGGATTATTAGTTCTCTTTGGTAGCTAGTCAAATGCAGGGAGCTTCGTTTCATTGGTGGGTGTTATATCTAGTAGAGTGTAAGGATGAAGGCGTTTTGTGGGTCGAATTCCCTAAGGATTTCTGGGTAGAGTTCCTTTCATCGACCATGAATACAAGAATGAGAAAAGAGCTTCTTTCTCTTCAACATAAGAGCATGTCAGTGCAGGAGCTAAGAATCAAGTTCAAGGACCTTATGCATTTTTTCCATGATCATTTTCTATATGAGGAGTCTCGTTTGATATGTCTTGAGGACGCAATATGTCCTTCTATTCAGTATGCAGTTACTCCTTTTACACTTATAATGTATTTGGAGGTTTAGAAGAAGACATAGGTGATCGATTGGATGCACTCGTGAGAAGGTTTTTCGTGGGAGGGGAACCAGCAGGGTTAAGCAAGGAGAATATTTGTTAGTGATCGGTCTCAAGCACTAAGACCTTCGTGGTTTTGACTGATAGGGAGTTGACCTCAGCAACTTCCTTTTCAAACTTCTAGATCCATTGATTTTCATTCTTTTCTGAGGATCTTTGTTCCAGTGTGTTTTGGTTATAGGGGTCATGGGCATAACCATAACTAGTGCCTAGTGGTTCCCTGAGCTCGGTTTGGTGGTGGTGTACGGGTTCAATACAAACCTTAACAGCAGTTTATAGTGAGACCATTTTAGCAATAGGGGAATTAGGTTTTTTCTCTGCCAAGGGGAGATGGAGTAGGTAGATGCCAACCCCAGGATGTTCCTCACATTCAAGGATTGTGAACTAATAATGGTCATGGAGGAGTTCATTATCAAATAGGTAGAGGACCTATGCATGGTCATTTGTATGCAGTGTAGGTAGAAGTTCCATAGGGACCAGAGATCATCAAAGGTACAATCAATTTGCTTAGTAACCTTGTTTTTTCTTTGTTTTATTCAATATCTTCACACTCCATTATTTAACCCACTCTAGACCATTCTCTAGAACTAGACATAGAGAGGATTCTTGTTCCCCTTGTGATTATTATGCCAGTCAGAGTCCATAACAGCTTGTTTGAATGTGTCGAGGGTGTATACTGGTGATGGGGATGCATCATTCCCTTAGGTATTTTTTTTACTATATATGCATCCATATAATTCCATCCTCTACATCGAATGGTTTTAGGATATATGTACTTCTATCTACTACTTCAAGAGGAGAGTTGTGTTTTTAAATGTGGATGGCCAACATGTGGTTTTTTTGGTGAGAATGGTTTTTAGGTGGTTAGTCAGTGTGTGGATCCCCTTCATTACTTGTTTGATGATTATTTAGTTAAATAAATGGACACTGGGATGGTAGAGATTCACATGGTCATTGGGGAGTTCGTGGATGATTTTTCTGAGGAGTTTTTGACATTACCCACCTCAATGTGATGTTGAGTTTGGGAAGGAATTATAGCACGGTGCTTCTCCGATTTTAATTTATCCTTATCAAATGGTGCCTTCTGAGTTTCGGGAGTTGAGGATTTATATAGATGATTTGATGTAGAAGGGTTTTATCCAACCTAGTGTATCATTGTGGGGTGCTACAATGTTGTTCACAAAGAAGTCATATGGTATTCTAAGGTTGTTTATAGACTATTAGAGGTTGAATCAGTTTATGGTAAAAAATGGTTACCCTCTTCCAAGGATAGATGATCTTTTCGAGCAGCTGAGAATCGATCTATGGTATGGATATCACCAGTTGAGGGTGAAGGAGGGATATATCCCAATGACTAACTTCATATGAAAGTATAGGTACTTTGATTTTGTATTCTTTTCGTTTGATGTTACAAATGTGTCAAGTGTTCTCATGGGGATTATAAACTCGGTATTCCATGAGTCCCTAGATTAGTTCACCATCGTATTCATTGATGATATCTTGATATACTGAAAGTCGTAAGAGGAGCATGTTGAGTATCTCAGAATTGTCTTGCAGGTTCTTCAACACCGCTAGCTCTATGGATGGTTGTCCAAGTGTATGTTCTAGACATGAGAGGTTTATTTCCTTGGGAATTTTGTGTTTTAGTAGGGTTTGTTAGAAGAAGCGTCGAAGGTTGAAGTAGTTGTTTCTTGGGAATCACCCAAGAACATGGCAGAGGTTCATAATTTCCTTAGTTTTGCAGGCTATTATCAGAGTTTCGTACATGATTTCTCTTGAGTTGTATCCTCGTTGATAGATTTGACTATTAAGTAGTAGGGTTTTGTGTGTAGTGATCAGTGTGAGGCATCATTTGGTTACTAGAAGGGGAAGTTGGTTAGTGCCCTAGTGCTTTAGTTGCTGAATAAAGTGGTGATGTTTGAGGTATTTTTTTATTCTTGTTGTATGTGCTTGGGATGCATAATGATTCAGCAGTGGCGGTGATCTATTTTGAGTCTAGGTTGTTACATCCCCATGAGTGTAACTATGACACCCATTATATAGAGCTAGAAATATCTATTTTTGCACTAACTTTTTGGCAGCATTATCTCATTGGGGAGAGCTTTGTGGTCTTCAAAGATCACAATAGTTTGAGGTACATCTTTTCCCAGTGTGATTTTAACTTGAGACAGTAGAGGTAGAAGGAGTTTCTTTAGGATTGTGAATTTGATATCTCCTACATCTCGGAAATAGGGAATGTTGTGGTTGACTCTTTAAGAAGGAAGTTGTGGAAGGTTCTTGTTCAAGATTCTAGGGATGCTTAGAGAGAAATAGAGGTTTTGGAAGCATTTCACTTAGATTTAAGGGTAGATGGTTGTAGTGGATAATTTTTTTAGATGATGGTGTAGTATTATTTGATGCAGTAGGTAGAGGAGTCTCAGTGGGGAGAATCAGAGGCAGAGGTGATGTGCAATTATGTTGGCCACGATGATTATCTAGAGGGATGGTAGGAGGATATTTGGAGCCAGATGTTGATTCATGGGAGGTTTTTTTATCTTGTAGTGATATGTGGGGGAGTCCTTCGTGAGTTTCATAAATCAATATTTTTGGTACACCTAGTAAATTCCAAGATGTACCGTGGCTTGAAGATGAAATTTTGGTGGCCCGGGATGAAATGGGTAGTGCCATATATTTTAGAAAAGTTACTGGTTTTGTAGTAGGTAAAGGTCGAGCATCATGTTCTCGGGGGTTTGTTACAACCTTTGGATGTTGCCGAGTATAAATGAGATGAAATATTGATGGATTTCATCACAAGTTTACCCAAAGATTAGGGAGGCTGTGATGTTATCTAGGTGATTTTTGATCGGTTGAGAAAATTGGCCCACTGTTTAGTGATCAAGGAGCCAGGTGCAATGGATGATTTGGCTAAGAGGTACGTGGATGAGGTGGTGAGGTTTCATGGAGTTAAGAGGTCCATTGTCTTGGATCGGGATGTACATTTTACCTCATGATTATAGACGAGATTGCATCATGATTTTGGAACTTTGTCACACCTCAGCACTACTTTCCTCCCTCAAACATATGGGAAGAAATAGAAAACTAGTCGAACATTGGAGGATATATTAAGAGTGTTCATCTTGGACTTTGGTGGATCTTGGGTATGAAACCTTCACTTAGTGGAGGTTTCTTATAATAATGGTTATCACTCTTCCATTTCCATGGCTCCATTTGAGGATTTGTATGGGAGATCATGTCATTATCTATTATGCTGGAGAGACACTATAAGAAAAATGATTTATACCAAAAAAACATTATTGATAGATAATATATCTTTTGGAAAAAAATGGTCAATTCCAATAGATTTTAACTTTTATTGGTATTAATTTTAACTACCACACTTATTTTTACCATCATATATATCTGTTGATATCGATTATTCAATACCACCACATCTTTTACCAATGGTTAAATCTATTTCTTTACCATACTAATACCATCAATTTTTATACCAACACATGAATTTGATATTATTAATAATAATTAGCAAAACAATCATTTATCATCAATAAAAAAAGATACAACAACAACAACAAATATTTTATTAATAACCAATTAATATTAACAAACTTTTTATATATTATTATTTTTACTATCACAAATATCTCATTCTTTCATCTTAATTTTTAATTTTCTCTAAATATCAAAATAAATTATATTTTTTTAATGTTGTTCATTTAAAAAACATTTAAATAATTATTATAAAAAACAATTTAAATAATTACAATATTCGATATATTTACAAATATGTTTGATAATATCTATTTACAAGATAATTTAATTTTTATATTTCAATTTAATAAACATAATTAAATCTAACCAAAATTAATTCAAAAAATAATTATTTAAATTTAATAAATAAGAAACATACCAATAAATTGAGTAATATTATTTTATTAATAATTGATATCCACATATTAAAATGTTATTTTATATTATAAAATAAAATTATTATTTTTTATAAAATATTATACCATTTACACATATGTATTATATTTTTATTTTTTAAAAATGACTGATATTAGTTATTTTATTTATTTATTTTTATTTTTAAAACCCATTACTCATAATAAAACATTAATATTCCCCCACCCCAAAACCTTGTGATCCACCTCACCACCCTCTGTTGATGCGTGTCGCCTCCTCCTCCACTGCCGCTTGATTCCTCCACGACCACTGGTGCCATCGGCGACCCCCTCTACATCCTCCACCACAATAAGTCGATGCTAACTGACTTCTTTACAACCCATGACGCCTCCTATATAACCCTCCACCTACGCCACTTTCCCCCTCGACTGCAACCGACCACCCTCTTTCAATGACGGTCACACCATCCTTATCATCCCAAATAGACGACCAATGTCATCTCTATTTGACCCCTATCATCACTGGCCTTCCTCGCTTGACCCATGTCGTCCCCGACCTTCCCCATTTGATTTCCACCATCACCATACCTCCCCACACAACCATTTTTTCCTTATGTTTGGCTTCTATCTATGACCTAATTGATCAATAATGAGGTATTATCAATAGTTTATTCGGCTTATTTAGTTTATACTCACATTTCAGATTTTATGGGGTTGTTACTTTGAAATTTTCTAAATAGGATTTTTGAAGAGTTTTAAGCTGAGTGTCATTTTTTGGTTTACTGGTTGTTGATTACTCAATAATTGATGAAATATATCATTTAAAAACTTTAAATGTTCTCTCTAAAATGTTCATGAATGATAAAGTCATAGCTCCTAATAATAAATCAAATTTGGCTTCTCTTTTCCACATTTTCATGTGTCTATATACTAGCCAATGTTTTGAGGATACATCAGGAAATGGTTCTATATTCCATGTGTTGGATACTACTAGCCATGTTCATGGTCATGTCCTCCTTGGAAGCTTCCTTAAAAATATGACCACATCAAGCCTCTACAAAGAAGGTTCACTCTGTACCATAAACCTCACTATTTATATGATAAGAAATAATTTCCCAAGGATCTGGTTAGCATCATAATCATTCTAGTTATAAATCTGAGATTGGTATATTTTATTGTAGTTTTTTGGGTAAATGTGGAGTTGTAAATGTATATTCATTAAAATAAGGAAAGAAATTCTATAAACAAGTCCCTTGCATGCCTCTTGGAATTTCACTGTAATCTTTGGTGCTTCAATGAAGTGTTCAAGAGGGAATTTATGAGAAATTGTTTAAAGGTAATAATTATCCTAAAAATTTATTAAACAATGTTATGTTAATGACTTAAAATTCCCATATTAGCTTATAAATTTCAAAATACATCAACCTTTTTTTCAAAAAAAATACTACTTTTTATTTCTTATAAATAGTTTTTATGTGTCAAATTGAGCCTAATTGTGATGTTCATGTAATGGTAGTGGCCTCATGTTTTTGGGTTGTTCTCTGGTTCTTGTTAATGTAATGGGCTTGTTAATTCTTGGCCTCAGATAGGGAGCATTGTCTATGTTAGATCTTAAAGAGTCATTTTGATGAGAATATTGTATGATTCTATATTTAATAGTATGTTATTTTTAATTTTGGAAGAATCTACACTTAAATAATTATTAGTTATTCTAATATTTTCTTCATTGAATACATTACATGTGTTGATATTCACTATTATCTTAAGCTTTAACATTTTATTAAATTAGTAATTATATACTTTTTGAAGGTCTAATGCAAGGATATAGTAGCTATTAATGAAGTATAAAGAAAAAAAACATACATTTTTATTCTGGTGAAACATTCTCACGATGTGATACTGAATAAGTTACACTTGATGATATCTTCATAGCCACAGGTAAATGGAACATTACCATTGTTCCTAAAATTGGCTGAAACATTCAACTTTAATAGGCAATTGCAGCAGTGGAATCATTTATTCTAGTAGTAGGTGTTCGATGTTGGAATTTGGTTTGCAAGTTTGGTGGCATGTTTTTTTGATATTCATGTTAATTGATGTGCTTATAGGCCTTGCATGTACTTTTTTAGGTGTTCACGTTGTGAATAATTGAATTAACCAGTATGAGTAGAACAATTAAAGGAAATTTGGATGGGTTAAGATTTCCATGTTTTTAGATTCTATAAATTATAAGGTTTTATTCTTCCATTTTTTCCTTGATTTTCTTATTTTAATAAGTATCTGTGTCACTCATAGATTTATATTCTCATTTCTTACAACCATTTGGGAAAACCACATAAATTACTTATGATTATTTATTTTCATTTTTCATATGTTATTTTTCATATTTTTCATAATGAGGTTCTTGTACAAAATATCAAAGATGATGTTGTATTTTTATTATTATTAAAATTTTGCAAGAATTAAATTCATTTTTTATAAATGCTTTAAAAATATAATCTGAAAAAATAAGTTGGTTTGTTGAATATATTATTTTATTGTTAAGTTTTTATAATGGTCAAATCATGTGAATGAACTATTTTCATATGATTATCAATGTATACTGGGAATTTAGATTGAAAATGGAATTGATCATGTATAAGTTTCTTCTTCTTAGGTGAGAAAATTTTACATTGCAACTTTGAAAATTCTATTACATGACATTTTTACTATGTGAGCAGCAATACATGTGTCAAGGGGGCTTACCGTCACTTTCATGAGAATCCCTCACAAAATTATAGAGTGTAGTGATAGCACTTTGACTCATCCTTATTCAATATGTAGGGTATTCTACATTTTATCATTTTATTCCCTTTTATGTCATGGAATGTAAATTGAAGTTTGATTGTTATTTTGTGTTATGGAAAGTATGCACGAAATTGATATGGAAGGTGGATTGAATGATTCATATTGTAGTGACCATAAACCCAACTGACTCATTTCACATGTATTTCCTGAAATTTTTCTTCTTCAGATAAATTTTTTATTCCCATGATCTTTTCTATTGTATGTGAACTCATATTTTTCAATTAACTATTTTTGTTTCCAGAATTGTTATTGCAGCTATAAAGCATCTCTTCAATATATATTGGACCACATGAGTAGGTAGTGTTATGACTTCTTTTGTGTAATTATTTAACTAAATGTAAAGGTAGGGTCTTCTAAATTATATCATGTTATTATTTTTTCATGTCATAGAATGAATGTGACGTGGAAGTCTTATTGACATTTATTCTTTTTAAAGTTTTACAAAAAATTGATTATGATGGTGGCTTGAATGACTGATCTGGTGGGGTGACCATAATCCCAACTGACTCGATGACCCCCATTCATGTGTGTCTCATTTTTTAGCATGAACTGTGTTTGTATCTATGAGAATTTACACAGGGCTTCCAGATGACATGTTACTACTGTGGTTTTTATCGACAGGTTGTTGAACTATTTTTTTCATGCACATTATTCTTTTTCAAATTGTACTGGAGTTTACTATGTTGGGGTTTGGTTGTTTATACTAAATTTAACATGTATCTTTCTAGGTGTTTATGTTATGTTTTTTGTTTCACTGATATAGAATAATAGGAATTGTGGTTGTGGTAGTTATCTATTTCTATTAATGTATAAGTTTCCATCCAACTTCTAGATGTTTAATTCAAACTAATTTTATAATTATTATATAATAGTTATAATATTTATATTACATATAATTATATTATTGCATAAAATGTAATGAATATGAGAATAAAAAAGAATATATTTTTTTATTTGAAAAATATATTAGTAATAGATATCATTTTTGGTATTACTTAAAGACCAAAAAATATATTATATGTTGGTATTATTATAATTGAAACAGAACTATTTTATCTATCGTAATAAAATTTAGAGAAATAATTTTTACCAACAGTTTCGTGATAGAGTAATATTTTTTCATAAAATGCTTTACCAACAGAAAATGTACCTTTACCAATAGAAATGTCCCTGTTGAAAAAAGTTAAATATTTTGTAGATAGAGGTTGGGAAGACAACTTTTTTTTTCCTAATGTGGTGTAGAGCATGAAAAAGAAAGTTTATCTTGTTCGTGAGAGGATGAAAGTTGTGCAGGACCGGTAGAAGTCTTATGTGGATCATAGAAGGTGGCCCTTAGAATTTGAGGTTGGAGATCATGTGTTCTGTAAGGTTTCCCCTCAACATGGGTAGTGGAGGTTTGGTAGAGGAAGTAAACTTTCCCCTAGGTTCGTTGTACCCTTTGCGGTGTTGGGGTGAGTTGGTGAGTTAGTGTATCGATTTACATTTCCACCATAGTTGGAGAAGATCCACAATGTCTTCTATGTCTCTTATCTTAATTGGTATCTTCACAATGAATCTCGTGTCATTAACATGGGAGAGCTGGATTTCGAGGATGACGTGATGTTTGTGGAGTGGCCAGTAGAGACCCAAAATCATTAAGAGAAGGCATTTTGTGGATGGACCATTTCATTAGTTCATTTGTTGTGGAGTCATGGTATCCTGGAGGAGGGTACTTGGGAGTGAAATATGAATATGTGTGCCTAGTACCTAGAGTTATTTTTAGTTTTCCCTTACTCTTTTTTTATTGGTATTGTGATGTTTGGATCCTTTTATTTTATAAGATGAGTTAGTTTCCTTTGTTTGTGATGTGTGTGGAGAGATTTGTGATAAATTCCTGACATATGAAAAGGAGAGGACCTAATTCCTAATTGAGACACATTAAATTTGATGCGATTAAACTCATGCAGGCAAGTTAGTGCCACCCAGAGTGGATAGTTTCTTGACATAGAAGATAGAATTCCTCGATTCGTGTGTTTGTGATAGAATGGTGATTTCATTGTATTGATTGTTGGTTTAGGTGGCATGGAGTCTAAAATGGTTTTTAAATGGTTATGTGAGAGTAGGTGGCTTGTGTTTATGGTGATGTGGTTGCACAGTGTGTTTTGTGGCCATTTGGGTTGGTGAGTTTATTCGGAGGTAGCATTTGAGGTATAGTGAGACCCTTGAGAACTATCTCACGGGGTGGTTATTCAAACCCATTTTCTTATGGGCTTGGTTTTGGATTCTCAAGTGAGAGAATAATTTTATTTCTATATAATGTAACATTTTTTACCCTCTCAATCTATTACTTTTCCTTTTTTGGTTGTTGGAGGTGTTTGGGGGAGGTTCTGGGAGTTTTCAGTGCAATCTGGAGGTGCAGCAGAACTTCTGTAGGAAATATACATCGTGTAAGTGTATTAAATGATGTGTAATGGTGGTTCACAGCTTGTGTGAGGCAAGATAATTATGTGTAGATTTTCAGGGTTATGTAATAAAAAGGTGATGTTTTTTTCAGCTAAACCGAACCTTGAGGATTACATGACGTGAATGTGGATTACACATCATGTAAATCCTCGATGCAGTGTAGTTTTAAAAGTTATTTCCATCCAAATTTTCATTCATTCGTCCATTTATTCTCATTCCTCTCATTTTGGGAAAACCCTAGGTGCCATGAGGTGTTCTTCAAGACCACTTCCTCCCTCTTTTATTCATTTGTCTCAGTGGTTTTTTGTTGGAAATCAATGGTAAGCTCTTCCTTATTCTTCGTAGGTTTTCTTCTATTCTTCTCCTAAGGATTCACTACAGTGATGTTTTTATGGTTTTGGGTGTGTTTTAGGTTGATTTTTTATGGTCTTTGGATGTGGTTTAGGTTTATCCATGTTTTATCATGGTGCGGTTGTGGTTTATGGGTGTTCTTATTCGCCATGTGATGCGCAGTGAGTTAGAAAAGGTTTTGAGGTAATGATTTCCTTGTTTTCCTTTATTGTGTATCATACGAGAGGGGTATACTTTTGTTTATCTATGTATTATGGTTGTTTCGGCTTAATAAAAGGTAAATAATTGGTTAAATTAAAATTTTATAGGGTAAATGGGGTTTGATTATCATGATTTTATAGCTTTAATATTATTTGTGATATTATGGATTTTATGGGCTTGTGGCCCTGCTCAAAATTATGGTCATTAGGGAATTTGTTTACACTAGATATATGTGTTGAGATTTCTTCTTTGGTTGTGATTGTTGTGATATAACCCTAAAATGGAAATTTTATAACCATTTAAATTTGGTTAATAAAATGGTTTTTCTAGTATTCTGGCTTGTGTGATAACACCCATAAAATAAAGTGAAATTTCCTAAAAACCCCTTTGTAAATTGGTAAAAATATCTTGTTGTGCTATGATGTGTGGTCCTTCTTGTGGCATGGATAAGTGTGGTTGGGGAATATGGGAATAATGGTCTTTTATTCCATGATTTTTGGGTAGTGATGTGGTTTGGTTGGCCATGATTTTGGGGTGGAGATTTTGTTTGTTTAGTTGTGATTTTAGGGAAGCGAGTTGGTTTAGTTGGTCATTATTTTGGGGCAGATATATGGTGGTTTATTTTTTCTAGATGCTTGAGTAGTGATGGGATAAATAAATAATTGTTTAATAATTTTTATAATGGATTTGGTTTGTTTGGTTAATGGGATGGAAATTTTTAATGAATAATTAAATGATGGGTTGTGTGATTAAATGATATTGGAATTGAATAATGAAATGAATGGGGTGATTAAATGAAATTTCTAGGAAATGTGAAATGGGGTGTGTGGCTTGTTGTGTGGTGTTATGCATTTAGAGGTGGAATAAAAATTGATGGTGTTGTTAGTTGGTTGTTTTTTTAACCCATCGGTTGGGATTGATTGGTTGATATTATATATATACTTGTATATTCTTGTGATTTCTATACACATCCCAATCACATCAAGCACTATGTGATGACACTATCATAGTCATGTGGGGGTTTTTTCCAACATTCGGTGAGGAGTATGGATGGTTGAGTACCCTCTATTTCCTTCTCTCTCTTCTAGGTGACGTAGGTATTGCATAGGTTATGATATCTGGAGGTCTGTTAGTGCATTAGATGGTGGTTTTTATGAACCATGTGTTTTAAAGTGGTATGTGACTGTGCTTATAGGGTGGTAGCCCAGGTGTCTTCAGGTGAGGTGTAACGTGGTTGTGCTTGTGGGGTGGTGATCTCAGGAGTCTTCGGGTGTGGTGTTTTGTAACCATGCTTGTGGGGTGGTGTGGTATACAAATGAGATAGGAGTGCCAGGATGTATGATGTTGGGTATGAGAGCGACATACCAGTGGGAAATTGGTGTGGGGTACCCTTTTCAATGTGATTCCTATTATATTTCATTACTTGGTTTTCATTATTTTTTGAGATATCCTTGGTGAGGTTGGGGTGGTTAGTATACCTTGATAGGTGATTTTTGGTTCTGTTGTTTTCTCATAGGTGCATTAGTATGATTCCTCCACATGTGCATGAGAGACTTTGGTTTTCCTATTGAGTAAACATGTATGCTCACCCAATGTATATATAACTATTTTTAGGGTTCTAGTAGGACTACATGGACCAAACTAGACATTACTAGCTCGTATCCTGGATTGTTGTCATGTTGATGCTTTATATTTACTTTTGGGTACTTAATTTCGAGACTTTTTTCTGTATTACTTCTATTTATACATGCACGTGTTATGGTTTTGGATTTATTTTATATTATATCTTAGATTTTTTATAGATGATCCATCTTATCTCTTGATCCCATATTATTATAGAGGGTAATTCCTCCCATATCATGATATTTTTATACCCTCAGTGCCAGTCATCAACCCGAGGCCTACTGAAGGCAGGACTTAGGGGGTCATTATCTCTCTCCCTTTATTGTGGTATCTTTGGTGGGAGGGGGTCATGACATGTTATAACTATAAAACTTGTTGGTTCCTTTAAATATTGGTAACCCCATGGTTGTCACACATCATGGAAAACATTGTGGCCAAACTACTTGTTCTGCCCAACTACTTAAAAATTAGAAAATTACTAAAATGAATCTTTAATTTTATAAACCCTAAACCCATTATTTTCTCCCCATGTTCGACTAGTGAGATCTTCTAGACATGTATTTCCTCTTCTTATTCAATCCTTAAAGATTTATCCTTAGATCCCCTATTATTTCTAGTATTTTTTATTCTAAGGGTGAACTGGAGGTGAGGCTAGAACTCTCTCTCTAATATTTCTAGGTTTCTTTTTCTTCCTAGAGTTCTCACATCAGTTTCATCAATATATCACCTATTTCATGGTTTTCATATATTTTTTATATTTCTACCATTTTATCTTGGATTAATATACAATATTTAATGAGTATACTTATATGAAATTACGGTTGGTGGTTATTAAAATATCCCTCAAAGTACCACATGTTTTCTAGTGCATGTGGTGTTTAGTTACATTTTCCTAGCATGATATTGAACTAAAATTATGATTAAATGAATTGTAACGCTTTTTAAAATGATTAATCCTTCACCCAAGTCAGGAATATTCTATTGGTGAGTATAGTAATAGAACCTTGTTCATCTAATGAGGTGATCTAGGTTCCAAATAATGAATGGAAATTTAGTGAGGTGACCTAAGGGGTACCCCAAGCTAATTTTGATTGATTATACATGTGGGTATTCCTAGGATGTATCCTATGATATAGTTTAGTAACCTGATATGTGAATAATTTGAGAAACTAAACAATTAAATTGAATAAACCTAAGGCATGAGTTAAGAATCAATTAAGTAGCTAAAATTGACTAAGGTGATACATGATGATTATGGGATACTAGGGATTGCCTTCCTGTGATTAAGTAATGCCTAATAATTATAAGATACTAGTAATTACCTCCCTATTATCTAGTGATGTATAATTGTTATGGGATTCTATGCATTACCTCCCTAGGATCTGATAATATTTAGTGATTATAGGATTCTAGGGATTACTTACCAAGTATTCGGTGATGTCTAATGATTATGGAATGTCAGGGATTACCTACCTAGGATCTGGTGATTCTTGGTGATAATGGGATTCTAGGGATTAACTCCCTATGATTAGGTGATTATTAATTATTATGATATTTGAGGGATTTCCCCCCTATGATCCAATGATTCCTGGTGATTATGGGATTCCATTGATTACCACCCTAGGATCGAGTTATTCTTGGTGATTATGGAATACTAAGGTTTACCTCCTTAGGATCAGATGATTCTTGATGATTATGGAATGTTAGGTATTACCTCCCTAATATATATTGATTTATAATGATTATGATTTTATATATATTGCATTCTTAATATCCTATAATTCTTGATTGTTATGGGAAGATAGGTATTACCTCCCTAGGATCTGATGATGCTTGATGATTTTGGGTTGCTAAGGATTACCACCCTAGGATATGATGATACTTAGTGATTATGGGGTACCTAGGTTTCCTATTAGGATATATTAATATGGGATTCCTAGGTTTATAATATTATCAAAGACATCTAACACTATTCAAAGCAAGCATGATCAGTCTCAAGTGTCACCTTAAAACCTAAGGACCAATGATGGTTATTTATATTATTTTATTTATTTGTATATACTAATCATCGTGCATTATTACTCATATTGGATATGTTTAAATATTTCATTGGTGATACCCTATTGGGTTTTACTCACACACTACTCATTCTATCATGGATACTCAAGAATACTGTATGGTTGTTGTAAAGGACAATGGTAAGCACTATATGATTAATGGTTGAGCTGTTATCTAGTGCCACGTGGGAGATGGGACTGGGATAGGACTTAGGAAGAGTTTTTCAGTTCCTTTTCTAGTTATTTATCATTTGATTATTTTAGACCTTATTGTATTTTATCCACCCATGGGGGGTTATTTTTTTATATATGACTTGCATGATGTTGGAATAACTTCATTTTGATATAGCATGGTTGTGTAATATTGGTTGGAACTTATCATGATGTCTATTATATTTTTATATGGTTGTATGTTATTTTCATAATTTTCACTATTTTTTATCACTCTTATATAAGGTTATAGTCTCCCTGTGGTAACTTCCTAGACCCTCACTACTAGTCGACGGCCTCTGACATGTGGGGAGGCATGCATGAGGTCCAATGACACTCTGAGATGGTTAATTTAGAGTGAACTGAGGTGGGATGTCACAAAGTGGTATTAGAGAATATCTCATTTTTCATACTACTAGGTAAAGGTGGAAAATATATAATATGATTTTAGAACTTGATATGGATCTTGTGCCTAGGATTAGCTAACCCACGTATGAGGGACGACCAAGTTACCCGGGATGGGATTACTTTTCTTAGTTTCTTCTTGCATTGTTGTGATACTTCACATAGTGTGACGCACGTGATTTTGGGTTTATGAGTTATGGGATTTTCACTCTTTTATGGAATAGAAATAGGGTGTGTGTTCATGAATGATATCGTGCACATGGGTTCTATATGTCATTGTAATGTTTTCTTGTGATTGGCTACATGACTACCATACTTAGGTCGGTTACTTAAAAAATTTGCATCACCTTATATGGTGTTTTACCATATAACTTGATGGTGGAGTGTTATCTAACCTATTCATTAAATGATTGAGATTTTATATAATGATGAATTATTATGATTCTTCTTTGGTTTCTGTTAAATAAAATTTCTATTATAAAATATAAAGTGGATTCGTCTATAACTTGTAACTAAAATTTCATTTAATAGTTCATCAACTATAAAGAATATGATTAAAGTGGGATATTAGAAAGTAAAATATCATGATCTGAACCTACATGTATATTATTTTGACCTTGTGTATGGGTAGATAAGGCTAGAGAGAACACCTCAGTCAAGATATTTCTCTAATGTGGAGTGTAAATAATAGTGGGATGTTATGCCTAATATAGATTTAACTTAACTATGATACTAAGAAATAATATAATAATGTGTTTTGATGAATGATTTAAGAATTGTAGAGGTATTAATCCATGATAGCCTATGTTATATCACCAGGAAGGAAGTTATGATCAATCCCCCCATATCATTGGGACCGATCCTCTCGCGGCACTAGGACTAGCAATAGATGTTCAACTCGGTGAGATCTTGTTAGGAGTTGTATAGTAGATGAATATAGGAGACTTTTGATCCATGAATAATATTTATAGGTTGACTAGTGAGTTCCAAATGAATTATGCACCATTTTTTATAGGTGAGGGTGGTCATAGTTAATGGAATTATAGATAGAGAACATCCATACAATATTTGAACATCTTGATATTCCCTCAGAGAGCAGGGTGAAGATAGCAGTATATATTCTTCTAGGTCCATTAAATCACCGGTGGGATGTCCTGGAACAGTAAATTAAGTATGTAGGGTTTTTCAAGAAATACATCTAAATTCATTTCATTGATTATTTCTTCCCTGATACTCTAAGAGAAAATAGGTCTAGATATTTCATACACCTCAGGCAGGGAGGTTTTTTAGTGATATATTATATTGATTGATTCATGGATTCATCATATTTTTCTCTAATGATAGTGGGGTATGAGATGGATAGAGTGAGAAATTTTTAGGATGTCATTAGGCATGAGGTCTGAGTTTCGGTTAAAGTGTTTCAACTTCCATCCTTTATAGTGGTTCTAAATAAAAAACTTATTATTGAGAGGATCTTGAGGGAGGGTTGAGTCCTAGGGTAGGTGGATTTTTTTAGAGGTAATTGTAGTGATTATTCAGAAAATAAGAATCACTATTTTGGTAGTTCATCCAATGGTGCTGGTAGAAAAGGTAGTCAAGGTGTTGATTCATCCATTTCTCCTTGAGGAGGCAATTTTGTTCTGTTCCATCAATATGGTAGGATTTTCCATATTCATCCTCAGTGTGACTAGCCACCATTGAAGTGTAAATAATGTGGGTGGATGGGAAATCTATATAGGTTCTACTAGAGTAATCAGTGGGTGTCTAATAATAGAGGATCAAGGAAGACATAGAATCCCATAGTTAGATCGATTTCTCTAAGGTAGGTGGGTATCTAGAGTTCTAATAATCGTTCTGGTCGAGGTGGTGAACATGGTGACCAGGGTAATGGAAGGTTTCACTAGTAGAGTGGTGCTTCATAGGTGATTCATTTAGGAGATCTAGGAAAAGGCACAATTTAGTTGAACATAATTCAGCCTACTCCTGTTAATCAAGAAGTTGTGTTATCTACCATCCATGGTATGACCATAGTTACTTCTACTTTAGCAACTATTCTATTTGATATATTAGAATCACACTGATTAATATTTTGTTAGTGTGTGGATGGATTGGGATTATCCATGGAGTTTTTATATGAATTTGTGTCGATCAAAACACAGTTAGGGGTGTGGTCTAAGGGAATTCACTTATGTAGGTAATGTTCTATGGTGATTGGTGGTTAAATATTCTTCTAGTATTTCTTTATACTATAGATTATCAGTCCGACATGATTCTCAGGATGGAATATTTAGTACTATATCAATCCCATATCATCTAAAATCATTAATGGATTCCATTTAAATCTCTTGAAGGTGATAGTTATTTCTATTCAAGAGAGTGGGATTTATAGGCAGATCATGCAGGACTTGACCATCATTAGTTGTATGGGATTATGGCTAGAGTTACTAGTTAGGTATTGGAAGATGGTAGAAATCATTAGGTATTTTTTCCCTTTTATGCTTAATCAATTTTGGGATATCTTTCCTAATGATTTCTTAAGGTCTCTTCCCATGATATAGGTTAATCTCACTATCAATATCATATAAGGTACATGTCCTTTTCTCATTCCACCTTATTGAATGGTACCTATATAGATATGGGATCTAATGGCTCGGTTATAGGATTTGGAGGATAAGGGATTCATAAAATTGTGTACATCTCCTTTGGGTGCTCCATTATTATTCACCAAGAAGGAGGATAGACCTTCGAGGTTGTGTATAGACTATTATATGTTAAACTAAGTGATGTATAAGAACCAATATCTTTTAATATGAATCAATATTTTGTTTGATTAGATTTGTGGATCTCAAGTGTTCTCCAAGATTAATTTGAGATTTGGTTATCAACAAGTGAGTGTGCGGCCTTCAAAATTACCTTGAATTGTATTCAACATCATGTATGGTCTATATGAGTATTTAGTGATGTTTTTTGGAATGATGAACATATAATTTGTATTTATAGCTCTCCAGAATCAAGTCATCTCATAATTTTGTGGTTATTTTTTAATGATAGTTATTTATATACTCCAAGTCAAGTTAGGATCATATTCTACATTTAGGTATTATCTTGAGAACACTTTGGGGGAATCATCTATAATCTAATATCTCCAAGTGACAATTTTTGATTAACCAAGAGCACTTATTGAGGCATGTTATATCTGATAATGAAGTATCAGTAAACCCCAAGAAGGTTAGATCAGTGGTTTCTTGGGAGTGGCCCAAGAATGTTTTTGATATCCAAAGCTTGTTGGTTTTGATCAGCTATTATCAACGGTTTATTCAGTATTTTTCCTACTTGGAATCGTTGATTATAGGAAGGACCATGAAAGTGGAGAGGTTTTTCTAGTATGATTATTTTGAGAGATATTTTTAGAAGCTTAATGGGATATTGACTATAGTACCGATATTGACCTTAATTAAGCTGGGTTGGGAGTATACCTTGTATAGTGATGCATTAGGGGTAGGGTTGGGATCATTCTTGATGCAAGCAATTTATTTGGTCACTTATAGGTTCTGATATATAATTATGTATGAGAGGAATTACTCAACACATGACTTGGTTCTATCAGCACTGGTATATCCCTTGAGATATTTGTGGTATAACCTATTGGGTGATAGGTTTATGGTGTATAGGGACCACAAGATTAAAAATTATATTTTTTCATAGATGGACTTGAACCTTTGATGGTGAAGGTGGTTAGAGTATTTATAGTCTTTTAATTATGATATGGAATACACCCATGGGAAGTGGGGATGTAGTTATAGATGTAATGAGTTGGAAGATATAATCATGGGTGGTGTAAGAGTCTAGTAATGAGTGGATATTGATGACTATATTTGTTGAGATTTATTTATAAATTTAGGAGTTACAAGGTTGAGTGACCATTATATCCTTGTCTATCATGTCTTCACTCTACACTGGTTTGAAGAGGGGTTAATGGTCAGATTTTGATTTCCTAGTTATGAGAGATAATATATATGGTCTGGAGCCACCACCATATTGGAATCTTAATAATAATGAGATCCTTTTTGTATAATATTGTTCTGTGCTCCCCATGAGTATGAATGAGGGACTGATGAGGGACTTGGACACCTTGATATGGGAAATACACCCAAGTTTTACTAAGATTTATTAGGATATATGCAGGCATCACTGGTGGCCTAGGATGAAGAGAGACATAGCGAGCTTTTTCACGCGATGCTCCACCTATCTATAGGTGAGGGTCGAACAAAAGTGAAATTCTAGTATTCTATATCCACTACCAATTCTTGAGTGTAAATGGAATGACATGACCATATATTTTATAACAAGGTTACCATGGACACCCTAGGGTAGTGATGTGTTATGGGTGATCAATTTCCAACTAACTAAAGTGGCCTATTTTATATCATCCACAAACATATGTATAGTATGAGCATAAAATTTAGGTATTAGAAGAAATTATAGGATGATGTGTTTTGGACTTTGTTGGTTCTTGGGAGAACCACCTAGCTCTAATAGAGTCCACCTACAAAAAAATCTATCAAGCATTAATACATATGGAACCTTTCAAGGAATTATATAGTAAACCTAATAGTTTACCATTATATTGGATAGAGGTTGATAATTATATGACTATTTGGTTGAGTCTTATAAAATTGACCTTAGAGAATATTCAGTTGATTAGGAAGTGTTTTATAACTACTTAGAGTTGGGATAGGTCATATACTAACTAGTGGCGGCATCCTCTCATGTTTGAGGAGAGAGACTGAGTATTCTTATAGGTTTCACTGGGGTTTGAATATCATAATGTTTGAAGTAAAATAAAGATAGAGACATGATATTTGGGTCCATTTGATATAGTGGAGAGGGTTGGTATGGTAGTATATTGATTGGATCTACCTCAATATTTTAGTTCTATGCATGATGTATTCCACATATCATAACTTTAGAGGTATTTTCCTGAACTATCTCATGTGATTGAAATGGATGGTATCAATCTTGAGAATGAACCAACATTTGATTATTGAACAATATTTATAGTGGATCAGAGAAATAAAACCTTTCATAGAAATACATTTCCTCTAATGTGAGTGTAGTGGTGACATGATCATATCCAAGAGGATATGTGGGATCTTAACTCAAATATATAGGCTTGCTAGCCATAGTTCTTCACTAATGGGTCTAAATAATATTCAGAAGGTTATCTCAGGGGTAAACTACTATATGGATTAGAGTTTGTAAAACCCTAGATCTTCTTGAGGTGTGAATTTGTGTAAATTTTTTTAGATCTTGTATCTTTACATGGTTGATATGATATTGAATTGTTAACCGAAATTTAGAGTGGTTTCAGAAGAATTTTGGGAGTTAGAAGCCCAAAATTATAAAAAAAAAATGGGATTTTAAGGCTATGATTCACAGTTATCACATGGTAAGTGCTAACCAAGAACTCATCCATGCATAGGGGAAAATACCTGGCACACAATTCCTCAAAAAATGTGAAGTGCTTATGAAAACCATTATAGGCCTATAATAAATTGAAAACATAAGTGAATATTTGGTTAATGATTTACCCAACCATGAAAACTAACCATGTGAGGTTCGAGTTCTATTAGACAGTGGAAACCACATGGTTAGTGCATATTTTTGT
Organism: Viscum album; assembly: GCA_963277665.1. Taxonomy (NCBI): domain Eukaryota; kingdom Viridiplantae; phylum Streptophyta; class Magnoliopsida; order Santalales; family Viscaceae; genus Viscum; species Viscum album. Next base: position 1,684,324,871 of record OY728141.1, on the reverse strand, counting down.
CAACCATTTGGCCAAACCACATTGTCTTCCTAGCTACATAAAATTTGGAAAATTACTAAAATGAATCCACAATTTTATAACCCTAAAACCTATATTGTATCCCTATATTTTTTCAAGGATATATCCCATCCATTTCCCTCCTATTCCTTTTTATTTCTTTGTTATTTTTCCTTTTACCTTCCATCATTTCAAGTATTTATTTTTTTAGAGTGCTCTAGAGGTAAGGTTAACACTCCATCTTTGAGCATTCCTAGTTTCTTTCAATACCAAGTGTTATCACATTATTTTTTGATATTTATTCCCTATTTTAGGGTTTTAATCTATTTTTTAATATTTATACAATTTGATATCTAATAAAAAAATAATATTCAACAAGTATACTTTTATGTGCCTATGTTAAAAGGTTCTTGAACTATCCCTAAAAATATCGCTTGTTTTTCTAGTGCATGTAGTGTGGGGTGATGCCATCCAAACATGCTCTTGACCTAAAATTATGAGTAAATTGTTTAAACCCCTATTTAATATGATTATACATTCCCATGGGTTATTATTAATCTTTTGGTGAGTGTAAATGTAGACCCTTCACCATCTAAAGTGGTGAGATAGGTTCTTGAGAAAGAAGGGAAATTTAGAGAGGTTTCCCAAGGGGTACCTCGAGCTAATTATTACTGAGTATATATGTGGGGATTCCTAGGATGTATCTTAGGATACGATGTAGGAACCAGACATGTTAATCATGTGATAAACTAAATATTTAAATTGAATAAAACCATGGCATGAGTTATGAACAAATTAAGTAACTAAAATATAATAAAGTGATTCTTAGTAATTATGGGATGCCTGGGATTGACTCCCTAGGATCCAGTGATTCTAGATGAATATGGGATTCCATGGATTTCCTCCCTAGGATACGATAATTCCTAATGATTATGGGATTCTAGGGTTACCTCCCTAGGATTTGGTGGTTATTTGTGATCTTGAGATTCTAGGGATTACCTCTTTAGGATCCAGTTATTCTAGATGATTATGGTATTCTATGGATTACCTCCATAGGATCCTGTGATTCTTGATGATTATTGGATTCCAAGGATTTTCTTCCTAAGATATCATGATTCATTATGATTATGGGATTCTATGGACTACTTCCCTAGGATATGATGATACTTGGTGATTATGGGATGTTAGGGATTGACTCCATGGGATCCTATGATGATAGATTTTTATAATATGTTAGGTTTTACCAACCTATTATTTGATGAATCCCGATGATTATGGGGTTCTTGAGAGTACCTCACTAAGATCTATTGATTCTTGATGATTATGGGATGTCCGAAATTACCTCACTACGATCCAATGATTCTTGGTGATTTTAGGACATCTTGAATTACCTTCCTATGATCTAGTTATTCTTGATGATTATGGGATTCCTGAGACTACCTCCTAAGATCTATAAGTATAGGATTATTTTGTTTCTCCCATGATCAGATACATATGGAATTGATCAAATAAAGTATGGTGGATCCTAGGTGTCACATTATAACTTGATGATAATTAGTTATTTTTTATTTTGTTTTTTGTTTTTTTATTCTCAACAGTATACATTATTACTAAAATTGGAAACATTTATAAACATCATTGATTTTGGACTAATGGGTTTCACTCCCACCCTATTTGGGATACCTTGGGTACCCGAGAAGAATTCATGGTTGTAGGATAGGACAAGATTAGAAACCCTATAACCAAGGGTTGAGCTATTAGCTAGTGTGGAATGGGAGATGGGATCAAGCTAGGACTCAAGAGCAGTTTTGTTGTTCCTTTCCTATTTTTTACCTTTTTATTCTTTTAGACCTTATTGCATATAATCCACATAAGATTGATCCTTTTTGTATTTTTAAATTTTGTGACATTGGCATTAATTCATTTTGATATAGAATGAATTCATACTACTGGTTGAAACATATTATTATGTCTGATATCTTTTTATCTAGATATATGTGGTTTTTAATGTTTTTATTCTTATTACTCACTCTAATAAGAGGGTATAGTCTCACCACAGTATCACCCTATACCATCAATACTATTTTATATCCTCTGACATATATAGAGGCTCACATGTGGTCTAGTGACACTCTAATACGATTACTATAGAGTGAACTAGTGTGAGGCATAAAACCCAAGATATAAAGAAGACTATTATTTAAAGAATTTATAGAATTGTGTCCTGAGTGGAGATTATTTTTTTAAGATGTTGAATAATTTTTTTAAAATAAGTTGGTTATGTATCTAGTCTCCAAACACACTAAAATTATTGGTTTGGGGCATGTTTTATTATGATATGTAATGATTAATCATGAAAAATGGTGTATTATACATGTATTATATGATTGGGTTTCTTCACATACATAACTACCTATAAACCCCCCAATGGAATGTCTCCATATATTTTTTTTGTGAAAACATGCCACTTTTTATTTGATATTGAACATAGATCTTTTTTGTAAGTGAATACTATTAACATAGACTATAAGAGTGATGTAGAGAAGTGGGTGTTTGATTTGAATGAGATAGAATACTTAAGAAGGGAATCCTTTTAGAATTAAAGGATTGTAAAATAAAAGTCCATGTTGTTTCATGATAAGATGATTCAAAAAAACTTCAAATAAGGATAACTAGTCCCTGTCTTCAATTATAGAATGAATATCTTTCCTATAAATGTTAATTCCATGTGGTCTAAACCATTCATGATTGTAAAATTGAATCTTAATGAAGCTATGAATATTGCTGGAGAATCAGTAGATTCATTTACTATAAATAGAAAGAGGCTAAAACTTTATATTAAAGGAGAAAAGGTGTAGAGATACATGAATATTAAAATTAAATAATGAAGAGATGAAGAGATAGATTGATGACTATAAACCATTATCTATTTGGATAAATGCTGATTTCTTAATTATATTTGTTATATTTTTAATAAGAATAATTTACCAACTAAGTGTGTTACTTGTATATTACAGGATGTACTAAAATAATTTCTATTAACAAACAAATTAAATACATGCTTCACACATGAATATCTTGAAAGTAAGGGGAGTATTATACTCTCTATAACTCTTTCATTTGATCTTGTTGTTACAATATATTTGAAATACATGGATCTGTTCAAGTTAAATTTTGTAAAAAAAACAGGTTTGTGGGAGTATGGTGTATGCACTAATTTATAAAAAAACACTTTATAGTTTTATCCACAATTTATTTAAGAGGAAAATAACTTAGAAATCATTGATTTTATTTTCTATGAACTTGGTTGGTGAATTTTAAAAGCAAATACATTATGATATCACAATTGGTGTATACAAACTATAATTTGAACTTGAATTTGGTTGGATTTTTTCACTATAAGGGAATACAACCACAAGGATCCAACTTAAAATACAATCATATAAGTCCTTTAAAAATGAATTAAAATGGTGAATCAATATCTGAATTCATATATATATATATGATGATTAGGTATTGGGTGTGTGAGTGAAAAAGAAAGTCTATAAAGGGTGAAATTACATTCTGAGAGCTAACATCCCCTATCCTTATTTTATGCCTTGACTATTTAATATAGTCTTAAGGGATGCCAATTATAAGGGATGGTTTAGTTCCAGGATAATCATACTCAATTAATAAGTGAAAATCACTTTCTAGGGATCAAAAATATCAAAAAAAAATATGAGTGGATAGTTATAAAAAGGAATGGATAGTGAGGGAAATATTGATCCAAAATGAAGAAGGGGGTATGGAGTTAAAATTTTATTTAATTTGTATCAATGAAGTGAGAAACCAGAAACTACAAGAGAAATTTTATGGAAGTGGATCTTTGAAGTTGTTTCTTGTAAAATAAATAATTATATTCAATTATATTCAATTATAATTAAATAACCTAAAAATAAAACTTAGATGATGTGGGTAATTTTTGAAACATGTTGACCAAAAAAATTTGAGAAAAATTTATCACTCAAGTTTGGGTAATGTATATTGGTTGTTTGTTTCTTGCTTTTGTTTATTTTTCAATTTTATTTTATGTTTTTTTCATCTTTTTAGATATAATATGATAGTTTATCTAATTTTGTTGATTTTTTAAATAAGATTTTAATTCAAGATATACATTCATGAATATTCATTCAATCAATTTCATTGGTACTAAAATCTGTGCCCAAGATATATCAAGGATGGCCGAAATTGTTTAGACAACATTCAGTCCTTACGATCCAAAAATTAATAAAGGGGGGCTGCTTTGAGAAGCTCCATTTCTAATCCCTTCACCACCACAAATGTCGTGAAGTAGTGATGAACGCCTCCATGAGTCTGATGATCTCTACAAATGCCGCAAAACAGTGATGGATACCTATGTGAGTTCGATGAGATCTGTGAATTCTATGAAGTAATGATTGATTCCTCTACGAGTCCGATGAGCTCTATAAATGCCACGAAGTAGTGAAGGAATGCTCTGCGAGTCTGACAGATCTGCCTCCATTCATGAGGTGATATTTCTTTTGTAGGACACCTCTAAGCATCATGATACTTGCACTACTAGAAAAACAGGTATTTGCGACGGGTCATTTGCAACGGGATCCCGTCGCAAATGGCTTTTTGCGACGGGGGCCCGTCGCAAATGACCCGTTGCTGAAAACGGTGTTGCAATAACAATTTTTTGCGACGGGCCCGTCGCTAAAGCCTTTTTCCGCGACGGGGAGAATCCCCGTCGCAACTAGTACTCCGTATATTTGTAAAAAACTATTTGCGACGGGGCCCGTCGCAAAAACTATTTTTTTTTAAAAAAAAATAATAATACTATTTGCGACGGGAATAGTATCTCGTCACAAATACTATAAAAAAAATAAAAATAATAAATTGTTAATAAATTATTTTAATTAATATAATAATAATCCAATTATAATTCAAAAATAAAAAATAAAAAAATATTAATAAATGATTTTAATTAATATAATAATAGAATTATAATTCACAAATAAAAATAATAAATTATTTTAATTAATATAATAATAATAGAATTATAATTCAAAAATAAAAAAATAATAGAATATTAATAAATATTTTATAATGAGACAGAAACTACGAATAGAAAAAAAATCATATTTTGATTTCAAAAATTTTATAACATAAATACAAACTTCAATCTGAAGGAGGGGGGGGATCTGCAGATGGTGGTGGAGGAAACTCCATCCCTAAAGCATGAGTGAGTCGGCGCATGTACTCTATCTGCTCCTGATGCTGCTGCTGCCACCGACTCGTCTGCTCCTCGTACAGCTGCTGCTGGCGTCGACGCTCCTCCTCATGCTACTAACGCATCTGCTCCTGCTCCTATCGGAGACTCTCTATCAGTGCAGTCTGAGATCACAACTGATCCTCATACTGTGTAGCAGAAGAAGATGCACGAGCTCCTCTTGAGCTGGACGCCGACATCGCAGCACTGCCATAATAATCTCCGGGAGTCAGTCGAGAGCTGATACCAACTACCCGGCCCTTCTCAAAGGCATATTGGGTGGCATGCATCCATGCCGCCTCATCAAACTGACGGCCAGTGGTCTGATCTGATGACTCGGCCTGACTCTCAGGCCGGGCCTGTGACGTTGCGGCCTCATATGACTCATGTAGTTGCAATTTAAAATTAAAATTGTGAATATATTATATACAATTAATTTTTAAACTTGAAAACAAATAATACTAACCACGATGTGATGCTGACGATCACCTATGAGCTCCCCAGTAGCAGGATCACTATACATCCTCCGATATACGTCATACTCCGTAATATCGGGGTGCTCGACAACCTATAAGAATAAAAAATAAACTGTTAATATTTATAGTTATATAAAATACTTATAAATAATGTACGTACCAGATGCTGTCTATGAGTACTGAAAGAACGACTCCCAGCTCGATGAGTCACCTCCTGTCTCCCCCGATTCTGCCTCCCCACCGATGATCTCCTCTGAAAGGCACCACTCAACCAGTGCGCACATAATCCATCCCATACATGGGATGAAATGTACTCTGGTCGGTGTGCTCTATATGACTCGTCAAAATCTGACACTCCTGCTTTCTTCATCGCAGCTTTTCTTAAATTGTGCAAAAACTGACGAAGGCGATCACGCATGGCCACCTCCCATGCCTCGTGGATGGCGTCACGCATGGTATCCTCGATCGGATACCATAAACCCTACAAATAAATCAAAATATCAAGTTAGAAATGAAATAATTTTCAAAATAAAAATTATTTATTTACGTACGTACCAACCAATGGCCGAACATGGCCTACTGCACATCAATGGGAATCTGCTCCCATGTGGTCCACGGCTGAGAGAAATAGTTGCGCAAAATAGCGATGCCCTGTCCGACTGCTATATGCGGAAAACTGTAAAAATAATAAACATTTATTATGTGAATATATTAATGAAATCTTAGTCAAATCAACAGGTTATCACACAGGTTATCACACCTCCGTGTGCGTGGATCAAACCCAAGACGTGGACGTCGCTCGGGGACGGGGTCAGGAATCATCAATAGTGCAAGACCGCGCCCCCTCCGCGTACTCCCTGGAGCGCCTGCAGGCTGAGGGTCATCTGGCAGCAACTCATCCGCATCGAAAGTCAGGTCAGCATCCGCCAACTCACGAAATGTGGCGTCGTCCATCTGAAATAGAAAATGTTAATTTTGTTAGCAAATAATTGATAATTACTATTATATATACATATATACATATATACATATTATGATTGTATATAAATACCATGGAATTCTATCAGTGTTCATCTTCTTCATCATCTTCATATATGTCAATGTCATCTTCATATTCCTCCTCAACATCATCGATATCCATTCGAGTTACAGTTGCTTCATCTCTTACCATTTCAAATTCATATGTGACATCATTAACATCATCGTCATCACCGACTCTTAAATGTGGGGTGTCGTCATCGATACTCATGTCTCTTTGTAAAAAATATTGATTTTGAGTACTCTCTTGAAAAACTTCAATTCTTTGCACATCAGTGAAAGCACATTCACTTTGACTAAATTGATTGTCTCGAATTTTGATTTTTATTACACTCCACCAATCAGTCAAGTCTCTTGATGTAGCACAGTACTTTGCGTAATAAACTTGATATGCCTGTTGAGCCAATAAGAATGGTTCATTTACTGCAAGAACACTTTTACATTTAATATTGATGATTCCATTAGTCGGATGAACACACACGCCTCTCTCTATATCCAACCACCGACATTTGAACATGGTTATGTAATGTTGTCCAAGATAACAGATTTCAATGATTTCATCAAGTATGCCATAAAAGTCAACTTCATTTTCTCAATGATGAGATCCTCTCAAGATAACTCCACTGTTCATTGTTTTTTTCGATTCCCCATATGCATGTGTGTGGAATCGAAATCCATTCACCACATATGCATTATAAGTTTTAACAAGTTTGGAAGGTGGGTTACTCAATACACACAGCCTTTTGTCAATTTTATCAACATGTCGAGACACCTGAAAATTTGTGAAATAATTATCAATATAGTAAACTATACATTGAATGAGTTTCTAAAAGATACAGAATTTATGTTACCAGTTTTTGAAACCACTGAGAGAAATTTTTCAGTCGACGTTCTTCGAGAGCAGCTGCTGTAATTTGAGGAATTTGTTTCTTGATATGATTATCATACAACCTATAAAAACCAAAGTTATTTTCTGTAACATAAATGATAGAATAAGTGATATAAACACTTACAGTACAACTGATGTCATCTCTTCATAGTTGAGCAGAACATACGTATGAGCTCTATGATGTTCATCATCTGAAAGCCAACGTTCATAAACTCCACCAAAACCAAGCTCTGACTGGTTGAAAACAGATAATTGATTGTCGATTTCATCAATATTCCTCTCGTTCCGTCCCATTCGGTTGTGTTTTGAAGGATAATCAAATTCAAAATAATGGGAGAAGAAAAAAGATATTTCCTCTTGCAAATAAGCTTCTGCAATAGATCCTTCAACAGATGCTTTGTTACGTACTTTTCTTTTCAATTTTTTCATGCATCTTTCAAATGGGTACATCCATCGAAACTGTACTGGACCTCCACATTTGGCTTCATATAGAAAATGTAACATCAAATGTTTCATTGAGTCGAAGAAAGACGGTGGAAATATTTTTTTCAGTTTACATATAATTACAACAACATCTTTTTCAAGTTTTCCTAGAGCATCATAATCTTCTGTAGCCGCACAAATTTCCTGAAAAAAATGAGACATGTCTGTTATGGAATCCCAAATCACAGAATTCAACAGACCTCTTAATCCAATGGGTAGCAGTCTTTCCATTATAACATGACAATCATGACTTTTTAAACCAGTAATATGACCATTCTTTACACATCTACCCAAATTGGAAGCACAGCCATCTGGAAGTCTCAAATCTGCAATCCACTGACAAAATAATAAACGGTTTTCTTTAGACAGTGTATAAGCTGCTTTTGGTTTCAGTAACCTTTATGTTCTGACATTCACAAACAGTTCCAATTCTGGACGCCTGCAAATTTGGGCAAGATCTAAACGTGCATTTACATTGTCTTTGCTCTTTCCTGGCGTATCCAAAACTGTATGAAACAAATTATCAAAACAGTTCTTATCAATATGCATGACATCTAACATGTGTCGGACCAACAAATCAGACCAATATGGCAAATCCCAAAATATGCTACGTTTAATCCAATTGTGTTCTTTCCCAAAACCAGAAATTTTCTGTTGGTTTATTGTGGGACCAAAAGTGATGGGAGGTAATGAAAATACAACTGATTTTAACTCCGAACCTGATAGCATTTTTGGAGGTCCTTCCCTTTCAACTGTTCCTTTTCTGAAATGAGATCTGTTTCTGCGAAAAGGATGATCAGCTGGAAGAAACCTGCGATGACAGTCAAAATAACAAGGTTTCTTTCCATGAATGAGCATAAATGCTTTGTTCTCTCCCATACAGTAAGGACATGATTTCTGACCATGTGTACTCCATCCAGATAACATCCCATAAGCCGAGAAGTCACTTATTGTCCACATCAATGCTGCTCTCAGTATGAAATTTTGTTTCGTTGCAACATCATATGTACTGACACCAGTACTCCACAATAAATTTAATTCATCAATCAATGGTTTCAAATAAACATCAATATTTTTCTTCGGATGTCCTAGAATTAGTAAAGTCAAAAAGATATATGGCTCCTTCATCAACATCCATGGAGGTAAATTGTACGGAGTTAAAAAAACAGGCCAACATGAATATTGACTACCATAAGATCCAAACGGACAGAAACCATCAGTGGAAAGGCCCAGTCGAACATTTCTAGCTTCTAAAGCAAAGGATGGATGCACTCTATCAAAATGTTTCCATGAATCACCATCGGCTGGGTGATTCAAGCTTTTATCGGTTGAAATATTCTCTTTATGCCATGACATCATTGTCGCTGTATTCTTAGACATGAATAAACGCTGGAGTCTGGATGTAAGCGGAAAATATCTCAACTGTTTTACAGGAATCAAACCAGACTTCCCGTGTTGTCCTTCTTTATATCTCAGTTGCCCACATGTGGGACAACTATCCAACGACTCATTTTCCCCAGAATATAAAATTCAGTCATTTGAACATTCATGAATCTTCTGACAAGTAAGTCCCAAATTTCAAACCAGCCTCTTACTCTCATAGTAATTTGCAGGTAAAACATTTCCTTCGGGCAACAGTGTTTTAAGCAAAGAAAATATCTGGTCAAAACAGGTGTTTGACATTCCGTTATCTGATTTGATAGCCATAAATTTTTCAACTGCTTCTAATTTGCTCATCTTGCAGCCAGGATATAATGCATCCTCAGCAGACTTCGACAACTCATAAAATTCATACGGTACCAACTCAGGATTTGAAGCTATATCAGCCGGAGTTTCTTTATGTTGAACAGATGAACCTGCAACATCATGTACTAAATCTTGAAACCGGGATGGATCTGGAATCAAGTTGGTATCACCTGCTCTGGAACTGCGTTCACCGTGTTGATACCAAAAAACATAATCTAGTTGAAAACCAAAACGCAAGAGATGTTCTCCCACTTTTTCAAACGTGTCAAACGTTCTCAATGCACATTTTCTGCAAGGGCATTTTATTTTGCCTTCTGAAACAAATTCTGGATTTGATGCCGCAAATGATAAAAAAGTCTCCACACCCTCTACATATACTGGATTTAAACCAGAACCGTTTGGATTTCTACGTTGATTTATCCATATGCGGTCACCTAATAATGATTATTGACGACCTCGTTGTTCCATATTTCTCTATAAAATATAAAAGCATTACTGGTTTTGAATAATTTGTTAGAAAAAACACTCAAGCTAGGATAATTATAGAGTTTAGATCATACGCGACTGACGCAAACTTTTTATTGAGATAGACCTAAAAATTGACCCTTTAAGAATTAAATATGTTGAGAATAAAGCAAAACATGTTACAAATATTGATAATTTTAATATTATATAAATTTTTTATTATTTTCATAGTACTAATATTATTGGTAATTATTACTAATTATTACTAATTATTACTAATTATTGGTAATTATTACTAATTATTACCAGTTATTGGTAATTATTACTAATTAATACTAATTATTGGTAATTATTACTAATTATTGGTAATTATTAGTAATTATTGGTAATTATCGGTAATTATTACTAATTATTGGTAATTATTACTAATTATTGGTAATTATTACTAATTATTGGTAATTATTACTAATTATTGGTAATTATTACTAATTATTGGTAATTATTACTAATTATTACTAATTATTACTAATTATTACTAATTATTGGTAATTATTACTAATTATTACTAATTATTACTAATTATTTGCAATTATTGGTAATTATTACTAATTATTACTAATTAATACTAATTATTGGTAATTACTACTAATTATTGGTAATTATTATTAATTATTACTAATTATTACTAATTATTACTAATTATTACTAATTATTACTAATTATTACTAATTATTACTAATTATTACTATTTACTGGTAATTATTCCTAATTATTGGTAAGTATTACTAATTATTGGTAATTATTACTAATTATTGGTAATTATTATTAATTATTACTAATTATTACAAATTATTATTAATTATTATTATTATTGGTAATTATTACTAATTATTGGTAATTATTACTAATTATTGGTAATTATTACTAATTATTACTAATTATTACTAATTATTACTAATTATTGGTAATTATTACTAATTATTACTAATTATTACTAATTATTAGTAATTATTACTAATTATTACTAATTATTGGTAATTATTGGTAATTATTACTAATTATTGGTAATTATTGGTAATTATTACTAATTATTGGTAATTATTACTAATTATTGTTAATTATTACTAATTATTGGTAATTATTACTAATTATTGGTAATTATTACTAATTATTACTAATTATTACTAATTATTGGTAATTATTGGTAATTATTACTAATTATTACTAATTATTACTAATTATTACTAATTATTGATAATTATTGGTAATTATTACTAATTATTACTAATTATTACTAATTATTGGTAATTATTGGTAATTATTACTAATTATTGGTAATTAATATTAATTATTGGTAATTATTGGTAATTATTACTAATTATTGGTAATTATTACTAATTATTGGTAAGTATTACTAATTATTGTTAAGTATTACTAATTATTGGTAATTATTACTAATTATTGGTAATTATTTCTAATTATTACTAATTATTACTAATTATTGTTAATTATTACTAATTATTGGTAATTATTACTAATTATTGGTAATTATTACTAATTATTACTAATTATTATTAATTATTACTAATTATTGGTAATTATTACTAATTATTGGTAATTATTATTAATTATTACTAATTATTACTAATTATTGGTAATTATTACTAATTATTACTAATTATTACTAATTATTGGTAATTATTACTAATTATTAATAATTATTGGTAATTATTGGTAATTATTACTAATTATGGGTAATTATTGGTAATTATTACTAATTATTACTATTTACCGGTAATTATTCCTAATTATTGGTAAGTATTATTAATTATTGTTAAGTATTACTAATTATTGGTAATTATTACTAATTATTGGTAATTATTATTAATTATTACTAATTATTACTGATTATTATTAATTATTACTAATTATTGGTAATTATTACTAATTATTGGTAATTATTACTAATTATTACTAATTATTACTAATTATTACTAATTATTACTAATTATTACTAATTATTGGTAATTATTACAAATTATTACTAATTATTGGTAATTATTGGTAATTATTACTAATTATTGGTAATTATTGGTAATTATTACTAATTATTGGTAATTATTACTAATTATTGTTAATTATTACTAATTATTGGTAATTATTACTAATTATTGGTAATTATTACTAATTATTACTAATTATTACCAATTATTGGTAATTATTGGTAATTATTGGTAATTATTACTAATTATTACTAATTATTACTAACTATTACTAATTATTGGTAATTATTGGTAATTATTACTAATTATTACTAATTATTGGTAATTATTGGTAATTATTACTAATTATTGGTAATTAATACTAATTATTGGTAATTATTAGTAATTATTACTAATTATTGGTAATTATTACTAATTATTGGTAAGTATTACTAATTATTGTTAAGTATTACTAATTATTGGTAATTATTACTAATTATTGGTAATTATTTCTAATTATTACTAATTATTACTAATTATTGTTAATTATTACTAATTATTGGTAATTATTACTAATTATTGGTAATTATTACTAATTATTACTAATTATTACTAATTATTTCTAATTATTGGTAATTATTACTAATTATTACTAATTATTGGTAATTATTACTAATTATTACTAATTATTGATAATTATTGGTAATTATTACTAATTATTGGTAATTACTACTAATTATTGGTAATTATTACTAATTGTTGGTAATTATTACTAATTATTGGTAATTATTACTAATTATTACTAATTATTACTAATTATGACTAATTATTGGTAATTATTGGTAATTATTACTAATTATTGGTAATTATTGGTAATTATTGGTAATTATTACTAATTATTGGTAATTATTACTAATTATTGGTAATTATTACTAATTATTGGTAATTATTACTAATTATTGGTAATTATTTCTAATTATTACTAATTATTACTATTTACCGGTAATTATTGATAATTATTCTTAATTATTACTAATTATTGGTAATTATTACTAATTATTGGTAATTATTACTAATTATTGTTAATTATTACTAATTATTGGTAATTATTACTAATTATTGGTAATTATTACTAATTATTACTAATTATTACTAATTATTACTAATTATTTGTAATTATTGGTAATTATTACTAATTATTGGTAATTATTACTAATTATTGGTAATTATTACTAATTATTGGTAATTATTACTAATTATTGGTAATTATTACTAATTACCGGTAATTATTTCTAATTATTACTAATTATTACTATTTACCGGTAATTATTACTATTTACCGGTAATTATTACTATTTACCGGTAATTATTACTAATTATTACTAATTATTGGTAATTATTACTAATTATTGGTAATTATTACTAATTATTACTAATTATTACTAATTATTACTAATTATTACTAATTATTACTAATTATTACTAATTATTACTAATTTTTACTAATTTTTACTAATTTTTACTAATTATTACTAATTATTACTAATTATTACTAATTATTACTAATTATTACTAATTAATACTAATTATTACTAATTATTACTAATTATTACTAATTATTGGTAATTATTGGTAATTATTCCTAATTATTACTAATTAGTGGTAATTATTAGTAATTATTACTAATTATTACTAATTATTGATAATTATTAATAATTATTACTAATTATTGGTAATTATTACTAATTATTGGTAAGTATTACTAATTATTGGTAAGTATTACTAATTATTGGTAATTATTACTAATTATTGGTAATTATTACTAATTATTGGTAATTATTACTAATTATTAATAATTATTTCTAATTATTGATAGTTATTGGTAATTGTTCCTAATTATGAGTAATTAAATGAATAATTACCAATAATTAGGAATAATTACCAATAATTAGGAATAATAACATTATTAGTATATTTTATTATTAATATTAAAATAATATAATTTTCTAATTTATATACAATTCTCCTTTCATCTGTGTGTTTTCTATCTCCATATACAAATAATACATGTGAAGACAGCAAACACACAGATGAAAAGAGAATTGTATATATATAAAAAAATTATATTATTTTAATATTAATAATAAAATATATTAATAATTAAATAATGTTATTATTCCTAATTATTGGTATTTATTACTAATTATTAAGTAATAAAACAATGTAAACATAATTAAATTACAACTAATTAAGAATAATTGAAACTAATAAAACATTAAAAATAAATATTAAATTAAAATAAATATAAATACCTTGAAAATTGATCTGAGGTTGATCTCTGATCGTTCTTCAAAACTTCAATATCAACTCTGGAGAAAAAAATTAAACTTGAGAAAAACTGAACTTTTGAAATAAAATTTTGAGAGAAGAAAAAGATGGAATTTGAGAATGATTTGAAAAAAACGGATGGGGGTATTTATAGGTTAGATTATTTGCGACGGGATACCCGTCGCAAATACCTTAGCCATCATTTATTACGGTCAACGGTTAAATAGTTATTTGCGACGGGTCCCGTCGCAAATAACCACCTGCCGACATACTATTTGCGACGGGGGAATATTCCCGTCGCAAATACCTTTTACCGCCGCCGGTTATTTGTGACGGGAATATTCCCCCGTCGCAAATATGTTTCTCGCGATTTGGCGCGCAAAGGGCGCCAGTCCTTTTGCGATGGGGAAAGCTATCCCGTCGCAAAAGGCTACTTATTTGCGACGGGCAAATACCCCTGTCACAAATAAGTTTTTAACAGGGCTATTTGCGACGGGAATAAATCCCGTCGCAAATACCCATTTTTCCCGTAGTGTTGATTCCTATAAATATGTGGCTCACCCTCACCCCAAAATATCGCTACCCTAGCCTTTCACCTTCTAATCTCCCATTTTTTGAATCTTCCTTTACTCTATAAACCAATGAGAAAATTCAATACACAAGGTATTTGAGCATGATAAATTATCTTTCCCTTGGTCCTGATTTACCTCCACTTAAAGTGGAGATTCCCTTTGTGAATCCCCATGACTATCATGAAGTTAGGAGTCCCTTTTGGAAACTCAGTACTTCGCGGAGCATTCATCCTTTGCGAAGCACCCTCCAAACACTTGTAGAATCCACGCCTTAGAAAGATCACCATGCATTGTGAATCACCTTCCTTCACGGATACCCTTTTCAACATACTTTCCAATGAACCTTCCTTAAAAAAGATCATTCTCTTCATCAAGCACTAGAGCTTGAAAAATAAAATATGAGGGAGGCCTTCTGCTTCATGAACCCCTCTCTCATGTGGCCCTCCAGGATCATACATAGTGATTTTATGATTCCTCATGAGTTGTCTCTTTCTGCATTGATCTACCTTATTCTTCTTTATGTAGGTACTCTAAAATCTATTGATTATTTTCATAGCTATGATAACATGGACCCCTCGATTGACCACTCCCCCACCTCGTTCTTATATGACATTAATTGTTCCTTCCCTTCCCCAATTGTGGGTTGGTACAAGTTATGTAAGTCCAAGGGATGAGGAGTGAGTCCTCATCATCTGATCTATAGGACATTAAACTTCCAAGAACCCATGTCATCAACACATGATGTTAAATTGTAATTTGTCGCATGTGTGGGAAGTCTAAGAAGATCAAAGAGGGGATTGGACCGGGAACCTTTTTATTCCCCCCTTCTTCATTCACTCTCTCCCTCCCTTTGGGATTTGTCACCATGCATGCCTAGGGAAGTCTCCACATAAGCCATAAATATCTTCATTGAGCTTCCCACCTGGATTAAATCTCAATTTCCATCTCTCTAGGCCTCTATCTACGTGCAATCTCCACACCATCCCTCATGGCCGCACATTTAACAATGTGATAGTCAGGTATGTTGTTACCTCTTGTTTCTCACACTAAGCATGAATCACGTGGGATTAGAGTAAGCAGTGACCATGACATCCTCTTTGTGCGACTAACCACATGAAAGCCCAAGCACAACTTTGGGCCATTAACCATTCAAAATCTTTATGCCCCTATCCACTGAACTATGTGGGCTTTGATCCATTTCTTTCAAACTGAGTACATAGGAAGCCTCATTGTGATTCAAGCCCCTCATTTCCCACCATCCATATGTTTAGACTATTTCACGTCAGTTCACTCATCATGCATGATTCTAAAACTCTGAAATACGCAAGTTCCGATCCCATTCGGGTACGTAAGAAGCCTATCTAAGGTTCAATCCCAACAAATGATAAACTTCGATGATTCCTTATAGGGATGTACCCTCTTAATGTGAAATATTCCCTTTTTTGGGACACATATCCTTGATCCGCCTCCATGAGGTGTTCTGATTCACATGGTCCACTAACCATACATCAGCCACACACTTCAGCATACTTATGCAACCAAGAGTTCCCCTCTTGTGAAGGGATTCTAACCACACATAAGCCCCTATCGCATCTCCAGATCATTGTTCTTTCTGTACACCCCAATTCTATTCCCCCATCCTGAACTATGTGGACTTTAATCCATGTCTTTCCAACAGAGTATGTAGGAATCCTCCCTAAGATTCAATCCCACCACCCATTTCCCATATTGGTCTTTCCTTCGAGCCTTTGTGTTTTGGGAATATCATGCCCCTACCCGGAGGTTCTACTTCCTTTAGGTCCTTGCCCATGTGCTCTATTTCTCATGATTTTCCTCCCTAGGTGTCTCATCACACCATCCTGAACTAATTGGACTTTGATTCAAAACCACTGGGATACGTAGGAATCCTCCCTGAGGTTCAATCCCAACATTGAAATTTCCACATTAGTTCCATCCTATTCATTTCATTCACTCAATCCAAATCCTCAATCATCTATCTTGATTCATACCCAATTCACCACATCCTGGTGAGATCATTCCACCCACTTGTTGCTTCTAGTAGCATCTGAGAAGCTAACCATGCATAATACCTATACAATCCATATTCATCCAACCCATAGTACCCCTATTGCAATGGGTAGCTAACCACATGTAATCCCCAAATCACCCCTTCAAACTAAATGGGTTTTGATTCCTCTCTTCTAAACAGGGTACATAAGAATCCTCCTTAAGAATAAATCTCAGACAATCGTAAACCTTGGAATTCCACTTTTTTGGGGTGTGCATTCCTGATTCGTCCTTTGTAATGTCTAGATCATCCTTAATGATGTAAAACCTTCCCTTTTTGGGACATGCCATCATGGGTCCATTCTTATTGGAAATTCTGACCCAACCATCTGGTAAACCTTCCAAGTGCTCCCTCCTAAGGACATGCATATTTGATCCACTCTCATCAATGTTTTGAACTATTTTATCTATCTCTTCCAGAAATTAAACTCATATCATACCCCATGTTGAATATGGGAATCCGAGTAAAACCTCTAAAAAATTCCTATGTAATTAGATATCCTGTAATCGACATGGGATTCCTTGGTCTTCCACACCCTCAAGAATCCCTATAATAAGATAGAATTCAGGTGTACCATTGTACCATCATATAGACATGCCAGTGATGCCTAACGCAACTACCATCATGACTGAAGTTTGTTGTCCTAACATGACCCCTTTGGAATGTCTTGAAAGAAGTAGCATAATTAAGCAATATCCAAATATATATGGAATCAGTGAGAGTTTCACGAACAACATCTTAGTCTCTAAGGGAGACCCGAACAAGGTGACGAATTCCAAGGAGGAATCCACGGAAGGGGGAACTGACATCCCATCATCCTATTTTGATCAAGGAGAAAACATCGTTAAGTAATAAATGTTTCCCACCTTTGGAAAGTGGTAATGTGGGGTAAAATGCATTTGTCATCGTCGAAACGTGAATGTGGGTGGATCACCCCAGTAGAAAGCATTGAAAATAAAAAATTGTGAACCTGATGTGAATATTTTATCCTACAACCATGGGTATTAGTATCATTTGAGACATCAGCATATAAGAGTTTCATTGAATCCATCTATATGGTGTTAGGTCCCAAAAATCAAATAGTGGGCCTAGTGTGGAACTCACCAGAATTTGGGGTATCTAATCATTGGGAATTCCAGTCTGTGACATCATCAGTATGGATCTCTCTATCCATTCATGGAAGAACAAATAGTGTTGGGACACCAGGCACTGCTTTCCTACTATCCATACTGATACTTGAATCTTCAGGCTCTGTAGGGACCAACATATAGGAAACCAGTCACGTCCCGCCCGCAGATGTAGGGTTAGGGGAATGATAATGTGGCAATCCCACACGACACATCTACTACTATGTCATTCACAACCATGGCTATCAGGAACCCATGCCTCATATCACCCTTAGAATTTATCTATAAAAGGGTGATTGACACTATTATATGATGGTAATAATAGGAGGGGTTCATCCCAATGAAGGATATGACCCATTGGTATTTGGAGGCTTTTGTACCTCGTCATCACTACTTCCCCGAATGGCCACACAGGGAGCCACTTCTCCCCACTCTAACATTCATCCATTTTAGGAGCCTCTCTCCAAAACTCTCCCATGATTCACTCCCCTACACCAATGAGGTGAGGGACATCTGATCTAACCTATATATGACCATCGTCTGGAAGCTTCTAAGGAAGTCTCCCACCAAGCCATGTCAACACAGCCATCTAGTCCCGCAAGCCAAGGAATAGGTGGTCTATACCCCTACTCTGCCAGCCCCAGTCTGGCTAACCTAGTGTCAACATCAAGCACATGCTTATGAAGACACCCACCATGGGGAATCATCTTCTATAGCTTTAGTGGTCTATGCTACCACCGATTCATATTATCTGTTCCCCGCTATTATAAAGTAGGGGCACCTCCATGTCCAATTGATACTGAGACCCCATCCACCACATGGGAGGGTTAAGCTAACTCTTCCATTCAATGGAAAGAGTATCCAATGTCGTGGGACAACCCATGATGATGACATTCAGTATGTAGGTTGTAACACCCTGAGTTTTTATAGACCTCTTTTTGAATAAATTAAATACTCATTTGTGTATTGCAATGAATTAAGTCAAACATTCCTTTCATACGGCACCAAATCAGTGTATGTTACATGCAACAACAACTTGGAATACATTACACGCAACACTGACTTGGTGTAAATTACACGCAACACTGACTTGGTGTATAATACATGTAACACCAACTTAGCATACATCACACGCAACACATTGTTTCTAAGAAACATCGTTTTTAATGATATAATTATTTAAATGAGATGATTATAACCTAGACATTAAACATTGTAATATGAATAATAATAACTAATTTTCAAATATTTTTTATAATTTTTTAATATAAATAAAACATATTGATAATGAAAGATATGATTTTTGGTAAAGTCCTTTTATGTTTAAAAATATTGTTTTCTTGAATGAACTGCTTTGAATAATAAAATTAATTTTATACACATTTAGAAATTTAATTTTATAAAATAAATGTTATTGTTTAATTCATAACATCTAAATTATACTAGGGTGAATTTTTGGGATTTTTCTGAGAAACTTTATTTTTTGATGAATAGTGAAAAATAGAGTTTTTGAGTTAAAAACTGCCTTTTTGTTTAATTAATTATTAATGTTAAATGATATTTTAAATTTTTTTGAAGGTAAAATTAGATAAATAATACATATATTAATAAAATTTAATTCATTATAATAAATTTTACTTTTAAATTGAATATAAAATCATTACAAGCTTTTGAACATTTTTCTACTTTAAAAACTTGTTGCTTTGTCCCGTCTGCGGCATTAGCAATAATCTTAATTTTTCCACTTCTGTGATTTGAATTTAGAAAAAATAAAATAATCCATTTTATGAAGTATAATATTTATATTCTAATAAAACCATGTTAATTTTTGAACAAAATGATTAGTAAAAGTGATTAAAATTAATCACAGCGATTAAGGCCAAATTAAGCTTAATTAGGGACTAAACCTTAAAATGAAGGGCCCAAATGACCTATACACTTTTCCAACACCCATTTTATGTCTATTTTTAGTCTATAAACCTTAAATTATTTATTTTTTTTGTTTGGTATGACTTTTTTTAGGTAATAACATGTGTACACCTGACTTATTTATAAAAATTCCAACTTAGTCCTTCTCCTTCCCTATAAAAATACACCACCTCTCCCACTTCCTCACACCTCTCAAAACTCTTAAGTTCAGAAAATATCTAAACAATACACTTTCCAACATCTATATATTTCTCCTATAATTATTACCTTGGAAAGAAGGAAATCCAAGGAATCCTTTTGGTACAGACCAAAAGGAGTTACCTGATCAAGAGGTAATGTCTTCTCTTAGGTTCTTTGTTTTAATTTATTTCTCCACCACCTCCACTTTATTATTTTACATTATTGTATAAAAAAATAGTATCATAAATATACTATTATTATGTTATTATAAGTATTCAACCTATACTTTCACACACCACCATCTAATGGATAATGAACATATTATTTCTGTGTATGGTGAACTACTGCCTCACAAAACGATGGTTGTTCATTTTTCCTTCTCCACCTATCATGGTGGCCATTATGATGAAAAATATATTTATATTAGTTATAAATTATATTTATTATTTCAATAATATTATTTATTCCTTTTTAAAAAAGATACCTTTTTACTTTCCATTTTCAGTAATACGATAATCTCACTTGAGGAAGTGTGTACTACCACCCCATCAAAGTAATGAGATTCGTTCACACACCACATGGAATGTATTAAGGATGGGTTTAGTGAAATTATATGATATATATGATATAATAATTCTACTATAATAATGATATATATATATATACATATTTCATTTACATAATTTCTTTCAATACAACAATAAAAACAAAAACAGCATTCATACGCACATACGACTTACTGTCTCCATGAATGATGTATTCCATTTCATACTTATATATTATATAGATAATTATAATATAAATATACTAAATATTAATGATATTAATATCATTTTTTACATTCTTTAATCCTGATATAGGTATAAGGACCGACGATATAACAAATTAAGATGCGTGCGAAGAACAAAGTGAATATTACCCAAAATGAAACCTTAACATAGGATCATTAACAAGCAGGTAATATAAGGTCATAATAAAACATATATGGTATTATATATAATTATATGTTTCTTGAAAATATTTATAATAAATTTATATTTATTATACAGGTGGTCTGAGTGAGAATGACGAGAGTCGATACATAAGGTAAGGGTATTTCATCTCACTTTTTATTCCTATGAGATACATGCTATGTTCGCCACTCTTTCCATTTTTCTGGTGTATATACTACCCATGATTGTATTTTATTTATCTTATACCCAAATTTATGGCTATAAAAATATCCATTTTATGAAATTTAATTCATGGGGTTTATGTTTCAAAAGTTACCAAATCGGTAAAATGTTTTGTCTCAATTTGCCTTCTTTGAGACTCATGTTTTGTTATACACCTACAATCTTTTTCGAGGTGTATATCCTTCCATTTTACATGTTATATCATGAATTTACTTTTTTTTAATGATATTTTAAGCCTCATTTAATTTCATTTTCTTACATGGAGAGTATTATCCCAAGTTACCAAGTTATAAGAGTTTATTGAGACAATCACGTTGGTTTTTGAGATTGTTTGCATTTATGCTTCCTTTGATGAAATATTTTGATCCATATCTCAAAAATATTCATGAATTTTATTATCCTTTATTTATTAAGGATATACTAATGTATTAGTACCATTTTTTCACTCTTTTTTACTTAATATAATGTTTTTAAGTAAAATATGACAATCTCTCACTCCGGTCGGAAATCTATTATATTCAAAACCATGTTTTCGAAAATGTTTTCAAAAATGTTTTAAAAATATCCTTGATGTCGTTTTCATGGGAAAAGGATTTTAAAAAATGTTTTATTATTTTCAAATATTCCTTTATAATTTTTCAAATATATATTCAAGTAAAAAGGTTTTCAAAAAGGTTTTATGTTTTAAAAATCATTTTCAATAACGAAAAGAGATTTCCATCAATAAATGTTTTTAAAAGATATTTAAAAATTATTTCCCATATAAGATAACATCAATTGGTGTTACTTGTGCCTTTATGGGGAATTTATTCAATGTTTCCATTCATATTATTTCTCTGAATGTATTATGTTTTGATGGAATGATATTTATTGAACCTTTTTCACATTCATGGGTTACATGCTTTTGAAACCCACTTCTTTTCATGGGTTAAGTTTATAATTAAATGATTATGAAACCTATCTCTTTTCATAGGTTATGATATGATTTCATGCTTATAATATGAATTTAATTTCATGGGTTATGATATGATTATTTATGAACTTGTGGCATATGTATGTATGATTTCATTATGAGATGTGTGGGACCTATATCTCCCTCCATTGCATTTGGTAAAGATTAATATCTCATGAGATAAACTAATATGATATTGGGAATGAATCTTGACTACTAAGATGTCCATGGGAGTGAACCATGACTACCGATATGGTATGAGGAGTGAACTCATTCTACTAATATGTCCATGGGAGTTAACCATGACTACCAATATGGTAGTGGGTGAAAAACTATACTATTAATATGGTCTTTAAAATTATTCCTTGTATACTATGGAAATTATTATATACTTATGTGTCTTCTATAATTCCATGTTTCATTCCTAAGTTATGATTTCAGGGCTTATGTTCTTTATTAACTTATTATTCAGGACTTATAAACTGCCAACCTTTATTCCATGATTCATGTATATGATATTTGATATGAATGGTATGATCTTATCTTTTCATGATCATGTTCTTATACCCTTATTCTCATGATTATGCTTACATATCTCCCTTTTTTACCCTTACTGAGCATTTTATCTCACCACTTTTTATGTTTCCTTCCCCAGTTTATGAAGATATATATGATGTTTGATGTTTCTAACAAGGGTTTTAGTTATGAAGAACCTATTGGGAGATAATGTAGCTCGCTTATGTACCATTTTTTATGTTTCCATGTTTCTAAAGTCACTAGACTAGTATGGTCTTCATGCGTCTATTTGTGTAATGTTTTATGTATTCTATAAAAGTTATGTAATGTTAATGTATGTCAAAACTAGTTTTTTATTGTTAGTATTAGAGGAAATATTTAGTTAACATTTGGAAACTAGGATGAGAAAACCTTAGTGAGAACCCTAAGAACATGTCTAAGGATAAGTATAAGGATGAGTCAATGTTTAGGAAAATGTCCTGGGATTTTGGTAAAGGATTGAGTGAGTGGTTTCCTAGAAATACATCCTCATATCGATACTAAAAGTGGATGTTTCTCTAGAATAGATGTACTTAGGGGTAACAACTTTGAAAATATGTTTCATTCCTGACTTGGGGAAATATGGTACATGGCAATGGGCCTTTCTGCACACCTGGTTTGACACTCCAAGGGGATATGCTTTAGGAATTCAAAAACTCTTCACAAACCATTATGAAGGATCTAAATATAAGTTGGTTATTAATAACTTATTATAAACCTATGGTGTTATAGATTAAAGAAGGTTTCATAAGATTGGAAATCCTATAAGTGATTTTTCATGATTATGTGGTTCCTCACTATGATAAATATTTCTTAATTTTTGCTTTTGGATTTAGTCAATGGATGGAACCTGAAGGAACTGAACTAATGGTGATTATGACAAAAAATCAATGATTTTCTTCCTGAGCAACCAAATTCTATGGGAGCTGAAATGAAAAATATTTTTTCTTTGCTTACATAGCTTTCTCAAGCTATGAATCATTGTGGACTCCCAAATGAGCAAAGGTGAGAACAACATTCTATTGAGTCTTTCATGAGGCATCATCTACCTTATTTTATATGGTCTTATGATCCACATGTTGCTAAACTATGGATCAGTACTACTGAAAATATATTCTCTATTCTTCAATGTTCATAGCATGAGAAATTCATTATGGTTGTCTATCGATTAAAAGGCAAAGCAGACCAGTGGTGGACTCTAATCAAGAATATGATGTAGTAAGATGAGATTAAGTCCATGTAATGGGAAAATTTTAAGAACTTATTTTTCAATAAATAATTTCTTCATATTCTTAAAATCAAGATAGAGAAAGAGTTCCTTGAGTTTAAGTAAATAGATTATGAATATATTGCTACCTATGAGGCTAATTTCACAAGACTAGTGAGGTACACTTTAGGAATTATCATCCATCCCAAAACTAAAGTTTATAGGTTATTCAATGGCTTAAAGTCAAGTCTTGTAAGGTAATTGACCATAAGAGACTTTAGTACCTATGAAGAGATTGTGCATTTTGAAATCAAGGTTGAAATGGAGGTTTGAGTCACATATAAATCTCATGGTTTTGACAAGAAGAGGAATATGGAGTTTAAAGGAAAATCTAAAAACCATGGAGAAAATAAGATGACATTTCCTTTATGAACTAAGTGTGGAAATAAGCATGGAGTAAATTGCCTTAAGGGGTCTAATAAATGTTTTAAGTATGGAAAGGAAGGTCACCAGAAAATTGATTACCAGAGTGATGGAAAGAACTTAAATAACTTTTCAAAAGGGGAAAAGCATCATAGAATTCACCTCCCATGATTCAATGCTACAAGTGTAAGGAGAATGATAATTATGATAACCATTGGCCAAAACCAAGTTCTGATGATGATGATCAGTGTCAAAAACCTCTTAAGACAAGGGACAAGGGGAAATCTCATGAAATCTATATTTCTGATGAGGGTTGTAATAATGATGTGATGAAAGGTATTCTTACCATCCACTCTAAAACTGATAATTTCATATTTTATTCTATATCTACCCACTCTATCATATCTAAATAATTTTCTAAGGGTGTTAAGATTCCCCCAAATCAATTAGATGTGGAATTATCAGTGAAAACCCCTAATGGTATGATGATTGAATCTCATGTCTATGATTCATCCTTGGTTGAAGTTTGTGGGAATGTGCTTCCTGAAAATCTTATCATTCTTCCTTTGGTTGAATTTGATATCATCTTAGTCATGGATTAAATTTCTCTACATAAAACCCACATCAATTTTCAAGGAAGGGAAGTTATGTTTGATATTTCAAACCCTCTTATGATAATCCATCCATGTGATGATAATTATTAACTTCTTGTGGAGATTAAATCCATTGTATGGGTCTCAATTCCCATTAAAAATGTTATTTATCTCAAATGGTTCAGGAGATAATTGGAATCAAAGATATTTCTATTATTCGGGACTTTGTGGATATCTTTCTGAAAGAGTTTCCTAGTCTTCCACCAAAAAGTGAAGTTGAGCTATCAATATAACTCATACCTAGTTCCACACCAATTTCAAAGACTCCTCATAGAATGGATCTGATTGAGTTGCAGGAATTGAAGAAGCAACTCCAAGAAAACCTTGATAAGGGATTAATTCAAATAAGTGTGCCACATTGGGGTGCACCGATTCTTTTTATGAAAAATAAATATGGATCAATGCGACTCTGCATTGATTATTGGGAGTCGAATAAGATCATAATCAAGATCAAGTATCCTCTTCCCCGTATTGATGACTTGTTTGATCAACATCATAGAGCTTAATACTTTCCCAAGATTAACCTTTTTTCTGTATATCATCAATTGAGGTTCAAGAAAGAGTATATAGACATTATGAATATATAGTGATGCCTTTTGGTCTTACTAATTACCCTTATATCTTCATGGATTTAATGAATAGATTCTTTAGAGATTACCTCAATCAAAGATAATGGAAGAGCATGAAGATCAATTGAGAACTGTACTAAAGACCCAAAGGAAGGAGAATCTATATAAATAATTTACAAAGTGTGAATTTTGTCTGCAAAAGGTTTCATTTTTGGGTCATATAATCTCAATAGATGGTATAGTAGTGGATCCATCAAAGACCGAGACTATTGAATGTTGGCCTAGACTAACCACGGTGACTAAGATCCATAGATTTCTTGGTTTTTCTAGATATTATCAATGGTTTGTGGGGAATTTATTTTGAATATCTAGTCATATGACCTAGTTAACTCTGAATGGTGTTAAGTTTCTCTAGATAAATGAATGTGAGGAAAATTTCAAGGAACTGAAGAAAAGGTTGTTCAGTTCATCTGTGCTTACATTACCCTGTAGTGGAGAAGGGTTTGTAATCTATAGCGATGTATCAAAAAAGGGATTGGGATGTCTTCTTATGATAAATAACATAGTTATCATTTGTGTCTCATGGTAGTTGAAGATTCATGAGAAAAGTTACCCAACTCATGATTTAGAGTTAGCAATAGTAATTTTTTCATTAAAGATATGGAGGCATTTTCTTTATAGAAAAAAGTGTGATATATATACTGATCATAAAAGTCTAAAATATATATTCACACATAAGGAGTTGAACATGCGCCAGAGA
This sequence comes from Viscum album, assembly GCA_963277665.1. Taxonomy (NCBI): domain Eukaryota; kingdom Viridiplantae; phylum Streptophyta; class Magnoliopsida; order Santalales; family Viscaceae; genus Viscum; species Viscum album. Next base: position 1,684,298,022 of record OY728141.1, on the reverse strand, counting down.
AGATGGTTATAGTTGATAAAGGGTTGTTCCCAATCAATACATTACCACCCTAGTAAATTGAATAAGGTGGATAATGATTTGAGTTAGAAGCATCATCCTAGCTTATCCATGATTAGGATCACAAAAGATCCAATATTTCTAGATTTTCGAATGATGGATCTATAAATATTGAATAAAGGGTAAAAACTTATCTTTATCAAATGAATGTTCAACCCTCTATCCAATTAAATATTAAGGATTCATATAAGGAAGATGAAGAGCTGCAAATGAAAGTCAGAAATGTTCCTGAGTTTAACCTTGATCAAGATTGAATGACAAGGTTTAGGAAACATGTATGTGTTCCTTCTATACCAGATTTGAAGAAGGATCTGTTATAGGAAGTTTATAGTTTTTCATTTTCTATTCATCTCATAAGTATGAAGATGTACAGTGACTTGAAATAATACTTCTGGTGGGTTGAAATGAAGAGATATATCACAGATTTTGTATCTTAGTGCTTGGTATTCCAATAAGTTAAGGCTGAAATAAAAAAGTCAAAGGGGGTGATGCATCCATTACCCATACCAGAATTGAAATGGGAGAACACCACTATGGATTTTTTCATTGGACTACCCAAAACCACTAAATATTTTAATGTTATATGGGTGGTATTTGATCACCATACTGAGTCAGCACACTTGATCGCTATTAGAGAAGACTTCTCTCTAGATCATCTTGTCAGGATATACATTAAGGAAGTGGTAAGGTTTCATGGAGTACCACATTCTACTGTATTAGATTGGGATTTTAGGTTTACCTCGAATTTCTGGAGAAGTATTCAGTAATCACTTGATAAAAAATTGAGTTGCATCACTGCTTATCATCCTCAAACATATGGTCAGTCTAAAAGGAAAATTCAAACCCTGGAGGATATGTTGAGATCTTGTTCTCTGTATTTCAAGGGTGTTTGGGATCAATACCTTCCTCTGGTTGATATTTCATACAATAATAGATTTAACTCAAGAATTAAGATGAAACCATATGAATCCCTATAGAGGAATAACTATAGATCTCTAGTGTGTTGGGATGATGTTGGAGAAATAAATCTATTAGGACCTGATATTACCAAAGAAATGGTCGAGAAGGTTAGAACCATTCAGCAGCATATCAAGGAAGCTCAAAGTCAAAAAAAATTATATGGATAACTGTCAGTGTGATCTAGAATTTAATGTTGGTGAAAAGGTGATTCTATGAATCTCACCCTGTAATAAAGTTATGATATTTGGGAATAAAGGGAAACAAAGCCATAGGTATATCGGTCCTTTTGATATTCTTGATCGTATCGGGATGGTATCCTATCTCTTGTCACTTCCTCCAAATCTATCTCACGTCCATGATGTGTTCCATGTATCTCTCTTGAGGAAGTACTTACCAAACCCTTAACATGTATTGAACTTAGAGTTCATTTCACTGGAGCAGGATCTATCTTACTGGGAACAACCAGTTGAAATTATGGACAGATCAGAGAAATTTCTACAACACAAGACCACTCACCTGCTCAAAATTTTGTGGAGAAATAACTAGTTAGAGGAAGTTATGTGGGAACTTAAGGATATGATGAAGCAGAAGTATCCTCATTTTTTTACCCTTGTGATGAATTTCAAGGGATAAATTCATTTTAAGGGGGTAGAATGTAACACCCTGAGTTTTTATGGACATTTTTTCGATTAAATTAAATATTAATTTGGGTCTTGAAATGAATTAAGTCAAACATTCCTTTCACACGGAACCAAATAAACGTATGTTACATGAAACACATACTTTTCATAAGTTACATGAAACACCTACTTGGCGTAAGTTACATGAAACACTGACTTTTCATATGATACACACAACACCGACTTAGCATAGATCATACACAACACAGAGTTTCTATGAAATGTCATTTTTAATGATATAATTATTAAAATGAGATAATTATAACCTATATATTAAACTTAGTAATATATATATTAATAACTACTTTTAAAATATTTTTTATAATTGTTTAATATAAACAAAATATATTGATAATGAAAGATATGATTTTTGGTAAAGTCCATTTATGGTTAAAAATATTGTTTTCTCGAATAAACTACTTTTAATAATTAAATTTATTTTAGACATATTTAGAAATTTAATTTGATAAAATAAAATTTATTTTTAAATTCATAATTTCAAAATTATCCTAGGGTGAATTTTTGTGATTTTTTTGTGAAACATCATTTTTTGATGAATAGTGAAACATACTGCTTTTTAGTTAAAAACTGCCTTTTAATTTAATTAATTATTAATGTTAAATGATATTATAAATTTTTTTAAGGTAAAATTAGATAAATATTACATATATTAATACAATTTAATTCACTATAATCGATTTCACTTTGAAATTGAATATAAAATCTTAACAAAATTTTGAATATTTTTCTACTTTAAAAATATGTTATTTCATCCCATCTGTGGGATTAGAATTAATCTTAATTTTTACACTTATATGATTTTAATTTCAAAAATCTATCATACACCATTTTATTCAGTATAATATTTATATTTTAATAATACCAAGTTAATTTTTTACCAAAATGATTAGTAAAAGTGACTAAAATTAATCATAGTGATTAAGGCCAAATTGGGCTTAATTATGGACTAAACCTCAAAATTAAGGGTCCAAATGACCTATACACTTGTCAAAAACCCATTTTATGTCAATTTTTACGCCATAAACCTTCCATTATTGATTTTTTTTGTTTTTTATGACTTTTTTTAGGTAAGAGCATGTGTACACCTAACTTATTTCTAGAAATTCCAAGTGAGTCTGTTTCCTTTCCTATAAACATCCACCACCTATTCCACTTCCTCACACCTAAAAAACCTCTTAACTTCAGCCAATACATTCCCAATAAACTTAACAACATCCATATATTCCTTCTATAAGACTTACCTTGGGAAGAAATCAATCCAAGTAATCATTTTGGCACAAACCAAAAGGAGTTACCTGATCAAGAGGTAACGTCTTCTCTCAAGTCCTTTCTTTTATTTTCTTTCCCCACCCCATCCATGTTATTTTTTTCATGATTGTATAAAAAACCCATTATATTAAATATAATAGGATTTTTTTTATGCTATTTATTCAACCTAAACTTACACACGCCTCCATATAATGGATAACAAACATATTGTTTCTGTGTACGACAAACTACTGCCTCACAAAACGATGATTGTTCATTTTTCCTTTAACACCTATCATGGTGGCCATTATGATAGAAAATATATCTATATAATTTATATGTGATATTTATTATTTCATTAATCTTCTTTATTCCTTTTTAAATCACATACCTTTTTACTTTCCATTTTGTGTAATACGATAATCTCATTTGTGGAAGTGTGGACTATCACCCCCTCAAAGCGATGTGATTCGTTCACACACCACATGGAATGTATTAAGGATGGTTTTAGTGAAAATATATGATATATATGATATAATAATTCTACTTTAATAATTATATAAATATATATATATATATATTATTTTTATACTTTCTTTCAATACGACAATAAAAACAGAAACAGCGTTCTTGCGTGTGTACGACTTATCATCTCCTTGAATGGTATATTCCATTTCATACTTATATATTATATATATTATTATAATATAAATATAAAAAATATAAATTATATTTATATTATGGTTTATATTATATAATCATGATATAAGTATAAGGACCAACAATATAACAAATTAAGACACATGCAAAGAACAAAGCGAATATTTCCCGAAAAGAAACCTTAACATAGGATCGTTAAAAATAGGGTAATATAAGGTCATAATAAAAATATATATGGTATTATATATAATTATATGGTTCTATAAAATATTTATAATTGGTTATAGTGTTTATGGTGAGATTCAAGACACAAGTTAAGGTTATTTAATCTTACTTTTTATTCCCCTGAGATACATGCTATGTTCACCCCTCTTTACTTTTGTGTGGTGTATGTACTGCCCATTATTGTATTATATGTATATTATACCTAAATTTATGGTTATAAACATATCAATTTTATGAACTTTCATTCATGGGGTTGAATTTTTAAAATGTTACCAAATCGGTAAAAAAAATTGTCTCAATTTTCTTTCTTTGAGACTCATGTTTTGTTATGCATCTAAACTCTGTTTTGAGGTGTATATACTTCCATTTTACATGTTATATCATGAATATAATTTTTTCATTATATTTTAATATTCATTTAATTTCCTTTTCTTACATGGAGAGTATGATCCCAAGTTACCAAGTTATAAGAGTTTATTGAGATAATCTCATTGTTTTTCAAGATTGTTTACGTTTATACTTCCTTTTATGAAATATTTGGATCCATATCTCAAGAATAATAATGAGTTTCTTTATCCTATATTTATTCAGGATTAATCATGTATTAGTTCCATTTTTTCACTCTTTGGTACTAAATATAATGTTTTTAAGTAAAATTTGATTGTCTCTCTCTTCAGTCGGAAATCTATTCTATTCAAAAACTATGTTTTCGAAAATGTTTTCAAAATATCCTTGATGGTAATTTTCAATGTAAAAGGATTTTAAAAATTTTATTATTATTTTAAAATCTTACTTTATAATTTTTCAAATCTATTTTAAAATAAAAATTTTTTTAAAAATGTTTTATGTTTTAAAAATTGTTTTCAATGTAGAAATGATATTTTCCTCAAGAAATATTTTTAAGAGATATTTCAAAAAAAATTCCCATATAAGGTAACATCCATTGGTGTTACTCATGCCTTTATAGGGAATTTATTCAATTTTTTCATTCATATTATTTTTCTCAATGGATTACTTTTTTATGTCATGATGTTTATGGAACTCGTTTCACATGCACGGGTTATATGCTTTTGAAACCCACTTTTTTCATTGGTTATGTTTTTGATGAAATGATTATGAAACCTGTCTCTTTACATAGTATATGATATGATTACATGTTTATAATACCCATTTCATTTAACGGGTTATGATATGATTATTTATGATCATTAGTCACATGTATGTATGATTTCATTATGAGATGGGTGGGACCAATATCTCGCGCCAAGGCATTAGGTATAGATTTATATCTCATAAGATAGACTAAGATAGTCTTGGGAATGAACATTGACTACTAGTATGGCCATTAGGAGTGAACCATGACTACTAAGATGGTATGAGGAGTGAACTCATGCTACTAATATGGCCATGGGAGTGACCCATAACTACCAAGATGGTATGGGGAGTGAACCCATACAACTAAGATGGTCTTGAAATTGACTCCTTGGATACTATGGAAATTATTATATGCTTATGTGTCTGCTAAAATTCCATGTTTTGTTCTTAAGTTATTCTTTCATGGATTATGTTATTTATTTCCATATTATTCATGTCTTATGAACTGCCAAGATTTATGCCATGATTCATGTATATGATCTTTTATATGTAGGGTATGATCGTCACTTTTCATGATCATATTCTCATATCTTTATGCTCGTGATTATGCTTACATGTCTCCCTTGTTTACCCTTGTAGAGCATTTGAGATCATCCCTTTTTATGTTTCCTTCCCCATGTTATGAAGATATGTATTATTTTTTATGTGTCTAATAAGAGTGTTAGTCAGGAAGAACCTAGTGGGGGATTATTTAGCTCAATATTGACTAGTGTTTATGTTTCCATGTTTCTAAAGGCACTAGACTAGTACAGTCTTCATGAGTATGTTTGTGTAATGTTTTATATATTCATAAAAAATTATGTAATGTTAATATATGTTAGGAATAGGTTTTTATATAGGTCCTCCCCATAATATTTTCATCCAGAGTGGAGGTCCTCCCTGCTCTCACCCCCAGCTTGGATTCTTCCCCATGACACCAGCATTGGCCTAAGTAGAGGTCCTCCCCACTCCTGCATCAACCTGCATAAAGGTTCATCCCATTCTAATGATCCCAGGTATGGATATTTTCCATATACCTACGGTTATCAATATAAAGGCCCTCCTCAATTCATCACTAACTCTAGCAGAGGTCCTCCTTACAGAAGCATCGACCTGAGCAAAGGTCCTCCTCACTCTTTCATCCACCAGCATAGAGGTCCTCCCCATGTCCTCAACAACTCCAGTGGAGGTCCTCCGAAACCCAGAAATCATCCAAGAAAATTCCCTCCCTGATTCATTGACGGAAAACATAGAGGTCCTCCCCATGTCTAATTCAATTATTATAAAGGCCCTCCTTGTGCAATCACTATCATCCAGTATAAAGGTCCTCCTCATGCCACTACCGACTAGCATGGAGGTCCTCCCCATGTTCTTGATAGCTCCAATGGAGTCCCTCCCCACTCCATAAAACCCTATCGCAGAGGTCATCCCTATGCATCAGGAAACAAACACATAGGTCATGAACATGTTCCATTCAACATATTTTAGGGTGATCCTCGCACCCCAGCTCACCAAAGTGGAGGTCCTCCCCACTTCAATGACAACAGATATGAAGGTCCTCCTTATGCCACAACCAACCTAAGTAGAAGTCCTCTCCGCTCCAGCATCAACCCGGATGGTGGTTTCCCTCATGTTAAAGATATAACTTTCCCTGAAGAACCATCCTAAGTATGAGGAAGAATAGTCTCCACCAAGGGAAGAACTCTGAGAAACTCCATATCTTTGTCAATCTAGTTCAGTTTTCAGATTCTGAAGTGGAATGTGTCTCGATGATGGAGCCTTCACCCCAGTCCTCTACATCAAGGTCTCATGAAGGAACCTGGCATGTGAGTTTCAACCTTTTAGAAAGTGAAATGCACCAGATCTATGAATCCCTCTACAAGTACATGTTGGAGGGGGATTATTTGGATCCTTTCTAGGGTATCATCATGCAGTCTCCTCTCTATCATCAATAGGATCATTCTCTACCTCGACATGAGATCACATAGACTTGTTATGGGGAATGGTAGTTGATGGGAACCCACCTAACCCACCACCAAGGACTCTCACCTTCGTATAGAAGGTAGTGGTCAACACTCCATCCTACAGGGATGTGATGAGGTAGTTTGTATCATCTCTGAGAGAGGGCCCAATGAGCAGCAACATGTTATCTCGTGCACCGTTATCTCCATCGGCCAGTCCATTGTCGCAATGGTATACATCGGTGCCATTTTCTATCCCTCAACCTCCCTAAGTTGAGGAATAGGGCAACCAAACACCAGATCCCACTTCTGAATAGAAAATCTTGTGGGACATTCTCATAGTGGACCACTTCCCCAATATTTTCTGGTCGATCATGATTGTAGACTTCAACATCCTAGAGTCCCTCACCTGGGATGAGGTCATGTGTTTCTTTAGGACTCTCTAGGATATACATTTTTGTATCTATCATCATCAGTTGGTTTATTCGAAGATTCATGAGCATTATGACGATGGCATCCATTAGCATCGCATGGTTGACCTGGCCACACTTCCCATCACTCAGCACCCTGTATCGCCTTTTTATCACAATAACATTATAAAATGATGAATTTTGAGCTTTACTATGATCATTATAATTATTATTGATGCATCCCCACATGTTCAGATTCGTGGATGGGGATAGTATGAAAATATCCACTTTAGTCTTATCCTACGCTATCCTGAATTATTGGGTCATATTGAGAATATGTCACTAGGTTTAGTGGCAGTGAACATGGATAACCTCAATCCTTTTAAGGATAAGGACACTGAGATAGGGATCATTGAATATAACCTACCCCTAGGAACATCACAAAATCTATGGGATCCCCCTGGCATTGTCACTCGCTAGAAAAGAAACTTTCTTGGCCTTGATGAACCTGTTGAGTCATTGCCTCTCGGTTAGGACCTCGGAAAGGGAAAAGGACACATTGGGATAACTATGACCTTTGACCCATTTGGATAGATTACAAATATGGAAGATGATCCCGAGAGGTCCATGATGCTTTAATATCTCACAAAATAGAGGAATATCATTGATGTGCTCCTAGATTAGTGCCTTCTAAAATGGAACCCAGATTACGGTGATCCTCGGTATGATCCCATCCAACCTCCTATAGGGTAGTAGGGGAAACCAAAGGTTCTTCTCAGAAAATGGCCTTTTTTTAATCCCAAAAACCTTGCACATCACAATTGGTAAGAGTATGGATTTTATGTAAAACAACCATGGTATGAATCGTCGAATCTGCCCGAGCAGTGTGAGAATCTTTTTTGGGACCCAACACCACAAGTTGTTCCTCAAAAAGCTCCTAAGGTCTCTCTTTAGGTTATTCCCCCTAACTCTCTACATGTTGTTCCTCCATCCATTCTCTGTGTTGTTCCTCCAGTCGCTCCATGATCCATTAATTCATCTTATCATGTTGAAGAACCTGAAGAAACACTGGTGGTCAAGGATCCTCACTAAGATAGGAATCCCCGCCATGTGGATCTGATGGCTACTCTCATCACTCGCCTAGAGACCCTTGAAACATGGTAGGTGGTGATCCCACCTTATGGTAATCCATATCCAACATGGGTATATGATATGTCAGCACCCCTGGATTCTGGGAACCCCACTTTATCCCCTTTAATGGGATAAGTGACCAGCTTCAGCATCTACCCCACTTCATCTCAAGATGTGGACCCATTCTAGGAACTCTAGTGCAGTAGGAATACACTAAACTCTGTTGTTTCATATAGAAATTGGAAGGGACCACGTTTTTCTGGTACATCCAGTTACACATCGGGTCTATAACTGGTTGGGAGGATCTTCGTAGGAAATTTCTTTATCAGTTCAACTCCACCACATAGAAGACCAATATTTCTGACCTCTTCAAGTTCAAAAAATGTCCAGATGATCACATCGCATACTTTTTCCCCAGGTGGATAGGCCTCATGTATTCAATCGATATGTCACTTACTCAGGAATAGTTGTTGACGATGTGCATGGGGAAGATGAAGACTGAACTCTTCTCATCCCTCATCACTTATAACTTCCCAAGTGGATTTTGGGATTTCTCTAACTAGGCTCAGTGCCTAGAGGAAGCCTTGAAGAAGGAGAAATCGGCACATCCATTGCCTCCCATAACTATTTCAAGAAGATACTCCAAGGTAGAGACTGCTTTCATCACACAGGTAGAGGCCCCCAGGCCTCTAGAGTTATTATCGGTAGATCCACATCTACAGACTTACCGAGGGCCACAGCCTCAGGCCCGGACTCAGACATATCATCACCCACCCTGAAATCCATAGGCATTGCTATGTAATGCACCACAACCACCTAGTATAGATAATCAGGTTCCACATCGCTAGGATACATACCCTCATCAAGGCCAGACTACCAGAGTTTCTTTCTCAGACTGAAGAAATTGGACCAACTCATTTGATGAGGCTCAGGTCCCCGATTATTTCTGAAGTGCCCTAAATTAGATAATACTATAGTTTCTAGAATATAGGAGACCCAAAAAGGATAATATCATTGATCGTCCCAACTACCACCCCTATCATTGATTCCTTGTACATGCTCTCATGTAGTGTTATGTGTTCAAGGATTGGCTCCAGGACCAAGGTCTAAAATAATGTAGTCAGGTTGGGTCATGCCTCGGTGTAGGTGGCATGTATCTCTATAGAGCCAGACAATGACAGTGAGGGTGAAGGGCATCAGATCTCTAGTTATAGGTCTTAGAACTATGACAACTAGCTAGCCCACAGGGCAGTCTTTCAAGCTAATGGTATCATCCATTCCAGTTTGAATCAGCTCAAGCCTTCTAAAGTCGTTATGATTTCTAACATTACTGCTTCATCATCTATATATCAGCCTTCTGCTTCTTAAAAGAGAAGGCCCTATCAGTGAAAGGGAAAGAAAATCCCCCCACCAGTTCTGAAGTCGTCTCACACTCTCTGTGACTTTATGCCTCTATAGATGGGAGTCACCCCCAAGATCCACCCAGTATTGGATAATTACTCAAGTGATGATTAGGAGTATTCCTTAGTGAATATCATTGAACTGGTAGTCCCTTACATGATTCCTAGTGATGGGGAGAGTCAATTTTGTCCTCCTGATGTCCCTAGTTAGTTCCATCGTCAATGTAGTCATGACTATGTGAACCATCGGAATTCTTGGGACAGTGTTTCTAGCCAGTTGGTGCATGCCACTGAGACCAAATAGTAGGATCTATGTAGATCTCAACATGCACATCCATATCATCCTGAATCATCAATCATATAGCCACCATCGTTCATGTTACTCAATCAGGAAGAGATTTCGTGACTATATAGTGATCAGCCACATCCAGTAATGTCCAGACCTCAGTCATCCGACAATCAGCTGGTAGTCATTTTGCATTATTCAGCTAGTGAGTAGAAAGATATTCCTAGGACCATCCAAAATTCATCGGCTCAACCAGCAACTCTTTTCATACCATCTTCCATAAAGAAACTCACTTCCAATAGAAATTTGCTCCTAGCATAGAAGTATGATGTGCTTAATCACCTTTATAAAATTCTTACAAAGCTCTCAATCCTTTAATATCTCCATCTATCCAAAGATATACGTGAAGCTCTTGCATAGGCTCTAATAATCCCCCTATAGTTCAAAATAGATGTAGCGGCCGCAGATACCTTCCATGCTAAGAAACTTGAGCGAGTAGAATGAAAAAACATCATCTCGTTCTTAGAAGAAGATGAAGTTTCTATCATACAGGAACACATTCATCCATTGTACATCACAGGCTAGTTCAATGGCATAGAAATATGTTTTTGTCTTGTCGACATAGGTTCTATGATTAATATTATCTCAACCTAGACGCTCTGCAAGCCGGGGTTGTCTGAAGCAGATCTGAGTCCCTATGACCTAATGATTCAAGGTTATGACTGGACTGAGCAGAGGTCATGTAGAAAGATCCACCTTAAGACCTAGTTTGGTGGAATAATTTCCAGTATCGAGTTCATGGTCATCTCATAATACATTTCATGCAACACACTGATGGCTAGGCTCTGGCTCCACCTGCACACAGCAGTTCCCTACTCATATCACCAATGCCTCAAGTAATCCCTTAATGGTCGAGTGGGAATACTATAGGGTGATGCATCTCCCTTTGACTCTTGTTAAGCCTGCTATTTAGATTTGGAATACTACAAGATCATGGAAAATCGAGTTCAAACCAATGAGATTGATCACACTACTCCTTCGGACGACCTTTAGGAAGACTTGGATGATGTTTCCATCCTCTCGGTCTATTAGTCGGAGTCCACAAACCCGAACTTGGGACACTACTTTGTTGTTTCCAAGAAAAGGGGGAAGTGAATTCCTAGGTACAAGGAACACTAGAAGATCACATCGTACTCCTACATGAATCAGGCTCAAGTGAGTCTAGATCCCCTTACCCCTATAAGGTATCAGAACATTTGCCTCATGGAAACAGTTTTATATCATACTTTCATGTTCTGCTGAGCTGAGTTAAGTCCTCAAAGACTGACACACCACCACTATTTTTATATTATCATGTGTGGGCCCTTGGTAAAAGGCTTTATGTAAAGGTTCGAAATCTTTCATCTCCATGCTATCAGCAGTGCAGGTGTCTCCTGATGAAGATTCCACCACCACTCAGGTTGGCACTACTATTCCACTATGATCAGCTAACTCAGAAGAATTGCCTCCTGTTGATCCTCTTTCCTAGTAAGACGAGGAGGATCTCAAAGAAACTCCTACTACATTTGAATAAGGCATCTCCACCTCTATCTATGAGTTGGTATAGGTGAATCTCAGTACCAAGGCAGGCCTGAGTCCAACAATAACCAGTGTAGACATGTCTACTGAAAAACAACAATAGTATATGGATTTTATGAAGTAGTATTTTGATGTATTTTCTTAGATCTTTGATAAGATATCAGGACTAAATCCTAGGGTCATCGTCCACCACCTTGGTCTCCTGATAAGCCATCTTATTTTCAAGAAATATACTAGAAAGATTAACCCCTCTCACGGTTCCATGGTTGAGGCTGAAGTTGATAATCTCTCAAAGAAAACCTTGTCAAGGAAGTCCAGTACCCCATATGGTTAGCCAACATCATTCTTGTTGGGAAGAAGAACAGACATATTAGAGTCTACATTGACTTTTGAGATCTCAATCATCACTATCTGAAGGATAGTTTTCCCCTTCCCATGACAGAGTTGTTGATTGATTCCACTACTGGATTCCTAGCCCTCTCCTTTATGGATGGATATTCGGGGTATAATCAAATATGAATGACCCCCAAGGATGAATATTCCACCATCTTCAGTGCACCACAAGAAAATGTATGCTATCAGGTACTGCCTTTTTTTGAAGAATAAAGGAGCTACTTATCGGTTTTCTCTACACCGCATATTCAAACCAATACTTGGGATGTTATTGGAATGATACATGGATGATTTGGTGGTCAAATCTTACCAATTTCAAGACCATCTCAGAGATCTTGATAAAGTGTTCAGTTTCCTCTACACCTTCCATCTGAAGATGAACCCCTTAATGTGTACTTTTAGGGTTACCTCTGGGATGTTTCTTGGCTCTATATTTTGATATAGATTCATCAAGATCAATTTGGAGAAGATCAAGGCCATCGGTTAGATGCCTCCTCTGAGAAAAATTCAGGTGATCTAAGGCTATAAAGGCTACTTATCCTATATACACCAATTCATTGCAAACTATTTGGTAAGTGTAAGTTATTTTCTTGAATTTTAAAGGAAGTTTTTGTCTACCAATGGGATGAAGAGTACCATACCGCTTTTGGGGAGATCAAGAAGTATTTTCTATATCCTCCAGTTCTGATGCCACCCATCTCTGGAAAGTTGTTATTTCTTTATGTGACCACCCTATAATGATACCTCAACTCCAAAATCACCCATATGAATTATTAAGGGATATAGAATAGTTTATACTATCTCAGACGCATGCTCTTTGACACATAAACCAGATATTACTCTATCGAGAAGAGCTACCTCACACTAGTTTTCACATTGTAGGAGTCGTGGAATTATTTGCAGCATCACAAGATATAGCTAGTGTCTCGTGTGGATCCTATGAAGTATATTTTGAACCAAACTTTGTTGACCATCCATCAAGCTAGGTGGTTAGTGATACTTCATCAGTTCAACATCAGGTTCGTCCCGTAGAAATATGTCAAGAGTCAGGCGTTGGCAGATTTTCTAGCTGCCCATCCATCCCCTGAAGAGCAGTCTCTAGATCTTGACTTTCCAGACGAATTCATCCTCTCATTGGATCAGTTTGTGCCATGTTCGTAGATGCACTTCGATGGTGCATCTCAGAGCCCAACTTCTATAAGGATCAATGATCCCATAATCAATAGAGTAGGCATGGGCATCATATTCATCATGCCTACTAAGGTGGTCTTTCCATATTGGTTCTTGTTGTTAGAATGCTACACCAACAATGAGGTGGAGTATCAGAAACTGATCACTAGTCTCAAACTAGCCCTTGAGATTGATTCGCCCCACCTATATGTGAAGGGGGACTCTTAATTGGTCATCAAGCATATCAACAGTGACTATGTCATCCGGAATCCAGAACTCGTGCCCTTGTTAGAGCACACCCATCAGCTGATGGACTAGTTTTCTTCTCAAACAGAGGCCAGCCATGTCTCCAGATCATAGAATGGTTAAGTTGATTCCCTGGCTAGTCTAGTCACATCCCTAGAAGATCCTGACCAGGGAAACTTTCTTATCCATGTGCCTCACTAAAGGTTCGTTGATCCCATCACTCCAGACGATGATGATAGCTAGTAGGTAAACCATCTTACCACTTATGCTTCCACAACAGGACCCCCCAGGTCCCACTATCATAGTATAAGAGATCCTTGGTTGGACAAATAATTTGTTCAAGTACCTCCAACATGAAAATATTTCGACAGATAGAGCCGAACATGAGTGAATCCATCGGCATGTAGTGCAGTTCACCCTCCAAAGTGGTACCATCCTTGATAAGATCCTCAAAAAATGTGGGTTCGATGGAGTTCTCCTATATTGTATTCAAGGAGAAGATATTCCCCAAGTTATGCAGTAATTACATGCTGGTTCCTTCAAAGCTCATCGGGCCAGGTCAAAACTCTCCCACCAGATATAAAGGTTACACTACTTTTATCCCACCATGGTTCATGACTGTATCAAGTTCACCAAGAGGTGACATGCATTTCAGATCTATTCCAATTTTTTGTATCATCTTCCAAAGCCTCTCCATAATATCAATTACTCTTGGCCCTTTGTGATATGAGGGATCGATGTTGTGGGACCATATCCACCAGCAACAGCTCGCTAGTGCAGGTTCATTTTGACTGCCACGGATTTCTTCTCCAAATGGGCAGAAGCGATTCCACTGAAGGAATTCAAGGCTTGTTTTATTTTTTATTTCGTGATCTCCAACATCATCCATCAATTTGAAGTCCCTTATGTCATCCTCACTGATAATGGCACCAATTTCTGAACAAATGATCTGGATAAATTATATAATAAGTATAGCATCTGGTCTAACCATACTTCCCACTACCACGCACATGTGAATGGGAAGATCGAGGTGTTTAACAAGACCCTCTCTAACATTTTTCAGAAGGTGTTTGGATATAACAAGAAAATTTGGTTGAATAAGATCCTAAACACTCTCAATGATTATTGAATGAAAAATCGAAATTTCACCCAAGTGACCCCATATTCCCTAGTGTATGTAATAGAAGAATTCCTACCCATCGAGATTTAGTTTACATCACTTTGTATATCTGTCTACGATCAGAATACATGAGACAGGTTAGTAGAAGTCCATATGGTAGAACTGGATTCCCTCAATTAGAACATACTCCGGGCCTTTCACAATCTAGAGAGGAACCAGAACAAGATCACTAGAGTTTTTAAAAATAAATTTCACCTATTTTCCTTTCTTTATAATGACACAGTATTGGCCTAAAGAATGCCAATGATACCCAGTAGGAATCCAGAAAAGTTAAAGCCTATATTGGAGGGACCTTACATTATTTATAAGGTTTACCCAAATGATTCATGCTCTTTTATCACCATGTATGAAGAGCGGATTAATCCTCCCACCAATGCCAATTTCCTCAAGTAGTACTTCGCATGAGTGAGCTCTCATCCTACATAATGATAAACTGAAAATTGTGAACCCATTCCTTTATAGTCTGAGCTCTATAACCTTAAACTAGGATCTCTTTCATCCTATATGAAGTTAAACTGTGAGGTGTCCTTCATGGAATTAAACTACAAGTGTGTCTTGAATGACATTAAACTATAAGAACCTTTTGTCACATCCCACAAGATGTTAAATTGCACAGGGTTATCTCATCCTTACTACATGACGTTAAAATTCATGGAATTCAAGAACTATATATGGATTTATTCCTTACTTTGTGGGATGAGTAGGAATTCATGGACATGTTTTCTTCAGGTCTAACCCCTAGTTTTCCCAAGTTCTTCTATCTATCTATCCCCTTGGCCTAAGTTCTTTTCAAGGAGCATGTGGTTTGATATGAGAGCTCTTTGGTCTTCATTCATGTTGGGTTTACAGCAGTCACCCCATGTTCCTCCTTTAGAGATCCCCCCTTTTATTTCATTCTTACCACATGATGTTAAAATTCACGACATTTAAAAAACCATGTATGGCTTGATTCCCATCCTTACGGGATACGTAGTAACACCCGAAATTTTTTTCTTCGGGTCCAGCCCAAGTTTCATTGATCCTTTCATACTTCTAACTTTTTATCTCAAATTCCATAGAGATAATGTGGTGTGGTATGATTCCTATTTTGTCTACATTCATTTTAGGTTTATAATATCCACATGTCCCCTCCTTTAGTAATTTTCATATATCTCATCCTTACCGCTTGATATTAAACTACACATAACTTCAATAACTATGTATGACTTGATTCCCATCCTTATAAGATACATAGGAATGCCCAGACATTTTTTCTTCAGTTCTAGCCCCAGGTTCCAAAAATATCATCTCTTTGACCCCCTTATCCTTAGCTCTCTCTTTGGATTTTACATGGTGTGTTTGGGACCTCTTGGATCCTTATTCACATCAGGTTTACAATGGCTACAACGTCCCCACCCCCCTTGGAGAATTAATCCCTTACTTCATCCTTAACACATGATGTTAAACCACGTAGAATTTATAAACTATGTATGTCTTGACTCATGCCTTCATGGGATAAGTAGAAATTCCCAGACATGTTGTCTTTGGGTCTAGCCCCCAAATTTCCCAGGTTACTCAACATTTTCGACCCTTTCATCCTTCCTTTATGGTATAAGTTCTATGAACTTAAAACTATGATATTTCCCATCCCACGTGATGTTAAACTACTATGTCCTACTTTCAATACATTAAACTGCATAGTGTTTATGTTACTTTCTACATTACCTTAAAAGGCAAGTGCTCCTTTGTCCTTCATGATATTAAACTACCCCATAACACGTGACATTAAATTGTTTCTTTGTCCTTAATGCATGTTGTTAAAATATATTGAATCCAATAACTATGTTTGTCTTGATTTTTTCCTTAAAAAGATATGTAGAAACTCCCATAAATCTTTTCCATAATCCCAGCTACAGAACTACCAATTCTCCATTTTTGGCCCCCTTTGTTCTAAGTTCCCCTTTAAGAATGTATGGTGTGGTTGAGACCTCTTTTGTTCTTATTCACATTAGGATATTTACCGCACCATTCATTTCCCCTTTAATATTCAGATGTTCCTATTCTCCTGGTGATAAACCGTGCAACGTCCTCATCCTCACTGTATGACGTTAAACTGAATGGGTATGTCCCATGCACATGACATTAAACTAGGCACCTATGGTCCATACTCTATGACCTTAAACTGAGAGTTTCAGGTCTGGTCAACATGAACTTTAAACTATTCACAATTCCACATAGGAACCTAATCCTTGAGGATGGTTCTGATCCTGCCTATGGATGTTTCACACTAACATGCTTGAATGTGCGATGGTATGCAATTTGGAATGTTGTATTCTATAGGGATATCCCCCCAAATTCACTTCCATGATTCACACATCCCCTTATTTGGGTCTTCATCATCCTTCATAATAGAAGGGTCACCCTAATAGTATGGATTATCAGCCTCATGGCTCACCTACTATCATGGGACAATGTCCAAGAGGATTTTGAATGGAATTCTGAGTCAAGTCCTACGCTTTGAATATGGTCGGTGGTCGACCCTCTTTTTCCTGTTCCCATACCAGGTCAAATGATATGGATGTTATGTTTTGAATATGGTCAACATTTATTCCCCATCATTATACCACCACCCATAATGTCCCAAATATCGAATGATGTGATTCAAATTTTCCTTCCCTTCATGTTCTTGTGGATCTTCAACTCCCCTGGTGTTGTTCCTCCACACATCCACAAATGTTTACATGGTTGAATTTTCCCACCTGGTGCTTCCTTTCCCTTTTTATGAACTCTCATGTGATGAGTAAATCTAGAAATCACTTCTTGTTTCCCACACCAATCATGGGTCACGTGGGATGAGGAGTCTCGGTAGTGTTATACCCGTATATCAAAGTTGTGCAGCCCCATGGATTGAGTTCTACAACCTTAAACTAAGATCTCTTTTGTCCAATTCGTATGATGTTAAACTATACCACCTTGTCCCACATGAATTTAAACTATTTCTTCCTGACTATATGAAATTAAAATGCATGGCCCGGTTCTATCATTCAACCTTAAACTGTGACACCATCGTCCTAGCCACACAACAAAAAACAACACAACATTGTGGTTTTCTCACTTGATAGGGAATCACCCTTGGAACTTGTCAGCCACCATTCCATTTTTCAAGACCTATACATGTCTTGATTCTCTCAGTGACACCTGGTATTTTCATCCTAGGTTGGTTTCTCAAAAAATGTAACAAAAGAAAAAAATATCTAATGTCTCTTCTCTCTGTGCATGGGTCTAACTTGCACGGAAAAATTTCCCTTTAAGAACTATGTATGGCTTGATTCTTGTCCTTATAGGATATGTAGTGATGATTAGATCATAGATCTTTGGTCCATACTTAACATTATTTCCCCTTGATTTGTCCTAAATTTATGATGTTAAACTGTAACCACACACTAAAAAAGTTTAGGATGCCTCATGATAATTATAGGATGTTTCAGCTTCTTCACCACCAGAGAGGATTTCCCCCACCAGTGTTGGTCTCTAACCACACTACCCTTCAAGAAATATGTGTAGGTTGATTCCCATCCTTATGGTATATGTAGCGATGCTCGGACATTTTGTCTTCAGGTCCATTTGTGGTTTCTTAACCCCTTTTCGGCCATATGGCCTCTATTCTTCTTAGGTTTGTATGCAACACATGATCCTTTTTTGGCCTCACTCATGTTGGGTTTTTCTTTCAACATGTTGTATATACCCTTATACTGAGTGTTTTCCTTAGTCTAAGCATCGTGACTTTAAACTATTTGACATGTTCTGTGCAATACGGCCTTAAATTGTTCGTACACCAGGGTCAAAACCCCACTCTTTGCTGATATGATCAGTCCACACTTAGTGTCCTTATCAGTTTGGGTTTTCCATCAGCCTTCAAATATAGATGCCTCCCCCCCCCCTAACCATGATGGTCTCGTGCCTCTTTGGATGACCTCCCATCCTAGGCCAATTCCCTAATGGTTATTTTGCAGCAAGCAGCAAGTATTTTGTTTCGAACATGGTCAAAAATTGATCCCACGTTTTCCCACCCCATGCTTGTCTGGTTAGTTATGGTCCTTGTGTTTTGAACATGGTCAAAAGTCAGCCTTTACTTACTAGTCTCTTTCTCATATGAACCTTGAGGGTCTCGATTTACCCTACATCTTTCTTTCTTGTATCATGGTGGGATTCCATCCTTGGAATCACCTTAGATGTGTGCTCCCACATATTAGGAAGACATCTTGTATAGTTACTTGTTTCCTACATCGAGCATGGCTCACATGGGATTAGGAGTTTTGGTAGGTTGGGTACCAATGTGTTTGAGCCACATGGGGGTCCTCGGTCTGAGATATATGACCTTAAAATAATATCTCCTTCATACATACTGCATGACATTAAACTACACGAGATTCAAGAACTATGTATGGATTTATTCCCATACTTATAGGATACGCAGGAATTTCCAAACATTTTGTCACCAGGTCCATCCTTAGAATGATGAATTTTTTTTTCACTCCCCCCATCATAGTTTGGGTGTTCTCCCGAGAGTGTGCAGTTTGTTGTGGATCTCCATTTTCCTCATTCATGTTGGGTTACTTCATGGAACCGCACTACACATTTCCCCTTTTAGAATCCCCATTAAATGGTCTAAGATCTATGACCATAAACTAAGAACCCTAGAATCCTTACTGCATGTTAGTAAACTACATAATAGTCCTCATCATTACCGCATGATGTTAAACTACATGGTATTTAAGAACTATGTGTGGCTTGATTCCTTCCATTGAAGGACACGTAGTGACGCCCAGACAAGTTGTCTTGGTCCTAGCCATGGGTTCATTGTCCCTTTCAACTATGTTCTCCTTAATATGTGTGCATATATTGTGATCCTACTTTGATCCTCATTCATGTCAGGTTTTTCTTCTTGCATTCTATATATACCCTAAGAATTATCACTTTCTAATATTCTATGCAACACAACATTAAACTATTGGCCAAGGTCTGGGCATTATGACCTTAAACTATGTACAACATCTTGGTCATATGACATTAAAATATTCCATGAATTATCCTTACCATATGATGTTAAACATGTGTTCAGTGTCCTCATATACATGATGTAAAACTACAAGCAATATAAGACCTCAATAGAAAGGTTTCCTTTCTGGATCAGGTATGATATTTGTTCAGACAAATACTCCTTCACCGATGTGATCTCAGTTACGGTGGCATAATTTTAAGAGAATTAGAATCCTTTAAAACATTTTATCACTATACCTCATTCTTTTCATGCTGCTTATTTGGATCTCCATCCTCTTCCATGACTAAAGGGACCCCCTGATGGAATGATATCATGATACATTGTCCCACTTACCATTTTGGTCCAATTCCCCACAAGACTCTGCCACTATGGATTGGCCCCTTTCTATAGAGCATCTTATCTCTGCCACTATTTGGCATGTGGCATCTAGGATTTTTTATCATTACCTGAGATCCATTACATTCTCATTGTAAGTGGGGTGAAGTTCATCAACCCTGGTCTATACTCAATCCTACATAGCTCAAATATCATACACTTTAAGAGATGTTCACCTAAGATGTTTCTCGGCTTCTTCCAATTGGAATCTTAATCATGATATGAGTTCTGATTGGGTGTTTGTGAAGGAGTATTGTTTGTTAATACACATTTCTAAGTACTAGATCTCATGTTCGGACTCCTGAATCTTTTGGTTATTGAAATAATTTTCTCGGTGCTAGGAGACACTTAAGCGATGGTCGCTCTCCCGTAATTTCTGAACAAGGTAATCTTAGATGATCATATGTGGAGCTTGTGCACACCCCCCCCCCCAGCACATAAGTTTCATAGACGAGGGTGAAGTGACCCCTTCTAGATTATCCACTCAAATTCCAAGTTATGGTTGATGAAGTGATCAATCTTCTTCTTTGACCGACGACAAATAACTTGGTTATCCTTCACATCATAATTGGACTCATCCAACTCCTCTAGATAAGTGGGTTCATATTCAGGGAAAGCCTCTAGGAGTTTAGTAGTAGGATATTCCTCTAGAATTCTATAATATGGGATGGGTTCCATGTCGTGTGGTTTATCTTCATCACTAGATCCCACCTCAATAAGATTTTCCCTATCATCTCCAAGTTCCTCCTCATTAGTGGTTCTACTCACAGCTGCGATTGTCAGGATATGGTCAGTTTGGATGCCCGGTTTCATGTTAGTCAACATTAACCTTAGGAAAGGGGCCCTAATACCCCTGAAAATTCTCACCAATATTACACCCACTACTTCAAGGATTGTTCGGATAAAGATAATTTCAGTTGGACTGGTTGGATAAACAACAGTTATGACTCTATAAGGAGTAAGTCTTTTAAATATCAAACGACAGTTTCTTGTTCCCTCGAGTTTCTACTGTTATAATCCCAAGACATGTCCCCCTGTATATGTTTGGGATCTCATAAGATTCCAAAAATTCCACATTGGTTTCCATAGTATTGTTGAACCCTATTCTCATCATTGTTCCAGACATAGGTCCCTGAGCTTTTCCCTCTACATCCATGTTTACCTGGAAAGGGGTATTTTTTATGAGAATCTCCTATACCGAACAAATTTTAGTCAAGAAACCTAGACAAGTATGAAATAAACCATACAAGGTAATGTTTTTGGGCTTACCTAAAGATCTTCTATGAATTATCCCAACTCCAAGGCCGAAACCTCACCTTCCTCTAGAGGGCTACCCCTATGGGCATATTCTCCCCAAGACCCTTCTGATCCCTCAAGTAAAGGGAAGCACTTTTCCAGTTCAGTGGAATATAGTTGTGGTGGAGACGTTAGGTTAATAAGTACTTTCACACGATATGTCATTGAATGTGGGGATCCTTAGAAATTTACCAGGTCCTCTAGCTCATCCACATATCGCTCCCGCTCTATTTGAGATACTAGAAAGTTGGCTCTGACATAACCAATACCCAAAAGTTCTGTTCTAAACTGGTTGATATTATTCCACATTTCTTCAGTGCTAAGGAGTTACTTGTTGATATTCAAGGATTCCCAAGAATTAAGATAGATGGAATCCTCAGGTATATCTATATAATGAAATCGCTTCCTAGGAGATTCAATAGGCTCCCTACAAAACCCTCTAGATGATCCCCCTTCATCCCGGTTCTTTCTAGTTGTAGTCCCTAGGTTTTTTGTCACCTCTCTTCATTCAATTTTGACTAGTGTGGGATTTAGAATTATTGGACCTATAGTTATATCTTTTCAACCATTATGTGCATCATCCCTATCACTAAATCACACTCTTACCACTATCTGACCCCGCCTTCAGGGTTGAGGGTGAACCCCATCACTGGAATGGGTAGTCCGTTGTTTCAGAATCTCCCCCAAGTAGGCTTCCTCACAACTCTTCACATACTCCTCGATTATCTTGTAAGTGGTAGTAGGTTGAAGCGTATTGTTCTATATCTTCCCATGTGAACATAAGTCAAAGTTTCCTCATCACGTATGGGTGATCCTCATGGAGTACCCTTATATAGACTTTCAAGTTTATCCTTTGTAGAAATCAGAACTGCCTCATGAAGCGATGTGAGGTATATGGATTACAGATAGGCTCATAATCTACTCGTGCCACTGGAACTCCACCTTGAAAGGTCGAGATGTACGACCGCTAATCCTTATTTTCCTTGCCATCATCGGTGAACACTCCCATTGGAAGTGGGAAATGATGGAAATTAAATTCATCTTCCCTCCACACTTTGTTCAGCACTACTGAATATTTCATCTAGAATGGGAAACTCCCCACCATGTTTAGAATGGTCGATCGAAAGTATGACCCATGAGGGGAAATGGGATTCAAATATTCATTTTCTATCATGTGTGCTACCACCCAGCAGTACAAGAAGTAGAGTGGTCCACATACACATTGTGGCGTATTCCTCTCACTGATGTTCTAAAGCACCTTATATATATTTTCCAGCACTGGGATCCCAAGGTTGATGTTTATCCCCATCACCAGTACAGCTGCTTTAATAAATGTGCTCGGCCACGCACCCGTGTGTGCATCTATGACTAGCAACATCCATATAAAAATGAGTGTAGAGATAAACCCATCCAACATAACCATTGGTTGATTCTCATTGTTGATGTTATACCCCCCATAACTTCCATTGGAATTCCTCCAGGATCCACCAGTAAGAACCTTCCTTACTGCATTGGGCCCCTCTTGGGTAGGTATGGGGCCTCACACGTAGTTTCCTGGGTGCCTCCTCTCCCTCGGTAGGATTCTCTGGTGGAAATTCAAGAAATGAACGAACCACCACTTGAGTTGGATGTCCCTTACTATCTGTTTATCTTTATCTACCCCAAGCACTAGGTCCAACAATGCCTTTTCTAGTTGTGGCATATTATTGAGATCCTGCCATGTATTCTCAGTGGGGATAAATTCATCATACATTACCCCTAGAATTGGAATCCCAAAAATATGGTGGAGGTCCCAAAGGTTAATGTAGACCTCCCTGTGATGGAAATGGAAATTATTGTTCCTCAATAACTACATACTTAGAAGTTCTGGAATTATGTCTTCTGATTGGTAGGTGTGGAATTGAGAAGACTACACAACCTCATACAAACCTACCCACCTTATCCTTTCTCCAAATTCCATGCAAGAGGAGCATACCTAGTAGGATTAGGCCCATTCCTCTATAAAGTTTCTACCCTAGCGTAAATCCCAATTATCAATCCACCCTTTCTCTAGGTTCCTTAAACCCGCTTTTAGAATAGTGTGATACTACGGTGGAGATGTGTTTGGTTGAAAAACTTTCCCATAAATGTCACTAACATGGTTGTAAAGGCAGGCAGCAGTGATAGGTGTATGGTCATTCCAGGTATGGTCGACGGTAGTTCCAAACAACTATTATTGACACGGTGTTCCCCTGAACCAGTATGTCAGTTCATCCCTACTCTCTTCGGGGATAAGAATGTCGCCCCTCAAACCAAATCCTTACAATTCCAGTCTCTTGTAGTGGTGGTAATACTTTTTCCCTCCCAATAAAATCCCCATAAAAGACTCTTGGATAGAATGAATCTGTACACATTCCTCAAGTAGAGTATTATTCATTATATCCTCTATCTGAGAAGAATCCATGAGGACCTCTAGAATAGATTCTTGACTGGCCATTTGTTCCAAGTATTTGTTGTTTTTTCTTCTCTATTTTCAAAGACCATTTGTGGATCATGTTCATAGAGCTCATGTTCATGGAGCCTCAAAGATATTTTCATGCTTCGTGGAGAAACAAAGGAATATGATGCACTGGTTCTCTAAGTAGCATTCACGAAGCACCAATCCAAAGAACATGGTTCGCAAAAATCATTCATGAGGATTTTAGTGCTTCATGGTTTGATAGATCTAGTGAAGGTTCATGGAGGTCAAATGAAAAGAAAGGGGATCTCATGTTGAAATTATACGTTGTGTCCTCAAGAGCTTCACAACACCCTTAGTTATTGAGAGCTTCGTAGCGATATCACCCTATGCTTCGTGTTCCCTCATCACAAGATAACTTCATGATATACAGGTTTTCGATCATCTGCACTCATAATATGAACCTCTTTTTCCCTCAGATCCCATTCTGAGGGAGGAATTTTTTGGCATCGAAAAATGTTCCCATGATAGATCAAGGATGACCAAAACTGTTTGGACAACATTTAGTCCTTATGAGACAATAATCACTACAAAGTTCCATCGCCAAGCCATTCACTACTGTGAATATCGTGAAGTAGTGATAGACACCTCCATGAGTCCAATGATCTCTATGAATTTTGTGAAGTAGTGATGGATGCCTTCGCGAGTTCGATGAGCTCCGTGAATGCTGTGAAGCAGTGCCGGAATTCTCTGTGAGTTTGATGGATTCACCCTCGTTCTCAAGGCATCATTGCTTTTGCAGCATGCCTTTGAGAATCATGATACCTAGCGCCTATAAATATATGACTCAACCCCATCCTAAAGGATCTCTACTTTGACCTTTTTCCTTCCTAGATACCATTTTTCAAAGCTTCATTTTCTATGTTAATGAGTTAGAAAATTCATTACCCAAGGTATTTGACAATCATAAACTAGATTTCCCTTGGTCCAAATTTACCTCCACTTAAAGTGGGGATTCCCTTCATGAATCCCCATGGACATTGCAAAGGAAGGAGCCCCTTTTGGGAACTCGGGGCTTTGTAGAGCATTAATCCTTTGTGAAGCACCCTCCAAACACATGTAGACTTCACGCCTTGGTTAGATCGCCATGCTTCGCAAAGTACCTCCCATTGCAGATACCCTTTTTTCCATACTTCATGATGAACCTTCATTCATGAATATCCTCCTCTTCATGAAGAACTAGAGCTTCTTGAATCCCATCTGAGGGACGCCTTCTACTTCGCAAATCCCTCTCCTGTGCGGCCCTCCAGGCTCGTATGTAGTGATTTTATGATTCCTCATGTAGTGTCTCATGTTGTGTTTCTCTACCTTTTTCTTCTTCAAATAATTACACTAAAAACTATTGATTCTTCTCATAGTTATGATAATGTGGACCCCTCAATTTAACACTCCTACACCTCATTCTCTTACATCATTACTTATGCATTCCCCTCCTAAGTGTGGGTTGGTACAAGTTATATAAGTCTAAGGTTTGAGGAGTGATTCGTCGTCATTTGAGATGTAGGAAATTAAACTACCAAGCACCCACACCCTCAACACATGATGTTAAACTATAATTTTCCACATGTGTGGAAAGTTTAAGAAGATTAGAGAGGGGATGGGACCAGGAACCTTTTTCTTCCTCCCTTCTCGATCATCTCTCTCTATCTCTCCATTTGGGATTTGACTCCATGTATGCCTCAGGAAGTCTCCACATAATCCCTAAATTAATTCTTTGGTATTCCCTCCTAGAGTAAGTTCCAATATACATCTCCTATGGTTTCTAGATATGCATAAGCCCCACACCATCCCTTGTGGCCGCACTTTTCATGACATGATTTTCAGGTCTGCTTTTACCTATTGTTTCTCACAAATATCATGACTCACATGGGATTAGAGTAAATAGTGACTATGACATCCTCTTTGGGCTACTAACCACACATAAGCCTCATCATGACTTTGGAATGCTAACCATGCATAAGCCCCATTCCCCTCTCCACTAAACATGGACTTTGATCACTATCATTCAAATAGGGTACATAGGAAACCTCTCTTAGGTTCAAGCCCCTCATTCCCTACCAACCATCTATTTTTACTATTTAATGTCAGTTCACTCGTCCTGCATGATGTTAAACTGCATGCTCTGAACTACACAGGTTTTTATCCATTTTTTTATGTAGGAGGCCTCTCTGAGGTTCAATCCCAACCAATGGTAAACTATGGATCTCCCTTCTAGGGATGTACCCTCTTGATGTGACATATTCCATTTTTGGGACACATATCTTGGATCCACCTCCCTAAGGTGTTATAATCCACATGGTCCACTAACCATGTGTGAGACCAGAACTTTACCATACTTCTCCAACCAAGAGTGACCCTCCTGTAAAGGGTCGCTAACCACACATAAGCCCTTGGTGCATCTTTGGGTCACTATCCTTGTGTACACCCCGATTCTATGCCCCCATCCCAAACTATGTGGACTTTTATCCTTGTATTTCAGATAGGGTACATAGGAAGCCTCCCTGAGATCCAATCCCATCACCCATTTCCCATCCGGGTCTTTCCTTTGGGTCTTTGTGTTTTAGGAAGATCATGACTCAATTTGGAGGTTCTACTTTCTTCGGGCCCACACCCATGCACTCCATTTCTCACGAGCCACCTCCCTAGGTGTCTCATCACCCCATCTTGAACTACATGGACTTTTATTCTCAGCCACTAGGTTATGTAGGAAGCCTCCCTGAGGTTTAATCCCAACACTTCCATCTCCACATTAGTTTCATCCGATTCATTTCATTCACTCCATCCAAATCCTCCATCATCCATCTTGATTCTTACTTGGTCTGCCAAATCACAGTGAGATCATGCCGCCCACTTCCTCGCTACTTCTAGCAGCACTCATAAAAGCTTACCATGCATAAGAACCACACAATCCATATACATATAATGAAGAGTGGTCCTCTTGAGATAAGAAACTAACTGTGTGTAATCCCCAAATCACCCCTTCTAACTATGTGGGTTTTGATCCCTGTATTCTAAATAGGGTACGTAAGAATCCTCCCTCAGGTTCAATCCCAGCTAATAGTAAATATTGACATCCTCCTTTTTTGGGGTGCACTTTCCTGATTTGTTCTTTATGATGTCCATATCACCCTTCATGGTGTGAAACCCTCCCTTTTGGGGGAATTCCATCCCACTTCTGTCCTTATTGGTCATTCTGACCCATCTGTCTAGTAAACCTTCTATGTGATCCCTCCTAGGGATGTGCCTATCTGATTCACTCCCATCAGTTTTCTAATCAGTTTGATTCATCTCTTCGAGACATTAAAATCTCAACATACCCCATGTTAAACATGGGAAGCCAAAGAAAACCTAGAAAACATGCATCTGGCATAGGATACCCCGTAATCAATGTGGGATTCCTTGGGCTTCCAAGACCTCAAGAAGCCCTCTAATAAGTAAGAATCCAGGTGTACCAATGTTCCAGCATCAAGACACGCTAGCGATACCCATTGTGAATACTCTCCTGATCGAAGTTTGATACCCTAACTTGAACCCTTTGGAATATCCTGACATAAGTATCATAATTTGTAACATCCCAAGTAAGTAATGAATAATAGATATTTTTATCTATGTCTATTAATGATTAAGATAGTGTTTTAGAGGCTTAAAATGAAAATAAATACAATCTTATGCATGGAATACACTAATATTCTTAAAGGATTGTTTTACTGCCTTATGATGGAAAACCCTTTTTAAATCTATCTTTTGACAATTTTATAAACTATGTTTGTCAAAATAAACTTATTCGTTATGATTGGGACATCAAAATTTACTTTGTGTGAATTTTTTGGTATTTTTCTGACAATGTTCATTTTTTAATGAATAGTGAAAAATACTGCATTTTACATCAAAATTGCTTTTTAATCTAATTTATTTATATGATTAGATTATCTTTTGAATTGGTTTTGAAGTGAAATTAGAATATATTTTTACCATTTAATCCAATGGTGGTCATTGGAATCAATTTCACTTTGAAATTAGACTTAAACTGGTGTCAATCTTTTGATACTTATTGTTTCATAAAAACACGCTATTTGTCATAACAGCGGGAATTAATTATTAAATTAATTAATGTGACTTATATGTTTTGAATTTTGTAAAATAGACTTCATTTTTGAATTCGGAATATCAAATATAGCTTAGGGTGAATTTTTTGTAATTTTCTGAAAAACTTCAATTTTTGATGAATAGTGAAACCACTAAGTGGTACTTATAAAAACTGATTTTCCGTTTAAATGAAATTTTTCCATCATTGTGTTTTGAATTTCAAAAATCCAACATACATGGTTGTCATTAAGAATTAAAATGTGGTTCAATGGGATTAAAATAATTTTTTGTTGAATAGTAACTTATTAAGTTTTTAATCGCGATTAGTGGTAATTAGGGTGGTTTAAGGTATAAATAATGCTTTAATAATATGAAATGACCTAGACACATGTCCCAACCTTATTGGTTGTGTCATGAACTACCAAGACAAGCCATGGGTCAACTTGGGGACCCCATGGAGACACTTTGGTTGGGAAATGACATAAATAACTTTTTATTTAATGTAAAAGTAAAAATGACACAAACATAATATGTTTTACGAAAACAATTTTTACATGGGGTTATAAAGATTATATTTTTGATTATAAATATTAATTGGAAAGCTAAAAAGATTTCCTACATCATAGTATTTTTTTTATAATTTTTAGACGTTAAATATATTAAATTATTTATGACATCATGATGATGTAGCGATGACCTCATTATTTAACGATTTAAATAAAATGGAAAGATAATGAAAAATATAAAACCTACACATGGCCAAAATAAATTGTATGAGTGGATTTAGAAGACTTATCACCTTATCCTCGAATTATAGCAATGTGGGACCTTTTGAATCTGAAGCTCTTTTTAAAATAAAGTAACTTATCTTTACTTTCCAAAAGTGCCCCTCCTCTCCTCTTATAAAAGGCCCCCACCTCTACCTCATTTCACACACTCCTCAAGCCTTTGGCTCGGCCAACCCCTGCCCATTTACTCTCTCCACATCCTTCTCCTCATCCTATAGGATTCCCTTTGGGCAGAATCCTTTCAAATGAAGCCTTTAGGCTCAAATCAAAAGGAGTTACACTTTTAAAGGTAATTCATTCTCTCATGTTCATTTGTTTTATTTTGCTTCTCCAACCCCCTAAAATATTTTTATTTACTTCTTTTGTAACAACACCAGTATCTTAAATATACTAGGATGTTGTTATAATATTTATTTGAG
Source organism: Viscum album (assembly GCA_963277665.1). Taxonomy (NCBI): domain Eukaryota; kingdom Viridiplantae; phylum Streptophyta; class Magnoliopsida; order Santalales; family Viscaceae; genus Viscum; species Viscum album. The sequence continues at coordinate 1,684,268,780 of OY728141.1, read as the reverse complement.
CTACACTCTCACACAACTACATCAAATGGTTAAATAACATACGGTTTCCGTGGATGGCGAAATTTTGCCTCCCGAAACGATGATTGTTCAATACTCATTTAACACCTTCAAAGGTGGCCATTATGATGTCACTATTTTTATATATGATATATAATATTTTTATGTTTTCCTTAAGCTTATGTTTTTTTCATTTTGGGCATACCTTTATGGTTTCCATTATGGGTAAACACGATATCTTCATTTTAGGAAGTGCGGACTACCGCCCCCTGAAAGTGATTTGATTCGTTAATACCATATGTGGGATGTGTAAAGGATAAAGTTAATGATATTATATATGTTATTATACTGGAATTATAATATACTCGTATATCATTATGATTCCATTCCAGAAAATACAAAATAGAAATGGAAGTAGCGTTCATGCGTACGTACGGCTTACCGTCTCCATGAACGGTGCATTTCATTTCTTACCTCTAAATGTGATGTAATATTATAAATACATGTATATGATGAATATATATGATATATATGTTATCCAAATCATTAATATCATTCTGGATATAACGAACCTTTGACCAAATTAACAACATGTAAGTGTAAGAAGTCTATTTTTGACTTAAGAACCAAATACCGACAAAATGAACATTATTAACTTAAATGATTACATGATGTTCATAACATGGTATAAAAGGAATAATGAACTTGAAAAAGGTTCATAATCAAGTAGAGATTAACTCAAGTTTATTATTCAGGAGATTAAAGAACGGTCGGGTCAAATCGGATACGAGGTATGGGACTTCGTCTCAATCTCCTTTCATTGAGGCATATTTTATTTTATACACAACTTTATTTTATACGGTGTATAAACCCCTTTGAATTTTACGTTTATTCAAAAGGAATCTTTTTTATACAAAGCGTTTACTAAACGACAAAAGGGAATGTTTTTGTCGTACGTATGCGGCGACAACGACTTCTCTGCCGCCGTGACTGTTATTTGAGTTTCGGCTTCCTCTACAAGCCATACCTTCTTTTTAAAAGAAAAATAAATACCATGTTTTACTTTTCTTTTATTTTGGTATTGAAAATGGTTTTCACAATGTTTTTTGTGTTGTATTGATATCTTGTGATTGAAATGTGGAAATTTTATGTTTCCTTTACGCATATTTTATGTGATACGATTATGTTATGGTTCTTGGGCATTATTATGAAGACGGGTGGTTCCGTGATAAACTAAGGGCGGGTGAGCCCGATATAGCTCTCCAATGCATTGGGTAACGTGAAGGAGTGAAACGTTAAGGTTTCTCCGAAGAGATTTTAGGGAATATACTGTGATGGGTATTCCAAACGTAACCAAGAGGGTTACTCCCTACGTAAGAATGTTATGAATGCCTCAAGTTACCTTTATGTCTTATGATTTCAATGATTTACTAATGATTTGATGAGGTATGTTAATATGCTTATGTTTTATGGGTAAAGTATGATTTCACTCTTATGTATATATGTACCCATGTTTCCTTTCCATGTTTTTATAACCCATACTGAGCTTTTTATGCTCATCCCAAGTTTTTTGAAATGTTTTCACAGGTCAAGGGAAAGGTACATGATATGATGATAGTGTAAAGGAAGTGTCAAGAATGAATCCATGTTTTATTTTAAATATGTTTCCATTGATGGGAATGAAGAATACTATCTTTATGTAACCACTTTGTTTATATGTGGAATGTAATGCAAGTTTTATGATCTAATTCTCTAAAACTCTAAACCTGAAAAGATCCTCAATGTGTAATCTTTTACTAACTCAAGATTAAGTAAGGTTTAAGGCTGGGGACTTATAGTTGGTATCAAAGGTCGGTTTAGATAACTTTAGGAGTTAGAGTTATATTAAATTATTATCCAAAAATATTTTTTTTATGGTCAAATTGAAGTGATATAGCATTTGAAGATTACCATGTTGCTTCATCTAAGACATGTTTGTTTAGAATGGTTTTCTGCAGAGGAAACAGGGAAGCAGTGCTAGGAAGACATACATAAGGAAATAACCTTCCGAATCAGCATCCCAAGATGGTCGGAATTGGAACTGAACAGTTTGTTGCAGTGATGGAACAGTTGACTCAAGCGATAAATGGTGGTGGTATCCATGCACGAGATCAGCCAGATCAACCGCAGAGGAACATGTCAGTGGTGGAACATTTCATGAGGCAACATCCACCATCATTCAGAGGATCATCTGACCCTGTGCTAGCTGAAGGGTGGATTAAAGCACTGGAGAATATTTTTGATGTCATGGGGTGTTCAGACAATCAAAAGGTTAGTCTTGCTATTTACCGTTTGGAGGGTGAAGCAGATCAGTGGTGGTCTATGGTTAAAAATATCAGGGACTCCGATGAGATTGATGCTCTCGACTGGGATGAATTCAAAGGTATGTTTCTTGAGAAGTATTTTCCTAAGTCTGTTCGACTTAGGATGGAAAAATAATTCTTGGAATTGAGGCAAGAGGAAGACTCAGTGGCTGCCTATGAAGAAAGGTTCACTCGATTGGCAAGGTATGCTCCAAATTTTATCCGAGACCTTGATAGTAAAATCAATCGTTTTTACTCAGGATTAAAGCCAAAATATCGAAGGGCATTAGCTTCTCGTGAGTTTAAAAGTTATGAAAAGCTTGTTCGATGTGCTGAGAAGGTGGAAATGGAGTTTGTTGATGATCAAGTGTTCTATAACAACCAATAGAAGAAGAGACCGAGGTGGCAGGAGAAAGGTAAGAATTCTTCAAAAAAGTCTGATGGTAAGAGAACTATGTTTCCAGTTTGTGATAAATGTGGCAAAAGGCATGCTGGGGAATGTCTTCTGAATTCTGGAAAGTGCTACCGATGTGGTAAGATGGGACATAAGGCTCGTGATTGCACTGAAAAGGATCAAAGTGAAGGTAAGAACAAATTTGATTTATAGTTAGTGAAATGTTATAAGTGCGATGAGATGGGTCACTATGCAAACGAGTGTCCGACAAAGAGCTTGAGTAATGGGAAGCAGTTAGACTACAAGCAGAAAGGGGTGGTGAAATCCTTTGCAACTACTTCAGCAGATGTCGGTCCATCAAATGAAGTTGTATCAGGTACTTTGTTTGTTTTTTCAGATTATGCCAGTGTGTTGTTTGATTCGGGTTCTACACATTCTTTCATCTCTGAAACCTTTTCTAGTAAAATGGGAATACCATCTCAAGAAATGACTCCTGAACTTTTGGTAAAAACACCTGGGGGAAATGTTGAGGCAAAAAGAATTTATAAGAATCTTCCTATCCTTATCTGTGGAAAGAACCTACTTGCAAACCTTATTGTTCTACCTCTAGTATATTTTGATGTTATCCTGGGTATGGATTGGCTCTCTATTTACCATGCTAAGATTGAATGTAGAGCTAAAGAAGTTTCTTTTCAGAAAGACTTTCAGTTTGTTTACAAGAATGAACCCTTACTTTTGATAACATATCAAGAGGCCGAGAAACTTGTAAAAGATGGAAATGAATGTTACCTTGCACACATCGTTGAAAATAAAGGAACTGTTCAGATTAATGATGTGCCAGTGGTAAATGAGTATCCTGATGTTTTTCCTGATGAGTTGCCTGGAATAATACCAGATCGGGAATTTGAGTTTACTGTTGACTTAGTTCCTGATGCTAAGCCAATTTCAAAACCCCCTTATCGAATGGAACAAATTGAACTTTTAGAGTTGAAGGAGCAATTGCAATATTTATTAGAGAAAGGTTTCATTAGACCTAGCACATCACCATGGGGTGCTCCTGTTTTATTTGTTAAAAATAAAGATGGTTCTATGAGACTTTGCATTGATTATAGAGCCTTGAATAACATCACTGTTAAGAACAAATATCATTTGCCTCATATCAATGATTTGTTTGATCAGCTCCAGGGAGCTCAGTTTTTTTCAAAGATTGACTTGAGATCGGGGTACCATAAGCTGAAGGTAAAGGAGGCAGATATTCTGAAGACCACATTCCGTACGAGATATGGCCATTATGAATTTGTAGTAATGCCTTTTGGGCTAACCAATGCACCTGTTGTATTCATGGACTTAATGAATAGAATTTTCCATGAGTTCTTGGATAAGTTTGTGGTGGTTTTCATTGATGATATTTTGGTGTTTTCTAAAAGTAAAGAGGAGCATGAAAGACATTTAAGGGTTATCTTGCAAACCTTAAAAGAAAAGAAACTGTATGGGAAATTCAGCAAGTGTGAGTTTTGGTTGCAACAAATTTCTTTCCTTGGTCACATTGTTTCTAAATATGGAATAACTGTTGATCCTGCAAAAACAAAAGTTGTGGAAGAATGGCCAAGACCCACAAATGTAACCGAGATTCGTAGCTTCCTTGGTTTGGCGGGCTATTACCAAAGGTTTGTTAGAAATTTTTCACGGTTATCTAGTCCAATGACTAAGCTAACTCGGAAGGGTGTTAAGTTTATCTGGACAAAAGAATGTGATGATTGTTTTCAGGAATTGAAAAGAAGATTGGTGAATGCTCCAATTTTGGCACTACCTTCCAGGAATGGTGAGTTTGTTATATATAGTGATGCTTCATTGAAAGGACTTGGTTGCATCCTAATGCAGAATGATCAGGTAATTGCTTACGCTTCACGACAGTTGAAAACTCGTGAGTTAAATTACCCTACACATGATTTGGAATTAGCTGCTGTTGTTTTTGCTTTAAAAATTTGGAGGCATCATTTATATGGAGTAAAGTGTGAAATATATACCGATCACAAAAGTTTAAAGTATATATTCACTCAGAAAGAGTTAAACATGAGACAAAGGAGATGGCTGGAATTAATCAAGGATTATGATTGTACAATTCATTACCATCCGGGAAAAGCAAATAAAGTGGTTGATGCTTTGAGTCGAAAAAGTAATGCTTCATTAACAATGTTGCGTTTGGAACGTGATCCTTTGGTTAAGGATTTGATGAACTTTGGCATAGAATTTGTTGGTGCAGGAAGTCCTTCTGTTTTGTTTCAGGTATCAGTGAGATCTTCTCTATCAGATAGAATCAAGCAAGCACAGAAGCAAGATAGTGAGTTGCAGAAAAAGGTAGAGTTGGTTCAGAAAGGTAAGTTGCCTGAATTCAACATTGATAATGATTGTGTTTTGAGATTTGGGAAGAGATTGTGTGTGCCTTGTGATTCACAGTTGAAGAGAGAGTTGTTAGGTGAAGCTCATAGTTCTCTGTTTTCAGTTCATCCGGGCAGTACTAAGATGTATAGAGATCTGCGGGAGTATTACTGGTGGGATGGAATGAAAAGAGATATTGCTGATTTTACTGTGAAGTGTTTGACTTGTCAGCAGGTTAAAGCAGAGCGGCAGTTACCGAAAGGGATGCTTCAGCCTTTACCAGTGCCAGAGTGGAAATGGGAGAATATATCCATGGACTTTGTTGTGGGATTGCCGAAGACATCTCGAGGTAATAATGCAATCTGGGTTATTGTTGATCGCTTAACCAAATCTGCTCATTTCCTTGCTATACGAGATACTTTCTCTCTTGATCAACTTTCCCGTTTGTATCTTAAAGAGATAGTCAGGTTACATGGAGTTCCTCTCTCCATTGTATCGGATCGTGATCTCAGGTTTACTTATAACTTTTGGAAAGGCCTTCAGAAGTCGTTGGGTACAGAATTAAATTTTAGTACAGCTTTTCATCCTCAATCAGATGGGAAGTCGGAACGAACAATTCAGACCTTGGAGGACATGCTACGTTCTTGCTCTATGGATTATCAGGGAAGTTGGGACCAACATATTTCTTTGGTTGAATTTTCATATAATAACAGTTTTCATTCCAGTATATAGATGGCACCATTTCAGGCATTATATGGGAAGCGGTGTCGAACTCCAGCTTTCTGGGATGAAGTGGGTGAAAGGAAGTTGATGGGACCAGAATTGGTAGAAGAGATGGCAAAAAAAGTTCAGCTGATTCAGAAACACATGAGAACAGCTCAGATCAGGCAGAAGAGTTATGCGGATAACCGGAGGAAGGATCTATCTTTCGAGGTAGGTGATCATGTTTTTCTCAAGGTTTCTCCTTGGAAAAGTGTGATGAGATTTGGTAAGAAAGGAAAGTTGAGTCCAAGGTTCATTGGACCATACGAAATTCTGGAGAGAGTTGGATCAGTTGCATACCGAGTGGATTTACCTCCGAGTTTGTCTCAGGTACACAATGTTTTTCACGTTTCGATGTTGAGAAAGTATATTCCAGATCCATCTCATGTTTTGAGTCCAGAGGTAGTTCAGCTGGAAGAGAACCTATCTTATGAGGAACAACCGGTCCAGATTCTTGACCACAGGGAGCAAGTGTTACGGAATAAGGTGATTCACCAGGTAAAGGTTTTGTAGAAAAACCACATGATTGAAGAGGCAACATGGGAATCTGAAAATGCAATGAGGGATAAGTACCCCCATTTATTTGATAAGTAAATAAATTGCGGGGATGCAATTTTCTAAAGGGGGGAAGGATGTAACATCCCAAGTAAGTAATGAATAATAGATATTTTTATCTATGTCTATTAATGATTAAGATAGTGTTTTAGAGGCTTAAAATGAAAATAAATACAATCTTATGCATGGAATACACTAATATTCTTAAAGGATTGTTTTACTGCCTTATGATGGAAAACCCTTTTTAAATCTATCTTTTGAAAATTTTATAAACTATGTTTGTAAAAATAAACTTATTCGTTATGATTGGGACATCAAAATTTACTTTGTGTGAATTTTTGGTATTTTTCTGACAATGTTCATTTTTTAATGAATAGTGAAAAATACTTCATTTTACATCAAAACTGCTTTTTAATCTAATTTATTTATATGATTAGATTATCTTTTGAATTGGTTTTGAAGTGAAATTAGAATATATTTTTACCATTTAATCCAATGGTGGTCATTGGAATCAATTTCACTTTGAAATTAGACTTAAACTGGTGTCAATCTTTTGATACTTATTGTTTCATAAAAACACGCTATTTGTCATAACAGCGGGAATTAATTATTAAACTAATTAATGTGACTTATATGTTTTGAATTTTGTAAAATAGACTTCATTTTTGAATTCGGAATATCAAATATATCTTAGGGTGAATTTTTGGTAATTTTCTGAAAAACTTCAATTTTTGATGAATAGTGAAACCACTAAGTGGTACTTATAAAAACTGATTTTCCGTTTAAATGAAATTTTTCCATCATTGTGTTTTGAATTTCAAAAATCCGACATACATGGTTTTCATTAAGATGTAAAATGTGGTTCAATGGGATTAAAATAATTTTTTGGTGAATAGTAACTTATTAAGTTTTTAATCGCGATTAGTGGTAATTAGGGTAATTTAAGGTATAAATAATACTTTAATAATATTAAATGACCTAGACACATGTCCCAACCTTATTGGTTGTGTCATGGCCGACCAAGACAAGCCATGGGTCAACTTGGGGACCCCATGGAGACACTTTGGTTGGGAAATGACATAAATAACTTTTTATTTAATGTAAAAGTAAAAATGACACAAACATAATATGTTTTAAGAAAACAATTTTTAAATGGGGTTATAAAGATCATATTTTTTATTATAAATAGTCATTGGAAATCTAAAAAGATTTACTACATCATAGTATTTTTTTTATAATTTTTAGACTTTAAATAAATTAAATTATTTATGACATCATGATGATGCAGTGATGACCTCATTATTTAACGATTTAAATAAAATGGAAAGATAATGAAAAATATAAAACCTACACACGGCCAAAACCAATTGGATGAGTGGATTTCGAAGCCTTATCACCTTATCCTCGAATTATAGCAATGTGGGACCTTTTTAATCCGAAACTCTTTTTAAAATAAAGTAACTTATCTTTACTTTCCAAAAGTGCCCTTCCTCTCCTCTTATAAAAGGCCCCCACCTCTACCTCATTTCACACACTCCTCAAGCCTTTGGCTCGGCCAACCCCTGCCCATTTACTCTCTCCACATCCCTCTCCTCATCCTAGAGGATTCCCTTTGGGCAGAATCCTTTCAAAGGAAGCCTTTAGGCTCAAATCAAAAGGAGTTACACTTTTAAAGGTAATTCATTCTCTCATGTTCATTTGTTTTATTTTGCTTCTCCAACCCCCTAAACTCTTTTTATTTACTTCTTTTGTAACAACACAAGTATCTTAAATATACTAGGATGTTGTTATAATATTTATTTGAGCTACACTCTCACACAACTACATCAAATGGTTAAATAACATACGGTTTCCGTGGATGGTGAAATTCTACCTCCCGAAACGATGATTGTTCAATACTCATTTAACACCTTCAAAGGTGGCCATTATGATGTCACTATTTTTATATATGATATATAATATGTTTATGTTTTCCTTAAGCTTCTGTTTTTTTCATTTTGGGCATACCTTTATGGTTTCCATTATGGGTAAACACGATATCTTCATTTTAGGAAGTGCGGACTACCGCCCCCTGAAAGTGATTTGATTCGTTAATACCGTATGTGGGATGTGTAAAGGATAAAGTTAATGATATTATATATGTTATTATACTGGAATTATAATATACTCTTATATCATTATGATTCCATTCCAGAAAATATGAAATAGAAATGGAAGTAGCGTTCATGCGTACGTACGGCTTACCGTCTCCGTGAACGGTGCATTTCATTTCTTACCTCTAAATGTGATGTAATATTATAAATACATGTATATGATGAATATATATGATATATATGTTATCCATGTCATTAATATCATTCTGGATATAACGAACCTTTGACCAAATTAACAACATGTAAGTGTAAGAAGTCTATTTTTGACTTAAGAACCAAATACCGACAAAATGAACATTATTAACTTAAATGATTACATGATGTTCATAACATGGTATAAAAGGAATAATGAACTTGAAAAAGGTTCATAAGCAAGTAGAGATTAACTCAAGTTTATTATTCAGGAGATTAAAGAACGGTCGGGTCAAGTCGGATACGAGGTATGGGACTTCATCTCAATCTCCTTTCATTGAGGCATATTTTATTTTATACACAACTTTCTTTTATACGGTGTATAAACCCCTTTGACTTTTACGTTTATTCAAAAGGAATCTTTTTTATACGAAGCGTTTACTAAATGACAAAAGGGAATGTTTTTGTCGTACGTATGCGGCGACAACGACTTCTCCGCCGCCGTGACCGTTATTTGAGTTTCGGCTTCCTCTACAAGTCATACCTTCTTTTTAAAAGAAAAATAAATACCATGTTTTACTTTTCTTTTATTTTGGTATTGAAAATGGTTTTCACAATGTTTTTTGTGTTGTATTGATATCTTGTGATTGAAATGTGAAAATTTTATGTTTCTTTTACGCATGTTTTATGTGATACGATTATGTTATGGTTCTTGGGCATTATTATGAAGACGGGTGGTTCCGTGATAAACTAAGGGCGGGTGAGCCCGACATAGCTCTCCAATGCATTGGGTAACGCGAAGGAGTGAAACGTTAAGGTTTCTCCGAAGAGATTTTAGGGAATATACTGTGATGGGTATTCCAAACGTAACCAAGAGGGTTACTCCCTACGTAAGAATGTTATGAATGCCTCAAGTTACCTTTATGTCTTATGATTTCAATGATTTACTAATGATTTGATGAGGTATGTTAATATGCTTATGTTTTATGGGTAAAGTATGATTTCACTCTTATGTATATATGTACCCATGTTTCCTTTCCATGTTTTTATAACCCATACTGAGCTTTTTATGCTCATCCCAAGTTTTTTGAAATGTTTTCACAGGTCAAGGGAAAGGTACATGATATGATGATAGTGTCAAGGAAGTGTCAAGAATGAATCCATGTTTTATTTTAAATATTTTTTCATTGATGGGAATGAAGAATACTATCTTTATGTAACCACTTTGTTTATATGTGGAATGTAATGCAAGTTTTATGATCTAATTCTCTAAAACTCTAAACCTGAAAAGATCCTCAATGTGTAATCTTGTAATAACTCAAGATTAAGTAAGGTTTAAGGCTGGGGCCTTATATAATTAACTAAAATTCACAAAGATATGGTATCGAGGAGATTTTCATGAACAACGTCTTAGTCTTTAAGGGAGTCTTGGACTAGGCGATGAATTCTGATGAGGAATCCATAGAAGGAGGAACCGACATCCCATCATCACATTTCAATCAAAGTGAAAACATCACTGAATAATTTATGAATTCTACCTACCTTTGGAAAGTGGGAATGTTGGGTACAATGTAGTTTTCACCATCGACACACATGTATGGGCGGTGCGCCCCGGCAGAAAGTGTCGAAAACAAATATTTTATTAGAATTGAAAATTTTTTAAGGTGAACCATTGATTTTTATAAAGTGTTATTAATGTGATAAGATGAGTTATGTAAGATATTTTTGGAGAAAGAGGGGTTAAAGAAAATAAAAGGGGATTTATTTAAGGAAAAATGGATTCTTAGTCCTTATCCTGTGGAGGCATCAAGGCACTAACGTAGCACTATAGAGAAATATGAGAATCTATTGAGGCCAATGTAATTAGGTGGATAAGATCTTGATAATAATATAAGGAAAAAGGAACCTAGATTAAAGGATTGAGAGTATGTTGGTGCTCTAATAAAATCCTATGAACATTACCATGAGGTTATTTCCACTCACCAATAGATGTTATGTCACCTTACCAGGACTAATATTGATCCAATTTAATATGAGAAAAATACTTGTGATGTATTCACTACTAACATTATCTCATGGAATCTAATGTATAATAAATATGAACTTTAAAATAGAATGGATATCCAATATTGGATACTTCCTCTTGTGCAATGTAATCATCATTGTGATTTTATGTTTCATGGAATTTGAAAAGAAAGCAGTTGAGGTAACATTTTAGATCCAAGGCAATATGGTAGTATACCCTAAGGATACACTAGTTCTAATATAATCCACATTACTTATTTATAGTATTTCATTGTTTCAATGCACTTTGAGGTAGCAACGCATGATAAAACACTATTCAAATTGATCCCAGAGGAGCAAACTCGATAATATATTATTGAGATATATAATTTCATTACCCAAAGCTAGCTACATCAACATTAACATATTCTTAAGGATATAATTTCATAGTTACTATATTTCAGTTTTGTAAGTACACCAGAAGTGTTCATGTGGTCTTGAATAACTATAAAACTATTCAAACAGCTTATTTCAGTAGGAATGAAGGAAGATCAATCATTGGGGTTCATTGATCCAAGAAAATGCCACATGTAGCACATGCGCTGCTCATGGGTGGCCAAAAAATTCTCAGAACATTATTTTCTAACTAAATTGGTAAATTCATTAACAAATTGTACACATGTTAATTAGCCTAATGGAGAGAGAGAATGGCCCCCATGGGAAATGCAAGTGGAAATTCATCAAGGAAATTCAGGTTGTTATCCACATGGAGAGATCCCATCACTCACGATCTGCACGGTATGATCACATAAGTGGAGAGAAATTATTTAGTGAAGTTATCATATAGAGAATGGGGGATTGAAAATTTAGGAGATGATCAATGATCAAAGGATGTGGGAGCTTTGATATTGATCCCATTAAAGTAAGTTTCACCATAAACCATTAGTAAATCTTCTTCTTCTCTATTCTTATTTAGTTTTTTTTATGAGCATGTGTGGCTAAAAATATAGTGACCCATACTTTTTATTCATAGATATTACATCTTAATAGATGAACATTCAATATATTTTACAAATACATGCCCGAGTACCGTAAAGGATTACTGTCTTTGGATACTAGATACACAATATTATTATTTCCTGAAATATATTCAACATATACCATAAATATCTTTCCATGTAGTACTTTTTATAGAAATATACTACTTAAAACCTTTCTTTATAACCTTTGGAAAGGAAATAAAAGAAAGTATGAGCTCAAATGAACAATAAGGGTAATAAAGGGAGATATCAAAGATCACTTAAGCATAAAATGAACATTAGGTCATGAGAACATGAGATTAACATTTTAAAATCCATACCCAATATATCATAGATCGTAATATTGAATAATGGAATAAATCTTGTTAATTCGTAAGACATGAATCATAAAGGAATCAAATAACACAATCCATGAGAGCATAAAATTGGAATAATACATAAGTTTGTGGAATACACATGGGAATAGAAAACCATTTCATTATTCAAGGGTCATTTCAAAGACTATCATAGTGTATTGGGTTCACTTCTCATTCCATGATATCCTTAGTCAAGGTTCACTTCCAAGACTATCATAATGGATAGAGACCCTTACTAAACTAGGTTCACTACCCATTCCACTCTTTATTATCTCATGAGATATCCATATTTATCCAGTGCATTAGAGGGATATAAAATTTTGGTCCCACCTATCATATAATCATAATTCATTCATATGTGTGTCATAAGATCATAAAACATTCATCATATGTCATGACCATTAGAAAATACATGGGTTTCATTAATATCTCATCATCATAATCACAAACCATCCAGAGTAAGAATAAGGATAGTATCCTTGTATCACATCCTTAATAAATAATAATTAACATAAAATTATTTTAACATAAAATAAAATTTCTTTAAAATATCACTTGGAATATTTCTTGAGGCAAACCCCCTTTTCATTTTAAAAACACTTCTTTAAAATATAAAAATTTCCAAATTATTATGAAAAAAATTATTTTATGAGAACCATTTAAAATTGTAAAGGAAGATTAAATATTTTATCATTTGTGATGGTAAGAAATTTTGTTCATATCATGTATGTTAAAATAAATATTCCTTTCACATATTTGGTAAAAAGTCAAAAGTTCCGCATTTGGAAAACAATAAGGATGATCATTCTAAAAAATGAAAAATTAAAACATTGGTAAAAATCTATTTATAAAATAATTGTATAGTATTAAAAACATTATCTAAAATATTTTAAATAAAACATGTGCATGGAATAAAAAAATATCTCGACCAAAGAGAAAATAAAGTCTATTTTTCATAAAAACATTTTAAGTACCAAAGAGAGTAAAATGATATTATTACTTAAAAATTCATGAATAAACAAAGGATAATAAAATTCATGAGATTATTAATATTTAGATCATGAAATCTAATCACTATAAACTAAATCATAAACAATCCTAGTAATCAATGAGATTGTAACATAAAACACTTCCCTCGAGTTTTACCTTCTCTAAAAGTGATCTAACATCTTGTATAATAAATTTAAATTTATTATAATTATATAACAAAATAATATATGTACTTATAATTTAATATATTATCCACATATAAAAAATCAATTTCAATTTATTAATAAATACTTATAAAAATCATTGTTTTTGGGTGTTAACAATTTCATTTTTCAGGAGAGTTTTAGTTCGGTAATTCTAGTCCTTGAATTTTGATCATTGTTATATAGTATCGGTAATTATAATAATTATATAAATATAATATATATATTCATCCATAAAAGGTAGGTATATAAAATGATTTACACTGTTCATGGAAATGGTAGGTCGTACGTGCGCATAAACGCTATTTTCATTTTCTAATGATAAGAAATGAAGAAAGAAATATATTATTTTATCATTATAAATATATAATTATCTAATTTATAACATATCTATATTAAATATATGCTTTTTAACATCTATGTAAAGAGTAAATTAAAAATTAATTGCATCGCTTTGTGAAGGTGGTATCCCACACGTACGCACGAGCAATGTTATCATTTTCCAATGGATATGAAGGTAAGAAGGTAGATATGATATTATAATTACATAAAAATAATTATTTCATGAATATAATATATAAACATTAAACCAATCATCATAATAATCAATTAAATATGCTTATATAAAATTAATTGTATCGCTGCGTGAAGGCGATAATCCAGACATATGCATGAGCGATACTTTCACCTCCAATTTAATGGAAAAGAGGATGAATAAATGTGGTTAAATAATAATAATAAAATTTAAGTATATTTATTATATGGAATTTATTATTTTATTATGAATAAAATATATTAATAATAGTTATATTAATAAATAAATTAAAATAGTTTAGGTAGGATGATTACCACTTCTTCAATAAGCCTCTTTTTGATCCAATCTTAAAGACCATTGGAATGGTGTTTTAGGAATATCAGAACCTCTGATTCATGTATAGGTAAGTTTAGAGAATGATTGGGTATTTTTTATATATATACTATTAAAATTGGTGTGAAGAAGAAAAATTAGGGGTGTCCTTTTATAAGTGGGGGAGAGGACACACTTGGTGTTTCTTAAAAGATTAAAATATAATGTCATATTCATGCCAAATGATTCCAAATGGATAGAGATATGGATGTGTGATATTATGAGGAAAAAATATTGCTATAAAATATTATTTATAAAGGTTTAATTTTAAAACTTACCTTTATCTCTGAGTTTAACCACCCCCCCCCCTAATAAAACTCTTTTAACTTTAACCACGGTAATGAATTTTTACTATTTTTACTATTCATTATGATTAAAAATAGATTGATATTATTATAAAATATTTAATATTATGATTAATAATATATAATATATTTTATCAAATTTAATTCATAGAAGTGGAAGAATTTAATTTAAAATTAAACCCTCAAAATGCAATGAAAAGAAGTTTTCTAGAAAAAATATTTTCTTAAGTATAAAAAAATTATAGTGAAATCTAACATAAAATTGATTACAATGAATTTAGTTGATTATTAATAATATAAATAAACTAATTTTACTTTGAAATTATTTTAAAACAAACTTAAATTTTTTAAATGTTTGAAATAAAAATACAATTTTCAATAAAATTAGCATTTTTCACTATTCATTGAAAAATCAATCTTTTAAAAAAATTATCAAAATTTCACTCTAAGATAATTTTGAAATTATTATTTCAAAAATAAATTTAATTTTTTAAAATATATTTTCCCAAAGAAGATAAAATTAATTATATACTTTTCTCATAAAAATCAATAAAAACTGTTTTTGAGGAAAAATGTATTTTTGAAACAATAAAGACTTTACTAAAAATTGAGTACGTATTTATCAATATATTTTCTTTATCTAAATAATTTATACATAATTTTTGACATATGGTTGATCCTATTCATATCACCAATTTAATGGCTAGTTTATAATGGTGCACTATGTTATTATTCATTTAGACTTGGGGTTGTGTGTATTGCATGTTATCGAGGAAATTAAATTTATTTAAGGAGAGATATATCATAAAATATCAGGGTGTTATGAAGAAACTAGGGGGGAAGGGTGTGGTGTAGTTTATAGTGTTGATAATTCTTGAATAAATTTAATTTTATCTATATTTTACTTATTTTCTTAATGATGTCTAGCCTGGTCAACTAGTAGATGAACATAGGGAAGTGATTAAAGTAGATAAAATGTAAATCCAATCCTATGTACTTGGAGTAGGTAATTAGTTCTCTAGAGAATGAAATTTTTTGAAGAGGAAAAGGAACATATATCACATACTCAAATAACTTAATTATCTTGTTTTAGTTATCATAGGCAGCCTCATGGGGACCTGTAATTACACTAATAAATTGGAGAGTGGCTTGATAGATCACTTAGAAAGAAATAATGATCATAATGAGAATGAGTATATGAATTCAATAATAAGTAACAAAAAGGAATGAAACCAATCCCAATACCCCATTATTTCCACTTTTGATTCTTAAAACCTCTTATTCATTACTTTCATCAACCTTATTGTATATTTTTCTTTTCTTGTTGCTTGTATTTATCTCACACACACACCAACAAATCTTTATTAATATTCACACAAGTAATATTTGAAATAATATTGGATCAGTTGTCCCTATGGATATAAACTAGGAAACTTATAGTTAATTCATTTCTTGAACATGTTCACTTGAAAAGAGGATTTTTAGCTTCACTGCATTGTTTACATTTAACAAATTAAAATCTTAAAATTTGGTTTTTTGAACTAAAATAGTTTGGATACGGTGTTAAATGGGTTCAATATTTGTAATGTGATTCATAAGTCTCAATATAATTCAAATAAAATTTTCTTCATATATTTTACTCACTAAAGGAGTTTAGTGGGAGGATTTTATCTAATAGTCACATAGAGATATGGAAATAATTATATAGAGATGTGATGAATTTTAACAAAACCCTAAAATTAAAGAAAGTATAAGGCCTCTTTAATAGTCTATAGTATGGTATAGGACTATGTAAATACCTCAACCCTAGTATCCCAGAGTGAGTGGTTACTTTATTACATTGGCATAAGATACAAAGAATCACATACCTAATGACCTAATAGTTTAGTAGTCTTGGTAAGATAGTTATATACTTAAAATTCACATTACAATTGAAAACATAAAATAGAACATAGTATCTTATTTGAGTACACCACTATTCCCTTTATCATATCCTTGTATATCAATTATAGTACACTTCCTAGAATCTTGGGGAAAGGAAACATAAGAAAGGGGTGAGCTCTAATGTCCAGTAAGGTTATGCGTACAGCAGAAGATCTCATGAATAAATAAGGAATAATCAATATGAAAAGGTAAATAACTAAAAACATATTTCAATTTAATCAATAACTTGAACATGAATAATAAAAATGGAAGAATAAATTAATATCAAATAATTTCATATAAATAATTGCATGGGTTTAAAACGTATCAATGGAAATAATAACTAATATAATAATCACATGGACACAAATAAATAATTTCATAATACTAGAATGCAGAATTTTGGACATCATAAACATACCATCAAGACCACATTCCATGAAATCTTATAAAAATGGGTAAGGCTTCGGCAAAAATCCAAGCTATTTTGTCTAATGAGACCTACTGATGCATCGAGAGGCTATAGCAAGACCTTCCCATAACTTATTAGGTCCAATGCATTTCTCATATGAAATGGGTGAAACATAATTGTCATAAATATTCATATTTAAACTAGCATATGAAATGTTAATAATTTCCCCTATTAATAAATATAATCATAAACCATCAAAAGTAATATGGAAAATGGTATCAAAATAGTACATACACATTAAACTGATCATAAACCATTCAATAAAATATGGTAGATGGTATAATAAGAGATCAACCACAATTAATCATAATATTCAACAATGGATGTTGAAATAGATGAAAATAATTTAATAAGACCATTGAAAAATTCTTGAGGAAAAGACCCTTTTTCACTTTGAATTCACTTTTTTAAAATCTAAAAACCTCAAACATAATAAATAAATCATTTTATTTGAAAATAACACTGTAAAATTTTAAATTAAGCTTCAAATCATTAAGTAATATTCACAGTCAAAAATTATTTTCATGATGTATAATTTAAAAAAAAATTCCTTTCACACTTTTGTAAGAAAAATCAAAAAAAAAATTATTCAGAAAAAGATGGGAAGAATCCTTTAAAAATTTATAAAAATTCAAAAAAGGGTAAAAATGAATTTAAAAAATCATTGTAGAATATTAAAAAAAAAAAAATTTTTTTTAGAAAAATTTACATAGAAAAGATATTCTCCTCAGCTGATATATAAAAATAAACAATCTCAAATAATGATGAAATTGTAAAATAAAAAACTACCACATGGGTTTCTTTTGAATATTAATTCCATTGAAAGAAATAAATTCAAATTAAAATTTAACTACCATTAATACAAATATATTCATAATATATCAAAGGGGTAGTATATACACCACACCAAATAAATAAGTAGTGAATATGGAATATGTCTCACAAAAGTAAAAGTGTGATCAGAAACCCTTACCTCAGGTATGATTTACCTCATAAGTTATTTTAACCTCTTATATAATAAATTTATATTTATTATAATTATATAAAATATATATATAATTTCATATATGATTCATCTATAATATTTCATTACCTATTTTTCAATAATCTTTTTACTATTATCATTATTTTAGGTGTTGAGTGCTTTGTTTTTCATATATGTTTTGATTTGGTAGTTCCAATCCTTATACTTTTATTATGGTTCCATCATATCTAGATTATTATTTATTAGTTAAATATAATATATATTAAACATATATATATTTATAGTTATATATAAATATAGATATAGACAATGAATTACATCGTTCATGGAGACGGTAGGTCGTACGTGCACATGAACATTGTTTTCATTTTTCGATGGAAGGAATGAAAGAATACTTAAAATAATTTTACTTTATAGAATCATTATTATTTTATATATATAATATACATTAATTATTTACATATTTATATCCATCCAAGTAAAGTAGTGAAGAAAAATGAATTGCACCTTTATATAGATATGGTAATCCATACATACGCACGAGTGATGTTTTCTTTATTCATAGGATAATAATGAGATGGAATGTGGTTGTCCCATAAACATAATAACATATAATTATATTTATTATATTTTATTTATTATTTTGTGATGGATACAATACATGAATAGTAATTTTATGAAGAAATAAACATGAAAGAGTCAGTAAAGATGATTACCTCTTCTTCGGTGGACTCCCTTTAGATCTCTTATTAAGGAGTTTAAAATTGCTATTTTGGAAGGTATGAAATCTCAAGAACTTGGATAAATATATTTAGAATATTAATTTTTATGGTTTTTTAGATCTAGATGGATCAAATTGTTGTAAATAAGTGAATTAGGGGGTGACCTTTTATAATTGAGGGGAGAAGTATTCTTGAAATTTATTAAAAGTGTAAAATATAATAAGACTATTCTAGATCCAACTACATACAAATGGCCTATAAATTAATATGGGTGAAATTTTAGACCCTATATTATCCCCTTTATCTTTATTTAATATTTATTATTTTTAAATAATTGAATAAAATATTATATTCATAAAATTTCATTATTGTCAATTTCGACACAATTCATTACTTTGAATTTAATAATATCAGGAAAAAAAGATAAATTAGAAAATAATATTTTAATAAATCCTTAATATCTTATATTAATATATAAAATTAGTGAATCACATTCAAATTATATTACTTTTAGTATTTTCAATATAATTAATTTTATTTTTCTATTAATTTAATAATTATTGCATCAACGTTGTGTAATCATTTAAGATAGTTATTTCTTCACTAAAAATTAAAAATAAATTACCATGATGAAGATAAATATTTATATAAAAAAATATTTATATTCAAACATAACCTCTTTATAACCACATTTTAAAATATTATATTCATTAAAAACAAGAGTGGAATATTTGACTTTTCTTGAAATAAAATACTATAAATTCTATAATATCATAAAAATGTCCATAAAATTCCATATAACTTAATAATTGATTATTATGGAAGAAATTGAGTAATAAAATAAGATTAATGTAAGTTTTAGGGTTATTTTCTAGTCCTTATATGTAACACTCTAGAATGATAAAGAGTTAAATTAATAAATGATATGACTCATGTTAATAAGGTGCACCTTCCTTTTTGGAAGCCTACCTAATTAGAACTCCATAATTAAGAATGCTTGGCCTGGAGTAGTGGTCATGATGGGTGAATTTATGGGAAGTTTCCTAGCTTTTGTATGAGTGAGTAAAAAGAACACTATAAAGGACATGTTTTGGCCTCTGGGGACTTTCATTAGTCAAATAACCCATTTGGGCTCGTGGGTGAGCCCCAGGATGGGGACCACATGTCTGTGGGGAAACTGGTGGTACCTACTGGGCCAGGACCTGACGACCATGTTAAGGCAGGTTGTTTGAGCTGTCAGTAGGGATCACTCCTTACATTTGGTATCAAAGGAGGAACATATTCTTAAGTGTGTTTCACTACCTAGTTTGAGATGTAGGGTCCACAGCGAGGACGTTGTGCTCTAAAGTGGGACAATGAAACACCCCAGAATGATAACGGGTTAAATGAATAAATAATATGACTCATGCCAATAGGTGAGCATTCATTTTTAGGAGCCTACCTGATTATAAATCCATATTTAATCATGCTTGTTCTGGAGTAGTGATCAGGATGGGTGGCCTTCTATGAAGTTTCCCAAGGTGCGTGTGTGAGAGAGGACAAAGCACACTAGAAAGAAAATGTGTTGGCATGTGGGGGTTGTCATTAGTCATATGACTCATTCGAGTAAGTGGGTGGGCCCTAGGGTGGGGACCATGTTTTTAGAGGTAAACTAGTGGTACCTGGCAGGACAAGACCCAACATTCATGTTAAGGCAGGGTGTATGTGCTGTCAGGGGGGCCCAGTACTTACATTTTCTATAAAAGGAGGAACTCAACCTTAAGTGCAGTGCACTACCTGGGTTGTGATGTAGGGTCCATAATGAGGATGTTTTTCTCTAAATGGGAGTGAATATAACACTCTATAATGATAAAGCATTAAATGACTAAATGATATGACTCATGTCAATAAGGTGTACCTTTTTTTCAGGAGCCTACCTGATTAGAACTCCATAGTTAAGCGTGCTTGGCCTAGAGTAGTGATCAGGATGGGTAACCTTCTAGGAAGTTTCCCAGGGTGTGTGTGAGTGAGGAAAAAGTATACTGGAAAGGATAGGTATTGGCTTGTGGGGACTGAAATTAGTCAGATGACTCGTTTGAGCATGTGGGTAGGCCCTAGGGTGGGGACCACATGTCTTCAAGGCAACTGGAGGTACCTAGAAGGATAGGACCCGATGCACATGTTAAGGTGGGGTGTCTATGTTTTAAGTGAGGCCTAGACCTTATATTATAATTTTATTTTTAACTTTAATTAGTCGATTTACCATTTACCGTGGCAACAAAACTTTATAAGGTTGATATTCATATTGACCAAAAATAAAAGGAAAATATTTACCAAATTTTTATATCTTGAATAAAAATATGGAATCCATTTTTAAAAATTCAAAACATATAAGTGGAATAATTTAATTTAAAATGAAATTGATGAAACACAACAAAAAACAGTTTTTTTTTAAAATGCCTTTTATGTATAAAAATGTTTTTATACCAAATTAAACTATAAAATTAATTCAAATTAACATAATTGTATTATTAAAAATATAATATTACTAATTTTACCTTGAAAACATTTTAAAATAAAATTGAACTTTTCAAATGGTTGAAACAAAAAAAATAGTTCCCAACAAAAAATAATTATTTTCTCTATTCACCGAAACATAAATATTTTAAGAAAAATCTCAAAAAATTCAAACTAAGTAAATTTTGATATGTTTATTTTGAAAGTAAAGTTAATTTTATCAAATAAATTTTCTAAAAGTGTGAAAATTTTAATTATATTATTTTATCATAAAAAGTAATAAAATTCATTTTTTAAAAGAAAAATATTAAATGACTTTACTAAAATCTGAGTGTTTGTTTCCTAATCATTAATCAATAAATTTTTATTAATCAAGATATTTATATATATATATATCATAATATAGTTAATCTTATTCACACATACCAATTCTAACGGATTGGTTATAACAGTCATGTAAAAATGATAATATTTTAATAGCGTATCATGGTTTGTTTAAGCTCGATGTTGTGTGTTATATATTCTATAAAAAAATTTAAAATCTTGGATTGTCACATTCTCCCCACTTATATAAATTTCATCCTCACAATTTAAATTTTTTGTCAATAATCAAGGTTTTGACATTTGAAAATGCCTTTGTGGAAAACTCGCATAATAAAAAAAGGTTAAAAAAATCTCATAAAAAGAGGGAAAAGGGAATACATAAGTAATAAAAACTAGGTTTTTATATATAATAACATTGGTAGGAAGTGAAAATATGGTTATGTAAGGGAAAAATAACTCCCAATAATGAGAAACGTAACCATCACAATACTAAAAATCTTTTATGGGTTAAAAAGCCATTGATTTCTCAAAAAGAAAATTAAATGGATAACGTTTTTATTTCAAGGAAATTTTTCTAAAGTTGAGGGATTTTTTTACTATATAGATAAAGAACATTATAAAATATAATTACTTGATTATTTCCATCCTTTATTTTCCCTTCAATCTCTTTCCATTTTATCTCTTACACTAGGAAATAGACGTTTAAGAAGAATTTTTATGCCCGAAGCACTTTTAATGAATAAAAAGATCCATAAGTCATTCCTTCAGCCTCGAAATATTTACTAAAACCAAGAATAGTTAACATAGGTTATACAATATGATAAATAATTCTTTAATCTTAAAAAATAATATCATAAGTTCAATGTAATCTATTCCATAAGTAGTTAACCTTAAGACTCTTCCAAAATATTACTGACCATATTCAAAATCCAAAAATTTGATAAAACATTTATCCCTAGAAAAAATAAATTTGTTCATAATGTCACATTTTAAACATATGAATAATTTTATCACATATTCTCCTAGAACATAGTAATAACTTTAATCACCATAAAACCTTAATGAAAACATAAATGCTTTCAAGAATTAACTCTCTCCTTATTCCTTAAATAAAATATCATATTATAAAACGTATTTCATAAGTCCCAAAAATAAATTAAACTCCATAAAATCACTATAAATTTACAAATTGCCCAATATTATCCCATAAAAACTCTTTCTCATTATTATCTCAATAACTGGAACATATTTAAGGTTATCTTCCCCAAATCATGTGTTTTCCAAAAGATCAACTTACAACAGGGTCACTTCTCTTTATTACCGGTATTATTCATTATATGCTTCCAAATCCTTACAGAATAACTATTATAGTACAATCATTATATATCTTATGATTCTTATAACTATAATATCATTGATAAAATACTTTTACAACATAATTCTCTAATCCAAATACACAATCACTTCAATCATTCCACTTCCACTATAGTAATAGCATAAGATTGACCTTGATCTATTTGGTTGTTCTGAGATATATTACCTTAGCGCTTTGGGAATTCATTTTCATAGTGCCTCGTATCCTTAAAATTGATTCATTTCACATTTGAAACTTCTTTATTTACCTTGAAATCATGGTCCTGGTGGCCTTTCTCTATAGAATTTTAGAAAACTCTCATTCCCTTAAAGTATGTATCGGGGTGTTTCTTTCCATAATTATTACATGTGGGAAAATCCTTCTTTATTTTCTGACCCTTATACATTTTTTTATCTCCCATCCTCTTCTTCTATTTTTTCCTTTCATAACAACAAGAATTGGATAATTATTTCTCTACCTTGATATAAAAAGATAATATATCCTTATATGATGAGAATTTTTGGGAGACCAGTTCCCTTTGAAGTATTGGTTTAATCTCATTAAAAAAAGGTCAATCCTACTCTTTGGGTTACGTACGTAGTTAGAGGCATACCTTTATAACCTTGTAAATTTGGATTCATAATTAGAAACATTTTTTTCTTCCTTTTTCCTCAAACTCAATAATTTTCTCTCCATATCCGCTCACTACTAGTGAGGAAAATATTTTTCTAAAAAAAATTCCTTAAATCACTTACATTCAATGCTCTCTATTTTTTCCTCATTTTTAGTGTTTTGAGTCAATGACCACCATTAATCCACATCCCCTGAAAGATGATAAAATTCCCTAAAAACCTTTTCCCTTTCATTACTTCCCAAAGTGATAAATGTATTCTCTAATGAACTTATCCATTTCTCATATACAAATGGATATATAGTATCATTAAATGATGGAGGTTACTAATACATGAATCTATCTAGAATTTTTACACCACATTTTGGATCATAAATATGCTCTATGCATGTAAGTTTATTTCTCATAACCTGATTTAGCTATCTCAATATAGTTATAATTTGTTTATATCTATCTATAACTCCTACTCTATCTTCATTATCTTGCCAAGGAGGAAAATCCTTATATGAATTATGTGTATTGATATGGTTTCCATTGATTCTACTAGGATTTATTTATAAAAAATTGAATATAATAGATTATATCATAAAATTATGAACCATAATGTATAATCTCAAAACTAGTGAAACACTTAACATAAATTGAAAATTTAGGTATAAATAATCTTTAAATCATAAGCTTGGTTTCTTTGGGAATATTTCTAAATTATGTCATAGGGTTTTGTTATATAATATATGTTTTACAAAATCTAGTTCCCAAGATTTATATTATACTTCCCCTACTACGAACTATAAATACCCTAACCCTAGTATCCTAGATTAGGTGGTTACCTTATCCCATTGGAATAAGATATAAATAATCATATCATAAAAGACCAAATGGTTTATTATTCATGGTAAAATATATACCTAATTTAAATTCACATTATAATTGAAAACATAAAATACAACATAATATCTTCTTTGATTACAACATTGTTCCCTTTATCATATCTATATATATTAATCATAATACACTTCCTATCATCCTGGGGAAAGGAAATATAATAAGGGGGTCAGCTCTAATGTTCAGAAAGGGTATGTGTATAGTAGAATATATTATGAATAAATAATGAATAATCAATATGTAAAAGTAAATAACTGAAAAAAACATTTACATTTAATCAATAACTTTAACATGAAGAATAATATGAAAGGAATAAATGATGATCAAATAATTCCATATAAATAATCACATGAGATTGAAACTTATCCATAGATATTATAACTAATTGAATAATCACATGAACATTAATAATTAATTTCATAATGATATAATTCATAATTTTAGGCATCATAAACATGCCATTGAGGCCTTGTACTAAGACATCTTATATAAATGGGTAAGTCCTCATCCAAACCCCAAGCTATTTTTTCTCATGAGGCCTACCAATGCATCGAGGGGCTATAGAAAGCCTCGCCCATCACTTAGAAAGTATAATTCATTCCTCATATGAAAGGGGTGAAACATAATCTACATAAAAATTCATATTTAAACTATAATATGAAATGTTCATAATTTTCCCAATCAAAAAACATAATCAAAACATGTCCAGGGTAATATAGAGAATGGTATCAAAATAATACATCACTGGTCAAACTAATAATAGAACATTCAGTAAAATATGGTAGATGGTATCATAAGAGATCAAATTAAATGAAAAATTAGATTCAAAAAAGGATATTTACATAGATGAAAGTACTTTAATAAGTTCATAGAAAATTTCTTGAGGAAAATACACATTTCCACTTTGAAATCACTTTTTTAAAATATAAAAACCATGCATGTAATAAAAAAATCATTTTATTTGAAGAGAACCTTGTAAAATTATAAATTAATCTTAAAATAATTTGTTTTTCATGATGGTGGGAATTTTTTTTCATAGCCTATAAGTTCAAAAATATTCCTTTCATGCTTTTATAAGAAAATAAAAAAACATTTCTCGGAAAACAATAATAAGATTTCATTTAAAACATTTTATAAAAAGTCAAAAATGGGTAAAAATGACTTTAAAATTTTATTGGAGAATAGTAAAAACTTTTTTTGAAAACATTTTTAGAAACATAAAGATAGAAGATAAAAGTTATTTAGTTGAGACTTAAAAATAAAAAATCCCAAATAATGGTGATATTGTGAAATAAATACTTATCAAGTAGGTTTGTTTTGAATTGTAAGACAAATAAAAGAAATTTCTTCAAATAAAAATTTTAATACCATGAATAAAAATAGATTCATAATATATAAAAGTGTAATTTTATAAACCACAAAAAATAAATAAGTGGTGAATATGGAATATGTATCACTGAAGTAAAAATGAGATGATAAACCCTAACCTCAGGTTTTATTTACCGCATAAGTTCTTTTAACCTCCTATATATTAAATTTATATTTATTATACTTATATAAAATATCTATAAACTCATATATGATCCATTTATAACATTTTCTTACCTGTTTTTCAATGACCTTTTTACTATTATCATTATTTTGGGTGTTAACTTCTTTGCTTTCCATGTATGATTTGATTCAGTAGTTCTGGTCCTTATACTTTAATTATGGTTCCATAATATCCATAATATAATTTATCGTTTAAAAATAATATATATTAAATATATAGATATTTATATTCATCCATAAATATAGATATAGAAAAATGAATTACACTGTTCATGGATACAGTAGGTCGTACATACGCATGAATGTTGTTTTCATTTTTTGATGGATGGAAAGAAAGAATTCTAAATAAATAACTAAAATTTATAGAATAATTATTATTTCATATATATAATATATATTCATTATTTTAATATTTTTAACCATCCAACTAAATTGGTTATGAAAAACAAATTACACTGCTTCATAGAGACGATAATCCATATGTATGCATGAGTGATGTTTTTGCTTTTTGTAGGATGGAAACATGATGAAATATGGAAGTCCCTATAACACCCGAGACTTTTATGAGAAATATTTTGTTTTTATGTTATATAAATCATCAAAGGAATCTTTTACTACACACAACACTTGCTTGTCTTGCTTTACACGCAATCGCGACCTTCCTCGATAGCTTGCGTCGTACGCAATACCGAGTTTCACTAATCAACGATATGCTATTAAAATATTATTAAAACTAGCCGTTATGAATAATAATAACCACTTTTTGAAATTTTATGAATTTTATTTTTCAAATTGGACTTCATTTTTGGATTCGGAATATCAAAATTATCCTAGGGTGAAATTTTGGTATTTTTCTGAAAACTTTCAATTTTTGATGAATAGTGACACCACTAAGTGGTAGTTTAAAAAACTGAATTTTTCATAAAACTTAATTTTACCGCTTTTGTGAGTGGAATTTCAAAAATATGAGAGACTCGGTTTATGTTAATAATTAAAATGTGGTTCAATGTGATAAAAATAATTTTTGGTGAATAGTAACTTTTTACTTTTATTTACCACGGTTAAAAGTAAATAGGGTAATTAAGGGTAAAAATGATATTATTATTACCCTAACACATGTCCTAATTCTATTGGATAAGTGTAATTCGACCAAAAACAACCTTAGGAATAAAATATGACCATTTAGGCCCACTTGGATTAGATTAGGACATTTATTATTAATTTATTTAAAGAAGGGTTAAAATAGTTAAAATCAAAGTTTAATAAGTAAATAATTTTTAATATAGGGTTATACCTAAGATAAATTCGACTATAAATATTAATTAGAAAGCTAAAAATATTTCCTACATAATGATATTTTATTTGTAATTTTTAGACTTTAAATATGTTAATTTATTTATGACACAAAGATGATGCAGTAATTATCTTATTAATGAAATATTGACATAATTGATGTTATAAATACCCAAATAAATGTAATTTGAGACTTTTTATGAATTAAACTAATTTTATAGGTTAATATAACATGTTAGTGTTGATTTAATTAACTTTTTTTTTACTAATCATTCTTTTATTATTTTCACAAAAATCAATTACTAAATAGTGTCAAAATTGACATAAAATAGTTTTTAAAACAAATATTATATTATTAATTGTTATTTTATTCCTAAAAATCTAAGGATAGGCCAAATGACTTAGATAAGGTTATATATATTAATAATAAACAACTTGGGGTTCTTTTGGCTTGTTATAGTAAGTTTATTAACCTTATAGTATAAGAACACAAGAAGACACGGTAAAAGTAAAATTATTTAACTTAATGTTAAATCTAAATGATAAGGTTAAAATAGGAACCTAAACTTGTCTAAATTCTATTGTATGAGAGGATTTCGACCCATACCCACCTTATCTTAGAAATATATCAATTTGGAGCTATTAAAAACCGAATTTGACTTTATAATAAAATAATATTTTTAGTTATTCCAAAGGAACCCCTCTCCACCCTTATAAAAGGGCACCTCCTCCCTCTCTTCCTCACACCACTTTGAGCCTTCAAGCTCGGTCAACCCCTGAAAATTTATCCTCTCCACTTCCCTAGAAACATCCTAGAGGTTCTGGTATTCTTCAAAGACCAATCTTAGTTCCCTAAGAGGAGGTTTCAAAGGCGTGTCGAAAGAAGAGGTAATATCTGTTACCGATTCTTTCAATTTTATTTATTCTTCTACTTATTCTTCTTTAGTTGTTTCATTATTAAGTAATAACATCAGTATCACACATATACTGATATTTTATTATAAGTATGAAACAACCCTATTTCACCATCTATCAATCCTACAGAAAACGAAATCACCGCGCGTGCGTACGTACGGAATACCGTCTCCACGCCGTGGTGTAATCTATTTTCCACCACCACCTTACATGGATGGGTATAATGGTGTACATAATAATATATATGATTATTGTAAAGTTATATTGATTCTGAAATAGTATATATACACTCCATTACAATTTCACGATCATGGGAACGATATCATCGCTCGTGCGTACGTACGGAATACCGTCTCCACGATGTGATGCAACTCGTTCTACATGATCTTCATTGCATAATGATTATATAAATGAATTGAATGAATGAATATTATATATATTACACTAATATCATTCTGGAAATGAGTTATCTATAACCTAAAAATAAGAATAAGAATTTATTCGACAAAACACGCATAAGAACAAAAAGTAATAAACACCCGAATAACAAGTAGAAATGAAATATTACTAATAAGAAGCTAAGAATATGACCATATATGATATCATAAAAATAAGTATGATTCTGGAATAAGTCAATAACATTATTTAAATCATTATATAGAAGGTTCGGACACTTGCGAAGTAAATCGGACCTAAGGTAAGGGATAAATTTTCAATCTCATTTTTATCTGAGATTGCTTATACGTAAGTATTTACTGGGGTTATGTTTATCATCCATGACCATGTTTTCTAAAAATGTTTTCATAAAATTTTTACTATTCTTCCATGAATTTTTAAAGTTATTTTTACCCTTTATTGACTTTTTACCACATTTTATGAATGGAATCTTTCCTTTGGTTACCATATAAGGTACTTTTTTACTTTTCCGAAAAAAGTACGAGGAGAATGTTATTTTTAACTTATACAGCGTGAACGAATTTTTATGGTTTCATAACGCCTCATTTTCAAGAATCTTCCTCTACATGATTGCATGATTATTTTCAACAAAACCCTTTTCTTTTAAAATTGCATATAATTTTTTGAAAAGAAAATGATTTTAAAGAAGAAAGGATATTTTCCTCAAGAATTCATTTCAAGTGTTTTGTCAAAACTATTTTCCATCTAAGACGACATTATTTAATATGTGTATGTTTCAAGTAATATGTGTCTATGATTTAAATGGTTTCAATTTTCTTATGATGAAATGATATCAAACTTTTATGGATTATGTTATGATGGCATGATGTTTAAGCATCCCATTTTATTACATGGGTTATGCTATGATGTATGATTTATGATTTTGTGGCACACGAAAGAATGATTTCATTATGAGATGGGTGGGACCTATATCTCCCTCCAATGCATTGGGTAAAGATTTTATATCTCATGAGATAGATATGGCTGGAATGGCAGGTTAAACCGGTTCAGTGAAACAGGACTGAAACGAGGAGTGAACTCGGTTCAGAAATGGAATTTGTCCACTAAGATAGTCTTGGAAATGAGTCTTGACTAATAAGAAATGATTCTCTATGATTATGTGTGTATGCCACAAAGTTTCATGTTTTAAGTTGTGATTATTGGGATTACATTTCACTACTATGATTTATCCCATGTTATAAAATTATGATCTCTTTTGCAGGTTAAAATTTCGAAAAGTTATGTTCTTATGTATATGATGTGATTGATATTTATTTTGTTTACCCTTACTGAGCATTTGATCTCACCCTTTTGTATGTTTTATTTCCCCAGGTCAGGAAGAAGGTTATTAAGTAGGATATTCCAAAAAGGGACTCTAGATATGATGAAATAAATGGGAGGCAAAGTATATCATTTATGAACCAGTTGTTTATGTTTCCCAGTTTCTAAAGACTCTATACCTATACGGTCCTTTCCTGGTTTTGTTATATGTTGTAATAAGTGTGCTTCAATTCTGAAGTAATAACAATGTATGTAAAGTATGGGTCGTTATAGTTGGTATTATAGGAAAGGTATAGTCAACCTTTGGAAACTAGGATGTGAAAGCCTTAGTAAGGACCCTAAGGATAAGTCTAACCATATAACACAATCTTAGTGTTTTATAAATGTCCATGAACAACCTAGGATATGACCTTAAGTGTGAAATTTTATTCTTGATTATGTGGTTTTCCTATTATAATTAGTTTTTCTCACACTATTCTTCTTGGTTTTAGTCAATGGCTGGAACCTGAAGGAACCATGTTAATGCGGAATGCGACGGGCAATGCAATGATTGTCCCCATGAGAAACCAAATGTTATGGGAGCTGGAATGCAAAATATTGTAGCCATGCTCACACAACTTTCTCAAGCTATAAATCATGCAGTACTTCCAAACGAGCAAAGGAAGGAGCAACATTCTGTTGAATCCTTCATGAGGCAGCGTCCACCTTCATTCAGCGGGTCTTCTGATCCATTAGTGGCTGAAAAATGGATCAGTACCACTAAAAAGATATTTTCAGTTCTTCAATGTTCTGAACATGATAAAGTCATCTTAGCAGTGTATCGTTTGGAAGGTGATTCTGATCAATGTTGGAATCTTATTAAGAATACAAGTCAAAGGGATGAAATTGAGTCCACGGAATGGGAAGAGTTCAAGAACTTATTTTTCAATAAGTACTTCCCTCGTATTCTCCGAACAAAGATGGAGAAAGAGTTTCTTGAACTGAAGAAAAATGATGATGAATCTTTTGGTACCTATGAAGCAAATTTTACAAGACTTGCAAGGTATGATTCTGGTATTATTATCCAACCTGAGAGTAAGATCGATCGATTCTTTAGTGTCTTAAAACCAAGTCTTCAAAGGGAATTATCCATAAGGGACTTCAATAGCTACGAGGAAATCGTTAGATGTGCTCTCAAAGTTGAGATGGAGATTGGAGTAACCCATCAGTAATATGGGTTTGATAAGAAGAGGAAAATGGAATTCAAAGGAAAATCTAAATAGCACACTGAAAAGAAGATGAGCTTTCCCTTATGCTCAAAGTGTGGAAAGAAACATGGAGGGATTTGTCTTAAAGGGACAAGTAAATGTTTCAAATGTGTAAAGGAAGGTCATCGGGAATTTTAATGCCGCAATGATGGGAAGAAGATGTCTAATGATGCAAACAAAGGAAGGGATACACAGAATGAACCTACTACACTTCAATGTTTCAAGTGCAAGGAGATGGGGCATTATGCCAATCAATTCCCAAATCCAAGGGTTGATGATGATGGTCGACGTCAACAAACTCTTAAGGCTAAAGACAAAGGAAAGTCACATGCAATTTCTATCAGCGATGTGGAGTACGATAACGATGTGGTGAAAGGTACACTTACCATACACTCTAAAGTAGAAAATGTTTTATTTGATTCTGGATCCACCCACTCTTTTATTTTTGAAGAATTTTCTAAGGGTATCACCGTATTACCTCAACAATTAGATGTTGAGTTGGCTGTGACAACTCCTAATGGCACAACAGTAGCATCAAAAGTTTATAATTCTTCTCCAATTGAAGTTTGTGGGAAAATGCTTCCTGTAAATCTTGTGATCCTTCCTATAGTGGAATTTGATGTGATTCTTGGAATGGATTGGCTTTCTTTATATGGATCTCATATCAATTGCCAAAGAAGGGAAGTCACATTTCATATTCCAGATCAATCTATGATCGTCTATCGATGCAAGAATGAACATAACCTTCCAGTGGAAATTTATTCCATCTTATGGGTCTTGATTCCACTAAATGAATGTTATTTATCTCAAATGGTTGGTGAGAAACTCACGATTAATAATATTCCCATTGTATGGGAGTTTGACGATGTTTTTCTAGATTAATTTCCATGTCTTCCACCAAATCGTGAAGTAGAGTTTTCAATAGAAATCGTACTGGGTGCTTTGCCTTTTTCAAAGACACCTTATAGAATGTCCCCAATTGAGTTGCAGTAATTGAAGAAGCAACTCCAATAGAATCTTGATAAGGGATTCATACGCCCTAGTGCGTCACCTTGGGGAGCACCTGTTCTGTTTGTTAAGAAGAAAGATGGATCAATGAGACTCTACATTGATTATCGAGAACTTAACAAGATCACTATCAAGAAAAAATATCATCTCCCACACATTGATGACTTATTTGAAAAACTACGCGGAGCTCAATACTTTTCCAAGATTGATCTTCATTCAGGGTATCATCAATTAAGGGTCAAAAGGGAGGATATACCAATGATGGATTTCCGTACAAGGTATGGACACTATGAATTTATAGTGATGCCATTTGGTCTTACTAATGCCCCTGCTATCTTCATGTATATGATGAATAGAGTCTTTAGAGACTATCTTGATCAGTTGTTGGTAGTCTTTATAGAAGATATTCTTGTCTATTCAAAGAGCAAGGAAGAACATGAAGATCACTTGAGAATTATATTGAAGATCCTGAGAAAGGAGAAGCTTTATGCCAAATTTACCAAGTGTGAATTTTGGCTTCAAAAAGTTTAATTTTTGGGTCACATAATCTCAAAGGAGGGGATATCTGTGGATCCAGCAAAAATAGAGGTTATCGAAAGATGTTCGAGACCAACAACAGTAACTGAGATCCGAAGTTTTCTTGGTTTGGATGGATATTATCAGCGTTTTGTGAAAGATTTTTTACAATTATCTAATCCACTCACCAAGTTGACTCGAAAAGGAGTTAAGTTTGTTTGGATGTAGGAATGTGAAGAGAATTTCAAGGAGTTGAAAAGAAGGTTATCCAGTGCACCTGTGCTCACACTGCCTTGTAGTGGAGAAAGGTTTGTGATCTACAGTGATGCATCAAATAAGGGATTTGGGTGTGTTCTTATGCAAAATTATATAGTGATAGCTTATGCCTCACGACAGTTGAAAATACATGATAAAAATTACCCAACTCATGATTTGGAATTAGCTGTGGTAATCTTTGCATTAAATATTTGGAGGCATTATGTTTATGGAGAAAGGTGTGACATTTATACTGATCATAAAAGTTTAAAGTATATTTTCACACAAAAGGAGCTGAATATGCGCCAAAGAAGATAGTTGGAGCTGATTAAGGATTGCGACTGCTCAATTCATTACCACCCTGGGAATGCAAACAAGGTGGCAGATGCATTAAGTCGACAAGACCATTCTAGCTTATCCATTAAGAGGATCACAAAAGATCCAATATTTATGTATTTACAAAGGATGGATCTTGGAATTATAATGGAAGGGGGAAAATCTTATATTTCTCAAATGAATATTCAACCATCTATACATGTGAAGTTTAAAGAGGCACAGAAAGAAGATGTCGAGTTACAAAAGAAGGTGAGAAATGTTCCTGAATTCAACCTTGATTGTGATGGGATAATAAAGTTCAGGAATCAGGTTTGTGTTCCTCCCATCCTTGAATTAAAGAAGGAGCTGCTGGATGATGCTCATAGTTCTTCATTCTCTATTCATCCTGGATGCACGAAGATGTATAGGGACCTGAAAGAGTACTTCTGGTGGGATGGCATGAAAAGAGATGTTGCTGAATATGTCTCTTGATGCTTGGTTTGTCAGCAAGTTAAAGCTGAGAGACAGAAGTCTAAGGGGATGTTACAACCATTACCCATAACCGAATGGAAATGGGAAAACATCACTATGGACTTTGTCACAGGACTTCCTAAAACATCCAAAGGCAATAATGCTATCTGGGTCATAGTTGATCATCTTACAAAGTCTGCACACTTCATTGCTATTAGAGAGGATTTCTCTCTGGATCAACTTGCCAGGATATATGTAAAGGAAGTGGTAAGATTGAATGGAGTACCACTTTCTATTATATCTGATCGGGATTCGAGGTTTACCTCAAAGTTATGGAGAAGTCTTCAGCATACTCTGGATACAGAGTTGAGTTTCAGCACTGCTTATCATCCTCAGACAGATGGTCAGTCTGAGAGGACAATTCAAACTCTAGAAGATATGTTGAGAGCTTGCTCTATGGATTTCAAAGGTGGTTGGGATCAACACCTAACTTTGGTGGAATTTTCTTATAATAATAGCTTTCACTCCAGTATTCAGATGGCTCCTTATGAAGCTCTCTATGGAAATAAATGCAGGACTCCAACTTGCTGGTATGAAGTTGGGGAAAGAAATCCATTAGGACCTGATCTTGTTGATGAGATGGCAGAAAATGTCAGATCTATTCAACAACACATAAGAGCATCTCAAAGTCGACAGAAAAGTTATGCCGATAACCGAAGAAAATACTTAGAGTTTGAAGTGGGTGTTAAAGTGTTCTTACGAATATCTCCCTGGAAGAGGGTCATTAGATTTGGAAATAAGGGAAAGCTGGGCCCTAGGTATATCGGTCCTTTCGAAATACTGGATCGTGTTGGGAAGGTAGCTTACCGATTGGCGCTTCCACCGAATCTCTCTCAAGTTCATGATGTGTTCCATGTATCTCTCCTGAGAAATTACATACCTGATCCTTCACATGTACTCAGCTCAGAAGTTGTACCGCTGGAGCAAGATCTTTCTTATGAAGAACAACCGATAGAGATTCTGGATCGTAGCGAAAAAGTCCTACGAAACAAGACCACTCGATTGGTGAAAGTTTTATGGAGGAACCACCAATTATAATAAGCTACATGGGAGATTGAGGATATGATGAGGGAGAGGTATCCTCATCTATTTGTTACAAAGTGATGAATTTCGAGGGCGAAATTCATTTTAAGGGGGGTAGAATGTAACACCCGAGAATTTTATGAGAAATATTTTGTTTTTATGTTATATAAATCATCAAAGGAATCTTTTACTACACACAACACTTTCTTGGCTTGCTTTACACGCAATCGCGACCTTCCTCGATAGCTTGCGTCGTACGAAATACCGAGTTTCACTAAACAACGATATGCTATTAAAATATTATTAAAACTAGCCGTTATGAATAATAATAATCATTTTTTGAAATTTTAGGAATTTTACTTTTTAAAATGGACTTCATTTTTGGATTCGGAATATCGAAATTAGCCTAGGGTGAAATTTTGGTATTTTCCTGAAAACTTTCAATTTTTGATGAATAGTGAAACCACTAAGTGGTACTTTAAAAAACTGAATTTTTCATAAAACTTAATTTTACTGCTTCTGTGAGTGGAATTTCGAAAATCCGAGAGATACGGTTTATGTCAATAAGTAAAATTTGGTTCAATGAGATAAAAATAATTTTTGGTGAACAGTAACTTTTTACTTTTATTTACCACGGTTAAAAGTAAATAGGGTAATTAAGGGTAAAAATGATATTATTATTACCCTAACACATGTCCTAATTCTATTGGATAAGTTTAATTCGACCAAAAACAACCTTAGGAATAAAATATGACCATTTAGGCCCACTTGGATTAGATTAGGACATTTATTATTAATTTATTTAAAGATGGGTTAAAATAGTTAAAATCAAAGTTTAATAAGTAAATAATTTTTAATATAGAGTTATACATAAGATAAATTCGACTATAAATATTCATTATAAATCTAAAATTATTTCCTACATAATTATATTTTATTTTTAATTTTTAGACTTTAAATATGTTAATTTATTTATGACACAAAGATGATGCAGTAATTATCTTATTAATGAAATATTGACATAATTGATGTTATAAATACCCAAATAAATGTAATTTTAGACTTTTTATGAATTAAACTAATTTTCTAGGTTAATATGACATGTTATTGTTGATTTAATTAACTTTTTGAGAACTAATAATTCTGTTATAATTTTCAAAAAAATCAATTACTAAATAGTGTCAAAATTGACATAAAATAGTTTTTAAAACAAATATTATATTATCAATTGTTATTTTATTCCTAAAAATCTAAGGATCGGACAAATGACTTAGATAAGGTTATATATATTAATAATAAACAACTTGGGGTTCGTTTGGCTTGTTATAGTAAGTTTATTAACCTTATATTATAAGAACACAAGAAGACACGGTAAAAGTAAAATTATTTAACTTAATGTTAAATCTAAATGATAAGGTTAAAATAGGAACCTAAACTTGTCTAAATTTTATTGGATGAGAGTATTTCGACCCATACCCACAATTTTTTAGAAATATATCAATTTGGAGCTATTAAAAATCGAATTTGACTTTATAATAAAATAATATTTTTAGTTATTCCAAAGGAACCCCTCTCCTCCCTTATAAAAGGGCACCTCCTCTCTCTCTTCCTCACACCACTTTGAGCCTTCAAGCTCGGCCCAAACCTGCCAATTTCTCCTCTCCACTTCCCTAGAAACATCCTAGATGTTCTGGTCTTCCTCAAAGACCAATCGTAGTGCCCTAAGTGGAGATTTCAAAAGGCGTGTCGAAAGAAGAGGTAATATCCATTACTGATTATTTCAACTTTATTTCTTCTTCTACTTATTATTCTTTAGTTGTTTCATTATTAAGTAATAACATTAGTATCACCCATATACTGATATGTTATTATAAGTATTAAACAACCATATTTCACCATCTATCCATCCTACGGAAAATGAAATCACCACGTGTGCGTACGTACGGAATACCGCCTCCACGCCGTGGTGTAATCTATTTTCCACCACCACCTTACATGGATGGGTATAATGGTGTACATAATAACTATATATGATTATTTTAAAGTTATATTGATTCTGAAATAGTATATATACACTCCATTACAATTTCACTATCATGGGAATGATATCATCGCTCGTGCGTACGTACGGAATACCGTCTCCACGATGTGATGCGACTCGTTCTACATGATCTTCATTGCATAATGATTATATAAATGAATTTAATGAATGAATATGATATATATTACACTAATACCATTCTGGAAATGAGGTATCTATAAACTAAAAATAGGAATAAGAATTTATTCGACAAAACACGCATAAGAACAAAAAGTAATAAACACTCGAATAACAAGTAGTAATAAAATATTACTAATAAGAAGTTAAGAATATAACCATATATGATAGCATAAAAATAAGTATGATTCTGGAATAAGTCAATAACATTATTTAAATAATTATATAGGAGGTTCGGACACTTACGAAGCAAATCGGACCTAAGGTAAGGGATAAATTTTCAATCTCATTTTTATCTGAGATTGCTTATACATAAGTATTTACTGGGGTTATGTTTATCATCCATGACCATGTTTTCTAAAAATGTTTTCATAAAATGTTTACTATTCTTCCATGAATGTTTAAAGTCATTTTTACCCTTTATTGAATTTTTACCACATTGTATGAATGGAATCTTTCCTTTGGTTACCATATAAGGTACTTTTTGACTTTTCCAACAAAAGTATGAGGAGAATGTTATTTTTAACTTATACGGCATGAACGGATTTTTACGGTTTCATAACGCCTCATTTTCAAGAAGATTCATCTACATGATTTCATGATTATTTTCAAAAAAACACTTTTCTTTTAAAATTGCATGGAATTTTGTGAAAAGAAAATGATTTTAAATAAGAAAGTATATTTTCCTCAAGAATTCATTTCAAGTGTTTTGTCAAAACTATTTTCCATCTAAGATGACATTATTACATATGTGTATGTTTCAAGTAATATGTCTCTATGATTTAAATGGTTTAAATTTTCTTATAATGAAATGATATCAAACTTTTATGGATTATGTTATGATGGCATGATGTTTAAGAATCCCATTTTATTATATGGGTTATGCTATGATGTATGATTTATGATTTTGTGGCACACGAAATAATAATTTCATTATGAGATGGGTGGGACCTATATCTCCTTCCAATGCATTGGGTAAAGATTTTATATCTCATAAGATAGACATGGCTGGAACGGCAGGTTAAACCGGTTCAGTGAAACAGGACTGAAACGAGGAGTGAACTCGGTTCAGAAATGGACTTTGTCCACTAAGATAGTCTTGGCAATGAGTCTTGACTAATAAGAAATGATTCTCTATGATTATGTGTGTATGCCACAAAGTTTCATGTTTTAATTTATGATTATTGGGATTAAATTTCACTACTATTATTTATCTCATGTTATAAAATTATGATCTCTTTTGCAGGTTAATATTTCCAAAAGTTATGTTCTTATGTATATGATGTGATTGATATTTATTTTGTTTACCCTTACTGAGAATTTGAGCTCACCCTTTTGTATGTTTTATTTCCCCAGGTCAGGAAGAAGGTTATTAAGTAGGATGTGCCAAAAATGGACTCTAGATATGATGAAATAAATGGGAGGCAAAGTAGATTCTTTATGAACCAGTTGTTTATGTTTCCCGGTTTCTAAAGACTCTATACCTATACGGTCCTTTCTTGGTTTTGTTATATGTTGTAATAAGTGTTCTTCAATTCTGAAGTAATAACAATGTATGTAAAGTATGGGTCATTATAGTCCCATAATAATAATAACATATCAGTATATTTAGGATGTTGGATTTATTATTTTAGGATGGTTAAAACACATTAATATGAATTTGAAGAATAAATAAACTTGAAAGAGTCGGTAAAGATAATTACCTCTCCCTCGGTGGACTCCTTATAGATCTCTTCTAAAGGGATATAGGATTTATATTTTTGGAAGGTAAGGAACATAAAAACTTGGATAAGGATGTTTATATGAGTAATGTTCATGTTTTTGTAGATCTATATTTCTCAAAGTGGTGTAAATAAGGGAAGGAAGGGGCACCCTTTTATAATTTAGGGGAGGGGTATTCTTCAAATTTCTTAAAAAATTAAAATATAATAAGATTGTTCTATACCCAAATGCTTCCAAATGTCCTATAAATTAATAGGGGGTGAAATTTTCGACCATATATTATCCCCTTTTTATTATTTAACATTTTTATTATTTTAAAATAATTTAATAAAATATTATATTCATAAAATATTGTTATTTTCAATTTTGAAACTATTTATTACTTTGACTTTAATAATATCAAGAAAACAAGATAAATTATAACCTAATATTTTAATATATTCCAAATATTTTATATCCATCTATAAAATTCATGCATCACATTAATTAATTATAATTATATTACTTTTAATATTTTCAGTATTATTAATTTTATTTTTCCATTAATTGAATAACTATTATGTTAGTGTTGTGTAAGAATTTAGGGTAATTATTTCTTCACTAAAATTTAAAAATAAATTTAAATGATGAAGATAAATATTTTATATTTAAAAATAATATTTATAGTCAAACATATCCTTTGGATAACCCTATATTAAAAATATTATAGTTATTAAAAACAAGAGTGTGACATGTTTGACTTTACTTGAAATAAAATACTATAAAGGTCATAATCTCATCCAAATGTCCATTAAATTTCACATAAACTAATCTTGGATGATTATGGACCAAATTAATTAATCCGATAAGATTAAGTCAAGTTTTATGGTCATTTTATAGTCCTTATAATTTTATTTTTAACTTTAATTACCCGATTTACCCTTTACTGTGGTAACAAAAATTATGAGGGTAAATATTCATATTAACCAAAAATAAAAGGGAAATATTTAATAAATTTGAGACTCATGAATATAAATATTGAATAAATTTTAAAAACATAAAAAACATATATGTAACATTATTCCCCTCCTCATTGGATTAATAAGGCAAAAGGACATTACTTGTCCTTAACCGAGATCCTCAAGGCACCAAAGGCTGGAAATTAATGGTGAGGGATTCATTAACAGATGGGGGAATAATTTTCCTTTGAAAATAAAAAAAACCAACCAAACATATAATAACAAAATACCACTACATGATGCATGATAACAATGTAAAACAACCCATAGTAATACTATCGATATCAGAATCAAACTACAATGAGTACCACAATAGAAGACTATAAAACATCAAAGTACACAGCTGAAGAAAAAACCCAAAAAAAGATTCCAAAACATGAATACACATCTCCCAACATGATCCAAGGTCCAAATCCACAATATATCCTAATTATCATAAATCACCACTAAAATAGTGTGATACTTTACCTTTTCTAGTGTCACGATAAACAATATCTGCAAAAGCACCAAAGTGACAAAGGAGGGGGTGTGATAAAACTCAGTAGGATTTCACCAAATGAATTCCTTACTCACACCACTAGGATAGAACATGTCAGAACATTTATATAAAAAACTATATATAAAAAAATTATATAAAACAATTCAAAATAGTTTATCACAAAACCAAAACTATTTCTAAGTAAAATTATTTTACAAACCAAAACTATTTTCCAAAGAAGAAACCAATATAGTTCTTCAAAAAAAATTCATATTAACTTTTTAGAATATTTTATTCTAATAAAAAAACCCACACATCCACACAAGCATTTTGATATGATAGTTTCATACTCCTGAGTGGTTTCTCATCGATCTACCAAGTTGTTACAAGGTAATTAAATCTCATTTACCATTAAACCATTAGCACCGAACACCAAGTCATATTTCAATTGAGCCTTGTAAAATGAAATATGAGCACACCACAAACCATTTTTCCAAACCATTTAAACAAAAACATTTTATTGAAAACCATTCCAAAAAACATTTTTTCTATAAATCAAAC
Source organism: Viscum album (assembly GCA_963277665.1). Classification (NCBI taxonomy): domain Eukaryota; kingdom Viridiplantae; phylum Streptophyta; class Magnoliopsida; order Santalales; family Viscaceae; genus Viscum; species Viscum album. The sequence goes on along the minus strand of OY728141.1, from coordinate 1,684,228,101 downwards.
CAAACAACCATTTTTAAAATCAACATTTTAAAACTATTTAACAAATCATTTTCCCCAAAAATTTCACAATTTCCAAAAATTCACTAACCATCACTAAATATGGTTGATAAATTTAATAAATTTGAAACTTATCCTTCAATTTATAAGAATAGAAGTCGAGAGTGAAGTCACCTACCTCAGAAATATGGTGAAAATGAAAAATGGCATGAAAACACCCACAAAACCAGGTTAAATCCCCCATAAAACACCTTAGATCTCTTCACCTAACATAAACAAGACCAAATATAATCGTGATTGGAATAAAAAACCTTTGATCTACCCATAGTGGACTAGATCTAAGAAAATGAGATAGGGAGAAAATTAAATCTAAGAAAAACCACCAAAAATTACCACAAAAGGAGATTTACCAAGGGAATCAGGATTCAACACACCAAGAAAAGCCTTTAGGTCATATCTGGGTCGATGGGGAAAGCTTCCACGTCCTTTGGGGGTTAAATATCGAGATAGGGTTGATTTAGAGTAATAAAAAGTGTATTATAGGTGAAAATGTGTTAGATCCACTTTTTAAGGATCTAATTTTTAAACCATGCATGATTGTTTGCACAGTTAGGAAAACTATACACTAACCATGTGTTAGTATCTACCTCAAGGAGGACCTCGTATGGTTGTCCCACATGGTTAGACAAACCATTCACAAACTATACAAAAGTTCACTATCCCACTTTTCATGGTTTCTCCTTTGGGGTCACACGGTCTGGAAAAACAGTTCACCTAATCATGTGCCTTCCCCTTAGCCCATGCCTCACTATGCATAGTTTCTATAGGATTTTTATAGTTTCCACAAACTCTTCACCAATTTTTCACCTTTAGATTACCCTCAAAACATTCCAAGTCTTAAAAACCCTCCCAAACTTCACCCAAACACTTTACATACATAAAAATCATAAATAAAGAGTTACTTACATGAAACTAAGGATGCTAGATTCTCCCCACCATTGGCCTTTACATCCCTATAAAGTAGAAAACCATCATTTACCTGAAGTAGTTCAGGCCATTACTCAACCATTTCTTTATCCCATTCCCAAATATCTTCCTAAATCTAACCATGTTACCATAAAACCCTCACTAGAATGATTATTTTCTCATGAAAGACTTTACTTTTCTTATCCACAATCTTCACTGGAACATGCACTAACAAAGAACCTGACTCTAGGTTAATGTGATTTCATCGAATCACATTGTCAGGGTCAATCTGATACATTTTCAAATGAGATACATGAAACACATTATGCACTGCACTGAACCATGGGGGAAGAGCAAAATGATATTTCACTTCACCAACCCATTAAAGTATCTCAAAAGGTCCTGTGTGTCAAGAATATAACTTTACCTTATTCCCAAAATAATGATTCTCAAGCCTTGGAGAGATACTCAAAAACATATGATCACTCATCTCAAATAACAATGGTCATAGATGATGATCCACATACGATTTTTAATGACTTTGATCTGTCTTCATCTGTTTCCAGATAAACTAAATCTTCTCTATTGTTTCCTCGACAAGGCTCATCCCAACTAGTGAAGTCTCACCTATTTCCACCTAACAAAGTGGAGAACGACAAGGATGCCCAAACAATTCTTAAAAAGGATCCATGTGTATTATGTTATGATGGTTGTTGTTATATGATAAATACAATAATAGTATGTTCTCTTCTGAAATTCCACCAAAATCCATTACACAAGCATGAAAAATGTCTTCCAACATTTTTATCATCCATTTAGATTTTCTATCCATCTGAGGATGATACACTGTACTCATAGTCAACTGAGTCCCAATGTAATTTTGTAAGTATTTCCAAAAACAAGACATAAACCTCGGATCTCTATATCAAAACCAGTATTCCATCTCTCTTTACCACTTCTCGGATATTGATTTTTGATAATTCCTCCACCATATGAGATTCATAAATATAAATGAAATGAGACACCTTTGTGAGTTGATCCACTATCACCCATATGGAATTGTGTTTTCAAACTATTCTTGGGAGACCTGTTATAAAATACATATCTATTTGTTTTCATTTCCAAACTAGAATAGGTAAAGAAAACAACATACCATCTAGTCATTGATGTTCTACCTTAACCTACTAACAAGTAAATCATCTCGATACAAACTCATCCACATTCCTTTTCATGTCTAATCACCAAAACTATGCTTTAAATTCCCTATACATATTCTATATTCCAGGATGAATAGCCTATCAATAATAGTGGTAAGCATGAAGATTTTTTTCCTGAAAATACATAGGTACGACTATCCAATTTTGGAACCACACCACTAAACTCACATCTAGCTTACATCCCTAAATGGTCTCCCCACCATTGAGTTTTGACCTTATCATAACATATTGTGAATTGGACTTCTAGGCCTCTTTAACTATTGTAATTAAATCAGGAATGAATGAAAATAGAAATAAAATCACAAATTAACCTCTTTCTTCACATTCAAAGTGCATATCATCTAGTAAAAACATCAACTGACACTCATATAAAGCTTTTTTTTCAACTATGCATATGACCTTCTGCTTAATGCATCTGCCACCAAATTGTCTTTACCCAGTGTATAAATCAAGTCAAAGTCAAACATTTGGCAATACTCTATCCATATTCTTTTTCTTAGGTTCAAATACCTTTTTTAGAAAACATGTTTCAAGCTCTTGTGATCTATAAACACTATTAATTTCTCACTAAAGAGGTAATGGCACCAAGTTTTCAAAGAATGGACCACGAAATCTAACTCCAAATCATGTGTTGAGAAGTTATTCTCAAGAAACCATAAATGAATTGAGCTATAAGAAACAACATGATCTCCCTTCATGAGAACACATCCCAACTATGATCCCAAAGCACCACAATACACCACATACCCTTGTCCTGATTCTGGAAAAATCAATATTGGTGCTTATGTAAGAAAAAATTTAAGCTCTTGAAAAGAAATCTGACATTCCTTTTTCCATTGTAATGGAACATTTCTCCTTATTAAATATATCATAGGTGATTCAATTCATGAAAAATCATGAACAAAGCATCAGTAATAACCAACTGACAAAGGAAAATTCATATCTCGAAGACATTATTTGGCAGTTGCCAAGAGATAACAACCTCTATCATTTATGGATCCATAGAAACACCTATTTTAGAGATTATATGTCCAAGGAAACATACTTCTTGTATAAAAAAATTATAATTTGATAATTTTTCATACAACTGATGATCTTTTAAGATTATCAACACTGTTTCAAAGTGTTGTTTATACTCAGCCTTTGTCCTTGAATACAACAATATTTCATCCACAAACACCACCACAAAAGAATCTAGATACCTCTGAAATATCTGATTCATCAATTCCATAAAGACTTTAAGTGAATTTTTAAGACCAAAAGGCATTACCACATACTCATATTTTCCATATCCAATTCTGAAAGATATTTTCGTAATATCCTCTTTCTGAACTCGTAATTGGTGAAATCCTAGTCGCAAGTAAATTTTAGAGAACCATTGAGCTCCCATCAATTGATAGAACAAATCATCAATGCATAGAAGTGGATACCAATTCTTTATCATAACTTAGTTAATCTTATTATAATACACACACAACTAAAGAGTTTCATCCGCATTCTTTATGAAAAAGATCGATGATACCCAGGGAGACATGTCCGGCATAATGAAATTTTTTCTTTATAGCTCTTACAAATAAAATTTAATCTCCCTTAATTCTAATAGTTTCATCTGATAGGATGAATAGAGATAAAACCAGTCCCCAGGAAGAGATCAATCATAAACTCCACTTCTCTTGTAGGTGGAAACCTTGATAAATTATCAAGAAAAACATCTGGAAACTAAACAAACACCGGTGAAAAAATAATCCTCTAGATCTATTCCATTTATTCCAAATTAAATGATACCAACTAGTATGATATCATTCCAAATTCCAGTTCCAAAAAGCCGATTTCACTTTCCTTTACATTTTGGTCTCCTCTAAAAAGATCTCGATGCCACCATCAGTCGTACAACTGACCCTTTGGGTATAACAGTGAATTTGAACCATGAACGTTTTCAAACAATCCATACCCATTATTATATCATAGACATACATATCAATCATAAATAAGTCCCATCTCATTTTTTCTTCATCAGGTGTTATAGAAAATTATTTACACATAAATTCTTAACACTCTATTTGACCTAAAGGAGTTTTAAGTTTAAAAATAGAAGGCATCATCTCAAATTTTAAACCCATAAAATCAACAACACAATAAGAAATAAAGGAATTGGATGCACCCATATCAAACAAATATTTCATAAGGGTGGAATTAAAAATAATCATACCTATCACGGTTGATGGTCCAGACTGATCATCCAAAATCACCTTCTCAGCTCCATATAATTTAATTCTCACCAAACTTTGTTCCTTGTGGCCCTATTGAGATTACCCTTATTGAGCAGTCATGATATTCTTAGAATTACCATGGCTATCTTTTTTCTATTGATGAGAGGTGTTCTACTCCCCTTATCCCTTCAAAGCATATGACACCTGAGAAGTTTCCTGAACACTTAAACTCAGAGAAATGTGACAATAGCAATAAGATACACAATTTTGTTGAAATTTTGGCATGATATTAGTGGTGTAGTACACTCTAGATTATAGTTGTTGAAGGAACCACATTGGAAACATCCATCTTTAGTCATGGGTCTTGGAGGAATATTCATTGATCCATCAATCTGGTTCTGACCCATACTCATGCCTTCGAAATAGGTTTTCCTCTTCCGCTTTCTCTTAAGATTATAATTCCACCGCTTCCCATAGGTATCAACATTCTCCCTCCACCTATATCTCCTGAGATGTCCCTTTATGCCATCATCTCTCAATTGACCATCTTTGTATAATTTGTTATACAAAGCACATCAATCCTCGAGATAATCTCTTATCTCAGCCCCGATTCAAAGATGTGTGCCTTCAAAGATGCACTAGTAGAAACATTAGGTGAAAAGCACACTGAATTTAGGAATTTAGTTGCATACTCTGTCACTATGAACCTAACATATATAAAGTAAAAAAGGCTTTTTGTTCTTGTTATTCTGAATATGTGAGGATAGAATTACTTCTTAGACAATTATTTAAACCTCCCATGTAAGGCCTTGGTGTAATTTATCCGGAATCGCTAATTACCTCCATTGGTATGAAAGTTTCTCTAAGATATATTTCACTAGATTTCCTTTCAACTCTTTTGGTGTGACAAGAAAATTGAATATTTGATTCATCATATTTAGCCACACCTCTTCCTTCTCTACTTCTGAATCACCTTGAAAGATGGATGGATTATTCTTCTAGAACTAGACAAAATAGTCTACCTTCATTGATTCATCTATCTGGTTCCCTCTGTACATAACCTAAAATGCTTGTAATACACTCTGAACCATCTATTGGTTCACCTAAGGCTCAGGTATAACCATGTTCTCAATAGATTTCTCTGGTTGGTTTCTATGATGCCTACTAGGTTCCATTTTTAAAAAATAAAACAAATGACATAAGTCTCACTCTCTAGAAACTAAAGTCTTAACAATTTCAAATTCTACCATATTACCACTATGAAAATAATGCTTTCCAAAATTTAATATTTTCGGCATTCAGCCATTTTTTAAAATTTCACCATACTTTGAAAATAAACCCATTTTCAAAATACAACAACCGTGACATTTTTCAAAATCTCACAATTTTAAAATAATTTCAACATTTTTCAAATATAGATACTTTTTTACCAAATAATATTTCATTACACAAAATGAAATATGCACTCATAGTGGGAATTCATTTCTATAATGCATGTCATGCTATTCTCATTGGCTAAGCACATGAAAATGAGATTATAAATCCTATAAGTGTCTCCAAAACACTTACGTACCCAACTCCCTGGTAACTTGAAGTTCATAATAAAAATGTTAGCTATGTATTTTTATGCTATAAATTTCAAGTCCCAATAATCCTACTCCTTTCTAACAACCCGACGCAAGGAATAAACCAGAATTAATTTTAACTCCAAGACCGAGAAAAATGATTACCAAGTCAAAGACCAAGACTAATACCACTTGAAAGTCACGGACTGAACAAGCTGATACCATTTGTAACATCCCACCCCTCCTCATTGTCTTGATAAGGTAGAAGAACATTACTTGGCCTTGATCGACATCCCCAAGGCACCAAAGGCTATAAATAAATGCCAAGGGCTTCATTAACAAAAGGGGGACTATTTTCTCTTTGAAAATAAAACAACACAATAAAAAATTCCATAACAAAACACCACTACATTATTCAAGATAAAAAATAAAACAACTCATAGTAATACTATTGATATAAAAATCAAACTATAATGAGTACCATAGTAAAAGACTACAAGAAATCAAAGTGAACATTAGAATACAAAACTAATAAATCCCAAATACTAAAAAACATGACTCCACACCTCCCAACATGCTTCATGATCCAACTCCAAAATATTTCCCAAGTATTATAAAAACCCATTAAATAAGTGTGATACTTTACCTTTTCCATTGTTATAATGAACAATATATACAAAAGCACTGAAGTTTCAAAGCAGGTGTGACTAATAAATCTCAGTAGGATTTCCCCAAATGACTTCCCTACTCATGCTACTAGGATAGAACATGTTAGAACATTTACATAAAAAATTATATAAAATAATTATATAAAATAATTTAAAATAATTTATCACAAAACCCAAACTATTTCTAAGAAAAATGTTTTTCCAAACCAAAATCATTTTCCATGTAAGTAACCAATCTAGTTATTCAAAACCATTTCCTATTAATTTTTTGGATTATTCTATTCCAATAAAAAAATCTATGCATCCACACAAGCATTTTCATATGAAATTTTTTTACTCATGATTGGTTTCTCATCGATCTACCAAGTCATCACAAGATAATTAAATCCCATGTTTCATTACACCTTTGGCACTGAGAACCAATTCATATTTAAATAGGGCCTTATAAAATGAAATATAAACACATTACAACCCATTATACCAAACCATTTTAATAAAATAAACTTTTTATTGAAAACCTTTTCAAAAAAACTTTTCCCAAAAATCAAACTAAACAACCATTTTTAAAATAAACATTTTAAAACTATTTAACAATTCATTTTGCAAAAAAAATCTATAAATTCCATGAATTAAAAAACCATCACTAAATAAGGTTTATACCATGATTTCCACACCAATTTAACAATAATTTTAAATTAATTTTAACAATTAAAAACTAATCATTTTTATTCTAAGAAGAGTAATTAAGAGTGAAGCCAACTACCTCAGAAATTATGGAAGAAACGAAAATGCCCATAAAATTGGGTTAAATCTCAAAAACCCACCTTATATATCTTCCCCTAACATATAAAAGGACAAATATAATCATTATTGGCATCAAAAACCTTATATCTATCCTCAATAGACTATAGTTAAGAAACCAATAAAGGGAGGAAAGTAGATCTAAGAAAAACTACCATAAAAGGAGACTTACCAAGGGAATCAGGCTCCAACGCACCAAGAAAAGCCTTCAGATCGCCTTCAGATAGATGGGGAAATCTTCCACAGCATTTTGGAGGGATAAATATTTAGTTAGGATTGATTTAAAGAAAAAAACGAGTAGATTAGAGGTGAAAATGTGTTAGATCTACTTTTTAAGGATCTAATTTTTAAACCATGCGCGGTTATTCACACGGTTAGGAAAATTGTGTGTTAACTGTGTGCCAGTCTCTGCCTCAAGGGGGATATTGTACAGTTGTCCTACACAATTAGGCAAAACATGTACCAATCATGAAAAATATCATTGTCCCACTTTTCATAGTTTCTCTTGGGTGGCCACACAGTTTGGAAAAATTATGCGCCTAACCATGTTCCTTCCCCTTAACCCTTTCCTCAATGTTACACATTTTTTATATGAGTTACATGGTTTACACAAACCATTCACCTTTATAAAATACCCAAAAAATATTCAAAAAGTCTTCCAAACCCTCCCAAACATCACCCAAACACTTTACATACTTAAAAATTATAATTAAAGGGTTACTTATATGAAATTGGGGTGCTAAATTCTCCCCATAATTTTCCTTTCTGTCCCCATAAAGTAGAAAACCAATATTTCCTTGAAATATTTTGGACCATTTCTTGACCATTTTCTTCTCTCATTCCCATGTCTCTTCCTAAAACTGACTATGTTTCCACAAAACTTTCACTATACCAATTATTTTCAAATGCAATAATTTTACTTGCGTATCCACAATCTGCACTGGAACATGCACCAATGAAGAATCCAGATCTAGTTCAATGTGATCCCATCGAATCACATGCTCAATAATATGATGATACATCTTCAACTAAGATACATAAAACACATTTTTCACTACACTGAACCATGAGGTCAAATCCAACTGATACACCACCTCACCAACCCTTTCAAGTGTCTCAAAAGGGCCTATGTATCGAGGAGATAACCTGCCCTGCTTTCCAAAACAATGATGCCCAATCCTTGTAGAGATCCTCAAAAATACATGATCATTAACCTCCAATGAAAAATTCCATTGACAATGATCCGCATATGATTTCGGAAAAATCTAACCCGTGTCCATTCATTTCTAGATCAATTGAATCATCTCCATTGTTTCTTGGACAAGGCTCATCCTGACTAATAAAGTATCTCTTATTTATACCCAAAAAAGTGTAGAACGACAAGGACACCAATACAATTCTTCAAAAGGATCCATATATATCAAGGCCTAATAACTGTTGTTATATCATAACTCCACTAACGGTACATGATCTTCCCACGAGCCACCGAAATCCATTACACAAACCCGCAATATGTCTTCCAATGTTGTATCATCTATTTGGATTGTCTTTCCATCTAAGGATGATACGTTGTACTCATAGTCAATTGATTCCTAAGGTATTTTTGTAAGGATTTCTATAAATGAGATGTAAACCTCAGATCTCTGTCTGACACTATCAAAACTTGAATTACATGCCTCTTTACCACTTCTCGCATATATATTTTTGAAAAGTTCTCCAATGTATAAGATTCAAAAATAGGAATTAAATGATCTAGATTTTTGTGTCTTTCCATTTTCACCCATATTTAATCCTAGTTTAGAACTGTTCCTGGGAGACCTGTTACAAAATCCATAGCTATTTTTTCACATTCCCAAACTACAATAGGTAATGACTACAACATATAGTATTGTTGTTGATGTTTTTCCTTAACCTTCTGACAAGTTAAGCATATTGAAACAAACTCATCCATCTTCCTTTTCATACCAACCCATCAAAAATGTTCTTTCAATGCCTTATACATATTATATATTATAAGATGAATAGCCCAACTATAATGGTGGTAAGCATAAATAATTTGTTCTTGAAAATCCATAGGTATGAACATCCAATTTATGAACCAAAACACTGATCTCCCATATAGCGTTTATCCCTCAATGGTCTCCACACCATTTATTTTTTACCTCATCCCAACACATTCTGAATTGGACATTTATGCCTCTTTCAATGTTACAACTAAATCAGGAACAAACAAAAATGGAAATAAAACTGAAAATTCACCTTGGTCTTCACATTCTAAGTACATGTTGGCTAGGACCGACATTAACTGCTACCTATCTAAAGATTCTTTCCCCAACTAAGTATATGACTTTCTTCATAATGAATATTACACTAAATTTCCTTTACTCAGTATATACATCAAGTAGAATTCAAACATTCAGAGATACTACATCCATATTCTTTGTATTATGCTCAAATTACTTTTTGAGAACATATGTCTCAAGATATTGTGATCTGTAAACACTATTAATTTCTCACCAAAGAGGTAATGATTCCATGTTTTTAAATCATGGACCATGGAAGCTAACTCCAAATCATGTTTTGGGTAGTTTTTATCAAGAAACAATAACTACATTGATCCATAAGCAACAACATGATCTCCCTTCATGAGAACACATCCAAACCCTAATCCCAAAGCAACACAATACACTATGTACCCTTGTCCTAATTCTAGAAAAATCAAGATTGGTGATGATGTAATGAAAACTTTAATCTATTTAAAATACTTCTAATTTTACTCATTCTATTGTAATTAAACATTATTCCTTGTTAAATTTATCATAGGTGAGTCTAGTAATGAAAAAACATGAAAAAAGCATTAGTAATAACCAGCTAGACCAAGGAAACTACATATCTCAAATACATTCTTTGGAAGTTTCCAAGAGATAACAACTTCTATCTTTTTTGGATCCATATAAACACCTCTTTCAGAGATTACATGGCCAAGGAAACATAAATCTTGTATCTAAAAATAAAAATTTGATAATTTTTCATAAGGATGATGATACCTTAAAATTATAAACACTATCTCCAAGTGTTGTTCATAATCAGCCCTTGTACTTGAATACACCCATATGTCATTCAAAAATACCACCACAAAAAAAAATATACCTATAAAATATTTGATTCATCGATACCATAAATACTTATAGTTAATTTGTAATACCAAAAGTCATTTCCATATACTCATAATGTCTATATATACTTCTGAAATTTGTCTTAGGAATATCATCTTTACGAACCCACAATTGGTGATATCCTGATCGCATGTCAATTTTAAAGAACCATTTATATCCCCTCAATTGATCAAATATATCATAAATGCATGAAAGTGGATATCAATTCTTAATCATAACTTGGTTAATATTATGATTATCTATACACAATCAAATATTTCCATTCACTTTTTCGATGAATAAGACCGGTGTTGCCCATGGAGATATGCTCGGCCGAATGAACCCTTTTCTTTCCTTCTCTTCAAACTATACTTTAATATCCCTTAATTTTGTTGGTTCAATATGATAATATGGAAGGTAGATATTACTGGTCCCTAGTAGGAGATCAATCATAAACTCCACTTCTCTTATGAGTGGAAACCCTGAAAAAAATTAGGAAAAACATATAGAAACTGATCAACCACCATTGGAAAAATGCTATTCTCAATCTCTTCCATAGATGACAAAGTGAAAACTACTAACTAGTATGAGATAATTCTAACTACTGGTGCCAAAAATACCATTTCACCTACCTTTATATTCTAGTCTCCTCTAAAAAGATGATTGATGCCATCATCGGTCATAAAACTGACCCTTCGGGTATAACAGTTGATGTGAGCCTTAAATGTTTTCAACCAATCCATACCGGGGATTATATCATAGAAATCCATCTCAAGCATAGAAAAGTACTGTATTAGTTTATATCCATAAATATTTATATAACATGCTTTAAACATAAAGTATCGACGCTCTCTTTGTCCAAGAGCTGTTTGAAGGTTCAAAAAAGTCGGCATCATCTCAACTTTTAAACCCAACAAATCAATAGCACGAGAAGAAATAAAGGAATTGGATGCACTCGTATAAAAAATCATTCATAAGAATATAATTCAAAATAATCATACCTCTCATAGTTGATGATCCAGACTGATCATCCACAATCACCTGCTCATCTCCACAAAATGTCTTACTCGCCACACTTTGTTCCTTATTACCCTATTGATATTTTCCTTGTGGAGGAGTCATGGTATTCCTAGAATCACCATATATTTCTATGTTCTGCTGATGAGAGGTATTATACATCCCTCATCCCATTAAAGAATATTATTTTTTTGACACCAAATAAGTGTCTTGAACACCTGACCTCATAGCAATGCGACAATAGCGTTGAAGATACCCCATTTTGTTGCAATTGCAGCATGATCTTAGTGGTTCCATACACTCTTTCTTTATATGGTCGAAGGAACCACATTAGAAACATGCATATTTAGTCAGGGGTCTTAGAAGAAGATTTACTAATCCATCCATCTGGTTCTGATCCAAACTCCCACCTTGGAAATAGGTTTCCCTCTTCTTATTTCTCACATCATTAGAGTTCCCACTATTTCCCATAGGTATCAACATTCTCCCTCCAACCTTATCTCCTAAGATATCCCTTTCTTCCACCATCTCTCTATTGACTATCTCTATATAATCTGTTATAAAAATCACAGCAATCTTCAATTGAATCTCATCTCTCATCTCCAATTCAAATATGTGTGCTTTCAAGGATGCACTAGTAGTAAATTTGGGTACAAGGATCACTAAATTCATGAATTTATCCACATAATCTATCACTATGAGGCTCTCCTACTTCAATATGGAAAAAATTCAATCTTGAGATTTTGAACATGTGAGGATATGATTATTTGTTAAACAATTCTTTAAAATCCTCCCATGTAAGGTCTTGGTCTAATTTATCTTGAACCACTAAATCCCACCATTAGCATGCAAGATCCTCTAGGATATATGTCATTATCTTGATTTCCATCTCTTCTAGTGTAAAAAGAAAATTGAAGATTTGATTCATAGTGTTCATCTACACCTCCACCTTCTATGGTTCCGAATCACTCTAAAATATGGGTGGATTCCACTTCTAGAACTATATGGAATGATCCACCTTCCTTGGTTTATCTATCTAGATCCATCTGTCCACAACTTGAAAATCCTAGACTATACTCTAAATTAGTTGCCGGATCACCTATGCCTCAATTGTAAACATGTTCTCAATAGCTTCCTCTAGTTGTTTTCTTTGACATCTATCGGGTTCCATTTTCTAAAAACACAAAAAACACCATAAGTATCACTCTCTAGCAATAGATGGCTTTTTTTCAATAGTGCTTCCCAAAATTTAAAATTCTCCACATTCAACCATTTTTGAAAATTTCACCATACTTTTTAAAATCAACCCATTTTCAAAATACCACAACCATGCCCTTTTTCAAAATTTCACATTTGAAAACTATTTCAACATTTTTAAAAAATTAATACATTTTCACTTAATCATATATCATTACTCGAAAATAAATATGAACTCCTAGTAGGAAGTCATTTATAAAATACATTTCATGCTCTTCTCATTAGCTAATCCCATGATAATGACATTCAAAATCCTATAAGTGTCTCCAAAACACTTATGTAACCAACTCCCCAATAACTTAAAGTTCAGTATAAAAAGGTTAGATACTTATTTTTATGCCCAACATTTTATGTCTCGACAATCATACTCCTTTATACCAACCCAACATAAGGAATATACCATAATGAATTTCAACTCCAATACAAATAAATATGATAACCAAGTCAAATACCAACCAAGACTCATTACACTTTAAAGTAAAGGACGTAACAAGATTATACGATTTGTAACATCCCTCCCCTACTCATTGGCTTTAGAAGATGAAAGGATGTTACTTGGCCTTAAGAGGCATCCCCAAGGTGCTAAAGGCTGACAATAAATGCCAAGGGATTCATTAAAAAAAGGTGGATGTTTTTCCCTTTGAAAATAAAACAACCCAAAAAAACATTCCATAACAAAATACCACTACAAGATGCATGATAAAAATGTAAAACAACTCATATTAATATTATTGATATCAAAATCAAATAATAATTAGTACTAAAGAAAAAAACTACAAAACAAAAAAGTACGCATTGGAAGAAAAACCAACAGTACCCAAAGACTCCAAATGTGACTCCATATCTCCAAACATGTTCCAAGATTAAACTCCAAAATATATCCCAAGTATCATGAATTACCACTAAATAAGTGTGATAATATACCTTTTCTAGTGTCACGATGAAAAATATTTTCAAAATCGCCAAAGTGCCAAAGTAGGGGTGAGTAATAAAACTCAGTAGGCTTTCCCCAAATGACTCCCCTACTCACGCCAAAAGTATAGAACATGTTATCACATTTACATAAAACAATTTATATAAAATATTTATATAAAACAATTATATAAAACAATTTATCATAAAACTGAAATTATTTCTAAGTAAAATATTTTTCCAAACCAAAAATTATTTTCCATAGAAGAAACCAAGATAGTTCTTCAAAACCATTTCATGTTCCCTTTTTGGAATATTCCATTCCAATCCAAAAACCCACGCATCCAAACATGAATTCCCATATGAAAGTTCCATAATCATGAGTGGTTTCTCATCGATCTATCAAGTTGTCACAACATTATTAAATCTCATGTTCCATTACACCTTTGGCACTAATCACCAAGTCATATTTCAAACATGCCTCATAAAATTTAATATTAACACACGCCAACCCATTATGAAAAACCATTTCAATAAAATAAAATTTTTATTGAAAACATTTCAACAAAAACATTTTTCCACAAATTAATCCAAACAACCATTTTTAAAATCAATATTTTAAAACTATTTAACAAAGCATTTTTCACAACAATTCCACAATTTCCACAAATTCAAAAATCATCACTAAAGAAGGTTTATGCCATGATCTTCACACCAATTTCACAATCAATTTAAAAAATTTGAAACTAAGCCTTCAAGTTCTCAGAAGAGGATTTGAGAGTGAATCCACCTACCTCAAAAATTATTGAGAAAACAAAGGACACAAAAACTCCCACAAAACTGAGTTAAATCTCCAAAAATCCACCTTATATCTCTTCACTTAACATAAACATAGCCAAATATCATCATGATTGAAATAAAAAACCTTATATCTATCTTTAGCGGACTAGATCTAAGAAATTGAGAGAGGGAGGAAAGTAGATCTAAGAAAAACCACCAAAAACAACCACAAAACGAGACTTAATAAGGTAATCAAGCTTCAATTCACCAATAAAATCCTTCAAAACCCCTCTGGATCATTGGTTAATCTTCCACAACCTTTTAGATGGAGAAATCTCGAGTTATGGTCGATTTGGAGAAAAAAAGAGCGGTTAGAGGTGAAAACGTGTTAAATCCACTTTCAAAGGATCTAATTTTTAAATCATTCATGGTTAGTCACATATTTAGGAAAACCATGCACTAATCGTCTCCAGTCTCTACCTCAAAGAGGACCTCACACGGTCAGCCCGTACGGTTAGACAAATTGTGCACTAACCGTGAAAAAACTCATTGTCCCGCTTTGCATGGTTTCTCCTAGGTAGATGTATGGTTTGAAAAAATTGTGCACCTAATCATGTTCCTTCCCCTTATCCCATGACTCACTATACACATTTTCTTAGGAAAGTTTCACAATTTCCACAAACTATTCACCAACCATGCACCTTTAGAAAAGCCCCAAAAATATTCCAAAAATCTTCCAAACCCTCTCAAACATCACCCAAACGCCTTAAATACATAAAAATAATAAATAAAGGGTTACTTACTTGAAACTGGGGGTGCTAAAATAGAAGTTTCAAAATTTAATTTAAAATTAAACCGGAAAAACAACATTAAGACAAGTGTTTTAGAAAAATATCGTTTAAGTGTAAAAACATTTATACCAAACTCAACCATAAAATTAATTACAATGAAATTAATTTGATTATTCATAATATAATATAATTTTTTTTACTTTAAAACCATTTTAAAATAAAATGTAACTTTTCAAATGGTTGAAACAAAAATAATTTTTTCAATAAAAAAAATCGGTATTTTTCACTATTCATTAAAAAATAAATATTTTCCGAAAAATATCAAAAATTCATACTATGTAAATTTAGATATGATTATTTTAAAAATAAATTTAATTTTTTCAAATAAATTTTTTAAAAGTGGGGAAAATTAATTATATTACTTTCTCATAAAAATTAATACATTTCATTTTTTTAAAGAAAACAAATAAAATGACTTTATTAAGATTTGATTGTATATTTACTAAGAGTTAATAAATAAATTTTCATTATTTAAGATCTTTATATATATATATCAAAATATGGTTAATATTATTCACACTTCCAATTTTAACAGCTAGGTTATAAGGGTCGTGTTTAAATAATAATATGTTAACAGTGTATCATGGTTTTTTTAAGCTTGATGCTTCATAATATATGTGTTATCATACTTATTAAAATATCAGGGTGTTACTTCTAGATGGGAATTTATGTATAGATTTTTTTTGTATTCTTAAAATAGTTATAAGAATATAGTGTTAGGTGGACTCCCCAAGTATACCATGTGGAGTGTTATACACTATGTATTTGGTATACTAGGGGTGCATGTCTTATATGAGTATTTATCCATACCTTGGGTTATAAAGATACCTAGAATGTGAACCTTAATAAATTTATACCTTTATTATGAAATCCTTGAGCCTTAGCTAATTAGGGGTTGTTTCGGTACACTATTAATCATGTCACTAGTTGAGGCTTAACTAAGATGGGATTTTTCCTCTCATTTAATGAGTATGATATTTGGTCCCTCGATTGAGAAAGATTGAAGGAGAGTACGTCCAAACCTAGATAACAAATTTTAAGTTATTATCTATTGGATTAGGGGAATATTATGTGCTCATCTATAACATTTAATAGCATTTAATGTATTCATCAACTTATTTAATCTATACTTAAACAATCAAGAATGTATGAGTATATTATATGGGATTCACATACATCGTGTCCCATGTTTACTTTATGTCTTAGAAAAATAGATTATATGAAAATTCATGCTTTTATATGATATAGCTAGTAGACATAGGTATAGAGATACATGAGTTTGATAGAGATCATGCTAGATCCCTTTACTTCTTAAGTAGCACTGATTATTTTCTAAATGCCACTCTTTGCTTACATTTATAGATTCATGAATTCATATTTATTTTAAACACTAAAAAGGACTATGGGGTCACACTTTTTGATTGAATTAATGGGTATTGAGTATTATAAAACTCACAGGGTTCTCTAAAAGTGCTTAGATTTTATATAAAATGATTTTTGGATGGATATTCACAAGGTGTTTCATATAATATGATATATGGTGAATTTAATGATAGATTTCCAAGAGTGTTTTTGAAATATCCAAATGGAGTTTTGGATATGGTTTCATAAATTATTTTATATGATATAGTATAAGGTATAATTTTACAAAGTCCATGAGTATTTAGTGAAATTGGGGGATTTATGAAAATATACCCTAATTCATATATGTGTATGATGCATTTTTTATATATCATTTCATGTGATATGTTGATATAATAACGAATTTATTTGCATAAATAATATTTGATGATTATCAAAGATAATATAATATTAAATTTTAACATTCAGATATCTTCTGTACCAGATATCATAAATAATTTTAACACATTGGTGAATCAAAACAGTATTTATATGATAAATACATGTTGGCTGAATGTTACAAGAGTTTTAATCGAATCCATCTACTTGTACATTATATAATGGATGAGTAAACGCAATATAGGATCAAGGAATGTACTTGGGGCCTATATAAAGGATCCAAGGCACTGATATTGGATAGTTTATTCATGTGATTATTTTATAATCTCTCTTAGTTGATTCTCCATGTTTATATCTCCTTCTTCATCCTTTTTCACCCAAGGTACTAGAATATTATGGTTGCAAGGAAGTTCCAACCCAAGCATTAGGTGAATCAAATCAACTCATAGATACACCATCAAGGGAAGATTATTTTGGGTGTTCACAGTGATCTTCATCAAACAATTATTATCAAAGAAAATAATAGGATCCATCTTCAATGTAAGGTACATGTTCTTCATTTAGTTTGTACATGGTATCTATTTTTCATAACATGGTGATCTTGGGAATGAGGTTTCAAATGTATTTATATACTTTTAACAAGATTTTTTTATCTTTATAAACCCTCCAATGCTAACTATATTATCACCACACAACTGCCTTAATAATTACTCAACTTCCCATTTTATATTTCATTATAATTTTCCCTTTCCATATTATTAAATTATCAAAATCTTTACATTCATCAACTGTATTAACCATTACTCAACCACTTTACTTATATTAATCACATTTAATTCCAATAACTACTCTTCCACCTTCCCATTTATATTAATTAGGATCAATAATTAAATTACCATATTTGCAATTCACTATTGTATTTACCCATATTATTTTACTAATTTCAACACTTATTTTTACATCAAAACCTATTCTCATTTCATCTAATTTAGTTTATTTAATTTTAATAGTAATAATGTCCTACATAAACTAATACACATAACCACATCAACCTCTATACACCACCAAAATGATAACCACAAAAACTTCACCACTCCCTCTACTACATAAATCCAACTACAGCAAGGCTACCACCACTACCACACATGAAATTCCAACAATAGAATAACAACATAATAGAAATTGTGAAATATCTTAAACAATAGTCCCATTTTTATCATCTCTTATATATTAAGTTACTAGGAAAAATGTAATAACACAAAGAAAAACAATTTACATCTTTCACATTATTTATTTAATTACCATCTTTAAATTATTCATTTATCCATAAACTTTCTATCACATCTCAAAAACAAAATTAATCATGGAAATAATTTCAACATAAGGATAAAACAATAGCAAATAAATAATAGTAAATCATGTTTTTTACACTTTCCCTCTTATTTATTTATGGGTGTGTTGGGAGGTTTTTGGTGGTCTTCGGGTGCGGTCTTGAAGGCGGTGATGGGATTGTGGTTCTTCTTGCGACGCCTCTATTCTTCTTTGGTGGCTTCCAATTCGGTGAGGTGTTTTTGTTTCTTGTTTTGATACGGTATGGTTTTTGATGATTTTTGGCACATGTGATTCCATCATTGTGGTGATTTTTCTATGGTGTTCTATGTAAATCGTTGTGATCTGAGGAGTCAAGGTTGATTTGGATGGATTTAGATCGAGCTCATGGTTTTTCCCTTATGTTTGTTTCATTTTTTGGTTTTGGTTTTGTTTTCTATACGTCTTGCGGTTGATGTTTTTGTTTGGGTGGATTTTCTTCATTGGTAAAGCTGTGAAGGTTTTTTGGTGTCGGTGGTCTGGTTTTTCCATTCCATGGAACCAAATCAATGGAGTTGATTTTTTGAGTGAGGAAATTGAGAAGGAATTTCATTTTGAACATGGTTATCTGCAGTAGAAGGGTGCAGAGTATCATCTCACATTGGTTTTTGGATGGATTTTACCAGAAATTCTATAAGGAAATGCTTCAGAAGAGGATCATAGAAGGTGTTTTTTCCATGTATGACTTTTTAGATTTGGAATTTTGAGAGGGTATGGCTTGGCCATCGGTACTAGGCCCATGCATTTCTATATGGGACAACTTTCTAAACAGTCATGCAATGGTGGAGGTTTTCCATAATGGCTTTTTTCCTAGGGAGGAGTATTTCTAAATGGTCTTTTTATAGGTTGCGGCCTTTGATTTTTGTTGATGGTTTTACATCCTTGGAGTCATTTAAGGTTTCCCCCTTTGTCCTTAAAAGGGGGTTTATCCAAAAACAAATAAAAATTTAGACCTTTGGGCCATTCAGTCAGTAATAAATAATAGTAGAAATTCAAAATCATGTATCTCAAGAAAATATTTAATAATAAAACACTAAAGGAAAATAAATAAATTGAAATAAAACTTTTTAACCTTATGAGAAACCTTTAATAGTAAAGAATACATCATCCACCATCAAACCCTCTATCATGACTCATACCTTTAGGCTTGTGTTGTGACTCCCCAAGCCTGCCTCTAATAGGCCAGGGGCTGGTGACTAGCACCAAGTAGGCATATCACTAAAATTGGAGTAATTTTCTAAGTACTTGTACACATGAATACATATCCAAACCCACGAAATGCTAAAATTTAAAAACAACTAAACAACCAATGCATGCATACATCTATATCCCATAACCAGAGTATGACAGGAAGTAAAGAAAGTAAACAGGTCTAAATAAAATCCCACCACGAAGAAGTATGCAACACAAGTCCAATCTGAAAGTAAAGGTACTAGGACTACTGTCTAAAAGTCACAAGAACACACCTTGGTCTGTCCAGTCTCACAAAGCACCATCTGGTATTTGTCTTCCTATGACTCTATCAAAAGGCCGGTCATCTTCACAAGACATTGCATGTGTGGGTAAAGCCTATAAAGAGGTGAGTATAGTAATACTTAGTAGGAAACCCCAAAACCACAAAGCCTATAAAAAAAGGAAAGTACAGTCAACTCTACATAGGTATATGTCTGCAGCACATATAAAAAGAATATCCATATATACTCAATCAAATACACATAGTTTAGAGGTAAGATACACCCATATTATATCAGCCTAGTATTTGAGCTCGAAGATTCAACAAAGAACTCATATGAGGGAACACACTCCTGATTCCAATATAACTAATGACCTCCATCCAATAATTACTACTCATTAGGTCTCATCATTAGAGAGAATACACGCTGAAAGGTCTGAAGAGAATACGATACACAGATTATAATCACAGTTAGGGCCATGGGGTGATACCAACAACTCCATCTGGATTAACCCACTAAATAGAGGATTGAAACCTGGTAAGATTGGTCATGTCGATAACTAGAACTCTACCTAGGGAATGAAGATGAATAGAGGATCCCACTCTGGGCCTCTCGAGGGGATTCCTTCAATTCTATCCAGGAACTCCTACTGAAGGGATCGTAGTCCTAAGAGTATTAAACGATTCATACCAACCTTCAAGGAAAATTTAAGGGGAACAAACCCTGATTAATCTTGTCTATAATACAGAGGAAATGATATCTAATCCATGTATGAAAGAGTACACAATGTGTGAAGGGGTTACACATTGTGTACCTTGACCCCAGGTTATGCCTGTGTAAATGGACCATGTCATTCAAACTATATCTGTGTAGTATAGAGGATTACATGGCGTGTATAGGGGTTACATGTCATGTCCCTATACACCAGGTCCTGTATATGTACTCCATCCATGTTCTAGTACATGGTGTCAGACCGTGTACCAGTGCCCGTGTACTAGTACATGGGGTAGCCGGTGTACTAGTACTCAGGGTAGCTCGTGTATATGATCCAGGACTTATAATGTGGGGGTGTACATTTCATGTAGGAAATCCATGTCCTCCACCCTATGTCTATGTACTTATACAGGTACACGCTGAGTCATTCAAAGTGGTATACACGCCATGTATCCAAGGGCTACATGTCGTGTGTATCTAGTTTTTCAAAAAACCCTTATTCTTACTCCAGCTTGCGTCCATGCCACCATCACTTAAGAATCTAGATCAAATTGTTCTGGTATCCTAGGATATTCTTGGCCAAGACTCTTCTTCACTCGAACAACTGGTTTCAGCATCTAATCCATTCGAAAAATAGATCTATTGATTGTTCTTCCTTTTATGCTGAAGAACACGAGATTGGGAATCCACCATCATCTAAATCACTATGTCTCTATCATCTCACATCCATCATGTCCTATTGATCTTGTATCTATGATTTTGGATCATTTCACCAAGAAACTATTGCACAATGATTGATTGGTCGATATTTTTTGAGCTGCAGGCCAAACAAATAATGCATGGGACGAATGATGAATGGGTGGATAAAATCACAAATCAATCAAGAGGGATGGACCTCGATCGATGTTCATGTTGTTCTCAATCCATTTTAATTATAAAAATAATGAATAAATTGAATCACAATTATAATTCTCCCATCAAAAACCACAAAAATAATCTCATCCTGCAATATGCATGATCTATGAATCAATCTATTTGTCGATTGATTCACATTCATCATAGGAATAAAGAATGGAGAATAAATAAATTAAATCACATTCCCTACCTCTATTTGGATCAATCATTGATGAATAATGATTGTTGTATCATTTTTATAAGAAATATCCATTGAAATTGATGTGCAGCGATCGTCAATCTATAATTTCTCCATTGATCGCTTGAGATAATTCTCCAAGGATCTCTCTAATAGTCCTCCAAAGGATATATGGTTATGTGGATAACCCTAGGATTTATGTATAATATTCTATTTAAAGAATAACCGGTCACTGCATCAAACATTTAAAATAAAATAATTTATTCAAATTATTTTATTAATTTTTGTTCCCGTGATGAATTTTCTACAAAAAAACTCACGCTGACTAATGTTAAGTCACTCCTAGGGTAAACCTCATGTTTTGAGTTCAATGGTTCCCTCACATTTCTGATACAGACACCCTTTTAGAAGTTATTCTACTTTTTCAAGAAAACTATGTGCGTGTGCTATTTAATATATTTTATATTTTTAAATTTTTTTTTCAGGAACACCGGCCCTCAGAATTGCACATTGTCTCAGCATATGGTCTTGAAAATAATCCATATAATATTTAAAAATAATACAAATAAAATATAAGATATTTCATTCTCTCCAACTTGGGGATTTACATCCCTGAAAATCCAAACAATAGATACTCAAAAATATGTGGGTACTGATCATGGATCTGAGCCTCCCACTCCAAATTGATCTCTCATAGATTTATATTCTTCCACTGAACATGTACCAAAGGAATTGATCACCCACGAAGTATCCTCTCCTTCTAATACTCGATCTCCACTGGGTACTCAGCAAAGGTCGCTTCATCCTCGATGTCTAACTCTCACAAATAAATAAAATACAATGGGTTAGTAATATACCTCCTTAGCTATGAAAAATGGAAGGAATCATGTACCTAGTCTAACTGTGGTGGTATATCTAAGCGGTAAACCACCTCACTAACTCTACACAATATCTAAAAAGGGATTATGAACCTCAGATGTAGCTTGTCTTCATATCCAAATATTTGTAATCTATGTTGAGGTGAGACCTGTAGGAACACATAGTCTCCTTCCTCAAACTCCAAGAGCCTTCATCATCTATCATCATAAGACTTATAATAGCTCTGTGTAGTCTCCACCTACTTCTGGATGATCTGAACTTTCTCTATTGTAGATCACACCAACTCTAGGCCCATGAGTGCTGAATCTCCTAGTTCAGTCCAATAAAGTGATGATCAATAGGGTCACCTATACAAAGCCTCAAGTAGTGCCATAACAAATGTATAGTGATATATTTTTTTGTATGAAAAATATACCAGTGGTAGGTGATCCTCCTAACTATGGCCAAAATCCAATATGCAATTTCTCAGCATGTCCTCCAAAACCTGAATGGTCTACTCAGTCTAGCTGTCAGTTTGGGGGTGAAACATTGTGATCAAGCGTAACTGGGTCCCAAATGTCTCATGTAATCCCTTCCACAAATGGGATGTAAAATGATCATCATTATCAGAAACAATCATTAATGGGAATCTATGGATTTAGACTATCTCTTTCACATAGAGGTGTCTCAATCTCTCTACTGAACTCTGCTCTCATATATCTAGGAAGTGGTCTGACTTGGTGAGTTGTTCTATGATCACCCAGATGTAATTTTTTCCCCTATAAATATGTGGTAATCCAATCATGAAGTCCATGAATATCCCATCCCACTTTCATTTTAGCACCTCAAGGGGTTGGGTCAAACCCTTTGGAACTTGGATCTCAACCTTCACTTACTGAAAAGTAAGGCATCAAGAGACAAATTATGAAACTCCTTTCTTCATCCCTAGCCATCAAAACTTACATTGAAGGTCCTTGTACATATTTTCTACACCTGTATGTACCACTAAAGGAGATGTGTGAAACTCTCTCAGATTCTCTTCTAACAACGTCGTTGACTCCATCATGCATCCTTTGAAAACAATGTTCTACTTCCCACCTTTTGAAAATATATTGGGAGCATTCCCTATGGATATCTGACCACATAGGGTCTCTCAGTCAGTATCCCCAAGTTTTTCCTCCCTAAATTGTTGTAAAAGTGGGGGTGAAAACCATCGAATATAGGTAATCTTCTCCATCTCTATCCATAAAGGATAATTATAATGAGACCAACTACTCTTACACCTCATTCATTAACTATGAACAAGACCTCCTACTGAGAGTATTTTCTACCACCTTCCCCTTTCCAAGAGTATAGACAATTTTGAATTCATAATCCTAGAGGAACACTATTCATCACCTCTGTCTCAAGTTGAGATCCTTCTAAGAGAAGATATACTTGAGACTCTTATGATCGGAGTATATGGTAAACCACTCACCCATCAGGTAGTGTTGCCACATATTCAAATAAAAGACTACCACTACTAAATCAAGATCATGGGTCACAAATTTTTTTCATGTGGTCTCAACTGGCATGAACCATAGGCAATCATCGATTTCCTTTTTATCATAACCCAACCAAGTCCGGTTCTTGATGCATCACAAAACACCAAGTAATCGACACTCTCTTGCGGAAATCTCAATATGGGGGCTCTTATTAAACTCTAACTCAACTACTAGAAATCCTGCTATCACTTTTCTATCCACACGAAAGTATTCCCCTTTCGAGTCAAAGCTATCATTGGTGCTGATACTCTAGAGAAAATAGGTATGAATATCTGGTAATAGCCTGCTTACCCAAGGAAGCTCTGCACCTCCATCACTTTCTTAGGTGTATCCCATTCTAACACTGCCTTGACCTTGGCTGGATCCACTACCACTCCATCCACTAAGATAATATGTCCCAAAAATTGGACCACCTGAATCCAAAACTAACACTTCAAGAGCTTTCAATAAAGCAGGTGCTCCATGAGTACATCTAAAACTATACTTAAGTTTCTCACATGCTCCTCCTCAAAAATTGAGTACACAAGGATATTATTGATTAAGACTACCATGAACTGGTCTAAGAAAAGCTGGAAGATCTGGTTTATGAGTCTCATGAACACTACAGATGTGTTCTTCATACCGAAGGGCATCACCAAGTACTTATAGTGACCATAGTGACATCTAAATTTTGTCTTTAGTATATCCTCATATCATACTCACAACTAGTGATATCTTAATCTGAGGTCAACCTTTAAGAACCATCATGCCACTATAAACTAATAAAAGAGGCCATCGATCCTCAGTAGTGAATACTTGTTCTTCACGATCACCTAGTTCAAGTTCCAGTAGTCCGCACGCAACCTCAAGCTCCAATCTTCCTTCTTGGAAAAAATAATTGTGGATTCCTAGGTTGAAACACTAGGTCTCATGAATCCATTACTCTAAAAGTCCTCCAACTGTACCCTCATCTCAGGAAGCTCTATAGAAGTCATCCAATATGTTTGTGAAGATATCAGTGTTGTATTGAGGTGTAGATCAATGAAAAATTCTATCTCTCAGTGAGGAGGTAAACCTGTAACATATTCTAGAAAGATATCCTCATACTCTTCCTCCATTGTAGGAAACTAGGAACTCATAAAATCCATTTCACCAAGTGTTAGTCTATAAAATTGATGAGTAATCAGTTATGCCCTCCTATGAATGAGTCCATTGTGTGCTATCTGAGTTTCCTTTTCACTAATAAATTAAAACTCATCTCTTTCACTATGGACATACCACACCCTTCACCTGAAATGGTCAATCTGAGCATGAACTGTGGATAATCATTCCATACCAAGAATTACATCATAAGGACTCAATGTTACTACCAAGATATTCTAACCAAAACTCTCACCTCCAAGGGTCAGGTCACACTATCAACACAAGTGTGTAAACACTGATTCTTCTATAGTAGGAGTGTCCAAGCATAAGGGTCAAGTAAACGGTTCAACCAAAATCTCTAAGTCTAAAACAAGATATGTGGAGAGAGAGGAATGACTAGAACCCATGTCTATCAGTACTATAGAAAATCTATAAAAGAAATAGATCATACCTCAAATCATTCCGAGAGCCCCTGGTTTATAAGCCTTAACTCCCTATAGCTATCCATGCCCATTTCCTCTTGCTCCCTAGGCCTGGTGTGGACCACATGAGGGTGGTTGTGGTAACAAGTCAAAACATAAACCAACTCATACTACACTCACAGATCCTTTATCACATCCTCCATCTTATGGACCTACCTATTCATGTTTCTCTCTCTATCTCAGTGGACCATAAATAGTTTCTCTGTCATCTATACGGCGGGTCAGACAATCTCAGGTGAGATGTCCCCTTCCGTCACACTAGTAGCACCACATCTCTCTGGGATGAATGGACCCACACTATGAGACATGTACTAAAATCATATATCCTAATACCTCCTCCTAAAACATCTCCCACAACTAGGTCTCTGAGACTGATGTCATATCCCTACTTCCGAGGTCATTGCTCCTATTTTCCCACTGCTTACAACGATCGGATGTAACTACTGAGCCATGAAACTCTTGACCACCAAACCTCTCTCTAGAACCCCAGTATATGTAGGAATTCATATTGGAATAAATATAGATTGGATGTCTCTAAACAGACCTTTCTTAAGGGTTTGATCCCTGAATAACAGATCTCGAACCATATCCATTGAGTACCTAGAGAGGTTGGTAAACCTCGATGAATACCCATCCACTATCATGCTTCCCTGCTAGAGCTACAGAAGCTCTAAGATACATACATCCCTCATCACGGCTGGTGAGAACTCATCTATAAAGAGATTCTTGAATTCTATCCACTAAAGATTCACCTCATCATAAGATATTTTAACTAAACCCCACCATCGCCCTATTGAGATAAGAAGAAGGCTTGTTTCTAGGAACACCATATGATCTATTAGTGTCCTGAATAGATAGAAAACTTGGTTCACCACCTCAATCTATTCCCTAGATTCCTATGGTTTAGGATTTCCTCGAAACCTAAAGGGTCTATACCACTAAAACTTGTGAAGCACGCTCAACTCATTCTCCTCATCTACTGGTACTACAAGTAGCGCATGTTTCTCTATAGGTGGTGGTATGGATGGTGCACCACCTGGAGGTATTATCTATGGAACTGGTCCTTGTATCGAAGCCTCATAATTGAGGTGATCATACTCATGATCATTATTCTAAATCCTAGTTAGAATAAATAGTAGGGTCATCCTTAAATAAACAAGGTGTACTACAGTCAATGAGTATATCTGGATAACTGACTCAAGAATGACATGGAACCACAACCCATTCATATATTATTCATGTACCATTGTTTTCCCTACAACTAGTTTTCTCATGTAATGAGTTGTAAAGAACGTTATCAGTGTCTTATTCTATGGATACGTCAGCTGCTGCACCAACACTAGAGTCTCTAGCCTGAAAGCCGAACTCAAAACACTTAACATTGTTTTCCCAAACCAATCTCATAGACTCCCATTCCTAAAGTATAACCGACCACCTCTGATACCATTATGTCATGACTCATACTTTTTGGGATCATGCTTCAACTCCCCAAGACCACCTCCAATAGGCTAAGGGCTGGTGATTATCACTGAGTAGGCATATCACTAACATGGGGGGAATTTCCTAAGTAATTGTACACACACATACATCTACAAGCCCACAAAATGCTGAAATGTAAAAACAAATGAACAACCAATGAATGCATACATCTATATCCCACAAGTAGAATATGACCGGACGTAAAGAAGGTAATCAGGCCCAAATATAATCCCACCATAAAGAAGTATATAACACAAGTCCAACCTAAAAGTAAAGGTAATGGGACTACTGTCTGAAAGCCATAGGAACACAACTAGGTCTATCTGATCTCACAAATCACCCTCCAGTATTGGTCTTCCTAGGACTCCATCAAAAGGTTGATAATTTGTATAAGACACTACATATGTGGGAAAAGCCTGTGTAGGGGTGAATATAACAATACTCAGTAGGATACCCTGAAACCAAAAAGCATACAATAATGGAAAGTATAGTTATATCTATATAGGTATATGTCTATAGAACATATAAGAATAATTTCTAGATATAATCAATCCAAGAAAAATATTTTAGAGGTAATCCACACCCGTAGTATACCATCCTAGGGTTCTAGATCGAAGATTCTACGAAGTACTCATCCGAGAGAACACACTTCTGAGTCTGATAGTACTGATGAAGTCCGTCTGAGAGGTATCTCTCATTGGGTCTCACCGTGAGAGAGAATACACATTGAAATATATGAAGAGAATATGATAAATAGATTAGGATCACACCAGGGCCATGGGTTGATACCAAAAAATCTATATGAATTAACCCACTAAGTAGAGGATCGGTGCCCGGTAGGATTGGTTACATCGATACCCAGAACTCTACCTAGGGCATGAAGATGAATAGAGGATCCCACTCTGGGCCTCTCAATGGGATTCCTTCAACTCTATCTAAGAATTCCTATTGAATGGATCGTAGTCCTGGGAGTAGGAAATGATTCGTACCAACCTTTAGGGAAACGATAAGGGGAACGATCCCTAATGAATCTTGTCCAATATATGGAGGAAAAGAGATCTAATCCATATATAAAAGATTACACGGCATATAAATGGGGTTACACTTCATGTCCTTTGACCCCAATTTCTACCCATGTAAATATCCCATGTCCATAAAATCGTGTCTATGTGGTATAAAAGAGTACACAGTGTGTAGAGGGGGATACAGGCTGTGTAGCCAAGGGCTTCATGCCATGTGTATTGGGTTTTTCTAGAAACCCTTATTCTTCATCCCACTTGAATATATTCCACCATTGCTTCATAATCCATCTCTAATAATTCCGATAACCTAGGATCATCTTATTTGAGCCTCACCATCGCTTGAACAATCAATTTTTTCATCTAATTTATTCGAAAAATGGATCTATTGATCGTTATTCATTCTGCACTGAAGAATGCTGAAGAACATGATATAAGGGATCTCATATCATCTAAATCACTATGTCTCCATCATCACACCTTTTTAGTGTCGTTTCGATCCTAGATCTATGATTTCGGATCATTTCACTAAGAAACGATTGTGCAATGATTGATTGATCAATATTCTTCAAGTTGTGGGCCAAATGAAGAACGCCCATGATGAATGATGAACGGGGGGATAAAAGAATAAATAAATCAAGAGGGATGGACCTCGATTAATTTTTTTGTTTATATTGATCCATTTAAAATAGAAAAATAATGAATAAATTAAATCAAAAAGATAACTCTCCCACCAAAAACCCATCAAATATTCCCATACCACAATACGCACAATTCGTGAATCAATCCATTCATCATATGATTCATGTTTGTCATAGGAATAAAGAATGGTGAATAAAAAAATTAAATCAAACACCCTACCTAAATTTGAATAGATTTTTAAAAAAGAATTATTACTACATTGTTGTTGTAGTCAAGATCTGTTGGAATCGATGTGCGTCGATCATCGATCCACAATTCTTTCATTGATCACTTGAGATAATTCTATAAGGCTCTCTCCAATGATACTCCAAAGTCTACAGGGTTATGTATATAACCTTGGGATTTCTATATAATATTTTTTTTAAAAACTAACCAGTATTTATGTAAAACATTCTAAATAAAATAATTTATTCAAATTATTTTATTCATTTCTACATCTGCGACAACTTTTCCACAAACTACATGCACCAACTAATGTTAAGTCACACCAAGGGTAAACCTTGCATTATAATCTCAATGGTGCCATTGGATTTTTGATCCAGGTACCCATTTATAAGTTATTCTACTTTTTTATGAAAACCACACAAGTATGCTATTTTATATATTTAATATATTTCAAACATTTTTTTCAGGAACACCGGGCCTTATAATTACACATCGTCTTAGTTCTTAGTCTTGAAAATGATTGATATAATATTTAAAAATAATACACAGAAAATAAAAGACATTAAACCCTCAAAAAACTCTAATAAAATGAAAAAAAAAACTTTTTCTATAGCCTTATGATAAGTAATAATAGGGAATAATGAAGTAAAAAATGAATATAATACCAATATATAACCAGAGAGCACCAAAGAAGATCCAAAGGATGTCTACAGTTTGAGAGAAGAAAAAGGAATAAAATAAAGGGAGGGGAATTCTGAATTTTATAATAAAAATTTTGGTGTAAAAAATCATGGTTTAATATAGAGTGTAATAACACAATGTGGTTTGGTGAATAGCATCTCTAAAAAATATAGAAAAATTACCCCCACCCTCCCCCTTTCCTCATAGTCAATGATTATTTAAAATCAATGATAATAAAGAAAAGAATTGAACAATGGTATTATTTATGTTTCAATAGGTTTACCTCAAAAATTTAGGTATTAATACTCAACCTCCTTCAATATCCATGACGGAATACCCTCTTCACTTTGAAATTCACTTGATAACATCACGGCACAATAGTGATCATCACGGTGCAACATATCAAATAAATACACCCCAAAAATATTACAAATCATATTTTTTCAACCCCTCAAATCATGATACAATCACATAGACACAATGGTAGAAGGAAAATTTTATCCTCTACCTCTAATTACTATCAAATCATGGAGGAAATGGCCCTATCATGGCATGATTTTTGTTAAAAGTTAAAATTTTAGAAAAAATCCACTTCTCTTCCACCATCCACCTATAAAATTATTTTAAAACCTATAACACCTAAAAAATAGAGGAGAAAAAGAAATACAAGACTATAAAATAAGATTGAAATGGTTCTAGATAAAGAAACCACTAAGGGAAGAAGAAAAATGTGGGTAAAGGAGAAAAGACTCAAAACCAAAACCTATCAACATTAAGAAGAAGAAAATGATAAGAACCATCTTAAGAGAAAAGAAGGAGAAAATGACATATTAATGAAGGAGGTGTGAATAAGATAGAAGATAATGGGGTAAGATATAAATAAATTAATCTAGTAAAAGAAACCCTCATGGCACCAATGTAATAGGGAGTGCCCGAGTGGGAGTAGAGGCATCCATGTCTAGAAACCTTTCTTTTTATCTTTATCATTTCAAGTTTGACACAAGATTCATCTATTTATTTGTGTATTTTAATATTTAATGAAAGTTTTGTAATATCATTATTTATTATCACATATATATATACTTTTACAAACACTATTGGTGTCAATGAAATTGAGGATACTTTCCCAACTAGACAACCAGACATTACAAAGTTTAATGATTTTCTATAGGACTACAATTGATTTAATTGATTATCAAAACAACAAAATTTATTTAATTATGTCCCAAAAAATCCAAATACCATGAAAAAAGGTGATACACTCTTAAACCATGTAACCTATATTAATATATCCTTTTGATTAGTATTTTTTCATATAAGAATTAAAATAACCTAGATTACTAATTAAAAAAAGTAAAAAATATATATAAAAAACCATATATGTAATGAGTTATAAATTTTTAATTTTTTAACCAAAAAATTAAGATGATAATAACTCTCTATGGGGTATAACCTTCAATAATGTATGGGTTTTCCAAATTTAACTTCCTCGATAAAATGCGTAGTTAGATAAATCATCATAGTGAAAAATGATCAGAGAAATGTGATATGTAAATGAAAAAGTGTCATTATAATTATTTAATGAATTTCATCAAGATTTATGGTATTTAAATTTTTCTCATAAATTTTTATAAATTATATGAAAAAAATGATTACTAATTCTATTATTTTATTAGTTAATAACTTACACAATGAAAAATGTAGTAATTTATCCACTAAAATATGTGAGTTTTGTATTTTTATCCCATGAAAATTATGATGTTTTATGTAGATAAATATTTAAATTTCACTTAAATATATATCAGGTGCTTTTGATTTTTTTATTTTTTCAATAAAAACATCTTTTTCCAATTCTTTCAATATAAAAAATACTACATGATACTTATTCTCATTTACCCATGAATCATGATTTATATTCATTTATTCTATTTCCATGTGAGAATTAATATTTTCCTTAAATTTCCTCTTCTTATTAAGTATTGAAAAACAAAATTTTCATAAACATTATTTTCAATGTGTATAACATCAATATTATAGTGTAACAATTGAAATTTCCAATAAGTATTTTTGAAAAATATACTTTATTTCTTCTATTGTTGTATTCTAATTATATCTTATGACATTAAAATTATTTTCTTACTAATGTTAAATTGATTTAATTTCCCAATTTATATATCAAAAATTTATAATTAGAACATACTTTATGAGTCTGATAACAATTTTGGTTGTGGATTTAAATCATTAAATCTTTCAAATCATGAATTGTTAAACTAAGATCTGTGAGATGCATCCAGAAATCAATTATGACATAATAAACACCATTTCTTCTATAATGAAGTATTTTAGACTAAAAATAAAAGTTATAAACTAGATATTCTAAGATAGTATAAAATTTCAAAATAAATAAGTTTTCTAGACCTAGAAATTCAATAATGAACCACATTAGAGAAACATAAATTTTGACCATTTTAGTCATTAATGCATCATATACATATACACTATCATCTCATAACTCTTATAATATTCTATAAGAGACTGAAGGGACACATCAATGCTTTTTCCAAGAATTTTATTTATTATAATAATCATCAAAATAATGAAAGAAGTTAGTTTATAACACATCCATGAAGATAGATTTTAAGGAATAAAAATAAATTATTCTATGTTATAAGTTGATTATAAAGTTTTAAATGGGTTAAATATGTCGGTAATATTTCCAAAATGAAAAATTATAGGAATTTAAGAGAAATGTGGATGTAAAAAATCAAAGGATTTCATGCTATTGAATTTTTTGGTTTTCACATAAACTTTCCATTGTAGTTTTCCATAGCATTCCTATAATACCCAAGGTTTTAGTATGTATTGTATTTTCATAAATTATATTTTGTCATAGTAAATTCTATTATTTTAAATAGAACATGTATAAAAGATAAGGATCAATATTTTATTTCAATAAGATACAAAAATTTCATATTAAGGATAAATATAGTCCATAATATCAATACAATTACAATAGGATAAAAAAAAGAAGTATATAAAAAAACTACAAGGTTTATGTTTTCATAATTGTGGCCCCCATTAAAAAAATGAGATTGAAGATAACTTTATAAATATTAAAAACAAGTACAAATATGGAAGTCATTTTGAGGATGAAATGAGATTATAGAATAAATGATTTTTAGAGAAGTAGGGTTATATATAGAAATAATATAACCATTGAGTGTAGTCATTGTATATGCATTGGGATACCCATTCCAAGTAGCCATTATATGAGCATTGGGGTTACCATTATATTATCCCTCAAAAAAGAGGTAATATATCATTATATGATTAGGAAAATGTAATATGTGCAGTTAGATACTTTTTTTATATTAAAAAAGTAATTATACTTATTTCTTTCTATAAAATATATTTTATTAACTCGATTTCCTATTTCCTATATATATAAATAATTGATTAATTATTAGATATTTTATAAATGGATATTTATGGATTTATATTTATAATTATTATTATTATAGTCTTAAAAATAATTATGGCATGATATGAAATAAGAATATGGTTTTCATTTGAAAAAAAAATCGATGTTTGAAACAATATATTATTTTAATATATAATTATTTTTATTTTAAAATTTATTATTTAATAATTATATAATAACTTTAATAAAATTAATAATATATTTTGAATCTTCATGTCAAAATTAGGTAAAATTTAATTTTTTTTAAAAACTATAAATAATAAAGTATGATAGTAAGTAATAAATGTAATGTATAACCATGGTTTTGATTATAAATTATGCAAAAAAAAACTTAAAAATTATATTTTTATTTCAATTTATGTTTTTAAAATATTTAAATGGTTGATTTTTTAAGTCCAAATTTTGAACTAAATGTGGTCATAAGTTGAGTTATACATTTTAATTTGAATTCCTTTTTAAAAAATAAGAGTTTAAATTCAAATAGAATTTTATTACTTACTAATATATAAATATGTATAATATTTTATAATAATTGATAAATAAATAGAAAATTTTAGAGTATTATATATGTAAAAAATTATTATTTAAAATTTTAATATTCAAATTTTATCTGATTATAAGTTTATTGATAAAGTTAAATTCTTTTTTTAAAGTAAGAGTTCAAGTTCATATTAAACTTATAATCTATTATTTAATATGTGTCTAAAAACTTATAAAACATTTAAGAATGATATGTATCATGTATATATACTTAATATAATGAAAAAATAAATTTATTTTTTCAATATAATAATTCAAATTGGAAATATTTTGAGTAACGTTCTTAAAACTCTTTTGAAATAAGATTTTTAATTTAACTTGAATTCTGATTCTTATTATTATAATTTGGTCTAAAATAATATATAAAATTATAGAAATGTATTAAATTTTTATTAAATTATAATATTCATAAAATATAATATAAATATTATTCAATTAATATAACTAAATTTTTATGTTAGGAAAAATATTAAAACATTTATTAGTGTTGGTGAAGTTCATGTACAACATTAGAAAAGTCTAAATTGGTGTCTTTGAGATAATATTTAATAAGTGTTAAGGCTATGATATAATTGAGATATAAATATTATTATTATTCAAAAAAATTATGTATATTTATGGTTTTAAAAAATATACAACATGTTAATTATCTTAATTTTAACCTAGTGCTTATGCAAGGTAAAGAAAAGTAAAAATTATTATCTTAAAAATGTTATCATGATATAAATGGGATTATATAATTTTATGAATAATTTTTTATGAAAAAAATGATTAATAATAAATTATATTTATTTTAGTACTTTGTTTTTAAAATTAAATATTAGGATATCAATCAAGAATTCTTATAAAATATTGATGCAACACTTTTGCAAGAAAGAGAAAAGTAAAAAAATAAAGGTTTTAAATATATGAAGTGATAAGATTTATATAAATTAGAGTCTTTGATGATTTTTTTAGACAAATTTTATGGGTATTTAATGATTAAAATATTTAAATTTTAAATCCATAGTTATCAATATATTTTTAAAGTAAAATTATAGGATTAACCTTGAAAATAAATTTAAATGATATTTAATATTATTAATGATTTCTAAATTAAAAAAAAATCATAAAACCTTATATTGAAACTATTTTGATGATTTATGGTCAAAAATATCTTTTATTTTCCATTTATGAGCCACTTTCAATATAAAAATTATATTTTTAACCCTTAATGATTGGATATTTGTGAAAATTTCATCGAATCTTGTCTATAAATGGGAAGTCATTATAACCTTTCCAAAACATAACTAAATTTAAGTTTTATCTATATATTCTACCAAAATACATCTATAAACATCCCTATACATGCTCATAACACTCTGGTATATCCAAAATTCCATCCATCGAATGCTTTAGACTCAAACCAAAGGATGTGTCTCAAAGAGCATAGTAAGGGTTCTCAAGTCACTCTTTTCTTTCTTATTTAGGATTATTTTTATTTAAAAAAAATTAAAACTTAACTTAAGATAATGTTATATTTTTCACTTAATACTTTCATAGATACTCTTAAAAATGGATTTCATGATTTAAATGACATTAATAATTTGCTAATGTTTTTTTATGATTCTATAATGATAAAATTGATAGTTTTAGAGAGATCATTTAATGGTCAAGCGTGGTGAAAGAATCACATGGAAATGTCTGGTCTTTCTTCGTGGTAGCCATTGCACGTTAATTCCCATTGTTTTTATTCTTTGAAAACTTTAATGAATCTATTAATTTCCATTAGTATACCAATATCATCGATTTATAACTGATGAAATAAAGTGGGAGGAGTGTTTCATGAACTCAAATACTATGTCATAAGCCCTTTCATAATTTATGATTGAGTAAAATATAAGAATTTAATACTTATTATGATATAAGAATATCATATCCTACAACATGAATCACAAGAATTTCCCTTATTATGATATTTATTATATTGTAAAATATGATATACCCTTTTAATTCACTTCCAAAAACCTCCCACTTGTTCTAAAATTCCATTGGAACCTTATGAAAAACTTCACAACTCTTTATGAACTCATCCAAAACTTTTTTGGTTCAGTTTATAAAACTCTCTTTATTTTGAAATAAACACATTATCCAAAAATTAATACTTATAAAAAGGGCCATATATGTGACTCTTCAGGCCTTATTATAATTGAAAAAATATATAAAATTATAATTTCATAGATTTAATCAATTAGTGGCCTCTAGCAAAGCATCGATGCTACTCAAGATAATAAGGGTTATAATGTGATCTTGACCAAACATACTCATATCACTATATGAACATGTAAATTAAAATATATATCATATAAATCATATTTATACCTATACAATCTATTTTTCCAGGACATTGAGTGACAACTAGACATGTAATAATGGAAATATAATATATATCATCTCATACTTTCTTGATTATCGGAAAAAATGATCTAGTTGATGAATACATCATATTTCATTCATCTATTGGATGATCACATCACATTTCCCTTTTCCAAGTAACTAAGCATGTCATATGTGACATAGATAAGCATTGAAATGAATTTACTTGATCTAATTTAATCAAAGTTTAGATGACTTTTGATGTTATGTGAGTGGAAAAATATCATCTTAGTTGAGATCTAACTGATGAAATGATCATAAACATATTCAAAAACACCCTAATTATATGATCCTTAAGGACTACATAAGAAATTTATTAATGTATGAAGGTTCTCATACAATTTATATCTCTAATATTAGG
The DNA here is from genome assembly GCA_963277665.1 of Viscum album. Lineage (NCBI taxonomy): Eukaryota > Viridiplantae > Streptophyta > Magnoliopsida > Santalales > Viscaceae > Viscum > Viscum album. Next base: position 1,684,191,487 of record OY728141.1, on the reverse strand, counting down.
TAAAAATATTGATAATAAGCATAGACCCCTAAGTATATCGATGGTTGTAGTACATTCCATGGAATATACATGGTGGGTAAGTCCAAGTAATAAGTATCTAATTATTATCACATGATTCCATTGTAATTACCTAGACCTTAACCACTGATTGGTGTCCTATATTGATATCTATAGGCACCTCAAGTGTGCCTCCTCATATGTTAGAGGTTGACGCCTCGAAACGGGGGTATAAGGTGTCACCATGTGGAGACTATACAACTTTATCAAAGTGAAAAATAATAGATAAATAACCAAACACCATCCATAACAAATAAATAGAGTATAAAGAATAAATAAAAAAGAAATAAATAGTGAATACATAAGTATAAAATCACATAGACTAACATTCATTCCAACATACAAGGCCTGATTTCCTATTAGGATAATCACGTACTAGATAAATAAAAGAATAAAATATATGAGGCTCTAGTACCATCTGATCTATATCGCAATCCCAGTATCCAAGTCTATCTAATATATCATGATCTCTCATGAAATATTGTACCACTAACCAACCTAAACCTGTGATAAATGAGTTTTACTCAGGTACCCAAGTGTCATGGCCTCTCGAGCAGGGTGTAAGAAAAAATCAGTAGGGAACCACCAATGTGGTTCCATAAATAACCATTAAATTGGTGTATGTGCATGTGAAATTCAAATATGAATAAATAAAATAACTATGAAATAATGAAAAAATAAATATCATTGATCCACAGGTTCTAATGTGACACCCAGGATTGACTATACGTTCTTTATCTAGTGTCGTGGTGTCTCTAAATACATCATGTAACCATGCCAAATAGTACTGAACCCAACATCCATATAGTATAATGTGAAAGCACCAATTATGAGGAGGTAATCCTTGTAAATTCAATCATATCAAGCATACTATTGATTCCTAGGTGGATTACACTAGGAAATCCAGTAGTATCATATGCACAGCTGATTCCTAGGAGAAAGACCTAACAAATACAGTGTTAAGCATGCAGTAGATTATGAGTAATTCCAAGGAAATCATATATACTCAAAGGTTTAATCATATTATCATTGGAATTCCATGTATACCTGAATATTGAATACAAGGGTATTTAAAAGGGAATTCTACATCAATATGAATCATAGTTGGATCCAAGAAGATTTCCCAAGGAATTTTTACAATATCAGGCTCGACAGCTGGATCCTATGAGCACATCCTGGGAATCCAATGGTATCATGATCAATGGTTGAATCCTAAGAAACTAAACCTTGGAATTCCATTTAAGACAATGGTCAAATATCAGGTAACCACCAAATAATTCCACTTAAATTCTCTAGGGAAGTACATCCCTCCCATGATATCTCATAAAATATAACTCATAAGAGTTTTTCATCCATGCAAACCAGTCTCACATAAACAAGGTCATCCTCTCAAAGGAATAACCTACAATTATCACTACAGCCATAAAAGGCTCACATCGTCAATTTGGGTTCTAAGGTTACACTTGTAATCATCACTATCCATTACCCACATGCACCCTCTCAAGGGTCAACGTGTCACTAGGAAGTTCCCCAAGGTCTCATCAAGCATGGACACCTCAAATGAGTTCCTTTATATTGTTATCAACACTTTAATCCAATACTATCACTCAAATGGAATCACACCTCTTGATATTTTTAGAAACATACTACAAAATCATTATCCGCCTAAGAGAAGCCTCATAGGCATTGGTATAAAGATATGAAAACCTACCCACCTCACTTTTCAAGATAATATTAGGTCAATCCTCACACACAACCTATCTGTAATATACCTAGGGAATACCCACTAGGTGCTCATATACTATTTGGTAGGAACACTCATTGCATAGTCATCTCAACTAGCCTAATGGATTTATGGCATCTTGATGGTATATCATGGAATACTCGAGCTATCCATCCCCAAATCAACACTCTCCTCAACAAGGGGGGATCAAGGGAACTTATACTAAGGGATATTAAGTTCATTCAATCTATTATATTTAATTCACACTCTTCAAGATTCATACATCTCAAGTTATAAAAATATTATCAAGGCATCATCCATCAATGTCCAATATATCAATCCATTGTACAATCATTCATCATGGCCCTTGTAATTTTGTCTATTTCCAATAATTTATTTTTAAAGAAACAACACATTTTAAATAAAATTTCAATCACCCTTAGTGGCGAGACTACATATCACATGCTTATAAATAAAATAAATTTTCCATAAAGGTATTCTCAAGGGACCACCTAACTCATATGAAGAACATTCCTCGTTAGAATATCCTAAAATATCTCACCCAAGCCTTCCCTAGTTCATCTCATCCCCAAAGATTCAAGAATCATCTAAACATTAAAACCTCAAGAAACAGGGTGTGGTCCACTCCCAATATGCACTTGAAACTAATACATGAAAAATATACAATGATCACACCCGATTCAATATCCCATTTCATCCGATTTAACCAAAAAAATTAAATAAATTCATATGGTGTCATACATCCAATAAAACAATTTGATTTGGCATGAATTTATCATCTCAATATATCCTCTAGATACATCGAGAAAAATCCTTATCATACTAACCCAATTCTACCATACTCTAGTGGAATCAACACCAAAACCCTAACCATATCACAATGAAATTAGAGGCAATTGAAGGGAAACCAAAACAAAGTAAAATAGAGGAAAAACATACCTCAAATAACTAAAAAATCATACCCAAAATCATCTAGTTCTATAGGTGATTAAAGGGGGAAAGGGGTGGAGGATCATCAACTAAAAATGGCCTCCACCCAATCCCTTAGTCCCTAAAAACCTTAAGGTCTTTTATGGTGAAAAGATGAAACTTCCCTTACTTAAGAGACTCCCAAGTGAAAATCATGGTGTAACTATAGGGGTTATGGTATGATGACCCCATTTCCCAATAATATCATAGATTGACCAGTGGTCTCAACATGAACACCCTAGGTAGAGTGACCCTTCCTTACCTCAACATCTTTGCAGTGAAACTAGGGGGTTATCATGTGTCCATTACCAATAGAGGTCCTAGACCTTAACATTTCTTTATCATGGCATGACCTATGAGTCACATTATAACCTACTGTAATATAATCTTAGACCACATCACTACAGCTAGTTATAATGAAACCAATGGGTTGCGGTGTGTCCTGCTATAGCTGTATAATTTCAGTAAGGCCCCCAAACCTTGATCTAGATCACTCGATCACTCATATTACATATCAAGACTCATTCATCCATAAAAAAACATCCTATTGATATATTACAACTCTTAAAATTCTAATCTAAGTCCAATTTATCAAAATTAACCCTGAACCAAAAATAAAATTATCAATTCCCTCTGAAATGCATAGCCCATAAAAGGTATGGGGTTTTATAATCTCCTCACCATATAACTTATCATACTGGAGAAGATTTATGGGTCCAAAAAAATAAATATATACTTATCCCAATCATTTATCCATTCTAAATTCATCATGTTCTACTACAAAACACTAGAAGAAATTATATTTCACAACTCCAAACATGAGGTGAACTATTCATCAAATCTCAAGGCACTCACGCATCACCATCACCAAAATTAAGACAATACTCAACTAAACACATCTACTCCAAGATACCATAGTATCATCAACCAATTTAAATATATGATTATAGTTTTCCTCATCATAAATATTAACTTATCAAGGGATAATTCTAATCCATGATGCTCCCTAACATTGGAATCTCCTATCAAAACACATTTCTAATGGAAAAACTAAACACTTAGTGTGGTTTTCATCCCACCACAACAAATAATATAAAAAACACTAGATAGTTCTCCTTTAGCTGAATGTTCTTAAAAATTCTCAACTGCACCCACCGATGTGATAACTCGCCACCTGATCATGATTCCTTAACTCCCGAAGGCATATTGAGATCATCCAAGAACCTACACCAAAGTCTAAATTCAACTCTTGGTGTAGCTTCATGATTGAATCCTCAAATTACTAAAATAGTTATCATACTCAACTCATGAGAACCAACGCATATCTGATCTAGCTCATGCTTAGATTACATTCAAACCATCATGATCTTGGTTATAATGCACAGGCTTCATCTAATATCACATCTAAATCTCAGATTCAGTATTTTCCACACAACCAAATAAAATTAGATCCATCTATACACCAGCATCCAAATGCTACCTAAACCATCCAATGATTGGTCTTATCACACCCACAACCCTACCCACACAAGGTTCATACCTCCACAACCCATGATCCATCCATTATCTCTTGTAATGACCATGCATGGCCATCCCACACTTGCATAAGTGCTAGAATGAAACATAACCATCACCCATTACTAGCTTACAAAAAAAGAATCATCCTAAAAACCCATCAAAATACCATTTGTAATGAGGGTTACACCCTTAACCAAACAATGTTACACTCCCCACCATATGATTTAATTTACCAATCCTTGAGTGTGACACCCACTGGATCTTAATATCACACATGTGTTGTTCCTCCCAAGCCAAACTCATCACTCTCAACTCTTAACACCACTCCATCCATAGTTACATAAATATTGCTAGTTCACACCTTTAATTCCCCTTAAATCCCAAAAGTGTTCCATTAACATTTCTCACTATAAATATGTACAAGGGAACACACTCAGATCGACCATACCATGGCACCTAAATCCATATTTGGTCTCACCTCTCACTATAAAGGGTCATTCCTCATTCTCATCAAAGCTTGGAGAAACTATTCCCACAACAGTCTCATTGAATCCCCTGATCCTCGAGTCCACACATGGATTATCACAAATATAAATAACAATGCCACCATGAGTAACCATTGTGTGCTAAATCAATATTTATATCATCTAAAACCTAGTGGCATATGTTCCCATACCACCCAATCACATAACTCGGTCCACAATCCCATGAGTCACATCTCATCGTATCTAGTATAACATGCCTAAACAACTAATCATGCCCCACTACATGTCAATTACATCTATCCAAATCACCCTTGCTGCTCCACTTCCAAATTAAGTTATTTCACCTATACCAAGGTCTTCTACATGATCACCCACCAACCCTATTTCTACAAAAAATTAAAGTATCTACCCACACTCTATCCATCCTTGATCCAACCATCTATGACCACAATCTGATATCTCATCAAAAACCATACTTTAAATCAAAAGGGTTTTGAATCCTATCGATTATACCCATCAAAACCAAACCTTGATACCAAAGAACCTTAAGTTTTTTCATCACTAAATCTCAAGGAATCTTCTTGCCTGGGTCAAATAACTAGTAACACCTCAAATGAACTAATATCATAACCTAAAGAATCTATCCATTATTCCCATATCTAATTAAACTCATAAGCTTAGTCTAACCACTCTCTTAGGTTACCCTCATACATATCACACCTCATCTCATCCATTGTACTTCACTCACCTATATCCTGAGTTGTATCTCAAAAGAACTAACCTCTCACACCTAGCCCAAAAATCCTATCTCACATAGGTCATCAATCATAGGAAACATCCTTATTACCATATTAAATATCATAAGTAAACTCATGTGACAAAACACATACTATCGAGTCCTCATATATAAGCACATCATACATCACATGACAAACCACCACCCCTCCAGGGAACTCATACTCATTGGACATCCGCATATGGGACTACCCCCTCAAGGATCAAAATTTCATCAATGTATGTGTATATATATAATGGAATCATGCCATGATGATATTTATTAAGTATACCATAGTCATGTGGTTCAATTAAGTAGAATATCATTAGGAATATATATGGGAAAACATCATATATATTTTTTTACACTTTAAATAACTAAACCTATTTTATTTTTGGAACCAATATCAAAGAATAAAATTCCTATATCAATCCACTAAGGGTTACTATACATCCCTGTCATGGAGGGACTATGTAGTCATCATTAAGTAACATCCCTCTATATGATCCATATGAATTTTCATCAAAGAAAATATATATTGTTGTCCAACTGAGTAGTATGACGCCAATAAGTTAATATGTGAAAATTTTATATAAGTTTTTGGTGAAACTTTAAATAGATGAACCCTATATCATCAGTAATATCAATTACACAAAACCATACATATGTCATGTGAATCCTATATTCCAATAATGATTCATGTATGCAGGCCACTTACCAATAGGTCTGAGAGACAAAACCAGATAAATCATAAATTTAAAACTCAAAAGTGTCACACTAGGTCAAATCATACAATCTTAAAATATAAAACCAAAAATATAAATGTAATATCCCTAGAAAACTATAAATTCCATTAGAAAAGGTGTTTATGATGAATTTTTATGAGGTCTATCACAAGCTATGGCATATTTATATATCACTTTTCTATCATATTCCCAAATATTAAAATAGAATAAACTATATTTGATATCACTTTGTAACACCTTGACCCCCGGCCACTGATCATTATCATAATCAGAGATCTACTAGGGCATCAAGTGTACCTCCCAGTGTACTAGAGTCTACTAACTAAAAGTGGAGTATATGGTGTAGTAGTAGGGAGATTGTACCCCCATATCAAAGTTTACAATAACATAAAAATAACCAAATACCCTCAATAAAAATAAATAGAGTATGTGGATGAAATAAACAATAATCATCAATAATAAATAATTAATATAGAAGCATGCAATAACATGGACTCAGGTTCATGACTAGATACAATCCATAATCACCCAACAGGTCAATCAAATATATAAGCTAAATAAAATAATAAAATATTGGAGGCTTAAATACTATATGATTCATATCTCAATCCCAGTATCTAAGCCTATCTAAGCTATCCTTATCACTCATGATACATCAAGCATTTTCCCAACCTAAACCATTAATAAATGAGTTATTATAGGGTACACAAGTTTCATGGTCACCTGATTAGGGTGTGAGTACAAATCGGTAGGGTACCACAAATGTAGTCTCATACATAACTAGTAAATCAGTGTATTTTTATGTGACACACTAATATGAATAAATAAAATAATTATGGAAGCATGAAAAAATAACTACTATTTATCCTTTAGTTACAACATGACACCTAGGAAGACTATACAAGATTCAACCAGTGTTTAAGTATCTTTGAGTATGTTACGTAACTGTCCCAACTAGTACCAGTCCCAACAGACAGAAAGTAATAGGTGCAAGCACTGATTACTAAGAGGTAATCCTAATAAATCAAAGAATATCATTCATACACCTAGTTCTTAGAGGGATAACCCTAAGTAATACAATAGTATCAGGACCATGGAAGATTCATAGAAAAAAGTTCTAAGCAATCTAGTGTTGGGTATACATTCTTGTACCACCCAATAAAATAACCTGACTCATGATCCCATGAACCACATCTCATCATATCTAGAATAATGTTTCTAAACAACTAACTATTTCCCAATACATGTCAATCTTGTCTATCCAAATCAACCCTGCTTCTCCTCTTCAAAATTGAGGCATTTCACCTATGCCAAGGTCTACTACACAATAACCCATCAACCTAGAATCACCTCAAAACCAATGCATCTACCCACACTCTATCCATCATCGATCCAACCAGCTATGACCATAATCTATTATCTCATGAGGAAACATACCTAAAATTAATAGGGTTTGGCATACTATCGATCCTTCCCATTAAAATCAAACCTTGATACCAAATAACCTTAAGTTCTTTTCAACAATTAATCTCAAAACATGTCCATGCCTATTTTATATACCTGGTATCACCTCATATGCACTGATCTCATAACCTAAAGAATCAATCAGTGATTCCAAAATCTAATAAAACTCACCAGACCTATTTAACCAATCTCTTAGGTTACCCTTATACATATCACACCTCACCTCATCCATAGTACCCAACTCACCTATATCTGAAGTCGCATCTCAAAATCACTAGGTTCTCACACTAATCCCATAAATCATGTCTCACATAGGACATTTCTCATGGAAAACATAATTGTTCATATATTAAATATCATAAGGAAACTCATGTGGAAAAATAACTACTCTCGATTCCAAATATATATATATATATATATATAAACACATCATGCATCGCATACCGAACCACCACCCCTCCAAGTAACTCATACTCATCTGAAATCCAAATATGGGACTTCCCCATTGAGGATCAAAATCTCATCCATGTATGTGCATATATATAATGACATCACTCCATGATGATCTTTGTTAAGTATTACACAATTATATGGTTCATTTAAGTAGAATATCGCCAAAAAAACTATATGGGAAAACACCATATGGGTTTTTTTTGACATTTAAATAACCAAAACTATTTTAATGCATTATATTAAATATCTAAGTAAATTCCATGACCTATAGGAATAATCCAAACCAAGTCTGTGGTTTATCAAGATTAAAATATTTTTAGCATTTTTATACCATCATTAACTAACCCTGTGGGTTAATAATTTATTCAATGATTATTAGAATTATTCTATATACTAAGTACTCTAGGAAAAACATACTAAGCTACCACCAAGAGAAAACATGAAACCAAGAACCTCTAACTACCCCAAGTAGTGGGTAAGTAATGAATATACACAAGAAACTTGGTCATCGACCATTAAATAGATTCAAGAGATCACGCCGGCTCTCAGCATCTCATCAACGAGTAAGCCCAACTTTAACCCATTCCATCACCTTCAGTTTCTTACCTGAAACCCACATGTATATACTGATGAATCTTGAAATCATGGGTATCATCTTCTTCCACATCATTTGGTCCTCCCTTCCCACATATATCACATCATCCATCCTAGAATTATCCATACTAGGCTCATATCACATCCCCCCCCATATCACACATCACCCCTCCAGGATAAGCCATGATAAGATCATATCAAAAGGATTGTATCTATAGCACATCACAAATAAGAAGAAAATAAACAAGAAATCAACATAGAAACTAGGATCTCAAAATAAGGCATTCAACCTTCTAATGCAAATGAGATCTCAAGGCTCCAAAACAAGGAACTCATCCATCTTAAGAAAATAAGAAACTTAGGCCCTATAAAATCATATTTATCACACAACTAGTTTTTATTCCATATTGAATTAAATAATTTATTATTATAGGTTCTAAATATGGAAAACATCATAAAGATATAACAAGCTATCATAGGCAAAACATGCTCTTAGCATTTATTTCTGGTTTCAAGAATCCTAGAGAAACACCATTCTCAAATTATCATATATTTTAAATTATTATTATCAATAATAAACATGATTAAAATTATCTATAAATTACATTAATCATATAGAATATCAAATTTCAATTAAACATGTTCATTTCATCTGTTTAATTATCACCAAATTATATTAACCATCAGATTACAAACATGCATCTTCTTTAATTTCTCAAGCCAATTGATTATCAATTAATTCTGGATTTAAATTCTTTACCAATTTTACATCAATAGAAACATTTTAATAAATATAATAGAAAAACTTTATAACAAATAAAGGTATAGATATCACACTATCTAGAAAATCATGAGTCAAACTCCTATCATAGTATAAAGAAACAACATTGGCATGTCATCACTATCAAATTCCTTTAATATGGTTCAATGATTATTAGTTAAATTTAATTCCATAAAATGGTATAAATCATGATCAATTTATGATTGCACATAAATAAATAAGATAAGAAACAAGTCCCCTATCTCAAAATACATAAACCTTCTTTGCATGAGAATGTACCACGTCACAGATCTCCGATCACCTCTCCCACAAGAACTACATCTATATGAGGATGTTTCGGAACAACCGCACTAACAACAACTAAGAAAACCCCATTAGAAACAATTCAGATCAAATTACATATAATGAAGAGAATAAATAGAAGGAAACAATTTAAAACTAGGAGAAACCGCTAGAAAACAAAGACAGAATGCACCTTAGATCAACGCAGATTACCACAGATCAAAGATGGAATCCAAAGGATTGATTCCCACTGAAGGGATCTCAAAATTCTGAAGAGAGGAGACTCTGGACATTGGAAAAAAAGGGAAGTCATAATGTTTGAGAAACTCGAGTGTCTGAAATCATTTATAAAAGTGTTTCTCGTGATATATACACAATATGTAAACCATTTACACATCGTGTAAATGTCAGGGTCATATCTTATCAAAAAATGCATAGACTTTCATTATTTAACCCCAAAAATATAAAATTCATGTAGAATACCATGATCTCCCCTTAATAATTGATGGGCCACACTTACTTGACATGTAATCTTTGTATGTTGTGTATTCACCCTTCTTTTAGTATTTTCATCACCCAGCACCTCTAGGCCACTTCCAAGCCTCCTTCGAACACCCTGAGCCTTAGAAACATGAAAAGGATCAGAATTATTAGATCTAGGACTTTACATTAGATACCTATCAAAACATTATCTTCCTAGAGAATCCAAAACCAAACCAGAGAGAAAATGAAAAGGAGTCATTAGAACAGCCACCCCATGAGATACCTCTCAAAGATATCACCATTATAGGAGCCCAACCACCTCACTCAGAGGAAAACAGTAGAAAAATACACAATTAAAACCAGATCATAAAAACTCTCCTAGGAGAGATACCACTCAACAAGAGTAAATCCACACCAAGAAATAATAGTAAACCAAATCATAAACAAAAAGGATCAACATCCACAAAAGAATGGTGTTATAAGATAAGAGATAATTATCAAAAATATTGGGGTACTAAGTACACATCTACGACTCATGTTCCTGGTTACTCTCTTCCACACCAACATGTTTCCACAAGAAACAAACCAAGGTAATAGAACACTCACACAACACCTTCTCATGGCGGTCTTGGATCTCTATAGGTTGTTCCTCGAAGGTCACATCATCATCAATATCGATCTCACCCCATCGATGACATGAGAGTCATCATGAACATAATAATGAATTTGTGACACATGAAAACATCATGTATCTATATCATCTATGGGTGAAATGCTATATGATATGTCACAGCTCCAACATGAGACAACACCTCAACAATCCCAACAAACCGGGAAGAAAGCTTACTCCCACAACCAAACCTTCACTTCCCATGATGAGGATTCACCTTCAGGAACATGTGATCTCCAATGTCGAACTCCATAGGTCTCCTCATATGATCATCATAGGATTTCTAATGATCCTACATAGCTTTCATCATCTCATGAATTACCTAAACCATATATATTGTATTCTATACCAGTTTTGTCCCAAGAATTATTGCCTCCCTGACTCTAATCTAGCGCAACAGAGGACGAAAAGGTCGTCCATACAAAGCTTTAGAAGGTGACATTCCAATGGTTGAGTGTAAACTATTCTTGTTAGAAAACTATACCAAGGGAAGGGGCATCATCCATCAACCTCCAAAATCCATGACACAAGAGCACAACATGTCTTCAAGAGTCTTGATGGTTTGATCTATCTGACCATTCACCTGTGGATGAGAATCAGTGCTAAGGAATAACTGAGAACCAAAATAATGTTGGAAAACTCTCCATGACCTAGAGGTGAAATGAGGATCTTGATCAGAAATGATCATCCTTGACACTCCATGGATTCACACCACCTCCTCCAGATACTACCTTAACAAATCCTCCACTGAGATTGGTTCTCTGATTGCTATAATGTAGGATGATTTCTTTAAACAATCCAATATCACACATATAGAATCATATCCTCCCAGATCTTGAGTTAAACAGGTAATGAATTCCATCAAGATGTTCTTCCACTTCCACTATGGAACATCTAATAGTTGGAGAAAATTTCCAGGAACATGGTTCCTAGACCTCACCTTCTAGTAGAACAAACATCGAGAAACAAACTCTACAAATGTATGTTTCAAACCAAGACACCAAAACTAGCCTCTCAAGGGTTGGTACATATTGGTCACACTGGGATGTACCTCTAAAGGTGAACTATGGAACTCCCAAAGAACTATCTCATGCATTTCTGAAGGAATGATAATCCTTCCCTAAAATAACACCTAGTGATGTCCATCCTCAGACCAACCATCAAGGGAATTACCTAAAACAACTCGGTCTCTCCTGACCTCCACATCAGGATCCCCCAACTAGGAATCCTATAATTCCTTCACTAAATATGATTGTACTATCATCTAGAAAAGAAAACCACTCCCTCAAACCTCTCCCATGTCAAGATTCATCATTGAGAGTTCTTTCATCACTCACTAGAAATCCCCATATTCACGCACGGCATCACTACATGACTTCCTACTCAACACATCGTCTACAACATTCCCCTTTCAAGGTGTATATAGATTATAAAAGTCGTAATCCTATTAGAATTTCATCCATTGAAGCTGAAAAAAGTTCAATTTATGCTCAGAGAATATATACCTAAGACTCTTATGGTCAGTAAAAAACCACAAAAAACTCACCAATGAGGTAATGTCACCGCAGATTCAAAGAAAAAACCAATAACACCAACTCAAGATCATGGGTGGAATAGTTACACTAATGGGAATGTAACTACTGAGCCCCATAAGAAACAACGGATCTCTCCTACATCGGAACATAGCCTAATCAAAGATGTAAAGTGTCATAGAAAACCTCAAAATTAACTCCCTATGTTGGAAAATAATAGATTGTAGCACTAAAAAACTTCTCCTTTGGGTAATAAAAATATTCCTAACATTTTTCAGTTCACAAGAACACCTAATCCTTTTGGGTCAAGGCTATCAGAGGATTCTTAACTCAAGATAAATTAGCTATGAACCTCCTCTAATAGTCTTCAAGACCAAGGAAACTCTGCACCTCTGTCACTGTATTGGGGGATTCCCAAGACACAACCACCTCTATATTCAAAGGATCTAAAGTTAATCCCTAATGGTATACCACATGACCCAAGAAATAGACTTAATCAGCCCATAAATCACACTTTAAAAACTTCTTGAACAACTTCTCATGGTAAAGAACTCCCAAAATGGTATGCATATTCTCTGTATACTCCTCCTCAAACTTGGAGTACATAATTATTTTGTCAATAAAAACTAAAAAAAGATTATCCAAGATCTCTTTGAACACTATTTTCATCAACCCCATGAACATAGTTGGATTTTTTGACACACCGAACAGCATCACAAAAAAACTAATAATGCATGTGAATACAATAGAAAGTAGTCTTCTGAATATCCTCATCCTTCACCCACATTTGATGATATCCTGACCATAAATCAATCTTTGAGAACCAAATTTATCCCTTCTTCTGATTGAATAAATCATTAATCCGTGGAAGAGGATAGTGGTTCTTCATTTTCACTTAGTCCTAGTGATGATAATCAATACAAATCCACAAACTATAATCTACCTTCTTTAGGAACAAAATTGTTGCACCCCAAGGAAACACTCTCATATGAACAAAACCATGCTGCATTAGATCATTGAGATGTACTAAAAAATCTTTCAAATCATAAGTATCTATCCTATATGGATACATAAAGATAAGATACATGCCTAGATGTAGCTCAATCTCAAATGTGATCTTCCATTGAGAGGGTATTGCTATAAACTCTTCTGAAAATACATCAATTTACTCTTCCACAACCTTAGGAAATGAAAACTATTAAAGATTAGATGAACTAAGAATCAACTTAGACATCAAAGATAAAAAATACAGAACATTACTTTGACCTATCTATGTGTATCATGCACCAATAAAACCATTGGCTCTCCATGACCATCATAAAACATAACCTGCCTCCTGAAGCAATCCATGATATCCTACATCGAATACAACCAATCCATGCCAAGTATGATGTCATATGGTTGTATCTGTAAACATAGGAAATCTTCTAAAGAGTGATGTTTCCCCATCACTAACTCATATTCTTTATATACTTCATATAGGTCAGCTCGACCTCCTACTGGATTAGTCAACACCAAGGGCACTAGAAGCCTCTCTACCTCAATTCCTATAGCATAAATAAGGGTAGGAGATATAAAGGAGTGAACTTATCCTGAATCAAACAAAGCATGCACCCATATAGAAAACAACAAAAGGGTACCTCAAAAGATGTATGGCTCACCTAGCACTAGCAACGCTAAAGCTTGAAGCTAACCATAACCTACTCCACAGACTCTATGTCCCTACTGATGACCACCTTAATGGTTTTGATATGCTCTTTGAGGATGAAGAGTATCTTGGGGATGTACTCTACCTAGCCCATATCCTCTCTACTGATCCTGAATCAGAGCACCTAGTTGTTACTACCTCAGTTGAAACTGTCTCAATGGTGTAACCCGAAACGGAACACCAAACACACACTAACTACTCAGAAAGGTCGGGCACTCTGGCCCCTAATAAACTCAGCCTCCACAAGAAAAAAATGCATCTGATACCTTAGCATAAGTTTGATATCTATTTCCCCTATAGAAATGATATTATGAGGTATTGGGGATACCCATGGCTAGCTGAAAACTCTTCCCTCCTGACAACTGGGAAACTCGGACCACATTTCTACTTCATGAGGAGTCCTAATGAATCCCCTGTCATGATGATCTAGTTCTAGTTATCATCCTATCAATAACCACTTATCTATTTATCACCTCAAGATATGTCTTTATCATAAATGGGGTGACCTACCACAAGATATCTAGATGAAAAGACTCTTTGAAATGACTCACCCTAGCCTCCTCATCTGAGAATAGGTTGGAAGCATATTGTAGAAGGTTCTTGAAATAGATCACAAACTCTCAAATGCTAGAACTCCCCTACCAAAGGGTAAGTAGCACCTAAAGACTAGATTACATCATGGTTCAATAAAGAAACTCTTCTCTAAAATGGTCTTGGAACTTATCCCATGAAATTGTCAACTCCTCACAATCATCGAGGAAAAAAACTACCACTCCCTCGCTTCTCCATGCAGCATCGTCACGGCCAATGATACCTAGTGATCCTTCCAAGCATGGGTTGGATTGGAAGCTATCTCAACCTCATCTAACCAATCCTCCATGACTAAATAAAAAATGGATTTCACATACTTATACAGACTCTAGTGTTGAAACTCTCATAGTGTCCTCCTCTAAGTATTGTCATCATCAACCTCTACTCTACAACGATCTACTAGTACATCCTGCTGAACATATTCAGTGCAAACCTAATGAGGACATCAACCTAGAGCCATAACTACAAGAAGAAGAATTTTTAGAGTTCCTAAAACTAGAATATGGAATATTTGATATTATTTATTTATTTATTTATTTTCTTATTAAGGTTTTAACCTATCCCAAGGTCTACCCATTTCAAAAACAGGTGAAAAGAAGAATGATGCATGATCCTTTTAAAGTATCTACCTTGCAACCAATATCACTTCATTTAGTTGGCTCGGTAAACTTATAGTTCCATGAATCAGATTATAGGGGGGCCTAAATACCCGTGTCTTATACAGTCTCCCATTGTTACATCACTTTCTAGACTTAACTGACACTATTTCCCTACCAAACCATGAAACCTCACTTGTGCCTAACTCTAACCTCCATCCTATCCCTCAAACCCAAAACTTTTATACCACTCTTTCACAACCACCTCCCTACAAAGATACTATAATGAGGGGATAGATATGGTGACTGCCTCATTCAACCTCCAGTAGGCCCTGGGATGGAGACTAGCACCAGGGGGATTGTAAACATGCATATAGGAGGCATTACCCTCTAATAGAAACATGAAAAAGAGAGAGATAAAAAGGATATAATAACCAACACCTGATTAGAAATATATGTATATATATATATATATAATAAAACCCAAGTAAAAACACACAATTCCATACAGTATTAAGAAAATAAAAGAAAAACTACAAGTACCAAAAAGGTAAATATGGTGACGACTACAAAGTACAAACAACTCCAGTTAAACCTTGAGCTAGTAATATCCAACCTGGTCACTAACCTGCTTCATCTGACCTGAAAATTAGTTTATATATACATAGGTTGATCATAACATTATACTCAATAGTATCCTCCCTAGATCCTATCATGTAAAATATAAATAAATCATGCTAAAGAATAGTGAATAACAGTGAAACTAACTCATCACCTAAACAGGTTTGCTAAGTTCCCAACCTCATCATGGATAACTATCACCAAATATCTCATACCATAGAGTATATAATATAGTAATGATACATGAAGGGTATCCCACTCCTACTTCCCTGATATTTTCCTGCTCTACCCCAATATCAAACATCCTGATTCATCTCTCTCTAAAAGCAAACCAAGTCAAAAGCACCTGGGAAAGTCATAACAACATGCACCACATGAATCACATAACCACATAATTTAATCCACATATCAACATATAGTAACCAAGTAGTTTTTGGGATCCACGACAACCCATATAACATGTATCATACATCAGGTATTATATCTCAAGCCATCATAGTCCATACACTAAGTAAGCACCTCAATCCATCACATCCTTTACCTATCGTACCTATAATAATCTTTTAGATACTATATCTAGTAATAAATGTGTGTGAAATAACCCCACTCCATCATATCCCTCTACACACATATATGGGAAGGCTAACCACTATGCATATGATCACAAGTAACTACCAAGTGAAGAGAGTGGGTCTTGAGGGGGTACACATCCATCCATCCTTCACTGAGATGTTGGGGAAAACACCATCCCATAGTCCGGGTGTCAGTCACCCTAACTGACATGGGTGGGGTAGTGTATCAAAACAAATAATATAAATGATATAATTTAGCTCATAACCACACTATAGTCTTAACCTAGTCTTAGACACAACTCCAACTAACATCGCTCATACTCTCAACTACCACTACTAAGACCATATATCCTATAATCACACAAACATATAAAAGATCTACATTAACTACTTATTTTCTTTTTATTATTTCCTTCTATTAATTAATTAATTATTAATTAATTAACCATTAAAAAATTTCCACATTAAATTACATTGTAATACATTATGTTAAATTTAAAAATAAATTCCATTCCCTCTGGGCATAATCCAAACTAATTCCATGGTTTATAAAAATTTATTGAATCATTATTATCATTATTCCATATATCAGGCGCTCTAGGAAAAACATCCCAAGATACCACCAAGAGAAAACATGAAACTGGGAACCTCCATCTCTCTCAATTAGTGGAGAAAGGAATGCAGATAAAAAAACAGCATCACCATCAGCCATTAAATAGATTCAAGTGAGGACACCAACTCGCAGCATCTCATCAACGAGTAAACTCACCTTTAACTCGTTCCATCACATCTGGTTCCACCTCGACACCCACAAGCATATATCTATGAATCTATCCATCATAATCATTGTCTTTTTCTACATCATTCAGGGCTCCCTACCCACATATATAACATCATCCATCCCAATCTCATCTATACCAGGTACCATCACATCTGGGCCTCCCCACCCCATATCACACATCATTCCTCCAGGCTCACCCATACTAAGATCTCATCACAAGGCTCATATATAGAGAACATCACAATGTATTAGGAAATAAAAAAACAATAAATAGGGGAATAAGGCCCTAAAAATAAGGCATTCATCCTTCTCATTAAAACAATCTCTCACATCTCTAAAACAGGGCACTCAGCCTTCTCAAGCAAACAGGAAACCCCATCCCTAAAAAGTTATCTTTATCACACAACTAGTTCTTATTCCATATTTAATTAATTGATTAAATATTATAGGTTCCAACTTAAGGAAACCTAAAGCATCAAGCTATAACAAGATATCAAAGTCGAAACATGCTCTTAGCATTTATTTCTGGTTTCAACAGCCCTAGAGAAGTACCATTCTCAAATTATCATGCCTTTTCAATTATTATTATCAAGCATAAACATGATTCGCATTGTTAATCAATTAAATTAATAATATGGAAGATTGAATTTCAATTAGACATGTGAATTTCATCAATTTAATTATCACCTAATTACATTAACCACTAGATTACAAACATGCCTCTTCTTTAATTTCTCAAGCCAATTAATTATCAATTAATTCTGGATTTATGTCCTTTACTAATTTCCCATCAAGAATAACATGATAATCCATATCACAAACAAAAATTATAATAAATAAAGGTATATATATCATATTATCTATAAAATCATGAGGCAAACCACTATCACAATATAAAGAAATAACATCGGCATGTGATATTTATCTAATTCATTTAATCTGGTTCAATAATTATTAGGCTGATTTCATTTCTGTACAAAGGTCTAATGCATGTTCAATTTATGATTGCATGTAAATAAATAAGAGAAAAAACATATACCATAACTTAAAATAATTCAATGTTCTTCTCATGAGAACAGACTATGTCGTAGATCTCAGATCACATCTCCCGCAATAACTACATCCATCAGAGGACATTGCGGCACAACTGCACCAAAAACAACCAAGAAAACCACATTATAAAAAAATAGAGATCAGACTTCATAGAATGGAGAGAAGAAATGGGAGGAAACGTGGTCAAATCGGTAGAAATAGATAGAAAACAAATAATTAATTCACCTTAGATCAACTCAGGCCACTACAGATCGAAGATAAAAGCCCAAGGACTGATTCTTATCAAAGGGATCTCAAAAAACCAAAGGGAAGAGCCACTGGCCACTGGAAAATGAGAGAAATTTTAGGGTTTGAGAAACTCAATCATATGAAATAATTTATAAAAGTTCTTCATCTGAGATTTACACGGTCTGTAAACCATTTACACGTCATGTAAATGTTAGGGGTCAGATCTTTCCGAAAAACATGTCACTTTTCATTATTTAACACTAAAAATATACACATCATGTACCATCCTATGAACCTCCCTTAACAAGACAAGAAACACAATTACAAGATGTTTAAGCTTTACATGTCTTGTATTCACCCTGATTCTAGAATTTTTAGCATCTAACACCTTTATACCACTTCCAAGCCTCCTCCGAGCACCACGAGCCTCAGAAATATACAAAAGATCGTAATTTTTGGAACTAGGAATTTACATGAATAGTATTAACTAATTTATGAAAATATATATATATATATATATATTTCATACTCAATATAAATTTTTGATAAATATTTAATAAATAATCAATAAATTTTTAGTAAAGTGACTTTATTTTTCAAAAATATGTTTTCTCTAAAAATGATTTTTTTATAGATTTTCATGGAAAAAATATAATAATCAGTTTTTTTGAATTTTTATAAAATTTATTTGATAAAATTAGCTTCATTTTTATAATAATAATATCAAAATTTAATTAGGGTGAAATATTTGAATTTTTCTGAAAAATATTGATTTTTCAGTGAACAGTGAAAAATAACGATTTTCATTTCTTTTCAATAAACTGAGAAATTTAAAACATTTTGTTTTGAATATAATTAAAATAAACATAAGTATTATTTAGTTATACTTAACCAAATTTATTTCTTTTAAATCAGTTTTATATTGGATTTTAGTTCAAGTTTATTTTTGGGTTTAAAAAAGGTTTTTTTATGAAAATTGTTTTAAAGCGCGTAATGTTTCTCCATTTTAATTAATTAAAATAATAATTAATGAGGAATTATCTAAAATAAATTAAAAGATTATATATAAATAAATTTTAATTAATATTCATACAATTATTATTATAATACATAGAGTTAATATAAAATCATCTTGTTCTTGAAAAATACACTTCTCGAAAACCCTCATTTTCGTCGTATCTGTGGGTTTCGTTTTAAATTTAATTTTTTTTTAAATTTTAGAAAATTTATTTGAAAAATAAAATTTATTTTTAAAATCATCATTTAAAAATTATATTAGGGTTATTTTTTGATAATTTTCTGAAAATATTAATCCCTTTTTATAAATAGTGAAAAATACTGAATTTTAATTAAAAACTACCTTTTAATTTAAATTATTTATAAGGTTAAATTATATTTTAAATTATGTTTAAAGAAAAATTACATAAATTTTATATCAATTAATCCAATTTAGGTTTTTGTAATAATTTTCATATTGAATTTTTATATAAAAACTTTGTAAACTTTTGAGCATTTTCTCTTTGAAAACATGCTTCCTCGTCACATCGGTGGGATTAATTTTAAATTAAATTTTACCAATTATTTGAATTGAATTTGGAAAAATGGATTCCATATTTTTATTCAGAATAATTTATAATTTATAATAAGTTCAACTTAATTTTTGATCAAAATGAATAGTGAAAACAATAAAAATTATTTACCTTGGTTAAGGTAAAAATGGATTTATTGAGGGTTAAACTAAGAAGATAAGGGTTTAAAATGACCTAAAAACTTATGAAAAACCCATTTGATGGCCATATATAGACCTTATATCTTCTAGGATCTAAAATTATTCATTTTTTATTCTTTTTTAATGATGAAAATGTGGGTATGATTAAATATTTTTTTAAAATTACAAGTGTGACACTCTCCTCACTTATAAAAGCTCACCCCCTATCCTCTCCACTTTACACCTTAAACCCATTTTGGTTAGGTCAATACCTTACCAAATAACTTTAAAAATTACTTCCACTCATAATATATTACTTATTTTTTAAATAAATCCATCCTAGGAAGGCTTTTGGTGCAAACCTAAGAAGGATACCCGAAGAAGAGGTAACATTCTTCAACAAGCCTTTATATTTTATTCATGTCTCCACTTCCATAGATTATTATTAAAATATGAAGATATAATAACCATATTATCTTCCATATAATGGAATTTGTTTATAAAAATTGCATGACCTACAACCATCTCAACTTTTATAAAATGATTTACGAAATCATCATTTGTGTATACTAAGGACTACTGTCTCACAAACCGATGTCAATAGTTTTTCCATTAAAACCTATCATGGTTGGGTATGATGATAGATATAAAGTTTATATATTATATTTATAATATAATTATACTTATTGAGTCATTATATCATATATACATTTTTCTTTTCTATTCTATAGTGGATACAATAACATAGCTCGTGTGTACGACGGACTACCACCTCACGAAGTGATGTGATTCATCTTTCACTAATGCTTTACATGGAATGTAATAAGGATAAATTTAATAAATTTATGTTATATACATTAAATAATTGTGATATTAATGAAATATTTATCATTATTAAAATATAATATATCATTTTATTTTTTTCAAAAAAAAAGATGATGACGTCATTCGTGTATGTGTGGACTACCGCCTTCAGGATGTGATGTGACTCTCTTTTCATCACCAAAACACATGGATGTTATAAATAAGTATATTTAAAGAAAGAATATGTTATATATTATATTATGATAATTTTTTTTAAATATAAAATATTACTTTCCTATTTTTCATAATGATCATTGAAAATAGAAACATTGCTCATGAGTTTGTTCGGCATACCGTATCCATAATCATAACATACTTAATTTCTCAAAACCAAATTTAATTATTGGTATTAAAAGAATAATTTATATATAAATATTATAATTATTTCATGATTATTATTATGGATATAGTATAATTATATAATATTCATAACAACCATAACATTTATAACAAAACCTGAATGAGAAAATGAGGCAATTGACACCTGAAACTATGAAAATAATGAAATTTTATTAATAAATAGGTGATAAGATGTTATAAAAAGATCATATATGATATTATAAAAATTAATATGGTTATTTAATAAGTTAATAAAATTTTTAAAACCAATATACATGATGTTAAATCACTATGAACCAAAAGGAAGCGTGAGGTAAGGGACTTCTAGTCTCTCTTTTATTTCTGGGAGACATATAAAAAATCCCCACATGTTTCTTTTATGTGGTGTATATACTACCCAATTGAAATGTTATATAATTAATCCCATTAATTTAATTATATTTAATTTTTCATTTGGTATTTTTATTTATTTTTTATTACAATTCATAAGATTACTAAAGCGGTAAGGGCTTTTTGGTCTGAATTTTCCTTCTTTGAGACTTTTGTCATGTTGTACACCTATATTATTTTATGAGGTGTATATACATACCATTTTACATGTAATATTATTAATTTATTTATTATAATGATATTTTATATTTAATTTAATGTTATTATTTCATGGGGATTACAATTCAAAGTTACAAATGTTGTAAGAGTTTTATGTTATAATCTCATCATTTATTGGGATTGTTTGTGATTAAGTATCCAATGTTGAAATCCTATGATCCACCTCTCAAAAATTATCATAAATTTTATTATAATATATTTATTCATGATATTTTCAAGTAATTTTACCATTTTTAAACTCTTTGGTACTTAAAATTGTTGAGAAATGTTTTTTAATAAAATTTGACATTATTTCACTCTTCGATCAGAAACCCTTTTTCATCAAAACCCATTTTTTATAAAAATGATTCCAAAACGTGCTTTTAAAATTTTAAAAATAATTTATTAAAGAAAATTTTACCCATGTTTTAATTTTTACATGATTTTTTGAGAGGAATATTATTGTTGTTTTTTGAAAAAGGCACTTTCTAACCTTTTTACAATGTAAAAGAAATGTTCATTTTAAATTGTACGACATGTATATAATTATCTACCATCATAACCAACATTTATTTGAAGCTTAAATTGATATTTTACAATGATATTTTTTAAAAGAAATTTTTTTCCTAATATTTTATAAATTATTTATTTTTTAAAGTGGTTTTCGAAGAAAAGTATTTTCAAAATGTTTTTTGTTTTAAAAAGTGATTTTCAAAATTAAAAGGAAATTTTACTCAATAATTTTTTTAATGATATTATAATTATATTCATAAAAAATTAAAAACTCTTGTTGTTACGTATCCTCCACTGAGGATATTCTGTATTGATATCATCCTCATTCTTTCTCTGGATGGATTAAAACTATTTCAAATATATTGTTATGGAACCCATTTCTTTTCCACAGGTTAATCATGTTTCAAAGAGATTGTTATGGAACCCGTTTATTTTACATGGGTTAATCATGTTTCAAAGATATTATTATGGAACCCATTTCTTTCCCAAGTTTTAATCATGTTATAAAAGGAATAATGTTTGTTTTTAATATTTTTATGATGATGTCTAAGTTCTATGTGATTTATTTGTGGTTCTTGGAAATTATATTTGATGGGGTGGCCCAGATAATGTCAGGTGAGGCCGTTAATTCTTATATAATGGGGTGGCCTAGATAGCGTTGGGTGAGCCTGTTACAGCTTATATGATGGGGTGGCCCATATAGTGTTGGGTGATCCTATTATAGCTTAAATGATGGTTGTTCCTTGATAGCGCTCCAATGCATTGGGTAATGATTATGTTCTCTATATAATTATATTGGAAGTGAGCCATATGGTTATTCTCATTGTAAGGGTTCTGAAAGGGTTATATGATGATGATGTTTCAAGATACCAACATGATATATATATGATTTCCATGGGTTTATAATATTTTCTTTGATCAAAATTGATATCACATAGATCATGGTTAATGATTTTTATGACTCATTCCTTTTATAAATCCTTATTATATACCCTTATTCGCTTATTATTCTCATTGAATACTTTCAAATGTTAATTATTATATATATCCATACTGAGAATTTGATCTCACCCTTCTTATATTTTGTCTTCCATGAGTTATAAATAATGAGGCTGAAAATTTTATATCTAGAAAAGATTTCATATGGATAATTATGATGACTTAATGTGAAATAATAAAATCTAGGTTAATTAGGAGAAATACACATTTAAAGACGTGGGTATTTTCTGTAGAGGATTTTTTCTGTATTATCTAAAAATCTAAACCTAAAAAGTCCTTATGAATGTAAGTGATCTAGTTTTTTCTTTTGATTAGGTCACCTTTTTTGTATCAAAGCCAAAAATGTAAAGTTTATGATTTCATCACGAGATCCAGGAGTAAGGGTTTGGGTTTATTGAAGTAAATATCATAGGAAAGGTTTAGATAACTTTGTAGATTAGTATATCTTCATGTGTGGTTATATTAAGATTTATGGATACCATCTCAGGACTATAAGATTAATTTTGATCATAATTTCAAATTCTTAGGTGCCCCTTTGAGGTTTTAAGTGATGAGATCTTAAAGTGATTAAGTAAAGTTCAAGAGATGGCTTATTGGTTTCAAGTATTTATAAATATTAAGTTTAATGTAAATTATTCATTTACATATTATGAACATATATTTTATTTTATTGATATCCTTTAGTTTTTATATGATCTTAGATATTGAGGTAATCATGGGAACACAAGTTTTATCTTATAGATAACCACGAGATTGAAAATGGATATGGTGACTAAGTGTTTAATGGTATTTCAAAAAAGATATATCCATATTTTTGGGTTTGAAATTTATAATGTGTAAGATAATATTTGAGGTTAAAACACTCTTTAATTTTGAGGTTATTTGGGAATGATTTAGTTTGAACTTTGGGTGTTACTTTTGAATTTTGAATATTAATGTATCATATGAAGGTTTAATCATTCTAGAAATTATTTTACCATGTGATAACCATTTTGGTTTTGGTTAATGTCTGAATATAGGAGGAATGTATCTTTATCCCTTTTATGATTATGTAGTTTTTAAAAGTTGATTCTAGTGCTTCATGCATAAAGAATTCATCTTGAGTACTCAACATTTAAAGAAAAAGATGAGATTGTGGTGGAAATTGACAAAAGGATGAAATTATACTCATCAATTTAATATATTTCCTTATGATCTTAGTATAGATGGTAAATAATTACCCAACTCTAGGAAAAGTATTTTGAAATAAAAAAACTATCCTATTACATTCATATCTGATGAATCAGATGGTTTTTTAGATCATTATAGGTTTGTGGTTTTAAGGACCTTAACTTTCTGTTGATCATTCACTTTATTATGATCAATTATATTTGTCACTCTATATTATTATTTGGGAATTATTATTTTCTTCCATGTCCAAATCTTCACTTCTCACCTATGTTCTCCTATTTGGAAACCTATTATGTGTTATACCAGATGACCTTCATACTTTTGTTTCTCCTTTATCAAAAGTATGTTTTATTAACAATTTTTATGATGGGGGTTTACAAAAGAAAATTATTTTCAAATATCCAACCTAGGATTACCAAAATAAATTTCAAATTGCAATGATATAATTTATTAAAGGGCGGATGTAACACCCTGTGATATTAAAAGAATAAAATAATTTACGAGAGCATAAGTGACATGAAACACTAAACTTAGAAGAGAATGTAAAACCCCCTAGGATCTATGATATATTTCATTTTAAATAAATTTAATCTCTTCAATAGATTTTTCTATACTCAACCCTAATATTTTTATGTTTGATAAAGTATTCAACACGCAACATTGATCTTAAATGACCAACGATATATATAACCGCTACAACCTGGACATTAGATTGGAGGGTATGAATAGTATTAACTACTTCATGAAATATATATATATATGTCCTACTTAATATAAATTATTGATAATTTTTTAGTAAAGAATTAATCAATTTTTAGCAAAGTGATTTAATTCTTCAAAAATATGTTTTCTTCAAAAATGATTTTTTTATTCCTTTTCATGGAAAAAATATTATAATAAATTTTTGGAACTATTATAAAATTTAATTGATAAAATTAAATTCATTTTTAATCATAATATCAAAACTTACTTTGGGTGAAATTTTGTAATTTTTCTGAAAATATTGATTTTTCAGTGAATAGTGAAAAATACCGATTTTTATAAAAATGTCATTTCTTTTCAATAAATTAATTAATTTAAAAGTACCATTATGTTTTGCATATTATTTAAGGAAACATAAGTATTATTTATTTATATTTAACCATATTATTTCTTTTTAATCAATTTTATATGGGATTTTAGTATAAGTTTATTTTTAGGTATAAAAAGGGTTTTTTTTTAAATGTTTTAAAGAACATAATGTTTCTCCATTTTAATTAATTAAGATAATACATAATAAGGAATTTTTAAATAAAATTATTATATTATATATCAATAAATTTTAATTTACATTCATACAATGATTATTATATGATAAATATTTAATACAAAATCATCTAGTTCTTGAAAAATACACTTCTCAAAGACCAGCTTTTTCATCACGTCTGCGAGTTTTGTTTTAAATTTAATTTTTTCCACTTTTAGAAAATTTATTTGAAAAAAATAAACTTTATTTTTATAATAATAATATCAAAATTATATTAGGGTGAATTTTTTATAGATTTCTAAAAAGTTTTTTTTTATGAATAGGTAAAAATAAAGAATTTTAATTCAAAACTACCTTTTCGTTTAAATTATTTATAAGGTTAAATTATATTTTAAATTGTGTTTAAAATAAAATTGGTTAATTTTTATATAAATTAATACAATTTACTTATTTTTAATTATTTTCGTATTGAATTTTGATATAAAAAACTTGAAAACTTTTGAACATTTTCTCTTTGAAAACACGTTTTCTCATCACATCTGTGGGATTAATTTTAAGTTAAATTTTGTCACTTATGTGAATTGAATTTTTTAAAATTAATTACATATTTTGAAACTTAATAATTTCTAATTTCTAATATGTTAAACTTAATTTTTGATCAAAATGAATAGTGAAAAAAGTAAAAATTATCTATCGCAGTTAAAGTAAAAATGGATTTACCATGGGTTAAACTAAGAAGATAAGGGTTTAAAATGACTTCAAAAATTTAGAAACACCCATTTTATTTCCATATTTAGATCTTGTCTATTATATTTTTGATAATTTTTTATTTTAGAGGCTTTAAGAATGATAAAAACATAGGTATGATTGAATCTATTCAAAAAATTACATGTGTGTCACTCACCTCACTTATAAAAGGTCACCCCCCTTCTCTCCACTTCACATCTTAAACCCATTTTGTTTTATAAAATAACTATCAAAATCACTTCCAAAATTATATCACCTAATACTAAAAGCATTATTTTTGGAATAATTTCATCCTAGGAATGATTTTGGTGCAAACCTAAGGAGAATACCTGAAGAAGAGGTAATGTTCTTCAATGAGTGTTCTTATTTTATTTTTGTCTCCAACTAATTCAATTATTATTAAACCATGATGATATAATAACCAAATTATCTTCCATATACTAGGGTATTTTTATAATAATTTCATTACCTAAAACCATCTCCACTTCCATAAAATGGGTTATGAAATCGTCATTCGTGTGTACAGTGGACAACTACCTCGCAAACCGATGTCATTCTTTTTTCCATTACAACAGATCATGGTTGGGTATGATGATGTATATAAAGTATATATATGATATTTATAAAATAATTATACCTATTTATTCTTTATATTGAATATACCATCTTGCTTTCTATTTTATAGGTGATATGATAACATCGATCGTGTGTATGGCGGACTACCACCTCGTGTAGCGATGTGATTCATATTTTACCAACCCTTTTAATGGAATGTAATAAGGATAAATTTAATGAATATATTTTATATAAATAACATAATTATTATATTAATTTCATATTTATCATTATTAAAAGATAATATATAATTTTTATTTTTTCACTAAAAAGATGATAACATCATTGGTGTACGTGTGGACTATCGCCTTCACAATGTGATGTGACTCTCTTTTCATCACCACACCACATGGATTATATATATAATCATATTTAAAGAATTAATATGTTATATATGATATTATTATAATTATTTAAAGATAAAATATTACTTACCTCCTTTCCATAATGATCATTGAAAATGGAAATGTTATGCATGCATACGTACGACATACCACCACCATGATCATAACATACATCATTTCTCAAAACCATATTTCATGATTGGTATTAAAAGTATAAGTGATGTATAAATATGATAATTATGTCATGATTATTATTCTAGATATTATTTAACTATAATATTCACAATAACAATAACATTCATAATAAATATGAATGCTAAAACAAGGAAATTAATACTCAAAAACTATGAAAATAATGAAAGATTATTAATAAAAGGGTCATAAGATGTTATAAAAATATCATATATGATATTATAAATATTAATATAGTTATATAATAAGTTAATAACATTTTTAAAACCACTATAAATAATTTTAAATCAAGATAAACCAAAAAAATCATGAGGTAAGATATTTCTAAAGAAGCATGAGGTAAGGGATTTCTAGTCTCTCTTTTATTTTTGGGAGTTATATGAATATTCACCACTCATTTCTTTTGTGTGGTGTATATAATTACCCTTTACATTTTATATCATAAATAACATTAATTAATTTATATTTAATGTTTAATTTTATGTTATACTTTATTGTTGTTTATGATTCAAAAGATTACTAAAGCGGTAAGGGATTTTTGTCTCATTTTTCCTTCATTGAGACTTATGTCATGTTATACACCTATATTATTTTAAGATGTATATATACAGCCCCTTTGACATATAATATAATGAATTTATTTATTCACATGATGATTTAAGTTTCATTTAATTTTATTTTTTCATGGGGATTATGATTCAAAGTTACTAAAGTGGTAATAGTTTTATGTTACAATCTTATCGTTTATCGGGATTGTTTATGATTAAGTTTACAATGTTGAAATACTATGATCTACCTCCCAATAATTCTCATTAATTTTTTTATCCTATGGTAATTTATTATATTTTAAAGTAATTTTATAATTTTTTCACTCTTTGGTAATTAAAATTTTTGAGAAAATGTTTTTAAGAAAATATGACAATATTTATCTCTTCAGTCAAAAATCATTTTTCATCAAGACCCATGTTTTCTAAAACTATTTTAAAAAATTTCTTTAAAATTTTAAAAATGATTTATTTAATACATTTTTACCCATTTTTTCTTTTTACATAACATTTTGAAAGGAATATTCTTTTTTTTTCGAACAAGGAACTTTTCTAACCTTTTTACAATGAAAAAGGAGTGTTCATGTTAACTTGTACAGCATGTATAGAATTACCCAGTATCATAACCACCAGTTATTTGAATATTACTTTACATTTTTATAAGGATATTTTTTTAAATAAAATTTTTTTCCTAATATTTTGGAAATTTTTATTTTTTTAAAGTGTTTTTCAAAGAAAAGGATTTTCAAAATGTTTTTTGTTTTAAAAAGTGATTTTCAAAATGAAAATGATATTTTCCTTATAAATTTTTTTAATGTTATTTTATTGGTATTCATCAAAATTAAAACCCATTTTTTTATTTATCCTCCACTAGGTATGTTTTTTATTGATATCTTCCTCATTCTTTCTTTGGATGGATTAAGACTGTTTCAAAGATATTTTTATGGAACTCATTTCATTTCCATGGATTAATCAAGTTTCAAAGATATTTCTATGGAACCCATTTATTTTCCATGGTTTAATCATTTTTCAAAGATATTTTTATGGAACCTATTTATTTTCCATGGTTTAATAAATTTATTAAATGAGCAATGCTTGTTTTTATGATTTTTACGATGATGTCTAAGCTCTATGTACTTTATTTCTGGTTCTTGGTCATTATATATGATAGTGCAGGTCAGATATAATTAGGTGATCCCCTTGGATATTATAGGATGGGGATTCCCATATATCACTAGGTGAACCCTCTATAGCTTATATGATGGGGTGGCCCAGATAGTTTTGGATGAGCCAATTATAGTTTAAAAGATGGGTGCGCCCAGATAGCACTCCAATGAATTGAGTGATGATTATGTTCTCAAGATAATTATATTGGAAGTTGTCCATATGGTTATTCAAGTTTAATGGTTCTATAAGGGTTCTATGATGATTATTTTCCAAGATACTAACACAATATATCTATAATTTCCATAGGTTTATAGTTTTTCCTTTGATCAAGATTGATATCACATGAATCATGATTAATTATTTTTATAAATATTTCTTATTTTAAATCCTTATTCCATGATTCATGATTAATGATTCAGTTATTGATGGGTATGAGTTATTTTATCATTCTCTCATGCACTCTGATTATTTATTCATACCCTTATGCAATTATTATTATCATTGATTAATTTCAAATATTAATGCTTATTTTTACCCTTACTAAGAATTTGAACTCTCTCTTGTTATATTTCCTCTTCCCAAGGTTATAAAGAATGAGGTTGAACAAATTATGTCTAGAAGTGATTTCATATGGATGATGATGATGATTTAATATAAAATAATAAAATATTGTTTAAGTGGGAGAAATTCTCATTTAATGACATGGGTAATGTTTATATAGGAGTTTTTCCTAATTCACTAAAACTATAAATCTAAAAGGTCCTTAAGAATTTAATTTCTATAGTTTTCCCTTTTTAGGTTGTAAGTTTTTTATAGAAAAAAATATTGGGTCACATTCTTTGGTATCAAAGCTAGAAATGTAAAGTCTGTTATTTTAGCACCAGATCTGAGAGTGCGGTTTTATAGTTGTTATACATATGACTTAAGATTAAAAATAAACAAATAATGTTCAATCCAATAATGTGAAAAATGGTGAACCAAATACTTATAAAGGTGATAATTTAATATTAAAATGTTTTAATTATAATTAAATGGGGAATTATATAATTTGATGTCCTAAGAGGAAGGCTCTAGAAGGATATCAACAAGATCATACAAATAAATTTTTACCAAATTCATATTCTATTACATTTGAAGATGAGGAAACTATGAATGAAATATAAATGATACGAATTGTTTTTATAATATTTTTTATTTTATTTTAAAATATAAATAATAATTAGATTAGGATTGATGAATCTTAGGATATAATTAATATTTTTTATTTTGGGAAGTGAGTATTATAAAATAAGAGAAAAATAATGGTTAAGGTTTTATGAAATAGTTATATGATTAAAAATTCTACATATAGAGTTTCATGGGCTATGAAGTAGTGATACTTATATTCATTTTATTTGGAAAGTAAAAAAATTTGAGGAAATAATTTCTTAAAAGGGTGAAATGTGATGACCTAGGTTTTAGTATGTATTGTCTTTTCATAAATTATATGTTTTTCATAGTAAATTATATTATATTTAATAGAACATGTGTAAAATATAAAGACAAATATTTTATTTTAATAATATACAAACATTACACATTAAGGATGAATACACTCCATAAGATCAATACAAATATAACAGGATAATAATAACAAGTATATTGAAAGGTTGAAGTATTCATAATTGCGGTCCCCCATGAAAAAAAAATATAGTCAAAGATAACTATATAAAGAAGTAAAAGAATTAAAAATTGGAAGGAATTTTGAGGATGAAATTAGATAATATAATGTATATTTTTTAGAGAAGTAAGGTTATATATAGGAAAATTATAACCATTTAGTGTAGTAGTTATATATTTATTAGGATAGAAATTACAAGTAGTCATTATATAATCATTGGGGTTACTGTTATATGATCTTGGGAAAAAAGGTAAGATATATATTATATGATTAATAAAATGTAATATGTTCAACTAAATACTCATTTTACATTAGAAAAGTAATTATCTTTATTTCTTGTCATAAAATATGTTTTATTAACCTAATTTCTTATTTTTGATATATTTATAGAATTATTTAATTATTATATATTTTATATATGTATATCTATGGATTTATATTTATATTTATATTTATTATTATGATATTATTATAAATAATTATAGCATGGTATTAAACAAGAATATGGTTTTTCATTTGAAAAACAAGTATTTATTGTTTTAAATAATATATTATTTTAATATATAATGAATTATTATTTTAAAATTTATTTCTTAATAATTATAAAATTATTTTAATTAAATGAATAATATATTTTGAATCTTCATGTCAAAATTAGGTGAAAAATATTTTTAAAAAATATATTAATAATAAATTATGACAGTAGGAAATAAATGTGATGTGTGACTAAATCTTTGATTAAAAATTATGTTAAACAGATCATAAATTATATTTTTATTTAAATTTATGTTTTTTAAAGATTTAAAGGATTGGTTTTTAAATTCAATATTTGAATTAAATGTAGTTATAAGTTGACTTATCCTTTTTAATTTTAATTCCTTTTAAAAAATAAGAGTTTGAATTCAAAATGAATTCTATTGCTTTTTAATTTAGAAAAATATTAAATATTTTGTAACAATTGAGAAATATATGTAATATTTTATAGTATTATAGATAAAAAAATATTATTATTTAAATTTTCAATGTTCAAATTTTATTTGATTAGAAGTTTAGTAATTAAGTTAAATTCCTTTTTAAAAGTAAGAGTTCACACTACATGAATAATGGACTCTATAATATTTTTTTTGAATTAAAAAGTGGTTAAAACCATTTATAATTTATTTTTGGATTTTTTTTATAAGACCATATTGTTTTATAAAGTCATCTATAAATTATTGGCAGGTTATTTTTATTAATGGTGATTTTATATAACCTCTGTGAATCCACAATTAGCAGTGGTTTCAAAACTGCCACTATAATGAATGAGATGGTTTAAATTTAGGTATTATTTTAAAATTTTAATGAATGTTAACTCAATTATATATTTTTTTATATTATTGGTTCTGATAACCACCATGAAAATATTTCATGGTGGTTTAGCAGTGGTTCGCGGTGGTTAAGATCACCGTTAATTAATTATCAGCACATTTTTATTTTTTCAGTGGCTTAAACCACTACTAAACACCAAAAAATTAACATGGTACAAGGGAAATTTGAATATTCTACTACATGGGATTTAAAATACAGATATATCCACAATATATATAATTTTATACTTTAAATAGTTAAACAAAATAAAAAAGATAAAATAATTAAAAACATTATATCACGAAACATATTTAATACATAAATATATCTGTTTTGATTAAATTCTACTAAGTCCATATATATAAGTTTTTAGAAAAAAATTCATTACATGAACAGAGGGATCCAACATCAACTCTATCCCTATAAGTCAAATTCACAGCCCCCAGATGATCCATGCACTTTATTTTTCGGTCAACTAATAGCCTCTGGCGTATCTGATTCCCATGTTAAACCAAATTTAAAATATTAATTAGTTTTGATTACATATTTTTCAATAAAAATATATTTAATATAAACATATTAAAATAAATGTAACATATCTAGTACCCCTTTTATCAAGGATGTAATATTTAGAGGAATACTCTTAATCATGCCTTGAAATAGATATGGAAAAATAATTAAATGTACATTTGATAGGGATATCAAAAAAAATTATTTTGATTTAATTTTACATATTTATCAAAAATATTATTCTTTTAAGAGATAATAATGTTCCTAGAATCATAATAACTAATGGAAATTAATTTCATCTAACATGCTAATTGCCCCAAGATCTTCCCATACAAGCCTTCAACATCATCTATAGACACCCCATATATATTTAATGTCATAATTAGTATATAGATGTAATAAATTATTTTTGAACATTAATAATTGCATACCAATCACGATCACCCAATTATACCCACATGATGATAGCCATGACACCATATTCCCAGTTGATGGTTGCTCCTTAGATGCTCTATTTCATCCCCTTGATATCCCTAAATAAAATGACATCAACATAGCGGTATTATAAAAAAATTACCCTAGGATTGGTTTTGGGTGAGTACATATTTATAAACATGAATTAAAATTCACCAATTATAGATATAAAAAAAATTGTGAGAAATTATAATACCTATTTCTATAGTGGATAGCTATATTGAAATTTATATTTTTTTAGAATTTATTACTAATATATAAAATTTATTGTTTGGCTTAGACTAGAGATATTATATAAGTTTATAATATTGAGTTTATTAATTCAAGTATAAATATTTGATATAATTTTGATTGGGTGGTCTTAATAGGGTATTAGGAGTGGTAATTAGTATTTAGGTGATGATAGTGGGACTATATAGTGTGGTTAGTGAAACCTTATAGTGTAGAGACATATAAGGCATAGTGAATTAAAAAATAAATTGTTAGGGTGTTAGGAAATTTATATTACTAGGGTGTGGTATGATTTGATCTTTTTTATAAATTTATTGGGTTTAATTATTGAAAATATAAAGGGGGCATACCAAAATTAAGGAGTGTGTGTGGTGAAGGTGGGAGTGATCAGATGGGTCTGATGATATAGGAGTTGTGGAAGACCTACTCATATCTTTAAATAATTTGGTTTTTTCCATTATTATAGCTAAAAATAATATAAAACAAATTATAACATGATATATAATATAAAACAAGAAAAGTTTTTGAAAATTATATACATGGATTAGTTTAATTCATGCATCCTAAATAAATAAATGAATAATAGATAAATTTAAGTAGAACTGAGCATATAATAAATTAGTAGATCACTAACCACATTTCTTTTCATCTTACACCGTTAACATTATTTGATCATCTTCACCATCCCTTGAAAGACCAACTATTTCAATATCATCATAAATGGATAGATCAGTCTCTTATTGTCAATGGAGTTCACTGTCACAAAACAATTCTTTAGATTCATCTCCCATATCATAAAAGTCTTTTATCTTGACATAGACTACAACACTCCAATCTTCATCAACTTCTTATTCTACATAATAAATCAATTTAGCTTGTAAATCCAAAATATATGGATCGGGTTCTTTTCAATAACCATTATCAATCAACCAAGATAAGTTAACATAAATAAATTATAATGAATCTTTCCTTATACCCCTATAAATATTGACCCACTTGAATTTGAATAATACAACTAAAAATTTTTCATGATAATTTAATTTGATAATTTCAATGAAATTTCCATAGTATCCAAACTCCATGAATTTTGTGAATGTTCCACTTTCCACTATTTTTACTTTTAAACCTTCCTCACAAAAAAACTATATGAAACTCAAATCCATTAATATTATAAGTATTGAATCTCAAACACTTCTTCCAAGGTCCTCAAGACAAATATTTCATATCATCTAGAACTTATGATTGATTATAAACATTTATGGTGTACATGTATTAATATAAAATATTATTGGTTACATAAGAAAATTATATCAATATATTATGAATATGAAATAGGTTATGATCATACATGATATGAAAATCAATCAATAATTTATTTGTTAATATATTTTGTTTCTCTTTCTCATATTGTGTTCAAATCTAAAGATATTTATTTATTGGTATCTCTAATTATTCATTTAAAGGATCTTTAATATCACTATTTAGTAGAATATATTGATTTTCTTGCATGAACTCTATTTGTGTCAATAAAACTAATGATATTTTCCCAACTCTATGACCTAATGTTAAAAATTTTACTAATTTACTATAGGACTACAATTTAATTTTGTAATCATTAAAATGTACAATTCAATTAAATCATGTTTAAATATTATCTAAATACCTTAAAGAAAATGTGATACACTCTTTGTCCATATAACCTTTTGTAATATAGCATTCTAGTTGAGATTTTTTTCTTATAAAAGAATTAAAATGAACTTTATGCCTAATTAAAAAAGTAACATGGAAGAATAAATAATATATGTAATTAGTATGAAAATTTTAATGTAATTATGTTAAATCGGTATCATGAAAATATCACTCTATTGGACACATCAATCGATAATGTATGGGCCATCTAAATTTAACTTATTTAGTCAAATGCATGGTTAGATGAACTATCATAGTGAAAAATGATGGAGGTAATGTCATCTATAAATTAAAAAAAATTATTACAATTATTTGTTAATTTTTTTCCAGATCAATGGGGTTTAAAATTCCCTTACAAATCTATCTAACAAATTTGAAAATTTTAATTAAAACTGGTGTTGTTTTATTAGATAAAAATTTATGCAATGCCAAAGGTATCAATTTCACTATCAAAATATGTGAGTCATGAATTTTAAGCTTATATAAATTATGATATTTTAATTCAACATGTCTTGAAATGTTACTTGAATATCCATTAGGTACTTTCATATTTTTCAGTCTCTAAAGGAAAACAACTTTTTATTGATTTTTTAATGTAACAACTATAGTATACTTTTTATTATCACTTTCCCATAGATAAATATTTATATTAATTTATTCTAAGTCCTTAATATCATTAATATGATATTTTTATTTTCTCTACTTATTCAATATTATAAAAACCAAATTTTCACATGCATTCTTTTCATTGTGCATAATGCCAAGATTATGAGATAACAATTGAAATTCCTAATAATATGGTTTGAAAAAAATATTATGTTTCTTTCATTTTTGTATAACAACTATATCGTATAATCTTTGAAATATTTACCTAGAATATTCAACTGATACTCTTTCCCAAATTGTACATAAATATTTGATAATTGTGACATGATTTTTGAACTTGATAATAATTTTGGTGGTGGACTCAAATCATTTTATATATCAAATCATGACTTGTTATACTGATATCTATGAGTTGAATCTAACAATTAATGATGGAACATGAAAAATCATTTTATTTATAAGGTAGTATTCTAGGTTCAAACTCAAATTTATAAACTAGACATGTCTAGAAAGTGTGAGTTTTATAACCGTACACATTTCCTAATCTAGGTAAATTAGTAATCACTCACATTAGAGTAGCATTCATTTTTGAAAATTTCAATTGTAGATGGATCATATATATCTATTCCATTGTCCCATAACTCTTATAAATATTATATAAGAGGCTAAATGTATACATCGATTTCATTTCTATTCATTTAATTTCTGATAATGATCATCAAAATAATTAAATAATTTTATTTCATAAACATCCATGAAGGTAGATTATAATGGATCAAAATAGTTTCTATATGATATAAGTTTTACTTAGAGTCTCTGTTAGATTAAATCCATTAGTAGTTATTCCCAAATACACATTCATATGATATGAATAGAAATTTGGATATAAATTATGAAAGGATTTATAGGATTTCTTATATCTTGGATTTCATATGAACCGGTAATTATTGTTTCTCATGGAATGACACCTCATTGAATCTAATATTTTAGAAGACATGAATAATATTTTCAATCATGGTTTTAATGGAAACTAATATCAAACATTTGTAGCAGTTTTATTTATATTATTTGTTTTAGTACAATCATTAAAAATTTCATCACAATTCATTGATTTTCATCTAAATTATGAAATATTTTACACTCTTATCTATCTCAATATTCTCCCTGATATAACATTCAATCATTAGGACACACATGTATCTTTATAGAATTGAAATTGATCATGTTAACAACTTTATTCATCTCATAAAATGATTTTGGAATCTTAGATTCAATAAATGCATCATTCAACAACTCCAATATCATTTAAAATGAATTATATGTAAGTCCACATATCACATGATATGGTATAACTTTTTTATAAAGGAAAAATTTGTATATTTTTTACATCCTTCATACAACTCCTCATTTCCATTGTATGCTAATTCATAAAACTCATTTGATTGCGCAATTCACTTATCTATTATATTTATCTCTAGAAAATTATAAATTTACCCCACTGATATGTTAAAATATTCATTATTCAATGTTACATTTCTCAAAGCAACCTTAATCAATTTCTAAATTTCATTATACACTATTAGGGTAGAAGGTTGTTTATTCTGCTAATAGACACACGTCGAACTTTCTACAATGTTCAATTTCCCGTGACAGATCCATCTCACATATCTAGTAGGAAATTTTTTCAATATCTAGTGCTCATAAATTTCATATCTTTTTAACCATCATCTAAAATTATAATCAAAACATAGACATATTATTCTTCCATCTATTAATCGATTTGTAATTTTGAAATCTAAAAATGCCTCCAATCCCTTAACATATTAAGGTGTATTCTAGGGTAAATTAATCCAACATTTATTTATTTTTACTATATTAATAAATATTTATATAAAAACATAATGAAAATTAATTAAATAAAATCATGTTAAAAATAGAACATAATAAGGAATAACATATAGGCATTTGTAAAATTTGGTTGAGAAAGAATCATCAAATACAATATTGGTGTCATTGAGATGAGATTTAGGAAGGGATAAGTCTGTGCTCTACTTTGGAGATAAATATGAATATTATTCAATTATTTTGATATATATTTATTTATTTTATAAATATATATCATTTTAATTATCCAAATTCTTATCCAATGCTTACACAAGGTAAGAAAAGTCAAAAAAATTATCTTAAAAATGTTATCATGATATAAATGGGAATAAATAATTTCATTAATGGTTTTATATGATAATAATTATTAATAATAAATTATTTTTATGTTATTAATTTATTTTTAAAATTAAATAATATGATAATTATCCAAAATGCTTACGTAGTGTCAATGCAACACTTGTGAAAAAGTCAAAAAGGGAGGTTTTAAATATATAAAGAGATAAGGTTTAGATTAATTAGAGTCTTTCATTGTTTTTTAGGATAAATGTGATATTTATTTAATTATTTAAATATGTAAAGTTGAATCCATAGTTATCTAGATATTTTTAAAGTCAGATTACAAGATTAGCCCGGAAAATATATTTTAATGTTATTTGATGTTATAAATGATTTATAAATAAATTAAAAAAACATAAAACATTATATTAATAAATATATTGATGATTTATGGTTGAAAATATATTCTATTTTCCATTTATGAGAAAATTTTCACATAAAAATTACATTTTTAACCGTTAAAGATTAAATATATTTAACAAATTCATTGAATCTTGTCTATAAAATGGAACTCGTTCTACCCTTTATAAAAAAATATAAATTACATTTTTTTCTATATGTTCCACCAAAATACCCTATAAAATTTTATATACATTTTCTTAAGTCTTTTTTGTATCCAAAAGTCTATCCACCATAAGCTTTAGACTCAAACCAAAGGAGGAGACTCAAAGTACAAGTTAAGGATTCCTATGTCACTTTTTTCTTTTTGATTTAGGATTATTTTTCTTTAAAAACTTTTAAAAATCTTATTATTTTTTCTATAATGATTATATTTTCATGTTATAAACACATTTTTTTATCCATTATTGGTGAAATTTCACTATTTCCCTCTCATCAAACCCTTTTCATAAGTTGTTTTTATATCAAAATATGGGTTTCAAAATTCATGTCTTTTCTATTCTATTCTCCTCTTAACCTTAATATAATTTGGGTAACCTTTGAATATAATTTTAAAATATAATTATAATTCTTCATAAATTTTTTTATAAAACTCATATATTTATTGATTTTATTTTGTTTTAAAATATTTTAGAAAACATCACACACCCATGGTGGTTTTACACTACCAATGTGAATGATGATGTTTTATTTTTCACATAATCCTTTCATAGATACACTTAAAATTTGATTTCATGATTTAATATAACATTAATAATAAAATAATTTGTTTTTTATGATTCTGTAATGATAAAATAGTCTTGATAATAATGATATTAAAATTAAAATTCATTTTTAATCATTTAAAACAAGTTTACCAACAAAAAATTTATATAATTATAACTATATACCAATATATTGAACTCATTTTATTTTAAAGTGATATAAAACATATATCT
The DNA here is from genome assembly GCA_963277665.1 of Viscum album. Taxonomy (NCBI): domain Eukaryota; kingdom Viridiplantae; phylum Streptophyta; class Magnoliopsida; order Santalales; family Viscaceae; genus Viscum; species Viscum album. Next base: position 1,684,151,670 of record OY728141.1, on the reverse strand, counting down.
TGACACTTATAGTGCTTATTTAATCATTGTGAAAAGATATTTGATCGTTACCATTATACCAAAGTTGTTTTGTAACTATAGACCAAACAACCACAAAATAAATAATGTAATAAAACTTAATCTAATAAATAAATAATACATGATAATAAATGAATAAAAAGTAATAATAATAATTAAAATGTTTCAAAATAAATAAAATATTTAATAATATTTTATTATTTATAAATTTAGAGGGCGTGTGAATTAAGTTGGGACCCGAGGTATGGGGTTTTCTTTTGAAATTTTATTATAAATGATTTGACATATTTCTCTCAACTCTCTCACTAATGATTTATAAGAATTTTAATAGGTTACCACTTAACACCTTAAAATTGAATTATTCTAAAAATACATTTTTATGAATTCTATTTCACATAATCTTATTTATCTTTATCAATATTCTATGTTTCTCTTTGATTTTCATCTCAATGGGTAATTTTTTAACCTATTCTTTTTAATTAATTTTCTTTCCTTTGGTTAAATTTAATGTGAAATTTTATTGGTTGAAAATGATGGATCCTATGTTTTTTATTCATTTTATGGTCCATGGGAATTATAGATGATGATGGGTGGGCCCAGGATATATCCCACCACTATATTGGGTAATGAATTATTCTCTAAAGATGAGATGTTGGAATTAACTAGTTGAGTTATTTTATTTGTGGTTTGTGATGTTGGAATTAACTGGTTTAGTTATTACATTATGGGTTTTTTTGGAATTAACTAGATAATTTATTCCATTAAAAGTGATTGCAAGTGATTTGAATATAATGTCCCAATAAACCTTCATGAATATTTTATTACCTTTATAATTTATTATGAGTTTGTTTTATGAAACTCTTTGATAAAAGAAGTTGATCGCATGATTTAATATGAGTTTATAATCTTATATATGCTCAAATTTTTTAAAAAAAATAAACAATTTTTTTGTGGGTTTTCATGTATTTTAATTACATAATATGTTTTATTTATTTTTATACCCCTTACTAAGATTTATATGTTGATTCTAAGGGTTCAAATGATTTTTATAAGGATTAGTTGAAATAATAATGAATTCAAAGTTCCGGTTATGAGGTTAGCCATGAATCAAGTATTTGTATCATTTAAGAGATTGGTTTAGTGCAAAAAATATCCATTTTTGGAAAATGTATGAGTTATGTTATGTAGGTTATTTTTATAATTCTATAAAACTATAAACCTAAACATTCTTGGGAATGTAAGTGTTATATTATTTATTGAAAAAACATGTAATTATAGGGTGGTTATGTTTAGGTAGTTATAGGTTATAACGACCCATACTTTACATACATGGTTAATACTTAAAAATTGAAGCATACTTATTACAACATATAACAAAACCATGAAAGGACCGTATAGGTATAGTGTCTTTAGAAACTGGGAAACATAAACAACTGGTTCATAAAGCACCTATACTATCTCCAATTTATTTCATCATATCTATAGTCCCTTTTTGGCATAACTTACTTAATAACCTTCTTCCTGACCTGGGGAAAGAAAACATACAAAAGGGTGAGCTCAAATGCTCAGTAAGGGTAAACAAAAGAAATATCAATCACATCAAATTCATAAGAACATAACATTTTGGAAATCTTACCCTGCAAAAGATATCATAATTTCATAACATGGGATAAATCATGGTAGTAAAATGTAATCCAAATAATCATAACCTAAAACATGAAACTTTGTGGAATACACACATAATCATATATAATCATTTCTTATTAGTCAAGACTCATTCCCAAGACTATCTTAGTGGACAAAGTCCATTTCTAAACTGAGTTCACTCCTCGTTTCAGTCCTGTTTCACTGAACCGGTTTAACCTGCCGTTCCAGCCATGTCTATCTCATGAGATATAAAATATTTACCCAATGCATTGGAGGGAGATATAGGTCCCACCCATCTCATAATGATACTATTCTTATGTGTGCCACAAAATCATAAACCATACATCATAGCATAACCCATGTAATAAAAACGGGAATCTTAAACATCATGACATCATAAAACAATTCATATAAGATAAAGGAATTCATAAAAATATTTCAATCACAACATAATCAAATCAATGTAATAATAGGGATAGAAATAGACCCTATATTATCTTAGATGTAAAATAATTTTGATAAAACACTTGAACTCCATTCTTGAGGAAAATATCCTTTCTACTTCAAAAACATTTTTCCTTTCTTAACATGTCATACAATTTTAAACTAAAAGAAGTTGATTAAAAATAAATTGAAAACTTGTAAAGTAAGATTCTTGGAAATAATGTTTTAAAAATACATCCATGTCGTATAAGTTAAAAAACATTCTTCTCATACTTTTGTCGGAAAAGTCAAAAAGTACCTCGTACGAATAACGACAAAAGATTCCTTTCATATATTTTACTAAAAACTCGCCAAAGGGTAAAATTGGATTTAAACAATTTTAGGAGGATATAAATAATATTACATATTGAGGAAACATGTATGTGGATGATAAATATTCCCCAGTAAATTCTGATGTATAAACAATCTCGGATAAAAATTGAGATTGCGAGATTGTCCCTTACCTTAGGTCCGATTTGCTTCGTAAGTATCTGAACCTCCTGTATAATGATTTAAATAATGTTATTGAGTTATTACAGAATCATAATTATTGTTATGATATCATATATGGTCATATTCTTAGCTTCTTATTAGTAATATTTCATTACTACTTGTTATTCGGGTGTTTATTACTTTTTGTTCTTATGCGTGTTTTGTCGAATAAATTCTTATTCCTATTTATAGGATATAGATACATAATTTACAGAATGGTATTAGTGTAATATATATCATATTAATTCATTCAATTCATTTATATAATCATTATTCAATGAAGATCATATAGAACGATTCGCATCACATCGTGGAGACGGTAGGCCGTACGTACGCATGAGCGATGATATCGTTCCCATGATCGTGGAATTGTATTGGAGTGTATGTATACTATTTAAGAATCAATAAAACTTTACAATAATCATATATAGTTATTTATTTGCACCATTATACCCATCCAAGTAAGGTGGTGGTGTAAAATAGATTACACCATGGCGTGGAGACGGTATTCTGTACGTACGCACGCGCGGTGATTTCATTTTCTGTAGGATGGATAAGAGGTGAAATAGGGTTGTTTCATATTTATAATAACATATCAGTATATGAGGGATACTGATGTTATTACCTCATAATTAAACAACTAAGTAATAGGGAGTAGAAGAATAATGGAACTTGAAGAAAATGGTAGAAGGTATTACCTCTTTCTCGAAGTGCCTCCTTTAAACTTTCTATTAAGGCACTAGAGTTGGTCTTTTGAGAAGACCAGTACCTCTAGTAGGTTTCTAAGGAAGTGGGGAGGTGAAATGGGAAGGGGTTGGCCGAGCTTTAAGGCTCAAATTGGTGTGAGGAAGAGAGGGAGGAGGTTCCTTTTATAAGGAAGGAGAGGGGCACCTTTGGAAAGTGTGGAAATATTATTTTATTATAAACTTATCTTCGGTTTAAAAAGGTCCAAAAATCATTAAATATAAATATAAGATGACTCATGATCGAAATAAAATCATCCAATCAGAATTGGACATGTTTTGGAAAATATTTTAATCATTATAATCTTATTTATTTAAATCATTTATTAATGAGGTAAACACTTCATCATTATTGTGTCATAAATAATTTAATTTATTTGGTGTCTAAAATTATAAAAAAATATCATTATGTAGAAAATATTTTTATCTTTCCAATGAATATTTATAGTCTAAAATATAATTTATATAACCCCTTATAAAAATTAATTACTAAAAGATTTTTGTTAATGTCAATTTTGTCTTTACATTAAATTAATTAATCCAAATTGCCATTGTCACTACCAAGTGGCTCAATGGGGTCCCAAAATCGACCCAAGGATGCCCATTATCGTCCAATACTCATCCAATAAGGTTAGGACAAGTTTCAATGAAAGTTTGAATTATTATAATATTATTTTAACCTTGAATTACTCTATTTACCTTTAACCGTAGTAAATAAAAACTACCATAGTTATTATTCATAATATCAAAAAAATAAAAGTAACCTATTAACATAATTTGGACCCACTGATTTCAAATATGGAATCCATTTTTCAAAATTCAAAACACATAAGTTGCAGTAATTAATTTAAAATTAATCCTGTTGTTAAGCAAACGGGTTTTAAAAGTTAAAACATTGCCAAAGATTTAAATGTTTTTACCTATGAATTCAATGTAAAATTAATGCTAATGACATAAATTATATTAAATAGTAAAAATATATTATATTTATACTTTAAAAACATTCAATATTATAATTTAACCATATAAATTATTGCGATGAAAAAAGTTTTTTTAAATTAAAATATAGCGTGTTTTTACTATTCATTAAAATATGAAAGTTATCAGAATAATATGAAAATTTTATCCAAAGTAAATTTTTATATCCTGATTCTAAATAAGAATTTTATTTTGTCAAATTTAACTTATAAACTTGTCAAAAACTAGATTTAATGTGGGTGCGCCATCAAAAGGCGGTAAAACTGCATTTTTTGAAAAAATACTTCTTTTATCCAAAAAACTGATTTTGTTTTCATACCTCATTCTAGAAAATGTATAAGATGAATTAAAATGTTATAAAATTCAAAATTCAGTTAATACTATTCATAATGGCTAGTTTATAATATTATAATATATCATTGTTTAGTGAAACTCAGTATTGCGTACTACACACGCTATCGAGGAAGGTCGCGCAAGCCAAGATAGTGTTGTGTGTAGTGGAAGATTCCTTTCCGTATAACATATTACATAAAAAAAACTTCTCATAAAATATCAGGGTGTTACATTCTACCCCCCTTAAAATGAATTCCGCCCTCGAAATTCGTCACTTCGTAACAAACAGATGAGGATACATCTCCCTCATCATATCCTCAAGTTCCCATGTAGCTTCTTCTAATTGGTGGTTCCTCCATAAAATTTTCACCAAGAGAGTGGTCTTGTTCCATAGGACTTTTTCGCTACGATCTAGAATCTCTATCAGCTGTTCTTCATAAGAAAGATCTTGTTCCAGTGGTACAAATTCTGAGCTGAGTACATGTGAATGATCAGGTATGTACTTTCTCAGGAGATATACATGGAACACATCATGAACTTGAGAGAGATTTGGTGGAAGCGCCAATCGGTAAGCTACCTTCCCAACACGATCCAATATTTCGAAAGGACCGATATATCTAGGGCTCAACTTTCCCTTCTTTCCAAATCTCATGACCCTCTTCCAGGGAGATATTCGTAAGAACACTTTATCACCCACTTCAAACTCTAGGTCTTTTCTTCGGTTGTCGGCATAAATTTTCTGTCGACTCTGAGCTGCTCTTATGTGTTGTTGAATAGATCTGAACTTTTCTGCCATCTCATCAACAAGATCAGGTCCTAATAGTTTTCTTTCCCCAACTTCATCCCAGAAAGTTGGAGTTCTGAATTTCTTTCCATAGAGGGCTTCATAAGGAGCCATATGAATACTGGAGTGAAAGCTATTATTATAAGAAAATTTCACCAAAGATAGGTGTCGATCCCAACCACCTTTGAAATCCATAGAGCAAGCTCTCAACATGTCTTCTAGAGTTTGAATTGTCCTCTCAGACTGACCGTCTATCTGAGGATGGTAAGCAGTGCTGAAACTCAACTCCGTATCTAGAGCATGCTGAAGACTTAGCCAGAATTTCGAGGTAAACCTCGGATCCCGATCAGATATAATGGAAAGTGGTACTCCATGAAATCTTACCACTTCCTTTACATATATCCTGGAAAGCTGATCAAGAGAAAAATCTTCTCTAATAGCAATTAAGTGTGCCGACTTAGTAAGATGATCAACTATAACCCAGATAGCATTATTGACTTTGGATGTTTTAGGAAGTACAGTGACAAAGTCCATAGTGATGATTTCCCATTTCCATTCAGGTATGGGTAATGGTTGTAACATCCCCTTAGACTTTTGTCTCTCAACTTTAACTTGCTGACAAACCAACCATCGAGAGACATATTCAGAAACATCTCTTTTCATGCCATCCCACCAGAAGTACTCTTTCAGGTCCCTATACATCTTCGTAATTCCAGGATGAATAGAAAATGAAGAACTATGAGCCTCATCCAGCAGCTCCTTCTTTAATTCGGGGATGGGAGGAACACAAACCCGATTACTGAGGTTGAATTCAGGAACATTTCTCACCTTCTTTTGTAACTCTACATCTTCTTTCTGCGCCTCTTTAATCTTCACATGTATAGATGGTTGAACATTCATTTGAGAAAGATACGATTTTTCCCCTTTCATTATAATTCCAAGATCCATACTTTGTAAATCCATAAATATTGGATCTTTTGTGATCCTCATCATGGATAAGCTAGCATGGCCTTGTTGACTTAATGCATCTGCCACCTTGTTTGCTTTCCCAAGGTGGTAATGAATTGAGCAGTAGTAATCCTTAATCAGCTCCAACCATCTTCTTTGGCGCATATTCAGCTCCTTTTGTGTGAAAATATACTTTAAACTTTTATGATCAGTATAAATGTCACACTTTTCTCCATAAAGATAATGCCTCCAAATCTTTAATGCAAAGATTACCGCAGCTAACACCAAATCATGAGTTGGGTAATTTTGCTCATGGATTTTCAACTTTCGTGAGGCATAAGCTATCACCATATCGTTTTTCATAAGAACACACCCCAGTCCCTTCTTGGATGCATCATTGTAGATCACAAACCTTTCTCCACTGAAAGGTAGTGTGAGCACAGGTGCACTGGCTAACCTTCTTTTTAGCTCTTTGAAATTCTCTTCACATTCCTCTGTCCAAACAAACAAACTCCTTTCCGAGTCAACTTGGTGAGTGGGTTAGATAATCGTGAAAAATATTTCACAAAACGTCGATAATATCCAGCCAAACCAAGAAAACTTCGGATCTCAGTTACTATTGTTGGTCTCAACCATCTTTCGATAACCTCTGTTTTTGCTGGATCCACAGATATCCCCTCTTTTGAGATTATGTGACCCAAAAATGCAACTTTTTAAAGCCAAAATTCACACTTGGTAAATTTGGCATAATGCTTCTCCTTTCTCAGGGTCTTTAATACAATTCTCAAGTGATCTTCATGTTCTTCCTTGCTCTTTGAATAAACAAGAATATCATCTATAAAGACTACCACAAACTGATCAATATAGTCTCTAAAGACTCTATTCATCATATCCATGAAGATAGCAGGGGCATTAGTAAGACCAAATGGCATCACTATAAATTCATAGTGTCCATAACATGTACGGAAAGCCTTATTTGGTATATCCTCCCTTTTGACCCTTAATTGATGATACCCTGAATGAAGATCAATCTTGGAAAAGTATTGAACTCCGTATAGTTGGTCAAATAGGTCATCAATGCATGGGAGAGGATATTTGTTCTTGATAGTGATCTTGTTAAGTTATCGATAATCAATGCAGAGTTTCATTGATCCATCTTTCTTCTTAACAAATAGAACAGGTGCTCCCCAAGGTGATGCACTAGGGCGTATGAATCCTTTATCAAGATTCTCTTGGAGTTGCTTCTTCAATTCCTGCAACTCAATTGGGGCCATTCTATAAGGTTTCTTTGAAATAGGCAAAGCACCCGGTATGAGTTCTATTGAAAACTCAACTTCACGATTTAGTGGAAGACCTGGAAATTCTTCTAGAAAGACATCATCAAATTCCCATACAATGGGAATATTATTAATCGTGAGTTTATCTCCAACCATTTGAGATAAATAACCTTAATTTAGTGGAATCAATACCCATAATATAGAAGAAATTTCCACTGGAAGGTTATGTTCATCCTTTCATTGATAGACGATCATAGATTGATCTGGAATATGAAATGTGACTTCCCTTCTTTGGAAATTGATATGAGCTCCATATAAAGAAATCCAATCCATGCCAAGAATCACATCAAATTCCACTATAGGAAGAATCACAAGATTTGCAGGAAGCACTTTCCCACAAACTTCAATCAGAGAAGAATTGTAAACTTTTGATGCGACTGTTGTGCCATTAGGATTTCTCACAGCCAACTCAACATCTAATTGTTGAGGTAATACGGCGATACCCTTAGAAAATTTTTCAGAAATAAAAGAGTGGGTGGATCCAAAATCAAATAAAACATTTTCTACTTTAGAGTGGATGGTAAGTGTACCTCTCACCACTTCGTTGTCGTACTCCACATCGCCGATAGTAATTGCATGTGACTTTCCTTTGTCTTTGTCCTTAAGAGTTTGTTGACGTCGATCATCATCATCAACCCTTGGATTTGGGAATTGATTGGCATAATGCCCCATCTCCTTGTACTTCAAACATTGAAGTGTAGTAGGTTCATTCTGTGTATCCCTTCCTTTGTTTACATCATTAGACATCTTCTTCCCATTATTTCAACATTCAATTGCCCGATGACATTCTTTCCCACACTTATGACATTTGCTTGTCCCCTTAAGACAATTTCCTCCATGTTTCTTTCCACACTTTGAGCGTAAGGGAAAACTCATCTTCTTTTCAGTGTGGTCTTTAGATTTTCCTTTGAATTTCATTTTCCTCTTATTATCAAACCCATGTGATTGATGGGTTACACCAATCTCCATATCAACCTTGAGATCACATCGAAAAATTTCCTCATAGCTATTGAAGTCCCTTATGGCTAACGCCCTTCGAAGACTTGGTTTTAAGCCACTAAAGAATCGATTGATCTTACTCTCAGGTTGGATAATAATTCCGGAAGTGTACCTTGAAAGTCTTGTAAAATTTTATTCGTAGGTACTAACGGATTCATCATCCTTTTGCTTCAGTTCAAGAAACTCCTTCTTCATCTTTGTTCGAAGAATACAAGGGAAATACTTATTGAAAAATAATTTCTCGAACTCGTCCCATTCCATGGAATCAATTTCATCCCTTTGCCTCGTATTCTTAATAATATTCCACAATTGATCAGCATCACCTTCCAAACGATACACTGCTAAAATGACTTTATCATGTTCAGAACATTGAAGAACTGAAAATATCTTTTCAGTGGTACTGATCCATTATTCAGCCACTAATGGATCATAAGACCCGCTGAATGAAGGTGGACGCTGCCTCATGAAGGATTCAATAGAATGTTGCTCCTTCCTTTTCTCATTTGGAAGTCATGCATGATTCATAGCTTCAGAAAGTTGTGTGAGCATGGCTACGAGATTTTTCATTCCATCTCCCATAACGTTTGGTTTCTCATGGAGACAATCATTGCATTGCCCGTCGCATTCCGCATTAACATGGTTCCTTTGAGTTCCAGCCATTGACTAAAACCAAGAATAATAGTGTGAGAAACACTAATTATAATAGGAAAACCACATAATCAAGAATAAAATTTCACACTTAAGGTCTTATCATAGGTTGTTCATGTCCATTTCTAAAACACTAAGATTGTGTTCTATGCTTAGACATATCCTTAGGTTTCTTACTAAGGCTTTCACATCCTAGTTTCCAAAGGTTGACTATACCTTTCCTCTGATACCAACTATAACGACCCATACTTTACATACATGGTTAATACTTCAAAATTTAAGCATACTTATTACAACATATAACAAAACCATGAAAGGACCGTATAGGTATAGTGTCTTTAGAAACTGGGAAACATAAACAACTGGTTCATAAAGCATCTACATTATCTCCCATTTATTTCATCATATCTATAGTCCCTTTTTGGCATATCTTACTTAATAACCTTCTTCCTGACCGGGGAAAAGAAAACATACAAAAGGGTGAGCTCAAATGCTCAGTAAGGGTAAAAAAAAGAAATATCAATCACATCAAATTCATAAGAACATAACATTTTGGAAATCTTACCCTGCAAAAGAGATCATAATTTCATAACATGTGATAAATCATGGTAGTGAAATGTAATCACAATAATCATAACTTAAAACATGAAACTTTGTGGAATACACACATAATCATAGAGAATCATTTCTTATTAGTCAATACTCATTTCCAAGACTATCTTAGTGGACAAAGTCCATTTCTGAACCGAGTTCACTCCTCGTTCCAGTCCTGTTTCACTGAACCGGTTTAACCTGCCGTTCCAGCCATGTCTATCTCATGAGATATAAAATCTTTACCCAATGCATTGGAGGGAGATATAGGTCCCACCCATTTCATAATGATACCATTCTTATGTGTGCCACAAAATCATAAACCATACATCATAGCATAACCCATGTAATAAAAATGGGAATCTTAAACATCGTGACATCATAAAACAATTCATATAAGATAAAGGAATTCATAAAAATATTTCCATCACAACATAATCAAATCAATTTAATAATAGGGATAGAAACAGAACCCTATATTATCTTAGATGGAAAATAATTTTGATAAAACACTTGAACTCCATTCTTGAGGAAAATATCCTTTGTACTTCAAAAACAGTTTTCCTTTCTTAACATGTCATAAAATTTTAAACTAAAAAAATTTGATTAAAAATAAACTTGAAAATTTTTAAAGGAAGATTCTTGGAAATAATGTTTTAAAAATCCATTCATGTCGTATAAGTTAAAAAAACATTCTTCTCATACTTTTGTCGGAAAAGTCGAAAAGTACCTCGTACGAATAACGACAACAGATTCCTTTCATATATTTTACTAAAAACTCACCGAAGGGTAAAATTGGATTTAAAAATTTTTAGGAGGATATAAATAATATTACATATTGAGGAAACATGGATCTGGATGATAAATATTCCCCAGTAAATTCTGATGTATAAACAATCTCGGATAAAAATTGAGATTGCGAGATTGTCCCTTACCTTAGGTCCGATTTGCTTCATAAGTTTCCAAACCTCCTGTATAATGATTTAAATAATGTTATTGACTTATTAAAGAATCATACTTATTGTTATGATATCATATATGGTCATATTCTTAGCTTCTTATTAGTAATATTTCATTACTACTTGTTATTCGGGTGTTTATTACTTTTTGTTCTTATGCGTGTTTTGTCAAATAAATTATTATTCCTCTTTATAGGATATAGATACATAATTTACATAATGGTATTAGTGTAATATATATCATATTAATTCATTCAATTCATTTATATAATCATTGTTCAATGAAGATCATATAGAACGAGTCGCATCACATCGTGGAGACGGTAGGCCGTACGTACGCACGAGCGATGATATCGTTCCCATGATCGTGGAATTGTATTGGAGTGTATGTATACTATTTCAGAATCAATAAAACTTTACAATAATAATATATAGTTATTTATTTGCACCATTATACCCATCCAAGTAAGGTGGTGGTGGATAACAGATTACACCACGGCGTGGAGACGGTATTCCGTACGTACGCATGCGCGGTGATTTCGTTTTCCGTATGATGGATAAGAGGTGAAATAGGTTTGTTTAATATTTATAATAACATATCAGTATATGAGAGATAGTGATTTTATTACCTCATAATGAAACAACTAAAGAAGAGGGAGTAGAATAAGAATGGAACTTGAAGAAAACGGTAGAAGGTATTACCTCTTTCTCCAAGTGTCTCCTTTAAACTTTCTCTTAAGGCACTAGAGTTGGTCTTTTGAGAAGACCAGTACCTCTAGTAGGTTTCTAAGGAAGTGTGGAGGTGAAATGGGCAGGGTTTGGCCGATCTTGAAGGCTCAAATTGGTGTGAGGAATAGATGGAGGAGGTGCATTTTATAAGGAAGGAGAGGGGAACCTTTGGAAAGTGTGGAAATATTATTTTATTATAAACTTATCTTTGGTTTCAAAAGGTCCAAAAATCATTAAAGATGAAGATAATATGACTCATGGTCGAAATAAAATCATCAAATAAGAATTTGACATGTTTTGTAAAATATTTTAATCATTATAATCTTATTTATTTAAATCATTTATTAATGAGGTAAATACTTCATCATTATTGTGTCATAAATAATTTAATTTATTTGGTGTCTAAAAATTATAAAAAAATATCATTATGTAGGAAATCTTTTTATATTTCCAATAAATATTTATAGTCTAAAATATAATTTATATAACCCCTTATAAAAATTAATTACTAAAAGATTTTTTTTAATGTCAATTTTGTCTTTACATTAAATTAATTAATCCAAATTGTCATTGTCACTACCATGTGGCTCAATGGGGTCCCAAAATCGACCCAAGGATGCCCATGGTCGGAAAATACTCATCCAATAAGGTTAGGAAAAGTTTCAATGAAATTTTTAATTATTATAATATTCTTTTAACCTTGAATTACCCTATTTACCTTTAACCGTAGTAAATAAAAATTACCGTAGTTACTATTCATAATATCAAAAAAAATAAAAGTAACCAATTAACATAATTTGGACCCACTGATTTCAAATATGGAATCCATTTTTTAGAATTCAAAACACAGAATTTGCAGTAATTAATTTAAAATTAATCCCGTTGTTAAGCAAACGAGTTTTAAAAGTTAAAACATTGCCAAAGATTGAAATGTTTTTACCTATGAATTCAATGTAAAATTAATGATAATGACATACATTATATTAAATGGTAAAAATATATTATATTTATACTTTAAAAACATTCAATATTATAATTTAACCATATAAAGTATTGTGATGAAAAAAGTTGTTTTTAATTAAAATATAGCGTGTTTTTACTATTCATTAAAATATGAAAGTTATCAGAATAATATGAAAATTTTATCCAAAGTAAATTTTTATATACTGATTCTAAAAAAGAATTTTATTTTGTCAAATTGAACTTATAAACTTTTCAAAAACTAGATTTAATGTGGGCGCGCCATCAAAAGGCGGTAAAACTGCATTTTTTGAAAAAATACTTCTTTTATCCAAAAAACTGATTTTGTTTTCATACCTCATTCTATAAAATGTATAAGATGAATTAAAATGTTATAAAATTAAAAAATCAGTTAATACTATTCTTAACGGATAGTTTATAATATTATAATATATCATTGTTTAGTGAAACTCGGTATTGCATACTATACACACTATCGAGGAAGGTCGTGCAAGCCAAGCTAGTGTTGTGTGTAGTGGAAGATTCCTTTCCGTATAACATATTACATTAAAAAAATTCTCATAAAATATTAGGGTGTTACATAGGTGGTATCAAAATTATGGTTTATATAACTTTAGGAGTAAGGATTTTGGTAATTAAATGAATGAAATACAATTTAGAGATGTTAAATGGGTTTATATAGGGATAAAACACTAATTTATGGTTATATTAGCATGTAATAGTTTTTATTATGAGCATTTCTAAATTGTTTCACCTAATCAATATCTACTTTAAAAATTTTTTTCACAATGGAAATAGTATGAATGAAGTTTTAATACAACAAGAGGAAGATTAACTTCCAAATAGGAAACCTAAAATGGTTAGAGTTGGAGTTGAGAAATGTTTGGTTATGTTAACTCAACTAACATAGGATATAAATGGTGGTTCTGATTCAAGGGAGCAACCAAATTCTCCATAGAGAAATATATAAATAGTAGAGAATTTCATGCAATAACCTCCTCCATTATTTTGTGGAACTTCAATCCCAGTGATAGCTAAAGGATGGATTAAGGATTTAGATAAGATATTTGAATTTTTTTGGTTGTTCAGGGCTTTGGAATGTTACCCTTGCAGTTTATTATTTTTAAGGTAAAGTCGATCAGTAGGGGTATCTAATTAAGAATACCAAGAAGAATAATGAGATATATATCATGTAAGAGAAGGTATTTAAAAATTCTTTTCTTTAAAAATATTTTCTTAAAGTTATTCGAATTAAAATGGATAGGAAATTTATGGAGTTAAAGAAAAATTAAGTAGACTCAGTTGCTACTTATGAAGTAGATCTTTCCAGATTAGAAAGGTATACATTGAATATTTTTATCAATCATAAAATTAATACTAATGTATTTTACACATGTTTAAATCCAAGTTTATAAAGGGAATTGGTCACTCATAAATTTTTAAGTTATTAGTAAATTTTTCAGTGTGCAGAGAAGGTGAATATGGAGTTAATTGACTCTTATAAAACTCAAATGCTTGAAGATAAGAAGCGACTAACTTGAAAATTTATGGAAGTTTTTTATATAAAAAACCTAATGTAAAGATAATATAAATTTCTTTATTTCTTAAATATAAAAAAAACATTTGGGTGAGTTTCTTATGGGGTTGGTTTTGAATTCTAAGAGTATTAAATTTGGACATGTGACTAGGGATTAAAAAGAAATAAATAATGGTTAGGCTAATAATGTGAAAAAATATAAACTAAATCCTCATAAAGGTTCTCATTCAATAGTTAAATGTTTTAATTGTAATGAAATGAGGTATTGTGTAAGTTGATTTTTTAAGAATGAGGCTTGATAAAAAGATCGAAAAAATTGTATGAATAAAGGTTTAGTAAATTCACATGCCATTACAGCTGAAGATGAGGAAACTTAGAATGATATATTAAAGGTGTGAATTGTTTTCATAATATTTTTTCTTATATTTTTTAATAGAAAACATGATTATATTAGGATTGATTAATCTTAGGATGTGATTAATATTGGTAATTTTAAGACAAAAATATTATGGAATAATACAACAAGAATGGTTAAGGGTATATAAAGGAGTTATATGATTTAAAAGTATGCATAAATAGTTTCAATAGCAATGAATTAGTTATATTTATGTTCATTTTTTTAATAAAAAAAATGTTAGGATTCAATTTCTTAAGGGTGGGTGAGAGTGTAATAACCCATGTTTTAGTATTTATTATCTTTTCATCAATTATATGTTAATCATAGTGAATTATATTATATAGAATAAAAATTTTGTAAAAGGGAAGTTCTGATATTTTATTTCAATAAGAAACAAACATTACATGTTAAGGATTAATACACTTAATAAGATAAATATAAGTACAATAGAATAATAAAAACAAGTATACAAAAAGACTACAAGGTTGAAGTATTCATCATTACAGTCCCCCGTGAAAATAAGCCCACAGAAGATTACTATTGAAAGAAGGAAAACAAGTAGAAATATAGAATTAATTTTGAGGATGAAATAAGAGAATATAATGAATGATTTATAGAGAATTAGGGTTATATATATATAATCATTGAGTGTATCCATTATATATTCATTAGGATAGTTATTGTGGGTATTTTTCATATGAGAGTTGGGGTTATCGTTATATGATCCCTAGAAAAAGAGGTAAGATAACCATTATATGATTACAAAAATTAAATATGTTCAATTAGATACTCATTTTATATTAGAAAGTTCATTATATGTATTTCAAGTCAGAAAATATTTTTTATTAACCTGGTTTTTATTTTTGATATATTTAAATAATTATTTAATTATTAGATGTTTTATAATTTGATATTTATGGATTTATATTGATATTATTCATATCCTAAAGGAATTAAAATTTTTATTTATATTGTTATTTATTACTATGATAGTTTTATAAATAATTATGGAATGGTACGAGGCAAGAATATGGTTTTTCATTTGAAAAAGAAATATTTTTTATTCAAAACAATATATTATTTTAATATATATAATAATTCTTTATTTCAAAAATTTATTTTTCTATAATTATAGAATTATTTTAGTAAAATTAATAATATATTTTTAATTTTTTGTGTAAAATTAGGTGATAGGTATTTTGTTAAAAAATTATAAATAATAAAGTGTGATGGTAAGTAATAAATGTGATGTATAACCACTATTTTGATTAAAAAATATGCTAAAAATATTATAAATATTATTTTATTTCAGTTTATTTTTTAAAAATATTTAAAGGATTAATTTTTAAAATAAATATTATCATTCAATATTTTTATAAGTTGATTAATACATTTGAATTTGAATTCCTTTTAAAAAATAAGAGTTTGAATTCAAATTAAATTCTGTTACTTAATAATTTATAAATATCTAAAATACTTAATAAAAATTGAGAAATATATAGAATATTTTAGAATATTATAGATACATTATTATTTTAAGGTCCAATATTCAAATTTTATTTTATTATAAGTTGAGTAATAATGTTAAATTTCTTTTAAAAAGTATGAGATCGAGTTTGAGATGAAATTTACAATCTGTTATTATATATGTGTCTAGAAAATTATGGAACACCCAAGAATGATATGTAAAATATAAAAAATACTTAAAATACCTAATAAATCAATTTTTTGGTCAATATAAGAATTCAAAATTGGATAGGGTTTTCATAACACACTAAAACTTATTTTAAAATAAGAATCATAGTTTAAATGGAATCATACTTCTTATAATTATATTTTAATATAAAATGATCTAGAATATTATAGAAATCTATGGAATTTGTATTAAATTATAATATATACAAAATATCATATAAATATTATCCTGTTAATATAAATTAATTTTTATGTCAAGAAAAATATGAAAACATTTATTAGTGTTAACACAATGCTTACGCGGAACTGGAAAAGTAAAAATTAGTGTCTTTGAAATAGTATTTAAGAAAAAATAAGTATATTATATACTTTAGAGATAAATATTATTATTATTAAATTATTTTTATCTATATATTTGAATTTTAAAAATTTATAACATGTCAATTATCCAAATGCTTATCTGGTGCTTATGCAAGGTATAAAAAGTCAAAAAAATATCTTCAAAATGTTATCATGATAATAATGGGAATAAATAATTATATGGATGGTTTTAGATGATAATAATTACGGATAAAAAACTATATATTTTTTAATAATTTATTTTTAAAATTAAATAATAGGATAATTATCCAAAACGCCTACGCAGTGTAGATGCAGCACTTGTGCAAGGAAGAGAAAAGTCAAAATTGAAGGTTTCAAATATATAAAGTGATAAATTTTAGATGAACTAGAGTATTGAATGGTTTTTTAAGATAAATATGATAATTATTTAATTATTTAAATGTTTAAAATTTAATTCCATGGTTATATAGATATTTTTAAAGTCAAATTATAATATTAACCCTAAAAATAACTTTAAATGTTATTTAATGTTAACAATTATTTATAAATTAATAAAAATTCACAAAACCTTATCTTGACACATATTTTGATGATTTATGGATACAAATATCTTTAATTATTTGTTTATGATCCATTTTTTACATGAAACTTGTATTTTTAACCCTTAAAATTTGAATATTTATGAAAATGTCATCAAACCGTATTTATAAAAGGGGATTCATTATACCTTTTTCAAAATGCAACTAAAGTTTAATTTTATCTAAATATTATTCCAAAATACATCTCTAAATTTCCCTATCCATGCTCCTAAGGCTCTGTTGTAGCTAAAATGCTATCCACTGAAGTCTTTAGACTCAAAGCAAAGGTGGCAACTCAAAGAGAATTGTAAGGGTTATGAAGTCACTCTTTTATTTCTTATTTAGGATTACTTCACTTTAAAACACTTTTAAAAATCAACTTATTTTTTTGTAATGATTATATTTCCATATTATAAACACATTTTTAATCCATTATTTATGACTTATCACTCTTTCCCTCCCATAAAAACCTTTTCATAACTTGTTTTTATATCGAAATATGAGTTTCAAAATCCATATATTTTCTTTTCTATTATCCTATTACCCATTCTATAAAATGGATAAACTTTGAAAGTAATTTTAAATAATAATTATAATTATTATTGAATTTTTTTATGAAACTGATATATTAAATAATCTTTCTTTTTTTAAAATCTTTTAGAAAACATTTCTCATTTTTTTGTGGTTTTACACTACCAATGTGAACGATGATGTTTTATTTTTCACTTAATCATTTAATAAAAACTCTTAAAATTTATTTAAATATTTAATATAACATAAATAATTAAAAAATGTTTTTTTAAAATTATATAATGATAAAATAGTTATGATAATAATGATATTAAAAGTAAATTTCATTTTCAAGAATCTGAAACGAGCTTACTAAGGAATATATTATAAAATTGGGACTATATACTGATTTATTGAACTTATTTTCTTTTGGAATAAAATAAAACTTATATCTTGTCACTTTTTAATCTTATAGAATCATTTTACAAGTATCCTTAACCATTTTCATTTTAGAGAAGTTGTTTCAGAACTAGATCGAACAACCTCAAAAAACCGAAGCAAGAATAATTAATCCAATAAATAAATAATATATGGTAATAAATGAATAAAAATGAATAATAATAATGAAAAAGGTTTTTAAGAAAGTAAATAATTAATAGATTTTTATTATTCAAAAATTTAAAGGATATATGAAGCAATTCAGGACTCTAGGTAAGGGGTTTTCTTTTAAACTTTTACTTTAAATGTTTTGAAATATTTCTCTCAACTCTCTCAATAATATTTTCTAAGAATTTTATGTCTCATCATCTTATTTATCTTTATCAATATTTTATACTTTTCTTTTATTTTATTATTGAAAAGGAATTGGTTAACTCATTCTTTTTAATCCATTTTATTTCCTAGGGTAAACTTTAATGCTTATGTTTATGGGTTGAAAATGAAATCATCTATGTCTTTTATTCATTTTATGGTTCTTGTACATTATAGAAGATTATGGGTGGGTTCGGAACCTAGCCCCCCCCCCCAATGTATTGGGTAATAATTTATTCTCTGAAGATATGATGTTGGAATTAACTAGTTAATTTATTCCATTATGGGTTTATGATGTTGGGATTAAAAAGTTAAGTTATTCCATTATGGGTTTATAATGTTGGAATTAATTAATTAAGTTATTCCATTGTGTTTTTATTTAGAATTAATTAGTTAAGTTATTACATTATGAGTGATTATGGGTGATATGGATATAATGTCTTGCAAAACCTTCATGAATAGTTTGTTTCCTTTATGTCTGCTTATGAGTTTGTTTTATGGAATTATTTGAGAAAATAATTTGATTTGATGATTGAATATGAGTGTATGATCTTATATGAGCTTAAAGTTTATTTATTTTTAAATCTTTTTCATGGGTTTTTATGTATTTCAATAGCCTAACTGGTTTTATTTATTTTTATACCCCTTACTGAAATTTATATGCTCATTCTGTATTTTAAAATGATTTTTAGAGGGATGATTGGTAAAAATAATGAATTAAAATTTCTAATTATGAGGTTTTGGCCTTAAATGAATAAAGTGTATCATTTAAGAGTTTATTTTAGTAGAAAAATATACATATTATAGAAAAATAATGGGTTTTGTTATGTAAGGGATTTTCCTAATTCATTAAAACTTTAAAACTAAAATTAATTGAGAATATAAGTGTTATAATATTTATAGAAAAACGTATAATTATGGGGTGGTTATGTTTAGGCGGTTACAATGCTACTTAATTTTCTCTATGGTTTTATATGACATGAACAATATTTTTATTAACAGTTTTAATATAGAGTAATGTAAAACATTTTAAGAGTTTTATTTATCTTTACAGTAGTAGTATTAGTATATATTTTTTTAAGGTTTATGAAGAAAAATATTCAAGAGGGGGTGAAATGAGTCCCTTTATAAAACATAGAAGATTAAACTTTTCTCTTAAAGTAAGTGAATCTATCATTTTCTCATTAATCAAGTAATTTGGCATAAATATAAATAAATAAAGAGTAAACAATGAGGTTTTTATATTGTTTTATGGATACAATAACTTCCCATGGTCCACTCTACTTACATTGGATGTGATCTTAGTTATTTTATTCAGATCCTTATATTAGGGAACTTGATGTTTGGGTGCAAGTAACTATTAATTGATACAAGGATTTTAATTAATCCTCTAGGTCCTTTTTTTGGGACCTCAAAAACTAAGCATAGATAGTTGACACCTCACACAAAAATGAGAACAGGTAGTTTTCTCTCATGTAAAAATATATGAGATGTATAAATAATAATAGCTTCAGCTCATTGTTATCTCCACAACTAATAGTATATGGATCCTCTCTTTAGAAATTAATTCTTCTGGATGAGAAATATTTATGAAGCGATCCTTCTATAAAAATAATATTTAATTGAACACACAATAGCAGTAGTAATATGATCTTCAATCTAGAGTAGGCTTCCTTTATCCTTCTATTAAGTGATATCAATAGTACATGATATATTTATTTTTACTTTCCAATGAGATTATTTGTGTTATAACTTTTACAAAACTTCTATATATATCATCAAACCTTATAGAATAAATTTATATATGGGAAATAATGATTTTGGTCATTGTAGTTCTTATTAATATTTTATAATAATTTAATAAACACAGTCAAGGTCTTCAAAAAATTTCTTATTGATTTTAGCATCCATTTAAACATTTATTACTAGCTGTTGTATCTTTCTATTTATTTAATAAATGAAAACAAATTTAAATATTAATTTAAATCCTCTAAGATTATATCATCTTTGAATCATTGAAAATATTAAACATATCTCTATAATCATCTCCAATACAACCATAACCTTTGAATTTTAATAAATAGTGATAGATAATCCTCCAGCTTATTTTGGTATTCAAATATCTAAAATGTTCATTTTCAATTAATAAGTAATTACAATGTGGTCTTCTACATGACATGGTATACTTCGGCATAGTCATGGCTAAATAATTATTCATAAAATTATTCAAAACCACTCAGAATATATTTTTAATAATATAACAATGAAATATCAAAATGATAAACTAAATAGTATAAACCAAATACCATCACAACAGATTGAAATATGAAAATAATATTGAAATACAGTACCATGGAATAACCTGAGTGAACCAATCATAAAGATAAAACATAGTGCTTATTTATTTTCATTGTGATAATTTT
Source organism: Viscum album (assembly GCA_963277665.1). Lineage (NCBI taxonomy): Eukaryota > Viridiplantae > Streptophyta > Magnoliopsida > Santalales > Viscaceae > Viscum > Viscum album. The sequence goes on along the minus strand of OY728141.1, from coordinate 1,684,130,708 downwards.
CAATAATCTAATATCACAAATTCTAATATTCATAAGTTTTAGATTCTAAAATCCTTAAACTATAATACTTATTTTTTTAATAACATTAATTGCATGAGGTAAGTGTAACTTTGGTAATATATTAACATAATAATGTGTTCTTTAAGTGAAATCATTTAGTTTCCCTTAAGACATAAAAATTATCTTTTTTATAGCATATGAACCACAGTGAAGTTCTTATATGTTCCATTTAATTTGTATCTTACAACTTCCAAAAGTTATAAACTTGAGTTTTATTATGAATTATCATTCTTTATATATCTGGTATTTACTATTCTTCATGCGGGTGACTCCTATTTTCTCCATTAATGTGTTTTCTTCATGTTTCAGGTTGTGGAAATTTTTTTCTCATGTTCTTATATGCTGCATCGATTCACTCTATTTATCATCATCTAGGTAGTTTTAATATTGCAAAAAGTATCACTTTGACCTATGATAATATTTGAGTTCCAATTTTTAATGCATTTTATATGTTTGTAAGTTATTTTATATGTCATCTTCATGTTATAGGTCAATTTATAATAGTGTCATGTGGTCTCCATTTTTCATTTTGTAAAGTTGAGTTTTTAAGGTTTCACTGTGCATCTTTGTAAGGTTTCAAACTTTTATAGGTTTAAGGATTCACTTTTTAAGGTTCACTTAATTTAAATTCATAAGGTTCACTTCCCACAATAAAGTTCCAAACATTGTGAAAATCTCAGAAACTCTATCTTCATAGGGTACATCCATTATCATTTTAAGGTTCCAGAACATTGACATAATTATAATTTTTTATAGTAAATTATTTTTAGGGTACACTTCATAGGGTTTAAAAATAATCATAAGGTATAACTAATCTATGTAGGGTATATTTCCTTTTCCAAAAAAACCGAAAAAATCAATCTTATCAAATTATGAACTAGTGTGATATCACTAGATTTTGACAATTTTTAAAGGATATAAATATAATAATAAGCTTATAATCTAGTTGAATTATATTTAAATAATTTATTTATATTTATAATGGATCAAATATAACCCCAATATGACTCATTTAGCTCAAGAAATCACTAAAAATAAAGAGCACATGTAATATGAAATACTACCAAATTATAGAAAAATCACAACAGCTTTAGACAAAAATGAGAACATATAAATGATTTATTTAGCCTTATTTTTAGTTTTATAAAATGTATATAAGAATCTTAGTTATCTAAATAAATAATATGTGTATAATTTCAAGATATGTTTCTCATTTTATGATCAAAATACAATGAGCTAATAAAACTAAAAATACTAATTTCTAGATTTCTTTTCAAAACAAAATAATCCATTCTAAGAACCATTTATCAAAAATAAAAGTGAGAGTGATAAAAATATCAAATATTAGACCATTTAAATCAAATTAAGTAATAAATAAATGGTTTAAGTAATTATAAAAACAAATATTAAGTGATAAGGAGCCACTCAACAATCTCCCCCTTTTTGATAATTACAAAACTCAACCATATCAAAAAAAATCCCCTTTTTATAATGAAAAAAAATTATAAGATAATGAACAATAGATCATAAATAACACAATAAATAAGTTTATATAACAATACAATATTCTCAAAAATAATATAATTTTAAGCACAAGGTTATGTGAACGTATTATCTTCCTATCTTGTAAGAAATAAATTTAATCACTAGGATCATGCACACATATTATCCCACATTACTAATAAAATAAAAAAATTATTTTAATAATCAATCATGATTAGAACAAGCATGTTGTAATTAAATTAAAATTTCCCTTTAAGATACTAAAAATTATATTTAAATAGTTATTCTTGCAATAAATTAACATAGATAGATCTTACATTATTTTAGAAAATAAACTACATATTCAACATAATTAAATAATAAAAAATATATTTTTAGTATGCTTGAATAGTGAGAAAATCAATTTTAGAGTAAATTTCATAGTTCAAAATATCAAACACTTCTGATTTTACTGAAACATAAACATTTAAAAGACTAAATCCCCCTAATCTCATGTTTATTAAAATATATATAAAAAGATAAAAACAAATTATAAAATTATAAAAAATGTTAAATCCCATAATAAATATAATCTTATCCACTTTAAACCACTTGAAAAGATAAAATAGTGAAATATTACTCTCTCTAAAATATAGAACAATGAGTATTTGTCAGTGTGAACTCCTCCTATATAAAACTTTTGACTATAAGGATCCAAGAAACATGTTAAAAATATTTAGTGAATATATTATTTATAGCAGTTTATCTTATGCTAATAAAATAATCAAGTACATTCTAAAAAATAATAATTCCACCTAAAACTAAGTAAAAAATGAAAAATATATTTAGGTAATTAAAATAAAATCATTCAATGAATTTGAATAAAATATTTCTACACATGGTATGTCTATTAAAAATGAAAAATAACTCATGATACATAACCAAAGTAATATAGAACACTTTATTCCATCACATGAAATAATAAAACAGTGATAATATATGTGAGTAAACCAAAAATGCTAAATCACTCAACACATGTTCACTAGTAAAATAACAACTTACAAATTAATACATGGTGTTATACTGGTAGATAAAAATATAAAGAACTTTAATGCTGTCTAAAAGTTTAAATTTTAGTACTTGATACAGTAGAGAAGTCAGTGAAATAGTTAAATAGTTAAGTATATGAATTGAACAAACAAGAATAAAGGCAGAAGAATAAAATATAAAACATTTATAATCTGTTTTTCCCCTATATAAAATAGTTAGTGCACATCAACCAATTATTAAAATTAAAATATAAATGAAATAAACACACCCTAAATTTTTCAACTATTAAAACTTAAATTATTTTTATTTTAAATAAAAAACTACTTTATAGTTGGATAAAAATTATGTAATATCTTCATGACTTTCATCAAAAATTGATAAGGAATAAGAATCTAAGAAATCTCCATTTATTTAGAAACCATCATATAGTTTAACTTAAATATGTTTTGGAATATTCTCTAAAAAAATATAAAATACAAATATATTTTGATACCCATATGTTTCTGGGTCTAGCATTGTTAGCAACTAATGAATTGGGTATCCAAATATTCCTATACTGAGCAGGATTTACAGCTTTAGCTTTAGAAAAATTTATAGAAATATTGACATTTTTAACTCCCAAAAATTGAGGATTTTTAAATAAGTAATTATTATAATAATTTCCATAAATTCTATAAAAAACATATAACATTAGACATGTTTCTATTACTAGCTTCATGTATAAAATAGTTTCTATACAGACTTTGTGAAAAACTTCAAAACTCTAACTTCATATAGTGTAACCATCATCATCATAAGGTTCCAGTCCTTTGAAAAAATTCTAATTTCAAATGTTACATTCTTTATTGGGTACACTTCATAGTGTTAATACATTATCCTAAGGTATAACTATTATGTGTAGGTTTAATTACCTTTTTCAAAAAAAGATCATGAAAACTCAAACTACTGAAATTTTGAAACAGCATGATATCACTAGATTCAAACATTTTTTAGAGGCTCTAGATAGCATAATGAAATTCTGATCCAGTTAACTTATATTTATAAAATTTCATTATATTTCCAATGGTTAAAATTTCACCTCATTAAAAATTATTTATCTTGACAAATCACCAAAAATTAGTATCACCCATAATCAGAAATACTGCAAAATTACCAAAAAAAAATCCTCAACTTTAGGAAAAAAATGAAAGCATCAAAATGACTAATTTATCCTTCATTTTAGATTTATAAAATGTAGATAATCCTCTTATATATCCAACTCAACAAGATGTGTGCAATTTTTATGTTTTTGGATCAAGTTATGATCAAAATATAGTGAGATAATAAAATTATAAACATTGTCACGACCCCCTCCCTCCAAAGGTACCCCTCCTAGATCAATAGTGGAGAAAGGGAGATAATTACCCCTAAGACTCACCTATAGTAGGCCTTGGGTTGGAGACTTGTATTGAGAGTATAAAAATATCACATATGGGAGACATTAACCTCAATATAATATTGGACCAGGAGATGAGATAAACCAACCACAAAGAAACTCCAACACATAAGAAAGGTAAAATCCACAATATCCAAAATGAATTTAATTCCATATGAATACAATGAAAGTGTCCTAGTAAAACATCAAATACAGTCTTACATCTACATCTCAACAAAAAATATAATTCCCAAGCTATTAATTTCTAGCTTAGTCCATGAATTACTCCTGGAAACCTAAAAATAGTTTATATATACATAGGGTGAGCATACATGTATACTCAATGGGATCATACCCAAAGTCTCTCATGCACATGTGAAAAGAGTATACTAATTCACCAATGAGAAAATAGTAGAACCAATAGTACCTAAATAGGTAAACTAACCAATACCATCCTCACCAGGGAATGCTAACCAAATAATGCATCCAAGTATAGTAACATAATGAGAACTATATTGATAAAAGGGTTCCCCACCCTACTTTCCCATTGTTGTGCCACTCTCAAACCCCAAAGTTGTATATCCTAGATCTCTCATATCTTCCATATAATAACCCTACCTGAATACACCTAGTCCATCACATCACTTCTCACCTAAATAAAACCTCAATTATCCCATCACATCTTGCCTAAAGACACATGGTCCATTACATCACATCTTGACCAAAGGCACCTGGATCATCACATCATATCTCACCCAAAGACATCTGGTCCATCACATCACAATCATGGTCATAACCAAAGTATTAGGGTATCGTGAAAATGAAGGATATATACCTTGTACCCTCCTATTACCATGCATGACCCCCACCATGAACCACCTCATCATCTCATAAAACATCACCACAAGTGAGCTATGATTCACAATCAATATTAGCCTTTGTGTAAGAACCTCACCCCCCAAAAGATTTGAATTTTGGAATAAAGTGCTCGATGTGGGTGGGTTGCATATAGAAATCATAAAGAAAATACAATACATAATAGTCACACACATAATACCAATATATGAGTTTATAACAAGAATATTATCTCATTCACAACATCACTACAAAGGCCTCCCGACCTCTGCCACTTCCATTGCCAACTCTAAATTCATATATCCACATAAGCATGCCACAAATGACAAGCCGCATTCTGTATTTCTTCTCAAGTTAATCTAATTTCCCAATCTTTCTATTATAAACTAACTTTATTCATCAAGCCCATTCATTTCATATTAAACAATAATCGCTCAAACCACACTTATCATTTTAATTCAAGAATTATTTATCCATTCCAACCCATTTCATTCCATTTCATATTAACATAACCCATTCGTTTATCTTTCAATTAATTTAATCCAAAAAAACACATCAATTTCGTATTTCTCAATTAACCACATCAAATATCAACCATTTTTACATTAATTAATTATCTTTTTATATTCAAATTAAACATCATTATCCCATTTACATTCCATTTATTTCCATCCCCAACCAACAATCATCACAACACAACATAAGACATACCATCACCACAATTCAACCATCCCACTATGATAACCACACATCACAACCACCGCACATCATCCCATATCAACACATAAAAACACACAACATCTTCCACATCCACCACAATCCACTTTAAGTTATTTCATATCATTACATCATCTTTAGCATGGGGTATTATCATATTTCCATGGGAAACTAGTTTATTAACCATATATAAGTAATTATCCTTTTAATTCATAGTGTGATTAATAAAACAATCACATCAAGTGTCTCATAATCCAAAACAATCACTGCACAAACAAGGTTCTCAATGACTATTATTTTTAGTTTAAGGTAACAAACATGGATAACCCCTTTAAAAAATGTCACAACACAAGTAAAAACATGTGATACATCTATTTTTATGAAAAACAATAATAATTATATTCAAGTGATTATAAATTTATCTTTATATGATAAAATTTTTATTATCTAAATTAACACAATATGTGATAATGAGAATAATAATTCTCTACACATGTGATAATACTTTCTAGGGAAATAATTATCAACAACATGAAGAAATCAGGTAAAATACAAGCGAAACTCTCCATTATATTCAATTTATATTAACTAATTAATTATCTTCATTAAGTTAGTGTATAAAATATTCTTAAAGGATAAAAAAATCATGATCCCTCATGCATGTTAAAACTAAAATAAATATAAAGCATACCCTACCTAGTATTTTAACCTATGAAACATTATAGCTAAGGAATATAGGAGAGAAAAGGTTATGCCTCACCTGGAAATTACAAAGGAAAAGTTCCCATGAATATTTGAATCTCATAGACCTGAAGATAGGGTTTCAGGGTCATCCAGATGAGAATAAAATGAAGGAAAAGAAAGGGATAAGGGTTTAGGTATTTTAAAATAGTAGTAACACATAAATTGGAAAATCATCATTGAAACTCCCATTAAATTTTACCAATGGTTTATAGATAAAACTTAATTACATATCAATAAAACCTTCCAAAATGTAGTTTTGAATTATTAAATGAGTCATAGGTTTTTAATTCCATGATTTTAGGATTCAAAATCATTAAAATGGGGTACACGAAGGTTTCAAATTGAATGGATGGAAAAACACAAAAACTATGAAAAAGCATTACCCGTGTGCAGGAGATATATGTTGTGCAAGGGTAACCTATTTTACCCTTGCACAGTGCCTTGGGAAGGATTACATATGGGTAAATCTATCTTACCCTTGTATAATATTTGAAAAACTTGGATGACCCATATGTGAATACCGTTACGTAACTCCACCCTCACTTGAATACCCTTACATATCCTTTATAATTTCAATACTACCCTTACCCAACACAACTATTACCCTTACACAAGATTTAGAATAGGCCAATGTACCCAAATTCAAGAGGGAATACCCTTACATAGCTAGTTTGAATTACGGCTTAACTTTACATATCCCTTTTAAAAACTAGGATACCATTATACAACCTCAGGTTGACCTTTATACGGGTAGGAGGATACAGGAGATACTTTTACATGGTGGAGGACTACCCTTACATAGTGATGGGTTTCCTTTATGAAAATAGGAGAAAAGGGGATTACCCTTATGAAACACAAGTAAAGTTATACTTACCCTTATGTATCCCCCTTTAAAACAAGAATTTCCCTTACACAACTCCAAGTTCATTCATAAGGTTAAACTTTTCATTGAAAATATTTCATTTTTAATTGAATTAACTTTTAAATAATTAAGAAAAGGGTTTATTATTACTTTAAAAACCCAAAAAAACACTTTAAAAACATTATAATTACATTAAAAGCTTCCAAATAAAATTTTCCAACTTTGGGATTATATCCATAATTTGTAAAAAAAACTCTTAAAACCTATTTATAAATTAAAAATATCATTCTAAAACAACTTCCAAAATTTATGAAATTTCTCCTAAACTACTAGAAACCCCAAAATGGAAAAATAATGATCATGAATATTTCAAAATTTTATATAAAATTCATCTCAAAATATTCTCATCCTCAGGAATTAAAACAAAACTAGGAGGGATAGAAAAAGAAGAGGAGATAATTTAACCACCTTGTGAGATACCTCTCAAGGTTCCTGCTATATTTGGAACACATCAAAAACTCTAAAGATAAATTATCAGGGAATAATCTTCTAAAAAAATAACAAGGACACATAGATATCCATAAAAAATCTAGAAAACTAAGAATATCAATCAAACAATCAATACATTAAAACAATACAACAAATGGAACACTTCCAAAAATAAATGTTTTCGATTATTTTAAACAAAAAACATAGATATTCATGTTGGAGAAAACATTTTTATATCTTTAACTTCAATAACTTTACTCAAGAATGCTATCAAATGAAAATATATACACGATTTATCCTTATTTATCATGCCAAAAAAATCAAATTCATAAAATTGCATACTTATCTTACTTAAAATTTCATGAACAAAGTAGATTATCATTGTTACATAACAATTTATTAAAAAACTTAGATATACCATTTACAATATTTTATTAAGTCATGATGGTCAAGGAGTTCAAAACAAGCTTTTAAAAAGATTCCTACTTGCTAGAAATGTATCACAACATTTCATATTGAAAACTTTTAAGTTCAAAAACATATTGATAAAAACTTTTCACCATGATGATTGTGAAAACACTTCCAAAATATTTTTCAAAACTACTTTTAAAATGAATACAAGTCTCATGGAAATATATAATTTATTATTTAAGAAAAATGTTCCCGTAAAAATTAGTTTTTCTAAAAAAATATTATTAATCAAAAAAATAAAACTAGTGAATAAATTATACAATTTGATTTCTTTATTAAAAATAATTTTATTTTATCCACCCACCACTGTAATTTTAACCAATTGATAACTGTGAGAAATTTAAAACTTACTTTCAGAAAATTATTTTTTATTCAAATAACACAACTCTACCATGCTCTTTAGAAAATTAAAATTAATATTAATACACATAAATTCCAATTTAACATCAAACATGCATGGAAAATAAAGCATGAGATTTAAACAATCTACTTTATCTAGCTGTAAAAATTTCTAAGTTTGTTAATAAAACTTCATTTATCAAAAGCACACTCATGTAAAAATTTAAAAGGATTTAACCTTCAAATTCTCATTTCCCATAGGTTTATGTAATTACTTACAAACTTTTCTCATAACACTCCACATCCGACACAATCACTCATATAAATGTAGACAAAGCTTCTGAAAGCATACTAATCAAAGGAATTCATCCACCATACCATGATATTATCCTCTTTGGGTAACACTGACTTGCCCACATGGTTTTAAAATGTATTATAATATAATGTTTTGGGATATGTGAAGTGTCCTCTCTCTTCATATACTCAAGGTCATAACATATGTAAACAATATGATAGAAATACATTATAGGGATATAAGAACACCAAGCCACAACCATTAAAAAAGCATATTAATTATCAAGAAAGTATCCTAGATTTTAGGAAAGAAACAATGGAAAATACCATATTCATCCCATTCTATCAGTCCTGGTGCCATCCCTGATGCTACAACACATATTATATCTCATGCCAATACCATAATCATAATTGTCACCCTATGCCACCATAATATCCTTGGGTATCCCCACCCATATATTTTCATCCAATATCCATCCCTAGCTCAAATATTGTCACACAGAAAGGATCACATCCATAATAAACACAAAAGGTAGTAAACAACAACAAAAATTCAATAGGGCATCTATTCCCTAAAACAATGCATCCATCATTCACAAGAAAATAGGCTTGATCGACCCCAAACATTGACCTTTATCAAACAACCGATTTTATTACCATATTGGATTAACTAATTAATTTATAATAGTTCACCACCATAGGTAACCTAAGGAATTTTCTATGTAAATCCATAAGTTATTTAAACATTCTCTCAAGTATAAATTTCAATTTCAACAAACTTCAAGGAAGAACATTCTCATTAACATGCCTATTCATTATTTCCAACAATAATCATTTACATATTCAAGTTATTTATCTAAACCCATCAACATATAGAAGAAAAGAATATTAAAAATGGATCAGAAATCATTTTTATTTCCATAATATTATATGAATCAATGAATCCAATAAACCTTCCATATATTTATTTAGAAAACCAACCTTACCAACTTTAAGTGATTAACCCCTTTTGGAAGGTGGGTGATTCCATCAACACAACCACAGCACAACACACGATCATAGTAGGGATACATGTTCTCAATAGCAAGAAACAACATCTCATAGATCACACAATTTCCCAAGTTAAAAAAATATAAAGAATTTATGGCTTAAAATTAATTATGGAACATCTTCCTCTTAAAATGAATTTAAAACATCATATTATAATTTATAAACAAGTTTTCATATTCTAAATACAACATATTAAACATGATACATGCTCAAGTCTCACATACTAGTAATTTCATAGTTAATACACAAATGCATTCAACTTTAGACATGCTTCCCGTAACAAACTACTCATGACTCAACATGTGAGGCACTATTGTTTTAGCACTAAATTTTTATCAGTATTTCAAATAACAAGTTCAATAATTTTAACTAATTAGAGTCTCAACATGTTCCCACAAATCATGCTTATAATTTTCCAATAATTTTAAAACTACAATAAAAATCCATACTTGCAATAAATTCCCATCACATGATTATAACATATGAATAGATTAATACTAAAGAACAGTAATAATTATAAAAAGAATAAGTAGTTTATTATTTTTAGAGTTTCTAAATATTCATATGGATTACCAATGATAATTACGGTCATTTTTTAGAAATTTTAAAATTTAAATGACCAAAACCAAGTTTTACAATATGTCCATAACACATTCTTATGATAAATTATGAATGAGAAGCAATGAATGGCATATTAAATCGCATGGAAACCATAATACTCCTAATAAATTTTTTAAAAACAATATTTTCATATGGAAGTATAAAATTTATTCAAGTTAACATGATTCATAGGGTTTTCAAAATCCAATAGCTATTCAAAATAAAACACACTGAGCATGATTCTCTAAAAATTTCAAATTTTTTCAAAATAGGTTATATGTTAAGAATTTTAACAATAGAATCAAATTTAATTCCTGAAGAATCATGTTATAAGAGGAAAAAACATATTAAAGTTTCAACAAGGTTATAAACAAACAAATCTATCCAATTAATTACCATTTTACTCTTTATTTTTAGGTTATACAACTAATTCAACAAACAATAACAGTTCATTAGCAACCACAGCATGGGAAAAATTAGAGAGACACATGTAAAATTTCATGATTTATTTAATTAAATCCCCTAACTTCCCAAAAATGCCTCATTCAATCAAAAGTGTAATCAATCATGACACGTGTATCTCTCCTAGGTATCTAACTTACAAGAGTATTTACATCAGATCATGGGGTCCCTAAAATCTTGTATTCTAGTTGGTATTCCCTAACCTATGTCATGAACCAAGATCAACTAATGTTGTTACCCTACCAATCTATGTAATTCTCGCTATTTTTAACTCAAAAATCCATCATATCTCTCAACCAAAACCTTTTATACCGCTTTTTAATAACCCCTCCCACTAAAAGTACCTCTTCTAAGTTAAAAATTGATAAAGGGAGATAATTAATATAGATATCATAGACTTTTACACATAACATTACATGATTTTATGCATAATTATACATCAGAAAACAATCCAAGGATTGTGAATTCTAGTGTCTTTGAAGACTAGGTACATAAAACTGAAAACATAAAACATTTATTTATTTATTATTCATATTTAGATCTTAACTTCCATTTTTATCATACATCGGCATAGGATAACCTAGGGATAACATGAAAAAAGGGGTGATTTAAAAATACTATTAAGGGAATAAGCATAAGAATAGAGCTTTATCATATGGGATAGAAGGCATGAAATGATGAAAATAAAAGTCATGGAACACATGGAATCATAACATATAAACATGGGATCATATAAACATGGATTCATAGTAATGTGGAAGAAATATAAAATATGAATTTAGCACAATTCAATGCTTGTTACACATAGAGGAGCACAAGTCAAGGTTAACCACCAAGACCGTTTCACATGGTAGCACGAGTCAAGGCTAACCACCAAGACCGTTGCACATAACATCTCATGAGACTCAAATTTACCCAATGCATTGGATTTATATCTGGTATAACCCATCTTAACATGTTTCTTAATATGTTTTCCACATAATTAATCAAATATAATCGATCATACATAAACATAAGGGCACCCATGGAAAGAAATGGGTATCATAATCATGTCATAAAGCATAATGAATGGGCGTATCATATAAGTGTCCATGAAAGAAAGTAATTAGAATATACATGGACATTAATAAGGTAAAATAGGGATATATCATGGTAAGTGATGTCAAATATAAGTGAAAACATGTAAAAATAGTATTTAATAATTTTTAGCATTAAGACATTTTGGTACGGTTTTAAGGAAAACACTAACGAGCATTTAAAATAGAAGAGGGAAAAATATTTTGTACAAAACCATAATTGATCCAATAATGTTTTCATAATAAAAACACTAGTTTAATAAAAAAATTCTGGCTTAAAAAATATGGTAGAGTGCACTTGAAATTGGGTATGAATTCGGGAAGTTCCCTTAAAGGGGTTTGCTTTTCAGGAAGCATTGAGGAGGGAACTACTTAAAAACATGTATATCCATGAAAGATAATTATTAATGGACCTTGATATATGATTTTGGAGAATTTACATAGAATTTAGAATATGTACATAAAAATAAAATATAAATTCATTTGGGTAAAAAGAAATATAGAGCAACCCAAATGAATAATGGAGGTTCAGATAGAATCCATTACCTTAAGTATGAAGGTGTTATCCACTTGATATTAATGAAATGAATAATCAAATTAGGTTCATTAATTAATAATTCCATAACCTATTTTACATTTAATTGATTTATTTTAACCTTTTTAAGTTCATTCATAACCTTTTTGATTGGTTATGAGGTTCAATTTCATTGTTTGGGTCTGTTTGTTTCATGATCGGTTTACTTATATACATGAATGGATAATCATGTAAAATGAAGATGGTTGTATAGAATTGGAGTTATATTATTGATAATCTAGAAGTTTACATGGTTTTAAATTTCATTTGGTTACTTTAAGTGAATATGAATCATTATATAAAACTTTAGTTATAACCTTTTGGGTTAATTGGCGGTTTTTTATCACAACGAACACATTTTGTTTTATAAATCAATAACACGTGTACAAAAATATTAGAGAACAATAAATGAGAAATAATACATATATTATAGTATGTTTAAACCATAATAATGGTTTCATGACCAGAATTGAATATGGTAATGGAAATTGAAAACCCATCGTCCTTGAATGTAGTAAATTATCACATCTCAGATGGTGTTTTTACAACTAGTATAAAAGAAGGGTAAAGGATTGATGATAATAAATTATTCCATTATCATAAAAAAAAATTATAGTACATATAAGGCACTGGATTTTTCATAATATTTGGATGAGTAGAGGTAAGGATAAAAAATAAAACAATGGAACTTGAAAGAAAAGTAAAAGAATTGAAAAGATGAATTTACCTCTTGAATTAATCTTCCTTGAGAGCCTTTTAAGGGGAGAGGATTTGGTCTTTTTAAGAGACCAGGGGATTATGTACGTGGGGGAAGAGCTTGGGGAGAGATTTGAGCAGAATTTAGGCAAGGTATAAGGCTTGATATGAGTAAATAGAAGAAGAGAGTGTGGGTGGTTTTTATAGTGGAGAGGAGGAGGGTTTTCTTAATATTTAAATCATTGGTTTATTATTTTTTCATAAGACAAGAAATAGTAATGAATACATGAAAAAAATAGTAATATGTGCATGTGAGTTCGAAAAAATGGTTCTTACATCAGCATAATATCACCCATAACTCAATAATTAATGTATTTAGCTCATTTTGTAAATTATTGTATTTCACTATTCATCAAAAATTCAGGTATTTCAATAAAATGCCAAAAATTAACCCTAAACTTTTTTCAATGTGTAGAATCCAAAAATGAAATCCATTTTTCAAAAATAATTTTCTAAATAATATTAATTTAGTTTTTAATTAAAATCATAATTTACTTGAAAAATACATATTTAAAAACTATGACTGGTTTTATAATGCTTTCAAAAATTACATAAGGACTTATAAAATTATCTTAAAACCAGAAGATGTAAAATTGTTAATTTATGAATTCCTTTTAGGAAAATAAATTTTATTTTAAATTAATTATTTAATTGTAATTTATTATTTATGACTTACAAAAATACCAATACTTTTATTATGGTCATATTATCACTTATAAGATGCCTAAATTTTATTTATACATTCATGGGTGATGTTACTATTATTTTGAATGATTTACTATTCATAAGGGTCACATCACTATTCATAAGGGTAGGTTACTATTCATAAGGGTAGGTTAATATTCACCAAAAATTAATTTTGTTCCATCAGACCCCAAAAATAACCCTGAATGCAACCGTGTATGTCAGATTTTCAGAATTCAAAACACAGAAGTGACAATATTATGTTTAAAGTCGCATAGTACTTGGTAGTTCATTGTGTTTTGATTTCATGTGATTGTACTATATGACATAATTATAAGATGGTAATTTCATTGATAAAACCTTGGGTTGTTACATTCTTCCCCATATGAAATTTCTCCCTCAAAAAATTTTTTTATATTATAATCCATAAACAGGTGCGGGTACTTTTCCTTCATTGCTTCCTCCAATTCCCATGTTGTCTCTTCGTACTTATGGTTCCACCATAGTACCTTGACCAGGTGAGTTGACTTGTTGTGTAGAAAATTATCTCTACAATATAAGATCTTCATTGGCTGCTCCTCATAAGAAAGATCATCCTTCAATTGTACCACCTCTGAAGAGAGTACATGTGAAGGATCTGGTATGTACTTCCTTAAGAGGGATACGTAGAAGACATCGTGTAATTTAGACGTGGTAGGTGGGAGTTCTAATCGATAGTCCGTATCTCTAACATGATTAAGGATCTCGAAGGGGCCAATGTACCTGGGACTTAGCTTTCCTTTCTTCCCAAAACTCATGACCTTCTTCCATGGAGATATGCGGAGGAATACCATGTCTCCAACTTTGAACTCAAGGTCTCATCGACGATTGTCTGTATAAATATTTTGTCAAATTTGAGATTCCTTGATGTGTTGTTGAATGGTTTTCACATTCTCCATCATTTCTTCGATCATTTCAGGTCCTAGAATCTTACACTCACCGACTTCATCCCAAAATTCTGGTGGTCTATACCTTTTCCCATAAAGGGATTCATATGGTTCCATTCAAATGTTAGAGTGTAAACTATTATTATAGGAGAATTCAACCAATGGAAGATATTGGTCCCACACTCCTTTGAATTCCATAGAACATGATCTCAACATGTGTTCCAATGTTTGAATATTTTGCTCACATTGGTCATCATTTTGAGGATGATAGTCTGTATTGAAGTTCAGTTCGGTGCTTAGAGCATGTTGGATACTTTTCCAGAACTTTGAGGGGAATCTCAAATCTATAGATGTGATATATAGTGGTACTCCATGCATCCTTACCACCACTTTGATATATATCCGTGAAATTTTATCCAATGAGAAGTCCTCTCGAATTTTGATAAAGTGAGTTGTCTTTGTAAAACGATCCATAATGACCCGTATAGAATTGTTTCCTTTAGATTTCCTTATAATTATAGTGACAAAGTCCATGGTGATGTTATACCACTTATATGTTGGTATGGTTATTTTTTGTATCATCCCCTTATACTTATATCTTTAATCCTTCACTTGTTGACATATCAGTAACTTTGATGTATACTCAGCAATATCCTTCTTCATATTGTTCCACCAAAAGTTCTCTCAGAGATCTTGATACATCTTTTTTCTCCCTCAGTGAATAGAGAATTTTGAGCTATGTGTGTCATTCAAATTCTTCTTTTTTATCTATGGATCAGATGGTACACATAATCATGACCCAAATCTTACAACTCCTTCCTCATCAATCTTGAACTTAAGGGATTCCCCATTTCTAATTGATTCCACCCTTTTCTAAATTTCCACATCTTTTTTTGAGAATCCTTTATTTCTTCCATGAGGGATGGTTGAGAAATCATTTGAGAAAGGATTGATGATGTTCCTCCCTTAATTATTCCCACATCCATCCTCTGAAAATCTAAGAAGATTGGATCCTTTTCAATTCTCATCATTGATAAAGATGCAGGATCCTTTCTACTTAGAGAATCTTCCACCTTATTTGCCTTACTGGGATAGTAGTGGATTGAGCAGTCATAATCCTTGATGATCTCTAACCATCTTTGTTGGTGCATATTAAGATATTTTTTTATGAATATATAGTTGATACTCATGTGATTAGTATATATCTTACACTTCTCTCCATAGAGATAATGCCGCCATATTTTCAACAAAAATATCATAGCCACCAACTCCAAATCATGCATAGCATAGTTTTGCTCATGGATTTTAAGCTACCTTAAGTCATAGGCTATCACTTTATCATTTTGCATCATCACACATCCTAATCCCCTCTTTTAAGCATCATTGTACACCACAAAGAGTTCTACACTCATTAGGAGTGTGAGTATTAGCGTAGTGATAAGCCTCTTTTTTAACTCCTTAAATCAATATTCACATTCTTGAGTCCAGACGAACTTCACTCCCTTCCGTGTCATCTTGGTCATTAGGTTTAACAATCATGAGAAGTTATTCACAAATCATCGATAATACCTATCTAGACCCATAAAGTCATGGATCTCTGTTACAAATGTTGGCACGGGCCACTCTTCAATTACCTTTGTCTTGGAAGAGTCCAAATATATCCCTTTTCTAGTGATAACATGCCCTAATAATGATACTTCGTCCATCCAGAACTCACATTTACTGTACCTTGCATATAATTTCTCCCTTCACAAAGTCTTTATCACAATATTCAAATGCTTCTCATGTTCCTCCTTAATCTTGGAGTATATCAGTATATCATCGATAAAGACTGCCATAAATTTTTTAAGGTAATATCTAAAGACTCTATTCATTAAATCCATGAAAATTGATAGATCCTTAGTGATTCTAAAGGGAATCACTATGAAATCATAGTTTCCATACCTCATTCGAAAGGAAGTCTTGGAAATATATTCCTTCCTCACCTTTAATTGGTGATATCTCAACCGAAGGTCCACCTTAGAGAAATAAATAGCCCCATGAATCTAATCGAACAATTAATCTATTCATGGAAGGAGATACTTGTTCTTTATTGTTCTTTTATTGAGCTCAAAATAATCAATGCAGAGGTTAATTGATCTATCCTTATTCTTGATGAATAAGATAGGTGCACCCCATGGTGAAGCACTCAAGTGTATAAAACCCTTCTCCAGATTCTCTTATAACTTCTTCTTTGGCTCTTCCAACTCTACAGTGGCCACTCTATAAGGTTTCCTTGATATAGATAGAGATCTAGGAATAAGTTAAATTGAGAAATCAACCTCTCTATTAGAAAGAGGACCAGGAAACTCTTCATAAAATACATTAGTGTAATCCCTCATGATGGGAATATCTTCGAGAAGTATCATCTTCTTTGTCTCAATCATTTAAGCTAGACATGCTTTCTCATAAGGCAGTAATATCCACACTTGAGACAATGATTCTAAAGGAGATGCATCTTCCTCATTACACTTGTAAATAATTGGAGAATTATTCAGGATGTAAAGATTGATCTCCCTTTCCTAACATTTTATGTTGGTTTTGTATAAAGATATCCAATCCATGCACAAGATAACATCGAACTCCACTAAAAGAAGTATGATGATATTTTCTAGGAGGTTCAGTCCACAAACATTTACTAGGGAGGAGTTATAAACCTTGGATTCAATAATTACCCCATTTTCTATTCTCATAGATAAATTATCATCTAAATTTTGTGGTGGTGTTTGAATAGTTATACTAAACTTAAAAGATATGAAAGAATGCATAGAACCATAATCAAATAGTACGTTCACTATTCTTGAATGAATAACTAGTGTACCTATCACCACATCATTATTTGGTTCCACCTAATCAATAGTGATAACATAAGACCTTCCTTGTTTCCATGTAGGTTGTTGTTGATTTCCTTCTATAACCCTTGGTGTTGGGCAAAAATCCCTCAAGGCATCATTGAAGTATTTTTGAGGTGATTGTGTTTGTTGACAAAGTGATCATCTATGTTGTTATTGTTGACAATGAAAACCATGACATGAAAATTTTTTGAAAAAGGGGATTTCATGGTAGAATGTCGAGTTCAAGAGCTGTGGTCAATGATCCATGTTTTATTCAAGAACTTCGATAATGGAATGGATGATCCGGAGGTGGTACAAAAAGAACAGACACAAGGTGGCGCCGTTTTCCAGTGTTTGCCAAATTTTTGGGCCTGAAAATCATCAAATGAAGAAAAGTGTTTTTGGCAAAGAGACTTGCGCGCTGAGGACTTGGAGTATAGGAAACTTGTGCGCCATATGTTTTTCAAGATCAGAAGATCAAAATATGGCAAAGGAAAAAGGTTCGCGCAAGTTTGGGAGTTGGTTGCGCAAGTGTCTAGGAGGACAGAAGACTTGCACGCCGAGACTGGGTCGCGCAGGTGACTTGCGCGCCGTCGCGTAGGGTGGTCAATTTGCCTATAAATATTGGACCACCCCTCCTCATTTCTTACCAGATTTCAATACTTTTAGAAATCAGAGCTCTCGTCGCGTAGGTGTGGTGGTCGCGCAGGTGGCGTGTGTGGTCGCGAAGGTGGAGTTGCGCGCCAGTGTGAGGAGTTGCGCGCCAGTGTTAGAAGTTGCACGCCGATTGGCAGTTGTGCGCCACTATTGGTTTGGGCGTAAAAGGAAGAGAGTCGCGCAAGTTTGGAGTTGGGGAATATTGTTCCATGCAAGTGTCCGAGGTGGACTTGTGCGCCCGTTGTGACTTGCACATCGATACTTGTGCACCGAGTTAGACTTGCGCGCCAAGTAAGGTTTATTTCTAGCAGTGATTTTCGGGCTGCGTAGAAGCTGGAAGTTTGCCCGATACCTTCGGTGCAAAGAGATATTCATCTACGGGTGAAAGTTAGACTTCAACAGGTAATCTACTTACATAGGAAGATGTATTCCTTCATGCAAATGAAGAGACCTACAGGTCTATAAACTGTGAGTGGATCCTTTCCAAAGCAATGAGCAAAGGAAGAGGAAGAAGGTGATCCTCTCCACCAGCAGTGAGCCAGAGAGAGAGAAACAGGGAGTGACCCTTGGGAAAGCAGTGATCTGACCCTAAACTTTGTAAAGGTAGTGAGCCTAGGCATAGAAGTGATCTAGCCCGAACTTTGTATCCACATCTAGTGAAGAATAGTGGAATTTGGTACGACCGGCAACTTGTCAGCGTATACTCCTTGGACGTAGCCCAGTGAGGGTGAACCAAGTAAAAATATATGTGTCTGCCTGTTTGCTTCTCTCCATTGCATTCAAAGCATCATAATTAGATAAAGAAGTAAAGAAGTGATCATAGTTTACACAAGAGAAAACAAAGTGACCCTTTGTAATAAAGAGGTCAAGATCCAGTGGGGTAGGAAGAACTTTGAAAAAGAATATCCATACCCTCATTCACCCCCCCCCCCCTCTCAGGGTATATAGGCCCCTATTGGTCCTAACACTTGGTATCATAGGGATGGTTTCTTTTATCAGATTTGTTTGCTCCGACTTGGTGTAGTCGATCTGTGTGGTTAAATAATTAGTCTGCTCTTATCTCGGTGAGTCATGGAAAAGGGAAAAACATCAAAGAAGAATCAGAAGTCAGGTGGTATTCCTCAGTGTGGAAGTGTGTATGGAAAAAGTGTGATTCAGTTAAAATAATCAAACAGCTTACTAAAAGAAGGCCTGGATGAATCTGACAGGGAAAAGATTGATTCACTCAATCATGATGTAGGAATGAGTGAAGTAATCAAACATCAAAGTGATACCGAAACAACTGATGATGAAGAAGTTTCAAGAAGGAGGCAAGTAGTAGATGTTGTCAACATGACAAAGATATTGGACCAGAAGTTGGATGAAGAAGTCAAATCTAATGATATCTGGATCAAAGTATTGGAAATTGAGGTCAACAAGCTAAGAGGCTTAAATCAAAGGCTTATTGATGTGGTTACTGACCTAGAGTAGAAGAATTATTCTCAAGGTGATAAATCACAAGAAATGGCAAGAATAAAAGGAAAACAAAAGGATGGTGGTTGTGAAGAAAATCAAAATTCTAATGAAGTTTAAAATATGAAAGCTAGAATTTATGATCTAGCTACACAGCTGTCTGAGCTAGTTCAGGAGAATAAAAGGCTAAAACAATAGAATGCATGTTGTTCAGATTCTATTGAAGATGAAAAATTGAAAGTGAAGGAGAAAAGTGACATGGTGGAAAAGCTCACACAGGAACTAGAAGATGAGATGAATAGAGGAAATAATCTCAGAAGAGAACTCGTTTCCCAAATTGAATCAAGGGATATGAAAATTCAAAAGTTGGAAGAAGATCTAGAATCTGTGAAGAAGTAAGTGGAGAAATCCAATTCTAAAGGAAAGCCCAAAATGAAGGATTCCTTACACTTTCTATTTGATTATCCTTTGACAGGTGATGACAAAATGAAAAGAAAATTTGTTATTTATGAAAAGAGGCAAGAAAAAATTTTCTCAGCTCAAAAAACATACAGTCTGGTAACAACTGGTATCGGATTTGATGAATCCCCTCCCGTGAAAGATAGAAAGAGAGTTTTGAATATTTCTAGATGTGAAATAAATCCTATAGGTGCTGGAGATAGGCCTAAGAGGACAGTTACAAAAAGTAGTGATGACATGTGTTATTTCTGCGGGATTCACGGCCACACATAAAGCTTCTGTTTAGAGGCTCATGAATACATATCAGGCTATGAAAATAAAAACTTTTCTAAATCTAAGAATAAGAAGAAGCATCCTGGGAAATCAGAGAGTAGAGTCTCTCAAAGGAAAGCATTCATAAAATTCTATTACTGTGGAAGAATGGGACACACCATGAATATGTGTCAGGAAGCTTAGGAGATCAATGTCGGAGGAATAACTCTATCTACATCAACATCTCGGCATAGAAATGATGAAATGAGGTATGTCCTTGATGGAAGATGTTTCATATGTTCTGATCATGGGCATTTGGCCAGACAGTGTAGCAAGAAGAAAGTAGGGAAGGAAAAGGAAACCAAAAAGAGAATTTCAACTCCAGTGATGCTTAATGAAAAATTATACACTGGAAGACAAAGTGGTAAGGTGAAGAATAGGATTAGAGTCTTAGGGGAATCACATGGAGCTGAACGAAAGGTGTATCTGTCACCTCCTCTGTCACACTCACAACCACCCTCTAATAAAGAACATGAACATATCTGGAAGAAAAGGGGAGGAAACACAATAGTTGTGAGTAAAGAGAATGTGCGTTCAGTGGAGGACCCACCACCAATGAAAAATAGGGTGGCGACTCATAAATCTGATAAAAGGCAGATAAATAAAGAATGCGTTGAAAAATTCACAAGTCATGTGCCATGGAGAGGACTGGAAGAAAAAGGAAAATCCCTACAATGGTGGAAGAAGCAAGGGAAGATGACAAGCAAGGAGATTCCTGCTCAGATAAATAATCAAGGAAAATGGAATTTTGGAAGAACATAAAAGAAGGAAATGTGTACTAGTGGGTCTATACCCCAAGTGATGAGAAAGGTCGGGCCTACAGAATCTACATATCAGAAAAAGGATCAGCATGTGGGTAATGAATGCTTAGTCATATGGCCAGAGCAGTTGAAGTTGGCCAGGCAGCTGGAGGATGAAGAAAGGAGTGTGATGCACTCCAAGAAAGAATCAAAGGGTTGACCCATCAGGATCAACCAATACCCTCATCTTGAGGATTCGAGAAATACCCCTCTCCTTATGTATAAAAATGCTATTAACTGATGATTCATGCGTTTTAGGTTCTAGGGAGATATAATCCAAGGGGAAGTGGCATCTAAAGATGCACAGTGGGAAGGTGATATGCTTCAGAGTTTCAATTGACTCAAATCAGGTACCAAAGTCGAAGAAGAAAGGGAGAAATAGAGCGCAATAGGAAGTGGTTGTGTTATTAACTTTATCTCTTGTTTCCTACATCGAGTTCCAACTCAGTAGGATTAGATATTTTGTTAATGGATTAATTCCAAGTGGAAGATGAGAAAAAAAATGTTGCATGAGGAGAAGAATAGTTATGGGTCTAAACTATTGGGCCTAACAACTGGAAGAGTTGCATAACACAGCGGGATCATTCTATATACTAATCAGATGCATGGTATCAATATGATATGAAGGATGAATGTTTATGCTCATGAAGAATTATTGGTGGAAAAGCAGCAACACACAGGTTTTCATGATTATCTATTTTGTTCTAACAATGTGGTATCAGCTGACTGCTTTTAGGATACCAAGAATTTGCGAGAGAAAATCAAAGGTGTGTCAACAAAAATCTGATAGAAGATGTTCAAATAAATGACGTCATTGAACAATGACACAGAGAAAAGTAGCTGAAAGAAATGAAGCCACTGAAAAATGAGTCGGTGAACAATTTCCTGACGAAAGTGTTGAGGAAGAAAGCAACACAGGGGGAGAAGAAGTGGTTGATGTTGATTCAGAAAAAGACACTGATGATGAACAAGAAAGTGTCAAGTATGTGTCTACAAGGAAGCCAAAGAGCTGAGCTAAAACTAATAGACAGAATATCATTATTGATCAGGCAGCTCCAGTTCAGACTAAAATAATGAAGTCACTATAGCAAACACCATTCCTATCTCAGGTAGAGCCAAAATGCTTTGTTGATGCAGCTGAAGATAAAAACTGGGTTCGGGCTTTGAATGAAGAGCTTGACCAGATTGAGAAGAACCAGACATGGGAGATTGTTTCGAGTCAAGTAGATAAGAATTTCATCAGAACTAAATGGGTCTATCACAACAAGATAAATGAATATGGCACAGTGATTCGGAACAAAGCACGACTGGTGTGAAAAGGATACTCCCAAATATAGGGTATTGATGTTGATGAGACATTAGCATCGGTAGAAAGGCTGGAGACAATCAGATTATTCATAGCCATTGCAGTCCAACAGAAGTTCAAAGTGTTCCAGATGGATGTCAAATTAGCATTCTTGAATGGAATTCTGGAGGAAGAAGTGTATGTCGAGCAGCCAGATGGTTTTCTCATTCATGAGGATGAGAATAAGGTTTTTCGGCTGAATAAGGCGTTATATGGGCTAAAACAAGCACCGAGAGCATGGTACTCAAGGATATATCAGTATTTGAAGAATCTTGGTTTTTAGCATGATGGATTTGATTACAATCTATATTTCAACAACAATAGTAATCAAATGATGATGAGTATGGTCTATAAAGAAGACATAATATTCGGCGGATCAGATGAAGCATAGTGAAAACATTTTTCTAAATCCATGAAACATGAGTTCGAAATGTCTATGATTGGTGAGCTGATGTTTTTCCTTAGTCTACAGGCGACACAGGGAATGAATGGAACATTCATTTCTCAATCCGAATATGTCAAGGGGGTTTTGGAAAGATTTGGAATGGAGAATTCCAAAGAGATGAAGACTCTGGTTGCTACCCGGATGAAATTATCAAAAGATGAGGATGGTAAGGCAGTGAATATTACAGAATATAGGCAAATTATTGAAAGCTTTCTATACTTGACTACAACAAGGCCTGATATTGTATTTGCCACATGCCAAGTAGCAAAATATCTGAGTAATCCCAAGGAAAGCCACATGCTTTCAGTGAAAATAATACTTCATTATATCCATGGTACAGTGGATTTCATCTTGACATATACTAATAAATCTCAGACATAGTTATTGGGATATACTGATGCAGACTGGGCTAGATCAGTAGATGATAGAAAATCAATTTCAGGAGGTGCATTCTATCTTGGTGGATTGTGTATTTCTTGGCTAAGCAAGAAACAATATTGCATTTCATTGAGCACCGCGGAGGCTGAGTATATTGAGGCCACTCAAGCATGCACATAGTTATTGTAGATAAAGCAGCAGCTTGAAGATATGGGAGTTGAAGTGAAGTCTCTGATCAGAATCCAGTGTGATAACTCAAGTGCTATAAATATCGGCAAAAATCTCATCCATCACTCAAGGACAAAGCACACTGAGATAAAGTATCATTTTATCAAGGATAAAGTTGAGCAGGGAATCGTGAAGTTAGAGTATGTGTCTACAGAGCTACAGGTTGCAGACATTCTGATAAAGTCCTTACCCAAGGATGATTTTGAGAGGCATTGACTGGCTCTGGGAGTTTAGTCGACTCCCCGCACATGACATAGTGTGGATGGGGAACCCCCCCCCCCCCCCTCCCCGAGGTATGATGTGTTTTTCCCTAATGTGCTGATTTGTTCTCTACTCTGTTACAGCCTGCAAAGGAGTGACCTTTGGGTTCGTTGACAAAGGGGGAGAAAATAGTGATTGTTCAAGGGGAAGACAATGTGGAGATTTGATAAATCATGAATGATATGGGGAGAAGCTGACAAGTGGATCAGCCATATAGGGGGAGTTGAAGCTAAGGGGAAGACAATGTGAAGATTTGATAAATCATGAATGATATGGGGAGAAGCTGACAAGTGGAGCAGCCAGATAGGGGGAGTTGAAGCTATTTGAACGTGATTAGCCCGAGCTTAGCTTGGACAACACAGGAAATAGGGATAAAGAGGTTCTGAAGCTAAACAGGGATGAAGCTGTGAACATAAAGGGGGAGCGTATAAAATCTGATGATGCAATAAGTGATCGATCAAAGCATAGATATCACGACAGCTAATGATCGTGATAAAAGCAGAAGAGTGGTGTTGGAGAGTGGTAATAATATTTCCAAACCAAACATTGGTCTTCCAACA
The DNA here is from genome assembly GCA_963277665.1 of Viscum album. Classification (NCBI taxonomy): domain Eukaryota; kingdom Viridiplantae; phylum Streptophyta; class Magnoliopsida; order Santalales; family Viscaceae; genus Viscum; species Viscum album. The sequence goes on along the minus strand of OY728141.1, from coordinate 1,684,106,033 downwards.
AGTCCTTCAACAATTGGTATCAGTTTAGTACAAATTGGTATCAGTTTGGTGTCAAAAGTCGGAGTCAGATATGAAGTGATTCATTGATGAACTTTTCACTTACTCTTGTTTCTCACGCCAAGAATTGCTCATGTGGGCTTACAGTATGTGTTGAGTAAATCCTTGATCGCTATCAGAATCGCAAAAATCGAATGGCGGCTGAAGAATTAATGATGCATTTTTTTTGTGAAAGAGTTGTCAACTAACCCAAAGGGGGAGATTGTTGGGAAAAAATCCCTCAAGGCATCATTGAAGTATTTTTGAGGTGATTGTGTTTGTTAACAAAGTGATCATATGTGTTGTGATTGTTGACAATGCAAACCATGACATGAAAATTTGTTGAAAAGGGGGATTTCATGGTAGAATGTCGAGTTCAAGAGTTGTGGTCAATGATCCATGTTTGATTCAAGAACTTAGATAATGGAATTGATGATCTGAAGGCGGAAAAAAAAGAACAGATACAAGGTGGCGCCGTTTTCTAGTGTTTGCTAAATTTTTTGGCCTAAAAATCATCAAATGAAGAAAAGTGTTTTTGGCAAAGAGACTTGCGCACCGAGGACTTGGAGTATAGGAAACTTGTGCGGAATATGTTTTTCAAGATCAGAAGATCAAAATATGTCAAGGGAAACAGGTTCGCGCAAGTTTGGGAGTTGGTCGCGCAAGTTTCTAGGAGGACAGAAGACTTGCGCGTCGAGACTGGTTCGGGCAGGTGACTTGCGCGCCGTCGCGCAGGGTGGTCAATTTGCCTATAAATGCTGAACCACCCCTCCTCATTTCTTACCGGAGTTCAACACTTTGAGAAATCAGAGCTCCCATCACGTAGGTGTGGTAGTCGCGCAGTTGGCGTGTGTGGTCGCGCAGGTGGAGTTGCACTCTAGTGTGAGGAGTTGCGCGCCAGTGTTAGAAGTTGTGTGCCGGTTGGCAGTTGCGCGCCACTATTGGTTTGGGCGTAAAAGGAAGAGAGTCGTGAAAGTTTGGAGTTGGGGAAGATTGTGTTGTGCAAGTGTCTGAGGTGGACTTGCACGCCCGTTGTGACTTGCATGCCGATACTTGCACGCCGAGTTAGACTTGCGCGCCAAGTAAGGTTTATTTCCAGCAGTGATTTTCGGGCTGCGTAGAAGCTGGAAGTTTGCCCGATACCTTCGGTGCAAAGAGATATTCATCTACGGGTGAAAGTTGGACTTCAACAGGGCATCTACTTACAGAGGAATATGCATTCCTTCATGCAAATGAAGAGACCTACAGGTCTATAAACTGTGAGTGGATCCTTTCCAAAGCAGTGAGCAAAGGAAGAGGAAGAAGGTGATCCTCTCCACCAGTAGTGAGCCAGAGAGAGAGAAACAGGGAGTGACCCTTGGGAAAGAAATGAGCTGACCCTAAACTTTGTAAAGGTAGTGATCTTGGGCATAGAAGTGATCTAGCCCAAACTTTGTATCCACATCTAGTAAAGAATAGTGGAATTTGGTACGACCGTCAACTTGTCAGCGTATACTCCTTGGACGTAGCCCAGTGAGGGTGAACCAAGTAAAAATATATGTGTCTGCCTGTTTGCTTCTCTGCATTGCATTCAAAGCATCATAATTAGATAAAGAAGTAAAGAAGTTATCATAGTTTACACACAAGAGCAAACAAAGTGACCCTTTGTAATAAAGAGGTCAAGATCCAGTGGAGTAGGAAGAACTTTGAAAAAGAATATCCATACCCTGATTCACCCCCCTCTCAGGGTATATAGGCCCCTATTGGTCCTAACACTTGGCTTAGGGAAATTTTTTGCATAATTCCCATGCTCCTTGAAGTTTTAATATTGCACCACTTGTTGAGTGTTTTTCTAATCCTTCCTTTCTTCTTTAACATTAGCATGATTCTTCATATCCCTTCAGCAGTTTTTATCCAGATGTCCCATTCTTCCACATTTAAAGCAATTTCAGGTTCCCTTTAGACAATTCCCAGGATGCTTCTTCCCACAATTTTTACACATGGTATGTTAGATCTTCTTTCTATCATGGGATTTATTTTCCAAACCACCCATATTAGACTATATTTTCCGCTTCTTGTCAGCGAGCCCATGAGACCATTGCGAGTCTCCGATCTCCATTTCAACCTGGTAGGTACAACGTATAATCTCCTCATAACTGTCAAAGTCTCAAATCGCCAACGCTTTTCATAGACTCAGATTTAGTCTTATAAAGAAGAGATCCTCCTTGATTTCAGTGTTCATGACAAAGCCTAAGGCCTATCTTTCAAGACTTGTAAAGCTTTCTTCATACGCCCCGATGGTCTCATCTTCCTTCTACTTAAGTCTGAGGAACTCTATTTCCATATTGAGTTGGAGGGTTCAGAGAAAATATTCATTGAAAAATATTTTCTTGAATTCCTCCCAATCCATGGAATCAATTTCCTATTGGGAATTTTTATTCTTGATCAGTGTCCACTACTAATCATCTTTCCCATAAAAATGATAGACCACCAGTATGACTTTCTCTTCTTCTGAGCACTGTAGGAAAGAGAATGTCTTTTCAATGGAGTTAATCCACTGTTCCGTGAGGATGGAATCAAAATATCCACTAAACATGGGAGTAATTTTCTTCATGAAGGATTCAATAGAAACTTGTTCTTTCCTTAGGGTAGTATGGAGTTCCACATGATTCAAGTTATTATTCGTAACTTGAGCTAGTTGAGAAAGTACCATCGTGAAGTTTTGAGCACCCATTACCATCATATTTGGCATATCATTAGGGAAATATTAACATTCCCCATCACATTGATTATTGGCACGTTTTCTTCTATTTCCCTCCATTAACTATGAAAAATAACATACAATTAGGGGGATTTAATACTTATCTAATAAGCACAAAAAAACTTTAAACATAAAAGGATAAACTCTTAAAGAAAAAGTATATCCTAACTTGTGATTCCCTAGGTTTCAATCTAGGTTATCCATGATCTGTTTACTAACATATATTCTTATGGGATTTTTTTTTCTCTTAATAATGGCTCGTACTAATCTCATGAATTTACCAATGCATATCCCTCGGGAGTGTCAAACCAAGAGTGTAGCAAGCCCCATTATTGTGCACTAGTTGTCGTTCGAGTCTAGCTCAAAGTAGTGTTTTTGGATTTTACCCCTAAATACATCTGTTCCAGAGCCACATCTACCTATTTGTATCTATACAGGGATGTATTTTCTTGATAAACCACTTACTCTATACTTACCAAAATTTAGGGGTGTTTTATTATACTTAGTCTCATCCTTAAGGTTCTTACTAAAGTTATCTATTCTTAATCTCCAAAAATAACTAGACCATACTTTGATACCAACTATAGAGACCCTATCCTTTTACACATAACATTACATGATTTTATGCATAATTATACATCAAAAAACAATCCAAGGATTGTGATGTCTAGTGTCTTTGAATACTAGGTATATAAAACTGAAAACATAAAACATTTCTTCATTTAATCTTCATATTGAGCTCCTAACTTTCATTATGTTCATACATCAGCATAGGATAACTTGGGGATACCATGAACAAAGGGATGATCTAAAAATCCTAGTAATGGAATAAGCATAAGAATAGAGCTTTAGCACATGGGTTAGAAGGCATGACATAATGAAAATAAAAGGCATGGAACACATGTAATCATAACATATAAACATGGGATCATATAAACATGGATTCATAGTAATGTGGTGGAAACATAAAAAATTACTTTATCATGAGTCAAGGATCGTTGCATATAGAGGATCACAAGTCAAGGTTAACCACCAAGACCATTACACATAGTAGAACGAGTCAAGGATAACTGCTAAAACCGTTGCACATAACGTCTCATGAGACTCAACTTTACCCAATTAATTAGAGTGCTATCTGGGTGAACCCATATTAACATGTTCATGAATATTTTTTCCACATAATGAATCATACATAATCAATCATACATAAACATAAGGTCAGCCATGGAAAGAAATGGGTATCATAATCATGTCATAAAGCATAATGAATGGGTGTATCATACAAGTGTCCATGAAAGAAATTCATTAGAACATACATGGACATTAATAAGGTTAAATAGGGATATATCATTTTAAGTGATGTCAAATATAAGTGACATCATGTAAAAAATAGTATTTAAGAATTTTTATCATTAAGACATTTTAGTGTGGTTTTAAGGAAAACACTCACGAGCATTTAAAAAAGAAAAGGGAATAATCTTTTGTACAAAACCAAAAGTGATCCAAGAATGTTTTCATAATAAAAACATTGGTTTTATAAAAACAATGGTGTCTTAAAAAATATGGTAGAGTGAACTTGAAATTGGGTACAAATTCAGGAAGTTCCCTTAAAGGGGTTTGCTTTTTGGGAAGCATTGAGGAGGAAACCACTTAAAAACATGTATATTCCAGAAATATAATTATGAATGGACCTTGATACATGAATTTGGATCATGTACACAGAATTTATAATATTTACATAAAAAATAATAGATAACTTTATTTGGGTAAAAATAAAGATAGAGTAACTCGAATGGATAATGGAGGTTCGGGTAGAATCCCTTACCTTAAGTTCGAAGGTGTTCTCCACTTGATATTAATGACATGAATAATCAAATTAGGTGCATTAATTAATAATTAAAGAACCTATTTTACATGTAATTGATTTATTATAACCTTTTTTAGTTCATTCATAACCTTTTTGATTGGTTATGAGGTTCAATTTCATTGTTCGGGTATGTTTGTTTCATGATCAGTTTACTTATATACATAAATGAATAATCATGTAAAATGAAGATTTTTGTCCATAATTGGATTTATATTATTGATAATATGGAATTTTACATGGTTTTAAATTTCATTTGGTTACTTATAGTGAATATGAATCATTATATAAAACTTTAGTGATAACCTTTTGGGTTAATTGGCAGTTTTTTATCACAATGTCATTTTGTTTTATAAATCAATACCATGTGTAAAAAAAGATTCCAGAACCATAGATGATATATAATACATATATTATAGTCTATTTATACCATAATAATGGTTTCATGACTAGAATTGAATATGGTAATGGAAATTGAAAACTCATCATCCTTGAATGTGGTAAATTAACTCTTGAATTAGTCTTCCTTAAGAGCCTATTAAGGGGAGAGGACTTGGTCTTTTGAGGAGACAAAGGGATGTTGGACATGGGAGAGGAGCTTGGGGAGATATTTTAGTAGAATTTAGTCAAGGAACATGGCTTGATATGAGTGAAGAGAAGTGGGGAGTGTGGGTGGTTTTTATAGTGGAGAGGAGAAGGGTGTTTTTAATATTTAAATCAATAGTTTATTATTTTTTCATAAGACAAGAAATAGTGATGAATACATGACAAAAAATAGTAATATGTGCATGTGAGTTTAAAACAATGGTTCTTACGTCATCATAACATCACCCAGGACTCAATAATTAATGTATTTGTCTTATTTTGTATATTATCGTATTTCACTATTCATCAAAAATTCAAGTATTTCAGAAAAATACCAAAAATTCAGCCTAAACATTTTTTGATATGTAGAATCCAAAAATGAAATCCATTTTTCCAAAATAATTTTATAAATATTATTAATTTAATTTTTAATTAAAATCATAATTTACTTGAAAAATACTGATTTAAAAATTATAACTGATTTTATAATGCTTTCAAAAATTACATAAGGTCTTATAAAATTATCTTAAAACTATAATACATAAAATTTTTAATTTATGAACACCTTTTAGTAAAATACATTTTATTTTAAATTAATTAATTAATTTTAATTAATTATTTAGGACTTATAAAAATACCAATACTTTTACTATGGTCATATTATCACTTATAATATGTCTAGATTTTATTTAGACATTAATAGATGAGGTTACTATTCTTTTGGATGATTTATTATTAATAAGGTTCATATTAATATTCATAAGGGTAGGTTACTATTCATAAGGGTAGGTTACTATTCACCAAAAAATAAGTTTGTTCCATCAAACCCCAAAAATCACCCTGAATGCAACCGTGTGTGTCAGATTCTCAAAATTCAAAACACAGAAGTGACAATATTATGTTTAAATATCATATAGTACTTATTAGTTCATTGTGTTATGATTTCATGTGAATATACTATATGACATAATTATAATATGGTAATTTCATTGATAAAACATTGGGTTGTTACAATGACCCCTGAGTCCTGCCTCCAATAGGCACTGGGTTGGAAAATAGCACCAAAAGTATAAAAATATCACATATATGAGGCATTTCCCTCTATATAATATAGTATAATGAGATAGGATAAACCAACCACAAAGAAACTCTATCACACAAGAAATTTAAAATCCTTAATATCCACAATGCATGTAATTCCATATGAATACAATGAAAGTCTTCAAGTAAAACATCAAAGACAATCCTACTGTAGCAACTCAACAATAACTCCAATTCCCAAGCTAGTAATTTCCATATTAGTCCCCAAATTCCTCTTGGAAACCTTAAAAATAGTTTATATATACGTAGGGTGATCATACTTGTATACTTAGTAGGATCATACCCAAAGTCACTCATGCGCATGTGAAAAGAGCATACTAATGCACCAGTGAGCAAACAATGGAGCCAACAATACCTAAACAGGTCATTTAAACAATATCATACTCACTGAGGCACACTCACCAAATAACGCATCCAAGTATATTAACATAATAAGAAGCATATCAATAAAAGGGTTCCTCAAACCACTTTACCACTAGTGTGATTCTCTCACACCCCAACATCATACATCCAGGCGCACCCATATATTTCATATAATAACCCTACTTGAATTCAACTAGGTTATCACATCATGTCTTGATCAAAAACACTTGGGCCATCACATCACATTTCACCCTAATACACTTGGTCCATCACATCACATCTCACCTGAAGACATCTGGGACATCACATCACAATCATAGTCATAACCAAGGTAGTGGGGTATCATGAACATGAAAAACATCAATCACATTACCTCCTCCTACCATGCATAAACCCTACCATGAACCACCTTATCAGCTCATCAAACATCACTACACGTGTACTATAATATAAAATCCATCACATACCATGCTTGTCACGACCCATCCCCCGGGGCCCATGCTATGACTACCCCAATCCCGCCTTCCATAGGTCAGGGGCTGGCGACTAGCACCAAAGGCGTAATTCCCTAAAACTGGGAAGGCATTGCCTTTATAACCTGTAAATACACACACAAGCAAGCACACGGCTGGAAAAAACACCAAGTAAATTGTATAACAAAAGAGTGCTGAAAGTAAAAGGGACCAGAATAGAAGCCCAACTATAAACTACAAGTACAACTGTGATACAATACAACTGAAGAAAAGGTAAAGTCGATTTTTGGGTCATCATCTGAGGTTCCTACCTGAAGGGTAGGTACATATCACCTACTCATCACTCCTTGTCTGTCTGTCTCCTCCATGTACCGACTCGTCATAAGGTCCACCTCTAGGTACCATTTAGTCCTGGTACTCTTGGCCTCAGTTAGCACTGTCTGTCGTCTACATCCAACACAACAAGGTGTGGGCATAGCCCGTGTAGGGGTGAGTATAACGATACTCAGTAGGGACCCTGATACCCTCTAGGTATCACAAAATCCAACAAGGATAAAACACAAAGTATGAAATCAACAGATAACCTTACTTAGGTATATGCCCATACATCTACCTAAGTTATTAAGTAATCCATCTCAATCCTGAGGAAAACACATAGGTTATGAATCATCTCAAACCAAAATTTATTCTAGGGGTAGAATCAAGTAACATTCTGAACACAACGTTGAACTCCTCGGCTACTAGAGAACTCTTCAACTATTGAGTACAGTGGGCCTGCTGCATCACATAGAGGTGCTTCCCACTAACCTTGGACTGTTGAGGTACTCCTCCTATCGAGTACTATGGGTTTGCCTCATCACACAGAGGCGCTCCCCACCGTGGATTTTCCGCGTCACACAGAGGCACTCCCCCTCAAAACCTGCTGAGGTAATACTCCTGTCGAGTACCATGGGTCTGCCACGTCACACATAGGCACTCCCCACCATGGGTCTTCTGCGTCACCAAGGTGCTCCCCACTAGGCCTGTTGAGTCACTCCGAGTCAAATGGTCAGCAGTTGTCAAGTCTCAGCTAGCCACTAGGTCTCCATACTATGCTCGCTCGTCTCCGGGAGGATCCACTCCACAATCTACTATTCGATACTCCAATTTCCATGAAGTCCCACAAAGAATTATCTCAAAGTTCTGCCACATCATAGGGGTCTCAACGCAACAGACAGTGCGTCAATCGGGCGCCCGATCTGTGAGTTATTAGTCTTTTAGTCTCAGAGTTCAAGTTGAATTCGTGCTCGATTCAACCTGATCATTCTCCATCTCAATCCAAAACTCAATGGAATATACTCAAAGAGACCATCTCGCTCTAAGATTTCTAGCGCCACTAACGGTTCCTCAAACAGACGTCCGGTGCCAAAGCTATGTCCAAGAGAAGGTAAATGGGTCATAGTGGGCTCAGGTCCGGTCCAACCCGGTCGAACCAACCTAGCCCGACCTGGCCTGGACCGACCCGGTTTGGGTTGACCCGGCCTGACCCTTTGGGTTTGTCCCATCCCATAATACAGCCTGGTCCGCGAGGGCCGCGAGGGTACCGTGGGGGCGGCTTGGCCGAGGGGTACCGCGAGGGTGGTGGACACAGTCGTGAGGGTGCGGACCGGAAGTGAGGGCGCGGACCAGCCGTGAGGGACATGGACCGGCCACGAGGAGCGCAGACCGGCTACGGTTTGGCAGACCAGTTCGGTTAGGAGGGTGGAGCAGCTCGTCTCAGTGGCGCGGCTCGGTTCAGCGAAGACGCTGCTCGGCTCGGATGGCGGCGCGGCTCGGCGGACGGTGGCACGGCTCGGCTCGGATGGCAGCACGGCTCGGCAGACAGCGGGGTGGCTCGGCTCGGATGGCGGTGCGGCTCGGTGGGCGGTGGGGCGGCGCGGTGAGGTCGCGGGTCGCAGCGCCATTGCCTCTGTTGTCTTCATTGCCTTCCTCAATTTCAAATAATATACCAAAGAAGAATGGCGGATGGGTTGGGCTGTGTTTGTTTGGATCGCACCCTCCGCGTTTAGAGTGGTAGCAAGTGGTTCATAAAGAATGAAGCATGAACGTGAAACCATAATCTTCTGCAATGTTTGTTCCCAACCCGCACAAGAAAAGAAGGGAGTACATGGAGAGTGATAAACATTTAGGAATAAACCCCTACCTCAATCGCTTGTTGATGTTGGCGCAAGGAGGTAGTACGGTCGTCGATTCGTCGTAGATGAAAACGTCCCACGTCGGAAGAAGTTCCGAGGAAGAGGGTCAAAGGAGGTCGGAGTTCTTCACTGGCGGAGTGTCCTTCATTGGAGAGATTTCTCCCAAGTTCTCCCAATACTCCTTTTACAACAAATGAATAGGTATCCCAAAGTAATATATTGTAATATCTATTAAGTCGTTGGCATAATATTCAAAAAAATGAATTAAATAATTACAGGAGAGTTAGCATAATAAAGATCTATGCATTGGCACAATTAATGTGGAGGAAGTCAAGTGGATTCTCCACATTAATGAGGGGGGTTGAGAGGTTTTCCTACATTTATGAGGGAGTTGAGGTTTTCCTCCCAATTAAAGGGGGGGTTCAAGGGGGTTTAATTCCGGGTGGTCCCCACCACCATAACCTCTCATGGGAGGTTAGGTTTGGGTGGTCCCCACCACAATAACCTCTCATTGGAGGTTAAGGTTTGGTGGTACCCACTACCAACTTCCACATGGAGGTTTAGTTCCGGGGGACCCCACCTCCCAACACCCACATGGGTGTTGCAAATAAAAATAAAATTTTTGCACAATTTTATTTTTATTTTTATTCCTTCACGAAAAAAGCCAAAAACTAACTTTCACCCTCAACTATCCGTCATCGAGGTGAAAGTCTCCTTAAGAGAATATTGGAACTGCGAGTTCAACGGTGCCCTCAGATTTCAATTTTGAGCACCGGTTCAAAAGTTAGAAAAACTCGCTCGCACGTTTACTAAACGTACCCAAACAAAAGTTCAGAAAATCATTTCGGGCACTCCGGGCCTCAAAATCACTCGTCGTAAACTTTCACGAACTCGTAAAATTCCTATTTAATTAAAAAAATTACATGGAAATTCAAAGTCTTTACATTCTCCCCACCTTAGGATTTACATCCTCGTAATACACAACTCAAACTAATGGAACAAGTGGGGGTACTGAGCACACATTTGAACCTCCCACTCCCATGTGCTCTCCTGGAGGTTTCTGTGCTGCCAACGAACACGCACCAGAGGTATCGATCGTCCATGAAGGACCCGCTCCTGTCAATCCTCAATCTCTACTGTAACCTCTATAAAATCCACCCCATTGTCGACGTCCAACTCATCATGGTCGATGATGTGATAGGGTCGTACACGTATCTCCTCAACTAGGATACATGGAAAAATTCGTGCACCCGGTGTAACTGAGGTGGAAGAGCTAAGAAGTATGCCACCTCACCAACTCTGCTGAGGACCTAAAAAGGTCCAACGAATCTCAGATATAACTTTACGCCTTGGCCAAATCTCTGTAGACCTCATTGGGGTAAGACCTGTAGAAAGACTTGGTCGCCATCCTCGAACTCCAAAGGCCTCCGTATCCTGTCAGCATACGAATTCAGCCTTCTTTGTGTAGTCTTCATACACTCCTAGATGATCTGCACCTTCTCTATGGTAGCATGTACCATCTCTAGTCTCACTAGTGCTGACTCCCCTGGGTCAGTCCAGCACAATGGTGATCTGTAAGGTCACCCGTACAACGCCTCAAAAGGTGTCATCCCAATGGTGGAGTGATAGATGTTGTTGTATGCAAACTCCACCAAAGGTAAGTGATCCTCCCAGTTGCGACCGAAGTCGAGGACACGAGCACACAGCATGTCCTCGAGGGTCTGAATGGTCCGCTCAGTCTGACCATCTGTCTGAGGATGGAAGGCGGTGCTCAAATGAATCTGTGTCCTGAAAGCCTCCTACAACCCCTTCCATAGTCGGGAAGTAAAACGTGTGTCACGATCAGAGACAATCAATGAAGGTACTCTGTGTAGCCGCACAATCTCCTGCACATAGAGGTGTCCCAAACTCTCTACTAAACCATGCTCTCTGGTCGGTAGGAAGTGGGCCAACTTGGTGAGTCGATCAACGATCACCCAAATCGAGTCATGTCCCCTGGATTTACATGGAAGACCCATCACGAAGTCCATGGATATCCCATCCCACTTCCACTCTGGGACCTCTAAAGGTTGAACCAAGCCTATTGGTACCTGATGCTCTGCCTTCACTTGAAGAAAAGTGAGGCATCGAGAGACAAACTCTGCAACTGCTTTCTTCATTCCCTGCCACCAGTGCTATCATCGGAGATCCTAGTACATCTTTTCCACTCCTAGATGTACCACTAGAGGGGATGTGTGGAACTCCCTCAACAATTCCTCTTGAAGTGACATGGGTACCATGGTATGTACTCTGAAGAGGATGACGTGCTCCCCACCTTCAGAAAATCCATCAGGTGTTTGTCCTGTGGATATCTGAGCACGTCGTGTCTCACAGTCAGCGTCCCCACGCTACGCCTCCCTGACTCGCTGAAGAAGTGGGGGAGTGACTGTAAGAGACTGAAGAAAATATGCTCCATCTCTATCCACAAAGGATATCTGCAAAGCATCTAGCTTCTCTGTCGCCTCGCCTAGCAGCTGTATACAAGATCTCCTGCTGAGTGCATCTACTACAACATTCCCCTTCCCAAGATTATAGACTATATCGAAGTCATAGTCCTATAGGAACTCAATTCAATGTCACTATCTCAGTTTCAGGTCCTTCTGGGAGAAGATATACCTGAGACTCTTGTAATCATAGTACACGGTAAAACGCTCGCCCATCAGATAGTGTCACCACGTCTTCAAGGAGAAGAACACTACTGTTAACTCTAGATCATGGGTTGTGTAGTTCTACTCATGTTGTCTCAGCTATCGAGAACCATATGCGATCACTGCTCGTTCCTGCATCATGACACATCCGAGTCCGGTCTCTGATGCGTCATAGTAAACTACGTACCCTACGCCCTCCTCTAGAAGCCTCAAGATGGGGGAACTAGTCAGCCTCTGCCTCAGCTCCTGAAAACACTACTGGAATCTCCCCGACCACACGAAGGGTTTCCCCTTCTTCTTCAAGGATGATAGTGGTGCTTCAACTCTAGAGAAGTTTGGCACAAACCTCCAGTAATATCCAGCCAAACCTAGGAAACTCCGTACCTCCAACACACTCCTGGGTGGCTCCCAAGAAAGTACCGCCTCAATATTCACTACTGTAAATAAGGCTATTAGCGACCGCCATTGGCGGTCGCTAAAGGCCTTTAGCGGTCGCTGTTGCCTCGTCGCTAGAGGCCTTTAGCGACCGCCATTGGCGGTCGCTAAAGATGGCCGGCAGATCGGCCTTCAGCGACCCCCAGGCGGTCGCTGAAGGCCCTCTGCCGGGCACCCTATAGCGACCGCCTATGGCGGTCGCTATTCAAAAAAAAAAAATTTAAAAATTTTTTATTGAATTGAATATATATATATATATATATTCATATATATACTATTAAATACAATATTTTAAATATATATATATATATATAATATATTTTAAATGTTTTAATATATATTTAATATATATATAATATCAAATCATTGTGCTATAATAATTTAAAAACTTTGATTCAAGAAATAATCTCATTTCAGGTCGTTCGGAGCACGTTTGCTCCGAATGGGACCGTCGCACGCCGTTTTGGTGTTTAATGGCGCCGGAAACGCGTTTCCGGCTGCCGCGGTCACACAGCACCTCCGAATGAGGTTCCGTCTGGTCGACCATTTCACAATTCACGCCCCGGATGTTGTCGTACGGTTTCGTGGCATTCAGACGTCGTTCGGGTGGTTTTGACCCCCCAACGCGCCATTTCAGCGCGCGCCGCGCTGCTGAAAACGACACAATCGGACGTGCCGCACGCACCGCACGTCCGATGGACGTGCGGCCTCCTCCTGCATCTCAGGAATATTATTTCTATCGTTCCCGTGCGGTTTCAGGTCGTTCGGAGCACGTTTGCTCCGAATTGGACCGCCGCACGCCGTTTTGGTGTTTAATAGCACCGGAAACGCGTTTCCGGCCGCCGCGGTCACACGGCACCTCCGAATGAGGTGACGTCTGGCCGACCATTTCACAATTCACGCCCCGGATGTTGTCGTACGGTTTCGTGGCATTCGGAGGTCGTTCGGGTGGTTTTGACCCCCCAACGCGCCATTTCAGCGCGCGCCGTGCTGCTGAAAACGACACAATCGGACGTGCCGCGCGCACCGAATGTCCGATGGATGTGTGGCCTCCTCCTGCATCTCAGGAATAATATTTCTATCGTTCCCGTGCGTTTTCAGATCGTTCGGAGCACATTTGCTCCGAATTGGACCGCCACACGCCGTTTTGGTGTTTAATGGCGCCGGAAACGCGTTTCTGGCTGCCGCGGTCACACGGCACCTCCGAATGAGGTGCCGTCTGGCCGACCATTTCACAATTCACGCCCCAGATGTTGTCGTACGGTTTCGTGGCATTCGGACGTCGTTCGAGTGGTTTTGACCCCCCAACGCGCCATTTCAACGCGCGCCGCGCTGCTGAAAACGACACAATCGGACGTGCCGCGCGTACCGCACGTCCGATGGACGTGCGGCCTCCTCCTGCATCTCAGGAATAATATTTCTATCGTTCCCGTGCGGTTTCAGGTCGTTCGGAGCACGTTTTCTCCGAATGGGACCGCCGCACGCCGTTTTGGTGTTTTATGGCGCCGGAAACGCGTTTCCGGCCGCCGCGGTCACACGGCACCTCCGAATGAGGTGCCGTCTGGCCAACCATTTCACAATCCACGCCCCGGATGTTGTCGTACGGTTTCGTGGCATTCGGAGGTCGTTCGGGTGGTTTTGACCCCCCAACGCGCCATTTCAGCGCGCGCCGCGCTGCTGAAAACGACACAATCGGACGTGCCGCGCGCACCGCACGTCCGATGGATGTGCGGCCTCCTCCTGCATCTCAGGAATAATATTTCTATCGTTCCCGTGCGGTTTCAGGTCGTTCGGAGCACGTTTTCTCCGAATTGGACCGCCGCACGCCGTTTTGGTGTTTAATGGCGCCGGAAACACGTTTCCGGCCGCCGCGGTCACACGGAACCTCCGAATGAGGTGCCGTCTGGCCGACCATTTCACAATTCACGCCCCGGATGTTGTCGTACGGTTTCGTGGCATTCGGAGGTCGTTCGGGTGGTTTTGACCCCCCAACGCGCCATTTTAGCGCGCGCCGCGCTGCTGAAAACGACACAATCGGATGTGCCGCGCGCACCGCACGTCCGATGGACGTGCGGCCTCCTCCTGCATCTCAGGAATAATATTTCTATCGTTCCCGTGCGGTTTCAGGTCGTTCGGAGCACGTTTGCACCGAATTGGACCGCCGCACGCCGTTTTGATGTTTAATGGCGCCGGAAACGCGTTTCCGGCCGCCACGGTCACACGGCACCTCCGAATGAGGTGCCGTCTGGCCGAACATTTCACAATTCACGCCCCGGATGTTTTCGTACGGTTTCGTGGCATTCGGACGTCGTTCGGGTGGTTTTGACCCCCCAACGCGCCATTTCAGCGCGCGTGGCGCTGCTGAAAACGACCCAATCGGACGTGCCACGCGCACCGCACGTCCGATGGACGTGCGGCCTCCTCCTGCATCTCAGGAATAATATTTCTATCGTTCCCGTGTGGTTTCAGGTCGTTCGGAGCACGTTTGCTCCGAATGGAACCGCCGCACGCCGTTTTGGTGTTTAATGGCGTCAGAAACGCGTTTCCGGCCGCCGCGGTCACACGGCACCTCCGAATGAGGTGCCGTCTGGCCGACCATTTCACAATTCACGCCCCGGATGTTGTCGTACGGTTTCGTCGCATTCGGAGGTCGTTCGGGTGGTTTTGACCCCCCAACGCGCCATTTCAGCGCGCGCCGCGCTGCTGAAAACGACACAATCGGACGTTCCGCGCGCACCGCACGTCCGATGGACATGCGGCCTCCTCCTGCATCTCAGGAATAATATTTCTATCGTTCCCGTGCGGTTTCAGGTCGTTCGGAGCACGTTTGCTCCGAATTGGACCGTCGCACGCCGTTTTGGTGTTTAATGGCGCCGGAAACGCGTTTCCGGCCGCCGCGGTCACACGGCACCTCTGAATGAGGTGCCGTCTGGCCGACCATTTCGCAATTCACGCCCCGGATGTTTTCGTACGGTTTCGTGGCATTCGGAGGTCGTTCGGGTGGTTTTGACCCCCCAACGCGCCATTTCAGCGCGCGCCGCGCTGCTGAAAAGGACACAATCGGACGTGCCACGCGCACCGCAAGTCTGATGGACGTGCGGCCTCCTCCTGCATCTCAGGAATAATATTTCTATCGTTCTCGTGCGGTTTCAGGTCGTTCGGAGCACGTTTGCTCCGAATGGGACCGCCGCACGCCGTTTTGGTGTTTTATGGCGCCGGAAACGCGTTTCCGGCCGCCGCGGTCACATGGCACCTCCGAATGAGGTGCCGTCTGGCCGACCATTTCACAATTCACGCCCCGGATGTTTTCGTACGGTTTCGTGGCATTCGGAGGTCGTTCGGGTGGTTTTGACCCCCCAACGCGCCATTTCAGCGCGCGCCGCGCTGCTGAAAACGACACAATCGGACGTGCCGCGAGCACCGCACGTCCGATGGACGTGCGGCCTCCTCCTGCATCTCTGGAATAATATTTCTATCGTTCCCGTGCGGTTTCAGGTCGTTCGGAGCACGTTTGCTCCGAATGGGACCGCCGCACGCCGTTTTGGTGTTTTTTGGCGCCGGAAACGCGTTTCCGGCCGCCGCGGTCACACGGCACCTCCGAATGAGGTGCCGTCTGGCCGACCATTTCACAATTCACGCCCCGGATGTTTTCGTACGGTTTCGTGGCATTCGGAGGTCGTTCGGGTGGTTTTGACCCCCCAACGCGCCATTTCAGCGCGCGCTGCGCTGCTGAAAACGACACAATCGGACGTGCCGCGCACACCGCACGTCCGATGGACGTGTGGCCTCCTCCTGCATCTCAGGAATAATATTTCTATCGTTCCCGTGCGGTTTCAGGGCGTTCGGAGCACGTTTGCTCCGAATGGGACCGCCGCACGCCGTTTTGGTGTTTTATGGCGCCGAAAACGCGTTTCCGGCCGCCGCGGTCACACGGCACCTCCGAATGAGGTGCCGTCTGGCCGACCATTTCACAATTCACGCCCCGAATGTTGTCGTACGGTTTCGTGGCATTCGGAGGTCGTTCGGGTGGTTTTGACCCCCCAACGCGCCATTTAAGCGCGCGCCGCGCTGCTAAAAATGACACAATCGGACGTGCCGCGCGCACCGCACGTCCGATGGACGTGCGGCCTCCTCCTGCATCTCAGGAATAATATTTCTATCGTTCCCGTGCGGTTTCAGGTCGTTCGGAGCACGTTTGCTCCGAATTGGACCGCCGCACGCCGTTTTGGTGTTTAATGGCGCCGGAAACGCGTTTTTGGCCGCCGCGGTCACACGGCACCTCTGAATGAGGTGCCGTCTGGCCGACCATTTCACAGTTCACGCCCCGGATGTTGTCGTACAGTTTCGTGGCATTCGGAGGTCGTTCGGGTGGTTTTGACCCCCCAACGCGCCATTTCAGCGCGCGCCGCGCTGCTGAAAACGACACAATCGGACGTGCCGCGCGCACCGCACGTCCGATGGACGTGCGGCCTCCTCCTGCATCTCAGGAATAATATTTCTATCGTTCTCGTGCGGTTTCAGGTCGTTCGGAGCACGTTTGCTCCGAATTGGACCGCCGCACGCCGTTTTGGTGTTTAATGGCGCCGGAAACGTGTTTCCGGCCGCCGCGGTCACACGGCACCTCCGAATGAGGTGTCGTCTGGCCGACCATTTCACAATTCACGCCCCGGATGTTGTCGTACGGTTTCGTGGCATTCGGACGTCGTTCGGGTGGTTTTGACCCCCCAACGCGTCATTTCAGCGCGCGTCGCGCTGCTGAAACGGACACAATCGGGGGGCTGTACGGGGGTGCGGGGGGCTGTACGGGGGTGGCGGGGGGCTGTACGGGGGTGCGGGGGGCTGTACGGGGGTGTCGGGGGGCTGTACGGGGGTGTCGGGGCGCTGTAGGGGGGTGGCGGGGGGCTGTACGGGGGTGGCGGGGGGCTGTTCGGGGGTGGCGGGGGGCTGTACGGGGGTGGCGGGGGGCAGTACGGGGGTGCGGGGGGGCTGTACGGGGGTGCGGGGGGGCTGTACGGGGGTGCGGGGGGCTGTACGGGGGTGCGGGGGGGGCTGTATGGGGGTGTGGGGGGCTGTACGGGGGTGCGGGGGGCTCTCCGGGGGTGCAAAGGCCATCCCATTGATTACAAAAGTGAAAAATAAAAGTGATAACATCTAATTAATACATATTTCTTTTATCGATACCATACAGAAATTTATAAAAAATATATTGGATAATACATAATCTATAATATCAGATTTATTGATCTGTTGGAATTAGTTCGACTTTTTCAAATGTAGAATCATTCAAGATTATCTGATCAAAAACTCAATATGTGTATAAAATTTTTAAAAGACCACCATGGATGGTAATAATGCATTACTTAAATGAATAAATACAATACATCAATGTCAACCCTACCAGTAAAAACAAAAAACATATCTCGTGAATATATGGTGCGTTACGCGTTGCCATCACTGCTACCTTCTTCTGGTGGGCCAGGTGCCTACAACAAATAAACATTATAAATATTTTAATAACAAAAATAATTTAAATTAAATAAATAAATACAGTATATACCTGCGTCGTATGATCCCCTGTACCATCAGCTCGACGCACATATTCCCGCAGTGCTCTAACATCAGCTGTCAATTGCGC
This sequence comes from Viscum album, assembly GCA_963277665.1. Lineage (NCBI taxonomy): Eukaryota > Viridiplantae > Streptophyta > Magnoliopsida > Santalales > Viscaceae > Viscum > Viscum album. The sequence continues at coordinate 1,684,087,940 of OY728141.1, read as the reverse complement.
ATTTGTCTCCTCGGAAGCGCGCAGCCGTGCCTCAAAATCTGACATCTGCTGTGTCATATGAGCAACAGCAGGACCGACAACCGCAGCGCGTGACACTACAGAACGAGGAATCCCTGCTCCATAGGTCAAACTATAGCCATGCCCATCCCGACCAATAATGCGATGAAAGATCTCATCCCGTCGCATGGGAAGCTGTCGCTGGTCCTCTGGCAGATGTTCTAACTCAGCTTCAAATTGATCCTGTGAAATATTTAAATATATATAAATATATATATGTTAATATAAAGATTTATGTAATTATTGGTAAGTACAGACACTTACTATCAATGCTGCAACCTCTGGATCATTGCGATCACGAGTCCTTATCCACACCGACATTTTATCAGTTGCTGCACCTTGCCCTCGCAACTGTATATTAAAAGAATATAAACACAAAACCATATTAATTAATAAATTAAAAAATGAATAATATATACCTCATGTCGGATCTGAGACACGTGACGAGTCCCGAGCCTGTGAGCTGGTCCCTGCAACGCTCGATTCTCCGAATGGCGTGTTGACACCTCCTACATTCAATTCATTCAAATTTCAAACAAATCACATATTCTTGAAAATATATATACAGCAAAATAATTAATATACAAACCGAAACACCCTCAGTAGACCAATATGCAACCAAGTCACGCCACTGAGCCGGGAGGACACCTCTCGGGACTTTTTCCAAAATGTCAAGGGCACCCACATTTGGTACCCAGTGGTCCCTCTTCACTTTGCCTTTATAATCTTTCCACAGCTTACGGCATTTGCTCATACACACGGGCCGAAACTCTTCAGGGCATACTTTCAAATTTTGCTATAATGAAAATAATCAAACATATTAGTATTATTTATAAATATAAAATAAAGTAAAATTATTTTCTTACCTGAACCTCCCTCCATAGACAATCTAATGTGTCCTGAGGGATAGAAGCCCAATCACGTGTGGTCAATGGAAATCGATGTGGGTCACGTATGATATGACCCTGCTGACGAATAAATGTCGGGGCATTCGGTCCCACGGGATGAAATACCTCATCAAATGAAACATCTATCGTCGTGTCGGAATTCCATGATAATATGCCACGACCAGGGCCTCTCCTGCGAGAGGAAGAAGCAGCCGAGTCTGATCTTGTTGAAAACAATTTTATATATAAATTGACAAATGTTATATATATATATATATGTCAATTACATAAAAAATATAGACAATGACATTCAAACATACCTCGACCCTGAGACGTAGATGCCTCAGATGGATGATGTGGATTTTCTGCCTCTTCCCCTGACATGTCTGCAGTCATACAAAATATCAGTAATGAGTCCAAAGTGTTCAAAAGATAAATTGGATTGTTCTTAATAAATCAAACTTGTACAACTGTTAATCAAACAAAAAATGGATTGAATAATTAGTTGTGAATGAATTTTAAAAAATCAGAAAGTTAATCAACCTAAATATTTATGACTGAATTAACTTACAAAAGTGAGGATTAAAACTTATAAGGATTTATAAAATGATTAGATAATTTATGATATCCTAGGACATTCTACTGAATAGCGGGAAAACAATTATACCTTTCATTAAGAATGCAAATAGACCGTTTCTCCTTCAACAGCCGCTCTGACCCAATAAATATCTTCTTCACGTTGAACTACGGTATGTTGATCAAGTTGTTGGTAAACAAACGGAACAGTCTCGGGTTCATCTTCTTCAAATAAAAACACTCCTCGCCGAGACATTTTGACAACAACTTGCCAACTTGGATCCGAAGGCAAAGTAACGAAGAATACTTGTTCCGCTTGTGATGTCAAGATGAAAGGTTCATTCTCAACTCGTTCATTATTTCTGTATAACATATAGTTAAAATTCACCAATGAAAACTGATATTGATCGACTTTACATCCACGCACTGGATCAACCCAATTACACTTTAACAATATGTACTTCAAACCGTGTGTGTATACAACTTCAATGATGTCTATCAATTGACCATATTAATAACCAGAATCGACAAAGGGACAACCGATTCCACTGTTTTGTGTTGCTCGTTTGTCGTCAACATCTTTAATGAGAAATCGAAAACCATTAGCATCAATAGCTTTATAACGATGAGCCGTTATAGATGGACCCTCAGCCAGTTGGATAAATACTTCAGGTAGCGTGGGGTCCCCTAACTCCCTCAGCTTACGAACATACATAATTTATAAAAATCAATACTGATATATGCAGAAAGAATTAGTTTAATACTTCACTCATAATGAAAATCAATTTATACATACATAATCCTTGAACCAATCATGAAATGCCGCATAATGAGATTGTTGAATTTGCAACTCAGTCGCACGATGCATCTCTTATTTTATCTCATTAATGTGTTTCCTGCAAATGATTACGCGATGTTTAAAAGATCAACTTATGCAAAGAAAACATGTAAAAGTTATACAAGCACATTGATAAGATACTTACTGCATTAATGGTGCAACTGATGGAGTATTGAACAAGATATATCGATGTGCTTGTATCCACTCGATGTTGTCCATATCAAATGTGGTTCCTTCTCCAACTGGACCATCATGAATCCGAGAGGGCTTATCTAATTTTGTTTCAACATCCGTAAGATATTCTGCACAAAAGGTAGTACACTCATCCATCAAATAACCATTGGTTATTGATGCCTCTGGACGAGCTCTGTTGCGTACAAATCTTTTCAATGTACTCAAATACCGTTCAATAGGATACATCCACCTGAATTGCACTGGACCAGCAGCCATTACTTCATTAGTTAGGTGCACTGTTAAGTGGACCATAACATCGAAAAATGAGGGGGGGAAAAGTTTCTCAAAGTGACAAAGCGTAAGTACAATTCGGTCCTGCAAACTTTTTAAATCACTCATTAGTTGATTTCTTAAACAAAGCTGTCTAAAAAAATTACTCATCTCAATCAAGGGCTGAACAACATTGGGGGATAAACAATCACAAATTGCGATTGGAATCAACTGCTGAAGTAATATGTGATTATCATGACTTTTCAACCCTTGCAATGTCTTGCTCGTCAGATTCACACACTTTGAAATATTAGAATAGTAACCATCAGGCACCTTGACCATCTTCAAAATGGAAAGAAATGTCTCTTTCTCCTCTGTAGTCATTGAATACTGTGCAGCAGGCATATATGCCTTGTTTCCCTCAGCTAACTGTAAATGCAACTGTTTCCTTAAACCCATTTCTTCCAAATCACGGCGTGCATTAACATGGTCCTTTGACTTTCCACTGACACCTAAAATGGTCCACAATATGTTATCACAAACATTTTTTTCAATGTGCATGACATCCAAATTATGCCTCAACATGTTAGTTTTCCAATACGGAAGACTATAAAAAATACTTTTCTTTTTCCAATTGTGACTGTGCTGCCTACCCGCAGCACGAATATTACGTACTGGAGGAGCCACCAAATCCTGAATTTCATATACCGTGCGGATTTTTTCTTCCTCAATCTGCGATAACATTTCGACTCCTGTCATGATCTTTGGTGCTGGGCTGAACTCTCTAGAACCATCAAATGCCACTCTGTCCTTTCTGAACCTGTGCTGGGGAGGGAGAAAACGCCTGTGACCCATGTATGCCCATTTTTTGGAATGTTTAAGCCATACAGATTTTTTACTTTTATTGCAACAAGGGCAAGCAAATTCCCCTTTCGTACTCCAGCCTGATAAATTTGCATAAGCTGGGAAGTCATTGATTGTCCACAATAAAGCAGCATGCAGTTTGAACATTTCATTCGTTTCGCAGTCATAAGTCATCACACCATCGCCCCAAAATTCATTCAACTCATCAATCAATGGCTGAAGGTAAACATCAATCTTATCCCCGGGACTTTTAGGTCCATCGATAAGAGTGGAAAGTAATATAAATTGTTGCTTCATACAAAGCCACGGAGGAAGATTATATGGAACCAACACCACGGTTCATGTGCTATGAGTTGCACCAACCATAGACTTGAATGGATTGAAACCATCTGCTTCCAATCCCAATCGGACATTACGAACATCTTTAGCAAAGTCGGGATTTCTCTTATCAAAATCCTTCCATGCATGAGAGTCTGCCAGGTGGGTTAACATGTCACTTTCATGAACTCTTTCTGCATGCCATCTCATTAAATTAGAAACTTTAGATGACATAAAAAATCTTTTCAACCTCAGTTTAAGGGGAAAGTAACGCATTTGCTTTACGGCAATCGGTTTCCCCTGTATCGCAATCTGACTTTGATGAGTCTTATTTCCCCTGTTCTCTTTCCACCTGGAAGCGCCACAAACCGTACAAATATCCAAATGAGCAGTTTCATTTCTAAACAACATACAGTTGTTTGCACATGCATCTATAGTCTCATATGTAAAACCTAAGTTCTCTGTCAACTTACGAGCATAGTAATACGACTCAGGAATCTTAGCGTCGACAGGAAGAACTTTTTTCAATAAAACCAAAAGCATGTCGAATGATGTGTCTGACCAATTATTCAAAGTCTTCAAATGCAACAACTCCACGATAAACGACAGTTTATTGTAAAAAGTACATCCAGGATATAATTCTGTTTTCGCATCATCAAGTACTTCATAAAACCTCCTCGAATCACGATCTGCACCAGAGCGAAGATTTATCTCACCGGTCTCAAGATTCTGGATGTCAATGCCTTCAGGATCAAACCCACGTACCATTTCAGTAAGCATTTCATGCATTGGATCAGTCATCCTTACATCAACATCCATCTGAGCTGCATCTGTATTTTGACAACGAACATATTCTTCTCCATGACGAGTCCAACTCTTATAATTTTTCAGAAATCCATTAAAGAAAAGGTGCTCCCTCACAGTATCTCGTGTGAATTGATATCTGTTAGCACATTTTCTACATGGACAACTAATATAGTCACTTTCAAATCCTCTCGTGAAGTCAATAAACTGCATAATGCCATTGAAATATTCTCTAGACGTTCGATTTGGAAGATCAATCCAACTCTTATCCATAATAATATCTGTATAACAAACATTTACACAATACTTATTACATTTACATTTTTCAAATCAACTATATTCAAAATAAATATTAACCATTTGTTTATGAACCATTGATAAAATAATAATGTAACTGAAAGCTCATGTTACCTGATTGAGCTACAAACCTGAAAGGGAGGGGAGCCGAAGGCGGTGCTGCGAGGGAGAGGAGGCAGCGAAGGGGAGCCGGAGCCAAAGGCGGTGCGGCAAGGGAGGGGACGGGCGGCGGCGGCGGCGGGGAGCTGGAGGAGAGGAGGCGGTGAGGGGACGGGGGACGGGCAGCGAGGGGGGGGGTGTCCGGGGTCGGGGGGGCTGTCCGAGGTGCGGGGAGGGGTGTCCGGGGTGTCGGGGGCCTGTCAAGGGTGCGGGCAGGGGTGTTCGGGGTGCGGGGGTGTCCGGGGTGCGGGGGAGGGGGGGCTGTCTGGGGTGTAGGGGGGCTGTCGGGGGTGCAGGGTGGGGTGTCCGGGGTGCGGGGGGCCTGTCCGGGGTGCGGGGGGGCTGTCCGGGTTCGGAGGGGGGGTGTCCGAGTGCGGGGGGGGGGGGCTGTCCGGGGTGCGGGGGGGCTGTCCGGGTTCGGAGGGGGGTGTCTGAGTGCAGGGGGGGCTGTCCGGGGTGCGGGGAGGCGTCTGGGGTGCGGGGGGTGGTCCGGAGTGCGCGGGGGGGGGGGGGGGGGGGGGGGGCTGTCCGGGGTGCGGGGAGGCGTCCGGGGTGCGGGGGGCGGTCCGGAGTGCGCGGGGGGGTGATGTCCGGGGTGCGGGGAGGCGTCCGGGGTGCGGGGGGCGGTCCGGAGTGCGCGTCAGGGGCTGTCCGGGGTGCGGGTGCCGTCCGGGGTGGGGGGGGGCCGAGAGGCCGGAGGGCGGCGGCCGGAGGCCCGAGGGCGGCGGCCGGAGGCCCGAGGGCGGAGGGCGGTGGCCGGAGGCCGAATGGCAGGCGGCGGGGGAGGGCAGGCGGCGGGGGAGGCCGGGCGGCGGGGGAGGCCGGGCGGCGGGGGAGGCCGGGCGGCGGGGGAGGGCGGGCGGCGGGGGAGGCCGGGCGGCGGGGGAGGCCGGTCGGCGGGGGAGGGGAGGGCGGCGAGGGAGAGAGGCGAGGGAGGGAGGGGGTTAGGGCGGAGGGAGATCGAGGGCGCGGGGGGGGGGGCGCAGAAACCCCCCGAATTTTTTTATGCAGGTTAGCGACCGCCATTGGCGGTCGCTAATGGTAAGCTATAGCGACCGCCAATGGCGGTCGCCCGAGTCTGGGGGGCTCCACTGCCCCCTTTTCTAGTAGTGATTTTCTGGTTCCACTGCAACTCTAGCCTCTGAGATGACATGTCCCAGAAATTGAACCTCTCATATCTAGAACTATCACTTCAAGAGCTTACCATAAAGCTGGTTCTCTTGGAGTGTGTTCAGTACTACCCACAAATGGTATACATGCTCCTCCTTAGTATTAGAGTATATCAGAATGTCGTCAATTAATACCACTACAAAGCGATCAAGGTACAGCTGAAATACCATGTTTATGAGTCCCATGAACACTTATGAAGCATTGGTTATGCCTAATGGCATAACCAAGAACTCATAATGGCCATACCAACATCTGAAGGTCGTCTTCTGTATATCCTCATCTCACACTCTGAGCTGGTGATAGCCTGATCTCAGGTCTGTCTTTGAGAACCATCGTTCTCCCTTCAGCTGATCAAAGAGGTCATCAATCCTTGGAAGTGGGTACTTATTCTTCATAGTCACCTGGTTCAGGCGCCGATAGTCAACACAAAGCCTCAAGCTCCCATCTGCCTTCTTGGAAAACAGAATCGGGGCTGCCCAGGGAGAAACACTAGGCTGGATGAATCCCTTCCTCTGCAAGTCCCCCAGATGTACCCGCAACTCACGAAGCTCAGCGGGAGCCATCTGATATACTGGTGTATATATCAGTGTCGTCCCGGGGTACAAGTAAATGTAAAAGTCCACCTCTCTGTGAGGAGGTAGACCTGGAACATCATCAAGAAAAACATTCGTGTACTGGTCCACCACTACAGGATAACTTAGACTCTCCATATCAATAGATCTGAGGGTAAGGCTAGCCAATTGGTGAGTGATTGGTTGCACTCTCCTCTAAGCAAGTCTATCTTATGCTGCAAAGGTTCCCTTCTCTCTAGTGAAGGTAAACTTGGTCCCATCCGTGTGGACACACCGCACTTTGTGCCTAATACAGTCTATCTGAGCATGGATTGTAGATAACCAGTCCATACCCAAGATGACATTGTAAGGCCTCGATGCCGCTACTAGGAGATCCCAACTGAAGCTCTCGCCTCCTAGAGTAAGCTCACACTGCCGGCACCAGTGTGTAATCGTCGAATCTGCTCCTGTAGAAGTCTCTATTCATAAGGATCAAGCCAATGGCTCCATCAAAATCTCTGAGCTCCGAACAAGGGTGGAGGAAATAAAAGAATGACTGGAACCTGTGTCTATAAGTACTATAGCTAAGGTGGAGTAGACACAGATCGTACCTCGTATCATCTCCGAAGCACCATGATCATAAGCCTCAGCTGCCTGGAGATGAGCTCTCCCCTGTCCACCTGCTCCCTATGGTCAGGGTGGACCTCCTAGTGGTGGTGGCGGTAACACCTCAAATCATCGCCCACCGCCATCTACACGACCAGATCCTCTTCCACATCTGTCTGCTCCTTGTGGACCTCCTCAGTCGAATCTATGTCTCTGCCTGGGCGGTCCTTCGACTGTCTGCTGATCATCTGAATGACGGGTCAGACAGTCACGATCCATATGACCCTGCTCGTCGCAAGCATAACACTACCCACTCCTGGCATGACTAGCTCTACTTCGGGTGCCCCGCACAACCGATCCTGAGTCATGAAATCATCCACCTATAGGCCTGGTCCTCTTGGACCTCTGTGACGTCTATCTACTTCCAGTTGCATAAGACTCCGCTATGTGACGACTAGTAGAGGGTCTCGCTACTGGTGACTGCTCAGCAAGGAAACTCTCCACCAAGAGGGCTCTCTCTAACACCCTTTCCTGTGTCGAGATGCTGAGTGAGATAACCGAAGACCTGATCTTCCGCTTGAGTCCCTGCTTAAAGGTTCGGGCCCTAAAGAAAGGGTCTTGCACCATATCTGTGGAGTAGCGTGATAGGTCAGTGAACCTTGCTGGATACTGAGCTATAGTCATGTCGCCCTGTTGTAGATGAAGAATCTCCTTTATGCGCACTGCATAGAGAGTCGTAGGGACACACTCTACCCAAAACAGGCTCTTGAAGTCTGCCCAAAGAAGCGTCACCTCGTCGTGGACCTAGAGCATCAAGCTCCACCATCTTCTCATTGCTGCATGTAGAAGGATGGAAGTAAGAATCACCATGAGATCGGATGGTGTCCCTACCAGTCAGAAAACTCTCACCACAGCCTCCAACCAATCCTCATCCGCCTACGAATCTGTCTCTCCCCTGAACTTGAGTGGTCTCTAGCACTGGAACTTGTGCAATGCGCTCAAGAGGCGTGCACCGTCTGCTACTGGGGCTGGTGGCATCGGTGGCCCAACGGGGAGTGGTACCGCTGGTGCCTCCATTGGTGCCTCTACTGGAAAAGGGCCCTACACCAAGGCATCATCGATCAGTGGGCTATCAGTGTGTATAACTCTCGGAACTCTAGCTGGTTGTCTGCATTGAGGAATCCTAAAAAGAAATAGGTGTGCCACGGTCAAAAGTTATACCTAGTGAGCTGACCTGGTGAGCTGACTTAAAGGAAACTTTTGAAAACACACACGCAATCATTATTTATGTGCACTGAGTCGGAAATCATAATTCAGGGTTCTGGTGTATGGATACGTCGGTCGTCGCACCAACACTGGAATCACTGAACTAAAAACCACACTCACTACACTTAACACTATTGCTTCACAAAAAAGATTAGAGTCCTAAGTTCTGTGGTAGAACTGACTCCTCTAATACCAATTTTTCACGACCCATCCCCCGGGGCCGATGCCGTGACTACCCCAAGACCGACTTCTATAGGCCAGGGGCTGGCGACTAGCACCAAAGGCGTGATTTCCTAAAACTGGGAAGGCATTTCCTTTATAACCTGTAAACACACACACAAGCAAACACACAGCTGGACGAAACACCAAGTAAACTGTATAACAAAAGAGTGATGAAAGTAAAAGGGGCCAGAATACAAGCCCAACTGGAAAGTACAAGTACAACTATGATACAATAAAACTGAAGAAAAGGGAAATTCGGCCACTGGGTCATCCTCCGTGGTTCCTACCTAAAGGGTAGGTACATATTGCCTACTCAGCACTCCTCATCTGTCTGTCTCCTCTATGTACCGACTCGTCATAAGGTCCACCTCCAAGTACCGTCCAGTCCTGGTTCTCTCGGCCTCAGTCAACATTGTCTGTCGTCTGCATCCAACACAACAAGGTTCGGGCATAGCCCGTGTAGGGGTGAGTATAATGATACTCAGTAGGGACCCCGAGACCCTCTGGGTCTCACAAAATCCAACAAGGATAAAACACAAAGTATGAAATCAACAGATAACCTTACTTAGGTATATGCCCATACATATACCTAATTTATTAAGTAATCCATCTCAATCATGAGGAAAACACAGAGGTTTTAACTCAGCTCAAACCAGGATTTATTCTAGGGGTAGTATCAAGTAACATTCTGAACACAATGTTAAACTTCTCGGCTGCTGGAGAACTCCTCCTCTATCGAGTACAGTGGGCCTACCGTGTCACACAGAGGCGCTTCCCACTAACCTTGGACTGGTGAGGTACTCCTCCTATCGAGTACCGTGGGTCTGTCGCATCACATAGAGACGCTCTCCACCATGGGTCTGTCGTGTCACACAGAGGTGCTCTTCCTCAAAGCCTACTGAGGTACTCCTTCGGTCGAGTACCGTGGGTCTGTCGCATCACACAAAGACTCTCCCCATAGTGGGTCTTCCGCGTCACCAAGGTTCTCCCCACTGAGCCTGTCGAGTCACTCCGAGTCAAACGGTCAGAATTCGTCAAGTCTCAGCCAGCCACTAGGTCTCTTCACTATGCTCGCTTGTCTTCAGGAGGATTCTCTCCACAAGCTACTGGTCGATACTCCAACTACCATGAAGTCCCATGAAGAAGTATCTCAAAGGTATGTCATGTCATAGGGGTCTCAATGCAACAGACGGCACGTCAATCAGACGCTCGGTCTGTGAGTTATTAGTCTTTTAGTCTCGGGGGCCCGGTTGGATTCGTGCACGATCCAACCTGACCATTCCCCATAAAAATCCAAAACTCAATGGAATATACTCAAAGGGACTGTCTCTCTCTGTAATTTCCAGTGCCACTAATGGTTCGCCAAACGGACATCTGGTGCCAAAGCTATGGCCAAGAGAGGGTAAATGGGTCGTAGTGGGCCTGGGTCCAGTCCGACCCGGTTGGACCGACCCGGACCGACCCAGTTCGGGTCGACCCAACCCAAACCTTTGGGTCTAGCCCGACTTGAAATGCGGCCTGGCCCGTTGGTTTGGGCCCAGCCCACAATGCGGCCCAGCTCGCGAGGGCCGTGAGGGTACCACAGGGGTGGCTCAAACGAGGGGTACCGTGAGGGTGGGGGACACAGCCGCGAGGGCCCGGACCAGCCACGAGGACCCGGACCGGCTGTGAGGGTGTGGAACGGATGCGAGGGGCACGGACCGGCTGCGGGTCGGCGGACCTATTCGGTCAGGATGGCGGAGCGGCTTGGCTCGGTGGCGCGGTGCGACTCAGCGGCGGCGCGGCTCGGATCAGATGGCGGTGCGGCTCGGTGGACAGCGGCGCGGCTCGGCTCGAACAGCGGCACGGCTTGGTGGACGGCGACGCAGCTCGGCTCGGACGGCAGCGCGGCTCGACGAACGGCGGTGCGGCTCGGCTCGAATGGCAGCGCGGCTCGACAGATGGCGGTGCGGCTTGGCAGGGCCGCGGGTCGGCCGGGGCGGCTTGGTGAGGTCGCGGGTCGGTCGGAGCGGCACGACGAAATCGCGGGTCGCGGTACCTTGGCCTCTGTTGTCTTCGTCGCCTTCCTCCATTTCGAAGAATACACCAATGAAGAATGGCGGAGGGGTTGGGCCGTGTTTTTTTGGCTCGCACCCTCCGCGTTTAGAGTGGTTGAAAGTGGTTCACAAAGAACGAAGCATGAACGTGAAACCATAATCTTCCGCAATGTTTGTTCTCAACCCACACAAGAAAAGAAGGGAGTACATGTAGAGTGATAAACATTTAGGAATAAACCCCTACCTCATTCGCTTGTTGACGTTGGTGCAAGGAGGTAGTACAGTCGTCGATTCGTCGTAGATGAAAACGTCCCACGTCGAAAGAAGTTCCGAGGAATAGGGTCAAAGGAGGTCAGTGTTCTTCATTGGTGGAGCATCCTTTGTTGGAGATCTTTCTCCTAAGTTCTCCCAATATTCCTTTTCCAACAAATGAATAGGTATCCCAAAGTAATATATTGTAATATCTATTAAGTCGTTGGCATAATATTCAAAAAAATGAATTATATAATTACATGAGAGTTGGCATAATAAAGATATGTGTGTTAGCACAATTAATGTAGAGGAAATAAATAGGCTCCTCCACATTAATGAGGGGGGTTGAGAGGTTTTCCTACATTTATGAGGGAGTTAAGGTTTTTCTCCCAATTAAAGGGGGGTTTCAGGGGGGTTTAATCCCAGGTGGTCCCCACCACCATAACCTCTCATGGGAGGTTAAGGTTTGGTGGTCCCCACTACCAACTTCCACATCGAGGTTTAGTTCCGGTGGACCCCACCTCCCAACACCCACATGGGTGTTGCAAATAAAAATAAAATGTTTGCACAATTTTATTTTTATTTTTATTCCTTTTCGAAAAACCCAAAAACTAACTTTCACCTTTGTCCATCTGTCGTCGAGGTGAAAGTATCCTTAAGCAAATATCGGCATTGCGAGTTCAACGGTTCCCTCGGATTTCAATTCTGAGCACCGGTTCAAAAGTTAGAAAAACCCGCTCGCACGTTTACTGAACATACATGAACAAAAGTTCATAAAATCATTCCAGGCACTCCGGGCCTCAGAATCATGCGCTGTAAACTTTTGCAGGCTCGTAAAATTCTCATTTAATTAAAAAAATACATGGAAATTATGGGTCTTTACAATGCTTAAGAACCTCACTTGGAAGAGAGAGTAAGGAAAAGGGGGTAGTCATTCATCCTTCCTTGTCATCTGGATGTTGGGAAAAAACACCCCCAAAACATTTGGGTGTTGGAACAAAGTGCTCAATGCAGGTGGGGTGCATATATAAATCACAAATAAAATAAAATATATAATATTCATGCACATAATCCCAACCTATGTGTTTTCAATAAGAATATTATCCCATTCACAACATCACCACAGTCCTCACAACCTACACCCCTTTCACTCCCACCTCTAAATGCATAACTCCACACAAGCATGCCACAAACCACAAGCCACATTCTGCCTTTCTTTTCAATTTAATCCAATTTCATGATCTTCCCATTATCAACCACCTTTATTTATCAAACCCATTCATTTCATAATAAACAATAGTCACTCTAACCAAACTTCTTGTTTTAATTCCAGAATTCATTATCCATTCCAACCCTTGTCATTCCATTTCATATTAATATAACCCATTCATTTATCTTTTAATTATTTTAATCTAAAAATCACACATAACTTTCATATTTCTTAATTATCCAAATAAAATACTAACCATTTTCAAATTCATTAATAATATTTCCATATTCAAATTAAACATAATTATCCCATTTACATTTCATTTATCTCTATCCCTAACTAACAATCATCACAACACAGCATAAACCAAGCCATCGCCATAATTAAACCATCCTACTATAATAACCACGCATCACAACCACCACAAATTAGTCCATATCAACACATAACAACACACTTCATCTTCCACATCCACCACAATCCATTTTAAGGGCTTTCATATCATTACATCATCTTTAGCATGGGGTATTATCAAAAAATTAAATATTTTCATGGGAAACTAGTTCATTAACCATATATAAGTTATTAGAATTTTAATAAATAGTGATCATAATCAAACAATCACCTCAAGGGTATCATAATCCATAACAATCACTGCACAAATAAGGTTCCCAAAACTTATATTTTCAGTAAGGAAACAAACATGGATAAACCCTTTAAACAATATCACAACACTAGTAAAAACATGTGAGAGCTCCCTTTTAATGAAAATAATAATAATTATATTCATGTTATTATCACTTTCTATTTCTAGGATAATATTTCAATTATCTAAATTAACACAACATGTGATAATAAGAACAGTATTTCTCTATGCATGTGATAACACTTTCTAGGGAAACAATTATCTACAACATAAAGAAACCAAGTAAAATATAATAGAAACTCTCTATTCCATTTAATTTCTATTAACTAATTAATTATCTTCATTAATTCACTTCATACCATCTTCCCAAAGGATAAAAAAATCATGATCCCTCCCACGTGTTAAAACTAGAAGAAAGTCAAAGAATCCCCTACCTAATATTTTCCCCTGTGAAATGTTATAGCTAGGGAATAAAGAAGAGAGAAGGTACTTCCACACTTGGAAATTGAAAAGGAAGAGTTTCAATGAATCGTTTTAGCTTTTTGGATTGAAGAGAGGGTTCTGGAGTCATATGGATGAGAAGAAAAAAATTAAAAGAAAAGTATAATGGTTCATGTATTTTAAAATAGTAGCAATGCATAACTAGAAAAGCGGCCTTCAAACCCCCATTAAATTTTCCCAATTGTTTGTAGATCAGAATTAATTATAGATTGATCTAACCTTACAAAAAGGAGTTTTAAATTATTAAAAAAGTCAAAGGAAATTAATTCCATTATTTTATGCTTCAAAAATCATTGAAATAGGCTCCGTTAGGGTTTTAAACTAAGAGGAAGAAAACCCGCAAACTGGGAAAAAATCATTACCCATACATAGGAGATACACATTTCATAAGGGTAACCTATTTCACCCTTATACAGTGCCTTGGGAAGGCTCATGTAAGGGTAAATTCATCTTACCCTTATGTAAGCTTTGAAAAACCCGAATGAACCTTACGTGAATACCCTTACACAACTCCACCCTCACGCGAATACCCTTACACAACCTTTAGGATTTCAGCGCTACCCTTACACAAGTCAAGCCTTACCCTTACACAAGCTTTAGAATAGGCCAGGGTACCTTTGTGAAAGAGGCAACTACCCTTACCCAGTTAGTTTAAATTCAATCTTACCTTTATGTATCTCTTTTAAAAACTAGGCTACCTTTATGCATCCTCGAGTTGACCTTTATGCAAGGAGGAGGATCCTGGATATACCTTTAAATAGCGGAGGACTACCTTTACATTGCGAAGGGTTACCTTTATGCAACTAGGAGAAAAGGGGATTACCCTTATGCAACACAAGGAAAGTTCTAATTACCCTTATGAAACCCCCTTTAAAACAATACTTACCCTTACAAAACTCCATGATCATGTGTAAGGGTAAACTTTTCATTAAAAATATTACATTTTTAATTAAAACAACTTATAAATAATTAAGAAAGGGGTTTATTTCTACTTTTAAAACTCCAAAAACACTTTTAAAACATTATACTTACTTTTAAAACTTCCAAATTAAATTCCAAATACACTTTTAAAACATTGAAATTATATCTATAATTTTTAAAACACTTTTAAACCCTCTTTATAAATTACAAAAATCATTCTAAAACAGTTTCTAAAATTTATGAAATTGCTCCCAAACCACTAGACACCTCAGAATGACAAAAGAAAACTTAAGAATATTTCATACCTTTACAAATACCAAATTCCATATTTCTTCTCAAATAAAAAGAATCCATTCTATGCACCATTTATCACACATAAAATTGAGAGTAATAAAAATAAAAAATATCAAACCATGTAAATTAAAGTAAGGATTAGATAAAGGGTTTAAGTAATTATCAAAATAATGATGAAGTGGAAAGGATCCACTCAATATTATGTTCATCTATACTTTTATCATGATTCATCAATTTCTATCTAGATGACATATTTTACACTTTTCTTTGTCTGAATATTCTGTCCAATATAGTATATAGTCACTAGGACATGCATGTATCTTTTTATAAATGAGATCAATCTTGTTAGCAACTTTCTTCATCACATAAAATGATTCAAATCTTTTAGCTTCACCAAATGCATCATTCAGAAAATCCAATATCATCGACTTTTTTTATTTTTAATTCCAAATAATCACTCGACATGGTACAACTTCATTAGAAAATACAATTTTAGGTATTTTCTACATCCTTCATACAACTCCTGATTTTTTTCTTACACTAATTTATAAAAATAATTTGACTTCTCGATCATGTTCTCCCTTGTATTAATCTCTGCAAAGTATAGAATATAATTCATTAATATTTTATGATCTTCACCATGTCGTGATGTAGTGTTAAAAGTATCGTTAATCAAATTCTAAATTCCATTCATCACTATTGAGGAATTAGATTGTTCATTCTGATAATGATCACACCCCCAAACATTTTATAATGTTTGATTCCCCATGCTAAATCCATCACACATATCTAGTAAGAAATTATTTCAATATCAAGTGGTCATAAAACTTCACATTTTTTCAACCATCATTTGGAATTATAATAGTGACATGGATATATGATTCTTCCATCTACAAATCGGTTTTCAATTGAAAAATCTAAAAATGTCACCATGCTCATAACATATTGAGGTATATTCCAAGGTAAATTAATCTAACTTGTATCTATTTGTATCATGTTGATAAATATCTATATAAATAACATAAAATATCTTAGTTAAATAAAATTGTGTTAAAAATACAATATAAGATTTGTGGAATAATAAAACATGGATATCATAAAAAAAATATTTTCATTTGTAATATTTAATTCAAAACAAATATTTAAATACAATAAATTTATAATCAATTGATTTTATGTTTTCATATTTTATGATATCAATATATCTATAAAATATTGAAAAAACATTGAGTAAACTAAAACCATATATTGTGGATAATTTTAAAAAATACATTTTTAATTGCGAAAAAATATTTTTTCAATCAGAGGGAGATTGATGTCAATAAAACATGCATTGTATGGATCATATTATAAGAAATAAAGAAAATAATATCCTCTTTAGTGGGTTCATTGGTAATGATAACTCTCCAAAATCTGAGAGAGAATCTTCCCAAATTTTAAAGGAAATCCCTAGGTTAATATTGACCCAAGTAACTTTATGGGAAGAGGTGGGAAGACTTTATCAAGTGGAAGGATAATAAAATTTAAGGCAAATATTTCATATGAATAATTGTTTGCTAATATTTTCATAGCCCAAACCTGCAATTCTAGATTCGGTATTAAAAACATGTGCAATTTTTTGTTTATAAAATGTAACTGAAAAATACATCATGTATCATATATCTGAGGACCTTTTCTAGTCTAGGTTTTGGAAAATTATAAAAATATCTTACATAATATCATATTTTACAAAACAAATTATAATATAATTAATTTTATTCACATACGCTAAATCCTTAAACGAATCCATCCATGTCATAACTTCTAAAAGACCTGTGAAAATTATTTTAAAACATGCAATGAGCATAAAATTTCCCAATAAGGGGTTTTAAAACCCGTGAAAAGTACCTTGAAATTCATTTGAAAACATTTTATATCAAATAAAAAATGTTTAATATTATATACAACTTTCCAAAGCTATGGTTTTTAGAAAATTTCATAAGAAAATAATTATCAAAACCTTTTAAAAACACTCATTATTTTGAAAATCCATTTCAAAAATACTCTTTGAAAAATGCATGGATTTATCCTTAAAAACCTTTTGAAAATAATAATAATTTTATGGATTAAAATAATACTTACCAAATATTAAAAAACCTTATGGCCACTAACAGTATTTGTTTTAGTAAAATGTCACATTGAAGTTATGGGTTCACTCTTCATTCCTCATCATCTCGATTGATACCCAAGTGTCAAATTTTAAGAAAACATTTTTAGAAGATCTTCCTTTCTCATTCTTAACCCATTAAAAACCTTTCAAAATTTTACATATATTATTTTCATATAATAAAATTGAAGAACTTATAATCTTGAGAAAAATCTAATTTTTAGGATAAATCCATTTTTTTCTAGAAAAATAATTACTTATATTTAAAATATATGAACTTAAATGCTTTGAAATTAAAATGGAATCATGTATTAAAATGAATAAAATGTAAATAATAATAATATATGATGTAAAAATCTACTATCATGAATGAAAATAAAAGAACTATGAAAAAGAACTTTTAAAAATAGGAGAAAATACCTTGAAATTCATTTGAAAACGGTTTATATCAAATAAGAAATATTTTATATTATATATAAATTTCCAAAATAGTAAGGTAGGTTTTTTAGAAAATTTCATAAGAAAATATTTTTCTAAACCATTTAAAAATACTCATCATTTTGAAAATCCATTTCAAAAATAATCTTTGAAATATATGTGGATTTATCCTTAAAAACATTTTGAAAATAATAATACCTTTATGGATTAAAATGATACTTAGAAAATCTTAAAAAACATTGTGTCCACTAACAGTATCTCTTATAGGACAATGTCCAACTGAGGTTATGGGATAACTACCTATTCCCCATCTTCTCATTTGATACCCAAGACCTGAATTTTAAGAAAACATTTTTAGAAGATTTGTCTTTCACATTATTAACCCATTAAAATCCTTTCGAAATCTTACATATATTATTTTCATAGAAGAAAATAATTTAATAACTTCTAATCTTGAAAAAAAAAATTTAGGAGAAGCCCATTTTTTCAGAAAAGAATTACTTACATTTAAAATACATGAACATAAACACTTTGAAATTAAAACAAAAGAATGTATTAAAATGTATAAAATGACAATAACAATAATAGATGATGGCCATATCTACTATCATGAATGAAAATAAAGTATTTTTCTTTAAAATAAAAAAAATTCTAATAAAAATAATACTTTCAAAATAATCCTCTTACCTTGAGTCTGACTTGTCATGTACGTTCTTTATCTTCCGCTTCTTTGGATAATCTCTTTGCTTAACACCTTAAGACCATTAAGGTTTCCGTTATGACTAAAATAAGGCCTCTAGAATTTGGGGAAGGATTTTAAGAAGGTATTTGGGAAATGCTTGGCCGAACCAAATCGGTTTTGAAGTGTGAAGAAATGAGAAGAGGTGCCCTTTTATAATAGAGGGGATGGGCACTCTAGGAAGTTCTCAAAATATTAAATTAATATAAATTAATATTCAATTCCAAATGGCTCGAAACTTATTAATTTTGAAGATAAGATGGTGATGATGGGTCTAAATCCTCTCATCCAATAAAATTTAGATAATTTTTTACTAAGTTTATGCCCTTGTCTTTTGGTTTTAACTCTTATTTAACCTCTTTTACTCTTACCGTGATAACATGGATTTTTACTCTTTGAGGGTTAATATAGTTAATAAAAATGTCCAAAAAATCATAAATGGATCTTGAATGACATGTTTAACCTTATCCCAATCCGTTGGCCGAATTTAAGATTTTTAGGAATTTTATATTATTTATTAAAGTATTCTTCATTTTAAAATATCATTATTGTAAATTTTAACACTATTCATTACTTTGAATTTTAAAAATATCAAGACCACAAGATAATTTTGAACCAAATATTTTATTATATCCCTAAGATGTTGAGGTTATCTAGAAAATTCTTTGATCACCTTAATTATCTCAAATTATATTTATTTTAATATTTTTAATATCATTTATTTGATTTTTCCATTAATTGAATAAAAACTACATCAATGTTGTGTTAGCATTTAAGGTAATTATTTTATCACTAAAAATTATAAATAAATTACCATGGTGTAGATAAAACTTTTAGACTTCAAAATAATATTTATAGTCAAAGATATCTTTTGGATAACACCATATTAAGAATGATATAGTTATTAATAACATGAATGTGACATCATTAACTTTTCATTAAATAAAATATTATAAACATCATAATCTCGTTCAAGTGGCTCCAAAAGTCATAAATAAATTTCAATCATAAAACTAAGTTTATTAAGTTAAAAATGGAAACTTAGATTCGTTCATAGCCTACTTTTCCTCCATGTGGACACATAACTAATATTTAAGACAAAGAAATTGACATTATGTGACTTTCTTTTATTTAAATAATATATGTCATTTTATTGTCCATTAAACAACTCAATTTAGATTCTTAGGTGTTAAGGATTGAATAAACTTCTTCCAATAAAATTTGGGCAAGTGTTAGGGTAATTTTATAGTCCTTATCATTTTATTTTTAACCTAAATTAATCAATTTACCCTTTATCGTGATAACAAAAATTACTAAAGTTATTATTCATATTGACCAAAAATAAAAGGGGTATATTTACTTAATTTGGAACTTATGATTTCAAATATGAAATCCATTTTTAAAAATTCAAATCACATAAGTTACAGAATTTAATTTAAAATTAAACCGGTAAAACGCAACGAAAAACAATTTTTTAGAAAAATGCCATTTTTAAACATAAAATGTTTTTATAATAAATTCAAGTATAAAATCCATTTCAAAATCTATAATTGGATTATTTTAAATCAAATTGAACTCATTAAAATTTAAAACTTATCCAAATCATAATTTGAAATTGTAAATACTTGAAAAATATAATTTTTAAAAAACAGTATTTTCACTATTCGTTGAAAAATCAAACTTTTCTGAAAATTATTAAAATTTCACCATAAGAAAATTTTGATAAGTTGATTTCAAAAATTAAATTCATTTTATCAAATACATTTTATAAAAGTTCCAGAAATTAATTAAAATATTCATTCATAAAAAAGCAATAAAAATCATATCTTATGATTCAAGTAAATAATAAAAATCATAGTAATCGTTTGTATTCCACCGACTGTCGTGTTACATGTATAAAAATAATTAAACCAACTAAAAAAATTACTAATAATTCAAATTGAAAACATAAAAATTTAATTAAAATAAATAAAGATCAGTTATTGATGATTTAAAATAATAAAAGAAATAAAGAAATATGATTGTAGAGCGATGATTGGTGTTAGGAGTCTGGATGGATAGAACGATGATCGATTGTTGGTTAGGAGAGGGGGAGGGAGGGTCATCATGAGAGTGTTGGGGATGACGTCGAAAAGGGTTAGGGATCAGGATGGAGAAAGGAAGGGGGTGTGAGTGATTGATTATAGGGTTTTATTAGAGTTTTATAAAATCTTTGGTTACCAATGATTATTTAAAAAATGATGTAAATTATATATATATATATATCTGTGTGTGTGTGTGTGCGCGCGTGTGTGCGTGTGTGCGTGTGTGTGTGTGTGCGTGTGTGCGTGTGTGCGTGTGTGCGTGTGTGCGTGTGTGCGTGTGTGCGTGTGTGCGTGTGTGCGTGTGTGCGTGTGTGCGTGTGTGCGTGTGTCTGTATAGGATGGTTACAACACGTGTAAGAAACCAAACACGCTCGGGGACTCGACCCCACGATGCACGCCCCAAACTCCGTCCAGCCCAACCACCTCGCACGCTCACGGGGGTCAAATTATAAGTTTAGCAATTGTTCTATTTAACTGTTGCTAATAAAATGACAAAAACATGCACAAAACTCAAAAAAAAATTATTTTGGCAATTTTTGGAAAATGTTGTGAATAAACCACTCGTATGGGGACATTCAAAATGAACCTCAGTCTTACCTTCAGGGTTTGAGAACTTGGGAGTAGCGAAAACTATGTTTTTCATTAAATGAAACATGATACAGTCAAACATAAAAACAAATTACTATCCTATTTGTAGTAAAATATGTGAGGAATGTTTAAAATGTCTTGAGGGATGGAAATCAATGCTAGTCATTGGATTTAGGTTAAACCTAAATCAAGATAGGTATAAAAAATAAGAACATCTCTAAAGATGGTGGGGGAGTGGGGGGAATACTGCATATATTGATGCAAGGAATCCAAATTTCATAATATATCTTCTTGACTATGTTTTTGTATTCTAACCATGGTAAAGTTGAGTGGGACTTCATGAATAGCCAAGGGGCTATTTTGTAAAGCAATTAAAGGATATATATAGTTCTCTATTGCATTTAACTTAGAGATGACAACGAGTTGGGTATCTGGAAAATTTGGGATAACCAAAGTCTCTTGTTTATTTTAACATAACCCAAACCCATTTTGTAACGCCCCGACCCTAGTTACCTAGAGTCGATGCATTATTACATAACATTGGCATTATCACGAGAAAGATCAAGTCTCGAAAGACCGATTAGTTTAATATCCTTGGAATAACTAGATACATCCATAAATTTTTACATTACATCATAAAAAAAACATATTGTCTTCATATCCCCTCATACTATCCCTGCAGGTCATTCATAAATTACTTCTTCATAATCCTGGGAAAAATAAAACATTGAAAGGGGTGAGCTCAGATGCTCAGTAAGGATAACATTATAGCAGAAGCTTTCATAAATAAGCATAAACACTTAAGGCAATTTATAACTAAAACAAAAGCCTTTTAAACTTGAACTTCAGCATAAAATGGCAAAGGTAAAATGAAATAATGCCATTTACTTACTCACATGGATATTCTACTAGTCGAATGATCACATGCAATATCAATAACCACTTTCATAATGTTGGAATGCATAATGCCAGACTATCATAACCACATAGTCAAGGCCTCATGCCAAGACTACAAATAAGATTTTGTCAAGGCCTTGTGCCAAGACACTAGTTTGTCTCATGAGACCTACCGATGCATCGAGGAGCTATAGCGGGCTCCACCCGTCACTTATTAAGTCCAATGCATTCCTCATATGAACATTTTTAAATATAACATAAACATTCGTATTAAAACTAGCATACGAAATGTCAATACTTTTACCACAAACCATGAATGGTATAAAAACAGCACATCCACAGTCAAACATAACTCATTCGATACAATATGGAAGATTGTATTGTATCACATTAACCTCAATCAAGAATAATGAAGGATGTTGACATAAATGAAAATAATCATCAAAACTATTTGAGATAAATATCCCCCTTTTCTTGAAAACATTTAAAAGTCACACTATTTGTCAAGAAGCCATTTAAAAGTAGATTTTTGAATCAAAGTGTCCCATACCACTTTGAAACTTTTTAAAAGGAGTTTTAATTTCTAAAACTTTAATGTCCATATAAATAAATCCTTAAAACCATTTTTAAAACATGGACATTAATGAGCAAGATTTAGAAGAATAAGTCTTTAAAACATTTAAAAATGGTATTTTAGTTAGAGATTCTAACCAAAAGAGACACTTGAATACAAATAATTGAGGTAATCAAAACTTTGTAATATCATGAGAATAAAGGGATTCATGATATACTATGTCAAAGTACATTATATACACCACATAAAAGTGATTTGGTGTATATCAACAAAGAAGTCTCAATGGAATGTAAATTGAGATGAAATCTCTCATAAAGGTCGTATCCTTAGGTTAAGGATAAATCAACGACATAATTATGTGTGACAAATATAAATACACTAAATATGATTGGATATTCAGTGTAAAACAATCAAAGGATATTCACACATATTCTTGTAAAAACAACACCAACGAATTGGATGTTTAACTCAACAAATGGTGAATGAGTTAAAATTACTCTTATCAAATTCATATCAATGACTTGAGAATTACCAATGAGTGATTATGTGTATCAAACTTATATCCACAGGAATGGGAGTGGAAATTATGACATAATCAAATGAATAGTGATTCCACACATAATCATGGAGTAATATAATCAATGAAATATGCGTAAAGCCAAATGAGTGGGAATTGAAATCTCAAATTCCCTTATCGATTAGGTAACATACGAAACATACACCCATGAAAGAAGTATCATACCATGATGATGTAAATACCCATAAATTAAAGTATATTACACAATGAATACAATCATGGGCAGTACACATACACCACATGCAATAATTAAGTGGTGATCAATGAAAATCTCACGAAATTAAAAGTGAGATAAGAAACCCCTTACCACGTTAATCAACTGAGTCGTATGGCCAAAAGTTAATAACCACCAAATGATTTACAAAATAACATGAATATAAATAGAATCATGAATATATATCAAATGGAAGTACACAATACACCACTTTCAATAATTTAGTGGCGAAAAATGGAAATCTCACGGAATTGAAAGTGAGATAAGAAAATCCCTTACCACGTTAATCAACTGAGTCGTATGGACAAAAGTTAATAACCACCAAATGATTTACAGAATAACATTAATATAAATAGAATCATGAATATATATCAAATGGCAGTACACAATACACCACTTTCAATAATTTAGTGGCGAAAAATGGAAATCTCACGGAATTGAAAGTGAGATAAGAAAATCCCTTACCACGTTAATCAACTGAGTCGTATGGCCAAAAGTTAATAACCACCAAATGATTTACAGAATAACATGAATATAAATAGAATCATGAATATATATCAAATGGCAGTACACAATACACCACTTTCAATAATTTAGTGGCGAAAAATGGAAATCTCACGGAATTGAAAGTGAGATAAGAAAATCCCTTACTTTGTACTTTTTCCTTGGTCGATGGTAGGTTTACCTCCTGTATAATGGTGAAATAATTGTTATTTAATTATACAAGAATCATTTACTTTAATATGATATCATATATGATCTTTTAACATTGATTTGTTAATAATATCTTAGAATTATCGTCATTTCGGGTGTTAACGGGTTCATTTTACTTTATATTCTTTGTTATGTTAGCCATATTCGTTATTAATGGGATGTATATTATTCATATCCAGAATTATATCAAGTCCTTAGATACTATTTTTAAATCATCAAATGATAATTATACTTGAATGGATACGATGGAGAATGAATCTCATCGCGTTCGTGGAGACGGTAGTTCGTACGTACGCACGAGCGACAATATCATTCTTTTGATATTAAAATAATATATAAATGGATGGTATATCATATATACTGAATCATTAACATGTTATATTTATTATTTACATGAGTTACACATCATTATTATACTCATCTAAATAATATTATATTGAATAACAATTACACCACGACGTGGAGACGGTAAGCCGTACGTACGCACGTATGGTGACATGTTATTCAAAGGGTGGATAGAATACTGAATATGGTTGTACCATATTTATAATAACATCACAGTATATATATGATACTGGAGTTATTATTTTAGAATGGTAACAACAAAGGAAGAAGAAGTGGAAGAAGAAAGGAACTTGAAAAGGGGTGGTGAAAACATTACCTCTTCTTCGGGTTCTTCCTTTTGATGTGATCAAAAGGGCTCCTTAGGTTGGATTTCTGATCAAACTAAGGCCTCTAGGTTGTATTGAGGGAAGTTGGGAGAGTATTTGGGCAGAGTTTGGCCGAACCAAAAGGCTTGGAAGGTGTGAAGAAATGAGAAGGAGGAGTGCCCTTTTATAAGAGGGGTGAGGGGCACCTTTGGAAAAGCTAGAAATATTAATTTATAATAAATTCATATTCGGTTTCTAATGGCTCCAAAGTTGATTATTTAAATGTTAAGGTGGGGATAGGTCGAAAACAACTCAACCAATAGAATTTAGACAGGTTTGGGTACTTATATTAACCTTATCTTTAAGTATTAACTCTAAGTTAATTAGTTTCACTTTTACAATGTCTCTTTGTATTTTTATATAATATGGTTAATAAACTTACTATATACATCCAAGCGACTCCCAAGTGGTCCATTAATGATTAACCTATCATGATATAAGTCTCTTGGCCGAACCTTAGATTTTTAGGAATTTAATATCAATTAATAATATAATATTTGTTTTAAGAACTCTTTTATGTCAATTTTGACACTATTCAATAGTTGATTTTTTTGAAACTCATAACAGATTGATTACTTCGAAAAAAGTAAATTAAATCAATCCTAATATATCATATTATCCTAGAAAATTAGTTTAATTCATTAAAAGTTTCATATTATATTTATTTGGGTATTTATAATATCAATTAATTTAATTTTTCACTATTTTAGTAATTACTGTATCATCATTGTGTCATAAATAAAATAAATTATTTAATGTCTAAAAATTATAAATAAAATATCATTATGTATTAAATCTTTTTATCTTTCTAATGAATATTTATAATCTGAAATCCAACATATATAACCCTCTGTAACAATTATTTTGTTAAAAGATATATGCTTGTGTCATTTTTGTATTTATTTTAACTTAATTAAAATAAAGTGTCATTATCACTTACAAGTGGATCCATGAGGTCCCAAAATAGACCCAAAGATGCCCATGGTCGACCATGTATCAACCAATAGGGTTAAGACACGTTTTAGGGTAATTTAGTATTATTATAATATTATTTTTTAACCCTTGTTTACCGGATCTACCCTTTAACCATGGTAAATAAAATATTTACCGGAGTAATTATTCAAAATGTTTAAAAATAAAAGTTACCTATTTACACAATTTGAACATCCTGATTCCAAATATGGAATCCATTTTTCCAAATTCAAAACACAGAAGTGGCAGAAATTAATTTAAAATTAATTCCCGTTGTTAAAACAAAAAGCGTGTTTTTTAGAGATAATAACTATCAAAAGATTGTCACTTGTTTATGACTGGTTTAAATGTGAAATTTTGTTTAATGACCCACATTGTATTACATGGTAAAAATATATTCTAAATATACTTTAAAACCACTCAAATTCATAATTTATCACTATTAATTATTTTGATTAAAAAAGTTGTTTTTAATTAAAATTTAGTAATTTTCACTATTCATCAAAATATGAAAGTTATCCGAAAAGTACCAAAATTTCACCCTAGGCTAATTTCAATATTCCGAATCCAAAAATGAAGTCCATTTTGAGAGATAGAATTTATAAAATTTCAAAAAGTAGGTATTACTATTCATGATGGCTAGTTTGATTGGTTATGGTGTGTTAAAATCTCGAAGTTGCGTACAATGCACGTCATTGCATTATTCGAAAGGAAACATACTGAGGAAGCTTGGGGTGTTACATTCTCCCCTCCTTCAATAAATTGCGTCCTCGCAATTTTTAAAATTTTGCTTGGGAATATAATGGAAAGTCCCACATCGGAAAAAGAGTCAATAAAACTATCACTTTAAAAGAAAGAAAGAGAGGTATAAGGGTCATCCAAGATAACCCATACTAGGATTCCATGTAAGAAAACATGGATATGGATGATAAACTAAGTGTCAAGTTCTGATGGAGAGGGATAGAAATCATGATCAGGAGAAAGTTAACAATAAGAAAACCACAAACTTGTGTTGGGACAAACGACCATTAGTCTCCTAGTAGGAAAGTAAACGGACAACATTTTTTTTTTAAAGTTACATTACATAAGGACGAGGAATTCATTTATGATATTGACTAAGAACATTATGAGATATACTTACATTTTAAGTAGAGTTTCATTCTTTAATAAATTTCCACCACTAACTCAATTTTTTTTAAACGATGAGTATTCAAGAAGACTTGGTCACACTGGAAGAGCTAGAATAAACTTCTATAGAATCACATGATCCATGCAGAATAAACCATATATTTACATTGTCTTTGAAGATTAATCAAAACCAAAATGGTTAGTGAATGATCTAATGATCCCCCAAAAGGATATTCATTGAGATAAATATGCACTAATCTTAATTTCTAAAATTAAACCAACAATACCCCAAAGTTAAATAGATACCATTCAATAACCAATTGTCCTTAAAATCCTTTAATATAATCCAAACTAATATTGAAACCCAAAACATAGAAGAATTTGATTATGTAGTCTCCCATGTTACATTGTATCTCCAAATGACATCAAATACTCTTAAAGTCACATACTTAAAAGTAATTAACATCATCACATATTCTCTATTATAGGTTATTCATTTCCATAAATAACCCAAATCACTATAAATCAACAATAAAAACGTAGATAAAAATCCACCATTACTCTACAAATGAAACCCCATTGTATTCTATTTTCCTTGGGCATATAGTGTTCCCAACAAAGCGAACATCTTCCAAAATAACATTTATCACTTAATCACCAAATCATTTTCCTATACCAAGGGTATTCATTTGATAAGACATAAGAACCCAAATCATCTTATTATTGATCAATAAAATCATTTAACAAAAAAAATAGTCACACTAACCAGGGACTTCACGTAGTCCAGTGGTAGGCGATAAATCCCAATCGCACTTTGGTTGTGGGTTCGATTCCCACAGCTTTGTCCGACGCGACGGGTTATCACATGGTCTACGTGTTGTCCTTTTTCAAAAACTATATTTTATAATATTACCAAAATGAGATAAATTCCTCAAAATAACATAATTTAACCACAAATGTTATATCATACTTTGCATTTTCATCCCAAATTATAATAACTTATAATTTTCTCAAACCCCAATGATCATATAAAACCAAATGGTTATTTATACCTATATCCACAAGAGAAGAGACAATTCTTCTTCAAATATCATTCTCACATGGAAAACTGCGGGGTTACAAATACAAGAGAAAATTATTCCAAAGTACCCATCAACAAGGAGTGCTAATACTTTTTAAGTTTTTCTCCAACCATTTATTTCCACATATCTTCTTCTTTGACCAAGAAAATATCCTATAGAATAGGACATTCACTCGGGTAATGGCCAGGTCCCCTACATTTACAGCAAATGACTGTAAATGGACTCTTGGGACCATTTTTATCTTCTTCCATAGTACTCTTCATTTTTCTTCGGCAATTCTTCACTTTATGTCCTTCCTTCCCGCACGTAAAACATTTCGTTGTCCCATTGAGACACTTTCCTGGGTGTCTCTTTCCACATTTCCTGCATGATGAAAATTGAGGTTTCTTTTCTCCATGGTCTCCATTGCTGGAGATCTTATCATTTATCACCTTTCTCTTCCTTGTTGAGTCTGGGAGTTGGTTAATATATATGTTGTTGATCATATTTTTGGAAAACTGATTTGGCATAAAGACGATATCTTTTACGCCTATCAACATTCCATTTTGTTGCTCATTTCCACCATCGTTCCCACCTTGTACATCATTCTCAAAGTCACTATGACTTCCTTGGAATCCAGCCATTGACTAAAACCAGAAAGCATTGTGTGAGTAATAGTAGTCGTAAAATCATTTAGAGATTAAAATGTCACCATATTCTCAATTTCAAACATATTAGGATTAACCAAGGTCATTTACTCTCATCTTATGTATATATTACTTAAATCGGTTTGTAAAGAAAATGTAAATTATCCTAAGCATATCCTCCGGGAGTGTCGTAACCAAGAGTGCAGCAAGGCCCGTTGTCGTGCACCAGTTCCCGTTCGAGTCTAGATCAAAGCGGTGTTTTCGGGTTTTACCCCTAGGTACATCTGTGCCAGAGCCGCCTCTACCTGCTCGTATCCAGACAGGGATGTATTGCTCGGAAAACTCACAAAATCTCTACAATACCAAAATTCTAGGAAGTTCTTTTATACTAATCCTCAAAGTTCATCTTAGGTCTACGTGCTCTAATCAGAGTTTATCTAAATCTAGCTTCCAATGTTTGTACTAAACTTCCTCTGATACCAACTATAACGCCCCGACCCTAGTTACCTAGAGTCGGTGCATTATTACATAACATTGGCATGATCACGAGAAAGATCAAGTCTCGAAAGACCGATTAGTTTAGTAGCCTTGGAATAACTAGATACATCCATAAATTTTTACATTACATCATAAAAAAAACATCTTGTCTTCATATCCCCTCATACTATCCCTGCAGGTCATTCATAAATTACTTCTTCATAATCCTGGGAAAAATAAAACATTGAAAGGGGTGAGCTCAGATGCTCAGTAAGGATAACATTATAGCAAAATCTTTCATAAAT
This sequence comes from Viscum album, assembly GCA_963277665.1. Classification (NCBI taxonomy): domain Eukaryota; kingdom Viridiplantae; phylum Streptophyta; class Magnoliopsida; order Santalales; family Viscaceae; genus Viscum; species Viscum album. The sequence continues at coordinate 1,684,058,750 of OY728141.1, read as the reverse complement.
AAGCATAAACACTTAAGGCAATTTATAACTAAAACAAAAGCCTTTTAAACTTGAACTTCAGTATAAAATGGCAAAGGTAAAATGAAATAATGTCATTTACTTACTCACATGGATATTCTACTAGTCGAATGATCACATGCAATATCAATAACCACTTTCATAATGTTGGAATGCATAATGCCAGACTATCATAACCACATAGGCAAGGCCTCGTGTCAAGACTACAAATAAGATTTTGTCAAGGCCTTGTGCCAAGACACTAGTTTGTCTCATGAGACCTACCGATGCATCGAGGAGCTATAGCGGGCTCCACCCGTCACTTATTAAGTCCAATGCATTCCTCATATGAACATGTTTAAACATAACATAAACATTCGTATTAAAACTAGCATACGAAATGTCAATACTTTTACCACAAACCATGAATGGTATAAAAACAGCACATCCACAGTCAAACATAACTCATTCGATACAATATGGAAGATTGTATTGTATCACATTAACCTCAATCAAGAATAATGAAGGATGTTGACATAAATGAAAATAATCATCAAAACTATTTGAGAGAAATATCCCCCTTTTCTTGAAAACATTTAAAAGTCACACTATTTGTCAAGAAGCCATTTAAAAGTAGATTTTTGAATCAAAGTGTCCCATACCACTTTGAAACTTTTTAAAAGGAGTTTTAATTTCTAAAACTTTAATGTCCATATAAATAAATCCTTAAAACCATTTTTAAAACATGGACATTAATGAGCAAGATTTAGAAGAATAAGTCTTTAAAACATTTAAAAATGGTATTTTAGTTAGAGATTCTAACCAAAAGAGACACTTGAATACAAATAATTGAGGTAATCAAAACTTTGTAATATCATGAGAATAAAGGGATTCATGATATACTATGTCAAAGTACATTATATACACCACATAAAAGTGATTTGGTGTATATCAACAAAGAAGTCTCAATGGAATGTAAATTGAGATGAAATCTCTCATAAAGGTCGTATCCTTAGGTTAAGGATAAATCAACGACATAATTATGTGTGACAAATATAAATACACTAAATATGATTGGATATTCAGTGTAAAACAATCAAAGGATATTCACACATATTCTTGTAAAAACAACACCAACGAATTGGATGTTTAACTCAACAAATGGTGAATGAGTTAAAATTACTCTTATCAAATTCATATCAATGACTTGAGAATTACCAATGAGTGATTATGTGTATCAAACTTATATCCACAGGAAGGGGAGTGGAAATTATGACATAATCAAATGAATAGTGATTCCACACATAATCATGGAGTAATATAATCAATGAAATATGCGTAAAGCCAAATGAGTGGGAATTGAAATCTCAAATTCCCTTATCGATTAGGTAACATACGAAACATACACCCATGAAAGAAGTATCATACCATGATGATGTAAATACCCATAAATTAAAGTATATTACACAATGAATACAATCATGGGCAGTACACATACACCACATGCAATAATTAAGTGGTGATCAATGGAAATCTCACGAAATTAAAAGTGAGATAAGAAACCCCTTACCACGTTAATCAACTGAGTCGTATGGCCAAAAGTTAATAACCACCAAATGATTTACAGAATAACATGAATATAAATAGAATCATGAATATATATCAAATGGCAGTACACAATACACCACTTTCAATAATTTAGTGGCGAAAAATGGAAATCTCACGGAATTGAAAGTGAGATAAGAAAATCCCTTACCACGTTAATCAACTGAGTCGTATGGCCAAAAGTTAATAACCACCAAATGATTTACAGAATAACATGAATATAAATAGAATCATGAATATATATCAAATGGCAGTACACAATACACCACTTTCAATAATTTAGTGGCGAAAAATGGAAATCTCACGGAATTGAAAGTGAGATAAAAAAATCCCTTACCACGCTAATCAACTGAGTCGTATGGTCAAAAGTTAATAACCACCAAATGATTTACAGAATAACATGAATATAAATAGAATCATGAATATATATCAAATGGCAGTACACAATACACCACTTTCAATAATTTAGTGGTGAAAAATGGAAATCTCACGGAATTGAAAGTGAGATAAGAAAATCCCTTACTTTGTACTTTTTCCTTGGTCGATGGTAGGTTTACCTCCTGTATAATGGTGAAATAATTGTTATTGAATTATACAAGAATCATTTACTTTAATATGATATCATATATGATCTTTTAACATTGATTTGTTAATAATATCTTAATTATCGTCATTTCGGGTGTTAACGGGTTCATTTTACTTTATATTCTTTGTTATGTGAGCCATATTCGTTATTAATGGGATGTATATTATTCATATCCAGAATGATATCAAGTCCTTAGATACTATTTTTAAATCATCAAATGATAATTATACTTGAATGGATACGATGGAGAATGAATCTCATCGCGTTCGTGGAGACGGTAGTCCGTACGTACGCACGAGCGACAATATCATTATTTTGATATTAAAATAATATATAAATGGATGGTATATCATATATACTGAATCATTAACATGTTATATTTATTATTTACATGAGTTACACATCATTATAATACCCATCCAAATAATATTATATTGAATAACAATTACACCACGACGTGGAGACAGTAAGCCGTACGTACGCACGTATGGTGACATGTTATTCAAAGGGTGGATAGAATACTGAATATGGTTGTACCATATTTATAATAACATCACAGTATATATATGATACTGGAGTTATTATTTTAGAATGGTAACAACAAAGGAAGAAGAAGTGGAAGAAGAAAGGAACTTGAAAAGGGGTGGTGAAAACATTACCTCTTCTTCGGGTTCTTCCTTTTGATGTGATCAAAAGGGCTCCTTAGGTTGGCTTTCTGATCAAACTAAGGCCTCTAGGTTGTAGTGAGAGAAGTTTGGAGAGTATTTGGGCAGAGTTTGGCCGAACCAAAAGGCTTGGAAGGTGTGAAGAAATGAGAAGGAGGAGTGCCCTTTTATAAGAGGGGTGAGGGGCACCTTTGGAAAAGCTAGAAATATTAATTTATAATAAATTCATATTCGGTTTCTAATGGCTCCAAAGTTGATTATTTAAATGTTAAGGTGGGGATAGGTCGAAAACAACTCAACCAATAGAATTTAGACAGGTTTGGGTACTTATATTAACTTTATCTTTAAGTATTAACTCTAAGTTAATTAGTTTCACTTTTACAATGTCTCTTTGTATTTTTATATAATATGGTTAATAAACTTACTATATACATCCAAGCGACTCCCAAGTGGTCCATTAATGATTAACCTATCATGATATAAGTCTCTTGGCCGAACCTTAGATTTTTAGGAATTTAATATCAATTAATAATATAATATTTGTTTTAAGAACTCTTTTATGTCAATTTTGACACTATTCAATAGTTGATTTTTTTGAAACTCATAACAGATTGATTACTTCGAACAAAGTAAATTAAATCAATCCTAATATATCATATTATCCTAGAAAATTAGTTTAATTCATTAAAAGTTTCATATTATATTTATTTGGGTATTTATAATATCAATTAATTTAATTTTTCACTATTTTAGTAATTACTGCATCATCATTGTGTCATAAATAAAATAAATTATTTAATGTCTAAAAATTATAAATAAAATATCATTATGTAGTAAATCTTTTTATCTTTCTAATGAATATTTATAATCTGAAATCCAACATATATAACCCTCTGTAACAATTGTTTTGTTAAAAGATATATGCTTGTGTCATTTTTGTATTTATTTTATCTTAATTAAAATAAAGTGTCATTATCACTTACAAGTGGATCCATGGGGTCCCAAAATAGACCCAAAGATGCCCATGGTCGACCATGTATCAACCAATAGGGTTAAGACACGTTTTAGGGTAATTTAGTATTATTATAATATTATTTTTTAACCCTTGTTTACCGGATTTACCCTTTAACCATGGTAAATAAAATATTTACCGGAGTAATTATCCAAAATGTTTAAAAATAAAAGTTACCTATTTACACAATTTGAACATCCTGATTCCAAATATGGAATCCATTTTTCCAAATTCAAAACACAGAAGTGGCAGAAATTAATTTAAAATTAATTCCCGTTGTTAAAACAAAAAACGTGTTTTTTAGAGATAATAACTATCAAAAGATTGTCACTTGTTTATGACTGGTTTAAATGTGAAATTTTGTTCAATGACCCACATTGTATTACATGGTAAAAATATATTCTAAATATACTTTAAAACCACTCAAATTCATAATTTATCACTATTAATTATTTTGATTAAAAAAGTTGTTTTTAATTAAAATTTAGTAATTTTCACTATTCATCAAAATATGAAAGTTATCCGAAAAGTACCAAAATTTCACCCTAGGCTAATTTTAATATTCCGAATCCAAAAATGAAGTCCATTTTGAGAGATATAATTTATAAAATTTCAAAAAATAGGTATTACTATTCATGACGGCTAGTTTGATTGGTTATGGTGTGTTAAAATCTCGAAGTTGCGTACAATGCACGTCATTGCATTATTCGAAAGGAAACATACCGAGGAAGCTTGGGGTGTTACACATTTCATGCCCATTTATTTTTTAAATTCATTACCGTAACCCTACCGTATTATATTTTAAAATGCTAGTTTAACTACCCTAACTCTAAAATACTTGATTATAAGTTCAAGGTTTTAAAATATATTTTCATTTATAAAATTAAAAAATATAAAAATATTAAATAAATGATTTTAATAATTTTATTATCGTTTTAAAAAATATAGTTAACAAATTAATAATAATTAGTTTAATTAGATTCTGATTTAAAATTCATTTATAAATATAATATAAATCGAATTCAAAATAAATTAATAAATTTTATCACTTAAAATATCTAATGTGTACTATTCCTACTCAGTTGATGATATCAAGAACTCGTATTATAAGGATGACACTGGTGTGGTTTTGTATGTCCATCTTGAACAACCCACTCGTGTGCCGCTTTCACAGTTGTACCAACCTCTTTATAACAGATACATTATAAAGAGTTAGGACAAATTTTCCCAACATGTTTTACCATGTTTTATTGTCGTGGAATTAACACAGCATCAAAATGAGTTTAAAAATTACAAAAACACCTCACAATTCATACATACTAACGTATTTCAACGTTAACAGATGCTCAATCATCAACCTCTGCTTTTATCTCTCTTTGCAACTCTTCCTTGTATTCTTCAAACGTACCCGGAAAAGCATTCACAGTCCCATTCTCCACCACCCAGATCTCACTCCTCTCCTCATCATCACACACACGGGATATGAGTCTTGAGTCATGGCTCACCAGGACCACTCCTCCTGTGAACTCGTCCAGCGCATCGGCCAGTGCATCGATGCTTTGCATGTCCAGATGGTTCGTCGGCTCATCCAGCAGCAATATGTGGGGCCTCGACATCGAAATCGAGGTGAAGACGACCCGAGACTTCTGTCCTCCCGACAGCTTCGCAATAGGGGTGAGGTGGTTGTGGCTGGGGAGCCCGAACTTCCCAAGCTTGGCACGGACAGCCTCCTGCTTGCTCAGCCCCTGCTGGTCCGGATGCAGACGAAGGAGGTACTGAACCGGAGTCTCGTCCATTGTCAGCAGGTCCACAAAGTGCTGAGAGTACCTCCCAATCCTCAGCTTCTGGCTCCGCCGCACCTCACCCTCGCTCGCAATGAGATCACCCGCAAGAAGATTGAGCAGAGTCGACTTCCCGGCCCCGTTGGGCCCAACAATGGCAACGCGGGTCCCCATGTCGATCCCCACATCAACATTCAAAAGCCTGAAATCATCCCTTTTGGGGTAGCTGAAGCTGACTTCAATGAGCTGGAGAAGGGGTGGTGTCAGCTCAGTGGGCTCCGGGAAGTGGAATTCCACACTGTAATCTCTCCATTTTGTCGGAGCCTCTGGCGGGGCCTCATCCTCGTCAACCTTCCCTTTCACTTTCTTCTTCGACGCCTCCTTGGCTGCCGTGAGCTTCGCTCGATCCTTCACCTTCTCCTGCTGAGCCCGGTTGCCGGACCTCTTGGCAGCCTTCAACTGTTTCTCATAAACATCGAACTTCTTGTTCATCTCCTTGCGGCGCTGCTCATACCCACTCTCAAAATCATCAAAGTTCCCACGGTAAAATTGAAGCTTCGTGTCATGGAGATGGATGATCTCACTGCAGACGGAGTTGAGGAAGTCCCGGTCATGTGAGACTACCACAAGAGTCTTCTTCCACCTGCACAGGTACTCTTCCAGCCAGAGAACGGCTCTGAGGTCAAGATGGTTGGTGGGCTCGTCAAGAAGAAGAAGCGTCGGCTGTACAAAGAGAGCCCTCGCCAGTGAAATCCTCATCCTCCACCCGCCGCTGAAGGACCGTGTCGGTCGTCCTTGCATGTCCTTGGTGAAGCCCAGGCCAGCAAGAATCTTAGATGCCTGTGCCTCGGCAGCATCCGACCCCATCAACTGAAGTTTCTCATAAAGCTCAGCCAGCTTCTCTCCTGCTGCATCATCATCATCCACTTCATATCCATCATCATCCTTGGTGGACGGATCTTGCAGGGATGCAACCTCCTGTCGAAGCTGGACAAGCTCTTCATTTGCTGAAACAACAGCTTCCAACGCGGTTCTATCATCCCCAACAACTTCCTGTTCGACTAAAAGGACATCGATATTCCTTGGCACCGGAATCCTCCTCCAAGCAAGAAGCTTCAATAACGTGGATTTGCCCATTCCATTAGGCCCGACCAGACCGTACCTCTTTCCATGAGAAATCTTTACAGATGCATTCTTCAGAAGCTCCTTCCCGCGAGCCGAGACAGAGAAGTTTTCAATTGTTATGTCCTTAATGTTCGCATCAGCATCACCCTCCCCATCAAGGAGGGAGACTCGGCTACCAATGACAACAGTGAAAGCATCACGGTCATCTCTAAGAGCCTCTGCCCTGGCAAGCTCAGTGGCATGAGCGGCAAGCTGGTCTTTCTTGTCACGTTTCTTCAACTCCTTGTCTGTCACAGAGATGTCCAGCGACTTCGAATCAACTCTTCGCTGCTGATCAGCCTTTTTGTGAGCATCTTCTTCAGGGTTATTGTCATACTCATCATCATCATCAGAAGGTGGGAGATCAATGTCATCAGTGTAGGATGAAAGTTTGGAAACTGACTTTGGTTTGCTGGTGGAGGTGCTTGTGGAAGATTTCTTGGGCATGGAAGGTTTCTGGTCCATGCTGGCAAGCATTGCAGAAACAGAGACCTTTTCCTTTTTTCCATCTTTGTTGCTTGCCTTGGGCTTCATGGCTGCACTGTTTTCCTCTGTTTTCTTCTTCCCCATTTTTGCAGCTCCCCTGATTGTTGCATAAATAAATTAGCAAGTTAGAAAAAATGTGCCCTGGATTAATTAACAACAGATTTCGGTGCTATTTATTTTGTCCAGTGAATTAGGTACCAATAGACTGCATTATATGAGCTTAAAATGATCTCTATCTCATGTTTGAATTTAATGTAATAAATAAACATGACTAGTGAATATAAGAAGATTGGTTCTTTTCATGTTTGGATAATAATAATGTGTTGTTACACATTACTTGTTATTAAGCAGTTAAACAGAGGGGGAACAAAAAATCAATATACAGTGTCATTAAATCCAAAGAAGAAACCCAGCACTTCACGCCTTCGTTCTAATAAAAATGGCATTAGAAGTAAAATGACTAATCAGAAACCATCTACTCATGAGGTTAATTCTTAATTTGAGGCAAAAGTAGAGCCATAGAGAAAAAATATTATGAAAATTAAACATTAAGAAAATTGACACGAGATCATCTCATGGCAAATGATAAAAACAAAAGTTAAGTAAAAAAACATGATGGTTTGAAGGACAACACTGCACCAGCACATTTTTATTTCACTTTGCTAACATGCTGAGTGGAATTATATTTTAAAACCCACTACAAAAAATTTACCCAAGAAAAACCCTAAAACAGAATATTAATGTTGCTTAAAGCAGTTGTAAATAAAAATAATAATTTTGAAATGAAAGTTGGGAACAAATACCTCATTTGATAAGCATGAATCAATCCATATCAACTATAAAACATACAGAAAATGTGATTGAAATGGTCTGTAACTATTTAGGTCAATCTGACAGACTACAAATTGTAAATCAGACACAGCGTAATATGGTTGCATTTGACAGCACTTAATTATAATCGGTCACAACACTTACTACTTAATGAGCTTGAAAGGAAAAGGTGGTGTTTGATCTTTTTCTGAAAAAATACTGACACGTGAATTCCTAAGTAAAACCACTTAAATAAGTGGTAGAAAAATGATTTTCAATAAGAAATCCAGAAACACTTAAAAAGAACTTATCATAAATGATAACTGCTGTAAGCAACTTTTAATAAGCATTGTCAAACACGACCCAAAAAGGAGAGGAAAGCCAGCATGCCGCAAGCATACGCAAACAAACAATTGCAAGAAACCACGCGTCATCTAAATGCCATCAAATCAATCAAATTAAATGAAAATGTCATGTGGCGATTCCTCATCACAGCAGTATTGCGTTTTTGTAACAGAAAAAGTACCACAATCACAGAATGTCAATAAAAAAACTTACGAAGTATGAGTCATGTTTTACTACACAATAAAATGACCAATATTCCACAGTTTAGGTGCAAATTGCAAAATTCACACCCAAGATAAGAATTCAAGATTTAAAAACTTCATGATAAGAACACCCTTAAATTCATTAGATAATAAAGGCATCTAGAACAATTTTCAATAGGGAAGACAACTTAATGAATCTATCCATCACAACAAAAAAGATATTGTGTGAAGACGATGACAGCTTTGTGCATTGCCCTGCACCACTATTCTACTACGGTTTTAAATTATATGTTCATAAATTTATCAAAAATACAATATACATTCCTATAATACCATAAATACAGTGCTACTCTTCTATCCAAGAATACCATTTATCCAATCCAATCTTAGAATATATGATATAAAACCTAATTCAAACAACTCTACCTTTGTTGAATTGAGGCAAAGGAATTCAAAAAACAATTAACTATAGCAAGGGTCGAGAGCAGAGAGCCCTATGAAATCTAATAAAGTGTTGTTGAGCATAGAGTTGACCTACATTTGATTTACGGAACTTCTCAGGATGAAGATTGATAGACCAGCTGGAGAGAGTATTCTAATAAGGGGTAGAATAGTCTTTTGGGGGTGAGTTTGTTAAGTTGTTAGGAGTAAGGTTCTAGACCCCATTTGTGGGGCTGGATAATAAACTATATAAGCAGTACATGGGGGTGAGAAGGAGAGGAGGGAAGAAAATAGGGGGGAGTTCGGCCATCTGGCTTGGGAAGCGGGCTTGGGCGAGGAGCTTCTACTCTCTCGAGGTGTCTTTCTTCTTCTTCTTCTTCTGTTGTACCTTTCTGTAATTCTCTGTTCTGCTTCATCAATATAGTAGTTCGTTCCTCGGGTTCTATCAATTGGTCTGGCCTGCCGCTTTCCTCCATCGTGCACGGCTGGATTGTCTTTCACACGGGAGCTTGCACTCCGCCAAGATGTAATCTGCTGCTGGTGCTTCATCACGTTTCTATCCAAAGAAACGGAGTTCCTCGGGTTCTATCAATTGGTCCGGCCTGCCGCTTTCCTCCATCGCGCGCGGCTGGATTGTCTTTCACACAAGAGCTTGCACGCCGCCAAGACGTAATCTGCGGCTGCTGCTTCATCACGTTTCTATCCAGAGAAACGGAGCTCTGTTTGATTTTCAGCTTGTTTTGGAGGAGGCGCCATGCGGAGGCGCACTGCTGTTCTTCATCCTCATCCAGACGCGCGAGCTGCCGCTGCTCTTTCCAGTGGAGCACCTGGCCATTTCTTTCTCAGTATTGCGCTCAAAGCAGAGGCGTTGTTCTCACTCCAGTGCTGTGAATTCACAAAGCGGATTCGCTCATTGCCGGATACGAATCGCCTCTGTTGTGCGTTTTTGAGGAGTCGCGCCAACGTCCACGCACACAACAGAGGCAGATGTTCTCGCTCACGACGCTCTGTTAGCCGGATTCATCTCGTCCAGGGGCAGCACGCACCACTGCTGGACATCATCTCACTCGGATAAACGTAGTGTGCATTCACACTGCACACTACCCGTCAACCGCTCATTACCGCAACCCGCTCTCTTCGGGCTCGCGAGGAGGCACACACTGCAGGGACTTCCATTTCTTTGCACGGACTGAGCCCATTTGTTCTGTCGCCGCTCCTTCAACTACTTCCCATCGACGAAGTCAAACTGAGCGCGCGACAAGATTTTGCCTGACGGAAACAGGACGAGGCGCGCGCATCCACTCTCTCGGTCGCGAGACCTGCTGCAGTGGCCACGTTCCGTCTTCGACTCCCACCACCGTCTCTACAGACGCAGGCGTGAGCGCAGGAGGGGAACACACACCGTTCCGATCGGAAAAAAAAAGAAAAAAAATCGGGGTGGCCCGGTTTTCAGCATCGGGAGGAAAAAGCGAGGCGTGTCCGACTCTGTAAAAAAAAGGAAAAAGAAATAAAAAAAAAGAAAAAAAACAGGGGGGCAGAATATTGTCTACAGAGGGACTGCCAGCAGGTAAACAGCACGACGCACGCTACCCGTTCCCTACCAGAGAATACTCGTATACTTGGGAGCGCCCCGTTGTTCGGGCGCCGCAACCTATGGCGACGCAAATGCCAGAAATCTGGGCTTCATTGGCCCGGGTGACTAGAAATCAGGAAAAATACTTACAGAAAGAGTTTTTACCGGAATTTTTTGTCACCCATTCAAAGTCTTAGCTCTCGCAAGCTGAGGAATATTTCTCGCGCAATCAAACACCAGATCAGATGAAGGTGCTGATGGCACGCCTCTGCATGTCCGAAATGTCTGCACTTTGGTTTTTAGTGGCCAAAGGGTCTGCACGTACGTCCACCTGGGCACATCTTAAAGAAGCAATCCTTGAGGATTTTGGAAGCTTCATCAGCGAACCCCCTGCAACTACATCCGAGTTCCTGCCACTAGAACCGCAACTGTCCGCATCTCACTACGAGGGGCCTACCAAACATGGGACGAACAACTGGAGCACCGGACTGGCCGAAAATCTTGACGACACTATCTCCAGCCAGTTTTTGATAGACTTTCCTCATATTGCGAAACCGGACACCTCAATGTTCGTTGTACAGGAGCACCAGCCGCCGCAGACTACACAGGCTCAATCCGGAGCTATTGTTATTTTACCTCTAGCTGCACAAGTCACGCCCACGGTGACGAATTGGGTCCCCAGGCTTGTACAAAAGATTCATACAATTTTTATTCACCAGATGTCAGGTGGTACCAACCGTACTTGCAACCCACTTTATGGAAGCACACAAGGGGCCTCTCCACTGGCGGGAGGGAAAGCATTGCAGATGAAGGCATTTTCAAACTTGTCCATGATGACGGCCGACCCATTTGGGAGATTGCTTGGTGTGCACCTGCACCACGGGCGCCTTATACAGGACCACAGCCGATTGGTCCTCAGTCGACGATATTGCTTGTTCCGACCCAACTCACCAGAGTAGGACGCCGAATATAGAAGATTGTTTGGCTTACCTATCTGCCCAGCACCCCTTGTCCGCAGTTCCCTGGAGCACGGCTTGTATGGGAGATCGCTTGGAGTACCTGCGTGATCCACCACCTTAAGGACAATGTGGTTTTTGGGGACGGTGGCAGTGATAGAGACCAGCTGTCCAGCTGGAGGAGAGAATATTTTAATAAGGGGTAGAATGGTCTTTTGGGGGTGAGTTTGTTAAGTTGTTAGGAGGAAGGATCTAGACCCCATTTGTGGGGCTGCAGAATAAACTGCATAAGCAGTACATGGGGGTGAGAAGGAGAGGAGGGAAGAAAATAGTGGGGAGTTCGGCCATTTGGCTTAAGAAGCGGCCTGCGAGCTTGGCCGAGGAGCTTCTGCTCTCTCGAGGTGTCTTTCTTCTTCTTCTTCTGTTGTACCTCGCTGTAATTCTCTGTTCTGCTTCATCAATATAGTAGTTCGTCCCTTGGGTTCTATCAAAGATCCACCCCGGCTATGCCCTCCCAACCAATTCCAAGTGGTGTTTGTTCGATGAAACCTCCATATATGATCCTCACTCTACCACTGTTAACATAAGCATGATATTTCAAGTTTGATTTGCTAACTCAAACTCATAGTTGCAGAGGTCACCATAGAATGCAGTCATGGCTGCCTGGACGTGATTGAAAGGGTAAATACATTGATGAAAACGTTTTGATGTTTTCCTACATTTTCATTTTCATACATTCGCAAATGACATAATTTTTTCTCAAAATTAAGGTGATTTGTGAAATATTTAGATTTATACATTATTTTCGGCTTTTTCCCGTATTTCTTCAAAATCTATCAAGTTAATGATCTCTCTCAGTGCCTTATCCATCAAATACAACTAAATGATGTTCATCGTCAAATCTCTCATCTCCTGTCAAGCATTTATGATAATTGTAGATGGGTGAATTCCCCTTACCTCAATGTGAGGTGGGGATACTCTTTTATAGATGAGTAAATCTATTTACAAGATGGGTAAGTCCGATGTGGGACTCAGAAACCCATTTACACTTAAATGGGGTCCAACACTCCCCCTCAAGCTGGACATGCCCAGATTGGATAGAGTCCCACAAAGAAAACAAAGATGACAAGACAGAGGACCATCTCATACTCCCCCTCAAGCTGGGCCAGGGAGGCTGTGAATTCCCAGCCTGGTAGTGAGAGACGCAAGGCGAGCGCCTGGGAGACCTTTGGTGAAGAGATCGGCAAGCTGATCGACCGTCGGGATATGGCCGAAACTGATATGGTGCTGCTCCAGATGGTGGCAGAGAAAGTGACAGTCCACCTCGATATGCTTTATCCGTTCATGGAAAACGGGATTCGAGGCAATCTTCGTGGCGGCCTGATTGTCACACCAGATATGAACAAGAGTCGAGGCGGGGAAACCGAGCTCATGGAGAAGATGACGAAGCCAGAGGATCTCAGTCGTGACGGTGGCCATGGCCCGATATTCGGCCTCGGCACTCGATCGGGAGACGACAGTCTGCTTCTTGCTGCGCCAAGAGATGAGATTGTCGGCGAAGAACACGACGAAACCCGAAGTAGACTTGCGGGTAGCGAGGCAACCGGCATAGTCCGCATCACAGAAGGCCTCAACATCCATGTGAGCATGATGTGAGTACTGAAGGCCACGTGCAGAGTCTCTCTTGATGTATTTGGCAATGCGGAGGACAGCATCCCACTGAGATCTGGTGGGATGCTCCATGAACTGGCTGACTTTGCCAACAGCACAGGCGATATCCGGACTGTTCCGGGCAGATCCGGACTGTTCTGGCCAGGTCCGTCCCCGCGCATCTCCGCTGCAATCCCGCTGCAATGTCGCCTCCCCAATCTGCTGCTCAACTGCTTCCGCGGCTTCCCGGCCTCCAGCAACAAACCTTTTGTCCTGATACCCCTCAGCAAAATGGGGTGGCCGAGCGGAAACACCGGCATATTCTGGAAACCGCTCGTGCCCTCCTCTTCCACCGCCAGGTACCGCTTCTCTTCTGGGGAGATGTCATCCTCACTGCTACTTACCTTCTTAATCGACTTCCCTCCTCCATCCTTCAGGGGGAGACTCCCTTTCATACCCTGTTCCCCTCCCGTCCTCCTCACTCCCTTCCCCTCCGCGTCTTCGGTTGTCTTTGTTATGTCTGAAACACTCGCCCCAATCTCTCCAAACTTTCTCCCAAATCCCTTCGATGTATTTTTCTCGGATATTCCCGCACTCAGCGCGGGTACCGATGCTTCTCTCCCGACCTCCGTCGGTATATCACCTCTGCCGACGTATCCTTTGTCGAGACCTCTCCTTTCACTCTCCCCTCTCCTTCTCCCGACACTACCATCGATGACTGTCTTCCGCTCTTCGTTCACCCGCCTCTGGTGTCTCCTCCGCCCGGTCATCTCTTTGGACAGACCTACTCTCGTCGTCCTTCCGTTGTACCTCCCATCCCGGACGACGAACCGGGAACTTGGTAGAGGCCACCTTCGGGATGGGGTGTACATGTTCGTTGGCCCGACTTCCATCGCCTGCGCGTCTATCCCTGCTCATGCCGTAGACCTCCATTCTCGGTTGGGCCACCCCTCCGCCTCGGCACTTCATCAACTCTACCCCGATATTAGTCCTCGTTTATCTATTCCTTGTGAGTCGTGTCGTTTTGCGAAACATCATCGCACATCCTATTCTCCTCGGGCTGACACACGGGCCGCCAAACCCTTTGATTTGGTTCATTTCGACGTATGGGGTCCCTGTGCCACCTCGAGTCAATCTGGGTATAAATATTACATTTCTTTCATTGATGATTATTCCCGGATGACCTGGCTTTACCTTCTTCGCGATCGGACAGAGGTTCTCTCCACCTTTCATACCTTTTTCCATGAGATCCAGACACAGTTTTCTATCCCTGTCAAAAGTCTCCGCTCTGACAATGGGCGGGAATACTTATCCACTCACTTTCAGCAGTTTCTACGGGCCCACGGCATCATCCACCAAACCACCCTCTGATACCATGTAGATGGGTGAATTCCCCTTACCTCAATGTGAGGTGGGGATACTCTTTTATAGATGAGTAAATCTATTTACAAGATGGGTAAGTCCAATGTGGGACTCAGAAACCCATTTACACTTAAATGGGGTCCAACAATAATCTTCACCTACTTCTTTGATTTGTTTCTTCAAAGCTTTCATTGTATACCTAAGAGTCAAAATATTCCATACCCCTTGTTGTCATAGGGTGAAATTTGTTTCCCCAGTATACACATCTGTAAGGGCCTGGTTTTCTGAACACCTCTCTTTGTGTTTTCAAGGGGCTGCCAAGAGGGAGTTTGGAGGCATTCCGGAGGCGAGAGTGGAGTTTTTGGCCATCTGAAAGGCCACCACGCCATGGTAGTGAGAGTGGTGTTGGCCGTGGTGAAGACCATTTAGAGGAGTGAGCGTGGTGTAGCCGTTTTGAGAAGGTTGTTTTGAGGCCTTGGGTGGGGAGAGTCGGTTATGTGGTGCTTGGAGCACCACGGAAAATAAAACGTCCAGAGAGGCCATTTTGCGAGGCGTTTTGGCTTGGATATTCTTCCTGTGAGAAGCGGGCAGGAGCACTACATTGTAGTGGAAGGAAGGCGTAGTGTCACAGGAGATATTGAGTGTTTCCCTGTGGGAAATGGGGAGTGCAGAAACGCCCGGTGTGTAGGTGTTTTGAGGGTGAGCTGAGGAGATGCCGAGTTCCACGAGGAGAAAGGAAACGGTGATTTGGGTCTCGCCACGCATTAGTCTTGGGGGTGGCAGGATGAAACAGTAGAGGCTTTTCCCTTGTGCCATGGAGGGTGGTCGTGGTGGCTGCCTGGGAGGCTGAAACAGCGTGCACCACGCCATAGTGCATCGCGTGGTGACGGTTGTAGTGTCTGGATCAGTGTGAGATCTCTGAGGGAGATGGGGTAAATCAGTGATCACTTGTTATTCTTACAAATTGTTTCTTTTCAATTCAACCTTTGTGACTGGTTAAAGCCTCGATCCACTCTTCTTATCTCTCAGTCTCACCTCAAATAATGTTGAATATACAAAGGCACATAATACAAGGATTTACAAAGTTCAGTACAGACCTACTTCATGTCGTGGTTGGTTAGTCCCCCAACACGGATTCTCCGCTATATCAGAAGGTGATTACAAATAGTAACTGGTTATGCCCCCCAATTACAAATTGGTTATACCCCCCAGTTCCAATCGACCTTTAGCCTTGATTGGTTATACCCCTCAATCGTCTTCTTCTCCTCGACTGGTTATACCCCCCGACCTCGAGCCTCTTCAACAACTGGTTATACCCTCAATCACAAACCTATTCTTCTCTTCTGCCTTGATAAGCTGTAGGATGATCTCTTGATCTTCCTCCACGGGCTTGTTGAATCTGACTTGCTCGTGTACACTTCAAGAACCTTTGCAGCATGCTGGTCTTGCTCAATATTTTGATCACTTGTGTGTGCAGGGGGCAACGCGCCCCTGCTCCGGGGATCCAAGGGCCGAAGGCCCCAACCCAATTTATGGGGGGTTGTAGCAATGTTTGACCACTGTAGCAGAGATGACCGGCTGACACCGACAGGGTACTGTAGCAGCGCGGATTTTAGAGTCAACGGTATTGTAGCTCCGTGGAATTTAAATCGCCGGCAATTGTAGCACTTTTGACTTGGGTGATCATCTTTCACTGTAGCAACGCGGACTTCCAACCGACTTTCACTGTTGCAAGCCGACTTTCTGACGGTTGGTGGAATAATGTTTCGTCCTCCTTATTAGCCCATTTCGGGCTAGGGTTTTGAGGAGTGAGAAACACTTTGTAATTGTGCCCCCAAATCATAGTGAATATTCAGCCTCTCCGTGGACGTAGGGATTATTCGCGAACCACGTAAATCCTTGTGTTCTTGTCCTGAGTATTTTTTTTCCCTTTTACTCTTCTCTGAATCGTTGTTCTGTCGTTGTGACTCCCGACGTTTCCATATCAGTGTGCGATCAGTTGCCTCAGTGCAACAATACTCGAGCAATTCCTCCTTTAGTTGATGAAGTCCCGACCTCAC
Source organism: Viscum album (assembly GCA_963277665.1). NCBI lineage: Eukaryota > Viridiplantae > Streptophyta > Magnoliopsida > Santalales > Viscaceae > Viscum > Viscum album. The sequence continues at coordinate 1,684,042,054 of OY728141.1, read as the reverse complement.
TTATCATGCAATGTGTATTGCATGTGGTTCTCGTTCTTCATGCATGTTATCTCATGCATATTATTTCATACATGCATGCAAAAACTCATTCGCAAATCAAGCTTTGCGTGACTTGGTTCCCTCGCATGTCACAGGACCCGCGATATTCTCAAACCCTTCATGTGATGCACTATATGTCAGGATGACAAACAATGTGTGTGAGATCTTCTCCTTCACGTATGGGCTTTGCGTGATTGAATCACGTGATCCTTCTATCATCTTCGCGAAAGCAAAGTATGGCTTGTGGGTTCTTCTTTCCTTCGCGAGACCTAGAAGGCCTGCGGATTTCTTCTTCGCAAGACAAGGATTGTCCGCGTGTCCTCTTTCGTGTGAATCAATCACATGAGAGCCTTCTTATACTTCACGTGAAGGGTTCACGCGAATGATCACTGCTTTCGTTGCAACTGATAGAGATGATATTTTCATAATTATTCATATGATTTTCAATGATTTAATCTATGCCAATTAATCAATTTGAGCTGATTTGTATCATTTTAATATTTTTGGGGTTAATTGTGGAAATTGCTTAATTCTGAAAATTTAACAGTTTTCTGAATCTTCTGTATTTCGGACATATCTTTTATAATTTTGATCCAAATTGAGTGATTCTTTTGTTGTAGGCTTCCTTTTGTCGTGGGCTTCGACTTTGTCTTCTGGACTAAGATCCAATTCGAAACACACTAGTTTAGAAAAATCAATCAAGTGGAGAAATTTTTTTGTCCAATAGAATAGACCTCACATCAGTAATTGAAGCATATCTCGGCCTAGAGACGTCCAAATGAAGTGATTCCAACTGAAATAGAAAGCGAACTTCGCGCTGCATGTCCACATTAAATTTCACAGAGAAATTTGATCATTAAGGCATCCATTTAATAAAACAAAGTAGAAAGAGTTGAGAAGTCTGCTCGGCCAAAAAAAAGTTATTTTCAGTAAAAAATCAGGCATAACTTTTATGACACTTCCAAACAAGCTGATGTTTGGAGGGCGCATGCACAAGAGAGAAAGGAAAAACTTTTATGAAGAGGTCTGCCCGAGATTCGGCCATTTATTATGCGAAATAGACTCAAAATTTCGAAGGAATGAATCTGGAGGGAAAATTTTCCACCCCTCAAGCCTATAAATATGTGTGTCCGCTTCCATTCAAAGGTGTTGAAGGAGGGGTTGTGCTGAAGAATTGGAAGCTTGAAGTGTTGTGGATTTCCTATTTTCTTTATTTTTAGTTTCATAATGTTCTTTTCTTCCCCATTCAACTCTATTAAACTTCACACGGAAGGGTAAAGATTTTGAGTGATCAGAGAAGGGGGGTTTTCTTTTGGTAATGTCGGAGTCTTGTGCTTTAATGTAAAACTTTTTTTTCTATTGAATGATTTCTATTTTCAGTGGTGATCAATTCTCCTAATACGATCGTGTTTTGGGTTTTGGTTTCATTCACTGATTATAGTTTTGGTTGAAGATCATTGAACTCTCTCTACTTATTGCAGTTTGTCTCGATCGAGCAGATTTTGTTAGATGGTGAGTGTCTAGCGATCGTTGGCACATGTGTGGAATAAGTGAATTGTTTTTATATTTCTAAGGACCAACAATTCCCTATCGGAACTTGCCTCAGTTGATTGGAAATGGTTTATGAACTTTTATGCACACGGAAGTGGTTTCCATTTCTTCCTTCAACCAAGGGTGAAGGATAACTCGATCTAGGGATCTTTCATTTATCATTCAATAGAAAGAGAGGGTGAATGATTTTTATGACGATGATGACATTGCAAAAGGTGATCATTCTCTAACCCCATCACTCAGTTCGTCAATTTGGTTTCAAACATCATTTTAATTGCTTTCTTTATTTTCAAAAACAAACAATTTCAAAAACAATCTCACTTCTTTTTCTAATTTCAAGTGACAAACGCGATTGTTGAGTGCTTTTCTCTGGGAACAACCTAGGTCAACTACTTTACTGCATTTTGACTTAGAAAATATTTGTTTTTGTCACACCCCGCAATAGACACGTGTCAAAACTTGACGTCGCTGCCAAGGAGGTGGTGCCAACAATCTTTTCTTTTCTTCTTTCTCTTCAAAATTGCATGACTAAAACCTCAAACATTGACCCCTTCCCCCTAGACTCTAAAATTGAAAGAACCTTGTTGGATAAACTTAGAAACCTTAATTTGAAATCTGAATTTGTGGAAATTTCTCTTACAGACTCTAGTGAAACTTAGTATTCACTCTGAGCCTATCACCATGGCTAGAAATCAGAACCAAGCCCTTGGAAACCTTTGTGCACCGCAATTCCTTAATCAAAACAATCAACTTGTAATGCTAGTGTAACAAAATGATTTTGAGATGAAACCTAACATGATTCCATTGCTCCCAAAATTTCATGGCTTGGCAGGAGAAGATCCAAATAAACATATTAAAGGGTTCACACATGTCGAATCTACTTTCTGACTCGACGCAAATTGACGCTGAACCAAAGCACAATTTGTATAGATTTATAAACAACTAACAAGCAGTTCAACATCAATTTTTTTCACATAAAACCCACCTATATCGCACGCACATATCAACTTCAATTAAAAACATTATTCACATTAAATAGACTAATTAAATAATATGCTAAATTAATTTAAGAAGAAAATTAATTCATCAAAGAATGGTTAAATGCGGAACCACGAACCTCAAACCAAGAAGCTTCAGCAGAATGGTGCGAAATCGCAATCGCACGTCAACCGCACCTCAAGCAACCTAGCGCGGACCCAAAACACGAATTCGAACAAAAAAACCTCAAAGTTAAAACCCTAGAAATAGACCTCATACCCGCTGGAAAACCAAAAAAAATCAAAGAAAGAAGGGAAAAAAACAATATAGGGGAGGCTCAACTCGAGGGGCGGTCGCCGGAGGGATGTTGGCCGCTGGTGGGTTCGCGGACAGCTTGGGAGCCGCGGACGGAGGACGCGCCGGAGCCGGTCGTGCCAGGAAGGGGGTGCGACGGCTGGTGGCGGGCCGGGGGTCGCTGCGCAAGGGAGGGCGTGGCGCGAGATGGTGTGCAGCGCGACAGGGGAAAACAGGTCGGGAGGAGGCTTCGTCGCGACGGGATGAGTGAAGAAGGGAGGTTGAGGCGGCGGCGCGAGCGGCTAGGAGGCGGAGAGGCGCTGTGCGCTAGGGATGGTGCGCCAGGAATGGGCGGCGCCTCGTAGGTTTGCGAGGGGAGGGGGAAGTCGCGCCTGGTAAGGGCTTCTCCCTTCTTCACCCTTTTTTTTTTAAAAAAAAAAACATAATAATAATATAGAATAAATGATAACAATAATAAAAAAAACAATATTAAAAGGTTAATAGTTGTAGAAATAACATTAATATTACTAGTACTAATAATAATATTTACACCTTTAACACTAATAAAAATAATGATAATAATAATAATAATAACTTAATAACATATTAACCATGTTAATAACAATAATACTATTCTTAAATATTGAAACAATCCATTAAATTTCTGTCACACTTATTATTTTATTTTAATTTCATTATATCCCTCTTAAATTTTATTTCATTATTAATAATTCCTTTTATTTAATTAGTTTGAACATCGAGCAACCGTGTGGGGAACCGAGCGAGGCCGCGCAATGACCCAGGCGAGGCCGCGCGGCTTCGACCGTCCTCTGCCCGTGCGTCGGACGCCGCCAAGCCCAAAATATTCATTTATCAGCAGAGTGTAAAATTTTAACGGGCCTGGTCCGCACTCTAACCCAAATTTGCACGAGTAAATAAAATAATAAAAATGATGAAATAACAATTATAACAATTATAATAATAATGATAATAATAATAATAACAATAACAATAACAATAACAATAATAACAAACATAATAAACTAAATTGTAAACTATACAATAATCAACTTAATAAAATGCTAATAATAAAAATAATACTCTCAATTAAATTATTATCCAAGATAATGATAATAATATTCTCAAGTGACATTAATAATAATATTATTATTAAATCCATTCTTAATTCATCTTATTTCGTTAATTGGACATCGGCAAGGCATGCAGTGACCAGGCGGGGTCGCGCGACGACCCAAGCGAGGCCACACGGCTTCGACCGCGGTGCGCTGGATGCAGTCAAGGTCAAAACACACGTTTTTAAATAAGAACTCAGAAATTTTATGTCAGGCCTCGACCCGAACTACCCGATGCCCATAAATTTAATTAAAATAAACAAATTAGAAACAACGGGTGTGACAATTCTCTCCACCATAGAGCTTTCCGTCCCCAAAAAACCACAAACTAAAACCAAACCCCAAAGTAGAAAACCACACTCCCTTAAGGTTCAAAGGGGATCCCCACAAACATCAAGCGGAGAGAGGCAAAAACATCGTGCTCTACTAGAGTGACTCAAAGACAGCTTCAAGAAACTCGTAAAAAGACTTTCTGATATGTGTCGTCCGCCCGAAAGAACTATAACACCTCCAGTTGACCAACCGAGGAAAGGAACTCTCGCACCCACGGAAACCAACCTCACAATCCAAAACACCTCAAGTACCATAGAACGAAACCCCCACCGTTTGTTTGGAAGGAACAAACAAGATCAAATAATATCCCAAGAACAATATCATCACCTACTACCAAGTCACATCTAGGAACAAGACCAAAATGCCAACATGGGGAAAGCCCGAAGGGCTCCCCACCATTAAGAACCTATCAATGCCCAAGACGAGACTGGAAAACTGACACGGGGAGGTCCGAGCGGACTCTCCACCATTAAAGAAAAGTTCAACATCGATTCATTCCAGATACATTCGTGCGAGATCCAATGCGGGTCTCCCCTCCATTGGAACTGACACCAGATACAAAACTTTAGAATTTTTTTGACAGGGACCAAGCACTCCACCACAAGGGGTGGGGAGGGTCGGGCCCAACAACCGGGCGTCAAAACCACGACCAGAGACAGACCAACATCTCCAAATCCTAGGATGAGAATCATTCAAATTTGAGATTGATTTACAGAACAGAACCTCATACGGACCACCAAAAGCAATTACATTTGGTGGGACGCCACCCCTGGGACTTCAAGGTAACAAGACGATCACACCTCCTCATAGCCAAAAAAACCTTACGCAACCAGACAGTTCGTTCGGAACGGAACAACCATAGAAACAATTTAAACCTCCTTCACCTTCAATACCGACGATAGAAATAAGGTTGGGGTCCCATATACTCCTGGGGTTCCTCACCACGCGCCAGCTTCACTCCGAGACTTATGGCTAGAGCCCTGATGTTTGAAGCATCTCCTTCCTCGCAGTCAAGTATCGAAGACTCCCGAACAGAGCTTCTCCTTTTGGTGTCACACACAACCACACTGTAACCGAGACAACACCAACAAACACAACACATTTCGGCATCCAACTAATCCCTCGCGGCACATTCACCAAAATAGGGGTTTAGATAATGCACATGCATCACTTCTTCACCTTTACCAAGAAACTTCATAAGGGAAGACACACGACAAACACTCCCCTTTGAATAGAAAAATCAAAACTCCCCAAGAGGAGGACACACTCCTATGAGAACAAGGATTCTCAAAGGGTCCCACAAAATCCACCTTTTCTCTTCAAGAGAACTCACGATGCAGACGTCACCAAACATGACCCCTATGGCCGATGGAAGCACTACAAACCTCTTAAGACACCGGTCAGCACAGATAATTTCGAACCGCCTTCACCCTTCCCCGCTGGAATTCCTTTCACCGTTTCCAGGGGAACCTTCAAACACAACAATATCAAACTTCGTACCTGACAACTCACACAACACAAAAAGACCAAAACTCCTATCAACTCCCCTCGCATTTGTCATCCCGCTGCGAGAGGATCCGTCTAGTTGTAAAAAGGATAGGTGGGTTCAATTCTAGAATTCAAGAAGAGAGTAATCTAATCAACTGGAGGGTTGGCCAACAACGAATTACTTGTGGTCACACTTCAATCACACGTTAACGCTTTATGGGGACGTACACCAGTTGAGAAAGAAAACCATGGACCCAGTCAAACTGGTCCAATGGCCAAGACATATCGCAAGTGAACACTAAACGTGCAGGGGGAACCACTGCAAGGGATTCCCGAAGCACTTTTCAAAAGAGTTCACTAACTACGCGCTTTAACGCCAACTTACAAATAAAAATTCAAACTCAAGACACAAATAAGTCAAAAAGGATTCTCAGCTTGAAACGCCTCACATCAAACACTTCCCAAAACACAAGGACACATCACACAATCACAAGTTATTAAAACATAAATTTTTTTAACCAATTTTTTTGAAAATAAACAAAGTTGGTGGGTTGCACAAACACCAATGGTGATTCATGGGCCTCATACATGCATGTTCCCGTGCCACACCAGCACCCACCTCATGTCCATCCAGACACTCATCCACTCGTGCCACTAACCATTTCTTTTTCCATATACATTCATGCATGTGGTTTCCCATGAGAACACCAAGAATCAAAACCAAACCTTTCCATTTATCAAAACCAAAACATTCAACCCACACCTTTCAAACCTCATACATCATTCCCTTTTTTAAAGTGCTTCATTTCAAAACATTTTCCAAGACCAAATCATTGTTACTTAAAAACCAAACTTCCACAATTCCAAAACAAAGAAACGAGGAACGATGCAAGAGAAAACTAGTGTCAGTAGGTGACTAGAACATATGGTTGGCGGTCATACGCCAGTCACACCATCACCACCGAGGGTATTCTAGGATAGCATCCCTGGCTCCACATGGCTTTCCAGACCCTACGAGCTCACTGGGACCACTGACCCAACTCCCTTTTCATTTCCCCTAAACAAGGTTAACCACACCGACCAAAGATTTAAACAAACCTCAACTTATTTTGGTAACTCGAGTCCCGCCATGAGGTGTGCTGGCCAGGCACCTTACTCATAGCCAGGACATCGAGTCCCAACATCCTTAACTCCCATCTACTGTGACTCTGTCCCAAAAGAACACGACCCAAGAGAGCAAACCTCCTCTGATACCATTTTGTCACGAACCAGGCCGGGTCACCATCCGACCCGGCGCCCGACCCGGTCCGAGACATGGCTCCAAGGACATTCCTGATCCCCACGGGCTGGCACAAGTGCTAGGGTATCAAAATAGTACATGAGAACAATTTACCCGAAACAAGAAACATAAAAACAAATGACAAGATAAATAAACTGAGACTGGAACAGACATCCAAACACGCCTTTTAAACCATAAACAGGTCTAAGTCTACAAATCAACTAAAACCCAAAGTGAACAAAAACAAGGATAGAGAACTAAACTCTAATACCAACCTCCAAGCGGCACAAGAAGCCGCATCTCCAAGCTACCAACACCAACCTGCACGCGAAGACCAACAACATCTGAACCACCATCACTAAGAAGGATGATTCGACCTGAAATACACAAAGAACAAGGTCTACATACACCCAAGGTGTATGTAGGGTGTGAGAAAAGAGCCCAGTAGGATGACACCGAGGGAAGATTCCACGCATAACCATTTAAATAACGAAAACATTTTCCAGTAAAATAGATAAAAGGGAAATAAATTCTTAAACAGTATTTAATGAAAACAATTTTTTATGACAGGTGCTTTAAATGAAAACGAATCTAAAGACAACAACATAAATTAAGAAGAAGAATTAAACACTTGCACACTTTTAAAGAAAACATGATTTATGAAAAACTGTTTCAAATAAAATAGATTAAATTAAAACAGACTCACACTTACTTTTTAAGATAACCAAAGTGTCGCACTAATGGATGTAAAGTAACCAAGGAGCACCAAATATGGGAGAGGCCTCATGGGTGTTAGCTAGCTCGGGTCCCTAGATCTTCGTGTCTCGGTGAAACGTGGCTTAGAAACTACGAACCTCAGAAAACGTGGCTTAGAAGGCCACAAACCTCAGAAAACATGGCTTAGACGACCACGACCCTCAGAAAAGCATATGTTTAGTTAGTGTTGCAATCGTCGGTCCTGCCAGTGAAACCGGGTTGAGTCACCTCCAGAACACTAGCCCACTAGTCCTAGTTCACCATCCTAGCTACCCCAGCTTCCCACTTTGTGCTCAACAAATTTCAAGATAATAATTGGTGCACATCACATAAGAAATCCAAGAAAAACTCCATGCATGACAAGATACCATTTACACCATCAATTCTACTTTTAAAATTCATGATCATGTCAAATGTCAGATTTTTGCATAAAAGCCAAACAGAGTACTTACACACACTGAAACATCATTTGCACACCCAAATACCATTTTGAAATATTACGCACACCCAAAAATTCATTTTGGACATAATCTGCATCGCTTGCACCATTAATTAAACCACTTGCAATTAAAAAAAATAGTCTTACACTTAGACAACCCCCAAGAAATTTTTTTAAACAAATTCAAAGATGTTCCTCATGACTTTAAACATGAAAACACACTCAGAGCCTCTTTTATGACAAAACGCACTTTGATGTCACACCCAAAACACACACTGCAACTCTTTCACATTCAAACAAACTAAATACACAACCTTGAGAACACTAATAAATAGCTCAATGTAGGTTCTCACAACAAAACACATTAGCATCACATAAATGCTCGACTAATAGAACAAATGCACAACAAGACTCGGTCAAAATCTCATTCGCAACATGTAAAATACTTAACAATTGTACTAAATTAATTAAATTGACAAAATAATTCACCAGAAAATTTATAAAACAATTTTCAGAATATGTTGCATGACTCGAAAATACTAAAAATTCAGTCAAAAGACCCTTTCTGACTCGACGCAAATTGATGCTGAACCAGAGCACAATTTGTATAATTTATAAACAACTAACAAACAGTTCAACATCAATTTTTTTCACATAAAACCCACCTATATCGCACACACATATCAACTTCGATTAAAAACATTATTCGCATTAAATAAACTAATTAAATAATATGCTAAATTAATCTGAGAAGAAAATTAATTCATTAAACAATGGTTAAATGCGGAACCACCTACCTCAAACCAATAAGCTTCCGCAGAATGGTGCGAAATCGCAATCGCACCTCAACCGCACCTCAAGAAACCTAGCACGAACCCAAAACACGAATTCGAACAAAAAAAACCTCAAGTTAAAACCCTATAAATAGACCTCATACCCGCTGGAAAACCAAAAAAATCAAAGAAAGAAGAAAAAACAATATAGGGGAGGCTCAACTCGAAGGGCAGTCACTGGAGGGATGTTGGCCGCTGGTGGGTTCGCAGATAGCTTGGGAGCCGCGAATGGAGGATGCTCCGGAGCCGGTCGTGCCAGGAAGGGGGTGCGACGGCTGGTGGCGGGCCGGGGGAGGAAGGGTCGTTGGCTAGGGGTTGCTGCGCAAGGGAGGGCGTGGCGTGAGATGGTGTGCAGCGCGACAGGGGAAAACAGGTCGGGAGGAGGCTTCGTCGCGACGAGATGAGTGAAGAAGGGAGGTTGAGGCAGCGACGCGAGTGGCTAGGAGGCGGTAGAGGCATTGTGTGCTAGGGATGGTGTGCCAGGAATGGGCGGCGCCTCGTAGGGTTGTGAGGGGAGGGGGAAGTCGCGCCTGGTAAGGGCTTCTCCCTTCTTCACCCTTTTTAAAAAAACATAATAATAATATAGAATAAATGATAACAATAATAAAAAAACAATATTAAAAGGTTAACAGTTGTAGAAATAACATTAATATTACCAGTACTAATAATAATATCTACATCTTTAACACTAATAAAAATAATGATAATAACAATAATAATAATAACTTAATAACATATTAACCATATTAATAACAATAATACTATTCTTAAACATTGAAACAATCCATTAAATTTCTATCACACTTATTATTTTATTTTATTTTCATTCTATCCCTCTTAAATTTTATTTCATTATTAATAATTCCTTTTATTTAATTGGTTTGAACATCGAGCAAGCGTGTGGGGAACCGAGCGAGGCCGCGCGGCTTCGACCGTCCCCTGCCCATGCGTCGGATGCCGCCAAGCCCAAAATATTCATTTATCAGTAGAGTGTAAAATTTTAATCGGCTTGGTCCGCACTCTGACCCAGATTTGCACGAGTAAATAAAATAATACAAATTATGAAATAACAATTATAATAATAATGATAATAATAATAACAACAACAACAACAATAATAATAATAACAAACATAATAAACTAAATTGTAAACTATACAATAATAAACTTAATAAAATGCTAATAATAAAAATAATACTCTCAATTAAATTATTATCCAAGATAATAATAATAATATTCTCAAGTGACTTTAATAATAATATTATTATTAAATCCATTCTTAATTCATCTTATTTCGTTAATTGAACATCGGCAAGGCATGCAGTGACCAAGCGGGGTAGCACGACGACCCAAGCAAGGCCACACGGCTTCGACCGTGGTGCACTGAATGTAGTCAAGGTCAAAACACACGTTTTTAAATAAGAACTCAGAAATTTTATGTCGGGCCTCGACCCGAACTACCCGATGCCCAGAAATTTAATTAAAATAAACAAATTAGAAACGACGGGTGTGACGGATGTTGAGTTGGGCACATGATGTACATAGAGAGGGATCTAGACTTAGAGTTGGGACCCGTTTGGGGATTTGTTCATTTGTCTTATTTATTTTGGGTTTTATTCACTTGCACTACTAGTATGTCATGACATTGTTAATGTTGAATTATGATTTGTACCCATTTGGGGGATGTTTGGCTTGTATGTTCATTAGTTGTTCCATATTGTTCCACTATTTATATTGTGTTATGTTGTGGATCACTCTGATAAAGAGGGTATAGTCTCCCCACATGATTCATTAGACCCTCGCCGCTAGTCGACAGCCTCTAGCGTATGAGGAGGCGTGCTTGAGGTCATGTGACAACTTGGCTTGGGGAACCGGTTTAGTGCCCCCTGGGTCGGGGAAGTTACACACATGATAATCAAAATATAGAGAGAACTATAGGAGACATCCATATTGATACTCCAGACTAAATGAATGAAACTTTCTTTGATGAGGAAGTATCCGACGACACAACAAGTGATGATGCAGGTGAGGAAGATGTGACTAATGAATCTTATGAGACTCCTTTGATAGATAGACATAAATCAGTGAGCTGTAACCATCCTCCATTATTGACTTATTTAGAAAAGGGAATGTCATGTTCATAATAGTTTGATTGGGACATCATTACACCAAGTACTGAATTCTCATGCATTTTAGGTAACACATTTACCTCAAATGACAACTCTTTAAATATTGGAAAAGAGCTTAAAAGTAAAATTACATTGAAAAATGTGGTTAAGAAAAACCACACAAAGCAACATTTTTCATATGTGGTTTATGAATCAAAAAAGGGAAAATTTCTCATTTTATGTAAAAAATATGGATCTGAATGTAAATTTCACATGTAGACAACATATGATAATTTTTTTTTGTAAATTGGAAGATATTTAAGTTAGAAGTGTAACACACGAAAATTATAAAATAATAACATTTTATTCAATAACATATGAGACATACGAAATTTAGTTTATCTTGTGTTACACGCAACACTAAGTTCAGCTTACGTTATACACAACACTAAGTTAGCATGCATTACACGCAAGACAGAGTTTTACTGAACAATGATATATTATTATTATTATTTAATAAGACAATTATCGCCAAACCATTGGAATGAAAGGTATGAATATGATTAAATAACTTATTAAAATCTATAGTTTACAAAAATTTATTAGCTATATATTTATTATAAATAAAATAAGAATCATTTAAAAGAAAAATAAATGTTTTTTGAAAAACAATATTTTTTCTAAAAGACGGTTTAATCATGCTTTGCACACATAATTTAGAATTAATTTTAACACTTTTAGAAAATTTATTTTAAAAAATAAAATCCATTTTTGAAATCAGAATACAAAAATTAGTTTAGGGTGAATTTTTAGGATTTTTCTGAAGAGTTTCATTTTTTGATGAATAGTGAAAAATACTGAATTTTAATTGATAACTATCTTTTTGTTTAAATTATTTATAATGTTAAATTATATTTTTAATTGGTTTTAAAGTAAAAATAGTTCAATTATACATCCATTAATCCAATTTAGGTCATTGAGATCAATTTCAAATTGATTTTGGATATAAAAGCATTCCAAACATTTGACCATTTTCTCTTTAAAAAATATGCTTTTTCATCAAGTTCGTGGGATTAATTTTAAATTAAATATTATCACTTATATGAATTGAATTTGGAAAAATAGATTCCATATTTTTAATAATCATAATTTAAAATTTATAATAGGTTTGACTTAATTTTTGAGAAAAATGAATATTGAAAATAGTAAAAATTAATTACCGCGATTAAGGTAAAAATGAGTTTATCAGAGGGTTAAACTAAGAAAATAAGTGTTAAAATGATCTACCAATTTTTACAACACCCATTTTATGGAAATATTTCAACCCTTATTACCTTATAATCCATTTTATGAGTTTTTGTGACACTTTTCCATGAAAGTGACTTATATAATAAGTTAAGTAAAGAAAAAGACAAAAAAGAAACTTTCTTACTTCTAATATTTATAAAGTATTGGGATGGAATAAGAAAACAACATAGTTTTGGTTATGGATATTAAATTGAAATATGAATGAGATTTTTTGTCAAAATAATTTATCTTTAATTTTTAGAGATGAAATAATTACTTAAAATTCTTAAGAAATGGCAACGTAGTAATTATTTAGTTAATAATTAAATAAAATAAATGATACTAAAAATATTAAAAGTGAAGTAAATTGAATGAATTATTATGTTAAGTTAATTTTGAAGATTAATATATCATATTTAATAGGATTTAACATAATATATTTTAATTCCATCAGTTTATTTATATTTTTAAATTCAAATTAAATGAATAATGTCAAAATTGACATTAATGTTATTTTAAAATAAAGAACATTTTATTAAATGATTTAAAATTACTAAAAATAATATCTTATGGAAAGTGATTTTTAAATTTTAGTAAATATAAAATATAATCCATTCATAGAACAATTGATCTTTTATAATGAATATATTGACCCCTAAATGGTAAAAACTCGATTAACACGGTTAAGGTTTTAACAGTGTTTTTGTACGTTACATGCGTTTGTGTTAAAATTAATTTACAAAACATATAGTATTTATATATTATAAATCAAATATAATATTTATAATCAATGTGTATAAATTATCTAATAATTTTAATTTTATTTTAGGTTTAACGTATAAATTACCTAGGTTAAAAATACTAGTTACCATAGTGAAAAACCAAAATGGTAAAAATAAGGAAACTTAGAAGTTATGGAAAAAAATGTTTAAAACATGTGTTTTATTATGTGGTGAAGGTGAGGATAGAAAATATCATACCTACACCCCTTTAATTATCAATTTTGGATATAATTTAGGTAATATTGACCTTCAAATAGTGAATAATTTTGAGCATTTACAAGAATGTCACTCCTCCTTAACTATAAAAGGAAACTCACTCTTCTCCATTATTCACACCTTAAAAACCTTTTTTTTTTGAAAAATAAATACCCAAATAGCTTCCCAAATTCCTTACCCTCATCCTAGAATCCTTATTTTTGGAATAAAGCCAATCTAGGAAGGCTTTAGTGCAAACCTAATGAGGATACCCGAAGAAGAGGTAATGTTCTTCAATGAGCGTCTTTATTTAATTTATCCCTCCACCTCCTTAAATTTTTATTAAAACATAATTATATAATAAAATCAGTATATTAAATATAATGGGATGTTTTTATAATATTTTCATGACCTAAAACCATCTCCACTTCAATCAAATGGGTTATGAAATCATCATTCGTGTGTACGGCGGACTACCGCCTCGTGAACCGATGTCATTCATTTTTCCATTTCCACCTCTCAAGGTTGGGTACAATGATGGATACAAAGTATATATATGTGATATTTATAAAATATTTATGCCTATTTATTCATTAAATACTATAAAAATTATTATCTTTCATTCCTTAGGAGATATGATTGTGTCGTTCGTGTGTACGAAAAACTACCGCCTCACAAAGTGATGTGATTTGTCTTTTACTAACACTTCACATGGAAGGTGATAAAGATAAATTTAATAATTATATGTGATATAAATGAAATAATTATGATATTAATTACATATTTATAATTCTATAATATAATTTTCTTTTCTTGATTTTTCACTCAATGAAAGACGATAATGTCGTTTGTGTACATGTGGACTACCGCCTTCACAAAGCGATGTGACTCTATTTTCATTTCCATACCACATGGATGATATATATAAGTATATAATATGTTATTAATTATATTATTATCATTATATAAAGTTAAAATGTTACTTACCTACTTTCCATAATGATCATTGGAAAATGGAAATGTTACTCATGCCTACGTACGACATACCGTCTCTATGATCATAACATACTTTATTTTTCATAACCATCATTCATGATTAGTTTTAAAAGAAATATTTATGTAAAAATATGATAATTATGTCATGAATATTATTATTTATATGATATAACTATAAAATATGTGCAATAATAGGATCTTTTATGACAAAACATGCACGAGAAGACAAGAAAATCAAACACCTAGACTAATGAAAATAATAAAAGATTATTAATAAATGGGTAATAAGATATTATAAAAGGATCATATATGATATTATAAATATTAATATGGTTTTTTATATGTTATTAAAACTTTTAAAACCACTATACAAGAGGATAAGGTAAGATATTTCTTAACTCAATTTCTATTTATTGGGTTAATCTTCTACTTCATTGATTATGTCATTCTAAGATTATGTATATAATAACTTTTGATTACATCATGTTGTATTTACAATTTTTTATATGGATTTATAGTTGAAAAACATAATTTATTCATTTATTAATTCTCACTTCAACATTATTACCATTGTAAAAGCTTATTTCACAATCTCATTCTAATCGAGATTATTTACTCTTGACTTTATGTTAAAGGAAATTATTTGTCCATTTTATAATAAAACCATTTCATTTTATTCTAATATGGTTATTCATAAAATTATCAAGTAATATTACCATTTTCCCACTCTTTTTCACTTCAAATATTTTATAAAATGTTTTAGTAAAATCCGACTTAATTTTTCTCTTTGGTCGGAAATCTATTTTCTTCCAAAAACATGTTTTATAAAATTGTTTTCAATTTTTTTTAACCTTTTCAAAATGATTTATAAAAGAAATTTTCCCCCATTTTTAATCTCTAAAAAATGTTTTCAAAGGAATCTTAAGTCGTTTTTAAAACAATTCATGCTTGGATTTTTCCAAAAATGTGAAAGGAATCTTCTTATCGTAAACTGAACAAGGCACTTTCTTAACCTTTTTACAGTGAAAAGGGAATGTTATTTTTAACTTTTATGGAATGTACTAAATTACCCATCATCATGATCATTATTTCTTTGAAGATTTATTTACAATTTTATGAGGATCTTTTTAAATAAAAGGTTTTCAAAAGTGATTTTCAAATAAAAAGTATTTTCACAATGTTTTTCAAAATGTAAAGGACATTTTCCTCAAGAATTTTTTAAAGATATTTTTATGGTATTTTTATTCATCAATGAAAAAAACCCTTTATTCTCACTTTAATGGGTATATATTATATTGATACCATCCTTAATATTTGTCTAGATGGTTTATGATCATTTTGACCAAGGAAATTATTGACATTCACTTCCTTGATTCATTTTTATAGTCATTAAATTTATCTTGAATTATTCACTTTCATATAGACATTAAATTTCTCCTAAATATTAATAGTATTTATCATGGATATGTTTATTTATTAAACTGTATGCCATTTTTACATATTATGCTTACTTTTATAACTATTTGATTAACTAGGGAAATATTTATAAATTTGTATCCTTTACTCATCACAAATATTTAATGATAAGGCATATTTTTTATAAAGTAAATCAATTATTCAATATATAAGGAATGATTTGGACATGAAATACACGAGTTGGGTTTGGTTAATGTAAGACCCTCGATGTATTAGTAGTATCATGAGACAAAATCAGTTAGCCAAACCCTATGTGTTTGTAACTAGTAGTTTTAAATTGTCATGTAAAAGGTCTTGACAATAGTATGTTCTGAACCATCTTATAAAATGTATTGACAGTAAAGGTATCATGTGCTTTGGAAACATGAAGTACTACAATTAACCATTGCCTTCATTTAGAATTCAGTTATTATTATCCATGAAATTTTTGCTATGATATTATCTATATATGCATTTCATTATCATCTTATTGATTAAATGACACATTTTATCAGTTATTTACCTTATCATATTGATTATACCTTATATTACCATGATAATAAGGTTATTTAAATGACATTTGCGTTCAATTATTTAACTTATCATGTTAATTATGCTTATTGATTCATGATATATTCCATTATACTTAACCCTTACCGAGCATTTGAGCCCACCCTTATTTTTTTTTCTTTTATCAAGAATCCATGAAGTGTACTGTGTTTGATAAGAAAAGATATGCTAGAGGGAATAATTTTATTCTTGAAAAAACTTATGTTGTAATTTGTGTATTAAAATGTAATGTAAGACTCATGTGTGTATCTAGTTTACCAAGACTACTAAACTATTCAGTCCTTCAGGATGTAATTCCTTATATCTTATGGAAATGTAATAAAGAAGGAACCAAATCTGGGCTATTAGAGTTGGGCTTGCTATAGTTGGTATTAGAGGAAGTTTAGTATAAACCTTGAGAACTATATTTAAGAAAAAATAGATTATGAATCATAACCCTATGATAGATTTTTTGGATAAATATATAAGAACATCCTGAAGTTTTGGTAAGGTACAGATTATATGGATTTCCTTACAATACATCCCTATCTGGACACTACAAGTAGATGTGGTTCTAGAATATATATACTAGGGGTAATAAATCTGAAAAGGGCACATTGGTATTGAATCTATCGTCACTTGGTGCATGACAACGGGCCTTACTATACATCAGGTTTGACACTCCTGAGAGATTTTCTTAGGATAATTCACATTTTCTTTACAAACCATTATGAAGGATTTGAATAGATAATTAAAATGAATGTACAAGGTTAAACCATAGATTAGGAAGGACCTATGTTGAAATAAAATGGTTAAAGTATCTATGTATTGGGATTCGATAATTAAATTGTAGAAGTATTTTTACCAATGATATTTTGGTTATAAGAATCATGAAACATCTAAAGATTGTGTTAAATTTTAGAAGCACATGTGTCTTAATTAACTTAAGAGGCATGAATACCATCACAAGATTATGATATTAAGATTGATCATAAGATCTAAGTCTTAAAAACATCTTTTTAGGTTTTATGTAACGAGAGTCTACTAAGATTAAGGATGTTTTGGGAGAAATTTACGGTAAGCATATGTTTTAGTAGAAAATTTATTTAAGGAATAATGCCTTTACATTTTATAGGCATAAATTTAAATGTATTGATAACCTTTAGGGTTAATATGATCATTAATAACTTTGTAATAATAGTCAACTAAGATTATTTGACTTTGTAAAAAAAATAATTTGTACAAAAAACCTTAGTAAAAAGGTTATTTAATGATTAACTTTATTTAAAGGGTGTATATCATATTCTTTTAAAAACTTTATAGGAATTATATTAATATATATACTATAAAATTCCAACCCACATGTCAGGTAAAAACTCATCATGTCCGGAAAGGCCACGGGGATTAAACCCATGATTGGAGGATGATAAGGGTTTTACACCTACCACTGACCCACACAATGTCCTAGTTAATATGTCATTGTTTTTAGTTAAACGATCTAAAAAGTAAATATTAATGATGAACCAGTGCTGTTAATTTTTAGGTTTAGAGATTAATTTATTATATTGGATAACTTATGATAACCATATCAGTTTTGGTAAATATTTAGAGATAAACAAAAATACTTTTTCACACTTTTATGGATCTCACGATCCATTAAAAGTGAATTTTAGTGCTTCAGTCATAAAAAAAATCCATTTTTGGATATTCATTTATTAGAGAAAGGGATAAATTGGAAATTGATCAAAGTATAACCAAAGGATGGAATTGTGTTTATGAAATAGAAACACATCAAGTAAGTATATTTCCTTATATTCATATACAGTAAAAGAACTCACCAACTTTAGGAAAGGGATCTTGAAACAAAAATGTTATCCTATTACATTCATATCCAATGGATCATATGATCTTTAAAATAATCACATATTTATGGTTTTGAGGCCCTTAACTTTCCATTGACCATTCAATTTCTTGTGATAAATGACCTTAATCACTCTTTATAATTATTTATGCCTTTTTTCCATGTACATATCTTCACTTGTCACTAATGTTCTCCTACTTAGAAACCTAGTTATGTGTTATTCCATATGACCCTTGTACTCACATTTCTATATTATTAAGAGAATGGTTTATTAAACATTCTATGATGTGAATTTTTCAACAAAAAAAATTCAAATATCAAACTCTAGATTTCTGGGATCAAGTTTAAATTGCGAGGATACAATTTATTTAAGGTGGAGAGAATGTAACACCCCGAAATTCTAAAAGAATAACATTTAATTCAATATCATATGTGACACACAATATTAATTTTATCTTTTATTACACACAACACTAAGTTTCTATTACATTATATACAATAATGATTTTATCATGTGTTACACGCAGGGCCGAGTATTATAGAACAATAATATATTATTAATATTATTATTTAATATAACAATTATTACCTAGTCGTTGGAATGACAGGTAAGAATAGGATTAAATAACTTATGAAATATATAGTTTACACATTTTTATTAGCTATCTATTGATTAAAAATAAAATAAGAATCATTTAAAATAAAAAGAAATGTTTTATGAAAAATAGTATTTTTTCTAAATGACAATTTAATCATGCTTTGCGCACTTAATTTAGATTTTTTTTTAAATTTTAGAAAATTTATTTAACAAAACTAAATTCTTTTTTGAAATAAGAATACCAAAATTATATTAGGGTGAATTTTTGGGATTTTTATAAAAAGTTTCATTTTTGATGAATAGTGAAAAATACTGAATTTTAATTGAAAACTGCCTTTTTGTTTAAATTATTTATAATGTTAAATTATATTTTGAATTGGTTTTAAAGTAAAATTAGTTCAATTATACATCAATTAATCCAATTTAGGTCATTTATATCAATTTCCTATTGATTTTGGATATAAAATCATTCCAAATATTTGAACATTTTCTTTTTAAAAAACCCGCCTTCTCATCACATTTGCGAGATTAATTTTAAATAAAATTTTACTACTTATATGAATTGAATTTATAATAATAGATTAAATATTTTAAATTATCATAATTTATAGTATCTAATAAATTCAACTTAATTTTTTATCAAAATGAATATTAAAAACAATAAAAATTAATTACCACGATTAAGGTGAAAATGGGTTTACTGAGGGTTAAACTGAGATGATAAATGTTAAAATGACCTACTAAATTGTCCAACACCCACTTTCTGGACATATTTCAACCCTTATGACCTTATAATTAATTTTTATGAGTTTTTGGGATACTTTTCTATGAAAGTGACTTATATAACAAGTTAAGTAATGAAAATGACAAAAAAGAACCTTTCTTACTTTTAATATCTGTAAAACATTGGGATGAGGAAAAAACATAGTTTTTGTTATGTATATTATTTTAAAATAAAAATGGGGGTTTGTTATAATAATAATTTATCTTTGATTTTTAGTGATGAAATAATTACTTAAAATTCTTAAGAAATGCCAACACAATAATTATTTAGTTAATAATAAAATAAAATAAATGATACTAAAAATATTAAAAGTGAAGTAAATTGAATGAATTATTGTGTGAAATTAATTTTTTAGATAAATATATTGATTTTAATAGGTGTGAAAATAATATATTCTAATTCCATCAATGTATTGATATTTTTAAATTCAAATTAAATGAATAATGTCAAAATTGACATTAATGTTATTTTAAAATAAATAATATTTTATTAAATGATTTAAAATTAATAAAAATCATATCACATTTAAAGTGATTTTTAAATGTTAATAAATACCATATATGGTCCATTCATGAACAAATTGATATTTTATAATGAATATATTGACCCCTAAATGATAAAAACTCTATTAGCACAGTTAAGGTTAAAACAATGTCTTCGCACATTACATGCGCTTATGTTAAAATTAATTTTTAGAAAACATTGGATTTATATATTATAAATAATATATAATATTTAGAATAATTTGTTCTAAATTATCTAATAATTCTCATTTTATTTTAGGTTCAATGTATAGATTACCTAGGTTAAAAATATAAGTTACCGTAGTGAAAAACCAAAATGGTAAAAATAATAAAACTTATAAGTTAAGGATAAAAATGTTTAAAACATGTTTTTTATTATGTTTTGGAGGTTAGGATAGACCATATAATCCATACAAACATTTATTTATCAATTTTTGATCCAATTGAGGTAATATTGACCTCCCAAAAGTGAATACTTTTGAGTATTTACAAGAATGCCACTCCTCCTCAACGATAAAAGGTCACTCACTATCCTCCCTTATTCACACCTTAAAACCTCTTTGGCTTGAAAAATACCTACTAAAATAACTTACCAACTTCTATATAATCATCCTAGAATCATTATTTTGGGAATAAATCTAACCTAGTAAGGCTTTAGTGCAAACCTAAGGAGGATACCCAAAGAAGATGCAATGTTCTTCAATGAGCGTCTTTATTTTATTTATTCCTCCACCTACTTAAATTTTTATTAAAACATGATGATATAATAACCTCAATATATTACATATACTGGGATATTGTTATAATATTTTCATGATCTAAAACCATCTCTACTCCCATCAAAAGAGTTACAAAATCATCGTTCGTGTGTACGGTAGACTACTGCCTCACGAACCGATGTTGTTCGTTTTTCCATTTCCACCTATCAAGGTTGGGTATAATGATGAATATGAAGTATATATATATATGATATTTATAATATATTTATACATATAAATTAATTATATATATCTTTTTACCTTCCATTACATATGATATATGATAACATTGCATATATGTACAACGAATTACCGCCTCGCGAAGCGATGTGATTCGTCTTTCACTAATGCTTCACAAGAAAGGTGATAAAGACAAAGTTAATGATTATATGTGATATATATGACATAATTATGATATTAATGACATATTTATAATTATTTAAATATAATAAATCATTTTATTTTCTTACTTTTTCACTCAATGAAAGATGATAACGCCGTTCATGTACATGTGGACTACTGCCTTCACGAAGTGATGTGACTCTATTTTCATCACTAAATCACATGGATGATATACATAAATATATATTATGGTATTAATTTTATTATGATAATTATTTAAAGTTAAAATATTACTTACCTTCTTTCCATAACGATCATTGGAAAATGGAAACGTTACTCATGCGTACGTACAACCTACCATCTCTATGATCGCAACGTACTTCATTTTTCATAATCGTAAATCATTACTAGTTTTAAAAGTAAAATTGATGTAAAAATATGATAATTATTTTATGAATATTGTTATTGATATAATAGAACTATATAATATATGAAAGAACCATATCTTTAATGACAAAACATGCATGATAAAATAAGAGAATTGAATACCTAAAATAATGAAAATAAGGAAAGATTATTAATATAAGGTAATAATATGTTATAAAAGGATAATATATGATATTATAAATATTAATATAGTTTTTTATATGTTATTAACATGTTTAAAACCACTATAAAGGAGGATAAGGCAATTTCAACCAAAAGGAAGCATGTGGTAAGGGATTTATTAACTCAATTTATGTTCATTGGTTTAATCTTGTTCTTTATTAATTATGTCATTATGAAATTATGTGTATAATAAATTTTTATTACCTTGTGTTGTATTTAAAATTTTTTATGTGGATTTATATTTTAAACACATAATCTATTCATTGATTAATTCTCACTTCAATGTCATGACCATTATAAAGGCTTATTTCACAATCTTATTCTAATCGAGATTGTTTACTCTTGAATTTCAGTTGAATGAAATTATTTGTATATTTAATAATAAACCCATTCTGTTTTCTTATAATCTGTTTATTTATAACATTATGAATTACTAGTACCATTTTTCTACTCTTTGGTACTTAAAATGTTTTAGGAAAATTCAACTTCATTTCTCTCTTTGGTCAGAGATATGTTTTCTTCCAAAACCATGTTTTCTAAAAAAGTTTTCAAAAATGATTTTAAACTTTTAAAAATGATTTATCAAAGTCATTTTAACCCATTTTTACTCTTTATTTTTTTTCAAATTAAACTTATATCATTTTTAAAACAATGTCTGTTTGGGTTTTTCCAAAAATGTGAAAGGAATCTTCTTGTTATTTCCTGAACAAGACACTTTACTAACATTTTTACAGTGCAAAAGGAACACTCTTTTTAACTTTTATATCATTTATGAAATTATCCACCTTCATGACCGTAATTTCTTTTAAGCTTACTTTACAAGTTTATGATTATCTTTTTAAAGAAAATGTTTTCAAAAGTGATTTTTATAGAAAAATGATTTTCAAAGAAAAATTATTTTCAAAATATATTTTTTGAAATAAAAAGGATATTTTACTTAAGAATTTTTTTAAATATATTTTTATGGTATTTTTATCCATCAATGAAAACAACCCTTTATTCTTACTCAAATGGGTATATATTGTATTGATACCACCCATAATCTTCCTCTAGATGAGTTATGATCATTTTGACCAAGAAAATTATTAACATTCACTCCCTTGATTCATTTTTATAGTCATTAACTTTACCTTAAATTATTCACTTTCCCGTGGACATTATATTTCCCCTAAATGGAAATATTATTTATCATGGATATGTTTATTGCCTAAACCATATACCATTTTTACATACAGTTCTTACTTTGATAGTTATTTAATCAACTGGGGAAATATTGATAAATCTATATCCTTTACTCATTAATAATATTTAATGATATGGTACATTTTTTATGAATTAAATAAACTATTAAATATATAAGGAATGATTTGGACATGAAATACATGGGTTGGGGACCAGTTAATACAATCCCCTCGATGCATTAGTAGTCTCATGAGACAAAATCAGTTGGCCAAACCCTATGCGTGTGTAACCAATAGTTTTAAACTATCTTGTGAAAGGTCTTTAAAGTTTTATGTTATGAACCATCTTATGAAAGGTCTTGATAGTAAAGGTATAATGTTCATGAGAAACATGATGTTAAAAAATTAAGCATTGCCTTCATTTAGAATTTAGTTATTATTATCCATGATATTTCACTATGATATTATTTATGGATGAATTTAATTCTTAGATTATTGATTAAATGATACGTGTTCTTAGTTATTTTCCTTTCCATATTGATTTTCCTTATCTTACCATGATATTCAAGTTATTTAAATGAAATGTGTGTTCAATTATTTACCTTTCCATGTTGATTATGCTTATTGATTCATGATAGCTTCTGTTGCAATTAACCCTTACTGAGAATTTGAGATCACCCTTATTTTGTTTCCTTTCTCTAGATTATATGAAGTGTACTATGTTTGATAAGAAAGTATATTCTATAGGGAATAATGTTATTATTGAAAAATAATATGTTATAATTTATGTATTCAAATATAATGTCAGACTCAAGTATGTATCTAGTTTACCAAGACCAATAAACTATTTAGTCCTTCATGATGTGATTACTTGTATCTTATGCCAATGTAATAAAGCAAGAACCGACTATGGAATACTGGGTTTGGGGTCTCTACAGGAAGACCCACATACTTGTCTGTACCCAAACCTGCCATAGAATCATTTTTCACTAGATACATAATTTACATCAAATGTTATTATTCAGATGATATGAACATGTCAGGATGTTCCCATGTCCCTTATCCAAGAATTATTACAACAATAATTCAAATACAGGATATCCTATAATAAATATTGGATGAAAATATAGAAGGAAATTATAAAAGTTTATGGTGATTAGGTTGAATCATATAAAGTTTTGTCGCATCTAGTGGGATTGTTGTGTAATATTGCATGTCTGTATAGGTTGTGAAAATATAGGGTAAATTTTAATTTGTGATTTTAAATTCATATGATGGGTAAAATGGTAATTTTACCTCACAGACGATCCCAAAAATATTTTATTATAGTTTTGTTGATCTCAAAATGGGGTGTTTACCCTATAGATGAAATTTAATGAGATTCTAAGTCGAGATTTTTTTAGAATACTATAATATATATTAAATAAATACTAAATATATCATGTTCAAAAATATTGATATATTTTAAACAGAGTCACATAATGAAATTATGGTTTCATGGTTGAGTTTGGAATGGGAAGTTTTTTTTTTCAGACGAGGTATAAACTTACCTTTGGTTCCAGGAGTGGGGTTGGGATATTTAAATTAAATTAATTTGAATTTAAATAATGAAATTAAAATTTATGTTTTATGTTTCTCCTCCACCGGTATCCCTCATTTTTCACAAATGGTGGAGGGAGTGGCTTACTTTGTAATCATCGACTGACCTAAGAGGAAATGAGGGAGAGGGAGGGAAGATTGCACTGAGCTACATCTGAGGAGTTGTTTTGAGGTGTAGTGGATGTTGTACACATGTCCAAGCTTGAAGCTTCAACGTTCCACCATGAGGTAGTCTAAGTAATTTTATTATTTCCATCTCCCCATCTAATCATTGTTTTAAATGTTTTTAATGGTTAATGTGAGTAGAAGATAGATTGCTGTTAATTAGATATTGAAATATATGATTTATAATTATTGTTGTGATTTTAAATAAGTCTAAAAAATATGATTTTTAGTTTGTTTTTCATGCTTTTAGATTAATAATAAGAAAAAGGAAAAGGGGTAAATGGTTCGACATTGCATAAGGGTAACACGGGTTACCCTAACGTAGTGTCGGGTTACCCTAACACAATAACCCGATACCGCGTGAGGGAAACACAAGTTAGCCTGACATGGTGTCCCAACACTGCATGAGGGTAATGAAGTTATCCTAATGTAGGCATGTTCTGCATAAGGTTAACCAAGGTTACCCTCACATAAGGCACCCCTAGAATAAGGGTAAGGTTTTTTCAAAATAAAAAATAAAAAAAAGAGATTTCCCCCTTGTTCTTATATGATTATTTTAAGGTATAAAATGATGTCTTATGGGATAATTATTTTATATAAAAATATTGTGGAATTAATTATAAAATAAAATTTTAAATTATTTTATAATTTATTAAAGAGTTATAAATGGGTATTTTGAATAATAAAAAAGGAAGGTGGTCTATTTGACGAGCCTTTAAATATATTATGGATTTTTTTTTTCTGATTAAAGGAATAAATTTGAGGATAATCGATGGTAATTAAATTAAATCATGGAATTATTTAAAAATAAATTGATAATTTATTTTATAATTAATTTAAGTGTTAAAAATGTATTTAGGGAATTACAGTGAAAGAGGACGATCATTCAAGCTTGGACAAGCTTCAAAGAGAGTGGTTGGGCTCCGCTTATAAATAGAATGACTTTGCGTGTGAGGTAGGTGTTCTCTAGACATGTAATATGGTAAATTAATTATTTATTCATTTATATAGAATGAGATATATGGTCTCACCACTATGAATATTGACCTCTTTAAATTAATTAAATTGGTTAAGTATAGTGAAATGCTTAGGAATAAATAGAACAAAGTGTCAAGGGCCACAGTAGACCCTTGTGCATTGGCTTGATGGCTCGATCACTAATGGACAAAGGATAAATCATGAATATGTGCCTTGATATACATGGGCCCCTATAGGGAAATGATTAGATGGACTATATAAACGTAGTGGCCCTTAGTATAGGTTCCCCAGGATCCCTTGAGTAGGGGTGTGTGATGAATGAGATATGATAGGCCCAAGTAGGTTGTGTTTGAATTTTACGATGCCTCATAGACCACAATCTATATCAAAGGAGCATGAGGTAATGGTACCTCCTCCCACTAGTTCACGAGAAATGGTGGATGTGCCTTGGGTAGTTTGATGATGGGTTGGGTAAGTGAACCAACCTAGGATGACCTTGAAAAGGGAGATGGGCATTATGCTATCTCTCTAGAATGGTCCTAGTGGGGATTATCCTTTGAGGCCAGTGAGGCCATCATGTGACCATGGCGACGTTGAGGGACACAATTCCCTATGAGTGGTGATCTTGGTCTAAGGGATGAGATAGATATAAGGGAACCCATGTAGGGTGTTTGCGTTATGGGGTAACCTAAGGGGTCTGGGGTGGGTACCCCAATGTTATGTTTACCCTAGATAGGGTTAGTATGAGAACATGTAGTAATGATTGCGGGGGTCACCTTAAAATTTGAATTGGCTATGCGAACTAGGTAGGTCTTCAGGGGAAGGAAAGGGTTGCATACTTGAGAGGTTGGCCTTGGTTATACTTGATGGGTTGGGTGAATGGAAAACCCATGTTACTATTATTATTATTAAAACCACAAGATGTTTCTAGGTGGATGTAAGCCCAAATATACATAAAGACATGTTCCAAGGATCATCTCCCTGGGATCATATGGTTCTTAATAATGAATGTGGGATTTTAGGGATTACCTCCCTAGGATCCAACTATACTCAGTGTTGGGGGATTCTAGAAATCAACTATATATGATTCAGTTATTGTATCTTATGATGTCAAGAGATATTCCTAGTGATTATTAAGATCCAATAGGATGACTAGTTATTATTTATGATATGACCATTGACACCTAGGATTTAATAGGACGTTTAGATATATTATTTAAAATTCATAATTGTTGAAAGTGGGTGACCTAAACCCAACTTTTTCATGTACTTTGATTACCATTACATGTATATAGTTTGATATGTGTGTGTGTGTGTGTGTGTGTGTTTATCTTACCAAAATAGTGTTGATAATTTAGGTTCCACTATATTTGTGGTAATTTACTTATATTCCATGTCACATAAAAAGGTTATAATAATTCCCTAGATATAATGAGAACCTATAAATACCATGGTAGTAATATTAAAATTATTTCTTATAATTCAGATACATCATACTGATAGGACACAAATGATGTGTGACCATCAGGTGTTGGGGGATCATAATAATTGAGACTTATCCTCATAAACATTACACATGGAAATATCTATTAAGTTATATCATGAGGAAAAAACTACCAATAAGAACAACACATGTTTCAGGTTTCATTTGTTATTCCTATCTGTGGACATGTGTATTGGTCTTTTGACTTGAGATCATTATCAATGTGTACCATTTGATCATGTAATTTGATATAAGGTAAAAACCATGACATTGAATTTATGGAAAGGTATCTTGTTTTGGGTGTGTCATTGGTGGTATGAAATTGGTTAAATGACCAAGATAGAATTTTCCACTTCTAAGTTGAGGAAGTGATATCCGGGCCTAGTTGATCAGGATGGTAGTACCTTCATAAATCCATGTACATGGTAGTCATAGGTAAGTCCATCCAGTTAGATCAATAAATAATAAATAAATAATGGATGATGACACAAGTTGTGCATCCTGCTTTATAATATATCGTAAGATAAAGAGATTATATTACACAACACATGTTATTAGGATGGTTGTCATTGTTATGACTATTCATTGTATCTTTAGGGGCCTTAATGGGTTGCAAGTCTTTGTTCCTGGTATGTGAATATTATTTACTACTATCGAGATAAGGGCCTAGAGGGTCACACACAATAGCGTATTCAAGAATCTTCCCTATTATAGTTAATAGATATATAGGACATGATGGTCCCCACTATGGGGTCTGAGAGTTGTGCAAGTTTTATCAATCACCGATAAATAAATAAATTTATTATTATTAGAGTATAAAATAATTAGGTTTAATTTATTTATTAAAAATATTTACAAGTGTTAAATTAAATACATGGAATAATATTATATAAATGAATATTATTTTAATATTTAAGGTTCATTTAATATTAGCGAGAATTACGAGTTGAGTTAATGAATCAGTTTTATCATGTAATATATTTATTATATATTACAAGTAGGTGATAAAATATAAATGATGTTTATGATGTAGTTAGTTCATCATAATTGTTTATTTAGTGAATGTTAAATATACGAGGGTAGGGGAACCCTAACCGGGTATTTTGGACACCCACTATATAAGCAGAGGATAATCTCATTACATGATTTTTTATCATTAAGAATTGATAGATTATCTATCCTCCCACATCCTAGAGAGATAAATGCTCTATCCAAGTGTTATATCCAATAATTCTTTCACAGATTGAAGGCACAAAATTGAGGAGATCGTTTCAACATCAAAGAAATTTTCATATCTCCATGCTAGCACCCGGAATTTGATGAACAACACATGTGCATATTAATAAAGCATATATGGATGATCTAGAGGGATTAGACCTCAGATCCTTCAATCAATGAATGTTGGTGATGATCTATAGTTGATCATACTTTGAATCGAATGAGGTACTCATTTTGTTTCAATTTTCATGATTTGATAATTCATGTGATATCTTTGGACTATATCAGGGCTCATATCATCGGAGATGATGAAGTTTCATTTCTCTGATGATGGAAAATTTTAATCCCCCAACCCACCAACTTCTATTTCATTACCCAGTACTATAAATTAACATCAGAATGATCATGTACATTTTCTAAGATAAGAAAATTAAAATTAGATTAAATTTAATTAGAGGGATTTAATTTGGTCCCAACGAAACTGGCCATGATTCCATCCAATCTCGTAAGATCAAGTTATGGCCATCTAAAAAAAATTTACATATCAAAATTGGTTCGTTATTTCAAGTACTAATTTTGAAGAACATGATATATATATTATATCTTTCAGGCAATATCCGCCAACACTTGATTATTTCGGCCAAGGTTTTGACCAGAATAGTATATTCGTGTAGTGAGGATTAGTTCCGAACATGGTGGGTATATTTAAAAAAATTAATTATAAATTTTCAGCCTACTTAATTGGAATTTGAATTTGGGTTACTAATTGTGAGGGATAAAAAAGGATATTAATGTGGAAACACATTTTATTTTTGAGGCCATTTCATGTATTTGTTGAAAATGACCACAATCATACAAAACATAAAATTTTAGGGATAAGGAAAATGAGGTGTTAGATATTCTAGCGGGTCAAATGGAAAAAGAAAGATTAAAATAAAAAAGGATACTTTAGGCTAGCTTCCTTTAGAAGATAGTAAATTCTTTATTTAAAAAAAATTAAAAAAAATTCAAAGTTGGATTCTCGTAGAAGCCACCTGATGTCGAAGTCCCCTACCTTTCTGACCGAACTAGTTGTCGTCTCCCCATTTCCATGGAACCTACCTCATTTTCCTTGGATAATCCCAACATCGCCCCTCCTCACCATGCCACCATGATTTGGAATACCCCTTGCCACTATTTCCTTCTCAAGCATCGTCGCTGCCTGGGTCGCCTCAGAACATCGCCCTTGCTTTGGATGATCTTCCGGTCGATGAATCCTTCGACAATACCCCCTGTTGTTACCTCTCGATGACTGAGGTCCCCTCTCATGGCCCCCTTCTTGGCCTCCTTTGATGGCTACCATCAATCCTAGCTGGTGAACCCACCCATACGCATGTAAACCCCCTCCTCGTGGGTTCTATTAGACTGATCCTCCCTAAAAAGGGTCTGGGCGGGTCTTCCCAACTTGGAATGGGTTTAAGTGGGTCTACTTGGCCTAGAACAACCCTGCACGGGGTCTGTCTGGCTTAAAATAGGCTTGCGTGGGTTCGACCCAACTCGTAATGGGCCTGGTCAGGGTTTTGGACCTAAGTAAAATTTTAATACCATAAAAATTGAAGTTATTAATTTTTGGATTAAAAATAATAATAAATTTATTATTTTTTTTTTTTAATTTTATTATAAAATTAAATCAATCAATTAATTTAATTTTTTGAATAAAATTTAAATTAATATCGGGAATGAATGATCATAAATTATTTGAATTTAAGTGATTCATTTAATTTATAAAAATGCACTCGTACTTTAAATTTCTTCCAATTTAATTTTATCACGCATTTATTTGATATACCTACTGGTCTTGAGTGGTGACCGACCATGTGTATGTTTAGTTAATTTTATTTAATTATTTATTACTTGCATGAGATGCTTGTTATAATTAGTTAATCCTATAATGGTTTGCACATCCTCCTTTTAATTCAATATATCTAAGGGTCTGATTGTCCATTCATATCTGTATATATATTGTGCTTCCCAAGTCCCCCTCACCCGCATGCAAGTACTGATGTACTATTGACAATGATGTTTTAAGGCATGGACCCCGCCAAGATGAGGAAGTGTACCGATGAGAAATGAAAACATTGGATCAAGGATGAGATACGATACGAGTCAGGAATTGACTCGGGTATGATACCTCCTAGGTCATGGTTGATCTATTAAGTTTAAAATTGATCAACCAATATTAGTTTCTCAATGTCAGTATGGTAATTTGTTTCCTTATGTATTGTTTATTATTTTATGTATCTTCATGTTTACTGTGGGAACTACATAAAATAATAAACAGAAAAAATTCATAAAGATGTGATGAATGTTTTTCTATTAATACATGTCCAATTGTGAGTGTGACAACATATTATGAACATATTTAATAGAAACAGATTACATTCACAAGAAATATTAAAAAACCCTCAAAGATATATTAAGTCATACAACCTTCCATCGCTCAAATTTGAACAAAATTGGGTGTATGGGGTGCTCATTAGCCAAAGTTGAGGGCCTTTCCTACTATTGGGGAGTTCTTATGAGAGTAATGGGTTTAATTAACTAAATTTGGTAGTAAAGAAGTATCTAAAACTAGATTGATATCATTTTAGAGTCAAATCATTAAGGGAATCAAGGTTACAATTTCGATAAGCCATAACATTACTCAATAGTTCAAGGAACCACGAGTTAATGCAGTTGGCCAGTCTAAAGCCTACCTAGAAACTCTCCAAGTAGTGGTGTATCCAAAACTTGTAGTGTAAGAACCCAGTTCTTATTTTTGAGGTACGAGTTTCTTTTTTTCTCTTTTCCTTAAGTGTTTTTGAGAAAATAAGGAAAATGGGGAAAAATCCTAAATTTTGGGACTACACGCCGTGTACTTTTCCACACACCGTGTACTTTGGTCGTGTGTGATGAGTACACAGGGTGTGTGGCCATGTTGGCGACGAAGGGTGTAAAAACTGACTACATGCCGTGTAGTGGATATTTATACGCCATGTAGTCAGTCAGCAGGAAAATATTAAGGTGGTGGAAGTAGCCACCAGCCGGACAATATTACATGCCGTGTGATCA
Source organism: Viscum album (assembly GCA_963277665.1). NCBI lineage: Eukaryota > Viridiplantae > Streptophyta > Magnoliopsida > Santalales > Viscaceae > Viscum > Viscum album. The sequence continues at coordinate 1,684,010,369 of OY728141.1, read as the reverse complement.
GGAATACACGCCGTGTACTCATGTCGACAGATGAACAGTGCGGCAGTGCTGCCAAAGGAACAATTAAATGAGAAAAGTACACGCTGTGTACTTGAGAAGTACATGCCGTGTAGTTTGTTTTTTTCGCTTAAAATGGGAAGTAGCCAAACCTATTCACAGGATGTGCTTAGAATCGGAGGAAGGAGTCAGGAGAGGAGGCCGGACCTTCGAGGATCTCCAGATCGAGCGTCGGGAATCCGTTTTCGCCTCTGACGATCTCGTTGGAACCGCACAGGTAAGCCCTCCACTCTCCTTAAGCCGTTCTTGCCAATTATTCCTCTAAGGGGAGTTATTTGAGTTTGAATTGGGATTTATTTTACCTCATATCTACGTCATTCTTGGATGATTCAAGGATCTTCGTACGCTTATACAGTTCAGGGGCGTTTAAGGTAGGTGGCTTGGTGTTTAAATTCCAACTGTTGTGCATTTTTGTGTATCGTTGAGCTACGAACCCATGTTGGGGTGTCGTGTGGCTGAGGGCTTAGCTGTTTAAATACCTAGAATTGTATAGGTAAATAAATGTGATAATAAACTGTTGTTTGGGATCACTTCTTGGATTCAGGACCACCTCGGGGGTGCGTTCCTCTGTTTAGCCGTTTGGCCAGGATACCCGAGGGTATGCCATTGTAATAATGTTTGTTAAATTGTCTTGAGAGGAATTGTATGTGAATTGCTTATTTACATGTTGGGCATGGCCAGTTACTTGCGCCTGAGGGCAGTGTTATTTTTAACCTAAGGGAATTGTTTGTTTAGCCTGAGGGCAAGGTACTGCTTAGCCTGAGGGCAACGTTCTATTTCGCCTGAGGGAAACCTTTCGTATGCTTGAGGGTAGTGACTTCTGTTCCTGAGGGAGACACTTCATATGCCTGAGGGAAATATCTGTTATGCCTGAGGACAATGCCTGAGGGAAAGATTCTGATTACCTGAGGGTAAGGGTTTGCGTGTTTGAGGACACTGACTATTTACATAGAAAATTCACTGTGGTGGTTTTCCTAATATTGAATGATTAAATGAATATTAAAATGGAAACATAACTGGTAAAGTTAGTTACTTTTGAGTACTGATTAGTTGATTGCATTTACTTTTGCACACTGTTGTTGCATGTTTACACACAGTTGAGCACGGGCCTTTGGTGGGTGCCTACTGGGATTTATTTCTCACACCCTATTTGGGTCATGTCTTCGATTCAAACAAACTATGTTGCTGTAGGTGTGGATAAGGGAAAGGGTCCTTATACAGGTACTTGATTGCTGCTGAGGAGTAGGGGAACATGGGACCGGGATTAGGCTCACGATGCTACCAGCTGTTTTGTTTTGTTTTGTTGTGCTCTGTATTGTACTGTACTGTATTGTCGTGTAACATGTTCTGGCTGTTTTCTTAGAACTTGAGACATGTTGCATCATTATCTATATAACTGTTGGTTATCTTTTATTACAGTTGTTTATTTTAAATGTGAATGGTTTATTGTTTCTGCTGTTGTTGTATGCTTTTTATTTTATTTCGCTGCGCTACACTTTGAAAAATGAGGGTATAGTTTCCCCACTATCAGACCTGGGCCCTCGCTGCTAGTCGGCAGCCTCTGGCATTTGGGGAAATGTGCTTGAGGTCACGTGGAGAACCGGGTTCGGGGCACCCATTGATTTGCACCCGGATCCGGGATGTTACAAAGTGGTATCAAAGGGGTTCTTTTCTTTGACTTACTATTTGGAGCCATAGTCAGGGATAGGACGAACACAGTAGTTGGTAATAAGATGTTCCCAGGAGCAGCTAACCCATGTACAGGGAAAATCCAGTCTACCTCGATTATTGCAATTCTTCTAATTTTGCAACTTTTACAGTTGATTTGATTTCATCGTTGGGTGACGTACTTGTGATTGTGCTGTTTATATTTTATCTAGGGGTCCTATTTAGTTGCAACCTGATGAGATGAGGGTATTCCATCTCATGCATCATTTAGGCACATGCTATAAATCACATGCCATGCATAGTTCCATGCCATGTAGGTGCATTAGAAATTTCATGTTGTTGTGATAGTTGTTGTGCTAGAAAGACATGCTATTGTGATAACTGCTTGATAAATACCTGCAATATGATAGTGTATTTTTGTGTGAGCTGGTTTATAGAATGAACGCTAAACTCTGGTTTTTGGGGAGTATGGGCCCTCAATGACTGGAATTTGGTGGATCATTGACTTGTTTATCTTGTTATAACACATATAAGATGCCAAACTTTGATTTACGGGGAGTATGGGCCCTCACAGATCGGAATTTGGCACTTAGGTGTTGTTTTTCAGTATTTTCTAGGTTCCGGAATAGTATCTGAGGCTTACTGTCCGGAAAACCCAGGATACACACTGTGTTGTTCTACGGACACACACCATGTGTTCTTCTGTTCGGGAAGAAAAGAAAACTTTTTGAGTACACGCCGTGTACCCTAATTACACGTCGTGTAGTGTCTTCCCGTGTCAAAGACCGTGTGGGCGGAGACACGGGGAAGGTAAATGCTTGGGGCGAACACGCCGTGTAGTGTTGACCTGGAGTCCGCTCGTGTAACTAACAATATGGATGAAGGAGACCTTAAGACATACACTCCATGTCCACTGTGGAATACGCCGTGTAGTCTGACCTGGGATCCGTCCGTGTAACTAACAACACGGGTCAGAGTAATACCTTCATGTACATGCCATGTGTATATGGAACACGCCGTGTAGTGTGATCCATGTATCCGTCCATGTAACTAACAACACGGGTTGGCGAAGCTCGTCTAGTACATGCCGTGTACCTATGGGACACGCCGTGTAGTCTTTTCCGAGGACAGACCATGTGGACTTAGCTGTGTGGCTGGGAAACGAGGTGGTGTACACGCCGTGTGCAGGTGTAACACACCATGTAGTGTCAAGCCGAGTAGTCAGCCGTGTCACAAACGACACGGGCAATTGGAATTTACACCCTACACGCCGTGTAGATTATATACACACCGTGTAGTTTTGTTTAACGGGAGTCATGTGGCTTAGCCGTGTAGAAGGACCCAGGCAGGGGAAGAGAAGTCAGGTACACGCCATGTATTCAGTATACACGCTGTGTAGTCTTGTTTTTCAAATCTTGAAATGCCTTCTTCCTCCTGTTCCCTTTTGATTCCCTTTGTTTTTAGTCTTGATAATCTGGATCTAAGGTGTGCGTTTGACCTTGTAGAGTCATGCCACCGAGACGACCACGCGTTGTTCACCAAGAGAGTGGCAATGATTATACTCTAGAGATGGTGGGCCATGGGCCACCAGTGGATCCTCCAACAGAGCCAGATGCGGCGCCAACCATTATACTAGACACAGGCACAGAGGCGTAGTTCCGTGAAGGCTTCATGCGGTTCATGCAGACCTTTCAGGGAGCACCGCCAGCTGCCACATCTATGGCTGAGTTGACTCGTATATTTCAGCAGCAGCATTCGCCTACGTTTTCAGGGGATGGCAGACCACAGGATGCAGAGTCTTGGCTGGGGTCTATGCAGACTATCTTCAAGCATCTTGAGACACCTCCAGAGCGGAGGGTCAAGCTCGCGACTTATATGCTGCGTGATTCCGCCAATAGGTGGTGGGCTGTTACCACTCAGATAGAGCATCACAGAGACATGGCGTGGTAAGATTTTCAGGTAGTCTTCTATGACTTCTTCTTTCCAGAGACACTGAGGGCAGATAGAGCTCGAGAGTTCATGAATCTACAGCAGGTCACTATGTCGGTGATGGATTATTTTGCTCATTTCACCAAGCTTCAGCATTTTTCACCCGTTTTGGTGGGTGATGAGACGTTGAGAACCAGAAGCTTTGAGGATGGTCTTTGATATGACATCCGAGCACTGGTGAATGTTTTCAGGTTGCCTTAAGTACATGCTATTGTGAACTAGGAACTGATTACAGAGAGGAACCTTCGGGAGGCTAGTGGTGTAGGCCAGGGCGGTTCGACACCAGTTTCTGGTACTACTTCTATCGAGAAGAGGAAGCGACAGATGAGTTTCTCTCACGGTGGCAGTACTAGCCAAGCAGTGTCATCAGGTGGCCCTGTCTTTTGCTACCAGTGCTGTAAAGAGGGGAACAAGAGACTGAAGTGTCTACGTGACCTAGTGGAGTGTCGAGCTTGTGGCAAGATGGGTCATCTGTAGCGCTTTTGCAGGGAATTTCCACCAGTGTCTAATGAGAGGGGTTCTGTGCAGACTCCGCGTGCGGGAGCAGGACCAGTGGATTCTTACTAGTCGGGGAACTGGAATATGTCCAGGTGTACAGGCTGAGATGGTGGTCGTGGCTGTGGTAGCCAGACACCAGGATCTCAGAGGCAGCAGGGCGGGATAGCTCAGGGTAGCCAGGCTGTGTCACAGGGCCACGACACTGGGAAGGCATATGCAGTGAAACAGACCTAGCAGGAGCAGGATCCCGGACCTTCTACAGTCAGAGGTACTATTCTATTAGCTTCTATTTTATCTCCAGTACTTTTTGATATGGGTGCTACGTATAGTTTCATATCTGTACCCATTGTAGAGAGCCTCAACCTCCGTGTTTCTTCTTCTTCTGATGTTATGATGCTAGACACTCTGTTGGGAATGAGAACGACATGTGTGCATCAGTTCAAAGAGTTCCCCCTTGAGGTTGGTGGGTGTCAATTTCTATGGTACCTCTATGTCTTAGAGAAGACGAGCTATGATGTCATTCTCGGGATGGACTGGTTGGTTCCCTTTTGAGCCTTTGTATATTGCTATCGTCGCAGGGTGAGTTTCACGTCACCAGAGGGTGGAGAGTTTCTATAAAAAGGTGAATGGTATGTTCAGGTGAGTTGAGATGGACAAGAACATCATGGGAGAGGTGGAGTCACAACCCAGATTGCGAGTTTATATCTGGATGATCAGGGGAATTGTCAGACGTATTTCCCTCCATTGGTTGATCTTTTTAGGGATGTCTTCTCAGACGACTTTTCGGGTCTACCTCCGGAGCGTGAGGTGGATTTCTCTATTGAGCTTGTTCTAGGAGCATCACCGGTGTCCATTCCTCCTTATAGGATGGCAACGCCTGAGTTGCAGGATCTCAAGAGGCAGTTAGAGGAGTTTCAAGCAAAGGGTTTTATCCGACCCAGTACTTCTCCTTGGGGTTCGCTGGTCCTCTTTGCAAAGAAGGAAGATGGTACCCTCAGACTCTGTGTGGATTATCGGAAGTTGAACCAGTTGACGGTCAAGAACTGATATCCCTTGCCGAGGATTGATGATATTTTTGATCAGCTTCATGGAGCACGAGTGTTCTCAAAGATTGACCTGAGATCAGGATATCATCAGCTATGCGTGAGATCATCGGACATACTTCTTACAGCTTTTCAGAGCAGATATAGTCTGTACGAGTACTTGGTTATGCCGTTCGGACTCACGAACGTGCCAACAGTTTTCATGGCTCTGATGAATCGTGTGTTCCATCCTTATCTGGATTCTTTTGTAGTAGAATTCATAGAAGAAATCTTGGTGTACTCTCACACTTGACACGACCATGCCACCCATCTTGAGATCGTATTGAGTACACTAAGAGAGCATAAGCTATATGCTAAGCTCTCAAAGTGCCACTTTTGGATGGACCAGATTCACTTCCTGGGTCATATCATCTCAGAGGTAGGAGTTGCAGTAGACCCAGAGAAGGTGAGAGAAGTAGTTTCCTATGAGAAGCATAAGAATGTGTTTGAGATACAGAGTTTCTTGGGGATGGCTGGTTACTACAGACGTTTAATACAGGACTTCTCCCACTTAGCAGCGTCATTAACGGGTTTGACTAAGAAGGGTGTGAAGTTCGTTGGACAGAAGCTTACAAGACAGCCTTTCAGGACCTGAAAGGAAGGTTGACATCATCACCAGTCCTGATACTTCTAGAGCAAGGGAAGAGCTATACAGTTTACTGTGATGCATCAGGTATTGGGATGGGAGCAGTGTTGATGTAGGGCGATCGAGTTGTTGCGTACGGGTCTCAGCAGTTGAGGCCACATGAGAGGAATTACCCGACGCATGACCTCGAGTTAGATGCAGTTGTTCATGCATTGCACTATTGGAGACATTATCTCTTGGGAGAGCATTTTGTGGTTTTCACAGACCACAAAAGTCTCAAGTATATCTTTACTCAGCATGAATTAAATCTAAGACAGCGAAGGTGGGTCGAATACCTTCATTCCTTCGACTTTGAGCTTGCCTATACACCTAGTAAAGGTAATTCAGTAGTTGATGCACTGAGCAAGAGGAATCAGATACATACAGTGTAGGATGCCAATGGTTAGTGGCATCTCATGGCTTTTTTCTCTAAGATGCACTTGGAGGTGCATGACAGGTAGGGGAAAACCTATCTTTCATCTTTAGCTATGACTTATACCCTCCTGGATAGAGTGAGGTTGAGATAACTATCTGATTCAGAAGGCCTATTTCTACGAGAGTCGTTGGCAAGTAAGGACCCTCCTCCTGGTTGGACGATGGGCGATGATTAGGTACTGCGTTTCCATGGAAGAGTATGGGTTCCGAGGGATATATGCGAGGAGTTGATTCAGTAGTTTCATGCTTCAGCTTGGGTAGTTCATCCTGGGGTTACCAAGATGTACCGTGACTTGAGATGTCAGTATTGGTGTCCAGGTATGAAGAGAGATGTATCTGGTTTTGTTACGAGATGTTCCACCTGTCAGCAGGTGAAGGCGGAGCATCAGAGGCCAGCCGGACTGTTACAGTAGCTACCCATCCCGGAGTGGAAATGGGATGATGTCACGATGGATTTTGTGACTGGTTTACTGAGGTCACCTCAAGGCAATGATGTCGTGTGGGTTATTGTGGATAGACTCATGAAGGTAGATCACTTTTTGCTGATCAAGGAGACCTTCGGTGTTGACGAGCTCGGAAAGTTGTATATCTGAGAGGTCATACGTCTTCATGGGGTCCCTCATTCTATCGTTTCAGATAGGGACGCCCGTTTTACATCTTGTTTCTGGCATAGTTTTCAAAGGGCACTAAGTACACATGTGATTTTGAGTATAGATTACCACCCTCAGACCGATGGCCAGTCAGAGCGTACGATATAGGTGCTTGAGGACATGCTGCACGCATGCGTCCTAGACTTTGGGGGCTCTTGGGAGAAGCACATACCCCTGGTCGAGTTTTCCTATAATAACAGTTTTCAGGATACTATTGAGATGGAACCTTATGAGGCTTTATATGGTAGGACATGCCGATCACCTTTGTGCTGGTTAGAGGTAGGTGAGGTAGCTTTACTGGGACCACAGCTAGTGCAAGAGACTTCTGAGCAGGTCCAGTTGATTTAGAAGTGGATGGCTACTGCGCAATCTCATCAGAAATCTTATGTTGATCGCCATAGATGACCCTTGGAGTTTGTGGTCAGGGATCAGGTTTTCTTGCATGTTTTGCCGAGGTTGGGACACAGACAGATCAGGATACAGGGTAAAATTTCACCGAGGTATGTGGGGCCATTTGAGATTCTGGAGAGTCGGGCTGGATGCCTATCGGTTGCAGTTACCACGGAGGTACCGAGCCATGCATGATGTCTTCCATGTATCTCAGTTGCGTCACTATCATTCAAAACCGTCTCACATCTTTCAGCCCAAGCAGGTTGAGCTTAAGGTAGATGCGTCCTTTGAGGAGCATCCGATTCGTATCGTTGATAGGAGCACGAAGGTTCTCCAAAGCCGGTCAGTTCCTCTCATACAGGTGCTATGGTAGCATGGCCGAGTGTAGGATGAAACCTGGGAGCGGGAGACCGACGTACGTGCTCAGTGGCCAGAGTTGTTCTGAGATTTATCTTCGCCACCCTTGGAAGGGAAATTCAGGGAAAAATTGCTTTAAGGGGGGAATTTTGTAAACACCCGGTTCTTATTTTTGAGGTATGAGTTTCTTATTTTCTCTTTTTCTTAAGTGTTTTTAAGAAAATAAGGAAAATGGGGAAAAATCCTAAATTTTGGGACTACACACCGTGTACTTTTCCACACTCTGTGTACTTTGGCTGTGTGGGATGAGTACACAGGGTGTGTGGCCATGTTGGCGACGAAGGGTGTAAAAACCGACTACACGCCATGTAGTGGATATTTACACGCTGTGTAGTCAGTCGGCAGACAAATAGTAAGGCGGTGGAAGCAGCCGCCAGTCAGACAATTGTACACACCGTGTGATCAGGAATACACGCTGTGTACTCATGTTGACAGATGAATAGTGCGGTGGTGCCGCCAAAGGAATAGTTAAATGAGAAAAGTACACACCGTGTACTTGAGAAGTACACACCATGTAGTTTGTTTTTTTCACTTAAAATGAGTATTAGCTAAACCTGTTCACAGGATTGGCTTAGAACCGGAGGAAGGAGTCGGGAGAGGAGGCCGGACCTTCGAGGATCTCCAGATTGAGCGTCGGGAATCCGTTTTCGCCTCTGACGATCTCGTTGGAACCGCACGGGTAATCCCTACACTCTTCTTAAGCCGTTCTTTCCAATTCTTCCTATAAGGGAAGTTATTTGAGTTTTAATGGGGATTTATTTTACCTCAGATCTACGTCATTCTTGGACGATTCGAGGATCACCGTTCGCTTATACCGTTCAGGGGAATTTAAGGTAGGTGGATTGGTGTTTAAATTTCAAATGTTGTGCGTTTTTATGTATCGTTGAGCTACGGACCCATGTTGGGGTGTCGTGTGGATGAGGCCTTGGCTGTTTAAATACCTAGAATTGTATAGGTGATTAAATGTGATAATAAACTGCTGTTTGAGATCGCTGCTTGGATCCAGGACCACCCTAGGGGTGTGTTCCTTTGTTTAGCCATTTGGCCAGGATACCCAAGGGTATGCCATTGTAATAATGTTTGTTAAATTTCCTTTAAAGGAATTGTATGTGAATTTCTTATTTACATGTTGGGCATGGACAGTTACTTGCACCTGAGGGCAGTGTTCTTTTTATCCTAAGGGCATTGTTTGTTTAGCTTGAGGGCAACGTTCTATTTCGCCCGAGGGAAACCTTTTGTATTCCTGAGGGCAGTGACTTCTGTTCCTGAGGGCGACACTTCATACGCTTGATGGCAATATCTGTTATGCCTGAGGGCAATGCCTGAGGGAAAGATTCTGATTACTAGAGGGTAAGGGTTTGCGTGTCTGAGGACACTGACTGTTTACATAGAAAATTCATTGTGGTGGTTTTCCTAATATTGAATGATTAAATGAATATTAAAATATCAACATAACTAGTAAAGTTAGTTACTTTTGAGTACTACTTAGTTGATTGCATTTACTTTTGCACACTGTTGTTGCATGTTTACACACAGTTGAGCATGGGCCTTTGGTGGGTGCCTACTGAGATTTATTTCTCACACCCTGTTTGGGTCATGTCTTCGGCCCAAATAGGCTATGTTGCTGCAGGTGTGGATAAGGGCAAGGGTCCTTATATAGGTACTTGATTGCTGCTGAGGAGTAGGGGAGCATGGGACCAGGCTTAGGCTTGCGATGCTACCTACTGTTTTGTTTTGTTTTTCTGTGCTCTGTATTGTACTATACTATATTTTTGTGTAACATGTTCTAGATGTTTTCTTAGAACTTGAGACATGTTGTATCATTATCTATATAACTGTTGGTTATCTTTTACTGCAGTTGTTTATTTTAAATGTGAATGGTTTATTGTTTCCGCTGTTGTTGTATGCTTTTTATTTTATTCCGCTGTGCTACACTTTAACAAATGAGGGCATAGTTTCCCCACTATCAGACCTGGGCCCTCACTACTAGTCGACAACCTCTGGAATTTGAGGAAGTGCACTTGAGGTCACATGGCGAACCGGGTTCGGGGAATCCGTTGAGTGGCACCTGGACCCAGGACGTTACATGTAGACTATGAGGAGAAGTTTCAAGGGTCCTTGCCACTATAATACTCAAGCGATGAAGTATTCTGAATCTAGTAGTGAGTTCTATTGAGGTTTGATAAAATAACGAGAGACATTTAATGATTTTATAATTAATTAATAAAAAATCTCTAAAAGGTAATCAAGATAAAGTACTAAATAATAAATTTATTTGTTGTAGATAAAGTGGAAATCACCAACACTACCAAAAAATTATCACTTGATCCATACTGGATAAAGAAAATATCTTGACCATCCATAACTTATAGGAGTGGTATAACTGCTTGTGCATAGTACTATGCCAAGAGAGGAAGCTTTATATGCTAGAGTCCTCACTTCCTACCAAGCCTCCTCAAGGAGTAAGCAAGGAGGATAAAAAAATTATAAAATACATATACATGATGCACTAGATATACAATGTATCATGTTTCCATCTATGTCCAGTCAATTGCAAAAAATTTATGAGGATGAAGTGTAATGTCCCGACCTAGTTTCCACACACTAGTTCCCTGAGCCGGTCAGTCACATGACCTTATGAGCACCTCCCCGTATTCCAAAAGCTACCGACTAGCAGTGAGGGTCTAATATCGATCATGATGAGACTATACCCTCTTTATCAAAGTATCACAACAACAAAAGTAAATAAACAAAATCCAACTGAATAAAAAAACTAAATGCCATAACTAAAACAAACTAGTGTCACATTCTGAACCAAAACTAGAGTATAATATTCAAACTAGAATAGTAGATACATCATTCCATAATAAGTGTCAAGTGTCTAATGAAAAACCAAAAATAAAGACATTGATAACTCCAAGAATGTCCCGACACCATGTCAGGTTCCCTCATCCACGCTCTATCTAAACTCAACCATATAACATAGGGATCTTACCCTTATCATGTCCTACAAACATGAAGTATATTCGAGTAACGATCAGGAAACCTTAGTTGGGTGTGAGTAAAACTCAATAGGGAACCACCAACAGTGTCTAAAACAATATCCAGTCAATAATAGTGTATACAGTTGTATAAAGAATAAATTACAATGCATAAAGTAAATAGTTATCACATTTAATTATTCTTTAATTAACAACATAAATCTCTCGGGTTCCCAAGGACACCCATACTATCAATACCTACTTCGGCCTATGCCAGATTCTAAACCATATCACATATTCAATTCACAATTCACTATAACACATGGGCTTCCATTATCCATTTCATTACTATTCATAGAAAAACCACTTGGAATCATAGTCCAATGCCAATATCATGGGTGTAAAACATTGTGTCTAACACCCCATGGATATTTGGAGCCTTTTTCCCTATCCCACACCTCAAAGTCACATGGGTATTTGGATCCTCAGTCCCTGTCCCACACTTTCTATCACATATGGGTATTTGGAGCCTCAGTTCCTATCCCACACTCATTTTTCACATATGGATATTTGGATCCTATGTCCCTATCTTACACTCGTATATCACATATGGGTATTTTGATCCTAATTCCCTATCCCACACTCATATATCACATATGAGTATTTGGAGCCTCAATCTATGTCCCACACTTGTATATCAATAAAATCACACACATATCACACATATCACATCATTCAAGGTAATAAACATTGACCCTTTTTATCACCATTTCACATCATGGTATACCATTACAATTTAGCACAATAAACATGGTTCCTCAATTTAATCACATGGAATAATATGAACAATTCACCATTAACCCATTTTACATTATTTAAATCACAAAACCATTAACCAATTAAGGTTAATCCAAATATATCATAATCCTTATTTCCAATTAATTCACAATCATATTAATTGACCAATCACACAATCTCAATATCCCATCAATTCCCCAATCACGATATTCTATTAATTAATTAAATAAATAATTAATCCAATTTACACCAATTCCAATTGCCCCAAATTTATCCCAATTCATTACCACGTGATAATTAAATTAATTCAAATCAATCTCCAATGCAATTTCACAATCATGGAAATTGAAATTTAATAATTCCATACATGTAATTAAATCAATACTATGGTATTCACAATTTATACCACCTACCTTAAGATCATTGATGGATGCTCGCCAATGAAAATCCCCAATTGAAGTGGAACTACCAAGATCACAATGAAGAACAAGATCTAGATCTAAAACCTAGATCCAAGATCAAATAGTGTTAGATCTATCATAACCTAGATCTAATACCTTCCCAAATACAAATAAAACACCCTTCTTCACCTGAAAGAAGAGGCGATAGAGAGATTAAACCACACAGGATGAGAATCCCTTACCAAGAGAGGTGAAAATCTGTCAATGGATCTTCAATTCATCTAGAATAGAGGTTGGAAGGCCTTGGAATCCATTTTAGAGCCGCTAAAAATGATAGAAATTGGTTTAGGGTTGAGCTGGGGTGTTTAGGGATATAAGAAGGGGGTTTAGAAAAAATTTAATGAATTTTGGGGGTTTAATTTTCCGCATGCACGGTTTCCTATACGGGGTACACAGTTTTCCCTAACTGTGTGCCTAACCATGTTCTACCTCCCAGGGGGTTACACGGTTACTACTAGAAGGGTGTACAGTTTGGAAAAATAGTGCGCCAACCATGCACTGCCCCTCTTCCTTCAAAAAATTCTCCAATTTCACCCAAAACCCCCCCAAGGTAAAACCCAAAGAAGATATACTAAAAAAAGAAAAAAGAGTACATGAAAATGAGCTAGAGACATCTCCAGAAAAGGTTAGGATCTTACAATATACCAATCTTATAAAAACTCATCCTTGAGTTGTACTATCAAGAATCTCTAAGATTCCAAGGTAAAAAGGTCAGGCCACCAAGCCCACATATCTGCTTCTCTCCCCCATGTTTCCTCTTGAACATGCTCATATTGTTACAAAACACGAACTATCAATATGGTATTTCCCCATGACACATTCTCACTACAATCCAACATACTTATCAGATGCTTCTCAAAGGACGCATTGTTCTAAAGCTCAACATCATACACATCGATCACATGATAAGGGTCTGGGTGATACCATCAAATCCATGACACATGAAAAATGTCATTCATAACACTATCCCTCTATGGAAGATCCAATCGCTATGCCACCACCCCGATTCTCTCTATAACATCAAATGGTCCAACAAACCTGGGTTCCAACTTTCCCTACCTCCAAATCCAATAGTGACCCAATTGAGGTGACACCTGAAGGAACACATGATCACCCACTACAAACTCAAGTGGTGGTCATCTTCTATCAGCATACGACTTCTACCTACTCCTAGTCATAGCCATACAATTTCAAATAAACCAAACCTTCTCTAACATATCCTACATGAGACTCGGTCCCAACAGCTCTGACTCACGTGCCTCTATCCAACATAGAGGTCATCTTCATGGCCTACTATAAAGATCCTCATATGGTTCCATTTGTATATTTTATTGATAATTCTTGTTATAGGAGAACTCTACAAATGGTAGGTGCTTATCCTAAGACCCACCAAAGTATAGGACATGTTCTCGAAGAATATCCACAAGCACTTGAATAGTATTCTCTGAATGCCCATTTATTTGTGGGTGGGAATCCATACTCAGTAAAACCTGTGTACCAAGTGCCTTCTGTAAGACTTTCTAGAAGTGTGAAGTAAAGTGCAATTCATGGTCTAAAATAATAATCTATGGCACCCTGTGTATATGGAATATCTCTTGAACATAAAAATCTCCCAATTGATCAACTAAGAAAGTCTCTCGTATAGGAAAGAAATGGTCCACTTTCGTCATTTGGTCTACAACCACCCAAATAAAATTATTCTTATGAGGTGTCCTTAGGAGACCCACCACAAAGTCCATGGTAACATCATCCCACTTCCATTCTAGAATGGGAAATAACCGTAGTAAACCACTAGGTCATTGATGCTCAACCTTCGCCTATTGAACGGTGTAACATCATGTCATGAACCCTGCTATCTCCTTTTTCATACCCAACTACAAAAACTATCGCCGTAGGTCATGATACATTTTGGTCACACTTGGATGCACCACCCACTTCGAGGAATGAAATTCACACATCAACTCCTCATGTATACTCATAGGCACAATAACCCGATTCCTGACATAAATGATCTCATCCTCATATATAGTCCACTATGAAGGTGTCTCCCCACCTTCAAGGATTTCCCTCAAGTAAAAACAATTTGGATCTTCATACTACCTCTCCCTGATCCAGCTCAAAAGTTAAGGCTCCACTGGAACTAATACAAGAGTCATCAGCTCTTGGCTCTCCTGAACCACAACATGCATTTTAGCCAGAAAGTTCATCATTTTCCACTCAGAGATAGACTCCTGAACTTCCTAAGTCTGATTTTTCCTTCTCAGAGAATCGACAACCTTGTTTCCTTTTCTGGGTGTATATGATCGATTAAATTCAAATGAATAACTATACTCAACCCATATCCACTATTTGAGATCCAAATCTCATTGTGAAAATATATACATTAATCTCTTGTGATCAGTATATATAGTAAACTTTTCATCCAACAGATAATTTCGCCAACAATTCAAATCATAAACCACTAAAACTAACTCAAGGTCATGTGTAGGGTAATTTCGTTCATGTAGCCTCAATGACCGTAGCCCATACACCAAAAATCGATCTCCCTGCATCAAAACTACTCTAATATCTATTCCATAAGAATCACAAAACATCGTATACTCCTCACCTAGTTCAGGTAGGATCATGGCTGGTGTCGTTGTCAAGCAGTTCTTCAACTCCTAGAAGGAAACCTCATATGATCTAGACCAATAAAACTTTATCCCATTCTTTTTCAATCCTGAAAGAGGTGCTTCCAAATGGGAAAAGTCCTGTATGAACCTCTGATAATATCCTGTTAATCCTAGAAAAACATAGATATCGAAAATATTCTTGGACTGCTCCCAAGAAACAACTGCCTAAACTTTATTTGGGTCCACTCACACACCTCCCTTTAAGATTATGTGACCAAATAAGTGTACCTAATCAATCCATAATTGGTACTTAGATATATTGGTGTATAACTGATGTTATCTCGGTGTACTTGGGAAAATGTCAATACGTTGGGCATGATCATCATGAGTCTTGGAATACACCAAAATTTCATCCACATACACTACCAAAAACTAACCTAGGTATGGGTAGATGATTTTATTCATCAAGTCCATAAACACTACTGGTTTGGTCATTAACCCGAATGATATCACGACAAACTCATAAAGGCCATACCTGCTTCTAAAAGTAGTCCTTGGTATATCAGAAGGCCTAACTCTCAACTGATGATAACTTGATCTCAAGTCAATATTTGAGAAGATAAAATCTCCCCTCAACTACTCAAAGTGATCATAGATATGTGGAAGAGGATACCAGTTCTTCACTATCATTTGGTTTAACTTCTGATAGTTAACACATAAGCGTAAAGTCCTGTCAGCCTTCCTAGCAAAAAAAATTAGAGAACCAAAAGGTGACATACTCAAATGGATAAACCCTTTATCTATCAACTCCTATAGTTGAGTCTTAATATCTTAAATCTATGTTGGTTCCATTCTATATAGTTGAATAAAAATTGGCTTATCCCCAGGAATGATCTCACTTTTAAATTCCACATCTCTCTCAGGTGGTAGACCTAAGAAGTCTTTAGAAGACATATACTAAAACCTATCCACTACGGATAAAAAAAATCATGTTTTTCAATCCCATAATTAATAAAAATACTTTCAACTTGGTTGTTGAGCTCCCCCAGTTGCCGAAAATCTATAATTTGCACCCTTAGAAGACATAAAGGTCACTCTCTTTTGGTGACAATCTATGTGGGATCAATATGATACTAACCAATCTATACCCATAATTAGTTCAAAGGATGAATTTTCAAGGATGTAAAGATACCAATTGAAATGATACTCTCCAACCATGAGAGAAAACCCCTTGCACAAATAGATGTCTCTCGACCGTACTCCCAAATGTGTATCTATTGTCATAACCCCACTCAAAAACTCCACCACTAGGCTCAAACCATTCAAAAGTTGTAAAAATATAAAATAATGAGATACACTAGTATCAAATAGGGTACTATCTAGCATATAATCTACAAGAATAGTTATGTCATCCCACATTTTTATTAAATAACTTTTCATTACATTGTACAAACAGAAGATCTTTTAATGTTTAGTTTCTTGGAAAAAAATTATATAATACATGAAAACTTAAAAAATTATTCTGACCCACTTTAAAGGATTCATAATAGGTACATATTAAGTGAATTTTCTATATCTCATAACTTGGTGACATACATCAAAGGAAAGGGTGAGCATAAGGCCCAATTGGGGAAATCAAGGGAAACAATTTACATGTGATCTTGAGGAAAATCAATAAGAACTTGAGGAATATCATAAATGCATGAGAAAGAGGCATAAAATAATAATAAGAACATGAATAATAACTTTTAAATGTGTATAAAACATTTAATTTTGACATTCATAAGCATATCACCAAGGTTTGTCACCGAGGTGTTATAAAAATTTCCAAGGTTATTCACCAAGGTATCGTAAAACATGTCATCTTTAGAGATTAAATTCATTACCCAATGCATTGGAGCACTATAAAGGAGCACCATTAATATATATTAGTTAATTAGAGGAATATATATCATAATAAAACATTTCATAAATAACCCATATATAATAAAATAAATGGGTTTCATATAAAAATCACGACTTTTTAAAATGTGCTTGAAGACAATATTTTTATGCCAATTATAACCCATATAAAGGAAATGAGGGTTTTATGTATGAAAATACCAGAATAAAATAAATAAAATTTACATCTTGGTGAATACCCCTATAAAATATAGAGTTTCAGTTATTCACATAAATAAAATAAAAGGGAATTTCTTGAGGAGAAAAGAGAAAATTTGAGAAGTAAAATTGGCAACATAATAGGTATAAAATGTGGTTTTAGAAAATGGTAAAAAGAGAGAGGAAAAGGGTCTAAAATTCATAAAATGATATTAATACATTAAAGGTATAGAATAAAATTAACATAAGAACATAGTTTGTAAATTTTAAATACATTACACATAAAAAGGGAACTTGTAAGAAAAAGAGAAGTTGAGATTTCCCTTACCTTGAAGAGTAGTTCTTAAAACTCAAAGATTGGGACCTTGGGGGATTGAGGACACCTTGGGAGGACTCCTTGGGAGTTAAAACTATCATGGATTCATGGAGGATGAATTTGGAGTGAAATTAAATGGATAAAGGGGTGGATATTTATAGAAAAAGTGGGGGATTTGTTTATTAATTTCTAAATAAAGGCCTTAGACACCTAGGTAGTGGTAAATGAAAACCCATGGGCTTGACCATGATATTTTAACATGTTATTAGACACTTGGGACAAATTTTATGTTATTTTAATCCAAAAGAGTCAACCATAATTTTATATTACTTATTTTGGCAAGGAAAATTAAAGTTTTCACAAAATAACATTTTCAAAGTTAAATTTTCTATTTTAAAATTTAGAAAGTAAATTATATGTTTGGAAATTGATTAAAATATATTAAAATACTTGATACTAATAAAATAAAATTATTTGAGCCGTGTATTGTGATTAATTAATTATTACAATATTATGAAATAATTATGATATCATTAATCATACCGAAAAACTCAAACTGTATTTTTTACTATTCAAAAAAAATAAAGTATTTTATAAAATTCTTATAAATTCACCTTAACCTAATTTCGATGTGCTGATTTCAAAAATGATATTTATTTTATAATAATAATTATCTAAATATGATAATTTTAACTTTTAAATATAAAAATCCTTATTTATTAAAAATAATAGCGGATTGAAAATGCATAGTAAAATTTATGACACTTGAAAACAATAAAATTATTTTATCATTTATTATTAAATAATATTGTTATAATAATAATATTTAATTAAAATAAACATTATTCATAATACCTTAGTTTATTATAATAATTATATCTTTTCTGAAAAATATGATTTTTGTCTGAAAAATCAATTTATCAAATTCATCATATTTTTATATTAAGAAAAACTATTCTTAAAATGGAATTCATGTAATAATTATTTTAATTATAAAATGGAATTATAAGTAACTAGAGACTCAAAACATAACCCCTTATAACACCCACATATGACCTAAGGGTGAGGTGTGCGATGGGGATAGACTCATGGGGTGGCTCAGCTAACATCGCCCAAGTGGTAATTTACACTAACTTGAACTTCTCCCATAAGTGATTTTGTTCAAGTCTCACTTGTTAAAGATCAACTTGAGCTTAGTCAAGAGCGAAGCTCAATGATGCTACCTCCCTCCTAAGTTTTGATAAATGGGCTTTGTACAACACAACTCTACTAGTTAAGGCCATCATTTATCCTTTCCGCATTAATTATCCTTTTTCATTTCTACTTAAAAACACTAATTATAACGTTAAAATTATTATCAAGAGTATAGTTTCTGGTGGTCATATTGACTAATGGTCATAATTTTCCAATGATCATATAATGGTCGAAACCTAATGGTTACATTTCAATTTATACTCACTTCATTATTAATGAGATATAGTTTTCTTATGAAATAAAAATAATATAACACACATTTTCGAGAAACAATTATCATTAAAAAAGTTCTGGTCATCACATTCTTCCCCTCTTAAGAAATTTCATCCCTAAAATTTCATCTCATTCTCTTAGTTGAGAAAAGGTTTGGGTACTTATTTTTCATTGTCTCCTCTAGTTCCCATGCCACTGATTCATATATATGGTTCCTCCACAACACTTTGATGAGGTGGGTTGTCTTGTTGCATAGATCCTTGTATCTATGGTCTAAGATCTCCACCGGCTGCTCCTCATAAGAGAGGTCATGGTCCAGATGTACCACCTCAGGATTTAATACATGTGAAGGGCCATGTATGTACTTTCTCAAGAGTGATATGTGTAATACATCATTAAATTGATATAGATTTGGTGGAAGTGCTAGTTGATAGGCCGCTGCTCCTATGAGATCAAGGATTTCATAGGGGCTAATGTACCTGGGGCAGAGCTTCCCTTTCTTCCCAAACCGCATGACTCTCTTCCATGGTGAAATTCAAAGTAAGAATTTGTCTCCAACATCAAATTACAAGTCCCTTCGATGGTTTTCAACATAGATCTTTTTCAGAATATGAGTAGCCTTTATGTGTTTTTGGATGGAAAGAACTTTTTATGCCATCTCTTGCACAAGATCAAGCCCAAGAAGCTTTCTCTCACTAGCTTCATCCCAACAAGTAGGATTTATACATCGCTACCCATATATATCTTTATAGGATGCCATTTGAATACTCGAATGTAAGCTTTTGTTGTATGAGAACTCAACTAATGGGAGATGTTGATCCCATCTACCTTTAAATTCTATTGAGCATGTTCTCAGCATATCCTCAAGTGTATGAATAGTCCTTTTAGATTGACCATCAATTTATGGGTGATAGGCCATACTAAAATTAAATTCAGTATTCAGAGCATGTTGAATACTTCTCTATAATTTTGATGTGAACCTTGGATTACAATAAGATACGATAGAGAGTGGTACCCCATGAAACCTTAACGCTTCCTTCATGTATATCTTGGAAAGTTGGTCAAGAGATAAATATTCCCTAATAGAGATAAAATGGGTAGTTTTGGTGAGACTATATACTATAACCCATATCGAATTGTTTCCTTTGGATGTTTTTGAGAGACCAGTGACAAATTCCATAATGATATTATCCCACTTCCATATTGGTATGGGTAGTGGTTTCAATACCCCTTTAGAAAGTTGTCTCTCTTCCTTCACTTTTTGACACACCAGGCACCTTGTAGTGTAGTCGAAAATCTCCCTTTTCATGTTATCCCACCAATAATGATCACAAAGGTCCCTATACATTTTAGTGATTTCAGGATGTATATAGAATTTAGAGCTATGAGATTCATCCATAATCACCTTCTTTATTTCTAGAATAGATGAAACACATAGCCTTTTTGATCAATATTGAACTAAGGAAACTTCCCATTCTTCACCAGCTCTATCACCTTATTTAACAAAGGATATTATCTTTGAGATTTCTTGATATTATCTAGTAATGATGGTTGGGAAATCATTTGGGATAGGGTTGATGATGTCCCTTCCCCCATGAATCCCATGTACAACCTTAATAGGTCCTTGATCAATGGATCTCCTTGAATCCTCATAATTTCCAAAACAATAGGGTCTTTCTTACTTAATGAATCAATAATTTTGTTTTCTCTTCTGAGCTGATAATGAATTGAATAAGCATAGTCTTTAAGAAGTTAAAACCATCTCCTATATCTCATGTTCAATTCCTTTTGTGTGAAAATATACTTCAAACTTTGGTGGTCTGTGTATATATCACATTTCTCCCCATAAAGATAGTGCCTCCATATCATTAGAGAAAAAACAACCACAGTTAGATCCAGGGCATGTGTAGGATAATTTTGCTCATGAGTCTTCAACTGTCAAGATGAATAAGAAATCACCTTATCATTTTTCATAAGGACACACCCAATCCCTTTCAGAGATGCATTGCTAAAAATAAAGAATCCTTATCTGATATAGGGTAGAGTTAACATGGGTGTAGCAACCAATCTCTTCTTTAGCTCTTGGAAACTTTCTCCACACTACTTTGTCCAGATGAACTTGGCCCATTTTTGAGTTAACTTGGTTACACTACTAGAAAAAAGGCTATAAACCATGGCTATAGACCACAAAACTGTGGCTATAGGTAATAGCCACGGTTTCACCAACCATGGCTCCTATTGGCATGGATATAGAGAGAAACCTATAACCACAGTTTAAACCATAACACTAGACCTATAGCCACGGTTCAAACCATGGAAATAGATCTACTTCCATTGTTTACAACCATGGCTACATAATAGAGTCTCTAGAAAAAAAATCAGATATAATGCAATTGATTTTGTACTAAAAAAATCCAGTTCTGCAATCCATTTCCAGAAAAGAAGAAGAAGAAAAAAACGGCTCTACTGCACCCCGCCTCCACCCTGCCCGGCCCTGCCTCCCTCCCTGCCTCCCTCCCTGCCTCCTGTGCCCTACCTCCCTACTCAACCACTGCTCCATGCTCCCTGCCTCCTGCCTCCACCCTGATCCCTACCTCCTGTGCCCTACCTCCCTGCTCAACCATTGCTCCATGCTCCCTGCCTCTTGCCTCCGCCCTGCTCCCTGCCTCCCTACCTCTCTGCCTCCCTGCCTCCCTGCCTCTGCCGCTGCCCTGCTCCCTGCTCCCTTCCAGCATCATCATTTGATCCTCCACCTTGGTCTTAAAAATTTCATAACCATCAATGAATCTATTCATACCAATACTCTTGTTGTACTGCTACCCTGAATTACAACAGATGAAGACAACACAATCATCCATTTGAAGATTACTAAGAAAGACTCATGCACAAACAAATGAAGGCATGATTTTAGTTAACAGATACAGTGATATTTATAACTATGGACACTGTCAAAAGATGAAATACATCACCAGTTTCAGAAACCAAAACCAATCCAGCAAAATAGAGTAAAACAAACACAATTAATTAGAAGCTCATAGCACAATGATCCAAATGATCCCCATAAAAAACACTACCCCACGTATCCCAATGGACGGAAGCAGTGACAAGAAATTTTATTACTGAAGGCTTCTATGAATTAAGGACTATTGTAGTGTGATGAATTCAGGTCACTATAATTCATGCATGTAACATACCTAACAAAATATGAAGAACATGGTTGACATGTTAAAAATAAATTACTCTGATAGGTAACTTGTACTGAATCTTCATCAAATTCTAGAAAAAAATCTCTCTGTAAGAAAAAAAATACTATCATTAATAGATAAAACATGGCTCAATTGTAGAAAATATTCATATATGAATATCACGGATATTTTTGCATACAAAACTATCTATACTTTTCATGTTAGGAATGTTATTATAATGCAACACATAGGCATAGAGTTAAAAAAATTATATTACAGTATATGATAATGTGTATGTATTTTAGTATTTCTAGAAGAATAAGCATAAGCTCTGTAAAACTTGAAATTCTTGAAGCATCCCTTCCTAAATTCACCATGTGATCTCTATAATCTTTCATTGGATTCCCTTTCTTCCCAAAATTCCAACATAAAAGTACAAGACCAAAAAATTTACCTTGAATCACCTCCATTGATTTAACTTTTTTTTACTATGAACTTTCCATTGAATAAAATATCATATTTCTTTTGCATTCAACATGGTTCTATAAAATGCTTGGACTTACCTATACTTAATCTCTTCATTTGGGATAAAATCACAAACATATTCAAACACAACCAGAATTTCTATAATAATTTCTTATGGAATTCAACATCATATCCAATTATTACATAAGTAATGAAAGTAGTAAAAATTACTAAAAAACATACGAACATTTCATTTTAATATATTTGAGATGACTCTAAATCATTTTGAATTCATTGACATGATTAGACACTAGTATTCCTTCTGATATATCATACTAAATAACCTTTGTATCATACATTGTTTTTCATTGTTGTTGGATTCTCAAACATATCTACTATAGCCTTTATTAACTCTACTATGGTTTTCACCTCCCAGATGTTATAGGAAACATTTTTCTCTAAAGATATATGTATCACTACAAGTTCTATCCTATCAATACATTCCCATTCAACTTTATCAATTTCATATGGTTTTAATCCTTTCAATGGAAACTCAAAGTCCTTCTAAAATAGATAATCCTCCATCTTCATCGTTAAAAAATCAAAGTTCATATTTTCAAACTTGTCTATCAAGACATTTCCTTCTTATAATTCCATTCCATCAAAAGAGGTTAACTAAAAATAAAATTAAAAATCATAGAGGAAATAACATTACCATAAGAATATGTTGAGAGTACCGATCCTTGATGAAGAACAAGATATGATACCACTTGTTGGGATCCATGAAACCAAAAATTTGGAAGAAAATCATTATAACTTCAACACATGAAAAAAAATATAAAACTACCATAATCATATGATCTTATAAAATGATGTTCTATTAATAAGATGAAAAATACACCCTAACTTCTACACCAAATCATTCACTATAAAATGCTCACAACTCCCAAAATAATTGCACAAACAGAATCAAAATCAAATAAGGAATAAAAAAAATATATTTACATGCTTCATAATTTTAGCCTTATATCAATGAGAGAACAATATTGCTTTTACTCATGGAAGAATAGGAACGTTACAATCACAATTGGATAATTCAATTGATATTAGATAAATCATAGTTACAAGTACTAATTCATAAGTGTTACCACCCTAACTATTTATAGTGGGTCTAGTTGGTCAATTGATTCCACTGACTTTTAAAATTTATGGAGAGCCCATTGTTAAAATATGTTGAAGGCCACCAAAGTGACTTGTGTTTTCTTATATATCATTATTCATGGGGAGCTAGCTAAATCTAGAATTTATAGAGGAATGAATGGTTGGTTGAAAAGTTTGAATTAACAAGTTGGTGGCTTCATATAACTTGGTTGATTCTAGGATAACTGGTTGAAGGAGTCGCATGGGGTAAGAAGAGGTGGGGGTCTCATGATGGTTTTACATGGTCCATCCTACAAGGATATTTTATGGGTGGTCAATGGACCCAAAGATGTTTTGTAAGAGGTTTCACAGTCTCTTTAGACTTAAATTAAAGTCTACATGAGGGATGTAATCTCCAGAGACGTTCTCACTAGGTAGATGCTCATAAATACTGTCATTTCTCAAACTTCATGCCTCATGAAATTACTTCTCAAAAAGTGTATTGGGGGTGTAATTATAAGAAATGTTAGTATTTGTTTATTTTGGGACTTATGAAACTGCTACCGTATAAAATTGATGTGCAGCAGCGTGGATCACTACATCGATGCCACAAAAAAAAGGCCATAAAGCAGACTAGTAATAGCCTGAGGGTGTTACCTTTCTCCCTTAAATGACAACCTGAGCTACCTAAATCCTTTTAACCAAAAATAAGGGGTCCAAAATGACCAGAAAGAACACATGCATCAAGAAATTTCTTCATAGTTTCGTTGATTTTTTACATAGTGAATGATCCTTTTGATGAAAAAGTAAAAAAATTGGAATTATTCTATACATATCTTCATCTCAAAGTGTTTGCAAATTTTTCAGGAACCAAAAAATTACCCAATCATAATTGGATTTTATTAGAATAAATAGGATTGAAAATTGAGGTAAATAGGTACTTCTACATAATGATTTCATGTAACTCATAAAGTGAAAGATGAATAGTTATTTTCCCCCTATATTTAGTGTCGACGGTACCCTTCTTCTCTACTTTTTGAACAGAATAAGGTTCTTGAATTCTCTCTATTTATTCATAAATTTTTTTCTAGTGTCATTGTATATTATTTTTCTGTGAATTAATTCCAAAATCAACTAGGTAACTACATAAAAACTTACACAGAACCATTTCCTATGTGAATGATTTACATGAGTCCATATAAAACTTATGGGACACGTCCCCTATAAAAGCTCTATGTGGAATTAATTCATTGGAAAAAAATTGTGATTTTATTCTTTCCAACTCCTTTTTTTAAACTGACATGGCCTATAAACTCTTTTCATTATTATTTTATTAACATAGAAATGAAACCCGATTCTCAATCTTCGACTTTGTGATGAACTGATATGGACAACAACATTGAGTATAACGAGTGCCAATATGTTTTTCCAAGGAAGTTTCTACTTTCAGAGTTGATTGTATCAACATAAAGAAATTGATTTGAATCAGAGGGGATTCATCATTATGTATTTGGGTTTCTAGTTAATGCACCAATCCTTGAACCTCATCTAGGATGGAAGCAGCCAGTGCACTAGATCAATTGACATCAGATCATTTTATTAAGGAGGCTAAACAGAGAGATGTGTATGTCTTTGGATATTCCTCACTAAATCAAGAAGTGGGTTCTCAAATCCAGGAAACATATATTCCTAATTAATTAACTATTATGTGAAGGGACTTTAAAGACCACAAGCAGGGGAAAACATGGAATAATAGGTGTGTGGCCATAGATCATTTTTCTAGTAATTATCACACTTTATATAGAACATGCAAAAAAACCAAACACAAAGGTGAAAGCATTAAAATTTCAAACACAAGGAGAGTTAAAAAAAATTAACATGAAAATTAAGGCATGCTTATGCTTATAAAAAACCTTTTTCCATGAAACACTTGCATTGTAAACTCTCATAACTAGTTGAGGGAACACAACTTTTCCAACTTTAATATACTTAATCTGAAACAAAAAACAATGTTGAAGTGACTTGGCAGGATGTTCATGCATGTGGGAATTTATCAGACTGTTACTGATCAAAACGTGTTAAATAAAATATGCACATGAAGCAATGGCTAGGACTGGAAAAGGCCACATAGATTTTATGATAGGTATGTAGAAAATGAAATTAAAATTCAAAGAAATACCAAAAATATTTATAAAAAACCCCCAAAAGTCATCCCCCTCCACAAAGACTTTGCTCAGAGGAAGCAACGACTAGGACTGGCAATGGCCACACATTCTTGTGTTTGCATCCTCATTTTTCATTATTTCTCCAAAATGACTATTTTTAAATTGGAAACCATTATCATTGATAATAGTTATAGGAACGACATATCTATAAAATATTTATTTTCTAAAACAATAACCATATATGAACCCATACCATCTAGTAATGCAATAGATTCATTCCAAATTGACACATAGTCTATTGAAAAAATTATGCACTCATTCCCATGAGATTTAGTAAATGGACCAATGAAGTCCAAGACCCATACATCAAAGATATAGACTTCTAATATCCCTAACTATGGAATATACTATCCACTCCCTATATTTCTTATTCTCAAGTAGTTGTAACAGTTATTAACCAACTCCCTTGAATCTTTGAATACAATAGGATATCATAAAATACATTGAATAACCTTTGTCACTACTAGAAAAATACTATATACCCATGGAACCAGTAATGAAATCCAAATAGTATATACTTGGAGGATCAAGACTAAGATATTATGAAACATAGGCTATAAAAGAACCCAAAATAATTCTAAGGAGAACATTGTAAAGTATCTTCTCCCAATATAGTGAATGCATTTTAATGTTTCCCTGTATTGCAACATGATATAGTAAACATGTCTAAACACAACTTTGAAATATTTTCATAAAAAAAATAGATAAGTAATGTTCATGCATCAAATTTATGGAATAATATCTAATGGAAATGTTATATGACACCAATATTTATAACAGTGAAGCATTCCCACACTAAATGCATTCAAATTCATGGGAACCAAAATAGTATTTTTTATACGCAATTTTATGAGCATTTTTTCTTAAGTCAACTTAAAAAAATCAATTCCAATTGCATGGAAAGTCGAGACAATGAAACTTTCAATTTTTATTAGATGTTTCCATTCTTTATTTTCATAGGATTTGAAAATTCAGGCGATTCAGCTGGTGATATCAACCAAATTCCAAGGATACAAAATTTAAGGGATGGAAAACATCAAGTAAATATATATCAAATTCCTTGAATAGTGAATGAATTATAATGTATCAGTGTATTCCATGAAGGCTATGAACACCAACTGGTGGGGTATTTATGAAAATTATTAATACAACACCACATTTTTGGAACCGTCAGTGGACTTAACATAGAAAGTATTGGAACTCAATGGAGATTTAGGTCTACAATTAAAGAAATACTTTAATTTTGTCATTCCAAGGTAAGAAATGGCTTCATATAGATTTTTAGTAATAAAAAAACAAGTTTGAGTGATATTTTATGCCTATTGAAGAGGGAATATTTAAAAGGTAACAGAATATATTTTTGAGCTTTCAAGACACTTGGAGTACATGGCCAAATTGTGGGGATAAAGGGAATCCTTTTACATTCCAAAAAAATAAATTAGGTAATATATTAAAGAGTTTTATAGATGGAAACAAATCCCGATTTGAGAAATTATGGTCATCTGAGCAAGATTAGTGGAGTTTAAGGGGATGATTTGGTGTTGTTTTACATGTGTAATAATTATAAGATCTATTGACTATGTGGAGTGATCACCAAATTTGATGAGAACCATGCTGAGGTATAAAATAGGAGAAGAAAACATAGAGAGGGAGTTCTATAATTGAGAGAAGACCAGCCATTTGAAACCCATCAAGCATTAGAAATTCACCAAATGAGAGGAACTATGTGTTAAACTACGATCATTTGTAGTACTTTCCTGTCATTAAAGGGATTCCATTAGAGGTTTCCTTATCATTCATCATAGATTTCACAACAACTTTCTTGTATCTCCAACTCAATGTAGTATCAATGGATTTATATATATTAAGGTGTATTCCATACTAAATGAACTAATAAGAAAGAAATGCATTTCTTCCAAAGGAATAAAACTCTTTCAAAACATTGGAAGTCATATACATTTCATTTAGTAGGAGATTTTACCCTATATAACTAACCATTTACTTGTGAACTAAAATATCAGTTTTTGTACAAAAACAACAAGAAAAATTTCAATAGAATTGGGAATGATTCCATGAAAATTACTAAAAATCCCCTCTTCAGTTTTCTCACTCACTGTTAATGAAATTCCTTAATGAAATATTTAATGTAATAGGTTATAGCCTTATTGATTCAGTTATAGGAGGCTATTATAGTGATAAAATAGTAAAGTAACTCAAATACATTTACAATATAATATACATGAACTTGCATTAAAATAGAATCATAGGTATAGTGATATTTCTAATAAAGTTTCAGTGATAGTTGATTTGAGTCCCCAAATTATAGAATTAAATTAAAATAATTTCAAATTCTCATATCAAATTCATAAGGAAACAATGTGGAATTCATCAACTATGGAATGTTTAGTCACATTTCCATTAATTTCATGAATATTAACATTCTAGCAACAACTTCACCACTAGAAAAAATTGAGGAAGTATATTACAAGGGTAAATATGACACATTAAGTGAGATATAATCCATTTTAAAACAGATACAACCCCTAAGGGTATAAATATATAAATATTTCTTGGAAGGAGTAAGGTGATATTAAACAAGTTAGTCCTTCTGTAGTTAATGGGAAATAATAAAGCCAATAAAGGATTCAAGATAAAATATAAGGGAATCAATCTTGAAATTCATCCCAAGAGGATCTAGGGACTTAGAATACATTAAAAAATATATACAGGATATAAAATAATCAAATCAAGAATGATTTTATAAAATGCATAGAATCAAATCTTCTCAAGTCCTGATTAGTTAATTCACGGTAGTCATTCAAGCATCCATAATATAAAAATGAAAGTGGGGTGGATTGCATGAAAAAACACAAGGGGAAGATTCCTAATACAATTGGGAAAAATTCAATATATGGATTCATGTAAATTACCAGAAGAGGATAAATAGTCAAGGGAAAGGAGACTAAAAAGATAAATTAGATACTAAATAGTAAGAAGAAAACTGTAAAAAAAAGAGATGAAAGCAATGAAAAATTAAATCAACAATCTAATGAAGATGTTGATAAATAAGAATTTGGAATGAATGAATATCTAGGAGATTTATGTTCAAGCTAGATAACAGAGATGTCAAGTATTATAATACACCTACACAATTTTTAAAAAGCGGCAGCGAACTTGATATTAATAGTGATAAATACTACTTATGTTTTATTAAAATGATTTAAAATGTTAAATTTGTTATTCCATTTTAAGAATAACATTCCAATATTCCAACAAATACTAAGTTCAACAAGAAAATTATCACAAATAGGAGTCCTGAATAATTTTATATTCTTCCATTTATAGAAAAATAAAGTGTTTTAATTCAATGGAAGATCCCATTAAAGCCTAAGGATCCTCATAGTTTCAGAAGTCCCTATGAGTTTAAAAGGAAAATAACATTTACTTATCAAGTAGTTTTGGTATCCAAAATTAATTTAATCCATTTTGTAGTAAATAAGAAATTGGATATGGGAGATATTGATCCCATAATAGTGTCCTTGCAATTATTAAATAGATCCACCACTTACCTGATAGGAGTAATTGAATACTTATAAGAGATATTTTAAAAGATTATACTACTAGGTGATTTTCTATTCTTAGACATGAAAATTGATAGGGAAGTACCCATCATCCTTGGAAGACCCTTTCTAGCTACTAAAGGTTTCTTGATAGATATTCCGCAAGGAATGCTAACTTTTAAAGCTGGAGAAGATAAATAGATACAAAATATATTTCGGGTTGTGAAACATCCACATAAATTGGTTGATTATTTAATGGTTGGTGTGATTGATAAGGAAGTTTAAAATGATATATGAAATTAGTTAAACATTGAAGGTGATAGAATATATGAACTCATTAATGGTATAAAATACCCACTTGAGAAAATTGAAGAGTGTGATGATCAATGTGATGATTACTGTCACAAACATACAATTGGGTATTTAAGGGATGAGTTGCATGAAGAGAAATCGGTTAGGAAACTATTAGACCATAATCCATCAAGATTTTATTTGAATAAATTTCTACTAAAATTGAATTATGAATATATGACAATGAGACACAAACTATGATTGGGTCATCTAAATTAGAGATGAAACAAGAAAATAGACAGTTTAGGATGCACGCTAAATAAGCACAATACATCCACTAGATATACTATATTAGAAAAACGAATGAATAATTCCTTCCATTTTATACATAATATACTAATATAAGATAATGTGAAGCCCACTATTAAACCAGTAATGGAATCCAAATAATTAGGGTTAAAGTTTCAAATGAATTTCGTATGATGTGCAATATAAGAGAACCACAATACCTATAGATTACCATGCTTAGAAGGTTGAAATTTGTGAATGGCCATAGTGAGGGTAAAATTGGGAGTGACGTGATGCAGGAACCGCATGGTAGAATTCGGGATCATAGGTGGAGGTAGACACAGTAATGGAATGGAGAGCAGTGAGGAGACCAGGGTAGAATGATATTGCCTGAACCCTAGGGTATAAGGTCGGGATCTAGAGAAGGGGTAGGAGTGAGTGGGATGATGGGTATGGAGGAGCCCAAGTCGGAGCGACTGGAGGTGGAGCGGCTGGAGGTGGAGCGGTCGGAGGAGGAGCTGCTGGAGGCAGAGCGGCCGGAGGCGGAGCGACCTGAGGTAGAGCGGCTCGAGGCAGAGCAGATGGAGGCGGAGGCGGAGGCAGAGGAGGGAGAGGGATGAGCAGGATGATGGGTATGGAGGAGCTTGAGGGAGAGGGAAGATCTAGAGAGGGACGATCGGCCGTGAGAGAAAGTTTGAAGTGAAGGGATTGTGGGTAAGAGCGTGAAGCCACATGAGGGAGGGTAAAAGAATTGAGGATCTATTTCCATAGGTTACTTTGTACTATGGCTATATTAAATCTAATTCCACAGTTTTAAAATGATTATGGCTATATCTCACTCTATAGCCACAACCTAATTAAACTGTGGCGATAGGTCCATGGCTATAGGTTATTTTTCTAGTAGTGTTAGTGGATTAGAAATTCATGAAAAGTTTTTAAAAAACCTTCTATAATATCCTGATAAACCAAGGAAACTACAAATCTCAGCTATTGTTGTAGGATGAGGCCACTCCTCCAGAACCATTTTCTTGGTAGGGTCAACTGAGATTCCTTCATTGGTTACAATGTTCCCTAATAAAGAAACTTATTGTAACCAAAATTCACATTTTCTGAACTTTCTTAATAGCCTATCCCTTCTTAGAGTTTTCAATATAACCCTTATATGATACTCATGCTCCTCATGACTTTTTGAATATATCATAATATCATCAATAAAAACTACCACAAATTTATCAAGGTAGTCCTTAAAGACTCTATTCATAAAATACATAAAAATAGTAGAAGCATTAGTCAATCCAAAAGGCATAACAAAAAACTCATAATAAACATATATTGATCAGAAGTTGGTCTTTAGAATATCTTCTTTCTTCACCCCCAATTGATGATAACCATATCAAAGATAAACCTTGGAGAATAATTGAACCCCCAAAAGCTGGTTAAATAAATCATCAATTCTTGGAAGAGGGTACTTGTTCTTCATTGTGACCCCGTTAAGTTCTCTATAATCAATGTGTAGCTGCATTGATCCATCCTTATTCTTCACAAAGATAATATGTGCTACCCAAGGAGACACATTTGTTTGAATAAAACCCTTCTCCAAAGGATATTAGAGTTGTTTCTTTAATTCCTCCAGTTATACATTTTCCATTCTATATGGGGTATTTTATATCGACTTGGATCCAGGCATGAGTTTAATGGAGAACTATACCTCTCTTTCTAGAGGAGGTCCAGGTAACTCCTTAGGAAATATGTCAATTTATTCCTAAATGATGGTGAAATTTTCTATTTGTATACTTTCATTTCCTTCTTTATATTCACCGATCATCTACATAAATAAGGCTATAGGAGGTGATTCTATAAAAAGATCAGGTTGAGATATATCTCCTTTTAAAACAACTATAGGTTCTCCATTTAATATTACTAATATTTACTTACTTCAGTAGTTAATCTTGGAATTATACTTTGAGAGACAGTCCATTTCTAGTATAATGTTGAATTCTTTCATGGGAATGACTACTAGGTTTGTGATGATATTGTGATCTCCAAAGTTAAAACTAGAGTTTATATACACTTTTAATGCTTGGATAATCCCTCTAGGAGTCTTGAATGGTAAATCTACTTCTAGAAGTTTAGGAATTGATTCTATATTCTTTAAAAACTTATAGGAAATAAAGAAATGAGTAGAACCAAAATAAAAAAAAGTACTTGCTATCTTTGAGAGAACAATGAGAGTACCTACCACCACATCATTTGGAGCATCTACTTCAGCCATCATGATAAATAAATCCCAACCTTTCTCCCTTGTCCTATGACGAGGTAGATGGTGATTCCCCTCCACTATCTTCGTATTTGGATAGTGATTGGAAAAGTTCCCAAGCTATCCACACTTGAATCATTAGACTTCAGGCTAAGCCTACACCATCTCCCCTTTTTCATTAGTGTTGAGAAGTTGAGGCTTCACCTCACTATGATATTTCCGATCAATATGGACATCTCTACCACACTTGTAAAATTTCATTCTCTCGAGCAAGTAGTTCCCCAAATGCTTCTTCCCAAATTTGTTGCATGTGTAAATTTTCACTTGATTTCCTCATCTTCCATGATCAAAGTTACTCCCTAAGTTTTGCTCCATTGATATCTTCTTTTCATTCGATCTATGGGACCACTATGTCTCTCCAAACTCCAGTCCAACATTCATAGAACTTATCACTATATCCTCATAGCTTTCATAGTCTCAATTAGATAAATTATTTTGTAGAAGGGTTCTTAGTACACTAAAGAATCTATCAACCTTTCCATTAGGATCCATGAGAAAACTAGAGGTGTAATGAGAAAGACTTGTAAAGTTCATCTCATAGCTTCCTATCGATTCATTTTCCTTCTACTCCAGCTTTAGGAATTATTTCTCCATTTTCATTCACATTTAATGGGAAAAATATTTATTGAAAAATATTCCTCTAAACTCTTCCCACTCCATAGAATCAATCTCCTATCTTGGATTTGTGTTTTTAATCAGTTACCATCACCGATTAGCTTCTCTCTCTAAGCGGTAAATAGGTAGGGTGACTTTCTCTCGTTCTGAACATCAGAGTACAAAAAATATATTTTCTATAGAGCTTATCCATTGTTCAACAATCAATGGGTTAGTAGATCCACTGAAATAAGGTGGTTGTTGAAACATGAAGGACTCAATGGAAAGTTGTTCCCTTCAAGGTGAATCCGATATCTTAATTTGATTCAAGTTATTTCTAATAACTCAAGTCACTTGATTCATCATTCCCATGAATTTTTCCATTCTGAATTCCATCAGAGGGCCATCAGTGCATGGTCCATTGCACTCACCATTTACACGGTTCCTCTTATTTCCAGATATTTTCTAAAAGAAGAAAAATTTATTTAAAAATGTAATGACCCGGACCCAAAGATCCACCCGAACAATGCTAAATGGGTTAGGTGTTACTACCTTAGGCGCACCTCCCTGAACGCCAAAGGCTGCCAACTAGCAGCGAGGGTCGTATAGGTATAGCGGGGAGGCTATACCCTCTCGGAGGATAATAATGGTATTGGTCCGAGTATAATAATAAATATGCAGCGGAATAAACGACTCAACAGACTCAAACCAGACCCACAGAGCGGAAGAACATTCAATATCGATAAACAACAGAAGCAATAAATATAAACAACAGTAGCGGAAAGTAAACACAACAACATGCTGATCACTTGTAACTACTACTGAACAACAAACATACATCCAAAGAAGGACATACATATCCATATGTAAAGGCGCCAATGGATAAGCAATTGTAGCTAAAAAACAAGTAAGCATGCTGATACAGGAAAGAAATCAAAACAAAGTAAACTCCTCCTAGGCAAGACCTCAAGGTCCATACCATCTCCATGCAATAACTAATGTAGTCCAACTCCTGAAGCTAACCTCTTTCCTACACGTAAATCCATAAAGTCTGCATGCGTTATGAAGGGAATATGTAGGGTGTGAGATGAATCTCAGTAGGATACCACCTAACAGTGCATACCTAATATAAGTGCTTAAGCATGCATGCATTTATAAGGAAAACAGTAAACAGTACGATGCACACAACCAAACACAAACTCCACTGGTGATCAGCAGCCACCATGGAGTGTCACCTGCTTCGGCCAATGCCGGAATCTCTATCATGTAACCCAGTACCATGTGCCCCTGACACCACGTGTCTCAAGTACCAACGTCCCAAAGGCACACCTAGGAAATAGTAACCCGGAGTAACAACGATGCCTGTCCTCAAATAAGTAACTGGAGGGACAATGATGTCTACCCTCAAATAAAGTAACCAGAGGGAAAACGATGTTTACCCTCAAATAAAGTAACCGGAGGGACAATGATGTATGCCCTCAAATAAAGTAACTGGAGGGATAGCGATGTCTGCCCTCAAATAATGGTGAGACTCTTCCCCCAACCCAATAGCCTCAATGCTATCCCCTGAAGGCTCCTCACCTTCCACGTGGCTTCCTATGGCAAGTTCCCCCAACCAATAGTACCTAAACCACAACTAATGGGGGCCTCTATCCACTTGAGTGGTCAAAACCACCTCATCATGAAGTCTCTGTGTGTGCACACTACTCAAAGTTCCGGGTGAGTGGTAATCACTAAAATAGTACCCAAGCCACAACACCTCTGACACCTCGTGTCCCTGCGACCATGCCGCTCAAGTCTGACGGCCTCGCCATCCAAGTAAACCGGGTCATGCCCAACCTGATAGTCACCCTATCTCAAGCTGACATCCATGACACCCAATCTCATGGTCAGAACCACCCAATGTAACCCAAGTCAAACCCAAACTATGATCAGCATCACTCAACAAATATCCGAGCCATTCCCAACACAACCCAAGGGTTTCCAGCATATTAAATGACACGAATCACATATAATAATCAAATGAAGTACTTAAACAGGAAATAAAAACAAAACAGTTGAATTGCACTATCCAGGTGTTGTCCCATACCAGCACTAAGATCTTGAAAGCCTCTAACAAGTAATATCAAGGTTTAATAAACTAAAATCAACAGTTTTAACCAATACAAATCAATTATAACCATTTTGGAATCCCCCAGCCAAAATGCCCTGATGAGCAACGACCACTCACCCAACCCCGCTCAAGAAAAACAGGTAACAGGGCATACCCAAAGGCATACCATAAGTCAAATAATAATTAAACAAGCAATAACAGGTAAAACAGGGTCACACTCAAAATACCCAGAAACGCGCCAAAGGTCGTACCACTAAAAAGTCTGTGAAAACACAAAAAAAGGTATTCACCGCCTACTTGAGACTCGTAGACATAAGCACATCTGATATCAAGCTCCAATTCGAAGCCAATCTTCATAGATCTAAGTTTCCATCAAATCTCGGCAATTCCACTCAGATAGAAATTGCGACCTGTGAGGAAAAGGATCAATAACAGAATAGGGTGCGCAGGTTTAACCTCGCTATTGCGATCCTGCAACCTCCAACAGATTGAAGAATAGACTCCGGATGAAGAATCTAGGGAAAGGTATGTTCTTAGAGTTTTCGGAATGAGCATGTTCCAAAGTTGGGAAAGAAGAAGGTGTTTCTCAAAATAAGATGGGACACTCTTTCATTTAAGCGACTAAAAATAAAAGTACACGACGTGTATTTAAGGACTACACGCTGTGTAGTGGCCTTGTCCGTACTTCAACTTAAGCGGAGATAGCCACACAGCTTAGGCTCTCCACATGGGTTGACACACGACTTAAACACAGCCGGTACACAAAATGGAAGATACACGGTGTGTCGAGCAACACTACATGATGTGTAGTTGGAAATTCCTACATGGTCATCACATGGAATGTACTCGGTGAGCACACGGTCGATACTTTCCTAACCCATACACGGCGTGTACTTTAGAGTACATGGCGCGTAGTCTGGAAATTTCCAGAACTTCTCATATTTTCCTAGTTTCCTCAGAAACAAGTCAAAAATTCAAACAGGGTCGGGATTTTGACCCATTCTAAAATCCAAGGTTCTTACAATCTCCCCAGCTTAACATATCTCATCCTCGAGCTATCAAACAAAACCTAGAGATGGCACCGAACATGCCACCCCGATCAAGGTTACCCGGACTCTCCCAGTCTCAAAGATTCTGGCTAAATTACTTAAGGGGATCCCCACCATAGGAATTTCCTAACTCGGAATCAACCCTACAAAACTCAATAAAGCAAGGGCCTACTAACCTGTTTCCAGACTCATGATCCTCTTGTGACGCATCGTCACCCCATGCGGCTCATTGGTGCTCCCATGTCATTTTCGACACCCAACGTATCCCGCACTGCATCAGTGTTCGCCTCCACGAGGTCCTACATCCCATGGATGCTCAAAATGAACTTAGTGCCTAGCACCTCAAGTAACCCACACTCTTGATGCCCTGATGCTCACGACACCTCAAATAACCTGCATCCTCGATGCCCCGATGCCCAAGGCACCCCAAGTAACCCGCATCCTCGATGCTCCTGATGATACACATCTCATATATATATATATATATATATATATATAGACACACACACACACACACACCACACACTCGATATGGTGCCAATCCCACTGACCAACATCTAGCCAGTCCACATAGGTCATGTGCATCATGTGCACTCAAAATAGACATGCCTCTATAGGTCATTCCAAAAAAAGAAATCATGGAAATCATGGCCACACCCATGGTGTACCTATAACCTTCGTCGGCTCACCAGCCTGCTCAGCCTTTGGTAGCTCCACAGAATGCACCTGTCCTGAAGTACGGTTGCCTGATGCCTGACCTCCCTGTTGTGATGCTTCAGTCGTCGGCCACTGACCCCTTAGCTGGATCCCACAGTCTCTACCATGATGTCCATGTGCAACTGAACCTCAGCTACCCTCTCCTGGTATCGAACCTAAACCAACTCCAGATACCACCATTTGTCCTGGTCCTTGCTTGCCGACTGTCTGAGAAGGCTGCCTGCAGAACCTCTCAAGATTTCTAACCTGTCCAGATGCCCGACACTCCTTTGAAGGCCTATCAAACTGAGTCCGAACATGTCCTGGCTGTCCACACTGAAAACAAACCACTGAAGAACCGCTATTAGGTGGTCTAGCTGA
This sequence comes from Viscum album, assembly GCA_963277665.1. Classification (NCBI taxonomy): domain Eukaryota; kingdom Viridiplantae; phylum Streptophyta; class Magnoliopsida; order Santalales; family Viscaceae; genus Viscum; species Viscum album. Next base: position 1,683,973,519 of record OY728141.1, on the reverse strand, counting down.
GTCCTTGGCCTGACTGACATACTAGAAATCATCCCGTCCTCGTTTCTTGCTATCTGAACCATCACCTGAAGCCATCGCCCAGCCAACCTGGGGCCTATCCCTATGGTTACTCTCCGCTATGAGCACCCGATTCACCATCTTCAAGAATGATCTTAGCCTGAAGATATTCACCTGGATCTGAATGGCGTGTCATAATCCATCCTTGAAGCACCTTACCCTTGCCGCGTCATTGCTTACCATACTAGGTGCAAAGAAAGACAACTCAGTGAAAGTAGCTGCATAGTCCATGACGAACATGTCTCCCTGCCGAAGACTCAAGAACTCCAGAGCTCTCTCTTCTCTCAGTGTATCTGGGTAAAAGTGCTCGAAAAACCTATCCTCGAAGTCTTTACATGCTAGTCCCTCGTGCCTGTGAGCCTGAACCTACACATCCCACTAGAGCTTTGCCGGTCCTCGCAGCATGTACGTCGCCAGCTTGACCCTCCACCCTGGAGGCATCTCGAGCTGCTCGAAGATCATCTTCATGCTCTCTATCCAGTTCTCAGATGCCTTTGGACCACCCTCACCCTAAAATAGCAGTGGGTGCTACGACTGGAACTCCCACATTAGATATTCCATAGATGGATCTGAACTCTGCGCACCTCTGTCGATCCCCTGCAAGACACGTACCAGGCTAGCTCGGAGCTGCTCATTGAGCCATGGTCCGAACACTGCCAAACCCAGCTGTTGTCCTACCTGCACTGGATCCTGGACCTATTCCTGTCTCTAATCCTATACCTATGGATCATGATCTACCTACAACAGATCCTGAACCTCATCCTACACCTGTGGTACCAGACTATCTTCCGCCTGACACTCCATCTGAGTCGTCTAAAAGAAACCCGCTGAATACCATAAATGGCTAGATAGATCATATATATATATATAACAATATATCCATGGAGATAGGAAAAGTAGTAAAAGGCAATGCATAACTACTACCCTTACTCTCCCCCACCGCAACCCATGCCCACAGCATCCTAACCTCATGGCCTCCTTACCCATCCCTCAATAGAGCCAAGTATCAAAAGTACCTTGGGCCATGCCCGTCCTGACAACTAACGTTTCCTCTAACCAACGACCAAGTCACCCAATCCTGGTGATCAAAATCACCTCAACCATAGTACCTATCTACTCATATAAGAGACATACCCAATTATCCCGCCACATGAAATTCTACAAATATATAAAGCATGACATAACACATTGCAAATAACAAGCAATTTTATCAAGAATTTCACCTATTCACATTTCAAAAGAATACAAAGCATGACAATTGACATTTTTCACATGGTATTATCACATCACAAAGCATATGTGAAGTTATGAAATTGAAATACCCTAAAATGAGCCTATCAAAAGCCAAACAATCACGACTTTCCATACCGGGCCAAGGTCCAATTCTCCCTTACCGCACCGGGTCAAGGGTTACATATCACAATCAATAACATCACACACCAAGTGAGCCACCGAGGTGAAAATCATATAAACTGTAATCTGAGAAAAAGAAAACAACAATTCCCACCCATGGAAACTTGGTCCATCCCTCGTACCTGGGGCTGTAGGCAACCAAGCACAAGCTAGTAACCCAGTTCTAGTAACAAACTATCTCTATTATACCATATCCCAAATATTAAATCTAGTATAAATAAACAAAGAAGTCTCAATATCATTAGTAGCCAGCAAAACACTGCTACTAAATACCTATCAAGAAATCATCTGATACCACTTTATAATGACCCAGACCCAAACGACCACCCGAACAGTGCTAAATGGGTCGGGTGTTACTACCTTAGGTACACCTCCCCGAACGCCAAAGGTTGCCGACTAGTAGTGAGGGTATTATAGTTATAGTAGAGAGGCTATACCCTCTCATAGGATAATAATGATACTATTTTGAGTATAATAATAAAGATGCAGTGGAATAAACGACTCAGCAGACTCAAACAAGACCCACAGAGCGGAAGCACATTCAATATCGATAAACAGCAGAAGAAATAAATATAAACAAAAGTAGCAGAAATTAAACACAACAACATGCTGATCACTTGTAACTACTACTGAACAACAAACATACATCCAAATAAGGTCATATATATCCATATGTAAAGGCTCCAATGAATAATGAACTGTAGCTACAAAATAAGTAAGCATGCTGATACATGAAAGAAATCAAAACAAAGTAAACTCCTGCTAGGCAAGACCTCAAGTTCTGTACCATCTCCATGAAATAGCTAATGCAATCCATCTCTTTAATCTAATCTCTTTCCTGCACGTAAATCCATAAAGTCTGTATGTGTCCCGAAGGGCCCATGCAGGGTGTGAGAAAAATCTCAGTAGGATACCACCCAATGGTGCGTACCTAATACAAGTGTTTAAGCAGGCATGAATTTATAAGGAAAACAATAAACATTACAATGAACACAACCAAACAAAAACTCCACTGGTGCTCAATAGCCACCATGGAGTGTCACATGCTTTGGACAATGTTGGAATCTCTGTCATGTAACCCAACACCATGTTCCCCCTGACACTGCGTGTCTTAAGTATCGACGTCCTGAAGGCATGCCCATGAAATAGTAACCCAGAGGAAAAATGATGTCTGTCCTCAAATAAGTAACCAGAGGGACAATGATGTTTGCCCTCAAATAAAATAACCAAAGGGACAACGATGTATGCCCTCAAATAAAGTAACCGGAGGGACAGTGATGTCTGCCCTCAAATGAAGTAACCGGAGGGACAACGATGTCCGCCCTCAAATAACGGCGAGCCTCTTCCCCCAACCCAATAGCCTCAATGCTATCCCCTAAAGGATCCTCACCTTCCACGTGGCTTCCTACAATAAGCACCCATAACCAATAGTACCTAAACTGCAACTAACGGGGGCCTCTACCCACTCGAGTGGTCAAAACCACCTCATCACGAAGTCTCTCTGTGTGCACACTACTCAAAGTTCCGGGTGAGCGGTAATCACCAAAATAGTACCCAATCCACAACACCTTTGACACCTCGTGTCCCTGCGACCATGCCGCTCAAGTCTGATGGCCTTTCCATCCAAGTAAACTGAGCCATGCCCAACCTGATAGTCACCCTGTCTCAAGACAACATCCGTGACATCCAATCTCGTGGTCAGAACCACCCAATGTAACCCAGGTCAAACCCAACCTGTGATCAACATCACTCAACAAATATCCAATCCATTCCCAACATAACCCAAGGGTTTCCAGAATATGTAATGACATGTATCACATATAATAATCAAATTAAATACTTAAATAGGAAAGAAAAACTAAACAGTTGAATTACACTAGCCAGGTGTTGTCCCATACCAGCACTAAGATCTCGAAAGACTCTAATAAGTCATATCAAGGTTTAATAAACTAAACTCAATAGTTTTGACCAATACAAATCAATTATAACCATTTTGGAATCCCCCATCCAAAATGCCCTGAGGAGCAATGACCACTCGCCCAGCCCCGCTCAAGAAAAACAGGTAACAGGGCATACCCAAAGGTATCCCATAAGTCAAATAACAATTAAACAGGCAATAATAGGTAAAATAGGGTCATGCTCAAAATACCCGGAAACGCACCAAAGGTCGCACCACCCAAAAGTCTGTGAAAACACAAAAAAAGTTACGAACCACCTACTTGAGACTCGTAGACATAGGCACGCCCGATATCTAGCTCCAATTCAAAGCCAATCTTCATAGATCTACGTTTCCGTCAAATCCTGGCAATTCCACTCAGATGGAAACTACGACGTGTGAGGCAAAGGATCAAGAATGGAATATGGTGTGCGAGTTTAGCCTCGCTGTTGTGATCCCGTAGCCTCATACATATTGAAGAACAGACTCTGAATGAAGAATCTAGGGCAAGGTATGTTCTTCAGGTTTTCGAAATGGGCCTGTTCTGATGTTGGGGAAGAAGAAGCTGTTTCCCGAAATAAGACGTGACACTCTTTCATTTAAGCGAATAAAACTAAAAGTACACGACATGTATTTAAGGACTACACACTATGTAGTGGCCTTGTCCATACTCCGAATTAAGCGGAGATAGCCACATGACTTGGGCGCTCCACACAGGTTGACACATGACTTGAACACAATCGGTACATAGAAAGGAGGATACACGGCCTATCAAGCAACACTACACGCCGTGTAATAGAAAATTTCTACACGGCCATCACATGACATGTACTCGATAGCCACACGACCGATGCTTTCCTAACCCATACACTGCATGTACTTTAGAGTACATGGCGTGTAGTTTTAAAATTTCCAAAACTTCCCAGATTTCCCAGTTTCCTAAAAAACAAGTCAAAAATTCAAACAGGGTCGGGATTTTGACCCGTTCTAAAAACCCGGGTTCTTAAAAAAAATGTTTATTTTAAAAATATTATAATTATAAAAGATTTTTTATGACTTAAAACATCATTCTTAAATATTTTATTCTTTAAAAACAATTACATTTTCTATAAATCCTTTGTAATGGTTCATAAAAAACTTGTGATTAACCAAACATATCCCACAGGAGTGTCAAAACTAGTGTGTATTAAGGAACTTTTTTGTGTACGAGGTTATTATGAGTTAGGCTTAATGCACCTTGTCAGAGTTGTTACCCCTAGGTACAACTTTTCCAAAACCACGTCCACTTGTTCGTATCTAGACAAATATTTCTTTGATCAGAAACCACTTACATAGTACTTTACCAAAATACCAGGATGTTTTCCTATATTTTAACTTATTCCTAAGGTTATTAATAAAGTTTTAAAATACCAATTTACAAAAATAACTAAACCATCCTTTGATACCAACTATATCATCTTTCCTTTTTATTACATAACTTTTCATTACATTATACAAACAAAGGATATTTAAAGTTTAGTTTCTTGGAATAAAGGTACATAGTACATGAAAACTTAAAAAATTATTCTAATACACTTGAAAGGATTCATCATAGGTTCATCCTAAGTAAATTTACTACATCTCATAACTTGAGGACATATATTAAAGAAAAGGGTGAGCATAAGGCCCAGTAAGGGAAAGCAAGGGAAATAATTTACATGCGATCTTGAGGAAAATCAATAAGAACTTGAAGAATATAATAAAGTCATGAGAAAGAGGCATAAAATAATAATAATAACATGAATAATAACTTGTAAATGAGACTAAAACATTTAATTTTTACATTCATAAGCATTTCAACAAAGTTTATCACCAAGGTGTCATAAAAATTACCAAGGTTATTCAGCATGGTATCATAAAACATGTCATCTCTAGAGATTAAATTATTTAACCAATGTATTGGAGTGATATCAGTGATCACCCTTCATATGTATTAATTAATTTGATCCACACATATCATAATAAAACATTTCATAAATAACTCATGGAGAATAAAAGAAATGAGTTTCATATAAAAATCACGACATTTTAAAAAGTGCTTGAAGATAATATTTTTATGTCATTTATAACCCATAGAAAGGAAATAAGGGTTTTATGTATTCCAATAACAGAATAAAATAAATAATATTTACATATTTTTTAATATCCTTAGAAAATATAGTGGTTTGGGTATTCACATAATGAAAATAAAAGGGAATTTCTTGAGGAGAAAAGAGAAAAATTGAGAAGTAAAATTGACAACATAACATGTATAAAATGTGGATTTAGAAAATGGTAAAAAGAGAGAGGATAAGGGTATAAAATTAATAAAATAATTTTAATATAGTAAAGGTATAGAATAAAATGTACATAAGAACATAATTTTTAAATTTTAAATACATTCCACATAAAAAGGGAACTTGTAAGAAAAAGAGAAGTTGAGATTTCCCTTACCTTGAAGAGTAGTTCCTAAAAATAGAATATTGGGACCATATAATATTGAGTAAAACTTGGGAGGACTTTTTGGGAGGTAAAAATATCATATTTTTTTGGATAATTAATTGGGAGTGAAAGGAAATGGATAAATGGATGGGTATTTATAGCAAAAGTTGAGGGTTTTTTTATTAATTTTTAAATAAAGGCCTTTGACACCTGGGTAGTGGTGAAAGAAAAACCATGGGATTGACCATGGTATTGGACACTTGGGAAAAAGTTTACATTATTTTAATCCACCAGAGTCAACCATCATTTTATATTACATATTTTGGCAAGGAAAATTAATGTTTTCACAAAATAGCATTTTTAATGTTAAATTTTCAATTTTAAAATTTGGAAAGTAAATTATATATTTGGAAATTGATTAAAATATATTAAAATACTTGATATTAATAGAATAACTTTATTTGAGTCATGGATTATGATTAATTAGTTATTACATCATCATGACATAATTATGATGTCATTAATCATACTGAAAAACTCAAATGTATTTTTACTAATCATGAAAAAATAAAGTATTTTAAAAAATTATCATAAATTCATCATAACCTAATTTTGACGTGATTATTTCAAAAAAGATATTTATTTTATCATAATAATTTTTTAAATATGAGAATTTTAACTTTTAAATATAAAAGTCCTTATTTATTAAAAATAATAGCAGATTGAAATTGCATAGTAAAATTTCTAACACTTGAAAAAAAATAAAATTATTTTATCATTTATTCTTAAATAAGAATGTTTTAATCATAATATTTCATTAAAATAAATATTATTCATAATACCTTAGTTTATTATAATAATTTTATGTTTTTTGAAAAGTACAATTTCTATCCGAAAAATCTAATTATCAAATTCATAATATTTTTATATTAAGAAAAAATATTATTAAAACGTAATTAATGGAATAATAATTTTATTTATACAATGGAATTATAAGTAACTAAGGCCTTGAAACATAACCCCTTATAACACCCACATATGACCTAAGGGTGATGTGTGCAATAATGATAGACTCATGGGGTGGCTCGGCTAACATCACCCGAGTGACAATTTAAACTAACTTGAACTTATCCCTTAAGCAATTTTGTTCATGCCTCACTTATTGAAGCTCGAATTGGGCTTGGTAAAGAGTGAAGCCTAGTGACATTAACTCCCTCCCAAGTTCTGACAAATGGGATTCATATGACATGACTCTACTGGTTGAGACTATTATTTCTCCTATATGCATGAATTATCCCTTTTCATTTCTACTTATAAACACTAATTATAATGTTAAAATTATTATCAAGATTATAGTTTCCAACGGTCATATTGACCAACGGTCATATTGACCAACGGTCATATTGACCAACGGTCATATAATGGTCAAAACCCGATGGTCATATTTCAATTTATACTCACTTCATTATTAATGAGATATAGTTTTTTTGTGAAATAAAAATAATATAACACACATTTTCAGGAAACAATTATCATTCAACAAGTTCAGGTCATTAAAATAGTACCTCTAACTATCGATGGTCCATCCTTGCTATCCACAAGTGTAGGTTAAACTGCATTAAACTATCCATCCCCTCTTCCTTGTGATGTAGTTTGAGTCCCATAAGCTGCACCACTCTACTGATATGGTAACTATTTCCTAGAAGAACCTTTTCCACCACCTCAACCATCGCCACCAGTAGATTTCCAACTACCAATTTGGTACGACATATAAGATCCCCTTCCCACACTCTGGTTCTTCCTAGTTGCCACTACAACAAAAACCGTGTTTAGCGGCGGTTTTGGGGTGGCAGTTCACAAAACTGCCGCTAAACGTTTTCGCCAAAAGGTTTCGCGGCGGTTTTTAATAAACCGCTGCTAAAACCGAAAATAATTTCACAATCCTGACCCTTCTTCCCCCACCCCGATTGTTCCCCAAACCCTCGCGCCCTCCCTTCTTCCTCTAACCCCCCCGGTGACCCGCACACCTCCGGCGACCCTCGACCTCCGGCGACCCGCGACCTACGGCGACCCGCGACCTCCGGCGACCTGCGACCTCCGGCGACCCGCGACCTCCTACTCGATCAAGCAACACAACTCTCCCCCGTAAACCCATTTTCATTCTTCTTTTTTTCCTTCAATTAGTTTGTTTCTTTTTGTTAATGATAATTTTTGGTAGGATAGGGGAATTATAACCCTTACGGTGTGATCTACGGGTTTTCTTTTTTATCACGCCCTATATTTATGGTAGGATTCCCATGAAATTGACATTTTTAATTTTAAAATCATTAAATATGTGTTTTTATCACCATCTTTTATTTATATAATCTAATTTCAATCTTTGTATATAATTAATTTCATTCGCAAACGTTGGTCTAATCTTTTTTTATGATATTTGACTTTGTTTTGTGAAATATCACACACATAATGTCGGTCCTATTGTGCTTGGATTTATAATATTACTTTCATCTATTTCTTATTGTTATACTTTTTTCTAGGTGTTAATTATTATTGTGCACCATTTGGTTAATTCATTGGGTTTGAAAAATCAGTGGTTTAGGCCTTGTTTTATGAAAATGGTATTATCCGATTATATTTGTACATGCTGGTTTTTTAGTTAAATGTTTCATTTGTTTCTCACCAGATTTGGGATTTTTAGAACCATATTTATCATTTTTAATAAGTTCCTGGAATGTAAATTGGTGTTTTTTAACATTTTGAGATTCAACTGAAACTGTTTGCTAAGAATTTCTTCCCTAGTCTTTAGAATGGTTCCCAATTGTATTTTATAGGAAAATTATATAGGTATACCTATTATCATATTCCTTTTTAATTATTTATACGACTGAAATTTATAGGATTCCAAATTTCATAAACTAGGGAGGTAGAATTTAATGGTTTAATGGAATTTTTGAATATCCTTGAGTATCACATCTCTTATTCAATGGTGATATGTTCATATTTTCATTTAATATAAAATATATATTGAATATTTCAAAAAATTAGATTATAATTATATTTAAGATACAGGAAAATGGATAATGAATTTTAAATCAACATCATAGATTCCATGAATGTTTCTCAAAGTCATGTTACTCCTATTGAAGGAATAATTGATTTAAAGATAATAGATTATTCACTCACATATCTCAGTATACCTCTTATTTATGAATATTTTCGAATTAATAATTTCAATTAAATAACTAATGAAATTTTATTAATAATACCAAAATAAGAAACTCTATAACATTCATATGAGGGAAATATTAGCTTGAATCTCAATGTGTTAACTATAGTTTCCATTAATCTTCATTGACGAACTATGATCCAAATAGAGAACAAAATTTTATTCAAAATATTTTATCTAAATTCTTTTTGGACTTAAATGAAAATAATATTCCTTATTTGAAATGGTCAAGGAAAATTTCATTGCATACTGTTGAAGGAATATTATATATCAAGGGTCTTTATAAAGCCGTATAATCCCATAGAACAAAATTATAATTGAAATATTTATATATCCAAGACTACTAGGATTATTTTTGGATGTAAAATCATATTCAAACAAATGATATATGGCTTGATTTAAATTATTGTTTTGGGTATGATTGGTGGATATCACTCACAAGATTCTCAACTGACAGCCTCTTCCCTTTCACATGAATATGTGGAATATACTCTGTCCTATAAGAAAATGGTGAAGTAGTATGTAACATCTTTGAGATACAATCTAGTAGGTTGTGGACTATCATATCATGCAACATTATCCCCACCAGATAGTCCACTACCACAATGGTATACAAAACCATTTTTTCAAGTTCCTGAGCCACCCAAAGTATAAGAATGTGGAAATGAAGAGTTAAACTGCACTTCTGAGTGGAGAATATGATATGAAACTATAACCACTGATCAGTTTTCTGATATATTAAGTATGATCACTACTTCCAACATCATAATTCTGGGGTCACTCAATCATGATAGGGTTTTTTTTCAAACCATTTGGGAGACAAATTTCTGCCTCTTGAGCCTTATTTTGAATTATATAATATCCAAGAGCATTGGGATGACATTTTCCATTAACGTTACATGGTTTATTTAGCAGGGCTTCTCGTGTCGTATCTACCCACATCAACAAGATACCACCAATACCATCTACAATGATGTCTTCAGAACATTTTTCTAATCCATATAATTATTAAGGAAGTGTCCCCACCAGTACAGATTTGCATCGTAGGGAATTATGTTTCTCTCCACTTCAATCCCATCCTATGATAGCCAAATCTGCCCAATGACGTCAATAATGTGCCTCTATGCATAGTCACCTTGAATATAGATGATATTGTTACAGTTAGGGAGTGATAAACTAAATTAAATTCTGAGTAAGAGGACCCTCCCTTTGCGGTAGCACAACATCTACTAGACACCCCAAGTGTTGACACCCACCATCAAAGAAAGACGCATGGCCTTTCAGATTCCTCTAAGTAATTACCCTTACACCAAGACCCCAACTAGGGTAAAGGACTGACCAGGACTGCTAATCCCTATGACCCATCTAGTTCAATGTATAATATAGTTGATCCTGGTATGACTTCTATGTTTCAGCATCTTTTCGAATAGAAGATTCCCATTAATGAGATCCATGCTAATTAGTTTCTACAATATGAAGATATATGATATAATCTTGTCCTATATCCACTAGAAAATTAGGGGAATCCAAAATTCATTAAGAAAATAATTCCCTTTAATCTGGAAAATCAATTTCCTCTCAATTCGGTAAATTTAGGAGCCTATGACAAGTGATCACACTATTTATTGCATAATCCACCAAAATTGAATGAGAATATTCCTTGATTGTTATGGATTGATATTCTTATGTGTATTGTTTTGAGTATGTTTGCGATATGGTGTGTGTGTGTGTGTGTGGAAATGGATAAATAAGCATGTGCACATGGCTTGGTGGTGGGATAAAGGACTGAGGCTCCTTCCATAGGTCGGTTTGGACTGATGCTCTAACCCCACCCAAGAATGCATGGGTTATGGAGTCGAACTGATTCTCTATACCCCTAATGGTTGAATTTTATGGAACTACCTAGACTGAGGCTCCAAGGTAAGTGTGATGTATTGTTAGGAATGTTTATACCTTGTGAGATAGGGAACTTGAATTATACTCTTATGCATGATAACTAACCCATATTTATGTTAACGTAGACTAGAATGTTGTATGTGAAAGACTTTTGAATCATGACTTGTATCTAGTAATAGTTACACGATGTGTAACCTATTTATACAGTGTGAAAGACTTTTGAATTATGTAGAAAAAGCTGGTTAAAGATGAAAGTACAACAAATATTTGACTTCACCGTTTTAGGTATCTTACTAAATAAATGGTTAATAGATGAAAAAACATTGAAATTAAGTGGGGGAATTATCATAATGTGTTATCACTGTGTTGGATCTAGTGAGAAGAATATTCATTGGCTTATAAACAAGTATCAACAACATTGTTCAAATTATGAAACTAAATATGGTAAAAAAATATTCCATATTATTTTTATTGATCTATAATATTGATAAGTGAAGGTAATGATTATTAAACATAATCCAATGAGGGGAAACTCTAGAAATGGGAACCCATGCATTGGTATTCTATACTAGTGATTTTGGATGGATGTTATAAATACTGACTGGTATCCCATTTCTAGATATGGAAAATAAAATAAAACATTTAATTGAGATGACCAAGCATGTGAGTACATGAGATGTTCAGGAAAGTTGTAGTATTTTTTGTGAGGGTGTGGAAGTAATCTGAGTGGACCAATGTATCTCATTAATGTAGTGGAGATAGAAATTGTTTGAGGCAACATAAATGTGTGATTGACAGTGTTATGATAATTGTGTATCTTGATATTCTTACTGCTCTTCAATGAGGTGTTCACGCTGTCTCCTAAGGACCAGACTTGTTTGGTTTGTCTGGGCATGCTAAGTAAGTGGTAAATGTGATCAATGAATCATATTTATTATATTATGCATACTTTATGATCAATTTGTCATCTTTATTATATTATGATTCTGTAATCTTACACTATCGTATATTTTGTGTAGGCACATTGTGATATACATGGATAAAAGCTGGATCACATTACCGAGGAACACACCTTAGTATGTTAAGGGTTTGAATGAGTTTTTAGATTTTGCGATTTCTAATCGATCCGTTGAAGGGAGAATAAGATGTCCATGTCCTAAATGTAAATTTAGAACAAGGTTGAAGAGAGATGAAGTTTATGAACATTTAATACTGAAGTAATTCCCTGGTCAATATTTGTGTTGGAATTGGCATGGAGAATCGAACAATACAGAAAGATTGATCACTGATGTTAATCCATAGAATGAGGTCCCAAGTTCATCGACAATGGAAAATGAAATGCAAAACCTCATAAATGATGCATTCGGCACTGCAAGACACCACTATCAGCATCAAAACATATCAGAACAACCAGAAGAGGGTGCTACAAATTGCAACGTGACAAGTGATGTTTTTGAGACTGTAACACAAGTAGATCAAGATTGGAACATATCATTGGATCCTCCTCTTGATTCTGTAGATCCAAATGTAACGGAAAACTTCACTGATAAAAATGCGTTTCATGATTTAGTTGACGATGAAAATCAAGAGTTGTATAGTGGGTGTTTGAAATATTCAAAGCTTTCATTTCTGCTGAAGTTGTACCATATCAAATGTATATGTGGAATTACAAATAAGGCAATGTCCATGATATTGGAATTGATTCGTGATGCATTTCCTGAAGAAAAAATCCCAGAATCTTTTTATGATATGAAAAAATTTGTTAACAAGCTTGGTCTGAATTATATAAAAATACATGCGTGTCCCAATGATTATATGCTTTATTGGGGAGAGGATTCAAGTAGACAGAATTGCAAGAAATGTTCTTCTTCTAGATGGCAGTCAAAGGGTGATGTTGGAAGTCTGACTGAACATAATTTCATGAAGAAGAAGAAAATGAACACACCTGCAAAGGTTTTGCATTACTTTCATTTGAAGCCGCGATTACAAAGATTATTCATGTCATCAAAAACCGCCGAACACATGAAGTGGCATTCTGTAGATAATAACAATGACGGGTTAATGAGACATCCACGAGATTCCCAATCATGGAAGACATTTGATTCATTACATCCATATTTCTCAGCTGATCCTAGGAATGTTCGATTGGGATTGGCTGCCGATGGATTCAACCCATTTGGGACTTTGAGTACAAGTTATAACATTTGGCCAGTTGTTTTGATCCCTTATAATCTGCCTCTGTGGATGTGTATGCAACAATCATCTTTTATCATTTCAATGATTATTCCTGGAAAACAAATGCCTGGAAATGATATTGATGTATACTTGCAGCCTTTGATTGAAGAATTGCAGGAGTTATGGAGTAACGGTGTTGAGACATTTGATGTTTGTTCTAAAACAATGTTCAAAATGCATGCTGCTTTACTGTGGACCATTAGTGACTTCCCTGGGCTTGGGAATTTATCTGGTTGGAACACTTATACGGGTTTGGCTTGTCCCATTTGTAACTTTGATTTTGAGCCCAAACGGCTACCTCACAGTAGAAAATGGTGCTTCTTATGCCATCGAAGATTTCTCGATGCATCTCATAGATTTCGGCTGAACAAATCAAAATTTAATGGTTTCATTGATCATAGACCACCTCCAAAGTTTTTAACCGGTTCTGAAATATTGACATAGCTTGAAAATGTTGAAACAAAATTTGGGAAGGTTCATCCTTTGAATGATAGCGGAAAACGGGTCCGAAGTGCATCGTCAAGTGAAATCAGAACGCAACAATGGAAGAAAAAAAGTATATTCTTTAAACTTTCATATTGGGAATTTAATTTGTTGCGCCACAATCTTGATGTGATGCATATTGAGAAGAATGTCTGTGATAATTTTATTTTCACATTACTTAATGAGCATGGAAAGTCGAAGGATCATCTTAATGCTCGCAAAGACTTACGAGTAATGAACATAAAACGCGATCTCTGGCCAGATGAGAATGAAAAGTATGCTCCGGCCATTTTCGCAATGAAAAATAGGGATAAAGATACGTTCCTTCGAATTTTAAAGAATGTGAAGGTATCTGATGGGTATTCGAGTAACATCTCGAGGTGTGTTGACTTGAAGAATCGTAAGTTACATGGATTGAAAAGTCACGATTCACATATTTTGTTACAGCAGTTACTACCATTGACATTGCGTACATTATTACCTGAAAAAGTTACTGCTGTTGTACTCCAATTCTGCACATTTTTCAGGAAATTATGTGAGAAAGTTGTACATCCATTTCAGCTTGACAACCTCCAGGAGAGGTTTGTATTGACTCTTTGTGCAATGGAGATGATCTTTCCTCCATCGTTTTTTACTATCATGATGCATTTAACTATGCATTTGGTTGAAGAAGCTAAATTAGGAGGCCCCGTTCATTATCGATGGATGTATCCAATTGAGAGGTATTTTATTTATATGTTTTCCAGTTAAGTAATTTTTTTTTGACATTTAAATAAATGCATAATATTATTATTTTATTTCACAGATATCTTGGGCATTTGAAATCATACGTGAGAAATAAAGCTCAACCAGAAGGCTCTATTGCTGAAGGCTATTTGGCCAAGGAATGTCTTACCTTTTATTCCAGGTATTTAGATGATATTGAGACAAGATTTAATCGAGTTGGACGTGTTGAAGACACATCAAATCAATCTCAAATGCATCAGAAATCAAAAATATTGCCTGCTATTGGCCGATCAGTTGGGAGGACCTCAAATGTGACACTGATAGAATTGGAATTATTACAGGCACATAGATATGTGCTGCTGAATAGTGAAATTGCAGATCCATTTATTGAAGAGTTGAGGATACAAGCAAAGAGATGAATGAGAGGCCGAACACGAAATGAGAAAGATATAATGAAAGCAGTGAATAAAGAGCTTGTAGAATGGTTTGCACGACGTGTAAGTTCATAAATATTGCAATAAATAAGAATATTAGTTTGACACATACAATTTGTAAATCTATTAAATTATATTTCTTTTTTCAGATCATGAATACTGATAATCGAGCAGACTTGTCAGAAGATTTGAAGTTTCTTGCTAGAGGTCCTATAAAGCAAGTTAGAAAGTTCGACGCTTATAATGTGAATGGCTTTAGATTTTGTACAGTTGATCGAGAAGTGGGTTTGAAAACACAAAATAGTGGTATATTTACATTTGCTGAAGTGGGATACTATGGAAAACTGCATGATATTATTGAATTAAACTACCATGTACATTTTTTTGTTGTTTTATTCAAATGAAAATGGGTCGATATTATCAGAGGTGTTAAAATAGATTCATTGCAATTTACTTCTGTGAACTTCTCTCGCTTGATGGATGTTGGTGATCGTGAAATGCATGATCCATATATCTTAGCATCGCAAGAAAAAATGGTATATTATGTGAATGATGTTGTGGATGAAGGGTGGAGTATAGTTACTCACGTAATACAAAGAGATTTGTATGATATGGGTGATGAAGTGGAAGATTTGACCTCTGAAGTTGAATGTCATCAACAACAGGAAGCAGAATTATTTTTCCATCATGATATTGAAAATATTAGTCTTGCAAGGATGAATGAAGTGGATGAAGCAATGGAGCAGGAAACTGACATTATTGAAGGAGAAAATGATTGTATGTACAATTATTCATTCATGCAGCAACCACTTGTTTCATTTCTGCAGTCATTCATTATCATTGTTATATATATTTGGTTTGTTAGTACTGGGAATCTATTATCATTTTTAATTTTTTTTTCTGCATAATTTTTTTGAAATATATATTCTGAACTTAATTTTATTTTATTAAATGACAGGAATGCCAAGGAGGAAGCGGTATACTATTTCTTCTAGTTCTGCGATGGATACCGATCCATCTGGGTCACTCCCCACGACATCTGAGGCACCAACTGCCTACACCCCCGCACCATCTCCCCCTGCACCATCTCTCACACCATCAGAGAGCCTCCCATTAGAGGCTGAGTCGTCGAATCCCCCTATAGGTGCCTCATCAGTTGGGCGGTGATAGACCCCTTCCAGTTCATCCCGGACACACTGGAGGGTCACAGTCATAGGTATAAATTTTAATTAAATAAATTTATTTCATTTTGTTTATACTAATTCTTTTCTCATTGAAGATGACAAAAATAAAACCGTGGAGAAACACTTAAAAAGCTCATATGTTTGGAACTTGAATGGCGAAAAGATAGTCATGCCATTTGATTCTTATGGGGTCCCTACGGATGATGTTGTGGGGTTACTTGGCCAGATTATAGGTCAGTTAGCAGCGGAGCCCATTTCCCTTCTCATTTCATATGATGATTGGAGACATATGCCTCCAAACTGGAAAAATGAAGTTTTCAATTCTCAAATAAAAGTAATTTTATTACATTATGGTTTAATTGAATGTCATGTTACTAATATGTTCAAAATGAATTTCTGTATACAGATGTTCTTCCACTTCACAGTTGCTGATGTGATAGCACGAAAGTGGACTTTGAAAAATCTCGGTAAAAAATGGAAAGATTTCAAATGGAGATTGTGGTGTGATGTCAACGATACTTCGTTGACCTTGGAACAAATGTATGACAAGCTACCCAGTGGGGTACCGAAAGAGCAGTGGAAAGTTTTTGTTGACAGACATCGTGATGAGAAGCGGATGGTATTGAAATATATATTATTATATTATCCTCATTTTACATTAATAAATGTATATGAAGAGGAGATGACATTGGATACATTACTATTAAATTTCATTTTATTTATTTCAGGATCTGTCACGATGGAATGCATCAAACAGGGCGAAGCAAGTCATCCCTCACATGGCGGGCTCAAAAAGCTTTTCTAGAAGACAAATGTCATTGGTAATATTTTAAATAGTTTAAATATTTATAATAAAATATTATCTATTTAATATATTGAATTTTTGATTTATATTTGCTTAATGCAGTCACAGAATTTAGGGCATGAAGCCTCCCGGACTGAACTGTGGTTGGATGTTCACAGAAAATCAGATGGCTCTTTTGTTAATGAGCCTACCAAAGAAGTTGGGGTATGAAGTCAAAATTTTAACTTATTATCAGTTTTTACTGTGTTAATATGTATTGATATTTGATTTATAGGTAAAAATTAAAGAACTATGGGATTCCAGTCTTGGGAAGTCCTACTCAGTCTCCCAGGATGACCCGGTTGCTCAAGTCCTTGGGAAGGAGCATCCTGGTAGAGTGTGCGGGATGGGTTTGGGACCCGTACCATCTGAGGTCTTTAGCAGGCCATCATGGATTCCAGCTGCATCTAATCCTGGTTATGGTCAGCCCATACCTGAAGATGCTCAGAGGGAGATTTATTCTCTACGATCCACAGTTCAAGACCAAGGGGCTGAGATATCCACTATGCAGAAAGCGTTGACTGATTTATATCAGCAGATGAGCAGATATGCCCCCAGTGGTAGTGCACCGAGTGGTGGTGAGCAGGTAAATCACAAAAAATCACAATCATTTAGTTTACAAACTTTTATTGGTTTTAAGTTTAATTATAAATATGCAACAATATTTAATTTTCAATATAATGTTCTTACAGGTGGCAGCAGGAGATGGAGGTGGAGAGGGTGACGATGCATCATCAGACCATGAGTAGTATTGTTGATGTGATCAAAAGATGTTTTATGGGTTATGTGATTTTCGTGACCTAGAATGGATCACGTGGTCCACGTAATGTTTTCCATGTTATGCACTTATTTTGTTTGATTAGCACAATTGATTACCTCTTAATGGTTACATATCTTCTAATATATTCTCTATTCTCTTTAAATATGTCCTCTATTTCTCAAATGTCTTCTTATGTGGTAGACTGGAGAGACCTTATTTTCTGGAACCATAATGTCAATCATCGATATAAATTATTTTATAACAATAATGTTTTAAAGGTTCTTATTCTGACTAAACATCAACCCATTTAATCCTCGTTCCTCATCCTTATAGGACAAACGACTAGTAGTGATCCCTCCCCTCTCTTCTTTGGAACATTTTGATCCATACACTTTAATCCTTTATGGAATCAAATATTTTCAATTAATATAAGTGGATAATTGTGTTTGGGAACCCTGGTCCCCATAGAAGGTATACCCATTAGAAACTATATTTTCATAAAAACATTCCATATTAATTTCCTACTCTACTAAGGGTTTTGTATATTTCGATTCCTACCATACCACAAGGTCCCCCCTTGTTCCATATTAATTTCTTACTCTACTAAGGGTTTTGTGTGGGGATAAACACGATTAGTAAAAATGATATGTGATAATTCCCATGAATATTCATTGAAGTCGTTATCTGTGATGTTGTGGATAATTCATCTTATTGTGTTTCACTATATGGTTTAGGAAGTTGTATGGTGATGTTATTGACCAGATTGGTTGTGTAGTACAAGGGGATGTGATTCTTTGGTCGATTTTCATGTATGTGATTTTGGTAGTAGTGAAATTTGCTATGAAGAGGTTGTGGTACATGGTTATGGGGTCATGGATGTGGTGCAGTGGTTGTACAATAATGTTTTTGTATCAGATTCGTTGATTTGGTATGTGGTGATAGAGTTTCATGATGTTTTTAAGGAGTATTTGATTTTTTGATATGGGTTGGGCAATGTGGTGTGGAAACAATGGTGGATGTGTGGTGTTTTGGTGATAGTTTTGTGAGTTGAATTAGTTGTAGCATGGAGTGGATATGTCAGTTTCTCGGTTATCCATGAGATGAACTATGTTGATAATGTAAATGATCTAGGTTAGTAAATAAAAAATATTTATTGGAAATAGATATGTTATAAATTAATCAAATGAAAATGTAAAGTGTTATGTGAATTATAATGGATAAAAAATAAAGGTGGTGAAACATGTATGTGGAAAGTGGAATGTTGTGTTGATAGTGTTGTGATTGTCTTGGGTGATTCAAATAGTGATTTAATTGGTTGTGATTATTGATTTGTGTTATGGTGTGGTGATCTAATAAGTTCAAGTGTAGTTTATGTGGACACATAGGTTTGGTATTGTGGGATATCTATATACCATGAATGTTTCTATTATTTTATACACCAAGAATAATTTATATAAAATTACCACTACTCAAAGGTTTAGAGTTTTAGGTATTTTCACCAATAAATATGATGGTGGTGAAATTTAGGCATGGTTTCACACACATCCTCTCACTTCATTCAGAATTAGTGACACATGTTGGTGTTGGAGAATTCATAGAAACGATGTCATGTCCATGGTGACTTCCGGTGGGAATTGATCTATTAGACCCAATTTCTATGAGTGATAAGTTATGTGTTTCTATGTGATATATTGTGGGGTAATTGATGGTAGGAGGAGGGGACAATGATTATGTCCATAACACTCATGATACCTTAAGACTCTTGTTCTAGTTTGGATTCCATTTGACAGAATATGTGTCCGTGGGTGGGAAGAGATGTTAGGTGGTAGTGTATTTGTCTAAAAGTATGATTTATTGTGAAGTGATGGACTATGTGTCTACTGGTGGTATGTGATGTGATGTGATGGCCTAGGTGACTGCTGTTGGGATGTGGTGTGATGTGATAACCCATTTGTATATGAGAAGGATTTGATGTGATGTGACGTGGTTTGTTTGGATGGGATGGGAGCATTGCTAATTAGATATAAGGTTGTGAGAGTGGAAAAGTAACGTTTAATCTATAGTGGGGTTACATTAATTTTTTGTTGAACACAGTTCCATATGATAATATTGGATCAATTATTTGATGAGTAATCCATGGTGTACAAAGGATCATTTAGATGAAATGTATGGGGTTATATGGTTTATTCTATTTGATGGCCATCACATTAACACACCATTTTCACCTAAAATTTAAGACTTCATTAAGACCTAGATGATTATATCTTTTTTTTCTCGCACTACATATATATTAAAGTTTTCAGGATACAAGAATAACTTTGGAGACTAAACTGGACATTACCAATTCAAATAGTATTCATGTTACTTAACTGGATTTCAATTATCATTTGGAACATTGGGATACTTTTATGGAATCAAATATTTTCAATTTTGATCATCTGTAAACTATAAGTATAAATCCATGTGACCCCCAATATCTTGTTTCATTTGATGTTATCTTGTGTTTCATTCTAAATCCATAATTTTAGGTATTTTGTATGCTTTAGGTATTCTTATTGAATTGGATCAACTTTTTCATCAACATTAAATGAAAGGGTGTTTATGAATATTATGTAGGTGGTGCATAAATTTTGTCCTTATTATATATATGTTGTATGTGTTGTTTGGTTTGTTTTCCAGGGCAGTGGTGGAGTATAAACAGAAATGCATTTTTTTTTCCGGGTCAGCATTTCGCGGAAGTTTTAACCGCCGCTAATGTTTTACCACTTATACATTTAGCGGCGGTTTAAACCGCCGCTACATGCATTCGGAAGACTGTTTAGCGGCGGTTAAAACCGCCGCAAAATCACGTCGGAATTCACAGCGGTTTTAACCGCCGCTAAGAAGGCGCCTGGAACGCCTGAATTTCGCGGCGATTATAGCCGCCTCTAATTAAATATCCCTTAAAACCGCCGCTAAATTTACCAAAAACCGCCGCGAAATGAGGTACTACGATGCTTTTCTTTGACCGCCGCGAAATGCATAAAACCGCCGCTAATAGATTGCCGATGCCAAGTTTAGCAGCAGTTTAAACCGCCGCTATATGAAAAAAAAACCGCCACTAATAGGCGGTTTTCCTGTAGTGTGCTCTATCACTACCCATCTATCATGGGTTCTTATAGAACCTCTATAGACATCCCATCCTACTTTAAGATCATCACTCTATCATTAGTCATAGATAATGCCTACAAAAGTGACCCGACCTACCACACTAGTGGCAAAGCACTCAGGTATGATCTTGAGTAACTGATCCTTACCCATAACCACTCTTCATTCTATTACTTTAGTCAACATGATCATAGTGATGATTCCTACCCTTAGAAGATGTACCTCTTGATCATCCAGTAAAAACCAATTATCCCCACCAGAATCCTCTTTCAAGTTCCCCTAAAATATGAGATCCTAATCCACCACCTCACCAAACCTCTTTAATTGAAAGATGTTAACTTGAGACTTAATCTCACATTTAAGACTTTCCTGGAAATGCCTTTCCATAGATATCTCATCCCCTGCCAGCACTGGATAAAAGCATTGGAAGTTATCAAATCATCCAACACAGTCCATCACAAACATACTCCCCTGTGTCAACATCATAAAATCAACTGCTCTCTCATACTTGAGAATCTCATGGTAAAAGTGCTCCCGAAAGTTCACCAAAAAGTATTTCCATTCTATACCATCTTTCTATCCAGTTTGAGCCTAAACATTCCACCAGTGCTTCGCTAATCCTAATAATATATAAGCATCCAACTTGACCCTCTTCTCAGCAGGAGTCTCTAAGTGGTCAAGTATAGTCTAGATGAAATCAATCTAGAACCCAACCACCTCAAGTCCACCCTCTTTGGTAAATGTAAAAGGGTTCATGTCAGGTCAGACGTACTCTTCACTACCTGCTTTGGGACTCTCTCCATAAACTACATGAAGTGAAAAATGTTCTTATGAATTGATCTCCGGATCCTTCACCCAACACTATCGGTGCCTTAGGTTCCACTTTTGGTGGATCATTTCTAGCCATAACCTCCAACCATCCTATCAACAAGCATCACCATAGAGGCATATCTCTACAATTACAAACACATTTCTTAGGACACATTTCAAAAAATTAACACATTTAACCAGAGGGATTTACATAAATACATAACAAGTCATCCCCATTCCTCCACCATACAATAAAAACTAAGGCCCTATCAATATCCTTAACCATCCAATATCTAGGTCATGGTTAACAAGGGTGAACACATTATCATTTTCTATTTTTTCATTAGACACCCAATTATTAAAATTTTTCATCATTTTACCACTTTCAATTCCATATCAGGCACCATTTTCAGTTTAATTACACAAGCAAGGAAAAACATTTCAAATCCAACAACTTACCCAAAAACCTATTTTTCTTGTGCAGGCCTACAATAATGCATGTCACAATAAATCCTGATTGTCTAGAATAATGCATGCATACACAAATATCGTGCCTTACCAAGACACAAGTCAAATATTAGAAAAACTCAGAAACAATAATCACATCACACAACAAGTGCATCACTCAAATTGAAATAACATCCAATTGTAACAACACACATCAATAACAACAATACCACCTTGGGTACTTGGATTTTACCTTCGTACATGGGTTATCTACCCCCATGAAAGATCTCTTAACCAAGAAATAACTCATCCTATTCTCTTGTATACCTTTCCCAAATAGTAAGACAAAATAAAAGAAAATAAAACCTCCTTTGATACAGCTTTGTAACATCCCGACCTGGGTGCCACACACCAGTGTCTTGAGCCAGTCAGTCACATGGCCTCAATCATGCCTACCCATATTCCAGAGGCTACTAATTAACAATGATGGTCTAATATCAATCATGGGGAGACTATATCCTCTTTATCAAAATATCATAATAACAAAAGTAAATAAATAAAATCTAACTGAATAACCAAACTGAATTCCATAACTTAAACAAACTAGTGTCACATGCTAAACCAAAACATGAGTACAATATTCAAACCTGAATAGTAGATAAGTCATGCCATAATAAGTGTCAAGTGTCTAATGAAAAACCAAAAATAAATACACTGACAAATCCAAGTAGGTCCTGACACCATGTCTGGTACCCTCATCCATGATCCATCCCAACTCATCCATCTAGAATAGGGATCTTTCCCTTATTCTATCTTGTAAACATGAAGTCTATTCAGGCACTAATCAGGCAGCCCGAGTAGGATGTGAGTAAAACCTAGTAGTCCACCATCAAAAACATCTAAAACACTATCTAGGAAATAACAATGTATGTAGTTGTATAATTAATAAAGTAAAATGCATAAAGAAAATAGTTATCACATTTCATTATTCTTTAATTAAACACATAAATCCCCCTGGTTCTCAAGGACACCCATAATATCAATACTTCATCTCGTGTCAGAGTCTGAACTATATCACATATTCAATTCAAAATTCATTATAATACATGGGATTCCATTATACAATTAATTATTATTCATATCATGACCACTTGTAACCATAGTCCAATTCCAATCTCATGGGAATATAATGTCATGTCTAACACCCTATGGGTATTTGGAGCCTCTGTCCTTATTTTACACCTCAAAGTCACATGGTTATTTGGATACTCAATCCCTATCCCACACTTTCTATCACATATGGGTATTTTAAGCCTCAATCCCCATCCCAAACTCATTTATCACATATGGGTATTTGGATCCTCAGTCTCTATCCCACACTCATATATCACATATGGATATTTGGAGCCTCAGTCTGTGTCCTACACTCGTATATCAATCAAATCACACATATATCACAAATATCACATAATTAAAGGTAAATCAATATTAACCCTTTTTATCACCATTCACATCATGATATAACATTACAATATATCACAACAAACATGGTTACTCAATTTAATCACATGGAATAATATGAACAATTCACCATTAAACCATTTTTCATTATTTAAATTATAAACCCATTAACCCATTATAGTTAATCCAAACATCTCATAATCATCATTGTCAATTAATTCATAATCACATTAATTTATCAATCACACAATCCCAATATCCCATCAATTACCTAATCACAATATTCCATTAATTAATTAACTAATTAATTAATCAATTTTACACCAAATCTAATTGCCCCCAATTTATCCCAATTCATTACCACATGGAAATTAAATTAATTCAAATCAATATCCAATTAAATTTACCAATCATGGAAACTGAAATTTAATAATTCCACACATGTAATTAAATAAAGACTACAGGGTTTATAATTTAGACTATCTACCTCAAGATCAATGACAGTCGCTCGCCAACAGAAATCCCCAATTGGATATGAACACCAAGACCACGATGAAGAATGGGATATATATCTGAAACCTAAATCCAAGATCAAATAGAGTTAAAATTATCATAACCTAGATCTAATCCCTTTAAAAAAACACTCTTCTTTGCCCGAAAGGAGAGGTGGGAGAGAGATATGAAACCACACAAGATGAGAATCTCTTATCAGGAGAGGTGCATATCCGTCAATGGATCTTCGGTTCATCAAGAAAAGAGGTTTCAAGGAAATGTAATTCATTTGGGAGACTCCAAAAATGATAGAATTTAGTTTAGGGTCAAGCTAGTGTGTTTAGGGATATAAGATGAGGGTTCAAGAAAATTTTAATGAATTTTAGAGGGTTTAATTTTCTACATGCACAGTTTCCTATATGGGGTGGAAGTTTTCCCCTAATTGTGTTCCTCCTCCCAGGGGGTCTCACAATTACTACTATAAGGACACATAGTTTGAAAAATTGTGCACCAACCATGTGAATCCCCTATGTCTGGATTTTCATGGCTTTTTGGTATAGGCACACGATTTGGGAAAATCGTATGCCAACCATGCACTGCCCCTCTTCCTTCTTAAAATTCTACAATTTCATCCAAAAAACATCCCAAGGTAAAACCCATAAAATATATTCTCAAAACAAGTCAAAATAGTACCTGAAAATGATCCTGTGACATCTCTAGAAAATTTCAGGATCTTACATGAAGATACCTACAAGATGCTTACTCATCTCCAATAATTATACCAAGAGAGAGCTAGGAAAGAAAGGCATGATATTTCAAGTGCACTATATAGGTGTAGTCAAGCTAAAGGGAATCAAGTATGACCTCATGTACTCAAGATAATCAGGTACATTAAGAGACTTGAAGCCCTTGGGTTCAAGATAAACAAAGGACTAGTGATCAATCTCATTCTTGCCTCTTTACCACCAATATTTTTGACATTTATCATTAATTACAATATGAATAAAATGAAAAAGTCACTCCCAAATATTTTGGATTTAGTTATCTAATCTAATAAGGATATTAAGAATTCCAATTATTCATTACTTAGGGTGAATAATAGGAGGAATCAAAAGGATAAGGGGTCTAAGTCTAAGTATAAGCCGAAGACACTGATACATCATCCTTCCAAAAAGATAAAAATACATAGGGATGGAAATGACCAGGAGTCTATCTGCTTTATATGTGGCAATAAAGTCCACTAGAAAAATAATTGCAGAGTTGAGAAGAATAAGTAAGGAAATTATTCTACTTCAGGTATTTTTTTCATTAAATGAAATATGTCATTATCTATAAGTTGGGTATTGGATACAACTTGTGGCTCGCACATTTGTATTCATATATAGAAACCAAGTAGATTCAATAATATTTCAAAGGGATAATTGGATCTATAAGATGCAAATGGTGCGAGTCTAGTAGCCTTGGTCATGGGATATTATAATCTAACATTTCCTAGTGGTTTGGTTCTAGTATTGAATAATTGTTATTATGTACCTTCAGTAACCAGAAACATAATCTCAATGTCAAGTTTGGACATTATGGGATATCATTTCAAGTTTGGAAATAATTTTTTTTCTCTTTTATAAGGATAACATATGTTATGGTATGGCACATATTAACAATGGTTTGTATATACTTGAACTTGAAAACCCATTAATGACAATCAATTATAGCACTAGCAAAACACCCGCTTATGGAACTTCAGGTTTAGTCATGTAAACAAGAAGAATTTACATAAATTACATAAAGTATGGTATTTAGATTCAATTTATTTAAAACCCTAGATGTATTTCGTGCTTCTTTAGAAGGGAAAATGACCAAATCACTCTTTTATGGGAATGAAGTAAGAGCCACTGAATTACTGAAATTAATTCATACTGACGTATGTGGTCTATTTCTAATAGAGCTAAGGGATGGATTTTCATACTTTATTACTTTTATTAATTATCATAGTAGGTATGTATATATATACTTAATGAAATATAATTCATATTCCTTTAATATGTTTAAGGAATACCAACATGAATTAAAAAACTAGGTTGGTAAGAAGATTAAGTCACTTTTCTCAGACTACGACAGAGAATATCTTAACCAAGATTTCATTGATCACTTGAAGGATTGCGGGATAACATCCCAACTCACTCCTCATACACAAAAATGGAATGATTTTATTGAAAGGAGGAATATGAAATTTATTGATATGGTCAGATCAATTATGAGTCAACCAACCCTTCCATTATCCTTTTGGGGATACGGCTTATAGACAATGACATATACTCTTAACTGGGTACCAAATAAAGAAATATATGGGATTATATATGAGTTTTTGTGTGGAAATAAACCCAATATTTCACACATACATGTATGGGGATGTGAGGTTTTTTCAAGACTACACCTAGGAAAAAATTAGCATCCAAAAGCACAAAGTGTATATTTATAGGTTATCCTAAAGAAACTAAAAGATATTACCTATATAAACTTTTATATAGAAAAGTGATTTTGGAAATAAAATCCATATTTCTAGAAATGGAACACATTTATAATGGAAATAGTGTGAGAAACATTAACTTCAATGAAGTTGATGCTTCATATGTACAAGATTTGGTATGGGAATAATCTCTATAAGAGATAGTGGGAGATGAAGAAGTTCCTAAGACACAAGTACTGCATAGGTCTACTCGAGAGGTTAGATAAACAAAGAATTATGATTTTCTTATTGTCGAGTCATGTGACACATTTCTCCTTGAGGATGATGAACCTATAACCTATAAGGAAGTAGTATAAGGCAATGATACTGCTAAATGAAAATATGTCATACATTCTGAGATAGAGACCATGTATCAAAATCAAGTTTAGATTTTGGTATACCCTCAAACTGATGTAAAACCCCTTAGGTAAAAATAGTTATTCAAGAAAAAACTGAACATAGATGGTAAGGTCAATACCTATAAGGAAATACTGGTATAAAAATGTTCCAGGAAACGACAAGGCAAAGACTATGACGAAAGCTTATCTCCAATAGCGATTCTTAAATCCATCAGAATATTTCTTGCAATAGAAGCCTTCTATGATTATGAAATCAAAAAAATGGATGTAAAAACTGATTTCATGAATAGGAAGTTGGTTGAATATGTATATATGACTCAACCTGAAGGGTTTTTTAAGTCAAAGAATTCCAAAAAAGTGTGCAAGATGCAGAATACATTTATGATTTGAAGCAGGAATCACGATCATGAAATGTTCATTTTGATGAGGCCATAAGATAATTTGGTTTCATTAATAATGAGAGAGATCCTTGTGTCTATAATAAGGTTAACATAAATTCCATAATTTTCCTAGTACCATATGTTGATGACGTATTAATTATGGGGAACGAAGTGCAAGTCTTACAATTAGTTAAGACTTGGTTAAATGAATGCTTCTCCATGAAAGACTTAGGTGAAGTAGTCCACATTATGGGGATCAAGATCTATCGAGATAGGTCTTAGAGGTTTCTTGGTATAACTCAAAGTACATATATTGAGAAGGTACTTAAAAGGTATAGTATGGGAAAAATCCAAGAGAGGGTTGTGGCCAATGTCACATGGTATCAATCTCTCTAAGAAAACGTGTCCACAAACATAGGAGGATACTGAAATAATGAGTAGATACCCGTATTATTTAGTAGTGTGATCTATCATATATTCCATTCTATATACTAGGTTTGATTTTGAATTTTCTTTAAGCATGGTGGGTAGATATCTAGCTAATCTAGGAGAGCTGCATTGGGCAGCTGTGTGAACTATCCTGAAGTACTTGAGAAAAAAAGGATATGTTCCTGGTATATGGAGGAGATGAGGAACTGGTAGTGAGAGGATATATTAATTCTAGTTTCCAGATAGATCATGATGATCTGAAATCATAGTTAGGCTACGTCTTTTACTTGAATGGTGGTGAAATGAGCTAGAGAAGCTCGAAGCAATACGTGGTTTCTAACTCTATATCATAATTTGAGTATATAACTACTTTCGATGTAGCTAAGGAGGTGGTGTGGATACATAGATTTGTCTTATACATTGGTGTTGTTCCTACCAGTTCATACCATGTTCCAGTTTATTGTGATAATACTATAACAATGGTCCTTTCCAAGGATCCCAGGTCACACTAGAGGAAAAAACATATACATCATAAGTTTCATCTCTTGAGGGATTTTACTCATAGAGGTGAAGTCATAGTTATTATATAATCCATAGAGGATAACGTATAAGACACCTTGAATAAATCCATAACTCATTAAAAGCATGATTCTCATGTGTGGGCTAGTGGTTTGAGACTTGTTAGTAGTTGGATCTAGTACAAGTGGGAAGGTTGAAAGTGGGTGCCCTAAACCCAACTTGTGTATGTACTTTGATTATTATTACATGTATACAGTCTGATATATATATATATACATTTTTTTATCTTACTATAATGGTGTTGATACTTCTAATTCCACTATATTTATGGTAATTTCCTTATATTACATGCCATATCAAAAGGTTATAGCAGTTCACATGCTATAATGATAACCTAAAGACACCATGAAAATAATATTAATGCTATTTAATATAGTCTAGATACATCATACTAATAGGACACAAATGTTGTGTGAACATCAGGCGCTAGGGACTTATAAACATTGATACTTCTTCTCATGAAGTTCGCACTTGGTGATCTCTAGTAGGTGAGATCACGAGGACATACCCACCAATAGGAACGCCACATGTTTTAGGTGTCATTGGATGCTACTATCTATGAACATGTGTATTGGTCTTCTGACTTGATATAATTATAAATGTGTTCCATTTGATCACATATTTTTATGTAAGGAAAAAACCATGACATTAAATTTGTGGTGAGGTAGATTGCATTGGGTGTGTCGTTGGTGTTATGCCATTGGTTGAATGATCAAGATAGAATTTGTCACTTCAGAGTTGAGGAAGTGATATCTTGGGCCTAGTTGATCAGGATGGTAGTACCTTCATAAATCCATAACCATTGAATTCGAAAGTAAGTTCATCTAGTTAGATAAAAAAATAATAAAGTAAGAATGTAAGATGTCACAAACTATGATTCCTTCTTTATGTGATATTGCAAGAAAAAGAGATTATATTACACAGTGTATGTTCATAGTATGGTTGTAATTACTATGACTATTCCCTATCTCTTTAGGGGCCTTGATGGGTTGTAATACTTTTATCTTGGTATGTGAATACTAATCACTACTATCAAGATAAGGGCCTAGAGTTTCACACACAATAGTGTATTCAAGAATCTTCCCTATTCTAGTGAATAGGTATATAGGACATAGTAGGCCCCACCACGGGGCTCGAGAGCTATCTACGTTTTATCAATCAATAATAAAAAAATAAATTTATTATTATTTAAGTATATAATAATTGGGTTGAATTTATTTATTAAAATTATTTACATATGTTTAAGTAAATACATGGAATAATATTATATGAAAAAATATTATTTTAATATTCAAGGTTAGTTTAATATTAGTGAGAATTACGATTCAAGTTAACAAATTAATTTTATCACATAATATATTAATTATATATTACAAGTAAATGATAAAATATAAACGATGTTTATGACACAATTAGTTTTTTCATAATTTCTTATTTAGTGGACATTAATATATTGGGGATGGGGAACCCTAACCAAGTATTTTGGACATCCACTATATAAGCTGAGGAGAATCTCATTTCATGATTATTAATCATTCATAATTAAGTCATTATCTCTCCTCCCATATCCTAGAGATATAAAGTCTCTATTTGAGTGTTTGATCCATGAATTACTTCACAGATCGAAGGTATGATATCAAGGTGATCACTGCGACATCAAAGAAATTGTCAGAGCTTCGCATTATCACTCAGAATTCAACTAATAATGCATATGAATATTCTTGACGTATGTATAGATGATCTAGAGGGATTCATCCTTGGATCCTTTAAGTAATTAACAATGGTGAAAATCTATAGTTGATCATACTTTGAATCAAATTAGGTACTCATTCTATTTCAATTTCTATACTTTGATAATTCACATGTGATCCTCAGACTGTAACAAGGCTCAGATCGCCAGAGATGATGAAATTTTTTCACTCCTATGATGAAATTTTTTAATTCCCTATCCCTCCAACTTCTGTTTTGAACCCCAATATCATCACTACTTATGCCTAGGATCAGAAAATGAGCCTATTGATATTATATTAGACGCTTAGGATGACTAGGGTTTGATTGGTATTCTTGAAGATATTGTGAGATGACCAGTGGATACTAGGATACGATCAATATACCTAGTAATATGATGTACTATTAGATTCCTAGGATCTAATGATAACATGATGTAATGAGATTCCTAGGACATTCCTAATATCTAGGGACAATTACCACATTTTACATGGGATGCCTAGGATATCCTAAGTTTTGGTAGTTACACCTAGTAGAGGCAGGCTTACGTGATCTTGGAGTAGGACATGTATCCCCCAAGGATGGGTGGAATGCTCAAAGACACTCCAACACTGGTCTAAGTAGGAATAGTTGATCCTATGTGTTAATTTAGAACCTAAGGATTGATAATGGTTATTTTAATTATGCTTTCATTGGGTTTTTATTATTTTGAGTATATCACATGCACACACATTTATTGGTTATGTACGATACAACGTTGGTGGTTATCTAATGATTTGTACTCACACCCTACTTGGGTGTCCATGAAACTTGGGTACCCAAGAATATCCTCATTTTTCTTAGGTTTTTTAGGGTTGAGGCCCATTGTAGCACTGTCAAGTAGGTTAACTCTGATGGAGTCTGTAGGATGAGGTTTTAGCAAGATGTTCAGGTATGTTGGGTCATAAGTCAATTTAATTTTAGTTATTATTTTACATGTCTTGTCTAGTTTGACTCAACTTTATTTAAATAACCATTGCCACTCTATTTTACTTTATGTGTTATCTAAATAGATTTTATTACTTTATATTTTGGGATGTGGGGGATTATGGGGTTCCCATTTTTTGTGTCCATGGGTTTTTTGGGATATATTCTATACATATAGGTCATGGATTTTTTTGATAGTTTTAGGAATGGCCCTTGGGATCTATGTTAAGGGGCATAGTCTCCCCATGACTATTTTAGGCTCTCACCACTGGTCGATAGCCTTTGGAATACAAGGAGGCATGCTTGAGGTTATTATCATCCCCACTCGAGTTCTTTTTGGAAAATCTAGATTGGGGCATTACAAAGTGGTATAAAAGCATATTTTGGGATAGGATATTGTTTGTTAGTAATGAAGATCGATTGTCGAGACTCGAGAGGTATACTAAGTGTAGTCATGACAAGTATGACATTAGTTAAAACCCAAGTTTTCAGAGGATGTCCAGTGATGAGACTAGGCACTATAGGATGAGTGGGGAATTATATTAGACTGAGAATCCTAATGTGGTATGTATGAGAGTTAGAGTGAGTTTTAGGGCTCATCTAAGAGTTTTTGAGGTGTACATGCATCATGTTTGGTATATCAGATTCACATGATATACATGTGCTAGTATGTGACTGGTATTATTAATGGAGGAGGGTTTATTTTTTTTTAAGTTTCAACAAATACTTATATGAAATTTTCCCATATAACTTGTTCATGGAATTATAATTAATTGGACCATGATGTGGTTTCTTCTAATGACAGGTCATGTGGATATTATGGTGAGGTGATGCTCCCTAAAAAAAGATATACAATCCCTATAGTAAGGGATGTATAATGACCCTTTTTGGGTCAATTTTTGAATTTTATACCTTGATACTATTTCTAAAAATAAAAATAGGCTATGTTATTTAAAATTTCAATAACAAACTATACTTTGTTTTCCCATATAGTTTCTTGGTGGAATTCTACTTAACCAAAGTTGGTGACTGTGGGTTACTTGATACATACCATCTTGGGAAATGTCATTATATATGTATGTGCAAGTGAATAAGAATATGATCCTTGATGGGCGGATTTTGTATGTAGAGTCCTGATGAATATTATCCTGATATCATGATTCTTGAGAGGGTAGTCTCATATGTGGATGCCCTATGAGAATTATTTCCCTAGGAGGCTGATGACTTGGCATGTAATGTCTAATGTATATGAAAGGACAAATCAGGATTTGTGTGATCACTGAGTGTGGGAGGGGATGAATAAGTGACATTTTACTTTTAAGTTTTCTTACTTAAGAAACAACTTCCTCCTCCTGTTAGAGAGATACGACTCTAATGGAAAACAAGAAAACAAGTACAACCATAGGAACACATGCATTTACAAGGTTCACTACTCAATAATAGAATCTAATACTTGGAATGGTTTTGAAGTAATCCAACACCACATAAACCACTAAAAAAATAATAATTTGGGTAGTTATAGAAAGTAGGTAATATCCTTTCAATTTCACAACACTATAGTAAATTTATAGTTCATGTAATCCTCACATAGAAAAATGATATAATAATGTTTTGTAACAACTATAAGAACCTTAAATAATTGGATTTAGTATATTTTCACTATGATGCTTGTACTTTATTCAAACTTGCCTTTATTGTAAGTTATTATTCACTTTATTTCATAATAATGACCAATAAAATCTTCCTATACTTCTATAGCAAACCATCTATCTGATTTTATCTTCGTTTGGTATACACAGTCTGATGAAAATAGGTATCGTACCCTATTCTTATGATCAAATTTTTCTATCCAATCACCTATGTTTGGATGAACACATCTTCCTACTATTCATACACTACCTCTTTAACCTTTTAATCTAATATATTCTTGGTCTCACCCAAATTTACCCAAATTTTTATGGTTAAGCGGTTGCTTGTAGTGTAGCTTGGGTTGTCGAATCCTCAGAGACCTAAGAAGAAACCTACATACACGTACATTCTATGGATTGTTTTTGGATATGAAGTTTCCAAATTTGGGTTGATTTTAGATGGGTTTAAAGGAGCACTAATAGATCTAAGTGAATTCAAATTAAGATAATGAGTTGATCCTAGGTAATCACTTGGGGGTGGATTGGATGAATTCCTTTTTTAACAATTTCAATTTCATTAACTCGAGAAGGATTCATTCAATGAATTCAAAAAAAAACTCATAAATTACTGGTTAAAAACCTTAAAGATCACATTATAATCACCCATAAACTTGTAGGATCATTTTCACGATCAATCCAAGGTGAAGGATCATATTAGCACATAAAAGTGGGGCGATAAAATTCAATAAGGAAGAGGAAGAGAGAAAATCATTGAATAAAAAAAACTCAAATAGAAGAAATTAATAAACATTTATAGAGTGAGAAATAACATCCAATACATACCCTTGATACTCCCTTTGATCAACCCATAAAAGGTTTAGCCCTCTATTTATGACATGTTCTCAATGGAAGTGGGAAGTAGACTCATAAGGGTGGAATAGAAGAAGTAAAAACAACAAAATAACGATCACTCCACCATTGTGTGAATAATTTCACAAGGTTTGGTGTGAATATTTTCACACCTTGAAGAAATGATATCAATGTGATATGAATAAGAACATAATAAAAGTATAAGAGTAACTTTTATTAAAAACTAAGGTGATTCGAACAACTAACATGAGAAAGAAGAACGTTACAAAGACAAATTGGCATAATAACATTACAATGAAAACAAAGATCCAAGATGATCAAATACCCCAAAAAAACTACCTTAAATAGGAATTTATGAATCCTTAGGTAAATCCCCCATCTTTCCAAGTCTTCTTATTTAATGGTGGTGGACCTAGGTGGGTGGAAAATTAATAAAGAGGAGACTTTTCCACTCTTTACCCTAAGAGGCATCCAGCTTGCATCCACCGAAAAGAGGCGCTGAAATGACCTTATATATGGAATAATTTGAGTGGTTAATAGAAGAAGAAAATGGATAAAGCTATGTTTATTAAAATCCTGTAAAATGTCATCCCAAAATATTTCTTGGTTTGTGAGATATGATTTAAATGAATGGCTGTTTTTCTGGGCCACATAATCTTGCCCATAATTTCATCTTCAACTTGGGCCGCCTAAAACTCCATTAAACCATCCAAATTATCTTTTTAAAATGTTTAATGAAATGTTCCCCATGATTTCATATATCTTCAATTAATTTTTTAGAATCATTAGGGTTGAATATTGGCTGCTAAATTACTTTATTGGGCTATTTTCCACTTCACTTCACTGAGAATGTTGTTGGTTCAAGGCCCACTTTGGTGGTCTTAAAATATGAATATTCAAGTTCTCCAAAATCATGAGTTGTTTATTATAGAATGGGAGACCTAAAAATAAAATATGAAAATAAAATTAATACAATTTTTTGTTTTATGAGGTGTTAAAGAATATACCATGTAATAGTGAATTTTAAGAAGGAATTACAATCATAATGTGAAATAATATTCAAAGTGTAAAATGAACTAAAAATGGTGTTTATGATTAACAAAGAACATTAATATTATAATATAAAAAATGAATATTAGCCTCTTTCAGTGGCTAATCACTTCTTCACACCATTCATTCAATACCAACTGATGGGAAGACTACATCTAGTATTTGTTAGACCGATTCCACTTTAATCCGTTCATCTAATAGAATATCCACTCCAGAAGCACTTTTACAAAATACCAATAATCAAACCCTCCACTCAAAAAAACTTAACATTTTTATATAGTCGACACTCTTCTGAAAATTATGGATGAGGTGCATAAATCAAATTCAAACATCCTATTCAAAATTTTGTGCAACCCGCTTGGAAGCTTCCTTCCATTGACCGCATTTAAACCTCCTAAAAACTAGGATATTTACTTATGACCCACCATAAATATTCTTTATAAAACGTACTTATGACTTGATGAGAATAAAAAACTTTATTTGTGATATTTTAAATGTTCAATGACCATCTTAGCATCGTCACATTAATATCTTTATAAAGATTTCATAAAGCCCTTTGATCCTTACATATGATATATCTCTATAAAATTATTCCAACCAATGAAACTTCAATTGATGTTTGTAAAAAACTTTATAGTAAACTTTCAAAATTATTTTTACAAACACTTCATCCATCTGGTGATTTTAATCAGAAACCTTTGACCATTCCCTTCACTTGGAAACCTCTAACTGATGAACCTTATACAATTACTTTTTTCTGATCACATCAAACACAATCTTCTGTCTGATGACTCAAATACTTCTTATTTTAACATCTAGAACTTTGTACAAGACATTTAAAAAGATTTTTTACATAATAAAACAATATTTTTCCTGATTTCATTATAAAAGGTTTGTCTAGTTCACTCGATTTGATGATGTTGAGTTTTCTGGTCCATTGATCCTTCACATAACCTTTTGTCCAAAGAGCTTAATATTATGTTTTATATGAATATAATAACACTTATTAGACATAACATAAGTAATTATAAACCAAATACAAGGATATACATGCAAGATAATATGAAAATACCATATGAAACTGAAATTAAGAACACTGTTGTAAATTTGGTATACCTTACAACAAAAAAGAATTTGGAACCTTTTAATCTTCATCTAACATGCTTGATAAAGATCACATAGTGGTAGCTAGATGAAATCCCATATCTTTAGGTATCTATATGATAAGTTGAATCATCTGACATTTGGATGATATTATTCTTTCATTCATGATGCGATTGCATCTCACATTAAAATAAGGAAGAAAAAGTGAGTTTTGGGTTTTTGGGTGGTTTTACCTAGCATAATGGAAATTTATAATGCACTTCCATCACATGGTAATTGTTAAATAGGAAATCGAGGACAATACTTGATCATACCATCATTTATTCATTCCTTGAAACACATGAATAAATACCATTGCCGATTCATGAATGCATCTTATGCATTTACTCCCTACCATTTCATCATGAAACGATTCATTAATAATATCTTATGTGGAAGAATATATTGAATGATAATCATTATAATTCAGTTAAATATAAAATTGTATGAAAAGATACACCCTATTTTTTATGAAAATAATAATTTTCATGCAATACAAATTATCTCATAATTATATCATATACAAATATGGATTTAGGGAATGCCTCCTTCAATCTCCCACTTGTACTAAAGCATAAAATATTATGTTCCATTTCACCTTATATTTTATCATATACAATAACTTTTGAAATAATATCCAAAACTCATTTTGGATATCTTTATAAACATTTTTGGAAATCTATCATTAACTTCACCTTGTATCACATCATATGAAATACCTTGTGAATATCCATCCAAAATCCTTTTGAATTAACTCTAAAACACTTTTAGAGTAGCACTCTAAGTCAAAATCAATCCTCATTCAATCAACCAAAAATTGTGACCCTACAATCCTTCATAGCATTGAAAACAAATACAAATCTCTAGATCCATATATGTAAGTAAAGAGTGGCCTCTAGAAGAGTGTCAATGCTTCTCAAGATATAAAGGGATTTGGTGTGATATCCATCAAATACATGTATCTATATACCCATTTTCACTAGTCTATATCATAAGTAAATGAGAATTATCATATTTTTCCTTTTTACAAGACATTGAGTGACCATGGGACATGAAACATGTCAATCCCATATAGAAAACTCATCTATTATTGATTCTCGGAGTGTAGAATGTATCGATCAATGGATACATCACATGTCATTCATCAATATGGATAATAACATAACATTTACCTTATCCACACACACACACACACACACACATATATATATATATATATAATATCTAGGTGTGACTGCACACTTCCAAAGCTTATTTCAATCAAGGGCCCTGATGTCATGCTCATTATACAATAGGACAAATCCCATCTTAGTTAAGATCCAATCAATGAAATGATCAAAGAAATACCCAACCAACCCCATATTAGGAAATTAAATATATAGACTTGCATAAGTAGGGTATCAAAGTATGAAGGTTCTCATTCTAGGTATCTAACCAACCTCAGGTAATGGGGACTCAAATATGATCCATGTGCCCCTAGTACACTAAATACATCTCAATGACACCCCTTGTGGTATACTTAGTGGGTTATCCAGCACACACAAATAATACTATTCTTTGTTTTGTGTCTCATGAGAATATTATGTATATATATACAAGAATACAACTCATTCTAACCTTAAAGTTTCATCATAATATATAATAATCTATGACTAACATCAGTTAGGGATAAACTCAAAGTCAGACTTTGAGAGTTCAATTATTATCGCACTTCTTGAAATATATATCTATATATACATTATGTATCCAACATTAAAGAATGATAAAATAGAGGCCACCTTTAATATGATACATTTTAATATTATTAAACCGTTTAAGAATATTTAACAAAACCAATATAATAATTGATTTATCATATCATATATGTAAACCTTTCATATCAACCTTATGTTTACTACACTTTCTAGTTTTGTTAACACATTAAATTACATGCAATCCATGTCACATATTTATGCGACCATATAATAAAACTCACCCACTAAATAATTTAGTGAGAAATATTTATAAATTAAGCAAGTTTGAAAAATTGTGATATTTAGGAATCATATTCCCAACAGTTCAACTTCTCGAACACATTCAAACCTCTTAACTTCACAAAATCAAATGTTATGATGTAAATTTATTTTGTCTACTTAAAATTATTTCTAATTTCATCATCATAATCCTTTTAACCCTATTCTATCAAAATTTTCCTTGACAAAATGTAACTACTTACATTATTGGTTATCGGTCCTCCTAAACTCTTTTAGGATAAAGTGACAAACATTTAACTTAAGATTGCTGTTATCCTTTATTTTTTAATTTTTAAATTCTCTAAGTTGAAACATACTCCTAATAGTTTATTAGATGTTATATTCTTTTCAAAATATCTTGTTAAGAAACAACATAAACCTTTTATGTTAGTAAATAACATTTATTTCCTTTTAGTAGGAATATTAAAAAAATAACCTATTGTTTGCATATCATATGTGGTATTCTATGTATTTAGAACATTTTAATTTAAATTAAGAATTTTTTAAAAGAGACCACTGATGGGTGGTGGGAACACATTCCCATATATTTTAACAAACAGTTGGATAAACATTTTATCCTATATAAAACACTTTTATTCATATCTTATTCTCAAAATATGTTATAGAAATTTATGAATCATAAACCATGTGTATAAAATTAAGTATAATGACTTTGTTATCAAACATCTTCTCTTATAACATAAGATAAATGAGATGAATATACACATATTTTACTTAGATTCATTTGATCTTAATAAAATCCTTTACATTCAAATCCTCAATATAGTGACCATTTACTTCATCTCATGAATATAAACTACAAGATCAATCAATCCTTTGATTTTTTACTCCTGTATATTTACAAAACTTTGTAGAACATAAATTTAGTATCACATACCTTTCAAAATTTAAGAATTAATTTCTACAACATACATGCTTGACATGGACATTCCATGGAGTTTTAAAAACTTTTCCAGGCATATCTTGGATAATCCAATCATATTGAATTATTACTATTCCTTCACAACAACCCTAGGTTTTAATGACCTTTATTAGATTCTTGGAGAAATATAAAATACACATATTATGAAAAGTTTATCCAATATTGAAGTATCCAAGCTATAAATGAAGCAATAAATTTTTCTTATGACTTGAAAACAAAATCCAAGATTAAATATTTTTCATCTTCTAACCTTCTGTATATTTACAATACTTTGTAAAACATACATTTGATATCATATATCTGTCAAAATAATTGAATTGATTTCTATAACCAATAATTTTTTAAGGAAACCTTTAGTCTCATTAAGTAATCAATATATTCAATCATATTAAATATCATTTTATATACCCAATCACATTGAGTATATGAGACTAAAATTATTTTAAATCATCTATATAACCAATCATATTGACTAAATGAGTAAAGACTAAGATTCCTTAGGCATTTTTTAATTTAATTCCTTTGAAACCATAAATAAATCACTCTATGATTATATAAGAATCTAGTTTCACTTGTTTCACAATTTTAACACCCGGTTAATAAGGAATGAATTGTTCTAACATGTATAATTTTCCTTAATAAAATTTCTTAAATCACTAATCTTTCTTAAGAAATTTTGTTAAGTCACCAGTTTAAGGAGTATCTTACATTTTTCTTCTCCTTATCAAGGATTGATCATAAAGTTTAACTTTATGATGATGATGATATTATCTACAACATAAAATTTTATCATATGAGTATCATGTATTGTTAACCACTTAATAAATACTTTTATTAAATGGGATCCCACTAAAATGATGAACATTTTTTTAAAAAACCATCATATCCATTAGTGGGTCAAGATCAACATTTCACTATGAATTACACCAGTTATCATGTAAATAATCCATGGATATAACTAGTAGATGATAATTGAGCGGAAAACTCTTAGATAGTTTAGTGGAAAACTTTTTTTCCAATCCATCATATTGATAAACTCAACTCTACCCCTATAGTATCCTAACCGTTAGGGATTCCTAGCTAGTGAAACCCAAATAAAACACTAAGAATAAGCCAATAAAGTGAAATCAAGGTATGCTCATGATGATCTCAAAAATACCCAAAAAATAATCCAAAGTTACTTATAACTTTCTTACCTTACACAAGATAATTCATGGGTACTCATGATGAGCATGAAAATAACTAGTTGAATGATAAAGGACTGTACAAGTGCTATTTTGGAAATAATTCCACACTTAGTATTTATAGGGAATTTTAATCTCACCATCTTATCTCGTGCTATTTTATTTTATGTATGCATTCTTCTATTAATTTAGTTTTGAATCCTATTCCCTCCACCAAATCATTATGTTTAAACCATATTGATGTGTAACTCTTTACACAACCCACAAGTTTGTGTTACTTACCCAAAAATAGAATTAAAACATATCCATACATATCCAGATGCATCATATGTATAAGGTACATGAACACTTAATGTAAATACATACATTTATCCACATGAGTAAGCCCAAAGTGATGGACATCCAACCCCATTCACCATCATAAACATGGAATAAGACTTCAGATAGGTAGGTAGTCCAACCCCAAGTCCCTTTACCCAAGGATACTTTACTCAAGATAGAATCCAATTCATTATAACTCTAACACCTAATATGTACAAACTATATTCAACAACTAAATTCAAGTTGATAACTTCAATTAAAAATTGAGTTCAAGGTAGATGAAAAACTAAATTCATTATATAGTTAATCCTAGCTTGTAATTCAAGGCTCGATCCTAGAATCAGTTAAATATTTTAAACTAAATCATACACAACCTTCACATTTCTTGAAAAAATCATTAAACATTAATATAACATGGAATAAACCTTAAATAAATTAACAATTAAAATATTTAAACATGAGATAAATATTTATGAATAATAAAATCTACTTATAAAATTTTATAATTTTATCTCTAATATCATGGACATTCAATAATTTTGAATGTGAAAAATTTATATTTGTTCCTGTATGAACTCTTTTATATTTATCATTATATGGCATTTACATTTTGAATATATGATATTATATGAATTATAAACAATTTATAATTCAATTTCTATTATGAAACATTTTACATAATCTAAATATCTTATACTTAATCATTACTTAAATATTGATCATATCAATCATCCAAACACTTTTTGATGTGGATTAATTAATATCCAAATAAGCCCCCTTTTATTTCAAACAATTAAAAATGATAAATTATGAACAATTAATAATTTAAATATAAAAATTTTATATTATGGCCTTATTTCATAATTTATAACCCATTATAAATTATCACTTATGATTTTTATATAAAAACTTTTATTGCTAGATCATAATTTATTCCATATAATTTGGTTAAAAAGTGTTTCAAATATTATCATTTAATATTTGGGAAAAATAAAAGTTTCACAAACATTTATTTAATTAATTAAGAACCATTTATAATTAATTAATTAATTTATAAACCATTTTATAAATTAAATATTCCCAAAATTCTTTTTATAATGATTTAGAAACATTTTATAAACCATTAAATCATTTTAAATGTTAAATTT
This sequence comes from Viscum album, assembly GCA_963277665.1. Lineage (NCBI taxonomy): Eukaryota > Viridiplantae > Streptophyta > Magnoliopsida > Santalales > Viscaceae > Viscum > Viscum album. The sequence goes on along the minus strand of OY728141.1, from coordinate 1,683,932,262 downwards.
TATAACAATTTTTTTAAAATTTGATTACCCTTATGTAGAATCCCTATTCTATGTAAGGGTAACCTCCTTCTCCCCTTATGCAGACTGTCTATGTAAGGGTAGATACCCATGACTCTTACATAGCAGACACAACATAAGGATACATTAGGTCTTACCTTTACAAGGTTTTAGGAAAACCCTGATTACCCTTACGTACCAGTGTTTCACTTAAGGGTAAAAACTATCACACCCTTATGTGACACATTTATGTAAGCTCCTATGTAGGGGTAACACATTGGCTACCTTTACATAACTAGTGTTTCATATAAGGGTAAATTGTAACATACATTTATATAACCTTAGAAAAAATTCATTTGCACCACTACAAATCGGGGCTTTAACAACACTATTTAAGGGGTTTTATGAGTGCTTAAAAAGCATTGATATTTCGAGCGATGTTGGGGGGGGGGGGGTTAACAACACTCTTTTAGAAATGTTAAAGGGTTCCTTTAACTGTGATTTTTTTAGCACTATTAAAGTGTTCCTTTAACAATGTTTTTTTAACGCTGTTAAAGGTTGGCCTTTAACAACACTAAAAAACCATTTTTAAAAAATATGGAAAGAAAATTTAATTTTTCACGCACACCGCCCACCTTTCTCAGCACTTACATCCCCCTTTATCAGTGCTTTTCACTACCCATCCTCTATCATGCACCCACCCCCTTACTCAGCACTATAAGGCTACCCCAAATTCTTATGCCTGCCTGGATTTGATCCCTTGACCTCCCTTATGCGACTGAAGCTCTTTACCACTATGACATGCGTGTTTTGTTGTATATTTAACAACTTTTATATTTATCTATATATATTTTGAAATATCTGATATATATATACACAAAAGTATATTTATTTAAATATATTATATATTAATATTCATTTATAAATATTAGAATATATATATATATATATATATATAATATAAATGTATATATATGTGTTTACTAATACACACACATATTCATATATAAAAATTATACATACATGTTATTGCATTTTTATAAGGAAAAATGGAATTTTTTTTACATTAAATAAAATGAATAATAAATATTTATTTTATATATTTAAAAATACGTTTTCACATAAAAATGTTGATATATGTATTTATATAAGTAATTTATTGTAAGTAAATATTAGAAAATATGGATATATTTAATTATAAATAAAACTACATTATGAAAAATGATAAAATTTAAGAAGAAAAATATAAATATAAATGTAAGCCCTATGAATAAATTCAGTCCTCACTGAAAAAAGTCAATAAGACCCCCTTAAGAGAGGCTAAAAATCCATCGAATGTTATAAAATTGGGGTACCCCAAATAAAAAATCAGTTTTGGAGGCCTTCTAGGCCCTTTTTGGCCTCGAAAAAATAGTAACTGAGGCCCCCCAATCAACACGATGAATATATCATCAAAATATTTGATTTGATATATGGTAGAGCCCAAACAGACACTTGGATCAAAATTTATGGCTATTTGAAGTTTGAGTTATGTTTTCAACTTATTTTAGATATTTTATTAATTTTTTGATTTTTTTTATTTTTAAATTATTATTAAATGACTATTACTATATAATTATTATCAAGTTATTAAATAAAAATATTTTTTAAAAATATTTTATAATTCATTTTCACTAAATAACTTATATATTAAGTCTAAATGTTTATTTATCCTTATCTAAAACATATTTAAAAAATATTTACTATATTTATATAAATATCAATATATTTATATATTAGTATATTTTTTCAATGATTTTTTTTAAATATACCCTTTATCAGTGCTAGTAAAAAAGCACTGATAGGGGGGGGGTCTTTATGAGCACTTATAAAAAAGAGATGATAAAGACCAGCCTTTACGGGTGCTTTTTTATAGGCACTGATAATGACCCCCTTTATCAGAAATTTTTTTCTAGTGATGATAAATGGGGGTATTTATTAGTGCTTTTTTAGAAGTGATGACAAAGGGTGGGGGGCTTTATCAGTTCTTGTAAAAAAGTGCTGATAAAGGGGGCCTTTATCAGTTCTTTTTAGCGTTATTAAAGACCCCCTTTAAGAGTGCTAAAAAAGCACTGTTAAAGGCCCCCCTTAACAATTATTTTTATAGAACCAATTAAAGGGGTATTTAACAGTGATTTTTGATAGAACTATTAAATACCTAGATCTATATAAACCTAGTATTGTAGTAGTGTTACCCTTACACGAGGATTGTTTGAGGAATCCTATTCATTCTTAGGTCAATGTTTTTTGGTTTAATACCATATCTAAAATAGTGAACCTAAACCTTATCATTGAGTAGAACCTGAGGGAAACAGATGGTGTGAGATAGGGAGATTCAGAATCTAGACAGATTATTTGGGCTACCAGTGGTAAAAAACGATACTTTGAGACTATGCACGTGAGTAGAGGCAGCCAGTTGACACCCACATATAGTTATATGATATATCAAAAGTGTAAAAATCTTGGGAATAAGAGGCCATAGTGTCCTAGAGACCCTATCGAGTGCCAAAGTTGTGTAAGATTAGTGAATCTACATCAATTCTAGAGGACCTTCTCATCTGTTCCAAGTGGTAGATGATCCATGATACCTACACCTTCAGAAGCAGGTTCAGTAGCACCTCATTGGGCTGGTAGCTAGAGTACTACTGGCCATAAAGGCATAGGAAGATATTGTGGTTGTGGTAGCCAGACTTTAGATTTTTAGTGCCAACAGAGCGGAACTACTCTAGGTAAGAAGGTTGTAACGCAGGGTCGGGGATCAGACCATATCCATTCAGTGCATCATATACCAGAGGAGCAGGATACTTGTTCATCTACTATTCAAGGTACTATTTTATTAAGTTCTACTACCATGTATTCCTTATTTGATACATGTGCATCATATTATTTCATATTTGTGTCTGTTTCGGAGAGTATCAAACTTCATGTTGAGTACTCTTATGGTGTCACGACATTTTATACACCTTTGGGTATATGATCAAAGATCATATGATAGTGCAATGACTGTCCTCTTAAGGTAGACATCCACAATTTCTTATGGAATATATTATTCCTTGAGATGATAGGATTTGACATCATTCTAATAATGAACTAGTTGGTTCCTTATTATTCCTATGTGTACTATTATTGTCATAGGGTTTCGTTTACATCACCATAGAGTGGTGCATATATTTAAAATGGTGAGTGGGATGTCAAGGATAGTAGAGTTGGACCAGTGAATCTTGGGCTAGTTGTAGTGACCTCCCAGATGGATATCCTTTATATGAATGATCAGAGACTGCATTAGATTGAGTTCCCTCATGTAGTTGACTGATTTAAGGATTTATTCCTCGATGACTTTTCAGGGCTACCTCTAGAGAGAGAGGAAAAGTTTACTACCGAGATAGTTCATGGATCTACACAAAAATCCATTCCTTCTTACAGGATGGCTATTACTGAGTTGCAGGAGCTCAAGAGGTAGCTAGTGTATTTATAGGCTAGGGCTTTATACAACCCAATACTTATCCATGGGGTTCATCGGTCCTTTTTCCAAGAATGTGGATAGAACCCTTAGTCTTTGCATGGATTATAGAAATTTTAATAATAGTAAAGTGAAAATATGGTATCATTTACCTTGCATATATGATATTTTTGACCATATAATAGGAGTGAGGGTGTTCTCAAAGATCAACCTGATATTAGGACATCATCAGATATGAGTTGGACCTTTAGATATTCCTAATATGAATATTTTTATTCAATATGACTTATATGAGTATCTTGTGATGCCACCCAATCTTATGAACTCACCTACAGTCTTTATGGATTTTATGAATATGGATTTTCATCCCTATCTGGACTCTTTTGTCATGGTATTCCTAGATGAAATCTTGGTGTATTATCATACTCAGAGTGACCATTCCACTCATCTTGAGATCATTTTGAATACACTGAGAAAGAACCATATGTATTCTAATCTTAGTAAGTGCCATTTATAGATTGACAAAGTACACTTCATAGGTCATATTATCTCAGAACCAGGAGTTTCAGTTGACCCAGAGAAGGTGAGAGTTGTGGTTACTGAGGAGTATCCCAAGAAAGTCTTTGAAATATAGAGTTTCTTGGGATAACTAACTACTATAAGAATTTTATATAGGACTTCTCATACCTTGCTACATCTCTTAATAATCTTACAAAGAAGGGTGTTAAGTTCCTGTGGTCAGAAGCATGCGAGAAGGCCTTTAAGGAGATAAAAAGAAGGCATACCTCGACACCTATTATGATTCTTCTAGATCCTAGAATAGAATATATAGTATTTTGTGATGCATCAGGTATTGGTCTAGGAGTGGTACTGATGTATGAAGATATAGTCATTACATACAAGTTGTGGAAGTTGAGGTCTCATGAGCGTAATTAATCGACACATGATCTTGAGTTAGCATTTGTTGTACATCCCTTACGGTGTTAGAGGAATTGCATACTGGGAGAGAATCTTGTGGTGTTTACATACCATAATAGCCTTAGGTATATTTTTACACAATGATACTTAAATATTAGGTAGTGACGATGGGTTGAGTATCTATAGTTATTTTAACTTCAAGATAGATTATACACCTGCTAAGGGAAATTCCGTTTTTGAAACTCAAAGCTGGAGGACTCAGATACAGGTAGTTCAAGAAGATAGTATCAAATGGAATCTTATGTCTATGTTTTATAAGATGCATATAGATGTTAAGGACCATCATGGATAGTATGTACTCACACCAATATTAGTGACCTCTTTACTTATAGATAATGTAAAGATGAGGTAGTTTTTAGATCTTGGGAGATTGGTCCTATGAGAGAGCATTGCTGGAAAGGACCTGCCTTTGGATTGGAATATTGATGATGATGACATACTGTGTATACATGGGTAGATATGGGTTCCCATAGATAAAATATAGGAGTTGATGTGTGAGTCACATGTTTCTCAGTGGGTTGTTCACACGGGTATTTATAAGATGTATCGTGATATGCACTGATAGTATTGGTGGATAGGGATGAAGCATAAGATAGAATTTTTTATCACAAGGTGTTCCACCTATCAGCAGGTGAATATAGAGCACCAATGACCTATCAGATCTCTATAGCCATCATTGGTCTTGAAGTGGAAATGGGAGGATGTTGTTATGGATTTTGTAATCGGATTATCGAGGTCGCCTCATGGTAGAGACATACTTTGGGTTGTCATTGATAGACTGATGAAATTATCCTACTTCATTCCCATATGGTAGACTCTCTCAGTTGATGATTTTTCAATATTATATGTTCATAAGATTATACAATTGCACGGGGTCCCTCGTACTATCATTTCAGATAGGGATTCTCACTTTACATCGAGGTTTTGGCAGGGGTTTTAGAAGGATATGTGTACATAGTTGATTCCGAGCACAACCTTTTACCCTCAGACTAATGGTTAGTCAGAATGGAATATACAGATTCTTGTTGGAACCAGGGTCTTCAAAGCATGATTTGGCATATGGTTTGTGTTTTTTTTCAATCCTCAGTGGAAGTTCAGGATGTGTACCAACAAAGAGATCATACCGTTCAAGCAGAAAACAGTAGTGAAGGTGGCGCCGTTTCCCAGTGTTGGCCAAATTTTTGGGCCTGAAAATCGGCCAATAAAATAAAGTGTTTTTGGAAAAGTTACTTGCGCGCCGAGGTCTTGTAGGATAAAAGACTTGTGCGCCATATGTTTTTGAGGATCAGAACTTCAAAATTTGGCTAAGGAAAGAAGGTCGCGCAAGTATTGGTTGGGTCGCACAAGTGAGTTGCGCGACAGAGGTTGTGGGAAACGAGTCTTGCGCGCCAATGATGGACTTGCGCACCTCCGCGCAGGGGGTCCAGTTTGCCTATAAATACTGGACCACCCCTCCTCATTTTCAATGGAGTTCAAGACTGAGAGATTGTTTGAGCTCTCGTCGTGCAGGTGGTTGAGCCGCGCAGGTGGTAGTTTGGTCGCGCAAGTAGAGCTTGCGCGCTGGTTGTCTGCTGTGCGCCCAAGGCGGTTTGGGAGAGAAATGAAGTGAACCGTGCAAGTTTGTTGTCGGGGAAGGAAGCGTCGCGCAGGTGCGTTGGTGACACTTGCGTGCCAGTTTAGACTTGCACGCCGTATTGGGACTTGCGCGTCCGGCATGGAGAAGTGCGCCAGGTTTTGCTGAAGCCCGCCGGCCTATTTGGAGCTGCACGAAAGCCAGGAGACTACCTGATACATTCAAAGAAAAGTGACATTCTGCTTCTGGTAAGAATCAGACTTCAATAGAGCATCTAGATACAACAGAGGATGCATTATTATGAAAATGATGAAGAGACCTTTACGTCTATAAACTGAGTGGGATTTCACCAACAGTAGTGAGCCAGGGGGAGTCAACGGGAGTGACCTGAGGGGAGCAGTGGGCTATCCCTGAACCTTTGTAAAGGCAGTGAGCCTGGGACAGAGTAACTGTACCCGAACTTTTGTAATCTACCGCTAGTGAAGCATAGTGGATTTTGGTACGACCGACAACCTGTCGGCGTATGCTCCTTGGACATAGCCCTTGGTGGTGAACCAAGTAAAAAGGGCTGTGTCTTCTCTGTGCATGTGAATGTTTGCTTTCTGATCATAATTCTCATACAGGTTCAACAAGTTCCTACCAATGTGGGAACAAGATCCATCACATTAAAAGAAAAAGTGGTCACCCTGATTCACCCCTCCCCTCTTAGGGTGTCCCGGGGTCCTTTAAGTGGTATCAGAGGGTAAAGGTTGCTGGTGTTGAATCTGACCTTCTTCTTCATGGAAAACGCGGTCAATGTCAGAGGAGTCCCTCACTTCGATGGAAGCAATTTCCAGATCTGGAAGAACAGAATGAGATCTCATCTAAGATCTCTTGGAATGGAAGTTCTTTTCTCTACTATGCAAGGAATACATGTCACTGATCCAACAGGTCTGGCTATGACTGAAACAGACATGAAACTTCTTGATGCTGATGCTAAAGCACAGAATGCTCTCACTACAGCCCTTTCTGATCAGATATACCTGAAAGTGATGAATTTCACCTCAGAAAAATCCATGTGGGATAAACTTGAGAATATTTATGAAGGAGATAGCAAAGTGAAGGAGGCGAAACTACAAGTTCTACACAATCGGTTTGATGATCTGAAGATGCATCCAGACGAGAATGCAGACTCTTTCTTCAATCGAATTACTGAAGTGGTTGGAGCAATTCGGGGTCTAGGAGAAGAAATCAAAGACATTGATATTGTAAAGAAAATATTAAGAAGACTTCCACCTCTGTATAATGCGAAGGTGTCAGCCCTTGAGGAAAGAGATCTTTCCAAACTTTCTCTAGATGATCTACTGAGCAGCTTGGTAGCATATGAAATGAGAGTCAAACCAGAAGATGCTACGACTCGGGTGAGCAAGGAAATGGCATTCAAGGCCATGGATAAATTGAAAATCTCAAAGGATAGTAGTAGTGATGATGACGAAGAGAAAGAAATTATTTCTCTCATTGCAAAGAATTTCCAGAAGGGGAAAGGGAAATTCAAAGGGAATTTACCTCTCGTATGTTTCCGTTGTAGAAAAGTTGGGCACATTGCCTCTCAGTGCTTGAAGAATATCAATGATGATGACAGTGAAGATGAAAACTTCAAGAATCCTCAGATAAGGTTCTTCAAAAAGGGAGACTTCAAATCTGGTAAGAAAATGCAAAGGAAGAGTTTTGTCTGTGAAGAGGAAGAAGATGACAATGAATTCTATGATGAAAAAGAACCATAATTCAAAACTGGGAACCATGCTTCTATGATGGCCACTATTGAAAAGTCAGAAGATACTGATGGAGAAAAACAACTGAGAACTTGTGTAGATCTTGAGGTGCAACTTAAGGATGTGGTTAGTAAGCTTAAGATTAAATGTAAGAGCTGCAATAAGTGGAAATCAATTGTAGAAGAATCAACTGAATATGTTGATCAACTTGAAGCTGAAATTAAACGACTGGAAGAATTTGTGAAGGTACAGTCTAAAATAATTGAAAGCAATGATGATTTAGTTGATCTGAAGCTGAGAATTGAAGAGCAGGCAAAAGTCATCAATGAACTCACATCCAGACTGGATGAAAAATCCAAGACTGCTGAGGGTCTTGAGGAGGAAGTAGTTACTCTAAGGAGTAAACTAGAGACTGAATCAATTCCAAAAGAATCGAGGAAGAAAATACAGTTCAGAAGATTCTCAGATGCAGAATTACTAGCAAGAGCCAAGTGTGGTTCAGATGGGGTTGGAAAAATCTTGAGTGATCAAAGACCCGCTTGCATGGGAAAGAGTGGAATTGGCTGTGAGGCTGAGTCATCAACTGCTGGAAGTGAAAAGATCCAAAAGAAAGATAAGATGAAAGTTGAACATGATGAAATGTTACCTAGAGTGCTGAAAAAGGAACCCTCAATCCAAACTAAAAGGAGACCCGAAAATTATCCTCAAACTTTCAAAAATGACAGACAGTCTTACTATTCTCCCAAGGAAGAAGGTATCAGGAGAAATTCAAGTGATAAGACATTTCCTCTCATGAAGTGTCAGTTCTTTGGCTATCTGGGCCATTCCATGTCTTATTGTGAAGAGGCAAGAAGCTATCTGAATGGAGAAGATATAGATGCTCAACAAAGGAGAACAATCTCATATCCTAATTCTCATAGAAGAAATAATTTCTATAGATATTTTTTTCGTTGTTCTAACTTTGGTCATAAGGCAGTTAATTGCAGGCAGAGAAGGGACATAGACACCTCATACCGAAGTTCAAAACAAGTCAAGTCTCGTCAGCAAGACAGTGTTTCTCTTTCAAACAGGTTCTCACCTCTCAAAGAATACTTTGACTATGAAGAACCTGGGTATGTGGAAGAGATAGTTGAAAGGACATCAGTTCTATATACTCAATCTAATGTCTCATGGAAGGAAAGGAAGAATATTGAGAAATCGAACCTTGCAGAGGTAGCCCTGAAAGCTACAAAGAACAACAGTACCTGGATTCTGGATAGCGGTTGTTCATCTCATATGACGGGTAATGCCGACCTACTAACGAATATCATAAATAATGTTGATGGTACAGTAATATTTGGTAATGATGGGGCTCTGAAAATCAAAGGGAGTGGAAGTACCCAATTAGCTAATGGACAACTAAAGAAGACTGAAGTCCTTTACGTAGATGGCCTACGTCATAATCTCCTCAGCGTGAGTCAACTCTGTGACTCAGGACTTATAGTTACTTTTAATCAGAAAGGCTTCACTATCAAGGGAAAAAACGGCAATTCACTTATGAAAGGATGCAGAATAGAAGGCAACTTGTATCAGGTTGATAGTGAAGAAAATGTATGTTATATGACTGTTGAAGAAGAAAAAAATTTGTGGCATCGGAGATTGGGACACATCAATCAACAAGACATGGAGAAAATATCAAAATTGAGAATTGTCATGGACATCCCCAACCTGAAGCGTGAGCGTGAAAAATCTTGTGATGCTTGCATTCGTGGGAAGCTGGTCTGCAGTTCATATCGGCCAAAGAAGAAAAAGGCATCTCACCTTCCTGATCTGATTCATACAGATGTTTGTGGTCCAATAAATGTTGCCGGAACACATGGAGAAAGGTACTTTGTCCTTTTCATTGATGATTACAGTAGAATGGCATGTGTGATGGTCATTCACAGGAAACGACAAGTCCTTGACTGCATGAAAACATATCGGCGAATCGCCGAGAATGATACCGGACGAACAATCAAAGTGTTGCGATCTGACAATGGAGGAGAATACACGTCCATTGAATTTGAGAATTATCTATAGAAGCATGGGATACAACATGAGGTAGCTGCTGTGAGAACTCCACAACAAAATGGAGTTTTTGAATGTAGTAATCGACAGGTGAACAACATGGCGCGAACTATGCTGATTGAGAGTCGTATTCCACGACATTACTGGAAAGAGGATGTTCAAGCTGCAGTGTACATTCAGAATCAAACATGACTTTATATGGGTGAGACGAAGACAACATATGAATTGTGGCATAGACGGAATCCCTCTCTAAAATACTTCCGTGTCTTTGGAAGTAAATGATTCATCAGGAACAAAGAAGGAAATCAAGGGAAATATGGCGACAATGCAGATGAAGGAATTTTCCTTGGTTACTCAATGAACAGCAAAGCCTACAAATGCTTCAACAAGCATTTGGGAAGAATTGTGGAAAGTAGTGATGTTAAGATAATTGAAGAGAAAACCACGAATGCTTCAAGGACGTCATATACTGATGTGATAGAAAGTCAGGAAGAATGTGAATGTGAAGAAAATAAAAATTCAGAAATATATGAAGTTTTTCAAAAAACTCAGCAGTCACATCATGATATTGACTCAGAAGAAGAATCTGAAGAAGAAACTATGGCTGAAGAAAATGCTACTGAACCTCGCAGGAGAAATCGAAGAGCTGAGATTGATCCATCCAACATAATTGGGGACAGGAGTGAACCCACTCAAACAAGGAGAATGAGGAATAACACGCAATCTGCATTTCTATCAGTTTTAGAGCCATCCTCATTCGAAGAAGCTACTAATGATGAATCTTGGGTGAAAGACATGAATGATGAATTAGATCAGATTGACAAGAATCAGACATGGGATCTTGTCCAGAGACCCGAAGGTCAAAATGTGATTGGTACCAAATGGATCTTCAAAAATAAGTTTGATGAACATGAAAGTGTCATCAGAAACAAGGCACGTCTGGTATGTAAAGGATACTCTTAGATTGAAGGCATTGATGTTGAAGAAACCTTTTCTCCAGTATCTAGACTGGAGTCAATCAGGCTTTTCCTTGCCATGGCACTGCAAAGAGGATATAAAGTATATCAAATGGATGTTAAGACAACATTCTTGAATGGTGTACTCGAAGAAGAAGTCTACATTGAACAACCAGTGGGCTTTGTTTTGGGTACTGATGAAACAAAGGTCTGTAAACTGAAGAAATCTCTGTATGGTTTGAAGCAGGCACCACAGGCATGGTACTCACGGCTGGATTCATATCTCAAGAAGTTGGAATTCAAAAGAGGAGGAGTTGATCACAATCTCTATGTGAAGAATTCTCCAAAAGATCAATTCATGGTTCTTGTCTACGTTGATGATATCATATTTGGTGGCAGTAGGCAGAAATCAGTGGATAAATTTGCCAACCACATGAAATCATAATTTGAAATGTCTATGATTGGGGAGATCACATATTTCTTAGGGCTTCAGGTGATTCAAAAGAAGGAATACACTTTCATTTCTCAGAAAAAATATGCAAGAGAGCTACCGAAGAAGTTCAATATGCAAGACTCCAAACCAATGTCAACTCCGGTTGCAGTTGGAACTAAACTTGGAAAGCATGAGGATGGGGACTCTGTTGATCCTACCATGTACAAGAGGATCATTGGAAGCCTACTGTACCTGACAACGACAAGGCCAGATATTGTCTTTGCCACATGCCTTGCAGCCCGCTTTCAGAGTAATCCAAAAGGGGAACATATGGCAACAGTAAAAAGAATCATGAGATACATTCATGGTACACATAACTTCGGGTTATTTTTTGCTGCAGGTAGGGACAGTGAATTATCCGCATTTTCAGATACTGACTGGGCTGGTGATGTGGTAGACAGAAAGTCCACTAGTGGTGGAGCTTTCTATATTGGGAAGAAATGTGTTGGATGGTTGAGCAAGAAACAAGAAAGTACTTCTCTTAGTATGGCTGAAGCTGAGTATATCTCTGCCAAAAAATCATGCACTCAACTTCTTTGGATGAAGCAGCAACTAACAGATATTGGTGATAAGGTGCAGCAACCAATGGTGATTTATTGTGATAACAAAAGTGAAATTGATCTTACGAAGAATCCGGTTCAGCATTCTCGTACAAAACATATTGAAATACGCTATCATTTTATCAAAGAAAAGGTTGAACAAGGCGTGATTAGAATGGATCATGTTGGAACTGATGAGCAAGTGGCTGATATCCTAACCAAGCCATTGTCCGCGGCTGTGTTTGAGAAGCATCGGTTGAACCTCGGTGTTCAACCACCTCCTACTGCATAAGGAGGCTCCGGAAATCCCCTCTCCCCGTTTGTTTTAACTGTTTTTATCTGCTTATGGATGTGATGCAGGATTATGGGGGAGATACTATTCAGGGGGAGTATGGATTGAGCTGAACGTTGAACAACTTATCGGTCTTTGGTTTTATTGTCAATGGGGGAGAAAGGAATAAATTCAAGGCACGAAATTCTTCTATGATGAGAAGATGAGAAGTATAAGATTGTGATGAGAAGTATAAGAAGGATAACATCGGGCGTCATGGAGAATTTCAAAACACCGAAACCCAATTCAATCTTCCTCTCTTGTTTTCTACACCGAGCATTGCTCACGTAGACTTAGAGTGTTGGATGAGTTGATTCTTGCGTTTTGGGTTTGCTCATGGTTGGAGATCTATTGAATTTATTCTGATTGCCAACAAACCCAAAGGGGGAGATTGTTAGAACCAGGGTCTTCAAATCACGATTTGGCGTATGGTTTGTGTTTGTTGTCAATCCTCAGTGGAAGTTCAGGATGTGTACCAACAAAGAGATCATACCATTCAAGCAGAAAATAGTAGTGAAGGTGGCGCCGTTTCCCAGTGTTTGACAAATTTTTGGGCCTGAAAATCGGCCATTAAAGTAAAGTGTTTTGGCAAAGTTACTTGCGCGCTGAGGTCTTGGAGGATAAAAGACTTGTGCTCCATATGTTTTTGAGGATCAGAACTTCAAAATTTGGCTAAAGAAAGAAGGTCGTGCAAGTATTGGTTGGGTCGCGCAAGTGAGTTGCGCGACAGAGGTTGTGGGAAACGAGTCTTGCGCGCCAATGATGGACTTGCGCACCTCCGCGCAGGGGGTCCAGTTTGCCTATAAATACTGGACCACCCCTCCTCATTTTCAACGGAGTTCAAGACTGAGAGATTGTTTGAGCTCTCGTCGCGCAGGTGGTTGAGCCGCACAGGTGGTAGTTTGGTCACGCAAGTAGAGCTTGCGCGCCGGTTGTCTGCTGTGCGCCCAAGGCGGTTTGGGAGAGAAATGAAGTGAACCGCGCAAGTTTGTTGTCGGGGAAGGAAGCGTCGCGCAGGTGCGTTGGTGACACTTGCACGCCAGTTTAGAATTGCACGCCGTATTGGGACTTGCGCGTCTGGCTTGGAGAAGTGCGCCAGGTTTTGCTGAAGCCCGCCGGCCTATTTGGAGCTGCACGAAAGACAGGAGACTACCTGATACATTCGAGGAAAAGTGATATTCTGCTTCTGGTAAGAATCAGACTTCAATAGAGCATCTAGATACAACAGAGGATGCATTCTTATGAAAATGATGAAGAGACCTTCACATCTATAAACTGAGTGGGATTTCACCAACGGCAGTGAGCCAGGGGGAGTCAACGGGAGTGACCCGAGGGGAGCAGTGGGCTATCCCTGAACCTTTGTAAAGGCAGTGAGCCTGGGACAGAGTAACTGTACCCGAACTTTTGTAATCTACCGCTAGTGAAGTATAGTGGATTTTGGTACGACCGACAACCTGTCAGCGTATGCTCCTTGGACGTAGCCCTTAGTGGTGAACCAAGTAAAAAGGGCTGTGTCTTCTCTGTGCATGTGAATGTTTTCTTTCTGATCATAATTCTCATATAGGTTCAACAAGTTCCTACCAACGTGGGAACAAGATCCATCGCATTAAAAGAAAAAGTGGTCACCCTGATTCACCCCTCCCCTCTCAGGGTGTCCCGGGGTCCTTCAGTTCTAGAGGACATTCTCTGAGCATGCATCCTTGATTTCAGTAGTTCTTGGGAGAAGCATATTCCTCTTGTCAAGTTCACCTGCAATACCAGTTATTAAGTGATGATTCAGATGGATCCCTATGAGGACCTATATGGTAGGTCGTGTCATTCACCCCTATGATGGTTAGAGGTAGGAGAGGCAGCACTACCAGGTCCTTGTCTTGTTTAGGAGACTTCAGAGTAGTTTTAACTGATTATAAAGTGGATTTTTACTATTCATTATTGACATAAATCATATACCAATCACCATCGATGACCCTTAGAGTTTGAGGTTGGGGATTATGTATTCTTATGAGTATCATCGAGACTTAGGTATAAATAGATTCGAAGGAAAGGGAAGGTGTCATCATGATTTTTTGGGCCATTTAAGATTCCAGAGAGAGTTGGGATGGTATCCTATCAGTTTGTTTTACCTATAAGGTACCATTCCATGAACGAAATTTTCCACGTTTCACAACTTATTCGATATCATGCTGACCCATCTCAAATTTTTTATTAAGAGTATATTGAGCTAGATATTGATGCTTCTTTTAAGGAGTACCCTATAAGAATTTTTTCTTGGAGTATTAAGGTTCTCTGAGGCTGGTCTGTATCTTTAGTATGGGTGCTATTGTAGCATGACCATGTATAGGATGAGACTTGGGAGCGAGAGACTGACATACTTTCCCAGTAGCCAGAATTTTTCTTAGATAACGTTTCTTCACCCTTGGAAGGTGAACTCAGGGATGAGTTCCTTTAAGGGGGGAGAACTGTAAGAACCTGGTTTTTATCTTAGGAACATATCCTTTTAATTTTGGTATAATTCTTCATTATAGACCTAATATGGATTATCTTTGAGGTTATAAAGGTTTTAGGGGTGTCTGGGTCTTGTTCGAAGCATGGAACCCTAGTCGGTGGAGGAAATCACCAGGCCACACAGTTAATAGAAACCGTTTACGCCAGCCTGCATGGTCTTTCCTAACATTGTGGGGTTAGACAATGGGGTGAAGAAGGGCGCATGGTTTTACCTAACCATGCACCAAGAGCCACACACATATGTGAATAGTCTATAGTTTTTAGCATACATGTTTTACATGGTTGGTGCATAGTTTCTCTAACTATTCGGGTGCCCCCTTATCACATCAGATGGCACACAGTTGGCACATGGTTTGGATAACCGTGAGGCCAAACCGTGCAACCCCAAATTTTGGGTAAAATAACTAAAATACCCTTAATGAAATGATTAATCCCTATTATGTGTAAGGGTAATATCATTCTACCCTTATACAGACTATCTATGTAAGGGTAAATACCCATGACCCTTACATAGAAGATGCTACATAAGGGTACATCAGGTCTTACCTTTACAAGATTTTAGGAAAACCCTGATTACCCTTACATACGAGTGTTTCACTTAAGGGTAAAAAATATCATACCCTAATGTGACACATTTATGTAATATTCTATGTATGGGTAACACATTGGCTACCTTTACATAACTAGTGTTTCGTATAAGGGTAAATTGCAATGTATATTTACACAGCCTTAGGAAAACTGCATTTACACTACTACAAATCGAGGCTTTAATAACGCTAGTTAAGGGGTTTTATGATCACTTAAGAAGTATTGATATTGCAAGAGATGTTTGGGGGGGGGGGGGGTTAATAGCACTAAAAAATCAATATTAAAGGAACCCTTTAACATTACTAAAAATAGCACTGTTAAAAAAAAATGGGAAAAAATTAATTTTTCACACACACTACCCACCTTTGTCAGTGCTTATAGCCCCATTTATTAGTGCTTTTCACTACCCATCCACCATCACACACCCCACCCCTTCCTCAGTGCTAGAAGGCTACCCCAAATTCTTGTGCATGCCTGGATTTGATTCCTGGATCTCCCATATGCGACTGAAGCTCTTTACCACTATTTCATGCATGTTTTGTTGTATATTTAATGACTTTTATATTTATATGTATATATTTTGAAATGTGTGACATATATATATATATATATACACACAAATAATTATATTTATTTAAATATATTATATATTAATATTCATTTATATATATTAGAATATAAATAAATATATATATATTTAAGAATATAAATGTATATATATATATATATATTTATTAATACACACACATATGTATATATAAAAATTATATATACATATTATTGCATTTTTATCAATAAAAAAGGATATATTTTTTACATTAAATAAAGTAAATAATAATTATTTATTTTATATAATTAAAAATACCTTTTTAAATAAAAATATTTATATATGTATTTATATAAGTGATTTATTGTAAGTAAACATTAGAAAATATGCATATATTTAATTATAAATAAAAATAAATTATAAAAAATGATAAAATTTCAAAACCATAATATAAATATTAATATAATCCCTATTAATAAATTCATTCCTCACCAAAAAAAGACAATAATACCCCCCTTAAACGAGGCTAAAAATCCATCGAATGTTATAAAATTGGGGTACCCCAACTAAAAAATTAGTTTTGGAGGCCTTATGAGCCTTTTTTGGCCTAAAAAAATACTGATCGGGGTCCCCCTCAATCAACATGGTGTAGATATCATCGTAAGGTTTGATTTGATATATTTCAGATCCCAAATGGACACCCAGATCAAAATTTATGGCCGTTTGAAGTTTGAGTTGTGTTTTCAACTTATTTGAGATCTTTTATTAATTTTTTGATTTTATTTATTTTTAAATTGTTATTAAATGAATATTAATATATAATAATTATAAAATTATTAAATAAAAATATTTTTAAATTATTTTATAAGTAATTTTAACTAAATAACTTATATATTAAGTGTAAATGTTTATTTAGCCTTATCTAAAACATATTTAAAAAATATATATTATATTTATATCAATATAAATATATTTATATATTAATATGTATTTTTAATGAAATATTTTTTTAAATACACCCTTTATCAATTCTTTTTTACAAGTATTGATAAAGGCCCCCCTTCATCATCACTTTTTTACTAGCGCTCATAAATGGGGGTATTTATCAGTGCTTTTTTTAGAAGCACTGATAGGGGGTTTATCAACACTTGTAAAATATCACTAATAAAGGGGGACTTTGTCATCAATTTTTTAGTGCCGTTAAATAACCCCTTTAACAATGATTTTTTTAACACTGATAAAGGGGGTATTTAACAGTGCTTTTAGCTAGCACTGTTAAATCCCTAGCGCTGGATAAATCCAGTTTTGTAGTAGTGTTACCCTTATATGAACCCCTTCACAAAAAGGTGAGCCATGGGATACCTTTACATGACCACTCACTTATGGGTAACATCCTGAATACCCTTATTCAAACAATATATGTAAATTTAAGACCTTGGTTACCTTTATGTATCCCAGTTGCGTAAAGGTAAATCGTTTTTCCAGATTTTCAAATCTGTTTTGGTGTTCTTCTTCATTTCTATAAATGATTTCATAAATTTAAAACATAGTTTCCCTTTGATACCACTATTAGGTTTTTTAAGAATATAATAACACTTATTAGACACAATATAATCAATTAGAAACCAAATACGAGGATTTCCTTGCATGATAATATGAATTATGCATATGAAACTGAAATGAAGACCACTGCTGTAAATTTGGTGTACCTTAAACTGAAGAGAATATACAACCTTTTTATATTCATCTAATATTCTTAATAAAGATCACATAGTGGCAGTCCAATGATATATTAACTCTATAGGTATCCATGAGCTAAGATGAATTATCCAACATTTGGATGATATTCTTCTTTCATTCACGATGTGCTAGCATCTCATATGCAAAGTAGGAAGAAGAATAGATTTATGGATATTGGAGGTTTTACTAATCATAATAGAAATTTACAATGCACTTACATCACATGACAATTGTTAAATAGAAAATCAAGGATTATCCTTTTTTATCCTCTCATTTATTCATGAATTGAAACCCATGAATAAATACCATGGTCGGTTCATGAATTAGTTATATATATTTACTCCCTAATGATTAATCATAAAACAATTCATTGATGATAAATTATGTGGAAGAAATTATTGAATAATAACCATTATAATTTGATTGTATATATAGCTGTATGAAATGATATACCCTATTTTTCATGTAAATTATAATTTTCATGAAATACAAATTAGCTCATAATTATATCATATACAGATATGGACTTAGGGAATATCTCCTTCACTTACAACAAAAGTAAAATTGGTGGAAAATGTTGGATGACTGCTTAAAAGTCCATACAATGTTCTTCATCTGATGACATTGCACAAAGACCATTATGTCACACTTCTTCACACAACCTCAGATCAAAAAAATTTATAAATTTATAATTGATGAAACTTCATACCACCACAACATCAAATATTCATAACCTTTGAACTT
The DNA here is from genome assembly GCA_963277665.1 of Viscum album. Taxonomy (NCBI): domain Eukaryota; kingdom Viridiplantae; phylum Streptophyta; class Magnoliopsida; order Santalales; family Viscaceae; genus Viscum; species Viscum album. The sequence continues at coordinate 1,683,913,975 of OY728141.1, read as the reverse complement.
ATAATCATGTAACTTTATTACTTTAATATTTTTAATTTTTAGAGTCACAACTTTGACCAGTAACATCAATATGATAAAACTTCACAACTTTATAGAATAAAATTTGTACACACAAGCATTATTATACCCCTCTAGACTCTAGATAGAATGATGAGATATTTTAGTACTCATGATGTTTGGAACTTATTAATAATAAGGAATCATCTGAGTTCAACTTCACTGAACAATCTATATAATACACTCAAGAGTGAACTTAGATAATCATTCAACTCTAAAACTCTGGATGATCATATTGGACCAGTAATGTATGTCCGATGAGCTTGAGCTGATGGATTATGTTTGATACACTTGAGCCAATAAAATTTTTCCAATCATATTTGAGGGAAAGTGAAACAAAGTAAGGTTATTTATGTTATACAACAAATGAAAAAACATTGATAAACCCTTATTTCTTTATCTTCTTCTTAAAATATCTCCAAAATTCTTGGTATCCACAATCTCTCCTTTGGATTTTTTTAACCAAGGAACATAACTCACTAAAACACTAATACTCAAGCAATGAATTACTTATCCAATAATTCAAAGATTACATGAGAAAAATTAGTGTAGTAAACAATAATCATTGAACAAAAATACCATATTTTACATAAGTAGTAATTTAATAAAATTTCATTACACCTGTTAAAAAACTTTTATTAAAAACATTTCATAATTTTCCTTTCACTTTAAACTTTCACCATCAAGAAAACTTAAACCTACAAGAACAACTTTTCCTAACTCTTGAAATGACCCAAACTTTCATTAATGGAAATCCCTCTTGATCAAATTAAATGTCTATTTTTGTAAAATGTTTATATAAAATTTCAAATTCTTTGGTTTTATGTTTTTGGATTTTAAAATACTTTTAATAATTTTGACCATTGTTAATATAGCCATTGAACAGTGATCACATGATTAGTATAAATATAGGGCATTAACAAATCCAATTTACTCAGATAAAGGAGGCGATGGCGTCATCCAGTAGACGTGCCCCATATGAAACCCATTTATCAGTGCTCAGAAAGGAGGTTGCGTCTTTGTGATTTTCTCTTAACTAAGCCCAAGCCGAGCTTGAATATGTTAAGCTCGAGCGGAACTTCCTATGAGAGAAGTGGAAGTTGATGGAGATTACCACCCAAGCAATGTTATCCGAGCCACCCCAAGAGTCGGTCACCATCGCACAACTTACCCTTCGATCTTATGCGGGTGTTATAAGGGGTTATGTAACAAGACATTAGAACTATGGTGATGTACACTATTTTTGTATATAATAATGAATATACCTTCATTTTATTATTATTACCTTGTAGATGGATTTTAAAGCACAAATAGTAATTTTAGTTAATATTCAACTAAGAAATATATTTTGATGAATTAATGTATTTTTGAATTAAATAATATTTTAATAAAATATTATTATAATTATTAAATTAATTTTTATTAAATATAAATTATTTTATAATTTTATGAATGCAATCGTAATTTTTATTAAGGTTTGAAAGCCATTTTTGTCAAAACCCGTGAATTTTCGATAAATGTCGATTTTTATTTTAAAAGTGAAAATTAAAATATTTAGAAAATTATTTAGATAAAATAAATATTATTTTTGGAATCAGGACATTTAAATTATCCAATGGTGAATTTTTCATAATTTTCTGAGACATTCAAATTTTTGGGTAAAAATTAAATACCGTTTAAATATATAATGTGTTTTATGACAACATAATGACCCAATAGTGATGTAATAAAATACTATAAGCCTTATGTTCGGCCAATATATGTTTTAACATTAAAATAATGTGATTTTGGGTTTGTTTGACTTATTTTACAAAGCATTAATGGACCCTTCAAGGCTTATTAAACATCTTGTCTTTTTAAATTGATTTCCTTGGGAGTGTGACTCACCTCCACATAAGCAAACCCATTATTTTAAGAAGTTAGGAATTTGGCATTATAAAATATTGTTTTCCACTTCCCTTTTCATAAAACCATGGGCAAAAACCATGGTCAAAAACCATGGGCTGGTTTGTGGTTTGGATTAGTTTAATGTGAGGTGTCCCAAACCTAAATAATAAAGAATTCCATCACCTTTCCTATATAAACCCACCCAAGATCCCACTTCCTCCTCACTCAAAGCCTTTGTATTTCATCAAAAATTTGACCTACTCTCTATATAATCCTCCCAAGGTGCCCCAATCTCCCAAGAAGCCTCTCTCAAACCTCTCTCAAGCCTTTGGAAGCACACTTCCAAGTAAGGGTTTTTTCTTCCTTTCTCATTTTGTCCAATTTTCTTTAAATTGTTATGCCTTTTAATTTCAATTATAAATGTTAGGGTATGGTTTATAACCTCCCCATACTGCCCTATTTATTTTTTAATGATGGGTGACCCCTTTCTCTCTCACTAAATGCCTCCCATGTACACCCATTACTATGCCGAAATTCTGAAAGGAATTTCTCTCTCCTCTTTTACATTCAAGCAATTATTTTGTATCATGAATCTAAGTTCCATTACAATTGTTGGTACATGTATCTATATGACCCCCTTACTGTCCATTTCATGTAAATATTTTGAGACACCCCTTTCTCTATCATCAACCATTTTTATGAATTCTTACGTCACGCCGTTACGCTGCTGAAATTTCACCGATTTTCCAAGGGTATTGTGTAGTGAATACCATGCCCATTTCTATATCAAGGGTATTAACCTTTATAAACAGTTACTTATTGATTATAAATCTTCATGTTTGAGTTCCACATTCCATTATCATAGAATAAATGATTATGTTTTATGAATCCATGTTATATGTCCATGTGGCACACTTATGCATGAAATGAAATGTTTAAGAAGGGTGTGCCCTTATGGTTCTCCAATGCATTGGGTTAAGAATAGTATCATGATACGTCATGTGCAATGGGTGTTTAATCATTCTAATTCAAGTGCAACAAGTTTTTACTCATGCTTCATGTGCAATGAGGATTTACTCATGCTCCATGTGCAATGAGCCTTGGCTCATGCTAATTCCATGTTAAGTGTTGTTGCCACATTTCCATGTTATGATTATCGTGATTTATCATGCCTTTGTGTTTATGATTATATTGTTCTCTAATGATATGCATATTTTATAACATGTATTTTATTCCTCATTTCACTCTATGTTTATTCCCTTATTATGCTTTATAGATCACCCTTTTATTATGCATGTCCTCAGGTTATCCCTTGCAATGCTAAGTATGAGGGAATGTAGTGGTCATGTAAAGGAAGTTTTCAAAAAAGATGTTGTTTTTAATGTTTTAAGTTGTTATGTAATGATCCTAATCCCCAAAGATACTAGACCTCTCAATCTTCTATGTTGTATCAAATGAAGTTTATGTAATAAATTATATTTAATTGTGTAATAAAAAGTAGGGTTGTCATAGTTGGTATCAGAGGATAGGTTTAGTTATTTTTGGTATTAGGATTAGAAAACCCTAGTGAAGCCTTAGAGACAAGACTAAGTATAATAAAAACATCCCTAAGTTTTGGTGAGTATTGAGTAAGTGGTTTATCAAGCAAATACATCCCTGTCTGGATACGAGCAGGTAGAGGCGGCTCTGACACAAATGTATCCTAGGGGTAAAACCCGAAAACACCACTTTGAGCTAGAATTGAATGGGAACTGGTGCAAAACAATGGGACTTGATACAATCTTGGTTACGACACTCCCGGGGGATATGATTTGGTAAATTCACAAGCTTAGTATGAACCATTATTAAGGGATAAAAAAAATTCCCTAAGAATATATGTTAGAAATTAGATCATGGATAACATAGACTGAAGCCAATAGATTCATATGTTAAGGAAATAAGAGTTATTTAAAAGTCATCAGTTTTGTCCTTGTATTAACCTTTATGTGTTACCCCTAACTTTCCTTTTATTCCAGCCAATGGCTAGTAATAAGAGGACTCGGGCTAACAATTGATGTGAAGATCAATGTGATGACTGTACTAATGTGATGTCCAATCCAATGGGAGCAGGAATCACAAACTTTGTCACACTTCTCTCTTAGATAACTCAAGATTTGAATAGAAATATGGGTCAAGAGGAACGTTCAACCCCCCCTTGGAAAGAACAAGTCACTATCGAGAGCTTCATGAGACAAAGGCCTCCTACTTTTAATGGATTATCTGATCCCTCAATCATTGAATAATGGATCAACTCCATTGAAAAGATCTTCTCCATCCTTCAATGTTCTGAATAAGAGAAGTTTCTCCTGACTGCTTATTGTATGGAGGGTGAAGCTAATCAATGGTGGACGTTGATCAAAAATATGAAGCTTGAGGAGGAGATTGAGGCGTTGGAATGGAAGGATTTTTGGAAGATGTTTTTCGATAAATATTTTCCGTGCACCCTCCAACTTAATATGGAAAGGGACTTCCTTGCCCTCAAGAAAAAAGATGATGAATCTGTTGGAGTGTACAAGAAAAATTCACAAGGCTTGCACGAAACACTTCTGAATTTTCCATTAATCCCAAATGCAATGTTGACTAATTCTTTGGTGGGATGAAACCTAGCCTATAGAAAGCGCTGAAGATCCTTGAATTCGACAGCTATGAGGAAATTGTCCGATGTGCCCTCAAGGTTGAAATGGAGATCGGAGAATCTCAGGGGTATCATGGAGATAAGAAGCATAAGGTGGAATTCAATTCCAGCTATCTGATGGATAAATACAACGGTTCTAAGAAGACCCAACACCCCACTTGCCAAAGGTGCGGAAAGATGCACCCTAGAAATTGCCTGAAGGGGACGAGGAAATGCTTTAGGTGTAGAAGAGAAGGGCACCTAGCTGTTAACTACCGAAAAGAAAAACCCGTGGCTAAAAAAGAGGAGAGGAATGCTCTGTTCGAACCTCAATGCATTGTTCATTGATACAACTGCAAATAACCAGGGCATCTTTCAAATTAGTTCCCTAATCCAATGGTTTTTGGAGGCAACCAACAACCTCCAAGGCAACAAGGGTGAGCTTTTACCATCACTACTACTGAAGTGAACGCCAACAACGAAGTTGTGAAATGTATGCCAATTATTCATTCAAGAATAGAGAACATACTTTTTGATTCAGGTTCTACGCATTCTTTTATATCTCTAAAGTTTAGTAGAACAATCCCAGTATCACCATAAATCATGGAAGTGAAGATGTCAGTGAGTACGACAAATGCGGAAGTCATTGTATCCCATGAATATAACTCCTCCCCTATCCTAATATGTGGATTGAACTTCTTGACGAACCTCATCATACTCCCTTTGGTGGAATTTGATGCAATTCTTATCATGGATTGACTTTCCTTATATAGAGCTAACATAAATTGCCATGAGAGGGAAATCACTCTCCATGTGGAGAATTGACCCCCGATTCTTTACAAGTGCAAGGAGGAAGATGAATCTTCTTTAGCTCCATCATCTCAAGTGTGGATATTACTGCCCTATGAGCACACGTATCTGACTCAGATGATTGAGACTAAGGAGGCAACCATCTTAGAAGACATGCCTATTGTGAGGGAATTCACTAAAGTGTTTCCCAAGGAATTTCCTAGTCTTCCTCCCAGAAGAGATGTTGAATTCTTAATTGAACTTATACTTGGGGAATTTACAATATCCAAGAATTTGTATAGAATGACTGTTGTGGAGATTTAGGAGCCGAAGAAACAACTACAGAAGAATCTGGATAAAGGGTTTATACGCCCAAGTGCTTCACTATGGGGTGCACCAGTCCTCTTCGTCAAGAAGAAAGATGGGTCAATGCGCCTTTGAATCGATTATCACGAGTTTAACAAAATCACGATAAAGAACAAGTATCCTCTCCCATGAATAGATGAATTGTTCGATTAGCTGTGTGGAGCACAATAATTATCCAAGGTGGATTTTCGGTTGGGATATTATGAAGTAAGGGTGAAGAAGGAAGATATACCCAAGACTGCTTTTCATAAAAGATACGAGCACTATGAATTCATAGTAATGCCTTTCAGACTCACTAATGATCCAGAAATCTTCATGGAATTTATGAATAGAGTCTTTAGATATTACCTCGACAAGTTTCTGGTAGTCTTTATAGATGATATTCTTATATACTCCAAAACCAAGGAGGATCATGAGGAGCATCTAAGAACTATACTAGAGACCTTGGGGAAGGATAATCTCTATGCAAAGTACAGCAAGTGTGAGTTCTGATTGAAGAAGGTCTCATTCTTGGGCCATATCATCACAAGCAATGGGATATCTCTATATACCTCCAAAACAGATGCAATTGAGGGATGACTGAGGCTAACATCGGTAATGGATATCTGTAGCTTCTTGGGGTTAGATGGATATTATCGACGATTTGTGAGAAATTTCTCATGATTTTACAACCTTCTTACCAAGCTAACTCAAAAGGGAGTAAAGTTTTATTGGAGTGATGAATGTGAATAAAGATTCAAGGAGTTGAAAAGGAGGCTTATCACTGCACCCGTTCTCACTTTACTCACAAGTGGAGAACTTTTTTTGGTATTTAGTGATGCTTCGAAGAAGGGACTGGGATGTGTGTTGATGCAAAATGAAAAATTCATTGCCTATGCTTCAAGGCAATTGAAAGTTCATGAACAGAACTATCCAACACATGACCTTGAGTTGGATGTAGTGATATTCGATTTGAAAATTTTGCAGCATTATCTCTTTGGGGAGAAGTGTGAAATATATACGAACCAAAAAATCCTCAAGTATATATTCACACAGAAAGAGTTGAACATGTTCCAATGAAGATGGTTAGAGCTGATCAAAGACTATGACTACTCAATACATTACCACCCTGGGAAAGCGAACAAGGTGGAAAATTCCCTAAGTAGAAAGGACCCAATGATTCTATCATTGATGAGAATTGAAAAGGATCCAATCTTATTATATTTGATGAAGATAGACATGGGAATCATAAATAAGGGAATATAATCAATCCTTTCACAAATGATTGCTCAACCGTCACTTTTGGAAGGGTTTAAAGATGCTCAAAAAGATGATGTGGGAATTCAGGAAAAAGTGGAAGCTATCGGAAAAGGGAAATCCTCGGAGTTTAATGTTAATGAAGAAGGAATTGTGAGATTTGGGAAAAGACTATGTGTTCCATCAAGTCCAGAGCTGAAGAAGGAACTTTTGGATGATGTACATAGTTCGAATTTCTCTATTCACCCAGGAAACACAAAGATGTATCGAGATCTCTGAGATAATTATTGGTGGGATAATATGAAGAAGGAGATCTCTGAATATACATCAAAGTGCCTGGTGTGTCAGCAAATGAAGGCAGAGAGGCAGAAGTCTAAGGGGATGATGCAACCATTGCCCATACCAGAATGAAAATGGGAGAACATCACCATGGACTTTATCACTGGACTTCCTAAGACATCCAAAGGAAACAATGAAATCTGGGTTGTTGTGGATCTTCTTACAAAAGCTACACACTTTATTGCTATTCAGGAGGATTTCTCATTGGATCAACTGGGACAGATATATATCAGGGAAGTGGTAAGGCTGCATGGAGTACCAATATCTATTGTGTCCGATCTAGATCCAAGATTAACCTCTACATTTTGGAAGAGTCTTCAACATGCTCTGAATACTGAACTGAACTTCAGTACGGCCTATCATCCTCAAATTGATGTCCAATCCGAGCGGACTATTCAGACATTTGAGGACATGTTGAGAGCATGCTCAATGGACTTTAAAGGAGGATGGGATCAACATCTTCCTCTGGTTGAGTTCTCTTATAATAACAGTTTCCACTCGAGCATCTAAATGGCACCATATAAATCCCTTTATGGGAAAAGGTGCAAAACACCGGTGTGTTGGGATGAGGTCAGTGAGCGTAAGCTGCTTAGACCAGAAATGGCCGAATAAATGGTGGAGAAGGTGAAGACCATTCATCAACATATCAAGGTAGCCCAGAGTCGACAGAAGAGTTATGTAGATAACCGTCAATGAGAACTTTAGTTTAAAGTTGGAGACATGGTATTTATACGCATATCTTTGTGGAATAAGGTCATGATATTTGGAAATAAAGGGAAGTTAAGTCTAAGGTACATTATCCCCTTCGAGATTCTTGATTGTGTCGGGACTGTGGCCTATCGAATAGCACTTCCACCTACCATGACCAAAGTACATGATGTCTTTCATCTATCCCTCTGAAGGAAGTACATACTAGACCCTTCACATGTACTCTCTTCAGTGGTGGTATAGTTAGAGGATGATCTTTTTTATGAGGAGAAACCAGTGAAGATCTTAGATCATAGATAAAAAGTTCTACAAAATAAGACAATGCCCCTCATCAAGGTGTTGCGGCGTAACCACAAGTTTGAAGAATCAACGTGGTAATCAGAGGAAATAATGAATAAGAGTTACCCACATGTGTTTTAGTGTGAGAAAAGGAAATTTTGAGGGTTAATTTTTTAAGGGGGGAAGATTGTAACGACCCAAACTTTCATTAATGGAAATCACTATTGATCAAATTAAATGTCTCTTTATGTAAAATGTTTATATAAAATGTCAACTTATTTGGTTTTATGTTTTTGGATTTTAAAATACTATTAATAATTGTGACCATTGTTAATATAGCCATTGAACAATGATCACATGATTAGTATAAATATAGGGCTTTAACAAATCCAATTTACTCAGACAAAGGAAGCGATGGACTCATCCAGTAGGCGTTCCCCATACGAAGCCCATTTGTCAGAGCTCAGAAAGGAGGTTGTGTCTTTGGGCTTTGCTCTTGAATAAGCCTAATCCGAGCTTTAATATGTTAAGCTTGAGCAGAACCGCCTACGAGAGAAGTGGAAGTTGATAGAGATTACCACCCAAGCAATGTTATCCAAGCCACCCCAAGAGTCGGTCACCATCGCACACCTTACCCTTCGGTCTTATGCGGGTGTTACAAGGGGTTATGTAACAAGACATTAACACTATGGTCATCTAAATTATTTTTGTATATAATAATGAATATACCTTCATTTTATTATTGTTACCTTGTAGATGGGTTTTAAAGCATAAATAGTATTTTTAGTTAATATTCAACTAAGAAATATATTTTGATGAATTAATGGATTTTTGAATTAAATAATATTTTAATAAATTATTATTATTATTATTAAATTAATTTTTATTAAATATAAATTATTGTATAATTTTATGAAAGAAATCGTAATTTTTATTAAGGTTTGAAAGACATTTTTGTCAAAACTCGTGAAATTTCGATAAATGTTAATTTTTATTTTAAAAGTGAAAATTAACATATTTAAAAAATTATTTATATAAAATAAATATTATTTATAGAATCAGGAAGTCAAAATTATCCAATGGTTAATTTTTCATAATTTTTCGAGACAGTCAAATTTTTGGGTAAAAATTAAATACTGTTTAAATATATAATGTGTTTTATGACATCATAATGACCTAATAGTGATGTAATAAAATACTATAAGCCTTATTTTCGGCAAATATATTATTTAACATTAAAATAATGTGATTTTGGGTTTGTTTGACTTATTTTACAAAGCATTAATGGACCCTTCAAGGATTATTAAACATCTTGTATTTTTAAATTGATTTCCTTGGGAGTGTGACTCACCTCCACATAAGAAACCCCATTATTTTAAGAAGTTAGGAATTTGGCCTTATAAAATATTGTTTTCCACTTCCCTTTTCCAAAAAACATGGGAAAAAACCATGGTATGGTTTGTGGTTTGGATTAGTTTAATGTGAGGTGTCCCAAACCTAAATAATAAAGAATTCCCTCACCTTTCCTATATAAACCCACCCAAGATCCCACTTCCTCCTCACTCAAAGCCTTTGTATTTAGTAAAAAATCTGACCTAATCTCTTTATAATCCTCACAAGGTTCCCCAAGCTCCCAATAATCCTCTCTCAAACCTCTCTCAAACCTTTGGAAGCACACTTACAAGTAAGGGTTTTTTCTTCCTTTCTCATTTTTTTCCAATTTTCTTTAAATTGTTATGACTTTTAATTTCAATTATAAATGTTGGGGTACGGTTTCTAACCTCCCCCATAATTCCCTCTTTATTCTCAAATTATGGTATACCCCTTTATCTCTCTCACTAAATTCCTCCCATGTACACCTGTTACTATGCCGAAATTCCGAAAGGAATTTCTCTCTCCTCTTTTACATTCAAGCAATTTTTTTGTATTGTGACTCTAAATTCAATTAAAATTGTTGGGACATGTATCTATATGATCCCATTACTGTAAATTTCATGTAAATATGATGATACACCCCTTTATCTCTCATCAACAATTTTTATGAATTCTTACGTCACGCCGTTACGCTGCCGAAATTGCACCGATTTTCCAAGCCAATGTCATTGTGTAGTGAATACCATGAACATTTCTCTATCAAGGGTATTCAACTTTATGCACATTTACTTATTGATTATAAAGTTTTATGTTTTAATTCTATATTCCTTTATCATGGAATAAATGATTATGTTTTATGAATCCATGTTATATGATCCATGTGGCACAGTTATGCATGAAATGAAATATTTAAGAAGGGTGTGCCCTTGTAGCTCTCCAATGCATTGGGTTAAGAATAGTATCATGATACATCATGTGAAATGGGTTTTTACTCATGATAATTCAAGTGCAATGAGGTTTTACTCGTGCTTTATGTGCAATGAGGATTTACTCATGCTCCATGTGCAATGAGACTTGGCTCATGCTAATTTTATGTTAAGTGTTGTTGCCACATTTCCATGTTATGATTATCATGATTTATCATTACTTTATGTTTATGATTCTATTTTTATCTAATGATATTCCTATTGTCTAACTTGTATTTTATTCCTCATGTTACTCCATGTTTATCCCCTTACTGGGCTTTATAGATCACTCTTTTTTTATGCATGTCCTCAGGTTATCCTATATAATGCTAAGTATGAGGGAATGTAGTGGTCATGTAAAGGAAGTTTTCAATAAAGATGTTGTTTTTCATGTTTTAAGTTGTTATTTAATGATTCTAATCCCCAAAGACACTAGAAATCTCGATCTTCTATGTTGTATCAAATGAAGTTTATGTAATAAATTATGTTTAATTGTGTAATAAAAAGCAGGGTTTCCATAACTCTACTTCATAAAACTATTAAAATAGTTCACATAAAAAAAATATTAAAACAATTTACACATATTGAAATCATAGCTTACCCCTTTTAGAAACTCCCCCTAAATATATTATCTTCCTTAAAAAAGTGAAGATACTTTGTGATGTTTTTTCTAAAAATGTTTTCTATTTGTCGACAACTGACTTTTTTTTAAAGAATGTTTTTGTAAAATAGGTGAGAAATAAAGTTTCTAGATTATTTTTTAAGAAATAATGTTAATAAATTTTGGTGACCAAGTTCTATTACAAAGTTTCTAAAGATGGAGAAAGTTGGAAATTTTCTTTTAATGTCATTCTAACTTTAAGTTAGATGATTCTATGCTTTTCTTTAAAGTTCCTAACATCATGAAAATATCATGATCTAAGATGGTATGTATAAAAGTTTTACAAAGAGTGTAAAGATAGAGGAGATAAAATTTAGTTTAGGACACAATATTTATGTCCAAATAATTTTTGGACAAAATGTTCAGAAAATTTTTTGTACAGGTTGAAATAAGTGAAGGATGGTGATCAAATGAATAAGTCAACAAAATGACGTTTTCTGGGAAATTTTTTTTATTAGAAAATTTGTTTTTTTAGATAAACAAAAGTAGATAGATATTTTGTAAGAAGTCTAGAGATCTGAAGTTGTAGAGTTTGTAGAAGAGAAGAGAAACTGATTTTTAGATAGAATTTCTAGATGAATAATTTATAAAAAATCTGAAATTGTTTAAGTATTGAGTTTCTGTACTCCAAAGCATCGGGAGGATTATGTACACCCATTTCATTAGATGAAAAAATTCATAATTTTTCAAAATTATATTTTTTAGATAAAATTTTAGTAAGAAAGTTTTTACTTTGTTTGAACATAAATCAGTTGAAGTTTTTTGTTATCGAGTTTGTGATATTTCATAAAATCCTGAAGAAATTCAAGAAATGGTGATGGAAGTACACATATGGATAATTTGAATAAGTTAAATTCATATTTTTGATTTGAATAAAGTTGCATGGGACTGACGTATTTAGAATTTTTAATAATTAATTCAACCATATTCAAAGAGTTTTTAAATAGCTTTTCAGTGAGTCAAGAGAAATGGTATGCGACAACTGAGTTATCAGATGGTCAATCTATATGAAGTTCAAAGTTGTAAAGTATGTTTCTTTATCTAACGAAATAAAATAAAAAAATCATAAAAAAACATTCATGATGTTACCAAATGAACATTTATACAGAGGCTATCAGAAAAAGTAAACTAGATGAAGAGAAATGGAAAATCAAAGTTCTGTCATAGGGAAAAGATTTCCGAACAAATAAATTCTAGAAATAGAATTATAAGGAACTTTATAAAGTCTAAAATACGACAATTCTGATTTTTTAATTTCAATTTTTTTTATTTAGCTGTTTTTTAGAAAAATATTAAAGTAACTAGAGAATTCATAAATTTTTAATAATATTTGAGAATACTATGGAATGTTTGAGAAGAATCCAAGTGAAATTTAAATGTGCGATAAATTTTGAATTGCGAATTTAATGATTGGGAAAATGAAAATGGTTTCCCTCTTTTTTCATTTTGGATGAACCTATAAATTGGGGTGAAAAAATTACATCATACCTAACACTGTTCACACATACAAAAAATATAAAACACTTCATAAGTTATGTGGTAAGTGAGTTTCCAATCAATGTTTAGATTCATATTGAATAAGAATTATGGAAATAGATTTATAGTTATAGGATCAAATAGAGGATTCTAACAAAAAATTTAGATAGATAATTAAAAAAGAAGAATAATCAGAAAAATTTTTCCAAGAAGAATTTGAGGTGTAGTGATTTTGATAATATGTGAGATTATAGATTAGAAAAATTACAGATTTGTGCAAGGCACACCAGAAAAAATTTTAACAAATGGAGGAATATAAAACTGGGATGACATTACTAAATGGAGGAATTTTGGGAAAAGTTTGTGGATGAACATATGGGGAGATATTTTGAAAAGTTATATACTTTTATTTTGGATCAAGTTTTGTAAAAAAAATTATAAACCGATGGGAGTAAGTATAATCATTCCTATCAGGATATAGAAGAAGTATAATGAGAGTTGAATCAAAAGTTATATTCACTTATTTATAATAGTGAATTTCTATGGACCCATGAGAGTAGCTATAGAAATCATGTAGGCTCTCACACTAAGGTCTAACCTTTTAAATATTGTGTGGATTGTTTACTTTATATATCTTCATTCTTGTGAGATTGTTATAAAAATTGATAAGGAAGTTCTCTCTAACAAGTTTTAGGGGTTAAATTTCTAAATTTGGAAATTTATAAAAAGACCACCACTGATTCAAACTCCCCCTTCTCAGTGGTTCAATGATTCTTAGGAACTTTAAGTGGTATCAGAGAAAAGGTTCCCCTATCGAATCCTTATCATGGAAAATCTCGAATCAGTCAAAAATAGAGGTATTCCTACTTTCAATGGAAACGATTATCATGGATTAAAAAATAGAATGATTCCATATATTTTTTCACTTAGACCAAAGGTTTTAGATGCAGAAACAATTGGGATTCCACCCATAAAGAAAAATTCTCCCATGATTTTTTCTAAAAAGAGAAACATTAAGGTTGATGGAAAGGAAAGAAATATTATTCTTATGTTTTTGTTATAAAATGTTTTTATGAAGGTGATGAGTCTGAAAACAACTAAGTAAATTTGGGACACAATCGAAAGTATCTTTAAGGGAAACAAAAAAGTGAAGGAAGACAAGTTATAAATCTGGTGAAACAAGTTAAAAGATATAAGAATGAGAGATGAATAAAATATTTATGAATTATTCACTAGAGTAAATTAAGTTGTGTGAAACATCAGAAGTTATGGATATATCTTGAAATATTATGCCACTATCAAGAAAATTTGAGAAACTTACCCAATAGTTTTGAATCTAAAATATCACCTCTAGAAGATAAAGATAACTTATCTCTTGATTAAATTGTATAATTTATTGTTGATTATGATATGATAAAATCTCCAACTTTCAAAAATAAGATCAAATATGAAATGAATTTTGAAGCTATGAGAAATATGGAGATACAATATTTTGAGAATAATAATATTAGAAATTCAAAAGATGAAGAATATGATTAAATGAATGAAAAGACCATGTATCTCATCTCCAAGAACTATCGAAAAAGTAGAGGAAATTATAGAGGTAAAATTACACTCAAATGTTTTGAGTATGGAAGAATTAGGAATTTATCTTTGAATTTACCTAGGAATAAAGGTGGTGAATATAATGATCATTATAAAGAAAAACCATTGTGGAATAATTCCAACAAATATTCTAAGGAAGATAAGAAGTACACTGGTGGAAATAAATAGTTCACTAGAATCAAAAGAAGCATGTTAAGTAAGAAAGTTGAATATGATGATTTATAAGAAAAGTATCCATAAGATAAAAGTTTAGAAAGGCTCAGAACCTTCTTTTAAAATGTTGAGAAAAATGAGGAATCCTAGAATAATAAAGAAGAAGAAGTAGGTGAATAAATTTATAGAGAATATCATCTCATATCTGAACTTATAGCATGTATTGAGAAAAAAACTCAAGAAAGGAATTAGAATGATGAATAAGGAAAGTGGAAAGGATAATAAAGAAATAAGGGATGTCTTTAAACAAGGATATAAGTATATTCATGATGACATAAACCTAAAATTGAAATTTTATGAATAAGGGAAGATAATATAAGATCTTAGTATGAAACTAACATCTAAATTGGATGAAGTCTACATAAATCAATAAAAAATTATTAAGGTTGAAATTAACTTAAGAAATATGAACAAAAATTTCAATAAGGATTCCAAAGTAAAAGACGAATCATCTAAATCTATTAAGATAGCTCATTCTGAGAATCAGTTGAAATATTTACCCCTAAAAAATAAAAGTTCATTTGATTTTACTAACCTTGCTGGTGTTAAGAAAAATGTTGGGAAATATTGAGTTGAGAATGGATGTAAAAAATATACCATATAAGTGGAAGTTAGAAACAACCTTCATAAGAATGTTTCCCCACATAAGGAGGAAATAGAAGAAGAAAAATATTATGAACCTTATCAAGCTAATTACAGGGAAAAATCATGTTTCTATAAAATATTGAGATTCAGTGGATATTGTTGGTTCTGTGGTGTATTTGGCCACACAGATTATAATTTTTGGCATAAAGGGTCTCTTCTTGGAAGCGGGTATTAAATGAGGGGGATAAACAACAAAAGAAAAGTTAGTAACATTCCTAACCTGTAGGAAGTTTGAAAAGTTATGTCTTAAGATGTTTGAAAACTTTCAATAAAAAATAAGTTTGATTGATTGGAGGAAATTTTTGGAATATTTGACTGGGTAGTTCATATTGCAGAAAAATGTTTAACAACCCTTCTAGGACAAAATTCATTTGCTATAAAAGTGAAGGAGGAAGTAAAGTTGAAAGTTTTTAAAAGATATTTTATTATTGAAACAACAATGAAAGAAAGAAAAAATAAAAAACATGGATACTTGATAGTGTTTATCCCTCACACATGATGGGTGATTAAAAAATCTTGATATATGTTGAAAATAATGATAAAGGATTAATTAATTTTGGAAATGATATTTCCTTAAAAATTAAAGGAATATGAATTGATAAGATATAATCTAAGAAAAAAAAAATCTAAATAATTTTTATATGTTTATGATAAAAACACAACTTACTTAGTGTGAGAAAAATTTATGATGATGACAAGGAATTGATTTTTTAGGAAAGATTAATCCAGTATCAGAAGTGTGGAAGATGTAAAAGTTATAACTATGGGAGAAAGGACCAATGTAAATCTCTTTTACATAGAAGAACTTTGTAACTTCTATGAATCGATTTCTGAAGATGACAACAAATTGTGGCATTATAAGCTTGGGAATATTGGGAAGAAAATTATGAAAAAACTTTCCAAAGTATATGCTATAAGAAAATTTACAACATTGAAGAGAAAATAAGACGATTTTTTTATAATGTGTTAGAAAGGGAATATGATTTTCAGAGTTCATAAGAAAGTTGAAATTAATTCTATAATACCTGTTGAACTTATTCACTCCAATTTATATGGTTTTATGACACATAAATCAAAAAGGGTATTTTTTTTACTTTATCACTTTTATTTATGATTTCACTTAGACAACTAACATTATTTCCATGAAGTACAAATCAGAGACAACAGAAATGTTCAATTTTTTTAGAAGAGAAGTTGAGAGAGATATGAGTATTTATATAATGAATCTAATAATAGATAATGTAAAGGAATAGATATGCAATTACTTTGAATCATATTTGATGAAAAATGAAATTAATAATCAGTATAATGCTCCATACACCCCCAAAAAATAGAGATTTATAATGGGAAAACATAAGTTTAGTGGAAATGGGAAAAAGTATGCTAGCATAGTATAAAATTTCTAAGTTTTTCTAGAGATAAGATGTGAGTAATTCCATAGATATTAAAAATAGATGTTTGTTAATGCTATAATAAACCATTAATTCCTACAATTTATGGTATAAAAAACACCAGTTAAGTATTTCAATGTTTTTTGAAGTCTGTGTTTACTAATGATAAAAAATCCAGTTCTTGGAAAATTTGATGAAAAAAATGAGGATATAATTTTCTTAGGATATTCAACCAATTGAATAACTTATAAATATTGGAATGGATGTTTAAAAAAGTTAGTGGAATCCCATGATGTTAAAGTTATTGAAAATCAAAATTCTTTAATAGAGGATGTTGAACAAGTTGTAGAAGATAATTTGAAAATTTACAATGAAGCTAACAAAAATGAATATGAGTGTGAACCAAATTCGATGACTGAAGATTTAAAAGAACCATGTGATGAGGAAAATTAAGTAGGAATAAAAACATTGAAATTTTATACTCTTTAAAAATAGGTTGAATATGAGAATATTATTACAAATCAGAAAGCTCCAGTTCATACAAGAAGAAAGTTGAGATTAGAAAATCAGTCATCACTTATCTCATAGGTTGAACTAGAATTAGTTTCAGAAGAAATTTAACATAAATAATGGGTTGATGCTATGAATAAAGATTTGGATCAGATAGAAAATAATGACACTTGGAAACCTGTTCTATGTTCAGTAGGAAAAAATATTATTGGGAGAAAGTGGGTGTACAAAACCAAACAAATGAACATGTAAAAGGTTTAAGAGAAAAATAAAGACATGTTTATAAAGAATATTCACTGGTGGAAGAAGTTTCTTTTGAAGAAAAATTTTCCCCTATTTCAAGATTAGAAAAAATAATAATATTCTTAGCAGTGGCTGCACAACATTGTTATAAATTTTATCAGATTGATGTAAAGTCAACTTTCTTAAATGGTGATATTGAGGAAGAAGTGTATATTGAGAAACCTTATGGTTTTTACTAGATAAATATGAAACAAAGGTTTGTAATTTGAATAAATCCTTGTATATATTGAAATAATCTCCACATTTATGGTACTCCAAACTTGATAATTCTTTGAAAAATTTGATTTTTTTATAAGGGAAGTTGAAGGAAACTTATATGTAAAGAATATGATCTTAGGAACTCTAATTGTGATTATGTATGTTTATGACATAATTTTTGTGAGAGATAAATAAAATTATTGTAAAGAGTTTTTTGAGGAAATTATAAAGAATTTTGAAATGTCATTTCTTGGAAAATTAACTTTTTTTCTTGGGTTTACAAGTTCAATAAAAGGAAAGATACATTTTCCTTTCTCAAGAAAAGTACTCCAGGGAATTGTTATAAAAGTTTGGGATGGTATATTATAAAGAAGTTTATACTCTAATTTTAGTTGGTATGAAAATGATAAAATATGAATTTGGGAAAAGTGTGAAACATAAAGACTTCGTAAAGTTGATAAGAAGTTTGATATATCTTATAGATTCAAATCTAGATAGTTTTATGCTGTAACATTGTGCGCTCGGTATAAAAGTGATCTTAAGGAATCTAACATGATAGAAATAAAAATGATTTTAATATATGTGAAAGGAATTACTTCCTATGGGATGTTGTATAAAATAAGTTATGATATGAACTCTCATAGGTATACAAATGTTGATTGGTATGAAGATTTGAATGATAGAAAATCAACTTCAAGAAGAACATTATTCTTAGGTGAATATTGTGTGATTTATCATAGTAATAAATAGAGTTCAGTAACTTTAAGAACATAAAAAGTAGAGTATGTTTCTTCCACCTAAGCTTGCACACAAATAATCTGGATGAATGTTCAGTTAGAATATTTAAAGGTGAAAGTTTTTAAACCATTGAAGACACTTTGTGATAATCTGAGTTCCATATATCTTCCCAAAAAACATGTACAACACTCAAGATCGAAGCACATTGATATTGAATATAAGTTTATAAAATATAAAGTTTTTGGTGGAGAATTCATGATTGTGTACATTTATAAAAAATATCAAATTGCAGATGTTTTCACAAAAACTATGTCAAAATAGATATTTGTGGAACTAAGGCTACAAGTACATATTCATATTCCACTAAAGTCTTCTTAAAATATTTTAAGGAATTCCTCCACTATTCTTTGGATTATGTTTATGAAGGGAGAAGGGAAGTAAAAAATTTATAAGAAATTTTTACAACTCTTTATGTAATGAATATAAAGCTCTGTTTATCATAAAAAAGGGAAAGTGGAAAAAAAGGGGTAGAGTGAAAAATTTTGAGTTGGAAATTTGTTAAAAAATTGAGAGAAAAAAGTAATGGTGAGTTTATATTAACATGAACACATATTTTCTTATACCTGAGGAATGAAATTATATAAAAAAATTACTTTATCTAGTAGTGTAGTGTTAGAACCTTCTTCTTAAGAAAGGTTTTGTTTTGGTAAAAGTTAAAAAAATTGATATGTTACAAAAATGAGATGTGAAAAAGCCAAAGTGATGAAAAATGACTAGTGTTCAAAGTTGTTAATGAAAAGTTTTTATCAAATAAAAAGGGGGAGATTGAAGATAATTTGTGATGTTTTTTTCTAAAAAAGTTTTTTATTTATTGAAAAAATAATTTTTTTAAATAATGTTTTTGTAAAACATATGAGAAAGAAAGTTTCTAGAAGATTTGTTAAGAAATTTTGTTAATAAATTTTTGTGAGAAAGTTCTTTTATAAAGTTTCTGAAGAAGAAGAAAGTTGGAAAGTTTATTTTAATAATTTTACAACTTTAATTCAGACAATTCTATGTTGTTCTTTCAAGTTCCTAACATCATGAAAATCTCATGATCCAAGATGGTATGTAAAAATGTTGTACAAAGTGTGTGAAGACAAAGGAGGAGATCAAATCTGGTTCAAGAAATAGATTTTATAAATAAAGACTTTTTGAAAAATTATTCGGATAGACTTTCATGAAGGTTGAAATAATTGGAAGACGGTGATAAAATGAAGAAGTCCCCAAAATTATATTTTCTAGAAAAAAAATTTAATCAAAAAAATGTTTTTTCGAGATAAATAAAGTCAGATATAGATTTTGTAATAAGTCCATAGATCTGGAATTGTAGAGTTTTTAGAAGAGAAGAGTGATTGATTTTCAAATAGACTTTATGAATGAATAATTTTTAAGAAATATGAAATTGATAAAGTATTGAGTTTATATACTCAAAATCATGGGGAGATGTATGTACAACTATGTCGTCAAATGAAAAAATCTAGAAGTTTCCCAAATTCAGTTTTCTAGATGAACTTTTAGTAAGAATGTCCTTACTTTAGTTGAAGTTTTTTATCACTAAGTTTTTGGGATTTCATAAAATCATGAAGCAATTCAAAAAATGGAAATTAAAGTACAAATGGGGATAATTTTAAGAAGTTGAAGTCATAATTTTAAGTCAAAGAAAGTTTCATGTGACTGAAGTATTTAGAAGTTACAAGAATGTAGTCAACCATATTCAAAGAGTTTTTCAACATCTTTTCCGCGAGTCAAGAGTAATGGTATAAGGAAACTAAGTTATCAGACCATTGGTATGTATGAAGTTCGAAGTTTCAAAGTAATGAAGTGTGTTGATTTATCTAATGGAATAACATTAGACAAAACATCAGACAAACATTCTTGATGTTACCAGATGAAAATTTATGTGGAGGCTATCGAATAGAGTCAACTGGATGAAGATAAATGGAAAATCAAAGTTTTGTCATTGGGAAAATATTTCGGGATAAACAAATTCTAGATAGAGATTTATGAGTAAATTTCTAAAGTCTAAAATGTGGAAATGATGAAATTTTAATTTATAGTGGTTTTTTATTTAGTCAAGTTTTATAAAAATATTAAAATCTCTAGAGAATTAATAAAGTTTCAATAATATTTGAGAAGTATCTGGAATGTTTGAAAAGAATCCAAGTGAAATTCAAATGTGTGAGAAATTTTGAATTATGAATTTCAATTAGTAAGAAAATAAAAAGGGTTTCCTAACTTTTCCATTCTGGTAGAACCTATAAATAGTGGTGAAAAATTACATCATACTTAATAATATTCACATGTACAAAAAAGTTGAAATGCTATAGAAGTTGTTTCATAAGTGAGTTTCCAACCAAAGTACAGTTTCATGTTGAAGAAGTATTTCAGATTGAGGTTTTTGGTCATAACATCAGATAGAGGATTATAATAGAACTTATGGACGTAGAATTAAATAATTATAATCATCATATAGAGTTTTTTCAAGAAAAATTTAAGGTGCAATGATTTTGATAATCGGACAGACCACAGGTTAGAAAAATCATAGATTTTTGTGAGTCGCACTAAATAGACTTTTATCAGATGAAGGAATTGCACACTAGATAGACATTTATGGATGGAGAGATTTTAGAAAAATTTTCTAGATGAATTTCTATGGATATATTTTGAAAATTTCTATAATTTTTTTGCAGCTCAAGTTTTGTAATAAAAATTTGTAAACTGACGGGAGTTAGTATAATCATACATATTGGGAGATATAAGTATTCTAATAGGAGTTGACACAAAATTTTTATTCAATTATTTCTAATAGTGAATTTCTATGGACCCATGGGAGTGACCATAGTAAGGATGTAGGTTCTCACACTAAGTCCAAACCTTGTAAATCTTTTGTTCCTTGTTTAATTTCTATATCTTCATGTTGTCATATTGTTATAAAAATTGATAAGTTAACTCTAACAAGTTGTAGCGGTTAAATTTTTAAAGTTGAAAATTTGTAAAAAACTACCACTAATTCAACCCCCCTTGTTAGTGGTTCCAAGATCCTTAGGAGCTTCAAAAAGGTTAAGCTCATACCAATGGATAGTTTTATGTTATAAATTTTCTCCCCCTTTGAAAACACTATCCAAAGATAAGATGAGAGAGGTAGTGAATTCACATACCTTATACTTGAAGAGAGGTAGGTTGAAAATTGATTATCAAACTCATTTTATAAATTTTTTTCCTTCAACAATGGTCTAGTGAAGATATTAGTAATTTTATTCATTATAGGGAAAAACCCAAACTTCAGTTCATTGCTCTCTACATTATCTTTGATGAAGTGATATTTGATATCAATGTGCTTAGAATGAGAATGTTCCACATGATTTTTTGTATGATTTATAGAAATTTGATTATCACAAATTAAGATAAGGGGAAAATTCACATCAACTAACAAATCTCCCATTTTTGTCTTTATACATATAAGTTGTGTGACATCTTGAGTGGAAACTACAAACTTTGATTTCGAAGTGATGAGTGTTACAACATTTTTCATATTTTTATACCAACTCACACATCTTTCTCCCAAAAATAAAACCCTACCATATGTGCATCATCTGCCATTAACACAATCTTCCCAATCTGTATCTGTATAACCAAATAGATTAATATTTCCTAAGCTGTAATAGTTTATTCCAAAATATATATTGCCTTTGATATTTCTAAGAACCCATTTTATATCCATAAGATGATATTATTTTGGATCCCTTTGATACCTGACACATAATGTTACAACATACGCTATATCTGATATTGAAACCATTAGATATAACAAGATTCTAAATAACTTTCTAAACACTTTAGGATAAAACTTCTTACCTTCACCATCTTTTAAAAAATTATTTCCCACTATAATAGGTATGGAAAATAAATTTGAATTTTTTATGCCAAACTTATTCAGAAGTTCTGTAATGACCCAAGATTTCATAGTACATTATCTCTTTAAAGTAATTCAATAGCTTGCGCTACACGTAACACCGAGTTCGAGCACACCACGACTTACCAAACTACCTGTTCAAAAAGCAGTTATGAATAGTATTAACTGCATTTTGAATTTTATATATTTTATATAATTTTGAAATCCATATTATTAGACATAATCTAAGAACAAATTCAATTTTTCAGATAAAATAAGTATTATTCAAAAAATGCAAATTTTCCACCTTTTAATGGAGAACCCATTTTAAATCCAATATTTGACCCTTATATATATATTCAATTTTACAAAAAAAACTTCGTCTTTAGATTCGGGACATAAAAATTTAGTTTGGATAAATTATTGTTGTTTTTATGATAACTTTCATATTTTGATGAATAGTGAAAGATACTAAATTTTAATTGAAAACAAATTTTTTAATCAAAATAATTTACAGTGTTAAATTATACATTTGAATAGTTTTTAAGTATAATTAGATTATATTTTTTACATTTAATCCAAAATTAGTCATTGAAAGTAATTTCACATTTAAATTGGACATAAACACATATCAAACTTTTGATAGTTTTTACTTCTCAAAATCCCGCTTTCTAGTTTTTAAAATGGGTAAATTAATTAATGAAACACCTATGTTTTGAATTTGGTAAAATAGAAATCATTTTTCAATTTGTAATATCAAAATTATCTTTGGGTAAATTTTTGGTATTTTTCTGAAAACTATCAATTTTCAATGAATAGTGAAAAACACTGCGCTATTATTTAAAAATGAATTTTATTTAAATAAAAATTATTTTTTATTTAAATTTATTTTAAAGTCAAAATAGATATATAATACCTATTTTAGTTTGATTTAATTCATTAGAGTCATTTTATAATAAGATTAGATATATATTTTTTTGAACTTTTTAACATCTTTTACCCACCATCTGGCACATTTGAAAATTTGCATAAAATGTAATTTTACCACTTTTATGAATTTAATTTCAAAAATATTAGAGACAAGATTGAAATAAGTATTTAAAATTTGGTTCAATAAGATGGAAATAATTTTTGGTGAACAATAACTTTTGAATTTTATTTACCATGATTAAAAGTAAATAGAGTAATTAAAGGTAAAAATGATATTATAATTATCCTAACACATGTCCTAATTATATTTGATAAGTGTATTTCGACCAAAATAAACCTTAGGAATAAAATATGATCCTTTTTTATCCACTTATATTAGATTAAGACATTTATTATATTTTATTTAAAGAAGAGTTAAAAGTGTTAAATTCAAATTTTAATAACTAAAACATTTTTAATATAGAGATATACATAAGATAAATTCGACTATAAATATTAATTAGAAATATAAAAATATTTCCTACATAATTTTATTTTATTTATAAATTTTATACATTAAATAATTAAATTTATTTATGACACAATGATGATGCAGTAATTTCCTTATTAATGAAAGATTAAAATAATTGATTTTATAAATATAAAAATAAATGTAAATTGATACTTTTGATGAATTAAACTAATTTTCTAGGTTAATATTTTATTTTAGGATTGATTTAATGTATTTTTTTCGAATTAATCAAGTTTTTTTGACTTTCACAAAAACCAAATACTAAATAGTGTCAAAATTGACATAAATGAGTTTTTAAAACAAATACTATATTATTAAATGATATAATATTTGTTAAAATATAAAGTTTAGACAAAGGACTTATATAATTATATATATGTCATTAATGAACCAATTTAGATTCTATTGTCATTTTATAGTAATTTTATTAACCATATAATATAAAAATACAAGAAGACATTGTAAAAGCTAAGCTATTTAACTAAGAGTTAAATATAAAAGATAAGATTAATATGGTGACCTAAACTTGTCTAAAACCTATTGGTTGAGAGTATTTTGACCAATACCCACTATATCCTAGAAATAAATCTATTTGGATCCATTAGAAACTGAAAATTATTTTATAATAAAATAATATTTCAAGCTTTTTCTAAAGTGCCCCTCACATCTCTTATAAAAGGGTACTTCCCCTTATCTTAATTTTACACCTCCAAAACCATTTTTTCATGACCAAACCCTGATCAAATATCTTCCCAACTACCATAAATTAAAACTAGAGGCCTTAATTTGATCATAAAGATGACCTAAAGAGCCCTTTTGATCAAATGAAAAGGAAGCACCCGGAGAAGAGGTAATAATTTCATCACCTCTTTCAAAGTTCTTTTCTTATTCCACTTCCTATTTCATTATGTTTACATACCAAAATAATAAATTCAGTTACTTATACATACTGTGATGTTATTATAAATATGTTACAACCATATTCATTATTCAATCCATCTTATGAATGACAAAGTCAACATACGTGCGTACGTACAACTTACCGTCTCCACGTCGTGGTGTAATTTGTTATTCAACACTTAATTATTTGGATGGGTATAATAATGAGTATAATTAATTTAAATAATAAATATAACATGTTAATTATTCTTTATATATGATATACCATCCAATTACATACGATTTCACCATCAATAGAATGGTATTGTTGCTCGTGCGTACGTACGGATTACCGTCTCCACGAACGCGATGAGATTCATTCCCCATCGTAACCATTCAAGAATAATTTACATTTTATTAATAAAAATAATGTTTAATAACTTAATATAATTTTGTATATTAATCAAATACATCTTATCCATAACAAACAAGACTTATATAGCAAAACATATAAAGGAAAACGAATCAGTTAACACCTGAAATAATGATACTACTATAATATTATTAACAAAGCAATATTAGAAGATCATATATGATATAATATTTATGTATGTGGTTTTGGTATAATTTAATAACAATGATTTAACTATTATACAGGAGGTTAATGTGCCCTCGACTAAGGAAAATTACAAGGTAAGGGCTAATTTCACAATCTCTTTATTATCCGAGGTTGCTTATATGTAAGTATCTACTGAGACCTCTTTATCATCCACATCCGTGTTTCTTAAAAATTTATTTCAAAACATTTTTACTATTTACTATAATATGGGTTAAATTCATTTATACCCTTGATTTAATTTTTATAAAATACTTTGAAATGAATCTTTCCGTCATTTTCCAAACAAGGTACTTTATGACCTTTTCGACAAATTAAGGTAAGAATTTTTTTTAACGTATACGGTAGGTGCGACTATTTTCCACCGTTATAACATCTTAAAGTCTTCCCTTAGAATATTATAAGAATATTTTCAAAATAAATATTTTCTTTTATAATTATGAAACTTTTAAATGATTTCAAAATAGAAAGAGATATTTCTCTCAAATAGTTTTGATCTCATCTATGTTAGTATCCTTTGATGGATTTTACACTTGTTTGACATTGATTTATTATGATAAAATCTTACATATTGTGTTGAAGGTTTTGTGATATGTTTGACTATGGATGTGTTATTTTTATACCATTCATGGTTTATGGTTAAAGTATTAACATTTTGTACGCTAGTTTTAGTATGAATGTTTATGTTATGTTTCAAACTTTTCATATGAGGAATGCATTGGACTTAGTAAGTGATGGGTGGAGCCCTCTATAGCTCCTCAATGCATCGGTAGGTCTGTTGAGACAATCTAGTGTCTTGGCAAAAGGCTTTGAAAAAATCTTATTTTTAGTATTGGCATGAGGCCTTGACTATGTGGTTATGATGTTCGACATTATGCATTCCATCATTATGAAATTATCTATTGATATTACATGTGATTATTTTACTAGTAGAATATCCATGTGAATAAGTAAATGACATTATTTGATTTATCTTTTCCATATTATACTGAAGTTTAATTTTAAAAGGCTTGTGTTTTAGTCTTATAAATTGCCTTCAATGTTTATGATTATTTATGAAATTTTCTGCTATATTGTTATCCTTACTGAGCATCTGAGATCACTCTTTTCTTATGTTTTATTTTTCCCAGGATGTGATGAAGTATATTATGATTGACCTATAGGGATTGGCTATGGGATATGAGTTTGTTAAAAGGAGACATAATGTTGTTTTTTTATTTTATAATGTAATGTAAAACTTATGTATGTATCTAGTACTTCCAAGGATACTAAACTGATCGGTCTTTCAGGAATTAATCTCTTGTGATCATGCCAATGTTATTTAATAATGCATCGACTCTGGGTAACTAGGGTCGGGGTGTTATTGTTGGAATCAGAGGAAGTTTAGTACAAACTTTGGAAACCAGATTTAGAAAAACTCTGATTAGAGAAATTACCCTAAGATAAACTTTGAGGATTAGTATAGAATAACTTCCTAGAATTTTGGTAATGTAGAGATTTTGTGAGTTTTCCAAGCAATACATCCCTGTCTAGATACGAGTAGGTAGAGGAAGCTCTGCAACAGATATACCTAGGAGTGAAAACTCAGATAAGGAGTTTCAAGCTTGTCTTGAGGTATCCTAGTACACAACAATGGGCCTTGCTGCACTCTTGGTTATGACACTCCCGGGGGATATGCTTAGGATAATTCACATTTTATTTAAAAACCATTATGAAGGATTTATGAGTAAATATTCCAAAAAAGAAACCATTTTTATGATTATGATACCAGATGTGTGAAAATATTCAATTAATGTTAATAATTTTTCTAGTTTTTAGATTATACAGTATGATATGATGTAACCTAGTGTATGTCTTCATTTTGAAATGGCTCCTAGTAGAAGGAATGAGAACTCCAGCAATATGCATGATCTAAAGAGTCATAAGGATCATATCTTTCATGGTCTTAAACCAACATTTAAAAGAGAAATAGTTTCCCATGTATTCTCATTATATGAATAAATAGTATCATGTGTTAGTAAGATAAGTAAAGAATTATCTGAGTCCTATGGCTTTGAAGGGAATCCAGAGAAGAAAAGGATGGTAGAGAGAAAGATGGATAAAGGGAAGAATGTAAAGAAGGATTTTCCCATATGTGATAATTGTGGAAAGAATAACCTTGGTAAATTCTTGAAGGGAATGGGAGTTTGTTATATGTGTGGAGAAAAAGGACACCAAGTACGTGATTTAAAGGGTAAGAAAAAGGTTTCAAATGTACAATGCTTTATCTGAAAGGAGTTGGGACACTACGCGAATCAATGTCCCAATCATCAGAGTATACCCCAGATTATTCTATTGGATAATAATCAAGTTATGATACTACCACAGATGAAGAGGAATAATTATTTTTCTTATATTTTTATTAATGAATTATGTCATTTGAGTGTTGTATCAATGATGTACTAGTTATATTAATTATATAAATAAATAAGGATTGTACTGCAGTACTATTACATTGAGGATTTGAGATTATATAATACTATGAAAAGTGTCTCAACAACAAGTTAAAGTTTTTAGAAAATACATGGTTGAAGGAAAGATAAACCTTAATATAGTCCTGATACCGAGGTAGTGATTTTGGAATAAGAGATGGTTGATTTGAATAAATTATATTAGATATTCTTGACTTCCTTTGGACTGATTAATGGTTTGTTTATTCCATCATTGTTGGAGTATTCAAAATTTTTGGATATAAGGAATATATCTAGTATTATATAAGGAATAATGGAGAATGAATGTAATCAATAAGGTTTTATGGTAATTCAGGGTGTTACCATGTTTTAAGAGAGTACATGATGAAGGTACTCACATGTTATTATGTGAAGAAAAGAGATCTTCATTATGTTATATTGACCTTCCTTATAAATTTTTGGACTATGAGTTTTGACACAAGTATTTTGGATAATTCTAAAGATTGGAATAGAGTAAGTTGGACATTGGATACTACGATTTAAGGTTAAAACATTTCTTAAGATTATTTTTGGATTTTTTTTATAAAAAGGAAAACCCGAAGGTCAGGCAACAACCCGTCGTGTCCAGTAAGGCTGCGAGACTTGAACCCGCAACCGAAGGGTGACAAGGGTGAATCACCTACCACTGGCCTTCATGATGTCCTGGTTTTTATAATGTAGTTTTTTTAAAATGGTATGATAGATGAATTATTAATTCATTTTTTTGAAACCCTATATGATTAGGTTCAATAGAATATTTTTTAATTCTATTATCTTTCGAAGAGAAAGATGAGTTTGTGGTAGAAATTAGTTAATGGATGGAACACTACTTGTCAAGTATTTTTTTTATTATATGAAGAAATTAATTCTTAAAATTTAGGGAAATGATCTTAAAACCAAAAATGTGTTATCCTAATACCTTAGGTTTTGTTAAACTGATGATATTTTTATGGCTTTGAGGCCCAAAATTTTCCATTTATTTTTCACTTGTTTGTGATTGATGGCCTCAATCACTCCCTATAAATATTTACGTTTTCCCTCCAATTATGTGTCTATAATTTCCACCAATGTTTTCCTATTCGAAACCCTAATTTGTTGGTGACCTTTTCATCTCCCTTTCCCCCATTATTAAGACTAAATTTTATTAACCCTATTTCCGATGTGGGTTTTCCACAAAGGTATTTTCTATTTTTAACCTTTTATTTTTGAAGAACAATTTTAAATTGTGAGGATGTAATTTATTTAATGAGGGGATAATGTAACACCTCAATATTTCATAGTATGTTATCTATTTAAAGTAATTCAATAGCTTGCGCTACATGAAACACCAAGTTCGAGCGCACCGCGACCTACCAAACTAGCCGTTTAAAAAGTAGTTATGAATAGTATTAACTGAATTTTGAATTTTATTTACTATATATAATTTTAAAATCTATATTATGTGTTTATTATATATAATATAAGAACAAATTTAATTTTTTTGATAAAATAAGTATTTTTCAAAAAATACAATTTTACCACCTTTTAATGGAGAACCCTTTTTAAATCCAATATTTGACACTTTTATATATTCAATTTGACAAAATAAACTTCTTATTTAGAATAGCGACATAAAAATTCAGTTTGGATAAATTTTTGGTGTTTTTACGATAACTTTCATATTTTGATGAATAGTGAAAGATACGAAATTTTAATTGAAAACGACTTTTTTAATCAAAATAATTTATAGTGTTAAATTATACATTTGAATAGATTTGAATTATAATTAGATTATATTTTTAACATTTAATCCAATATTTTTCATTGGAAGTAATTTCACATTTAAATTGGACATAAACACATATCAATCTTTTGATAGTTTTTACTTCTCAAAAACCCGCTTTCTGTTTTTGACAACAAGAATTAATTTTAAATTAATTAATGAAACTCTTATGTTTTGAATTTTGTAAAATAGAAATAATTTTTGAATTTGGAATATCAAAATTAGCTTTGGGTAAAGTTTTGGTATTTTTCTGAAAACTATCAATTTTTTATTAATAGTGAAAAAACTGCATTATTGTTTAAAACCGAATTTTATTTAAATAATTATTTTTTTATTTAAATTTATTTTAAATTAAAAATAGATATATAATACCTATTTTATTCCAATTTAATTCATTGGAGTCATTTTATAATAAGATTAGATATATAAAATTTTATTGAACTTTTTAACATCTTTTCCCCACATTCTAGGCACATTTACGAATTTGCATAAAACGTAATTTTACCCATTCCGTGAATTGAATTTCAAAAATCTGAGAGACACGATTGAAATTAGTAATTAAAATTTGGTTCTATAAGAATAAAATAATTTTTGGTGAATAGTAACTTTTGAATTTTATTTACCACATTTAAAAGTAAATAGGGTAATTAAAGGTAAAAATGATATTATAATTATCCTAAAACATGTAATAATTATACTAGATAAGTGTATTTCGACCAAAAGAAAACTTAGTAATAAAATATGATCCTTTTTGATCCACTTGGATTAGATTAGGACATTTATTATATTTTATTTAAAGAAGAGTTAAAAGTGTTAAATTCAAATTTTAATAACTAATTGTTTTTTAATATAGGGCTATACATAAGATAAATTTAACTATAAATATTAACTAGAAAGATAAAATTATTTCATACATAATAGTATTTTATTTATAATTTTTAGACATTAAATAATTAAATTTATTTTTGACACAATGATGATGCAATAATTACCCAATTAATGAAAGATTAAAATAGTTGATTTTATAAATATCCAAATAAATGTAAATTGATACTTTTGATGCATTCCACTAATTTTATAGGTTAATATAATATATTATGATTTATTTAATGTATTTTTTCTAAGTAATAAAGTTTTCTTGACTTTCACAAAAACCAAATACTAAATAGTGTCAAAATTGACATAAATGATTTTTTAAAACAAATACTATATTATTAAATGATATAATATTCCTAAAAATCTAAGGTTCGGCCACAGTACTCATATAATGATATATATGTCATTAATTAACCACTTGAGGTTCTCTTGTCATTTTATAGTAAGTTTATTAACCATGTAATATAAAAATACAAGAAGACATTGTAAAAGTTAAGCTATTTAACTAAGAGTTAAATCTAAAAGATAAGGTTAATATGGTGACCTAAACTTGTCTAAAACCTATTTTTTGAGAGTATTTATGCCCATACCCACCTTATCCTTTAAATAAATTCATTTGGATCCATTAGAAACCAAAAATTATTTTATAATAAAATAATATTTCAAGCTTTTCCTAAAGTGTCCTTCACCTCTCTTATAAAAGGGTACTTCCGCTTATCTTAATTTCACACCTCCAAAGCCAATTATCTTGGAAAAAACCTTCTAAAATATATTACCAAATACCCTCAATTAAACCTAGAGGCCTTAATTTTATCATAAAGCCGACCTAAGGATCCGTTTTGATCAAATCAAATGGAAGAACCCGAAGAAGAGGTAATAATTTCATCACCTCTTTCAAAGTTCTTTTCTTCTTCCACTTCCTCTTTCTTTGTTGTTTCCATACCAAAATAATAAGTCCAGTACCTTCTACATACTGTGACATTGTTATAAATATAGTACAACCATATTCATTATTCTATCCATCATATTAATGACAAAGTCACCATACGTGCATACGTACAACTTACCGTCTCCACGTCGTGGTATAGTTTGTTATTCAACACTTCATTATTTGGATGGGTATAATAATGAGTATAATTGATTTAAATAATAAATATAACATGTTAATTATTATGTATATATGATATAACATCCAATTACATATGATTTCACCATCAATAGAATGGTATTGTTTCTCGTGCGTACGTACGAATTATCGTCTCCACGAATGCGATGAGATTCATTCCCCATCGTAACCATTCAAGAATAATTTACATTTTATGAATAAAAAAAATGTTTAAGAACTTAATATCATTATAGATATTAATAAAATACATCATATTTATAACAAACATGACTTATGTAGCAAAACATATAAAGGAAAACGAATCAGTTAACACCCAAAATAATGATACTATTAAAATATTATTAACAAAGAAATATTAGAAGATCATATATGATATCGTATTTATGTATGTGGTTATTTTATAATTTAATAACAATGATTTAACTATTATACAATAGGTTAATGTACCCTCTACCAAGTAAACTTAAAATGTAAGGGCTAATTTCACAATCTCTTTATTATCCGAGGTTGCTTATATGTAACTATTTACTGCGACCACTTTATCATCTACATCCGTGTTTCTTAAAAATGTATTTCAATTTTTTTTAATATTTCCTAGAATATGGGTTAAAGTAATTTATACCCTTGATTTAATTTTTATAAAATTCTTTGAAAGGAATCTTTTCGTCATTTTTCAAACAAGGTACTTTATGACCTTTTTGACAAATTAAGGTAAGAATGTTTTTTAATGTATACGACGAGTGCAACTATTTTCCACCATTATAAAATCTTCGAAGATTCCCTTAAAAGATTATAAGAATATTTTCAAAATAAATGTTTTCTTTTATAATTATGCGACTTTTAGATGATTTCAAAATAGAAAGAGATATTTCTCTCAAATAGTTTTAATTTCATCTATGTCAACATCCTTTGATGGATTTTACACTAGTTGAAAGTTGATTTATTATGATACAATCTTCCATTTTGTATTGAAGTTTTTCTGATATGTTTGACTATGGATGTGTTATTTTTATATCATTCATGGTTTATGGTAAAAATATTAACATTTTGTATGCTAGTTTTAGTACGAATGTTTATGTTATGTTTCAACCTTTTCATACGAGGAATGCATTGGACTTAGTAAGTGATTGGTGGAGCCCGCTATAGCTCCTCGATGCATCGGTAGGTCTCATGAGACAAACTAGTGTCTTGGAACAAGGCCTTGACAAAATCTTATTTGTAGTCTTGGCACAAGGACTTGACATTGTGGTTATGATGTTCAACATTATGCATTCCATCATTATGAAATTAGCTATTGATATTACATGTGATTATTTGAATAGTAGAATATCCATGTGAATAAGTAAATGGAATTATTTGATTTATCTTTACCATATTATACTAAAGTTTAATATTAAAAGTCTCGTGTTTTAGTCTCATACACTGCCTTCAATGTTTGTACTTATTTATGATTTTTTTTGCAATATTGTTAGCCTTACTGAGCATCTGAGTTCACCCCTTCTGTTTTATTTTTCCTAGGATGTGAAGAAGTATATTATAATTGAACTGTAGGGATAATCTATGGGATATGAGTGTGTTAAAAGGAGAAACAATGTTGTTTTTTATTTCATAATGTAATGTAAAACTTATGTATGTATATAGTACTTCCAAGGCTACTACTGATCGGTCTTTCAGAACTTGATCCCTTGTGATCATGCCAATGTTATGTAATAATGCACAGACCCTGTGTAACTAGTGTCGGGGCGTTACAGTTGGTATCAGAGGAAGTTTAGTACAAACTTTGGGAACTAGATTTGGAAAAACTATGATTAGATAACATTACCCTAAGATAAAATTTGAGTATTAGTATAGAATAACTTCTTAGAATTTTGGTAATTTAGAGATTTTGTGAGTTTTCCAAGAAATAAATCCCTGCCTAGATACGAGCAGGTAGAGGCGGCTCTGGTACAAATGTACCTAGGAGTGAAAAATCTGACAAGGAGTTTTGGGCTTGACCTGAGGTATCCTAGTACACGACAATGGGCCTTGCTGCACTCTTGGTTATGACACTCCTGGGGGATATGCTTAGGATAATTCACATTTTATTTACAAACCATTATGAAGGATTTATGAGTAAATATTCCAAAAAAAAAACCATTTTTATTATTATTATACTAGATTTTTGAAAATATTCAATTAATGTTAATAATTTTTCTAGTTTTTGGATTATACAATATGATATGATCTAACCTATTATAGGTCGTCATTTAGAAATGGTGCCCAGTAGAAGGAATGATAACTCCAGTAATATGCATGATCTAAAGAGTCAGAAGGATCATATATTTCATGGTATTAAGACAAAATTTAAAGGGAAATAGTTTCCCATGTATTCTCATCATATGAATAAATAGTATCATGTGTTAATAAGATAAGTAAAGAATTCTCTGAGTCCTATGGATTTGAAAGGAAGCCAGAGAAGAAAAGGATGGTAGAGAGAAAGATGGATAAAGGGAAGAAGGGAAAGAAAGATTTTCCTATATGTGATAACTGTGGTAAGAATCACCTTGGTAAATTCTTGAAGGGAATGAGAGTTTGTTATAAGTGTGGAGAAAAAGGACACCAGGTACGTGATTGAAAGGGTAAGAAAAAGGGTTCAAATGTAAAATGCTTCGTCTGCAAGGAGTTGGGACACTACGCGAATCAATGTCCCAATCATCAGAGTATACCCCAAATGATGCTATTGGATAATAATAAAGTTATGATAATACCAAAGATGAAGAAGAATAATTAGTTTTCTTATATTTTTATTAATGAATTATGTCATTTGAGTGTTCTATCAATGATGTACTGGTTATATTAATTATGGAAATAAAAAAGGATTGTACTACAATACTATTTCATTAAGGATTTGAGATTATATGATACTAAGAAAAGTGACTCAACAACAAGTTAATTTTTTTTGGAAAATACATGGTTGAAGGAAGGATAAAACTTAATATGGTCCTGATACTAAGTTAGTGATTTTAGAATAAGAGATGGTTGATTTGGATAAATTATATTGGATATTCTTGACTACCTTGGAACAGATTAATGGTTTGTTTATTCCATCATTGTTGGTGTATTCAAATTTTTTGGATATAAGGAATATATCTAGTATTATATAAGTAATAAGTGAGCATGAATGTAATCAATAAGGTTTTATGGTAATTCAGGGTGTTACCCATGTTTTAAGAGAATACATGATGAAGGTAATCAAATGTTATTATGTGGAAAAAAGAGATCTTCATTATGTTATGTTGACCTTCCTTATAAATTTTTGGACTATGAGTTTGGACACAAGTATTTTGGATAATTATAAAGATTGTAATGGAGTAAGTTGTAAATTGGATACTATGGTTTAATGTTAAAACATTTCTTAAGTTCATTTTTTGGATTTTTTTTATAAAAAGGAAAACTCGAAGGTTAGGCGACAACCCGTCGCGTCCGACAAGGCTGCGAGACTTGAACCCACAACCAAATGGTGACAAGGGTGCATCACCCACCACTAGCCTTCGTGATGTACTGGTTTGTATAATTTAGTTTTTTTAAAATGGTATGACAGATGAATTATAAATTCATTTTTTTGAAACCCTATACGATTAGGTTTAATATAATATTTTGGAATTCTATTATCTTTTGGAGAGAAATATGAGTTTGTGGTATAAATTAGTTAATGGATGGAACTGTACTTGTCAAGTATTCTTTTTATTCTATGAATAAATCAATTCTTAAAATTTAGGTAAAGGATCTTAAAACCAAAAACGTGTTATCCTAATTCCTTAGGTTTTGTTAAACCAATGATATTTTTATGGCTTTGAGACCCTCAATTTTCCATTTATTGTTCACTTGTTTGTGATTGATGACCTCAATAACTCCCTATAAATATTTACATTTTCCTCCAATTATGTGTCTATAATTTCCACCAATGTTCTCCTATTTGAAACCCTAATTTGGTGGTGACTTTTTAATCTCCTTTCCCTCATTATTAAGAGTAAATTTTATTAACCCTATTTCCGATGTGGGTTTTCCACACAGGTATTTTATATTTTTAACCTTTTATTTTCAAAGAACAATTTAAAATTGTGAGGATTCAATTTATTTAATGAGGTGAGAATGTAACACCCCAAGATTTCATAGTACGTTATCTCTTTAAAGTAATTCAATAGCTTGCGCTACACTCAACACCGAGTTCTAGCGCACCATGACTTACCAAACTAGCCGTTTAAAAAAAGTTATGAATAATATTAACTCTATTTTAAATTTTATATACTATATATAATTTTAACATCCATATTATGTATTTATTAGACATAATATAATAAAAAATTCAAATTTTCAGATAAAATAATTATTTTTCAAAAAATACAATTTTACCACCTTTTAATGGAGAACCCTTTTTAAATCCAATATTTGACACTTTTATATATTAAATTTGAAAAAATAATCTTCTTCTTTATAATTGAGACATAAAAATTTAGTTTGGATAAATTTTTTGTGTTTTTATGATAACTTTCATATTTTGATGAATAGTGAAAGATACTAAATTTTATTTGAAAACAACTTTTTTAATCAAAATAATTTATAGTGTTAAATTATAAATTTTAATAGTTTTGAAGTATAATTAGAATATATTTTTAAAATTTAATATAATATTGTTCATTGGAAGTAATTTCTCATTTAAATTGGACATAAACACATATCAAACTTTTGATTGTTTTTACTTCTCAAAAACCTGCTTTCTAGTTTTGACAGTGGGAATTAATTTTAAATTAATTAATGAAACACCTATGTTTTGAATTTGGTAAAATATAAATAATTTTTTAATTTGTAATATAATAATTATCTTTGGGTAAATTTTTGGTATTTTTCTAAAAACTATCAATTTTTGATGAATAGTGAAAAACACTGCGTTATTATTTAAAAACGAATTTTATTTAAATAATTATTATTTTTATTTAAATTTATTTTAAAGTCAAAATAGATATATAATACCTATTTTAGTTCAATTTAATTAATTGGAGTCATTTTATAATAAGATTAGATATATAGTTTCTTTTGAACTTTTTAACGTCTTTTACCCACCATCTAGGCACATTTGCAAATTGGCATAAATCGTAATTTTACCCATTCTGTGAATGGAATTTCAAAAATCTGAGAGACAATACTGACATAATTAAGTAAAATGTGGTTCTATAAGATGAAAATAATTTTTTTTGTGAATAGTAACTTTTTAATTTTATTTACCACAATTAAAAGTAAATAGAGTAATTAAAGGTAAAAATGATATTATTATTATCCTAAAACATGTACTAATTCTATTGGATAAGTTTATTTAGAATAAAATAAACATTAGGAATAAAATATGATCCTTTTTGATCCACTTGGATTAGATTAGGACATTTATTATATTTTATTTAAAGAAGAGTTAAAAGTGTTAAATTCAAATTTTAATAACTAAAACATTTTTAATACAGGGCTATACATAAGATAAATTAGACTATAAATATTAATTATAAATATAAAATGATTTAATACATAATGGTATTTTATTTATAATTTTTATACATTAAATAATTAAATTTATTTATGACACAATTATGATGCAGTGATTACCTTATTAATGAAAGATTAAAATAATTGATTTTATAAATATCCAAATAAATATAAATTGAGAATTTTGATTCATTAAACTAATTTTATAGGTTAATATAATATGTTAGGTTTGATTTAATGTATTTTTTTCTAAGTAATCAAGTTTTTTTTACTTTCACAAAAACTAAATACTAAATAGTGTCAAAATTGACATAAATGAGTTTTTAAAACAAATACTATATTATTAAATGATATAATATTTATAAAAATATAAGGTTCGGCCAAAGGAATTATATAATTATAGATATGTCATTAATGAACCACTTGAGGTTCTCTTGACATTTTATAGTAAGTTTATTAACCATGTAATATAAAAATACAAGAATACATTGTAAAAGTTAAGCTATTTAACTAAGAGTTAAATCTAAAAGATAAAGTTAATATGGTGAATTAAAATTGTATAAAACCTATTGTTTGAGAGTATTTAGAACCATACCCACATTATCCTATAAATAAATCCATTTTTAGCCATTATAATCTAAAAATGATTTTATAATAAAATAATATTTCAAGATTTTCCTAAAGTACCCCTCACCTCTCTTATAAAAGGGCACTTCCCCTTATCTTAATTTCACACCTCCAAATCCATTTTTATCAGCCAAACCATACTCAAATATCTTCCCAAATACCATCAATTAAACCTAGAGATTGTACTTTGATCAGAAATCTGACCTAAGGAGCCCTTTTGATCAAATCAAAAGGAAGCACCCGAAGAAGAGGTAATAATTTCATCACCTCTTTCAAAGTTCTTTTCTTCTTCCACTTTCTATTTATTTGTTGTTTCCACACCAAAATAATAAATATTTTAACTTCTACATAATATTATGTTATTATAAATATGGTATAACCATATTCATTATTCTATCCATCCTATGAATGAAAAAGTCACCATACGTGCGTACGTATGACTTACCGTCTCCACATCGTGGTGTAGTTTGTTATTCAACACTTCATTATTTGGATGGGTATAATAATGGGTATAATTGATTTAAATAATAAATATAAAATTTTAATAATTATGTATATATGATATAGCATCCAATTACATACGATTTCACCATCAATAGAATGGTATTGTCGCTCGTGCGTACGTACGGATTACCGTCTCCACGAATGCGATGAGATTCATTCCCCATCGTAACCATTCAAGAATAATTTCCATTTTATGAATAAAAATAATGTTTAAGAACTTAATATAATTTTGGATATGAATCAAATACATTCTATCCATAACAAACATGACTTACGTAGCAAAACATATAAAGGAAAACGAATCAGTTAACACCCAAAATAATGATACTACTAAAATATTATTAACAAAGAAATATTATAAGATCATATATGATATAATATTTATGTATATGGTTATTGTATAATTTAATAAAAATTATTTAACTATTATACAGGAGGTTAACGTACCCTCAAACAAGTAAAAGTACAAGGTAAGGGTTAATTTCACAATCTCTTTATTATCCGAGGTTGCTTATACGTAAGTATCTACTAGGACCTCTTTATCATCCACATCCATGTTTCTTAAGAATATATTTAAAAACATTTTTAATATTTCCTAGAATATGGTTTAAAGTCTTTTATACCCTTGATTGACTTTTTATAAATTTTTTTGAAAGTATTCTTTCCATCATTTTACAAACAAGGTATTTTATGACGTTTTCGAAAAATTAAGGTAAGAATGTTTTTTTAACGTATATGAAGGTTGAGACTATTTTCCACCATTATAAAATATTCAAAACTCCTATTAAAATCTTATAAGAATATTTTCAAAATAAGTGTTTTCTTTTATAATTATGTGACTTTTAAATGATTTCAAAATAGAAAGAGATATTTCTCTCAAATAGTTTTGATTTCATCTATGTCAACATCCTTTGATGGATTTTACACTTGTCTGAAGTTGATTTATTATGTTACAATCTTCTATATTTTATTGAAGGTTTTGTGATATGTTTGACTGTGGATGTGTTTTTTTATACCATTCATGATTTATGGTTAAAGTATTAACATTTCTTATGCTATTTTTAATACGAATGTTTATGTTATGTTTCAACCTTTTCATATGAGGAATGAATTGGACTTAGTAAGTGACGGGTGGAGCCTGCTATAGCTCCTCAATGCATCGGTAGGTCTGATGAGAAAAACTAGTGTCTTGGAAAAATGCCTTGACAAAATCTTAATTGTAGTCTTGTCATGAGGCCTTGACAATGTGGTTATGATGTTCAACATTATGCATTCCATCATTATGAAATTAGCTATTGATATTACATGTGATTATTTGACTATTAGAATATCCATGTGAATAAGTAAATGGAATTATTTGATTTATCTTTTCCATATTATGATGAGGTTTAATTTTAAAAGGCTTGTGTTTTAGTCTTATAAATTTCCTTCAATGTTTATGCTTATTTATGAAAGTTTTTTCTATATTGTTATCCTTAATGAGCATCTGAGCTCACCCCTTTCTTATGTATTATTTTTCCCAAGATGTGAAGAAGTATATTATGATTGACCTGTAGGGATAGACTGTGGGATATGAGTGTGTTCAAAGGAGACAAAATATTTTTTATTTCATAATGTAATGTAAAACTTACGTATGTATCTAGTACTTCCAAGGATACTAAACTGATCTGTCTTTCGTTACTTGATCCCTTGTGATCATACCAATGTTATGTAATAATGCACCGACTCTGGGTAACTAGGGTTGGGGTGTTACAAGTTCTTTAACATAATTATCTTGAGATAGGAAAATACAGTTCTTCATTTAAGATATTTGTAAGCCAAGAAAGTATTTAATTTCTTATAGCATAAACATTTAAAATAAAATCTTTATATCCTTATAAATTTTTTCACATGTTTCTTTATCATTCCATGCAAATATGATATTATTAATATAAATAATAAAAATAAGGGAAACCTCTTGATTATATTTTATATAGAGATCACTACCGACTCTTCCTTTCTTGAAGTTAAACTTACTTTAACAAGTATCTAAATTATAAAAATAATCTATGGGTGCTTGCTTCAACCCATATAAATCCTTCTTCAATATTCACTCATAGATTTCATATTTTCCAAGCATGTATCCACACTATTTTTCAATTTAAAATTCTTCATCGAGCTCTTAGTTAAGAAAATATGACTTTAAATACATATGGTATATATTATATCTTTATTGTGCAGTGATAACAAGAAAGATTTTTATAGTTTCAAGACTTGATACCGGGGTAAATGTCTCATAAAAATCAATTCCTTCAATTTATGAATAAGCTTTAAAAACTTGTCATTCATTGTTTCTTATCACTTTATCTTTTTCATTCTTCTTATTCCAGAACAACCACTTCATACCAATCATATTTTTAATGTTTGGTTTAGGTAAAAGTTTCATGTAACATTTTTCTCAATATGATCCGACTCTTAATTAATAACATCAATCCGCTCTTAATGCCTCAAAGCTTCTTCAACCCTATTCAGTTAAACCTGTGAATATAAATAAGTATGTGAAATTAGCCTCGATGTTCTTGTAGTTTGAACCTAATTCTCTTGAACAAAAATGATATTTTGGGCCTCCACTTGTTTCCTTAGCCAAGGATGAGATAAATGTAATTGTTCCTCATCACTTTAAATGGATGATTAAAAATTTCCATCTCATATAGCTTCAACATTATTACTATTATTAAGAACTTTATCACATTTTTTAACTACAACCACTTCATCTTCACTTCCTCTCATATATTCAAATTGACCCTAAAGATTCCCTATTAGAATTTTTTAAAAATTTCACATTTAAAAAGTTAAAAATATTTCATGTTTCTTTATTATAGAATCTATATCCTCTACCATTAAAAGGGTAGCCAGAAAATATTCTATCAACACCACTCCGATCAAAATTCTCGAGATTCTCACCTTTATCCTTGATAATTTAAAGACTAAAAAAACCCTTAGGTACTTAAAACTTGGGGTTTATTTGTAATACATCTTATAAGAAGTCATATTAGGGATTTTACTATAGAAAAATTGATTCTGAATATGAACTGATGCTCCAATATATTTCCA
Source organism: Viscum album (assembly GCA_963277665.1). Classification (NCBI taxonomy): domain Eukaryota; kingdom Viridiplantae; phylum Streptophyta; class Magnoliopsida; order Santalales; family Viscaceae; genus Viscum; species Viscum album. The sequence continues at coordinate 1,683,872,724 of OY728141.1, read as the reverse complement.
CCAAAAGTATTAAGGAGTATCTTGTTCAATCAAAATAGTTTGTTCTATGTAAACCAAACTTCTATATCTTCTTAAAAAATGGTTTTATTATGGCGTGTAAGGAGAACTAAAATTTTGATTAATTTCATGAATTTCAAGATAATATCTAAAATTTCCATTTATGTATTCGACATCATTATTTATTCAAATATTCTTCAAATAATATCCATATTCTTTTTCATCACTTCTTCTGAAACTCTTAAATATTTTGAGATCCTCTGACTTATGTTTTAAAAAATAATAATTTTAATGTGATAAAAATAATAAATAAAGGAAATAAATTACTTATCTCTATTCATTTATTACCTTTTCATTGGACCACATATGTCAGAGTGTATCAGCTCTCTGGGATGAGTTTAATGAATCTCAAACTTCTTATGTACTGAGTTTGTAATATTCCATTTCTATCATATGGAACAACACTAATATATTCTTATTATCATGTAAAGGATATCATGAATAGTTTATCTATTTTTTAGCTTTCTCAAATTACTCTGACATATATTCCCCATCCTTTTATTCCATATATGGTTTTGTTCCATCATGTTTAGATAACATGAAATCTTCGCATCACCAACTTGAAACAAGTTTCCCTCAGTTTTTTTCCTCTTGTAATAACTTTACCATATTCAAGTTATTTAACAAAAAACTCTCTATTCTAAAAAAGACTTTTTTACCTTTATCAAAAAGTTGTGAAACACTAATTTGTTTTGTTTTATCCCATCAAAAAACAAGGATCTTTTAGATTTTAACTTTTCTTCTCTAATGATAACAGATCCAATGCATTTGATTTTTAGGGACTCATCATTCCTAAAATTTATTTTCCCTTCCTTGTAATCTTTCAAATTCTTAAAAAACATTAAATCTCCAGTCATGTGCGAAGAACACCCAGTATTCAATATCCAAGGTCATTCTCCTTTTGTAGATTTGAGATCAGTTTCAACAACTAGGGATTTCACCATACCTTTTTATTTCTCATCACGTGGATTGTGAGATTTTTTGTTTACTTTTTTTTGGAATGGTAACATGACAAGACATCATTTTTGAAGATTTATAGGATGAAAACATCTTTCAAAGACAGTTTTCAATAGTTGGAATCAATTTTAAATCTTTATACTCACTTTCTCAGGATATATTCTTTAAGTGGGTTGAATCCCCATCAAACTCTACCTCCAATTTCTCTTATATTCATTATAACATTGATTATTTAACCAACATGTCTTTTCCATATTCCTAAAGCCTCTACAGTACCAAAAATATCCATATAAAGCATATTTTATTCTATAACTTACATGAATTCTATAATTATACACCCACTTTCCATCATATTTCTTACCATCCACCTTGGAACTTTATAATGTACCAATGTTTTAGTAACCTCTTGAAATATTATTCTTCTACTTATATTTATTATCAACCTTATCAATATACTAGTAGTAACAAATTTTGGTTTATAATTTGAAGCCTTATAAATTTTAGGATTATCAAATCCACTTGTTTTGGCTACATACAAGGTATTATTTACTTATTTTTTCTTCTGTCCATATTCAAAAATATTTTTAACCTTTGAGGATGTTTTTTTATCCTTAAAAGGTTTAATCTTCTTATAACTTTCAATAACTTCTGAAACTGAGTTTTTTAAGTTTTTTATTCCTCACTCAGATTCAAAAAGTTTTTGTTGAAAAATATCATGTTATTTATCTTTCACCTTTACATTTTCTTCAATCTTGATGTTGAAGTTATTTTAATCTTTAAGTGACTTATTCTGATCATCAATCACTTTTAGAAAATTTTATTTTTATTTAAGAAAATATTCTTGGTTATTTTCTAAAATATTTTTTTCTTCAACTTCTTATTCTCTTTTTCATGTTTTTAAATCTTTAAAAGACATTGTTTCAAATACATATTAATAATAAACTATAACTGAGTCTATTTTTATTCTTCTTCATAGATAATAATTTCTTCCTTGGTGAACTTTTCATCATTCACTTTTGTAATAAGAAATTTTAAGCAGCATTATCACTTGATTTTTTAGCTTCTTCTTCATTTTAATCATCTTCATCGTACTTAGATAGTTTTTTTTATTTTGGGAACTTATTATCCTTTAACTTTGTGTAAGACTTGGATTTTTCTGAATTTTTTTTTTCAGATATCTTATCATATTTATATCTTCTTAATGACTATCTTCATTTTCTTTAAGTCCAAGACAATTTGCAGCAAAACATCCAATAGATTCTTAGCTAAATTACTTCAGTGGTTATACTTTCATGTGCCTATTTTCAACCTTTTAGAAAAAAATACATAAATTCATCAAATTTTTTAGTAACCATATCTTTGGTGTTAGATTAATTGGCTTTTTCATCAATAACTTTCATAAATTTTCCTTTCTTGATAGTTTTGAAAAAAATTTATCGATAAAACTTTTCTTTGTTCTTCATAAACTTTTCTCTTATAATTTCATAAGTGATGATAATTATATGAATATCTTACAAAGATATAGTTTTAGGGTCTCTATCTTTTAATGATGATACCTTAGGATCAAATTTATCTGGATGAATTCTAAGAATATTTTTAAAAATAGAAAAATATTCTAACTTCTCACCAAAACATCTTATGGTGATTACAATGTCATTAACTCTTGTAAAGAAGTCACCAAAAGATTTATCTTTACCTAGTTTAATATATTTATACTTAAATATCCATATCCATAACTTTACTTTAATATTTCCTTCTTAGATGGTATTTAACTTTTCCTTGGAACCTTTAGTTGTTCCAATACCCTTGACCATTAGAAATTAACTTTTAGAGAGTGAGGAAAGTATAACATTTTTTCCTCACACATAATTCTCTAGATTATTCTTATCAACAAATATTAAGGTAACACCTTATATAGGAGGAGGGAAATCATTTGTAGAAGATTCAATAACTTTATAACTGATAGAAATATGATAAAGAAATATTCTATATTTCCAAATATGATAGTTCTTTCCATAAAAAATAAAAATCCCCTTACTATTAAGAGATCTATTAATATCTATCATAACCTTGATTTTCTTATAAATTTAGAAAAGATTCAAAAAAGGTAACCTTCCATATTATACCACTTGAAAGAATCAACTAGGATCTATGTGATCACTAGGGGGGGGGTTGTATTAATGATCTTTTCTTTTTTAAATTTTCTTTCTTAAGAATGAACCACTGCATATTATAGAGATATAAATCTTATAGAAAATAAGAAAACAAGTACAACCATAAGAACATAGATATTTATAAGGTATAATACTTAATAATAGTAGATAGACCTTGACATGGTTTGGAAGTAATCTGACACCACAAAACCACCGAAAAATAATATTTTGAGTGGTTGTAAAAAGTAGAGAATATACTTTCACTTACATTTCACTATAGTCAATTAACAATTTATATGATCTTCACACAAAAAAATGATATAATAATGTTTTGTAACAACTGTAAGAAATTTCAACTATAGTATTCAATATATTTTTACTCTATTACTTGTAATTTATTTACACTTTCCTTTCTTGAAAGTTTTTATTCACTTTCTCACACAACAGTGAGAAAAAACCTATTCCTATAATTCTATAGGAAACTATCTCTATGATCTAATATCCAAGTGGTATACATGTTCCAATGAAACTCAATTCAATGACCTATTCATCTGATCAACTCCATCTAGATGATCACCTGTATTTGATCGTCTGCCTCTTCCCAATGTTCATTTGCAAACTCATCAACTTGTTCATATGATCACTCTTACACACCGTCTGTCAGATAAAAATTGATGGGAATAATCTATTCAGTATCATTAGACCAATTACACTATAATATGTTCTTCCAATAAACTTTCCACTCAATAATCACTTCGACCATCTAGAAAAAACCTACACTTACACTCACTATAACTTCACCACTTTATATAGGTTAAGTTCTTTTGAGAATTAATGATGAGGTGCATAAATAAAATTCAAATATCCCATTCAAAATTTTGTGTGTCCCACTTAAAAAATTCCTTCCATTAACTATATTCAAACCTCATAAAAATTAGGTTCTTTCATCAAGTTACAACTTTAATATTCTTCATCAAAATTCCTTATGACTCATAGGGAATCATGAAAATTCTATATGATTTTAGAAATGTTGACTAATTAACTTTGCATCATCACATTAATATATTTATGAAGATTTCATAAATCCCTTAAATATTTACATTTGTTATATCTCCACAAAATTCTTCCAACCAATAAAACTTTGAGTGGTGTTCCTAAAAAACTTCATAGGAACCTCTAAGAAGTATTTTTCCAGAAACTTCATCAATCCAATTAATTCCACCAAAAACCTTTGACCGTTCCCTTCACATAACAACCTATAACCACTGAAACTCATACGGTTACTTCTGTATGATCACATCAAACACATTATTCTATCCAATGAAGCAATGACTTCTTATTTTCACAAATTTAAATTTATATAAGACCTTTAAATATACTTCATACATAAAGAAATAATATTTTGTTTGATGTCATTTCAAAAGGTCTATCCAGTTCACTTTATTAGATGATGTTGAGTTTTACCATCCATTTATCCTTCACACAACCTTTTTTACAATAATATTACAACCGAATTAAAACTATTGAATAATGTTTGATGGATGTGTAAAAGTCCATATGATATTATCCATCCGAAATTTAGAATACACTGGAAAATGTTTCCATTTATAGGCATCATCCAAGCTTCTATTTTCATTTAAACAATATCCCCTAGATTTTAAAATCCTTGATAAACCTACAAAGGATTTACAACAAACACAATAAACCATAAATATTTAGCATATAACACCTTGGTTTTAACATCTTATTTATCATATTGAACCATAATAAATATATGTGAACCAATGTGCATATGAAATGTGTGAGTATAATGACTCAACAAGCCCCACCAAAAGACCCTAAACATATGACATGATGTACATATGTATTTATGTTTTCATGCTATAATAACACATGTGATAATAATCCTCAATAAACCCTAGATATATCATAACATTATAACACAACAATAATGAATAGTAAAATGGTCCAGTTCCTTATGGGCCTTCCAGGCCCCTACAATCCCCATCCATATGACTCCATCCAATGTTAAAACAAAATTGTTTCAACTAATTCTAGATAGTTTGGTGAACTAATATACCATTCGTAATGTTTCCCCAACCAGTAGGTCCTAATAAACGTTATGCCATCACACTGACCTTAAGGCCCCATAATGATAGGACACTTAGCATGAGATATTGTATATTGTTCTTAAGATCATATGTTATAATGAATCATCAATCATACCATGTATATATCACCATATAGGGTTATATGTCTTTGGTTATCCCATACATAGACTAATACATATGGTTTTGTATCTCAATAAATTCCTAGAAATCCTGTGTATAGACCAATATAGGACCATATTCCTCGATGTATCTTTGGACATATCATACTTAAAAAGATATATAAGATCAAATACTACCATACCCTACTTTTAGGGATGATAATTTGGTAGGGTGATGACATATCATGGTTTCCTCACCCCTCTCCTTGTGAGGTACCTCACGCCCCACCTTTCACACAAGACAAAATAATGCTCCATCCCTAAACTTACAGGGCATCGTGAGGTATAGTACCCCACATGGAATTATATTTAAAACTAATAAAATTCTCCAAACATAAAAAACAATATAATAATATCAATCCAACTACAAGAAAAAGCATCTGACAATAATACAACTGCAATGATAATTAATAAATTAGGATAAAAAAATCATTATAAATTATAACTAAATGATTTTAAAAAAAATGTAAATAGAGTGATACGATTCAACCACTTTGAATTTGAATTGGAGATATTTTTGGATTGAAGATAATGTTTTTTGGTTGTATGCATGTATTCGGTAGAGATATATATTTTATATCTATTTGAATTAGAGAGTTTTTTTTGAACTCACGCATGAATGCACACATAGGATTTAAAGAGAGACATATTTTTATATATCTATTTTTGTGTAAGGACTTATAATTATGTGATGAGAAATTTTAAAGTTTAATATATAATATTTATTTAACTTATTTGTATTTGAAAGGGAGCCTACAAATCCTTTCAAAATGAGATTATAGATACATGGGTGATGAAATCTACTCGTATAGAGTTGTTTGATGAACATCATTGGAATTTCATTAATATGTAGTCCATTAAGAAGAAAAAGGGAGATTTCTCATTTGTGGTAACATGGGTGGCATGTTCACAAGGAGGAATGAAAATTAAAATGGTCATTGAAGTGGGTATCATGTATCAAAAGTCTTCTTGATGTGGCGATCATGTGTCATGTCTTGACTATGAGGATCAATGGTACATAGAATGACATAAAAAAAATAGGTCAATGATGATGCATGTTCATATGAATATCCCTAAGGTAGTGGTGTATAGTCACATAATCATTAATTTTGTCACATATGGATATACAAGCATGATGTTTTGTCATAGAAGGGTGGCGTTTGTCACAAGAATGATTTTTAGTGAGATGTAGCGGAGGCCTATAGAGGTGTGGTTTTCATATAGGGTTTTCTATTCTATCATTGTAATACAATTTTGGACATTTAATTCAATTTTTTACTCTCTTATTAATATTATAATTTTCATAGTTTCCCTGTGGTTTTTTATTCCTCTATATCAGAGGGTTTTTTCATGATAAAAAAACATGCATGCCAATTATACTCATTATTTTTTGATTCTTGCTTCCATTTTCATTAGAGATTCACACAAATATCTCACAAGAAATTTTACACTTAGGATCAGGATTCTCCCTAATAGTGTTATCAGAGCTAATAGTCTGAGATTGAAATTTTTCATGGGAATTATGGAAGCTTTCTACAGGATTGATGACACATGCACGACGTAGAATAAGGTTTGGAACATGAAGCAAGTTGAGGGAAGAATTTTAGGTCTTACACCTAATTATTTTTATTTATAGAGTTACAATAGTTAATAATGAATTAAAAATTTAATATTAAGGTGATGCACTAGGGGGGGAATTTATTTTAGTAGATGCTCCAGATTTTGTTGTAATCACTATTTTAGGGGAGATAACAGTTAATGGTTTTGGTCTTGTTCAACAAGAAAGTAAAAAATTCAGATATGATGAATACTTATACATTTGAATTTATTTTTTAGGGGGATAAATAATATTTATCTTGTAGTTTTAATAGGGAATATTTATATTTTCTATATAGGATGATGGTTGGTGTGATATCAACCAGTTTGTTTTACAACCAAATTTATTGGATGATATTTCCTTTTTTGATGAGATGAAGGGGGGATTTATAGGGATCAAACCATTTGAATTTAAATTGGAGATATTTTTAGAATGAATATAATTTTTTATTTTTCTACATGAATGGATTCTATGAGATATTTATTTTATATCTATTTAAATGAGATAATTTTTTTGAAGTCTTTCATGGATACTCATATTTGATTTGAAGAGATATATATTTTTATATACCTAATTATGTGTTAAGACCATATATTCACATGATGAAAATTTTTTAAGTTCAAGAAATAACATTTTTATATCTTATATTAATTTTAAATAGAGCCTATGAAGCTTTTAAAAAGGGGAGAGAAAATAAGTGGGTGATGATTTCTACTCATGCAGAGGTGCATGGAAAACAAAATTGGGATTTTATCAAGATGTAGTCCACTGAGAGGAGAAAGGAAGTTTCCATGTTTGTAGTAACATGGGTGACACATCAATAAGGAGTAGTGTAAATTAAAATGGTCATTAAAGTGGGTACAATGTATCAAAACTCTTTTTGATGTGGAAATTAGGAAACATGTCATGTCTATGAGGATTGATGATACACAAGATGACATCGCAACAACAGGTCGATGATGATGCATGTTCAAATAAATATTCCTAAGGTAGTGGTGTTTAGTCATATAAAGGTTATTTTTTTCATAGTTGGATATCCAAGAATGATTTTTTATCATATAAGGGTTGCATTTTTCACTTGGATGTATTTTAGAGAGATACAACAGAGGACTATCAGGGTGTGGTTTTCACATAGGTCTTTCTATGAAATCATTATAATTCATGTTTGGGAATTTACATGGAATCTTTATTCTCTAATTAATAGTTTAATTTTTATAGTTACCCCATGATTTTTTAATATTCAAAGTTAGAGGGGTTTTCCATGTTAAAAAAAATATTTGTTCTGATTCTAATTATTATTCTTTGATTCTCTCTTCCATTTTTTTATAGATTCTAAAAAATTTATTTTAAGAAATTTTTATCCAAGGATCAATATTATCCTTAACATAGATAATTATTGAGGTGATCGAACAAGAAACCATGTTCAACAAAGAGATGTGAGATGTTGGTAAGGGAAGAAAGGTTTCAGTTGGATAGGCTACCATTCACTGCTTGAAGATGAGAGATGCAGTGAGGGGTGAGATTATTTGTTCACTTGAAAGGAGAGAGAAACCCAAATATGTTAGGGTTTTGGAGGTAGGAAGGGATATTTCATTGAGGGAAGGTAAGGGAGGTGATACATGGGGATTTTAGTCACTAATATTTGGATGGAGTGAATATAACACCATGGGGAGGTAAGGGATGTTAGTGGTTCCATGGTGCAGTGAAAGTACCATGCCCAATATTTTTTTCATCAGTTTATTTAGATAAATCCTTAAAACATGATGAATTTAAACTTGGAATATTATAAATATAATCTTTTCACATATAATTTATAGTTTATTTATATAGATAAGAGTTACCTTTACTTGAAATTCTTTCTTCGCTATCAAACCGATTTAGCACTCTTATCATACCATCACTATGATGAAGGATTCAAGGGTAAAACCTCTCTAGTAGTATCCAAATGTGCTTTACACACCTTAGAAAACTAAAATCAGAACTCTATAGAACCAAATTTCTTATTTCATTCATCGTTGATCACAACAAGAATACCTTTTGGTCTTGAAGGATTCTATCGAGTTCACTCAATCTTGATAGGGAGGAAGAAGATCGATGATCTCCATTTTTGAGAGTGTTCTTGAGAAAATTTTCTCTAGGTTTGAGAGAATTATCTAGATATAATATTTTTCACACCAAATAACATGGCCTTAGAAATGATATAAATGGGTTTAAATACTTAGGTCTAGATATTAGTTATTACACAAAGGCCCTAATATGAATGAATGGACCAAAGGCCATCAATTTTTATCCATTTTTGATAATCCCCCTTTAAGGGTTGAAGGGGAACCCTTACGTGGATTGTAGGATTCATGAAATTAAAGGACACAAAGGTCTTAAAGGAACTCATCCCAGACTATGAATACTTGAAACTACCCATCCCCTAGCATCTCTATCATGATCAGCTCTCCAAATTTGCATGGATGTTCGATTAGCTATCCTGTGCAGAGATGCATAGGCTTGGTACTATTAGAAAATGACATACCCTCTCATTCTTCTAAACCCGATAGCTCTGCTCTGGTGAATGCGCCTACTCTAGATCCTCCTCTGGATCTTGTTCCTTATAGAACCTTTCAAGCTTGTGTCTATACATAATGTGTCATGAAGGCCTTTAGGTGTATTGAAGGCCTTAAAGTGTCCCAAAGACCTTAAGGTGGCCCAAAATCCTTACTGACCCGAAGGCCTAAGTGGACTGAAGGCCTTAAGGACTCCAGGCCCAAACTGGTGGCCTGAAGGTGAGTATTTCCAGCTGCTATAGTATCGAGTAGTACCCGCTACAATAACTTGAAAATATGCCTCCACCCAGATTCAAACCTAGGTCTCATGGATGAAATTGAAGAGACCTCACCAACTGGGATGAGGCTCATGTGCTCCCTAATCTAAAATGTTTATTTCAAGTAAAACCTCACATCTAAATAATAATAATTAAAATATTATTTATTGACACGTGCTAACTCATATATATTTTAATATAATTTATTAAATAAATAAATAAATATTAATTTAAATAATATTAAATAAAACATATCATTTCATTCGGATCCTTAACTCAGCCAGTTAATTCTCCTGAACATTTATTAAACCTTGTATAATAACTATTTATTTAAATAAATAAATATTTCTGTATTATTTGTTCAATAAATATTCATGTGATCAACTGTAACGCCCCGACCCCAGCTACCCAGAGTCGGTGCATTACTTCGTAACATTGGAATGATCACAAAAGATCAAGTCTCGAAAGACCGATTAGTTTAGTAGCCTTGGAAACACTAGATACATTCGTAAACGTTACATTACATCATAAAGTGAAAAACTACAATAACAAAGTCTCCATAGTCCACACTCATATCCTCTTCTGACAATCCCTGCAGGTCATTCATAAAATACTTCTTCACATCCTGTAAAATATTAAAACATTGAAAGGGGTGAGATCAGATGCTCAGTAAGGATAACAATATTGCGGAAGCTTTCATAAATAAACATTAACATTTAAGGCAATGTATAACTAAAACAAAAGCCTTTTTAAACTTGAAATTCAGCATAATATGGAAAAAATAAAATTAAATAATTCCATTTACTTACTCACATGGATATTCTACTAGTCGAATAATCACATGCAATATCAATAACCACTTTCATAATGAGGGAATGTATAATGCCAGACATTCTGAAACATTTTGTCAAGGCCTCGGCCAAGACGTCTAAAATGATTAAGGCCTCGGCCAAAACCATAAATCAAATTGGGAAAGGGCCTCGGCCAATTCCACATTTAGTTGTCTCATGAGACCTACCGATGCAATTTTTTTAGAATATACTTACGTTTAAAATTGCTCAAATATAATCCAGTGTTTTTCTGAAAACATTATGCAAGCTTCTGAAAACAAAATAACTAATTCTGAGACTTCTCGACTAATTACAGACCATGATGGGTCCATGCCCAATCCCATCCTGTCTACCACACTCGAGAGTCGGGTTTTCTGAAAACATTTTTAAGCTTGCATTAAATACGTATACATTTTCACTGGATTTTCATATATTGGAGAGAAATATCTCTTTTTTGAAATCATTTAAAAATCACATAATTATAAAAGAAAACCTTTTGAATAAACGTAAAAGTCAAAGGGGTTTATACACTATATAAATGAAAGTTGTGTATAAAACCAAATATGCCTCAATGAAAGGAGATTGAGACGAAGTACTTATAAAGATCATTTTTAAAATAAAATAGATCTATTATGTGTATTCACTATAGGTACACATGAAGAAAGTAAAAATACAAAATAGGACATAATAATATCATGACATAATTTGAAAGTAGGAGATTAACCCAAATAATAGAAATTGGGTTAAGAAGTTCCCTTACCTCGTGTCTGACTTGACTCAACCGTTCTTTAACCTCCTGAATAATAAACTAGAGTTAATATCTACCATTTTAAATTTCATTATCCTTTTTATATCACTTATTACAATGTTATGAACATTATGTAATTATTTAAGTTAATAACGGTCATTTTGTCGATTTTTGGTACTTGAGTCAACAATAAACTTCTTATAATTACAAGTTGTTTATGTGGTAGAATATCCATTATCTCCAGAATTATATTCATTATTTAGATGTCATATATATCATATATATCCAGTATATACATTCATTTATAATATTATGTAACATTTAGAGGTAAGAAATGAAATGCACCGTTCATGGAGACGGTAAGCCGTACGTACGCATGAACGCTACTTTCATTTCTATTTCGTATTTAATGGAATGAAATCATAATTATATAAATGTATAATATAATTCCAGTATAATATAGTGTATAATACCATTTACTCCATCCTTTATACATCCCACATATGCCATTAATGATTCAAATCACTTTGAGGGGGCGGTAGTCCGCACTTCCTAAAATGAAATTATCGCGTTTACCCATAATGGAAATCATAAAGTATGCCATAAATGAGAAATACAGAAGCCTAAGTAAAAAATAAACATATTATATATCATATATAAATATAGTGACATCTTAATGGCCACCTTTTAAGGTGTTATATGAGTGTTGAACAATCATCATTTCGTGAGGCAGAAATTCGCCATCCACAGAAACCGTATGTTCTTTAAAAATTAGATGTAGGTGTGTGTAAGTGTAGCTAGAATCCTTATTATAACAACATACTAGTATATTGAGGATACTGTTGTTGTTACAAAAGAAATTAATAAAAAGAGTTTAGGGGGTTGGAGAAGAAAAATAAAACAAAACAACATTAGAGAAGACATTACCTCAAAATCGGGTAACTCTTTTTGATTTGAGCCAAAGTCTTCCTTGGGAAGAGTTCTGCCCAAAGTGAGGCTTCTAGGAGTAATAGAGGGATTTTGGGAGAGTATTTGGGCAGAGGTTGTCCGAGCCAAATGGCTTGAAGGTGTGAATAAGGTGGGAGTGGTGGGGGCCTTTTATAAGAGGAGAGGAGGGGCTCTTTTGGAAAGATTGAAATGTTACATTATTATATAATGATTTTCGGATTATAAAGGTCCCACACTTATATAATTAGAGGATAAGGTGATAAGGGTTAGAAATATACTCATCCAATAGGCTTTGGACAAGTGTAAGCCTTGTATTTTGCATTATCTTTTCATTTTATTTAAATCGTTAAATAATGAGGTCATCGCTGCATCATCATGATGTCATAATTAATTTAATTTATTTAATGTCCAAAAATTATAAAAAAAAATACTATGATGTATGAAATCTTTTTAGATTTCCAATGACTATTTATAGTCAAAAATATGACTTGTATAACCCCATGTAAATTTTTTTTAGTAAAACATTTCATGTTTATGTCATTTTTTACTTTAACATTAAATAAAAGGTATTTATGTCATTTTCCAACTAAAGTGGCTCCATGGGGTCCCCAAGTTGACCCATGGATTTTCTTGGTCGGCCATGGAACATCCAATGAGGGTAGGACATGTGTCAAGCTCATCTCATATTATTAAAACATTATTTTTACCTTAAACTACACTAATTACCTCTAATCGTGATTAAGAACTTAAAAGTTACTATTCATCAAAAAATTATTTTAATCTCATTGAACCACATTTTACTTCTTATTGACAACCATGTATGTCGGATTTTTGAAAATAAAATCACAGAAGTGGTAATATTTCATTTAAATGAAAAATCAGTTATTTAACTACCACTTAGTGGTTTTACTATTCATCAAAAATTGAAGTTTCTCAGAAAAATACCAAAAATTCAACATAGGAAAATTTCGATATTCCGAATCCAAAAATGAAGTCCATTTTGAAGTATAAAATTTTTATAATTTTAAAAAGTGGTTATTACTATTCATAACAGCTACTTTGATTAGTCGCTGTGTTTTAGAACTCGAAGTTACGTACAATGCAAGCCATTGCATTATTGAATGAGAAGCGTATCGTGGAAGCTCGGGGTGTTACATTCTCCCCTCCTTCAATAAATTGCGTCCTCGCAATTTGAAATTTTTTTCTTTGAAGATAAAAGGTTGAAAATAGAAAATACCTTTGTGGAAAACCCACATCGAAAATAAGATTAATAAAATTTAGCCTTAATAAGACGGAAAGGGAAATGAAAAAGTCACCACTCAATTATGATCTCGATTAGGAGAACATTGGTGGCAATTAGAGACATATAATTGGAGGAAAAACGTAAATATTTATAGGGAGTGATTGAGTTCATCAATCACAATCAACTGTCAAATTGAGGGCCTCAAAGCCTTCAATCTATGTTGATTTAAAATATCATCAGTTCAATAAGACATAAGGTATTAGGATAACACATTTTTTTGTTTTAATATCCCTTTACTAAAGTTTAAGAATTAATTCATTCATTGAATAAGAGATAGGTATATATATATTTATGCTTGACAATTAGAGTTTCAACCTTCAACTCATCTTTCACTCAAAAAGATAATAGATCTCAAAAATATTATACTTATCCTAATTGTATAAGGTTCCAAATGTTAACACATACCATTTAGATTAGTAAAATTATTTTGTAATAACCAGGGACTTCCTGTAGGCTAGTGGTAGGAAATAAAGGCCTATCGCACTATGATTGTGGGTTCGATTCCTGCAGCTTTGTCTGACGCGATGGGTTATGCCCCACCCTGCAGGTTGTCCTTTTCCTAAAACTATAGTATTATAATATTCAAAAATAATCTTCATAAATTTTTTAACCTTAAACAATACTATCCAAAGATCAACTTAATCTACTCCAACCTTTATAGTTATCCAAAATACCTCTGTCCAGACTTTCTCTAAAAGGTCTCTTAATTCCAAAATCAATTTATCAGATTCCCCAAACAAAGTAAAGTTTATCTTATTTTCACATACTAAAAATATAATTACCTTCATCATATTAAAACCTTACTGAAATCAACAAGTACTGCAGTACAATCCTTATATATATATCACATTATTCTAATAACCAGAATATAACCCATGAGTCCAAAAGCACCAATACATTAGTTATTCTGCTTCAACTGTAGTAACAACATAAGATTGTCCTTGATCCCTTGGCCTTTTCTGAGGTATGTTTTCCTGACGCTTAGGAAATTCATTTTCATAATGACCCATTTCTCTACAATTGTAGCATTCAACTTTGATAGCCTCTTTCTTTCCCTTGCAATCACGAGCTTGGTGACCCTTTTCTCCACATTTATAACAAAATCCCATTCCTTTTAGGCAAGTACCAGGGTGATTCTTCCCATAATTATCACATAATGGAAAATCCTTCTTTCCCTTTTTCCCTTTATCTGTCTCGTGTTCCACCGTTCTCTTCTTCTCTTGCTTTACTTTGTTGTCATAAGACTTAGAGAATTCCTTTTCTGTCTTGATAGCACACGAGACAATATCTTCGTATGATGAGAAGGATTGTGATACTAAAGATTGATGGAGAAATGGTTTTAACCCATCAAAGAAATGATCAATCTTACTCCTTGGGTTACGTATATAATCGGCAGCATGCCTCGCTAACCTTGTAAAGTTAGCCTCATACTTTGCGACATTCTCATCCTCCTTCTGCCTCAGACTCAGAAATTGCCTTTCCATATCTGCTCGACGGTCACGAGGAAAGTATTTTTCTAAGAAAATCTCTTTGAACTCCCTCCATTCCATATTCGATACATCATCATCTTCCTTTGTGTTTTGAATCAGCGACCACCACTGATCGGCATCTCCAGTGAGGCGGTAAACTACCATGACAACCTTCTCCCTTTCGCTACTCCCCAAGGCATGGAATATTTTCTCTAAGGATTTTATACATTGCTCAGCTACTAACGGATTTGTACCCCCATTAAATGTTGGCGGTTGTTTCCTCATGAAGCGGTCTAACATTGATCCTCCACGTTGTGGATCCGGGTGATCCATACGAGTAAGGTTATTATTCATAACCTGAGTGAGTTGTCCCAGTATGGTAATAAGTTGATCATCACCAGTTGTATCTCTAGATCCACAATAATTATCTTGAGCAGGAGGGCAATCCCTACACGGAGTGCATGCATTGATACGGTTTCCATTCCTTCCACTAGGTGCTATTTCTAAACAATGGCATAAACTAGATTATTTTATGAATTAAAATACATAATTCCATATTTGTAAAACACTTTACATAAATTGAACTATTTATGGATATAATCCATAATCATAAAAAGAAATGTTTCCTTTGAAGAAGTATATACCCATAACCCTTCATAGTGGTTTGTAAAGAAAATGAGAATTATCCTAAGCATATCCCCCGGGAGTGTCGTAACCAAGAGTGTAGCAAGGCCCATTGTCGTGCACCAGTTCCCGTTCGAGTCTGGCTCAAAGTGGTGTTTTTGGGTTTTACCCCTAGGTACATCTGTGCCAGAGCCGCCTCTACCTGCTCGTATCCAGACAGGGATGTATTGCTCGGAAAAATCACAAAATCTCTACAATACCAAAATTCTAGGAAGTTAATCTATACTAATCCTCAAAGTCTATCTTCGGGCTATGTGATCTAATCAGAGTTTATCTAAATCTAGCTTCCAAGGTTAGTACTAAACTGCCTCTGATACCAACTGTAACGCCCCGACCCCAGCTACCCAGAGTCGGTGCATTACTTCGTAACATTGGAATGATCACAAAAGATCAAGTCTCGAAAGACCGATTAGTTTAGTATCCTTGGAAACACTAGATACATTTTTAAACATTACATTACATCATAAAGTGAAAAACTACAATAACAAAGTCTCCATAGTCCACACTCATATCCTCTTCTGACAATCCCTGCAGGTCATTCATAAAATACTTCTTTACATCCTAGAAAATATTAAAACATTGAAAGGGGTGAGATCAGATGCTCAGTAAGGATAACAATATTGTGGAAGCTTTCATAAATAAACATTAACATTTAAGGCTATGTATAACTAAAACAAAAGACTTTTTAAACTTGAACATCAGTATAATATGGAAAAAATAAAATTAAATAATGCCATTTACTTACTCACATGGATATTCTACTAGTCGAATAATCACATGCAATATCAATAACCACTTTCATAATGAGGGAATGTATAATGACAGACATTCTGAAAAATTTTGTCAAGGCCTCGGCCAAGACGTCTAAAATGATTAAGGCCTCAGCCAAAACCATAAATCAAATTGGGAAAGGGCCTCGGCCAATTCCACGTCTAGTTGTCTCATGAGACCTACCGATGCAATTTTTTTAGAAGATACTTACGTTTAAAATTGCTCAAATATAATCCAATGTTTTTCTGAAAACATTATGCAAGCTTCTGAAAACAAAATAACTAATTCTGAGACTTCTCGACTAATTACAGGCCATGATGGGTCCATGCCCAATCCCTTCCTGTCTACCACACTAGAGAGTCAGGTTTTCTGAAAACATTTTTAATCTTGCATTAAATACGTATACATTTGAACTGGATTTTCATATATTGGAGAGAAATATCTCTTTTTTGAAATCATTTAAAAATCACATAATTATAAAAGAAAACCTTTTGAATAAACGTAAAAGTCAAAGGGGTTTATACACTATATAAATGAAAGTTGTGTATAAAACCAAATATGCCTCAATGAAAGGAGATTGAGACGAAGTACTTATAAAGATAATTTTTAAAATAAAATAGATCTATTATGTGTATTCACTATAGGTACACATGAAGAAAGTAAAAATACAAAATAGGACATAATAATATCATGATATAATTTGAAATTAGGAGATTAACCCAAAGAATAAAAATTGGGTTAAGAAGTTCCCTTACCTCGTGTCCGACTTGACTCAACCATTCTTTAACCTCCTGAATAATAAACTAGAGTTAATATCTACCATTTTAAATTTCATTATCCTTTTTATATCACTTATTACAATGTTATGAACATTATGTAATTATTTAAGTTAATAACGGTCGTTTTGTCGATTTTTGGTACTTGAGTCAACAATAAACTTCTTATAATTACAAGTTGTTTATGTGGTAGAATATCCATTATCTCCAGAATTATATTCATTATTTAGATGTCATATATATCATATATATCCATTATATACATTCATTTATAATATTATGTAACATTTAGAGGTAAGAAATGAAATGCACCGTTCATGGAGACGGTAAGCCGTACTTACGCATGAACGCTACTTTCATTTCTATTTCGTATTTAATGGAATAAAATCATAATTATATAAATGTATAATATAATTCCAGTATAATATAGTGTATAATACCATTTACTCCATCCTTTATACATCCCACATATGGCATTAATGATTCAAATCACTTTGAGGGGGCGGTAGTCCGCACTTCCTAAAATGAAATTATCGCGTTTACCCATAATGGAAATCATAAAGTATGCCATAAATGAGAAATACAGAAGAATAAGTAAAACATAAACATATTATATATCATATATAAATATAGTGACATCTTAATGGCCACCTTTTAAGGTGTTATATGAGTGTTGAACAATCATCGTTTCGTGAGGCAGAAATTCGCCATCCACAGAAACCGTATGTTCTTTAACCATTAGATGTAGGTGTGTGTAAGTGTAGCTAGAATACTTATTATAACAACATCCTAGTATATTGAGGATACTGGTTTTGTTACAAAAGAAATGAATAAAAATAGTTTAGGGGTTGGAGAAGAAAAATAAAACAAAACAACATTAGAGAAGACATTACCTCAAAATCGGGTAACTCTTTTTGATTTGAGCCAAAGGCTTCCTTGGGAAGAGTTCTGCCCAAAGTGAGGCTTCTAGGATTAAGAGAGGGATTTTGGGAGAGTATTTTGGCAGAGTTTGTCTGAGCCAAATGGCTTGAAGGTGTGAATAAGGTGGGAGTGGTGGAAGCCTTTTATATGAGGAGAGGAGGGGCTCTTTTGGAAAGATTGAAATGTTACATTATTATATAATGCTTTTCGGATTATAAAGGTCCCAAACTTGTATAATTATAGTATAAGGTGATAAGGGTTAGAAATATACTCATAAAATAGGCTTTGGACAAGTGTAAGCCTTGTATTTTGCATTATTTTCTCATTTTATTTAAATCGTTAAATAATGAGGTCATCGCTGCATCATCATGATGTCATAAATAATTTAATTTATTTAATGTCCAAAAATTATAAGAAAAATACTATGATGTATGAAATCTTTTTAGCTTTCCAATGACTATTTATAGTAAAAAATATGACTTGTATAACCCCATGTAAAAAATTGTTTTAGTAAAACATTTCATGTTTGTGTCATTTTTTACTTTAACATTAAATAAAAGGTATTTATGTCATTTTCCGACTAAAGTGGCTCAATGGGGTCCCCAAGTTGACCCATGGATTGTATTGGTCGGCCATGGAACATCCAATGAGGGTAGGACATGTGTCAAGATCATCTCATATTATTAAAACATTATTTTTACCTTAAACTACACTAATTACCTCTAATCGCGATTAAGAACTTAAAAGTTACTATTCACCAAAAAATTATTTTAATCTCATTGAACCAAATTTTACTTCTTATTGACAACCATGTATGTCGGATTTTTGAAAATCAAATCACAGAAGTGGTAATATTTCATTTAAATGAAAAATCAGTTATTTAACTACCACTTAGTGGTTTCACTATTCATCAAAAATTGAAGTTTCTCAGAAAAATACCAAAAATTCAACATAGGCAAATTTCGATATTCCGAATCCAAAAATGAAGTCCATTTTGAAATATAAAATTTATATAATTTTAAAAAGTGGTTATTACTATTCATAACGGCTACTTTGATTAGTCGCTGTGTTTTAGAACTCGAAGTTGCGTACAATGCAAGCCATTGCATTATTGAATGAGAAGCATATCGTGGAAGATCGGGGTGTTACATCAACATAACCTCAGTAATTATTATTCTTGAGAACATGAGAATAATATTTGTCCTATTATTAAATTAAAATAGAATTTAACTATGGTTTGGGATACACTGAGTGTGTGACCCTCTAGGCCTCTTTCTTAGTGGATTTATGTAAACAGAACTAAAGTCTGAAATCATCATCTAGAAATATTTATAGACACCCATATAAAAATAAATTAATGTCATAATGACAAAAACCTCATATGGGAGCTCATTCTGTAATATAATCCACTCATCTTGATATCTCACCAAGTAGATTTCATTACTCATGTCATCAACCTATATGATTGATATATCTTTATTTGAATTTCAGTAATGAACTTGTTAATAAAATCACCATGGAAATAAACTAAATTAGAAAATTCCATTCCAATAAAAGGGTCTGGGATATCTACTTTCATTAACTCTAAAGGGATAAATCATTTCTTAACTTATTCATTATTTTCATATCACTTATGACACACCCAATGCATCCTACCTTGTCATGAGAATATGTCGTCATGTTTTTCATAAATACATAAAAATACATAATTCATTATATTCATTAATAATAATCTCAAGTCTAAGGACCAATACACATGTCCTCAGATAGAAATATTCAGTGACACATATAAAATACAAAATTCCTATTGATAGGTTTTTTCTCATAACCTCCTCTCTTGGATTTTACTAAGTGTAAAATTCATGAGAATAAGTCCCAATGTCATATGATCCCCATACATCTGATATCCAGAAATCATTTATCTATCGTTAGATATATGTCATCCCACTATAGAACATGTGTTTAAGAATATCAACATAGAACTTCAAGGTTATCATCATAGCATGAAACTGTTACAACCTTTCGATGAAAAATAAACTCAAAGGACATTATCACATAAATTTTATGCATAAAAACGCTCATCATGTGATAATATATTTATTAATATTCAAGTATTTTAATATATATTGGTAATAATAAGTATAAATTAATTTTCTTTAGGTCATCAAATCTAACAAACTATCACTTGCACTAGAGACAACTGCTAATGAATTTCAATTTTCTAGATCTAACATCATATTCATGATTATACTAAGATAAGGATATATTAAACGATTCTTCCAAATTCTCCTTTGTGTAAACTTTTCTTACTATAACCTTACCGCTTTGAGAAAAATCCCTCAATAGGTGATACTTATAAAGTATATTCTTGATTCATTGATGTGGGATTGAATCCTTAAAGAGGGACAATTCTATAATATTATCACAATATAATGCTATATCATATTTATTTCTAAGTACCACATTAATCTCTTGGATGAAGTTGAATATCCACAATGCTTCTTTAGTTTCATCATAAGCCAAAATATATTTGGATTCTGCTATAAAATTGGAAACCATTGACTAATTTAAGTGCATACAACTCATAGATCCTATATTTAGGAACATTTCATGTAATAAACCAATATTTAATGGTATTTATATTCATAAATAAATTCAATTTATTCAATATCATACGTTACATGCAACACCTAGCTTAAACAAACCACAATATACTATTAAATATTATTATTTTAACACGACCATTATAAACTAGCCATTAAATTGGTGGTTATGAATAGGATTAAATAAATTATAAAAATTTAATTTACATATGTTTATAAAATTAATTCATTTATTAACAATTAATTGGAAATGAAGATAAAAACCAATCAAGTATAAAGGATGTGTTTTTATTAAAAAACTATTTTATGCTCATAATGGAATTTTATCTTAACAAATTAAATTAATCACTATTAGTAAAGTATATTAACTAAATTTATATGTTTTATATACAATAAAATTATTTTAAATTAATCCAATAAGTTTTATAGTCTTAAGATAATAATAAATTCAATTTTGATAATAAAAAGTAATATTTTTTCTAAAAGAAATTTTTTCTGCCTTTTGATGGCACACCTCTTTTAAATCTAAATTTTGAAACTTTTATAAATCTATTTTGAAAAAATAAATCTATTTTTTAAAATTTAAATTTATAAATTATATTAGGGGTGAATTTTTAGTATTTTTCTGATAAGTTTCATTTTTTTGATGAATAGTGGAAAATACTGCATTTTAATTAAAAACTGTATTTTCATCTATTTTATTTATATAGTTAAATTAAATTTTAAATTATTTTAAAAGTATAATATGTTAAATTATAAATCAATAAATAAAATTTATCTCATTGTAATTAATTTCACATTGAAATTGGATATAAAAACATTTCAAACTTTTGAACATTTTCACTTTAAAAACTCGTTTTCCCATTGCGTCTGCTGGATTAATTTTAAATCTAAATTTTCCAATTTTGTTATTTGAATTTGGAAAAATGGTTTAAATATTTGGAATTAAAAGTTAAAAATTATGTTTTAAGTTCATTTTCATTTGTATACATAAAAAATTATGTACCGCAATATAGGTAAAATAATGAAAATGGTTAAAGTTAAAAGGTAAAGGCTTAAAATACCTAAAAATTACAACATTAAATGGTTTTTTGAGGTATTTATAAAACATAACCAGAATTTAAAACATTAATTATCATAATTTTTTTTGAAAATTAATGACACCTCAATGTGGTTGGCATTAATTATAAGATATAATAATTATTTAATCACTTAAACCCACCCTCCTCAAGTATAAATACCACCCTCACCACCGCATTTCAACTCACAATACTTGAAGATCCTAAAATATATACCAAAAAATCTATTAATTAATATATACATGTAAAAGTTCGTATTTTATCATCAAAATACTAAATAGATGGTCCTCAAGGGGTCCTTCAAGGAGGTGATGTCTAAGAGGTAATTTTCTCAAAACACCTCTCTTAATTTATTTTATTATTATAATTTCTCCTCACCTTCTTCATACATAAAGGAATTATAACTAAAAAATCATTTATATACTATAGTTTTATGTCTCTAATGGAATATATTATACATACTCCTTTTATTACCTCCTCTTATTCAATGAAACAGAACTATTGTCTAAATTATGCCAGTTAATCTCCTCTCCGAATAAGGATTTTGTTTGTTTTCCATTACCACATTCATGGATGGTCATAAAACTATTATTATAGTTAAATAATATTTTAATAGGTATATTATAAAATATTTAATGCTCTTTAAATAATATATACTCATAATATTAAATAAAATGAAACTAGTTTTTGGTATTTAGAAAAACCACCAAAATAAACTAAACGTTTATCATTAACATTTTATCAAATGAATTATACTCATACAAGAAATAAAAATGATATATGGTAATATTTATAATTATATAATTTAATTAACACTTTTTTATCCCACTTTTGGAGTTGTAATCCCATTTTACAAAAACATCCATAATTTTACACAAATGAACCGATCATGAAACTGTGAAACAAACATACCCGAAACCATGAAAATAATGAAATATTTTTAATGAATGGGTCATAAGATGTTATAAAATCATCACATAAGGTATTATAAATATTAATATATTTTTTTAATGAGTTAATAACATTCTTTAAACTATTATACATGAGTTTAAAGAACACTACACTAAAGGGAATCGTGAGGTAAGGGTTTTCTCATCTCACTTTTTTACTTCTGTGAGATATATTTCGTATTCAACACTAATTTATTTTGTGTGGTGTATATATACTACCCTTTGATATATAATATCATGAATATAATTATATTCATGGTATTATATGTTTCATTTGATAATTATTACTTTTATAGGGAATATGATTCAACAGATTACAAGTGGTAAGAGATTTATTAACTCAATTTTCATTCATTGGTTTAAAATTCTATTTCATTGATTATGTCATGATAAGTTTGTGCGTAAAATTAATTTTTATTATATTATGTTTTATTTAAAATTGTTTTATTTATATTTATAGGTAATACACATAATGAATTCATTTGATTAATGATACGATCTTTGTAAGAGACTTATTTTCAATATCCTTTCATCGAGGCATATTTTGATGTTATACACCCACATTATTTTATATGGTGTATATAAAACCCATTTGACATATAATATCATGAATTTATTTATTATAATGTTATTTAATGTTTTTTTAAATGATATTCCTTTATGGGTCTTATGATTCAAAATTTTCAAAGTGGTATGAGACACTTTGATTTAAAAATATCTTTTTAAATCAATTATTCGATATATAATGAATTCTTTGGACATGAAAGAATTGGTGGGGAACATATATAGAAAATCAATTCAATGCATTGGTAGTCTCATTATATGAATAATTTTGCCAAATTAAATGAGTTTTTACCCATAAATATTAAACTGACTTATAAAAGGTCTTGATGGTAGTGCTTCATGTGCCAGATACATGACATCCAACAATTAAGCATTGCCTTCATTCAAAATTTAGTTATAATTATCTAGTGTATTTTCAATATGATAAAATCTATGGATACATTAAATTATTATTTCATTACATAAATGTAATTTTTACTCAATTATTTACCTTTCCATATTGATTATTCATATTGATTCAAGTTAGCTTCCACTGTACTTAACCCTTACCGAGAATTTGAGCTCAACCTTATTTTTTTTCATTTCCCCAAGTTATGAAGAAGAGATATTTGAATGAGTTTTTAAGGATACATTTTATTAACATTTTTTATTTATTATGTTTTATCTTCTATTCCCAATGTAAAATGGATATCATGTATGTAATATAGTTTACCAAGACTACAAAACTATTCAGTCCTTTGGGATGCGATTTCTTATATCTTATGAAAATGTAATAAAGTAAGGCACAAACTTCAGTATATTGGGATCTGGATATTTATAGTTGGTATTAGATCAAGTTTAGTAGAAACATTTGGAACTAGATTATGAAAAACCTATATTAGAGAGTGAAACCCTATAACATAATTTTGGAAATTATCCTAATTAAAAAAATGTACGATTTAGAGATTATTTAAATCTAAATTTTCAATTTATGTTATGTGTATAACTAGTTCTGATATTATACATTATGTTTCATAATGTTATGATCTAATATAGTGTATGAAACTATTTATAAATTTCTACTAGCTAAATAAATGGGAACTGTATTAGAGAACATAATCTATATAGGGATTTCCTTCCTAGGCAAGATAATAGTGTTGAAGTTGGTGTTGGAGCTACATATGATTATGAAAAAATTATAACTATATTGGGATAACTGAATCAATCTATGAGAAATAAACTTTCCCCATATAGAGTGGTCTGATCCACAACGCTGTGTAATAATGTTAGACCGCTTCATGCGACAACAACCTCCATCATTCAATGGGACTAAAAATCCATTTGTAGCTGAGTAATGGATAAGTTCTTTAGGGAAGATATTTCTTACTTTGGGAAGTAATGAAAGGAAGAAGGTTATCATGGTAGTTTATCATCTCTCTAGAGATACAGATCAATAGTGGTCATTGATTCAAAACATTAAAGAAGATATGGAAATAGAAAACATGGAATGGAAGGATTTTAATGAACTTTTCATGGAAAAATATTTCCCTCATGAACTGCGATCAGATATGGAGAGAAAATTATTGAGTCTAAGAAAAAATAAGGATAATAATGTTGCTAATTATGAATCCAACTTTACAATATTATCAAGGAATGCTATAGACTACATACATAACCCAATGAGTAAGATTGATCGTTTATTTTATGGTTTAAATCTATTTTTCTAAAGGGCGCTAGTCTCCCAAACTTTCTCATCATACAACGATATAGTCTCATTTTATATCAATATAGATAATGAATTCTCTAAGTCTTATTAATTTAAGGTAAATAGAGAGAAGAATATAATGATGGATCAAGAGGTAGATAAAGGGAAAAAGGAAACTAAAGATTTTTCCACATGTGATAATTTTGGAAAAAAACACCCCGATACTTTCCTAAAGGGAATGAGAGTTTGTTACAAGTGTAGAGAGATATGTAAATAGTCTCATGATTTCAAGGGAAATAAAGAATCTATAAACATGAAATGTTTCAACTATAAGGATATGGAGAACTATGTAAACAAATTCCCAAAGTGTTAAGGGAATATACTTGAGAAGAAACAAAGGGATAAAGGTAAAGCTTAAACGAACTATGATATACTATTAAATATTATTATTTTAACATGATGGTTATGAAATAGCTGTTAAATTGGAGATTATGAATAGGATTAACTAAATTATAAAAAAATAGTTTACAAACGTTTATAAAATGAATTCATTCATTACCAATTAATTTGAAATGAAAATAAAAACCAATTGAATAAAAAAGATGTGTTTTTATTAAAAAAACTATTTTTATGCCCATAATGGAATTTTATCTTAATAAATTAAAATAATAACTATTAGAAAAACATATTAATGAAATTTATATGTTTTTTTATAAAATAAAATTATTTTAAATTCATCCAATAAGTTTTATAGTCTTAAGATAAGAATAAATTCAATTTTGAGCATAAAAAGTTTTTTTTTCTAAAAGACAATTTTGCCACCATTTGATGGCACATCTATTTTAAATATAAATTTTGGAATGTTTATAAATTTATTTTAACAAAATAAACTTATTTTTTTAAACCGTAATGTCAAAATTATATTAGGGATAATTTTTTTATATTTTTCTAATTAGTTTCATTTTTTGATGAATAATGAAAATACTACATTTTAATTGAAAATTTCATTTTCATCTATTTTATTTATATAGTTAAATTATATTTTAAATTGGTTTCAAAGTATAATTAGTTCAATTATACATAAATAAATAAAATTTAGGTCATTTTAATCAACTTCAAATTGAAATTAGATATAAAAATATTTCAATCTTTTGAACTGTTTTCACTTTAAAAACCAGTTTTCCCGTTGTGTCTACGGGATTAATTTTAAATATAATTTTATCTAATTATATAATTTTATTTTAGTAAAATTGATTAAATATTTGGAATAATAAGGTCCAAATAATTTTTAAGGTCATTTTAATTTTTAGACATAAAAGATTTACCGTGGTAAAAAAATTATTTTCCACAGTATAGGTAAAATAATGGAAAGGGTTAAAGTTAAAAGGTAAAGGCTTAAAATATATAAAAATTATAACATTAAATGTGTTTTAGAGGTATTTATAGATCATAACCAGCCTTTAAAACATTAATTATAATCAAAATTCCTGGAAATTAATGCCACCTCAACGTGGTTAGCTTTAATTATAAAATAATCATTATTTAATCACTTAAACCCACCCCTCCTCAAGTATAAATACCACCCCTCACCACCCCATTTCAACTCAAAAGCCTTTTGTATCTTAAATATATTCCAAAAACTCTCCCAATAACTCTAAAAATGTGAAATTTCTTCTGGTATCACCAAAATAAAAAATCCAAGGTCCTCAAGGGGTCTTTCAAAGAGGTGATATCCAAGAAGTAATTTTCTCAAAACACCTCTCTTAATTTTTCTTCTTCTCCCTAATTTCTCCTCAAATAATTCATACATTAAGTAATGGTAACTCCAAATTCGTTTATATACTATAATTTTATGTTTCTAATAGAATATCTTATATCTAACCTTTTTATTACACCCCCTTATTCAATGAAATGAAACTATTGTACAAATAATGCGGGTTAATCTTCTCAGTGAATACTGATTTTGTTTATTTTCCATTACCACCTTTATTTATAGTCATAAAAATATTATTATGGTTAAATAAGATTTTAATAGGTATATTATAACTTATTTAATTTTCTAATATATAATTATAATAGTAAATAAAATTAAACTAGTTCGTGGTGTTCGAAAAATCGCCAAAATAAACTAAACGTTTATCATCAACATTTTATTAAATGAATCATGCTCACACAAGAAATAAAAATGATATATGGAACCATTTATAATTATTTAATTTAATTAATAATATTTCATTACACTTCTGGAGTTGTAATCCCATTTTATAAGAACATCCATAATTTTACAAAAATGAATCGATCATGAAACCATGAAACAAATGCACCCAAAACCATGAAAATAATGAAATATTATTAATGATGGGTCATAAGATTTTATAAAATAATAAAATAAAGTATTATAAACATAAATATAGTTTTTAATGAGTTAGTAACATTCTTTAAACCATTATACAGAAGGTTAAATAATTCTACACTAAAGGGAAACGTTAGGTAAGGGTTTTCTCATCTCACCTTTTACTTATGTGAGATATATGACTTATTCACCACTATTTTTTTGGTGTATATATACTTAAATTTGATATATAATATCATAAATCAAATTATTTTCATGGTGTTCGATGTTTCATTTGATGATTATTACTTTTATGGGGCATACAATTCGACTGATTACAAGTGGTAAGATATTTCTTAACTCATTTTTCATTCATTGGGTTAAACTTCTATTTAATTGATTATTCCATGATAAGGTTGCGCATGAAATGAGTTTTTATTATATTATGTTGTATTCCTACCTTTTTATGTGTATTTATAGTGAATACACACAATCGATTTCCGAGTTACTGTAGAAGTACTATAGTAGGTCAATGTAGCAGTACTGTAGCAGTGGCGGACTGTAGCAGTGGTGAAACTGTAGTAGTGGAGGAACCGTTTTAGGAACTATAGTGGTGACGGTACTGTAGCATCCTGGGTACTATAGCAGTACTATTCACTGAAGGGCCTTTGGGGAAAAAAGGGCTTTCGAGCCTTGTATTCAGACCACTTGGTCTTGTGCCTTTGTGCTATGTAATGGGTCTCCCTCTACCCAGTTTGAAAGAGGAATTTGCGTTAAATAATAAATGAGGCTTCAACCCCAACTTAAAAAAAACATGATCGATTCATTTGATTAATGATATGATCTTTGTAAGGAACTCCATCTCAATCTCCTTTTATTGAGGCATATTTTGATGTTATAAACCCATCTTATTTTATAAGGTGTATATACAACCCCATTGACATATCACATCATGAATTTATTTATTCTCATTTTATTTTTTTAAATTCCATTCCTTCATGGGGCATATGATTTAAATTTTTCAAAGTGTTATGGGGCACTTTGATTTAAAATTATCTTTTTAAACTAATTACTCGTTATATAATGAATGCTTTGGACATGAAATAATGGGTGAGGACCGTATATAAAAAATCACCTCGATGCATCGATAGTCTCATGAGATAAATAATTTGGCCAAATTAACTGAGTTTTTACCCTTAAATATTAAACTCTCTTGTGAAAGGTCTTAATGCTAGTGGTTCATGTTCCAAATACATGATGTCCAATAATTAAGAATTTCCTTCATTCAGAATTAAATTATTATTATCCAGAGGATTTTCACTATGAAAAAAATCTATGGATACATTCCATTATAATTTTATTGAATAAACAACATGTGTTCTCAGTTATTTACTTTTCCATATTGATTATGATTATTGATTCAAGTTAGTTCCTACTATACTTAACCCTTACTGAGCATTTAAGCTCACCCTTATTTTGTTTCCTTTCCCTAGGTTATGAAGAATAGATATTTGAATTAGTTTTCAAGGTTTTAGTTTATTAAATTCTATTATGTATTATTTTTTATCTTATATTCCTAATGTAAAATGGGAATCATGTATGTAATCTAGTTTACCAAGACTACTACCCTATTCAGTCCATTGGGATGTGATTTCTTATATATTATGCCAATGTAATAAAGTAAGGCATCGACTCTAGGCTAATGGGGTCTGGGTCTTTACAAGGAATACCTTGATTGATATTTTAAATCATTTTAATCTATCTAGAAATTGGAATATGTATTTCCCCTGATGATTAGATCCCCATATCCTCCATAAAATAAGAACACATCCATAGTACATCTCAAATACATTAGGATTGTCTCCACTATATTCCAATTCTAGTTTCATAGGTCTTCTTGATATCTACATACCATGCACAAGGTGTAGGCAACATCAATCCTGGTATATAGAATAACATATATGATAGACCCTATCACATAATAATAAGGTATTCTACTCACCCCCTCTCCCCTATTGTGTCCAAGGACACATTTTCTGAAAGAGATGTATACCATATGACACTGGAAACAATTCTCTCTTGGATTATTCGATACTGAATATCTTCAGTATTTTCTCAATGTATATACCTTGAATTAGTCCAAGTAGCCTCTTAAATTTATCACAAATAATATTGATAATTATAATATAGGATTCTTCACTTATGTCTTTCATGGAGGATCACTTGTTCAACCACATATTAATTGATAGTAAGACTAGTATCATATTTTCAATTAGTAATACATCACTAACATACACCACTAGAAAAAAACTGTACTCTTATTAAACCTATTTTAGTTATAGGGATCACAATTATTCTTTATGGAACCAAAAATGAATATTTTATGATTTGGATTCTTTCTTCAACCCATAAATGGGTATCTGCAGCATGCATGCCTTATTGTCATCATTTTGAGTCAAAAACCATTCTGGTTGTGTTATATAGACATCTTATATAAGGTTTACCTTAAGAAAAAATGTCTTGAAATCCATTATCTAAATATCATAATCATGGAAGGTTTATATGAAAAGTATAATTATGATGGATTTAAATATAACAACCAGTGAAAAGGTTTCATCATAGTCTATCCATTAATATTGCTTAAACATTTTATAAACTAGTTGAAATTTATTGGTACTAAGTTTACCTTACATGTAACATTTCTTACTAAATACCCATTTTGCCCACTAATATTTACATATACTAGATAATCTACAAAAAATTAGACTTATATTGCTTGGAAAATAAGCTATACCAACATTTTGGAACCATTGGTATAGGCCCTCAAACTATTGGGTAATTTTCCATTAGGAAAGATATATATGATGTGGCCTTTTATAAATACATTTTTCTACATTTTAACTGGAAATTTAATGTGTTTTTAACTCTAATATGAGCTTTAATTAATGATATTTTGTGTTTTGATCATTTTAGAATGAAAATAGTAATTATTTTAATATTTTATTAGAAATGGTTATTTATGGTGTTTAAATGATCAAATGTTATTTAGTTTAATTTTTCATATTCTCAAAGAAAAGATATTTTAATTTTAGTTAGTGGTAAGTTCATTGAAATATATTCTTGAATTTATTTTGAAATTATTTGGGTTTTGGGAATTAATATATTCATAATTCCATGTTTTATCTTCAATATCAATTATTGGAATTCAATTTTTATTCTCATTTTAAAATCTTGAAATTGATTAAATATTTTGATAATTTCCTATTATGAATTGGTTTATTTATTTAAGTGTCTAATTATTTTGTATTTTGTTAGATTTTTAAGGGTTACCTCCATTTTTTTCTTTTTTTGTAAAGGTATTTGTGATCCCTCTACATCAACCATGGGGTGTACTAACCATTACAGGAAAGTCTAACTGACCATGGAGAGCTGACCATGAACAATATACCATGAGAAGATGAGTGAAAATTACAAGTCTCCAACCTTCCATGAGTCAGTTACTATAATAACAAAGCTCTAATCTACCATGCTAAGTGAAGGAAGTCTCAATAAACCATATATGTAGAGACCGACCATAGAAGAAACCAAGCCATGCCTATGTTTGTTAGTGAGATGAAGAGATATTGAGATTGATAAGAACTATATTCAAGTATGGTTCAACCAAAGAAAATTAGGAATAATTCAATGATCGACTTGAGTTGAGTAAAACTCAAAATATTCATACATTGGTTGAAGAAAGGGATCCATTTGAAGATATTGGTATCATACAACTGAAACTAAGGGTAGATAAAGATAAATGGAGTTGGCCAAGATCATAATCTATATTGAGTTGAGGTTATGATTAGTGAATATGATGAAGATATGAAGATGAGTTTGTGATTAAAGGTTTTGAGTTTGTTGGGGTTGTTCACTATTACAAGTGAAAAGATAATGGGGACCTTATAGATTTCCACTGATATAACTGAAAAGATAGATATTAACACATGTTATATTCTTGACTAATTAACTCAAAAAAGATTCAAATAATAAGATAAAATAATTACTATATTTAATCATGATGTATTCATGTATTAGTACCATTTTAAACTCTTTGGTACTTAATATAATTAATAAAATGTTTTTAAGAAAATTTGATCTTATTTATTTATTTGGACAGAAATATGTTTATTTAAAAAATAATGTTTTCAATTTTTTTTAAAAATATATTGTAAATGATATTTAAAGATCAATTTCAAGTAAAAAGTATTTTAAAATTGTTTTATGGTTTTCAAATATTCATTTATAAGTTTTTAAAATATTTTCAAAGAAATTGTTTTCAAAAATGTTTTCAAGAATCCTTTTCAAAGAAATGGGTTTCAAAAATGTTTTCAAGATTAATTTTCAAAGAAATGGTTTTCAATTTTTTTTCAATATTATTTTATATGTTTTCAAGGAAAATGGGTTTTAAAATATTTTCAATATTCCATTTTATTTTTTCAAAGAAAAAGGTTTTCAAAAGAATTTATGTTTTAAAAGCATTTTTTAAAGAGTAAAGGATATTTTCCTCATGAAATGTTTTTAAAAGAGTATTTCTAAATTATTTTCTATCTAAGATGACATATGCTGGTGTTACTCATTCATTTATGGGAAATTATCCAAAGGCTCCATTCATATTCTTTCTCTGAATGTTTTATGATTTGATGAAATGATGTTTATGAAACCCATTTATATTTCATGTGTTATCTATTTATGAAACCTATTTCTCTTTAATGGATTATATGCTTATGAAACCCACTTATTTTCACGGGTCACGCTTTGATGAAATGTTTATAAAACCCGTATGTTTCTCCACATGTTATGATATGATTAAATATTTGTGATACCCATTTCGTTTCATGGGTTATGATATGATTATTTATGATCTTGTGGAACACATATGTATGATTTCATTATGATATGGGTGGGAAATATATCTCACTCCAATGCATTGGGAAAAGTTTTATATCTCATGATATAGACATGGCTAGAATGAGGAGTGAAATTAGTTCAGTAAAGGACTTTATCTACTAAGATGGTCTTGGGAGTGAACCTTGACTACTAAGATGGTCATGAGAGAGAACTATGACTACCAAGATGGTATGGGGAGTGAACCCATAATAATAATATGGTCTTAGTTGTGATTCCTTGACTACTATGGAAATCATTTATATGCTTATGTGTCTACAACAAATTCCATGTCTTAATTCATATGTTATGATTTCATGGCTTATGATTTTGATTCTGTTATGATTGATGTCTTATGAACTACCAATATTTATTCCTTGATTCATTTCTATGATATTTGTTATGTAGGGTATGATCTTATAATACCATGATCACACTCTCATACCCTTATTCTCATGTTTATACTTACATATCTTCTTTGTTTAACCTTATTAAGAATTTGAGCTATCCCCTTTTTATGTTTCCTTTCCCCAGGTTATGAAGATATGTATTATGCATAATGTGTCTAAGAATGGTGATAGTTATGAAGAACCTATTGGGAGATAATGTAGCTCACTTATGTACCCATGTTAATGTTTCCATGTTTCTAAAGGCACTATACTAGTATGGTATTTGGGATTCTGTTTGTATAATGTATTAAGTATTCTAAAAAATATATTTAATGTTAATGTATGAAAATATAGGGCCACTATATGTGCTATTGACAAAGCTATTCTACTTCCAGATGTGCTACTGTCAGGTGTGATTCAACAAGAGATTTGATACTGCCAGGATTATGCTACTGTTGGTCTATGCTACTATCAGATATAGTCTACCATCAACCTACTACCATTTATATTTTTAATTAAAATTTAATTCTTTCAATGGCTAGTTTATGGGATTTAATGTATAAAACCTCACATTAATTTATTAATGATTATTTTTTAACCACTCTATGGATGCATTGAAGACAAAGTCAAATCTTTCTTGATTTTTTGCTCAGTATGAGGATCCAAGATATCTTAATTATTATTATTCAATGAATAATTTGGATCGATAGAGCTATATATTTTTGTAAAAATCCCTCATGTGTGTGATATCACAGAGAAATTACACGATTCATACATAAAGATACATACATGAAAGTGTGAAGGTGTAGAATTTATAAAATATTAAGAACCATTCATACACTGAATCAAGAGATCTATGCAAAAACTTTTCAAGGAATTTATAGATAGAAAAGAGATCATTACGACACTATGTTTTCCTAAAATTTTAGAGAAACTTGTTCAAACTCCTCACTAAGAAAAATATGAGTAACCTTGAGAACCTAAATATATTCAGACTGATAAGAACCACATATTTCTATATATTCTTATTTTCTCTCTCACTTTATGATTTACATTTGAGCAGTGCATTGTTCTACTCTGTTTTATCTATACACATTGTCTCCAGCACCTTAACTGAAGTTTTCTAGACAAACTCTTTCAAATTTATTTATTTTTATACCAATAGGGACTTTGGAAGAGGTCTTGCATGGCCTGTCTTGTTTTTCGTCCCATGAATAACTGTGGAAAAGGCTTTGAGCCTAGACAACCTATATATATATTTTTTTGTAAAAAACTGATCTAGATTTTGGATTATATTATTGTTATAATGATATGATTATAAATAGGTGATCTCTAAGTATAGGGTATTAAGTCTCAGCTTGATACTAAACCCCTTGTTTTTTTCTTTTTGGGTTTTTGTTTTTTTTTTCTATATTTCAAATCTAAAACTGCATTTGTTTTTAACATTTCAAACAAAAATTATACTTTGATAGTTATTATTAACCTGTGTTTATATAAAATATTTGATTAAGTAAATTGATTTCAAAAGTTAAAGTGATTTTAAATATTTTTTTAACCGAGCCCTAATACCTAATTGATAAATATTTTGAAAGAAAAAACTTATATAATTATACTATTTTGATTAACTTGGTGATTTTAATTATCTTTGGGATTTTTTAAGTGTTTTTAACCAAAAATTTATTGGGTACTCAATTCATCCCCTCTTAAGTTACTCACTTCGACCAACATTTGACATCTATGGATTTTTCATATATATTTTCAACTATGATTTAGTTTTATTTTAAAGATATTAAATTTATTTTATTTCTAAATTTTTTTCCTTATAGATAATTGACAAGAGGGATATTCCACAAAAATACCTCCTTATTTTAATGGTACAAAATATTCTCAGTGGAAGATTAAAATTAATATGCATATTAAAAGAATGAGTTTTGAAATCTAGAATGTCATTGAATACAAATATGAATTTCCAAAAACTACTATAGATTCTTAGAGTGATCTTACTGAAGAAAATTTTAATAATAATTATTAATTTATGAATTTTTTATACTATTCTTTAGGTGATGTGTAATTTAATAGAATATTTTAATGTACTATTTATTCTAAAATTTGGGATACTTTAGCTATTTCTCATGTGAGAACATCTAATGTTAAAACAATGCAGTTAAATACATATACTACTAAATATGATGCTTTTAAGATGAAACTTTATGAAAATATTTATGATATGTATCTTAGGTTCAATGAGATCATGAATACAATGCATTCATTGGGAAAAAATATTCCTCACATAGATCAAGTGATGTGACTTTTGAGGAGTTTTCTAAATAGATGGAGAGAAAACTCAGTGTCAATTCCAGAGTCATGTGATGTTAGGAAGATTCTTGTTAAGGAGATGATAGGAAAAACTATGATGTATGAGGAGGAACTCAAAGTAAACATGGAAGAGTGGGATGAACCAAAATTAAAATTAGCAACCTTCAAATTTTCTACTTCAAAACAAAATAAGAATATATAAGGAGACAACTCAAGTGATGAGGAGTCACCTAATAATAATGATGAAGAAATGGACCAATTGGACAGAATATTCAAAACATTTCTACAACAGGAAAAATTTCTTTAGGAAACCCAACTATAAAGGAAAATATGATAACATAGGCAATTGGAGAAAGGACTAGAAGAAGGATGATGCTGTAAATGAGACAATATACTATGAATGAAAAGGAAACAGTCATGTAAAATTTATTTTCCTAAGATAAAATTCAAGAAGAAATATTATGATAAGTATAAGAGGTATAAGAAATCCATTAAATGAAATTGAAGTGATTTAGAAGATAGTTTGAGTGATTCAGACTCAACCCAAGAGTATAAGTATGATAGAGCCAACATGTGTTTTATGAAAAACACAACTAATGTATCTAATGTTTTTCATGCTTCTCCTATTCATATTTCTAATCATTATGGAGATGA
This sequence comes from Viscum album, assembly GCA_963277665.1. Lineage (NCBI taxonomy): Eukaryota > Viridiplantae > Streptophyta > Magnoliopsida > Santalales > Viscaceae > Viscum > Viscum album. The sequence goes on along the minus strand of OY728141.1, from coordinate 1,683,836,935 downwards.
AAATAGTGATGAAAAAATGTTTAATGAATAAATTTTTTATTATTATAATATTTTGGAAGATAAATTTAATTAACTTAAAGATAAATATAATATTTTAAATAAGCATAATGTCTTGAATGCTATTTTTAAAACAGATCTTAGTATTGACAAAGATAAAAATGATCAACTGTTAAAAGATAACAATGAGTTAAAATTGTCTAATGAGAAAATAAATAAAGACTTTGAAATATTTAAAAATGGGATAAATACTCTTAAATAGATTCATGGAAATAATATTGCTCCTAAATATACTACTTGAATTGGGTATCATCCTGGACAAAGAAGAATCATTAAAAATAACTTCATTCCAAGCTCCAGTTCTTCTATAACTAATTTTTATTATTCTGGACCTAATAAAGTTTTTATTTCTAAAATTATACAATTTTATTATAGGAAACCTATTAAGAAATTATGGATTCCTAAGGTTTTGATAACTAACATTTATGGACCCAGGAAGATTTGGGTACCAAAATAATTTTTGGTGTAAAATTTGTTTTTTATGAAACCAACTTGAAGCACTCCAATAAGAACTTATGGAATCTAGGAAGTGGATATTTCAAATACATGACTGGGGATTATTCGAGTTTCAAGAATCTTATTAAGGTGGATGGTGGACAAGTCACTTTTGGTGATAATTAAAAAGGGAAAAATTATTGTACTTGGTCAAATTGGTAACTCTAAGACTATTTTAATTTCTAAAGTTTTATTTGTAGATAGATTAAAGTATAATTTTATTATCATATTATAGCTATATGGTGATGGTTATCTTGTTATGTTTGAAAATAATTTCTGTAATGTTTTTTATTCTAAAAAAGTTTTAGTTTTTACTAATTTTAAGAAATGATAATGTTTATGCTGTTAATTTATATTCCTTGTTTTCTCAAAATATTTCCTTTCTAAGTTCCTTTCAAAATGAATCTTGGATTTGGAATAGGAGAATAGGACATTACAATATTTATACACTTATAAATATAACTAGGAAAGTGCTATTCAAATATCTACCTAAACTATAATTCCTAAATGATTAATTTTGTAACCCATGTAAAAAAGGGAAACAAAACAAGATCAATTTCAAATCAAAGAAAGAAGTTTCAACTTCTAAACCCCTAGAGTTGGTTCACATGGACTTATTTGGACCTTATAGAGTTTCTAACCTAAATGGGAAGAATTATGTGTCTATTTTTGTAGATTAATTTTCTAGGTATACTTGGTTATTCTTTCTGTAACACCCCAAGATTTCATGGTATGTTTTATCTTTGAATAATGCAATAGCTTGCGCTATATGCAACTTCGAGTTCTAGCACACCAAGACCAATCAAACTAGCCATTATGAATAGTAATACCCACTTTTTAAAATTTTATAAATTTTATTTTTCAAAATGGACTTCATTTTTGGATTTGTAATATCAAAATTAGCTTAGGGTGAATTTTTGGTATTTTTCTGAAAACTTTCTATTTTTGATGAATAGTGAAAAACACCACGTTATTGTTTAAGACGTACTTTTTATTAAATAATTATTTATTTTATTTAACTTTATTTTAGGTCAAAATATATACATAATACCTATATAAGTTCAATGAAATTCATTGGAGTCATTCTATAATAAAATTATATGTATAAAATTTTATTGAACCTTTTAACGTCTTTTACGCACCTTCTAGGCACATTTGCAAATTTGAATAAAACATAATTTTACCACTTTTGTGAATTTAATTTCAAAAATATTAGAGACACGGTTGATATTAGTAAGTAAAATGTGGTTCAATAGGATGAAAATAATTTTTGATGAATAATAACTTTTGAATTTTATTTACCATGGTTAAAAGTAAATAGGGTAATTAAAGGTAAAAATGATATTATAATTATCCTAACACATGTCCTAATTCTATTGGATAAGTGTTTTTAGACCAAAATAAACCTTAGGAATAAAATATTATCCTCTTTTATCCACTTGTATTAGATTAGGACATTTATTATTATTTTATTTAAAGAAGAATTAAAAGTGTTAAATTCAAATTTTCATAACTAAAACATTTTTAATATAGGGTTATACATAAGATAAATTTGATTATAAATATTAATTATAAATCTAAAAATATTTCCTACATAATGGTATTTTATTTATAATTTTTATACATTAAATAATTAAATTTATTTATGACACAATGATGATGCAGTAATTACCTTATTAATGAAAGATTAAAGTAATTGATATTATAAATATCCTAATAAATGTAAATTGAGAGTTTTGATGAATTAAACTAATTTTCTAGGTTAATATGACATGTTAGTATTGATTTAATTTTTTTAAGTAATCAATTTTTTTTGACTTTCACAAAAACCAAATACTAAATATTGTCAAAATTGACATAAATGAGTTTTTAAAACAAATACTATATTATTAATTGATATAATATTTCTAAAAATATAAGGTTCGTCCAAAGGACTTATATAAGGTTATATATTTCAATAATGAACCACTTGGGGTTCTCTTGGCTTTTTATTGTAAGTTTATTAACCATTTATTATAATAATATAAGAATACATGGTAAAAGTTAAACTATTTAACTAAGAGCTAAATCTAAAAGATAAGGTTAATATGGTGACCTAAACCTGTCTAAAACCTATTGGTTGAGCGTTTTTTGACCCAAAACCACCTTATTTTTGAGATAAATTCTTTTGGAGCCATTATAAACTGAATATTATTGTATAATAAATTAATATTTCAAGCTTTTCCTTAAGTAACCCTCTGCTCTCTTATAAACGGGTACTTCCCCTTCTCTCAAAATCACACCTCCAAATCCATTTGGATCGTCCAAAACCTGATCAAATATCGTCCCAAATACCCTAAATTCAACCTATATTCCTTAATTTGATCATAAATCCAACCTAAGGATCCCTTTTGATCAAATCAAAAGGAAGCACCCGAAGAAGAGGTAATAATTCCATTACCTATTTCGAAGTTCTTTTCTTCTTCCACTTCCTCTTTCTTTGTTGTTTCCACACCAAAATAATAAATATAGTAACTTATACATACTGTGATGTTATTATAAATATGGTACAACCATATTCATTATTCTATCCATCATATGAATGACAAAGTCACCATACGTGCGTACATACGGCTTACCGTCTCCACGTCATGGTGTAGTTTGTTATTCAACACTTCATTATTTGGATGGGTATAATAATGAGTATAATTGATGTAAATAATAAATATAACATCTTAATTATTATTTATATATGATATACCATCCAATTACATATGATTTAACCATCAATAGAATGGTATTGTTTCTCGTGCGTACGTACGGATTACCGTCTCCACGAACGCGATGAGATTCATTCCCCATTGTAACCATTCAAGAATAATTTTCATTTTATGATTAAAAATAATGTTTAAGAACTTAATATAATTCTGGATATTAATGAAATACATAGTATCTATAATAAACATGATTTACATAACAAAACATATAAAGGAAAACAAATTAGTTAACACCCAAAACAATGATACTACTGAAATATTATTAACAATGAAATATTATAAAATCATATATGATATCATATTTATGTATGTGGTTATTGTATAATTTAATAATAACTATTTAACTATTATACAGGAGTTTAACTTACCCTCGACTAAGGAAAAGTACAAGGTAAGAGTTAATTTTACAATCTCTTTATTATCCAAGGTTTCTTGTATGTAAGTATCTACTGGGACTTCTTTATCATCCGCATCCATGTTTCTTAAAAATGTATTTCAAAAACATTTTTACTATTTACTTGAATATGGGTTAAAGTAATTTATACCCTTTTTTGACTTTTATAAAATGGTTTTAAAGGAATCTTTCCGTCATTTTCTAAACAAGGTACTTTATGAACTTTTCTGACAAATTAAGGAAAGAATGTTTTTTTAACTTATAAGGCGGATGCGGAAATTTTCAACAATTATAACACCTTTGAAGATTCCCTTAAAATCTTTTAATAATATTTCCAAAATAAATGTTTTCTTTTATAATTACATAACTTTTAAATGATTTGAAAATAGAAATATATATTTCTCTCAAATATTTATGATCTCATCTATGTCAATTATGATCTCATTTAGTATGCTAGTTTTAATATGAATGTTTATGTTATGTTTCAACCTTTCAATATGAGGAATGAATTGGACTTAGTAAGTAATGGGTGGATCCCACTACAACTTATAGATGCATCAGTAGGTCTCATGAGACAAACTAGTGTCTTTTCACAAGGCCTTGAAAAAATCTTATTTGTAGTCTTGGCATAAGGCCTTGACTATGTGGTTATGATGTCCGACATTATTCATTCCATCATTATGAAATTAGATATTTATATTACATGTGATTATTCGACTAGTAGAATATACACGTGAATAAGTAAATAGAATTATTTGACTTATCTTTTCTATATTATATTGAAGTTTAAGTTTAAAAGGATTTTGTGTTAGTCTTATACATTTCTTTAAATGTCTACTCTTATTTATGATAGTTCCTTCTATATTGTTATCTTTACTGAGCATCTGAGATCACCCCTTTAGTATGTTTTATTTTTCCCAGGATGTGAAGAAGTATATTATGATTAACCTACAGGAATAGTCTAAGAGGTATGAGTGTGTTCAAAGGGGAAAATGTTGTTGTTTTTCCATTTCATAATGGAATTTAAAACTTATGTATGTATCTAGTACTTCCAAGGCTACTAAACTAATTAGTCTTTTGAGACTTGATCTCTTGTGATCATGCAAATGTTATGTAATAATGCACTGAATCTGGGTAACTAGGGTCGGGGTGTTACACTTTCTAACTCAAAAAGCGAAACTTTATCTTATTTTACCATGTATGATAAATCTATAGAAAATATTAGTGTACTTAGGATTAAGACCTTAATAAGTGATCATGGAAATGAGTTTGAAAATCAAGATTTTGAATCAATTTTCTCACAAAATGGCTAAAATAATAACTTTTATACTCCCAGGACTCCATATAAGAATGGTGTAGTGGAAATTAGAAATATAAACCTTCAAGAAATTTCCCATTCCATGACCAATGAGTATGTTTTACCTATTTTTTTGGTAAGAGGATGCGAATATAGATTGTTACATAATTAAAAAACTTTATATAAGACCTATCTTAAAGAAAACTCCTTATGAATTATGGAATTATAGAAAACTGAAAGAGCACTATTGTGGGCACCCTCAAACGATTAATGTGATTTTGGGGGTACTTAGGTGCAGCAGAGTGGCTGACCAAGGTCGTCTCTCAAAGGAGGAAGTGAATTAAAACAACTTTCTAGAGGTATTACAAAAATAAAATAAAAGAGAATAAAAACACTGATTGAAAGGATGGGGGTTGTTTGAAGTTTATAAAACTTGAAGAAGTTTGCTGGAATAATATTTCATTTTTTTTTGTTTTTAATTTTTAAATGAAGTTTGATTAAAATGACACAACAAAAAGATGTTTTTTAGAAAATATTTAAAAGACATAATCGATCTAACTCTACCTCTTCATTTAATTATTAATAATTATCATTTAAATCAATATAAACTTAATTATTATCCCCTAATTTGTTATCCCTCGAACCCTAAGAGAGTTAACTTAACCACAAAGATGAAATTACTTAAACCCTAGGCTAGCTTCGGAACACGCAATCGCATCACCCTGCTTTGATTGTTGTTCTAAGGATAGCTTATGGTTAGTGGTTAATTAGAGCACATATCCATTCTGGAAATGAGGATAAATTGTGTTTAGGGATTATATTTGAACTCTACAAATTTATCCCGTGTGGTCTTGTATTACCGATTAAGATCGTGCTCTTACAATTTACACAAAATCTCGACATCGCGTGTTTTTGTATTAATTGTTCAATTTCTTGCTTATTTTCTTGTAATTTAAAAACACAATTCATGGATCATATTATGTGAATTACATCAGCTCAATGATTCAAAATAATTAAATTAATAGGGTAGAAGATAGATCGATTACTAAAAGACTACGCTTCCATAGGTGGTGTAATCATCGTAGAAGCGTTTTGCATGTGCAAAGGTTTTTAATGGGTATAACCCAATAACACTTCTACTCAATAATTCCAACCAAATTAGTAAGATTAAGAGAATAAGAAATTTAAACAAAACAGAATAAAATATGAGGAATAAAATAAGATCAAAGAAGTTTATTACACAAATGAAAACATTACAAAATGAAGAAGAAAAGGAGGCTTTGATGAGGGGATCCTTGCTTCAAGAGATACCCCTCTTACAATGGTTGTAGAATTTGGGTGAAACAAATTCTCCTCTTCCTAAAATATCCTAATTCACGTCCCAACCCCACAAAATGAGAAAAACACCAATTTATAGAGTGGTGGGGAGGCTAGGTTCAAAGTGGTTTCAAGTGTGAATGGGGAATCTCGGACAAATATTTTATGCCAACTTCCACTGCCCATTTGACCACCAAAACGCGTGAATTGGCCAGCATTCCAGAAGGATAATATGTTCTTATATGGGTAATATATCTCTTCTAAACATTTGGGATCAATATAATCCCATATGAAGGAGTTATAGCTGAAATACAGAAGATTTTCCATTCTGGAGAGTCCAGACCAACTTTGACTTCATGGCCCATTTTCAACAACCAAATGCACTTTTTGGCTCTAGTGTCCTGAATAAAAGTTGTATATAATTCATTTATAAACACTTTTAAAAAATTTAAAATTCAAATAATAAATATAAAAATATTTATATTCGAAATACTACAGTGAACTATAAACAGGTAAAACTGTAATTTTCATCAAATATTCAAATGAATGATCTAATCCCAAATACTTTCTAATTAAACATATTTAACACAATGTGAGGAAATTATATCATTTATTATAAATAAAATATTCAATAAAATAGCGTTTTATCAACTCCCCCACACTTACCCTTTTGCACTCCTGGGCAAAACCTCATGTTAAGTAAACCTCAATATTAAATCAAAAACAATTTTAAAACACATATCCTTGAGATCAAACAATTATAAACCAAGAAACAAAAGGTATCATGCCTCATAAAAAACCATTATTTAAAGTTATTTATTTATATCATTCAATATATTTCCACTTTATTTATCCTCCCATGCACAAAACACTTACCTCGCTTGAATTTTCTCTTATGACACAAATGTCAATTTTTTTTGCAATGTCTTTCTCATCCAAACTCATACAAGGGTCACCATAGGATTGATAAATTCCTATATCGCTAATCGATGTGAGTCAAGGAAATATGTTTATCATGAGGACTTTTCAGGGTTGTTCTATGGCTTTCGGTTGGTAGGATTAAGATGTGAAAAACTCTGAGGCTGAATGAGGAGGGATTGAATCTTTTTGAAGTAAAATTGCATTAATCTAATTTTCACTTAAATATGGTCTTCTCCTAAATCCCCATAGTATCAATTCAACTCCATCATCATGAAAATTCATGGAAGTTTTTCACCATTCATCAATTCAGCAACAAAAATGTCAATCTTCTCAAACATGATTTTCTTGAAAGCTCCAGATAGGCACAACTTTCTTCCTCAATTAGAATCTCCAGAAAAGGCACAGTTTCACTTGTCATGAAAGATCCAGAAAAGGCACATATTTCAATATAATGATTTTCTTCAGCAGCAAACACATCTCTTCAAAATTTAACTTTCCACCCAAAGTATCACAGAATGTGGTAGTACAACTCAAGATAGCTTCCCCCACACTTAAGCTCAACTAGATTATGAAATTTCACTTCAAGAGTTGGTTGGATAGGGAAAATTGGATTGTAATGTGGCTAACCTAACAGGATGTTCATGGCTTCTAAGGGATACAAGGATTAAATATTCAAGGTAGGCCATTATAAAAAAGGATTCTTTGAAATAGGGGCTTTAATACCAAAAAAATGCCTCAATCATTTAAACATAACTACCTCAAACCCTCAAGTTTTTATAGGAATAGATCAAATTCTGGTTAAATCAAGCATGGTTTGGTTCTCTCAAGAAGTGAGGTGAATGTAAAGAATATGAAAATAATGGTTCAGAAGCCTCACAGGAAATTGATTTCAAATATAAAGACAGTGAGATGTTGCATGGGATTCAAAATTCAGTGTACTTTTCATGAAATTACTAAATATTTGAACTTGAAACAAAGTCATTTTAGCATTCATTTAAGCTTAGTTTCAAGGGGTAAATTGTTTCACTTATTTATATGGATTTAAAAATGGTGATGAGAATAATTTCAGCTCAAAAGTTTCAAAAACACACAGAAAATTGTAAAATAAACACACAAAATTTGAAAAACACACAATTTTTTTGGTTTGTTTTTTTAAACAAGAAAACAATTGAAATTACTAAACTAAATGGTTCCCTCCCCCACACTTAAAATATTGCGTTGTCCTCAATGTTAACCCATGATATGATGAAATGCAGAATTTTTAAATAGGAAAAATAATATAAAAGTGAAAGGGTTAGGAACAGCCTGATGTGCTCAAGTGATGATGGGGTCATGCAGTGTGATAAAATCCACTACATTAGTAGGAAGTACCTCAATGTATCTCTTCAAATGTTGCCCATTGACTGTAAAGATCCTTCTAGGTTCCTCTTGTGTGATCTACACTACACCATAAGGAAAAACATTAGTCACAACATAAGGACCTAACCATCTGGAACACAACTTACCAGACATCAGCTTCAGTCATGAACTGTATAGAAGGACTTTCTCTCTAACATGAAACTCCCTTTGTTGGATCATTCTATCATGAGATGATTTTGATCTTTCCTTTTAGAGCCTTGAGTTCTCATATGAAGACAATATAATCTCCTCAAGCTCTTGAATTTTCTACTTCCTTTGAATTCCAGCTTGGGCCAAATCCATGTTGCATTTCTTTATAGCCCAATAAGCCCGATGCTCAACTTCCACAGGGAGATGACACGCTTTCCCAAAAACAATCCGAAATGGGGACATACCAATGGGTGTATTGTATTCTATCCTATAAGCCCACAATGCATCATCCAAGTGCTTGATACAATCCTTCCTTTTTGGCTGCACTGTTTTCTCCAATATTTGTTTCAACTCACGATTTGAAACCTTAGCCTGGCCATTTGTTTGGGGGTGGTATGGTGTTGATGTTTTGTGTGTCACCCCATACTTTTGAAGGAGGGAAGAAAAATTCCTATTGCAAAAGTGTGTCCCTTGGTCACTGATGATGGCCTTTGGTACTCCAAACCTGCAGAAAATTTGAGCCTTGAAAAAATACACTACTAAATGAAAATCATCAGTCCTGGTGGCCTTGTCCTCCACCCATTTACTCACATAATCAACAGCAACCAAAATATACAAAAATCCAAATGAACTAAAAAAAGGACCCATAAAATCAATTCCCCATACATAAAAAATCTCACAAAATAGTATGGGTTATTGGGTCATCTCATGTCTCCTAGAAATGTTCCCAGTGTGTTGGCAACGAGAGTATGACTTAAAAAACACATGGGCATAATGGAATAAGCTAGGATAATATAATATAGAGTCCAAAACCTTCCTAGCTGTCCGTTGGGGTCCAAAGTGTCCACCAAAAGCAAGTGTATGACAGAAATGAAAAACAGACTCAAACTCATGATCGGGAACACACCTCCTAATGACTTGGTCACTAAACATGCGCCAGAGGTAAGGATCATCCCACACATAATACCTAGACTCACTTTTTAATTTTTGGACTTGATGTTTCTTTAAATTTGAAAGTATTTCAGAGGTAACAATGTAGTTAACTAAATCTGCATACCAAGGATGCATACCTGAGATGGAATAAAGATGCTCATCAGGGAAAGTGTCCCGAAGTGGTACCTGGTCTAAGGTGTCATCCTCTAGTGTGTGATTAAGCCTACTCATGTGGTCTACCACCAAATTCTATGACCCCTTATTTTCCTTTATCTCGATGTCAAACTATTTAAGAAGGAGAATCCAACGGATAATTCATGGCTTTGCATCTGGCTTCTTTAGTAGGTACTTCAAAGCTACATGGTCAGAAAAAAACAACTACTTTAGAGCCTAATAAATATGAATGGAATTTATCTAAAGAAAATATGACAGCAAGAAACTCCTTTTTTGTGGTAGTGTAGTTTGATTGGGCTAAATCCAATGTCCTTGATGCATATGCAATCACATGTGAACGTCCCTCCACCCTCTGAGATAAGACAACTCCAACCGCGAAGTTGGAGGCGTCACACATAAGATCAAAAGGAATCTCCCACCATGGGGGCTGTATGACAGGTGGAGTGGTCAGACACTTATTTAGCTCATTAAAGGAATTCCTGCAAGAATCATCAAAATTGAAGTCAATATCTTTTTGAAGCAATCGAGTTAAGGGTAGAGCGATCTTACTAAAATCTCTGATGAAGCGTTGATAAAATCCAGCATGTCCAAGGAATGATCGAACATCACGCACACATGTAGGATATGGGAGGGCTGAAATAATGTCTACCTTAGATTTATCAACTTCAATGCCATGTTGTGAGACTATATGACCTAAGACAATTCCCTTTTCGACCATGAAATGAAAATTTTCAAAATCTAAGACCAGATTCTTCTCAATACAATGATGCAACACATCACCCAAACTAGAGTGACATTCATCAAATGAGGATCCATAAACTGTAAAATCATCCATAAATACCTCCATGCAGGTCTCAATGAAATCTGAGAAAATACTCACCATGCATCTCTGGAAGGTACCTGGGGCATTGCAAAATCCAAATGGCATCATTAGGTAAGAAAAGGTACTGAATGGGCAGGTGAATGTCATCTTCTCCTAGTCCTCTACTGTAATGGGAACCTGAAAATAGCCAGAAAATCCATCCAAGAAACAATAATGTGTTTTCCCAGCGAGTCTCTCAAGCATCTGATCAATAAATGGGAGGGGGAAATGGTCTTTGCGAGTGGAATGATTTAGTTTCCTATAATAAATACACACACGCCAACTGTTTTTTACCCTCATTGGAACTAACTCATCTTTCTCATTTTTAACAATAGTAACACCACTTTTCTTAGGCACAACCTGAATAGGACTTACCCACTGAGAATCTGAAATGGGATAAATTATACCTGCCTCAAGAAATTTTTCAACCTCTTTTTTAACAACCTCCAGAAGGGTTGGATTGAGTCTCCTTTGTGGCTGTCTCACCAGTTTAGCCTCATCCTCTAAAAGAATCCTATGCATGAAAATTGAGGGGCTAATACCTGATATGTTATACAAGGTCCACCTGATTGCCTTGATGTTCTCCCTCAAAATATTCAAAAGTTTTTATTCATGTTCAAAAGGGAGATTGTTAGCAATGATAACAGGTAATTTGTCACCACTTAACAAGTATGAGTATTTCAAATTTGGTGGTAATGGATTGAGTTCTAATAAAGGAGGGTGTAGTATGTATGGGGTAATATAAGGAACTGAAATATGTGCACAAAGAGCATTAGTATCAGAATATACATCATCAAAATCAGAGAATAAAGCATCAAATCCATCAGCATACTCTATAGCCATGTCATAATCAGAGTTCACATGATCAAAATCAGAATATGAATCCATTTCAAAATCAAATCTTAGAGAGTCTTGTTCATTAGAAACAGGTGTGGAAGTTCTCTTAGACATTAAACTAGAACCAATACTCATAATCTCCCTAAGAATAGGATAATCCAATTCCATGGTGTTTTTACTTGGTGGTTCAAAATGGGAGATTACAAATGCAGAATGATCCTCTGAGGGGTACTTCATGGAATCCATAACATTAAATATCACAACTTCATCCCCAAATTCCATGGAAAGTGTACCCTCATTGACATTTATGATAGTTTTTGAAGTTTTGAGGAAGGGTCTACCTAAGATAATGGGGGCATGAGAACTTACCTGATCATCCTCCATGTTAAGAATGTAGAAATCTGCTGGAAAGATCATGTCTCTTACCCGGAAAAGTACATCCTCAAGGACTCCCGTTGGATATGCCATCGCTCTATTCACCAGTTTCACCACTACTCTCATCGGCTTCAACTCACCAACCTGTAAAGAAGAGAATATAGAGTGACGTATCACATTTATTGAAGCTCTTAAATCAAAAAGAGCATCAGAGAAGTTCAACTCCCCTATGGTACATGGGATGGTGAATGTCCTGGGAATCTTGAACTTTGTTGGCATTGCTAGAGTTGGTGTAATGAGTGCTGAGACATTCCTTACAAGGTTGATCCTCTCATTTCCCTTGAGCCCTCTTCGATTGGTGCAGAGTTCTTTTAAGAATTTGTAATACCTTGGGATTTTCTTAATGGCTTCAAGTAGAGGAATGTTGATCTCCACACACTTGAATGTGTCCAAAACCTCCTTTTTCATTGCTTATTCAGCCATATTCTTGGTTTGAACAACCCTATTGAGAAAAGGAAGGGGTTTAGGAGGAACATCATCAATCTTTTTCTTACCTTTATCTTTCTCCTTGGATTGCTCATCAATTGGTTTGGAATGCGGATTCTCTGGAGTTGAGGTGAATCCCGGTGGAATGGTAGGTAGATATGTATCGTTCATTTGCTTCCCACTTCTCAATTTGATGGCACTTACATTCCCCTTTGGATTTGGAGTGGGTTGGGAAGGTAGATTTCTATAATTCTTACTTGTAAGTTCATGGAGGGCGGTGGCAATCTGGCTCATTTGAGTCTTCAACTCTCTCAGCTCCGAACCATGACTCTTCAACTCATTCTATTGATTAAGAACAATTTGTTTCAAAAGATAATTAGTGTTAGAGTATAAGTTGCGTTGGATATTCCCTTGTTGCTGACTTGTTGATGTTTGAGATTCAAATCTCCTTTGGGGTTGTTGGAAACCCTGTTGGTAAGGTGGAGGCTGCTGGAAGTTTGGATGAAAAGGGGGCCTTTTTTGTTGTCCAAAACCATACCTCATGTCTAATTGATCCTTACACCCTTTGTTTAATGTTGGTGCAAAGGAGTCATACTTCTTTTGGGGATGTGGTTGTTGTTGTTGCTGATATGGTCTCCCAGGGAATACTGCTGCACAATCTTCGGTTTCTTGTAGTTGGGGGCAACCGTTAGTTGGGTGGCTTGTCTTAGTGAAAATGCCACAAGGCCTTGAAGGAGGGGGTAGAGATGTCTTTTGTGCCAAAGCAATTTTCCTCACCATATTTGTCAATTCTTCCAACTTTGTATCAATCAAATGACTTTCAAGAGAAGAAGAACTTACCTGATGTACTCCCCTGACATATGGTGTACCACTATCACCAAATTGTTGGGAGTTTTGGTCCATTTTTTCGATCAATGCTCGTTCAGCTACTGGTGTCTTGTCCACCAATGCTCCTCCAGCTACAACATCCACCATGCTTCTCTCCATAGGTGCGAGTCCTTCATAAAAGTAATGAATGAGTAATTTCTCACTGATTTGGTGATGTGGGCAGCTTGCACACAACTTCTTGAATCGCTCCCAATACTCATACATTGACTCCCCTTGTGCTTGATTGATCCCCGAGATCTCCTTAAGAATGGAAGTGGTCCTTGATGCTGGGAAAAATCTTTGCAAGAAAAGACGTTTCAAATCATTCCAACATGTTACATCTTCAGGTTGCAAATAATACATCCAATCTTTTGCAGCTCCATCAAGTGAGAATGTGAATGATCTTAGTTTGATTTGATCTTCAGAAACATTTCTAGGTTTTAGGGTTGAGAAAACCACATTAAATTCCTTAAGGTGTTTGTTAGGATCCTCACCAGATAAGCCATGAAACTTTGGAAGAAGGTGAATTAATCCAGATTTCAATTCAAAGTCTGATTTGAGATTCGGGTATGCAATATAATTTGGTTGATAGTTAATATCAGGTGTAGCCAATTCTCGAATGGTTCTATTAAGTTCATTTCCATTGTTTCCAGCCATTGGTTCCTCTTTTATGTTTGAATTTTAATTTCTTCCAATTTCAATGTTTCCAGAAGAGAGGAATTCACCAACTGGTTGAATATTGAAACTTCCCGTAGAATGAGAATGTCTAATTCGAGCCCTAAGGCTACGTTCAATATCAGGGTCAAGATCTAAGAGATCTTCGGGATTAGTTCGTTTCATAAATCAAATAAAAATGAAAAGAAAGAAAGTGGACCATAGTAAAATAAAAATGAGAAGTTTGAGTTGATGGTCCACAAAAGAAAAGAAGAGGATGAAAAAAATGAAAACTTGAGAAAGGGGAAAGATGAAAGAGAGAGGTGAAGAAAATAATAAAATGAAAAATAAAAGAAATAACTCTAAATGGTTTAATAAATTACTTGCCTCCCTGGAAACGGCACAAATTTGAAAGAGCGCTGTCGTGGGCGCCCTCATGATTAATGTGATTTTGGGGTACTTAGGTGCAGCAGAGTGGCTGACCAAGGTCGTCTCTCAAAGGAGAAAGTGAATTAAAACAAATTTCTAGAGGTATTATAAAAATAAAATAAAAGAGAATAAAAATACTACTTGAAAGGATGGGGGTTGTTTGAAGTTTATAAAACTTGAAGAAGTTTTCTGGAAGAATATTGCATTTTTTTTGTTTTTAATTTTGAAATGAAGTTTGATTAAAATGACACAACAAAAAGATGTTTTTAGACAATATTTAAAAGGCATAATCGATCTAACTCTAACTCTTCATTTACTTATTAATCATTATCATTTAAATCAATATACACTTAATTATTATCCCCTAATTTTTTATCCCTCAAACCCTATGAGAGTTAACTTAACCACAAAGATGAAATTACTTAAACCCTAGGCTAGCTTCGAAACACGCAATCGTAGCTCCCTACTTTGATTGTTGTTCTAAGGATAGATTATGGTCAGTGGTTGATTAGAGAACATATCCATTCTGGAAATGAGGATGAATTTTGTTTAGGGATTATATTTTAACTCTACAAATTTATCCCGTGTGGTCTTGTATTACCGATTAAGATCGCGCTCTCACAATTTACACAAAATCTCGACCTCGCGTGTTTTTGTATTAATTGTTCAATTGCTTGCTTAGTTTCTTGTAATTTAAAAACATAATTCATGGATCATATTATGTGAATTACATTATCTTAATGATTCAAAATAATTAAATGAATAGGTTAGAAGATAGATCGATTACTAAAAGACTACGCTTCTATAGGTGGCGTAATCATCGTAGAAGCGTTTTGCATGTGCAAAGGTTTTTAATGTGTATAACCCAATAAAGATTCTACTCAAGAATTCCAACACAATTAGTAATATTAAGAGAAGAATAAATTTAAACAAAACAGAAGAAAATATGAGGAATAAAAGAAGATCAAATAAGTTTATTACACAAATGAAAACATTACAAAATGAAGAAGAAAAAGAGGCTTCGATGAGGAGATACTTGCTTCAAGAGCTACCCCTCTTAAAATGGTTGGATAATTTGGGTGAAACAAATTCTCCTCTACCTCCAATATCCTAATTCACGTACCAACTCCACCAAATGATAAAAACACCAATTTATAGAGTGGTGGGGAGGCTAGGTTCAAAGTGGTTTCAAGTGTGAATGGGGAATCTCGGCCAAATATTTTATGCCAACTTTCACCGCCCATTTGACTACCAAAAAGCGTGAATTGGATGGAATTACAGAAGGATCATATGTGCAGATATGGGTTATCTATCTCCTCTAAAAATTTGGGCTCAATAGAAGCCCATATGACAGAGTTATGTCCTAAATACAGAAGCTTCTCCATTCTGGCGAGTCCAGACCAACTTTGACTTCATGGACCATTTTTAACAACCAAATGAACTCTTTAGCTCTAGTGTCCTGAATAAAAGTTGTAGATAATTAAGTTATAAACTCTGTTACAAAAGTTTAATTTCAAATAATAAATATAAAAATATTTACCTTCGAAATAATACAGTGAACTATAAAGGGTAAAACTGGAATTTTCATCAAATATTCAAATGAATGATCTAATCCCAAATACTTTCTAATTAAACATATTTAACACAATTTGAGGAAATTATATCATTTATTATCAATAAAATATTCAATAAAATAGTTTTTTATCAAAAACCAAATATTAATTACTTTAGAGTTTTTTTTGTTACATAGTATTTATTATTAATAATAAGAATAACATTTTTTTTCAAAGTGTGATGAATGAATTTTCCTTGGTTATTCAACATCTAGTAAATCATATAGGGTGTTTAATAAATGAAAAAAGATTGTGGAAGAATATGTTCATGTAAAATTTGATGAAATATATCCACATTATCCTGAGACCCCTTTAGAAAACCTTTATGATGATCTTTAAAAAATTAATATCAATGCCAAACCTTATGACAAGTCTGTGAAATAAGCAAAAAAATCATCCAGTTTTGAGGAACATCCTAAACTCAAACTTGAACCTGTAAAAGAAAATGATATTTCTAGACCTTAATTTCCTAGAACTATTAAGACTCTTAGATATCATAATCTAGATGATGTAGTTAGATACCTGGATAGAGGAACAAAAACTAGAGATTCTCTTATAAATTAGGCTGAACATCAATCATTTTTGTCACATATTGAACCTAATAATATCAATGATGTAATTAATGATATATTATGGGTGATGGAAATATAATAATAACTTAACCAATTTGAGATAAATAAGTTTTGTGATTTAGTAGATATATCTAAGACACTATGATTATTGGCATTAAGTGGGTGTTTAGAAAGAAAGTTGATCAGTCAGACACTATAGTAAAAAATAAAGCTAGATTGGTTACACAAGTATATAGTTAGAAATAGGGTATTGACTATGAGGTGATGTTTTCACTAGTATCTATACTTGAATCCATTAGAATAATACTATCCCATACAACACATTTGTATTTAAAACTATATTAAATGGATGTCAAGAGTGAATTCTTAAATGGTTACATAGTTGAGGTTGTTTTTGTTGAATAAACCCCTATATTTCAAAATCATCATTTTCAAAATCATTTATTTAAATTAACTAAAAATTTATTTGGTTTAAAATAAGCTCCTAGAGCTTCGTATTATATACTCAACTATTTTTTAAATTTTAAAGGTTTTTCAAAAGGCATAAATGATCCTACTCTATTTATAAATATAATTTCAAAATATATTTTAGTGTTTCAAATTTATGTTGATGATATTATTTTTGGATCTTCTAATTTTTTTTATTTAATGATTGTTAAAAAATTATGCAAAGTGAATTTGAAATGAGTTTAATGGGAAAACTTAAATTCTTTCTTGGTTTTCAAAATTTTCAAAATAAAGATGGAATTATTTAAAATCAAAGTACACTAAAGACCTTCTAAAATGTTTTTTGGATAACACTAAAAGAAGTGATGCTCCCATGAGTAAAAATTGTAAGATATATCTTGATGAAACTAGAAAGTTAGTAGATCAAACAAGTTACAAAGGTATGATTGGAATTTTTCTATACTTAACTGCTATTCGGCCATATATTATTTTTAGTATGTGTATATGTGATTATTTTCAAGAAAATCACAAACAATATCATTTACTTGTTGTTAAAATAATTTTCAAATTCCTCAATTATACAACCAATTCAAGAATTTTCTATCATAGATGTCAATAATTTGACTTAGTGAGTTATTAATATGTGAATTTTAGTGTATTTAAGTTAGATAGAAAAATAACCTTAGGAATATGTAACCTTTTTAGACAGTAACTAGTTTCTTGGTGTAGAGAAAAGAAAAATTTTGTTGCACTTTCCACTATAGAATATGAATACATAGCTGAAGGAAGTTACTATGAAAAAATATTGTGGATAAAATAAACTTTATTATACTATGGATATCAATTTAGACATGTCCCAATAAATTGTGACAACACAAGTGTGATAAATATTTCTAAGAATACTATATCTCATTCTAGGACAAAGAATATTGATGTAAGACATCACCTTTTAAGAGATCATTTCCAAAAAGGTGATATAACTCTTGAATTTATAGGAACTGAGCATAAAATTGATAATATTTTTAAAAATACCTTGAATTCTGAGAGATTAAACTATATAAAACATGAACTAGGAATGATAACTTTGGTTAATCTTTATATTCAAATTTCCATCATTAGAAGATCCATTGTTTGTGATCCATATTTGGGTGATCCACCGTTGGGTGATCCACCATTGGGTGATCCACCGTTGGGTGATCCACCATTGGGTGATCCGCTATTGGGTGATCCACCGTTGGGTGATTCACCATTGGGTGATGCACTGTCATGTGATCCATCATTGGGTGATCCACCATTTGGTGATCCACAATTGAAAAGATCCAAAGATGAGAATCTATCAGTCGAGTCTCTATTCTTATATGCTAACAATCCTATTTCCTACATTAAATTTTTATTTGATTTTTTATATTATATTCTAAAATATCAAATACATAAATGATAAAATCATACATAAATCAAATTTTGGGTCACTCTCTCACTCACACCTACCCTTTGAACCATTTCGACTTACCTTCTCTCCCAAACTTCAACCTTCCTCATGATCTTAATTCACCTTGAAATTCAGTACAATGTTGAGAGTTAAGCACCCATCATTGTCATATCTAGGAGGATCATAGCTTGAGATGAAATATTGTAGAGAATTGAGTCGTGCTATAGTCAAATAAAAAAACCCTAGCCTATGAACCTTGTGGTTTTTGAAGATAAAGAAGTAGATAAAAAATGGATATTGTTGATAAAGTCATTGGTGATCAAGGTTATTTAGGAACAGGAATGGATAGATTGGTTCTCAAGGAATGATTGACCATTTTTTTCTAATGTTGGTTAACTAGTTTTACCAATATATAGAGAACATATTTGGTGAAAAGAAAGATATAATTTTAAGTATGAAAAATGGAAAAGATGTTATCTTTTATTCAAGATAATGGTATAGGTGTATCAATGCACCTCAACAAGGTGTTTTTGATTACTATGAAGGTTCTACACCGAGTGATAGTGAATTGTTTGTGTATAAGGATTCACTTCTATAACTAATTGAAAATGGTATTGTGATAAAGACTACTACTACCAAACTCAATAGAGAGTGTATAATTCTATTTAAATCCATCTAGTATATGATATGTCCTAGGAAATGGGATTTTAGCACAATGATGTATTAAGATATCTATCTTTTATTCCTTATAAAAAGAGGGAATAAAGTTAAATTGTGTAGATATCTCATGGTGAACATGATGGAAATGTGAAATTCCCCTTCTATATCGAACTCTACGATTTATCCTAAGCTAATCTCAGCTATGTTGGAATCCAAGGGCTTAGTTGATTAGGAAGAGGAAGCAAAGGTAAAATGTGGAGTTTTTTGTTTAAGTAAAATTACTTGTAAAATAATAAAGGTCAACTAGAATCCATGGATGAAGAAATGGGAGGAAGATAAGGAAAATATCTATGAATATTTTAATCCTATGGAATGGCCTACCAGACCTAAGAATGTTGTTGACCCTGTCTTAGAGCCATATGATATTGTCACTTATTCTTTTGATGAGAAAATGGAAGAAGAAGAACCTGGAAGAAAAGAATAGAGAGAGAAGATATATCTTTTGAAGAAGGAATTTATCTGGACATTGATCAAATCATAATCATATCTCATGGATTTTCAAGTCCACCTATTTCTCTCCCTTCTAGAGAGATCCTTTTGAGTAAAGGATAAGAAGAAGAGACTGAAGTCTCTAGAGAATAATAAGTTCAAAGTTATTTTGAGACCTATAAATAAGTAGTGGAACTGGAATATGGTTTTCAAGATAATGATGAGGATGGAAATAGTGATAGACTTCATGAATAAAAAGGCCACGATGATGCTGATGATGGCGTTGAAAGGGATCAGTCACATTCACCTCATGTTGGTTTAGTTTTAACTAGGTATATAAAGAGTCCAGGAACTGTTCATCCATATGATTATGCTTCCTATATTAGAGGTGAGCCGAGGGAATCTATTGAGGGGGATGTATCCTCAAGTTCTTCCAGCCAGAAGTTAGTTCATTGAGATAATCTTTTTGCCACACCTGAATATGGAGCTTCATCTAAGAGGTATCCTTATCCTAGTTCAAAGTTTCTTGGAATTTTTTATCTAGATTAGTGTAATGATAGTGAATATGATCTCAATAGTCCACTAGAGCATGATGTTATTACCATCTCGATTGCTGATAGAATATATCCAAAATGATATCTAGTTGAGAAGATTGATGAAGCTGGTGAGCTGTAAGAATTTACTTCTAATGCTCTAGCTACTGAATCAGAGCATGCAGAGGCTATTTTACCTAGCCCAAATTGGATTTCTTCACATATACCTACTTATCCTTCTCTACCTTTATATTATGTTACTAGAGATAATTTGGAATCATTCAGAGATTGGTTGATCTCTTAATTCAGTGGAATTTTTATATCCTAGGATCTTCTAGTTACTCAGCTTAGTGAAGCTGATATAAGGCATATATTTGATCTATTCATCTTCCATATTAATCCCATGATGATTTTTAATATTCAAGAGGTTTAGATTGAAAATATAAGATTATATTGTGAGATAGAATTCATGAAATCTTTTATGGAGTATATGAGGACCTATTTTACTGCTATTCAGAAATCCCTTCTAGAGAGGTTGAAGACCTTATCCCCAGCTATTACCTCTACATCCCTTGATCCAACTTCTCCATCTGTTTTTGATGGAGAGATTATCAGATACATAGTCAGAGAGGAGTTTCATTCCATCATAGGTGATATCCATAAATCTAATTAGGAGGACCTTCAGAAAATAAGAAAACATGGTGAGCATATATCTAAATTGGTAAGGGAGCATTTGAATGAAGATCGAAGTGATAGAGAAACTGCATCAAGTACTACCTCTCTATAATTTATAAAAATCATGAGTTGAATTCTCATTTTAAGTTTCTAGATGAGAACTTAAGAATTCCACCAATCACTAGGGCCTTTATGGAACCAGTAGAGCAGCTTAAAGTCTTGGAACCTATGGTTAAGTTGTTTATGGAAGATAAGAAAGACTTATTCACTACAATGGAGAGAGGTGGAAACATCATAATGGATTTTTTGAACCCAATGAATCCCTTTTTGTATGTCTCTAGTATAATATTTGTGGAACTGGAGGCCATTCCTATGGCAACCTTAACTTTTTCACTGTCTTATTCACCCATTCCACCTTAATTTCATCCTCTTAGTATAACCCCAACTAAAGTAGTTCGACATCTCAAACCAGTAGTGATCCATGAGCTACCTCATACTATATATGTACCCTCAGCCTCTACATATGTGTATCATACCTCTAAAAAGGAAAATACCCAATTTATCCTATATCTTAAAGATATCAGAGTGATTTAAACTACAATTTTTCATTGATAAGGATTATATATTCCCTTGTATTAAATTTTGAGCTATAATAACCATGAATTATCTATTTTATTTAAGTTTTTCTCTTATTCTTATAGAGTTATTTATTTAACTTTTATATTCTAGTTTTATCCTTTTGATAATCCCAAAAGGGGAGAAATTTGTTTTGATAGAATTTCCTTTCTAAAATTTTAATTCAGTTCTCAAGTTTAAAATTCAACTTTAAACTAAGCATCTCACATTAATAATTTCAAATGTTTAATTTTTATGTAGATCATTACTTATATAATCCATCTATTTATTCCTATATTTGTTTTATACATGGTTTATAAAATTCCATGATTTGTGATCAATTAAAAGAGGGATATTTTTTAAAACTCTTTATTTTAATGCAAAAAAATCATGATTATTATGTTTCTAATGAGATTAATATTTTATGGTGGCATATAAATTTGTAAAGAAAATTTGGCTAAGTACATATCCACCGTTTGTTCAAATGATCCACTGATAGTTTAGATGTGCTACCATCAAATATCTACTACCATCAAACATATTCTTCCATCAGACATCTGAAACCACTAGATGTTCTAATTCCAAATGTGATGCTATCTGATGTGATACCACTAGGTGTACTACTGCCAGATCTTTTCTACCGCTAGATGTGCTACAGATAGGTGTTCTACCATTAGAGTTTTCCAAATTCCAAACCTTTTCTACCATTGGTATATGCTACTATCATAGATGGTCTACCACCATCATTCTACCATTGCTATTTTCCATTCAAATTTATTACTTCTAATGGATAGTTTATGGGAGTTATTGTAGATATCCTCATATAGGTTTATTAGTGGATATTTCTAAACTACCCCATGAATGCATTGAAGACAAAGTCATAGGTTTCTTGATTTTTTTCATAGTATGAGGATCCAAGATGTCTTTATTATTATTATTAGATGAATAATTTTGATTAAAAGAGCTATATATCTTTATAGAAATCCCTCATGTGTATCCGACCCCAGAGATATTACACGTTTCATACACACAAATACATACATGTGAGTGTGAAGGTGTATAATTTTTAGAAGATCAAGAAACTTTCATACAATGAATCAAGAGACCTATGTAAAAGTTTTTAGGGAATATGAAAATATAAAATAGATCATTACAACACTCTCTTTTCCTGCACTTTAAGATAAACTTGTTCAATCTCCTCACCAATCCAAATATTAGGACCCTCGATCCCCTGGAGCTTTTCAGACCGTGCAACACAACATCTTTTCATCTCTTCTTATTTTCTATCTCTATTTATGATTTACATTTGATCAGTGTGTTATACTACTCTATTTTATTTTCAAACACTATCTCATTCACTTTAATTAGAGTTTTCTAGACACACTCTATCAAATTTATTTTTCTGTATACCCATGGGAACTATGTAATTGTTCCTGCATGGCCTCTCTTTTTTTTCTTCCCACAAATAACAATGAAAGTGGATTTGATCCTAAACATCCTATATGATGTTGTTTGTAAAAACTTGATTCAGTTTTTGGATCAGATTATTGTTATAATAATATTCTTTGCAACATGTGATTTATAAGTGGAGAGGATTAAGACTCAACCTGAGACTGAACACCTTGTTTATTTTGTTGTGTGTTATTGGTTTTGTTTTTCTATATTTCAAATATAAAAATATATTTATTTTTAAATATATAAACAAAACTTATACTTTAATAGTTAGTCTTAACCTATGTTTTTATAAAGGATTTGATTAAGTAAATTGACTTCAAAAGTTAAAGTGATTTTAATTATTTTTTAACTAATCCCCAATCCCACTTTGAGAAATATTTTGAAAGATAAAACTTATATTATTCAACTATTTTGATTAATCAGAAACTTTTAATTATCTTGGAGGATTTGTTTAAAAGTTCTTTTAACAGAAATTTTTATTAGGCACTCAATTCACCCCCACTTGAGCTACTCACTCTGAATAACACTAGTTACCAAGATAATAATTAAAATGGTAAAGTGCAATAATCAAGTGGTAAAAGGATTGAAACATGTTTAAAAAATGTAGGAAAATCTGTGGTGGAGGATTTATAAACCTTATCTCAACTCTCACTAAATTATTTATCATTTCTGGAACCATTGATCCTTGAATAGTGTAATAATATCACATAAAAATAATGGGTACACCCTTTTATTCACTTATAAAAGATACACACATCCACAACTTCATAGAAAAATTATCCCATAAATCTTCTTCTTGAAAATATACCATTTTTTTCATAATAGAACCCTATCCTACTTTATTAGCCTGTAGTCACCATAAGTTAGCCTAATCCCTTCATTTCCAAGGATACTTTCAAGAGAAAGTCCAAGGTCCCAAAGTGAGTATTACTTAATCATCATCTATTTCTTCTTATTCTTTACCTTACAAACCTATCCTAAACATAGTTATATAACAAACTTAATATAATTATTATATTTAATTATTATTATATTAATATAACAACCATTATTTATTCCTTTCCATCCACTTAGAAAATAACATTAACCATGTGTTGTGAGGACTGCCTCATTTACAAAGAAACATTTTTTTATTTTCATATTGATTTTATTAATTTACAAAACAACACTTAAAATATGATTCAAAAACTTAATTTTTTTTTAAAAAATATCATTATTATTTTTTATAATGATATTATACATTTCCTTAACCATACTCACCCACCAAGATATAACATGTTCATGTTTGGGGTTTGTTTAACCACCTACTAGAACAATGCTATATAAAACTCTATCATGGAAGAATAAAGAAACTAAAATACTAATTATATTATAATTTAATAAAAAATAATGAATTTATTATGGTTTTATAAAGGTTATATTAATTATTTAACTTATTATTAAAATATCATTTTGGATCACTAAGATGAATGAAATAATTCGACAATAATTTAATCTTCTTGAAAATATTATAAAAAATTATATAATAAATAAATAGAATATGATAATAAATGGTCCATATAAAATTAAATATATAATAATAATGTTCATAATAAGGTCTAGAATAAAATTAATTTTATTATTCGTAATGTTAGGTGCATGTGAAGAACGAATTTGGAACATGGTAAGGGTTGTCTCAAATTTCTTTCTTTGAGATACGTTTGTATTATGA
Source organism: Viscum album (assembly GCA_963277665.1). Classification (NCBI taxonomy): domain Eukaryota; kingdom Viridiplantae; phylum Streptophyta; class Magnoliopsida; order Santalales; family Viscaceae; genus Viscum; species Viscum album. The sequence continues at coordinate 1,683,812,334 of OY728141.1, read as the reverse complement.
ACCTATTTTTGTTTATACGGTGTATATGATACCTATTTGATTAATTAAACCATAATATATATATAATTAATTGTATTATGAGTTAAATTTAAATATCTCTCTCATTCAAGGGGTTTCTATTTAAATGTTACACGAGCTGTAACAATTTTCTTGACTCAAATTATTTCTCCTTGGGTCATAAATTCTCTACTTGATTATGATATTCAAAGACCCTTTTATCCTTCAAATTAATTTTCTCTAAGATATTTTATCTTATTCTCTAGTTAATTTACTTATTTTCATTGAAATCATCTTCCTTGACGAAATACCTTCTCAAATAAAATTTTTATATTAGAAATAATAACACCCATTCTTTCTAATATATCCTTTCATCCATGTCCATATTTTACTTCCTGCCAATGTTCTCCTCTCATTTTGGGAACTATAATATAGATTATTTTAGACTATCCTCATATTTCTATTTACCTATTTTCAAAATGAAATTCTAACACTCTTTTTATGATGTGTATTTTCAAAAAAATTATTACAAAATATTAAAAAAAAGTTTCCCTTCCTCAAAATCAAATGTTTTATCTTCCACCCCACATTTTCTATCTAAAAAATTTATATTTTTTTTCAAGACTCCATTATTTTATATTTATTAAAAATTAAGGTTTTACTATATCTCAACATTTTTCTTTACAACCTTTTTGAAAATGTATTTTCAAAAGTAACATGTGACCTTGTCGCTTATAATTTCTTTATGAAAATAATAAAATAAACTTCAAATTTTCACAATAATAGATTTACCATAATCTTGAAACTTATTTCCCATGTTTCATGGTTTCAAAAAGTATTTTTTTTACATTATTCTATTTGTTTTATTTAAAATATTTTTCTTGAAAAAAGGTCAATTTTCATCATGTTTTTCCAATTAAAATTTTACTATTTTCTAAAAGTATTATTTATATACCCATTTATTCTTTACCCATGTTTTAAAAAATTAGAAACATTAAATATTTATAAGTGAAATGATCCATCACTAAATTTTTCTTTAGTAATAATCTTTAGTGTATAACCAAAATTCTTATTCTAATTCCTTTCCTCTGTGAATACCCTTTTTTTTATTCCTTTTATTGAAGTGTGTTCACCTAGATACCTATACATAAACTAATTGGGGAAATTATTGACTTGACCATATATCCTTTTTATATATAGTATAAGAATCATATAATATATTATCTTTATTGAATGGTATTTACTTATAAATTTATTGAATATCTTTGGATACCATTTTATTTTCCACGGCCATATCATGTTATGATTACTTATAGAATTATGAATGTTTTCCTTATGTTATTGCATTTGAAAAGGATATGAAATCCATTTTATTTCCATGGGTTATTTATGATATGATGATTATTTATTTTACATGGAACACATATGTATGAATGATGATGGGTGGGGTTATATATAACCCTCTCATACATTGGTTAAGGTTTATATCTCATGAGATAATTAGAAACAAGTTATGATGACTTGATCCAAAAGGGAAATTGGTGAGTGAAGCCTGATCCATTAAGGGGAAAAGGCGAGTGATGCCTAATTTTTCCATTATAAATAGGTGAGTGAATATTGATCCATTAAGGGAAATAAGTTGTGATACCTAATCCACTATGTTATAATTTCTATGCTTATGGATGTTTCTCAATTATCAAGCATTCCTTGTTTCTATGATATTCTTAATTTTCATGATGCATTCTTATGTTATTCCATGATTTATGATATATTTCTTTTTGGGTATAAATTTATTATATATCCTGATTATATTCATACAATCATATTATGATCACTTATGATAATTGATTGTTATCACTTATGGTTACCATAACCGAGCATCTAATCTCACTGCTTTCTTATGTTTCCATTTTCCCAGGTCATGAAGATAAGAAAAGTATAATATGTGTAGAAGAGTATCTTATGTGGAGATTCAATGAGATATGTTGAAGAATTTTTATGGGTTAATAAATTATTTATATGGTGTAAAAATGTATATTAGTTGAAAAGGAATGATGTTTTAGTCAATATTCTATCCCATTTCACTAAAACTCTAAACTTAAAAGCTATTTGAAATGTATTATAATGAAATATTTTCTTTAAATCATGTAATTTAGACATTCATGTTAGTGGGTCTCCATAGTTAGTATTAGAGAAAGGTTTAGATAAATTTTATTGTTAGAATGTTATCAAATAAAGATAATTTAAGACTTAGAATTATCATCAAAGTTTGATAAGTTAATGTTGTTCATAATTTCCAAGGTATAAATAACCCTTTATATTATTTTATGTTATTTTTAATATTTTAGATAATAAGATAAGAGAAATTTAAAAATACTAAGGGAAAATTATATTTTAAGGTTAATATCCTAATTTTTCTCTAAAGTAGATATTATGTGTTTTTACTAACAATGACATCCCTGTTGGGATACTATAAGTGGATACAGGCTCTAACATATATTTACCTAGGGGTAATAACCCTAAAAGGGAGGATTTAATATTAAATAGATCATCACCCGATGCATGATAAAGAGGCCTAACTACACACCAGGTTTAACACTTATAGGGGATATTCAATGGTTAATTCACATTATCTCTAATGAACCATTATGAATAATTTTAGTATGATGTTAGCTAATTATGATAGATAACTTAATTGGAAAATTACCATGTATAACCAATGATTAAACAAAGAGATACCATAGGTTGAACCAAAAGTATAATATGTTAAATACAAAGGAGTCATAGAGGAATAAAACTTTGGATTAATATTTTCATATTCATATTTTTGATATTATCATAACCTTTTTGGTTTTAATATTTGGTTGAAACACGATCATGAAAATGAATTTGAGAAAGGTATGTATCTAGAAAGCACTATGTCTTATAATCAAATAAGAGAGCATACTTAAATGTTTGAGAATCGTAGTATATTCCTATTATGATGGAAAAGGTGAGTTTCCTAGTCTTTACTAAGGTAGAGAGTTTTATATCTTAATAGAAATTAAATCCATATACTCTTATAGATTCTCAATAGTTAGTGATATTTATCAATTATACTCTAGTATATTCTAAAATTTACAAGGATTATGCGAAACATCTAAGGATTGTTCTTCCATAGTTCCACTTTAAAGGTTTTGAAATTTATATTAAATAGTATAAATAACCATTAAAAATAATTTTATGACATGTTTATATTTATATGGATAACTATTGAAGAAAACATGATTAAGGTATGGATAACTCTTTGGTTGTTGTTTGGTTTCTCTTTTGGGTGGGTCTGGATTTGGAAGTGGTTTCAAATCCCACACACCTAGGGTTCTCCTTGATTGTTCGGTTCTCACTAACCCATAAAGTGACTTATTTGAAAAATAAAAAAAGAAGTTTCAGTGGAGGTAATAAAGTGTTTATTGATTTTGAGAAAAGTGAGTTAGATAACATTGATAGATTTGGAATTGATTATTGTTTCAATGAAAACTGACCCATTATATTTTTTGAAATTTTAACTCATTTTTAGGATTATGATATATATTTACTATTTTATGACTTTATAAACTAGTGATTAATACATTTGAGGTTTAAAGATATAGTTAATTTTTCGAAGAATATATAACATCATTGTAGTTTAATGTATTGGAGATTCAAATGGTTTTGGTAAAGGTATTTTATGTAAACTATATGATTAGGGTATATAAATACTTGTGAATATGATTTTTTGAATGATTAATGTTGTTTGAGGAAGTATAAGTAACATAATATATCCTAATAGAGTAAGGTATATGCCATATTACAGGTTATATCATGAATGATGAATATGTTAAGAATACCCTCACCAACTTTCATCAGTAAGTAATAATTAAAAATTAAGAAGAATTAATTTATTTAAGTAGGTAGAATGTAATGACATGAGATTTTGTATCCTTTAAATTAATATTATGTTCAATAGCTTGCTTCACATGCAATGCCAAACAAAAAAACCATGAAAAATTATATAACTATTATCATGTAGCCATTAATTTGGCATGTATAAATAGATGTAACCTATTTATGAAATATAAATAGAAATAAAAATAATTTTAAATTCTAATTTATTGATAAAATTCAATTAGTTTAGCTAGATAACTAATAAGATCACCTTATGATTAAAAATGTATTTTTCTAAAATTATCATTTTATATGATTTATTTTAAGAAACTAAATATATTATACATAAGGTATATTATTGATATGAATAATATATATAATATAATAACACTAATTTTATTATTAATTAATAGAAAATAATAATAAGAATAATAATATGAATGGTTAATACTTTGAAAAGTTATTTTCCAATAAAAATATATTTTTCACTATATTTTATGATTTTATTTAAAATTTTCAATATAAAATTCTCTAATTTTAATTTGAAAAAATAAAATTCATTTTTGGATTTGAAATTTTAATATTTTCTTGGGATAATGCTTTTTATATTTTTCTAAAATAATTGATTTTTAGGGGAATATTGAAAAATACTGATTTTATTAAAATTGTCAATTTTTTGGATTAAAAATATTTTAAAACATTTTTCTATAAAAATATATTTTTAAGTAATATAAATAATTTAAAAATTTTATGTTCAATTTATAAAACCCATGTTTAACTTTTTGAAAACTTAAGTAATATTTTAGTCTAAAAACCATTTTTACTCACTTATATTAAAAATTATTTTTCATCACTTATAGAAATTAAATATAATGAAATGGATTTAATATTTTAGATAAATATGATCATATTATGTAATAATTTTAAATTAATTTTTTTTATAAAAGTATTATTACTAAGATTAAAGTTAATTGCCATGATAATGACAAAACTATTATTTTTAAAGAATTGTTTTATTAATATTGTTTAATATTTACCAAGTAAAATGAATTAATATCTTATAAAAAATTAAATTAATATAATTTTTAAATCTATATATAAATATATTATCACTCATTCAATTGGAAATCAATACTAAATAAGATTAAGAACACTTAATGGTGAAAACAACTTTTTTCTACAAAACAATTTTTCTATATAATAAATGTTTTAATTTAAAAGTTAACTTTCACTTATTTAGAAATTTAATTTTATTAAATATAGATTAAATTTAGGTTTACAAAAAAAAATTGGTAGGAGTGTCTACCTTATATTTTTTAATAAAAATAAACTACTAGGGTAAAAACTAGTTACCAAGATAAAAACCAAAAATGGTAAATTATAATAATAAAGTGGTAAAAGGATTAAAACATGTTTAAAAAATATGAAAAAATGATATTAGGAGGATTTATAGACCACATATTACCCCATAATCCATTATTTATCCATTTTTGTACCATTTACCCTTGAATTGTGTAATGATATCATTGAAAAATAATGGGTACTCACAAAAGTTATATTTTCTTCACTTATAAAAGGGACACACTTGCACCACTTCATACCGCACTTATCACTTCAAATTTATTCCTAAAACTCTTAAGTTTTTTTTATTACTAGAACCATATACCACTTCCTTGTCCTCTAGAAACCATAATTTAGGCTAATCCCTTCATTTTCAAGGATACTTTAAAGAGAAAGTTCAAGGTCCCAAAGTGAGTATTACTTAATCCTTATCTTTTTTTTCTTCTTATTTACCTTCCAAAACTATCCTAAAAAAAATAATATAATTACCTTAGTATAAATATTATACTTAATTTTTATTATATTAATTTAAAACCATTATTTATTCCTTTCCATCCACTAAGAAAAATAAAAGAACATTAACTGTGCATTGTATGGACTACTGCTTCCAAAAGTAATGGTTTTAGTTTTTTATCTTGATTTTATTTATTTAAATAGAAGAATTAAAATATGATTCATCAAATTAAAAAAATAAAAATTATATCATTATTATTCTATTATAATGATATTATAAGTTTTCTTAACCATACTCACCCCTTGATATATAACATGTTCATGTTTGAGGTTTGTTTAACCACTTACTTGAACAATGTGATAAAAATTTATCATGAATGAATATGGGAACATAAATACTAATATTATTATAATTTAATAATCAAATAATTATTTTATTATGGTTATTTAAAGGTTATATTAAGTATTTAACTTATTATTAAAATATCATATTCGATTTCTAAAATTACCAAAATATGCCGACACTAATCCAATTTTCATGAAGACATTAGAAAAAATGTATAATAAATAAATATCATATGATAATAAATGGTATATATCAAATGAAATATATAATAATAAGGTTATTAATAAGTTATGTAATAAAATTAATTTGATTATTCAGGAAGTTAGGTCTATGTGCATAACCAATCTGGAATAAGGTAAGGATTTGTTATCTCCAATCCCTTTCTTTGAGATACATTTGTATTATACACCTAATTTTATTTATATGTTGTATATAATTAATATTAGGTTTATTACACCATGATATATCTATCATTTATGGTATTATAAGTTCCATATCAATCTCTCTCTAATTTAAGTTTCTTTTTTGATTTAAATGTAACTCAAGACGCAACAATTTTATAAATTCAAATAATTTATCCTTGGTTCATAAATTCCCTACTTGAATATGATCTTCTAAGACCCTTTTATCCTTAAAATTAAATTTATCTATGGTATTTTATATTTTTCTCTGAATAAGTTACTTATTTTCATTGATATCATCTTCCTTGATGAAATAACTTTGCAAATAAAAGTTTAATGTCGGAAAGAATAACTCTCATTCCTTACAATGGATCTTTTAATACATATCCATATTTTCCTTCCCTCTAACATTCTAAACTATTTTTTATAACTCTAATATTTATTATTTTATATGATACTCATAATTCTATTTACCTATTTTCAAAAGGAAAATATAACACTCTTTTTATGTTGTGGGTTTTAAATAAAATAATTTCAAGATATTAAAAAAGGGTTTCCTTCCCTTAAAAATAAAATGTTTTATCTTCCATCCCACATTTTATTTCTATAAAATTTATAATTTTTCAAGACTACATTATTGGAGATTTCTTAAAATTTAATTATTTAATACATCTCAATTTTTTTATTCAAAACTCCTTAAAAATTAATTTTCAAAATAAATCAGTGACTTTGTCCCTTAGAATTTATTTATAAAAATAAGAAAATAAACTTCATTTTTTCAAAAGAATGGATTTTCCATAATTTTGAAACCTCTTTCCCATGTTTCATGGTTTTATAATGTACATTATTTTTCCATTATTCTATGAGTTTTATTTAAAATGGTTTTCATAGAAAAGGGGTCATTTTAATCATTATTTTTAAAGTAAAATTTTACAATTATTATAAAATTATTCTTCATCTACAAGTTAATTATTTACCTATGTTTTCACTAATGGGAAACATTAAATATCTATAAGATAAATGACCTGTAATTAACATTGTCTAACCTAATCATCTTCAGCGCATAACCATGATTCTTTTTTCCAATGTATTTACTCTATCAATACCCTATTTTTTATTCCTTTGATTGAAGGGTGTTCACCTAGATACATATACATCGATTTATTAGGGAAATTATTAACTTTACCATATACCATTAATCTATAAAGTGAAAATACCATATTCTTTATTATCTTTGTTGAATGGTATTTACCTATAAATTTATTGAATATCATTAAATACTATTTATTTTCCACGGGTATATCATGTTATTTATATTGATGGAATTATGAATGCTTTAATTATGTGATTCCATTTGAAAAGGATATGAAACCATTTTTATTTCTATGGGTTCTTTATCATATGATGATGATTTATTTTATTTGGCACACATATGTATGGGTGATGATGGGTGGGGACCTATATCACCCTACAATGAATTGGTTAAGGTTTTATGTCTCAAGATATAATGGGGAAAGAGTTATAATGACTCGACTCTCCAAGGGTAATAGGTGAGTGAATCCTGGTCCACCAAGGGAAACAATTGAGTGATGCTTGATCCTCCAAGTTATATAGGTGAGCGAAGCATAATCCATCAAGGTAAACAAGTAAGTGATGCCAAATCCACCAAGTGAAACAAGTGAGTGAAACCTGATCTACTAAGGGAAATAAGTTGTGATACCCGACCCATTATTTTATAATTTATATAATTATGGATGTTCCATAATTATCAATTATTAATTTTATTTATGATATGTGAATTTTTTGTGATGTATTCTTATATTATTTCATGATTTTAGATCTATTATTTGTTGGATATATCTTTATTATATACCCAGATTACACCCATGTTCTCATCTTATACTCACCTATAATCTTTAATTTTCATCAATTATGTTTACCCTTACTAATAATATGAGATTAACCCTTTCTTGTGTTTCCATTTCCCTAGGTCATGAAGATAAGGAAAATATGAAATTTATAGAATATTATCTTATGTGTAGAATTGTTGGGAGATGTTGAAGACTTGTGCGGTATTAAGAAGTTGCTTATATTGTAAACAATATCCATTAGTTGAAAAAGACATAAGTTTTTTTGTTAATGTTTTGTCTTAATTATCTAAAAATCTAAATCTAAAAGGTCTTGGTAATGTATTATAATGAAATATTTTCATTAAATCATGTAATTTAGATGGTCATGTCTATGGGTCTCCACACATAACATGTTAATCTCTATTGGAACCTGAGAAACCCTAAGAGGGGAGGGGTAAATTAGGGTGCCGATGTTTTATTTTCATCATGTTGGTTTTTATCACCAAATTGGTAGGAAATCATTAAACCTATAATATATAGTCACACATCCAACACAAAGAAAATAAAAAAAATTAATCCAAGGCACACTGATTTTACTTGGTTCATTGTTAAGGGTCAATTCAAGGAGCATACACCAATGATGTGTTGGTCATACCAAAATACAATATGATACACTATTTTGGTGGATTATAATTGTTAAGTCATTGGAAATCTATTCCAGCCTCACTATCATTAAAATTAAGTTTAGGGAATAGTTCATTGCCTCCCTCAGATCACCTATGTCAAATCATCCTTTGCTCATTACTTTAGATGGAGCTATCCTTAGTTTATCAACATGAAGGTCACTTCCTTGTCATTAATAATGTGTTATTTGATTTAAATAATTAAAACTAGGATATGATTCTATAATGTGTCCCAAAATATTAGAATATAATTTGGTAATTTTCATGTAAGTTTTGTGTAGTATGATATTCAATATGTAACCAATTCACACAAAAATATTTATTTATGCAACTATTATGCAACACCCCCTTCATGTACTTCCTACCCAAGATAACCCATCAAATAACTCCCTATATCAATACCTCAAATGTACTACCTTCATGAAAAAATTCATGTGCTTTTATTCATGATACACTTTTCTAAATTCCCTTTCCCAAATTACTTCATGGAATACTGCTTTGTAAACTACTTTATGGAATGATGCTTCGAAAACTACTTTGTAGAATTCCACATTAAGAACTAATCTATCCAATGAAATTATACTCATGATCTTACTTTGAGTTTTCATAAATACAAAATGAGTAGGTGAATGGAGTATTTATAGAAAATCCCTCCAAAATACTCTCTAATCACTAAAATTACTATTAATCCCCTTTATATTGTGCCTATGTGAACTATCTTCTGTGAACTAGTCCCTATGAAATTATTATGCGGTATAAAATAAAACACAAACTCTTTATTACAAAAATATCTTAGCCTTCATGAAATAAATATTAAAAAATTCCATTATGAGCTTTCTACATGGTCTGTTACTCTCATACCTTGTTTTGAACTTTCTACCACATACACCCTTTGTGAACTTCCTTCATTATTATCCCACCATGTAATATCTATGTTATTATATAATTTCTAAATAAAAAAATTTACTTTGTATTGAAAACATATCTAAACATAAAAAATGGCTCTAAGCTTACAAGGAACAACAATTGAAAATCCTTATATATTCTTTCACACCAAAATTTGGAAAAGTCTAGAAAATAATACCAATTTTTAAACTTCTTTAATTCCTCTTTTGGTCTTATATTTTCTTAACCATAATCCTTAGTATTAAATCATATTGATCAGCCTAGAAATGTATCGAAAATAAACATAACAATAAACTAAAACTCATATCACTTTGGTTCCAATAATCTCATATAGGAAAACTCATGTATTGTTAATTTTTCAAGTTGATTCTAAATAAGATGAATGAATACACATCACACCATCCACACAATTAGACGAGTACATTAAATATCACTCATTTATGTAGAAAATTATATCTCATATCAATTATCTTGTTATTTTCATGCACTTCATCAATATTACTTAATAAAGTTGTCATATTTAATACATGTCATACATGTTATACATGAGGAAAATAACATCATAGTTAGGAAATACCTACCACACAATCAAAAATATACCCATTCAACACCAGTTTACTCAGTATCAAGGATGGAATATGAAAGGCATCAAATTATAAATGTTCAAATTTGATGTAACTTGTTAACCACATGTAATGGGAAATAATATGAAACATTCACCCCAAATATATAAATGATATAATGTTTTATATTCCATGTAGTATACCTAGTGGGTCAATTAAGAACACAAAACACCTTTTTTTCATCTAATGAGTGAATAATGTATCACTATATGAGCCACTACTAATTTTTATCTTAGCATTTCATCAAAACTCATGCCTTTTTACGATGACCATTTAATAGAGATAACCTATAAATTTAACATTGAGGATAATTATCATTATACTCTCATGATATATACAATATAACTGAATGAATGAGAAATTAAAAATTAAACATGACACATTTTCATAATCTTAATTTTTTAAGAAAATATCAACAAAACCATCTATATAAGTGTTAGTTTTATCTCATCATGATATGTATATATTTTAATGAACTTATGTTTTTATACTTTCATTAGTTTTATCAAAATGTGTTACATATTCACATAACACTTGTTACATCACTATGTAACATTTTTTTATATCTCCATATAACTATCTGAAAAACTCTCATACTAAACCTTAAATGTGATAACATCTACGATGAAAATATTTGGACAACAAATACATTAGGATTCATAATCCTTATTTCCTACACTTATAACATTCTAGCTAAATAAATTTACCTCAAAATATAAAATACTATGATACAATTACTTTTTTTAAATGATTATCATTTAGAAATCCTTATAAGAATCCAAAATTTCTTTGATATCATTGGTAAAATGTAACACTAAAACTCTTTGTATTAAATTATTTATTTTACTGATAATATTTTAAATACTTATTCCATAATTTAAGACATTTATTTTGTGTTTTCCACTTTTTATTAAACTAGTATCTCTAAAATCACAACTTATATAATATTTCATTTATTTTTAAAATATTATCTAAGCATAATATTAACTCCAAATAATCTATTTAGAAAATATATATCTCAAAATATATTATTTACAAGACATGCAGACACTTTGTATACTAATATCACATCTCATATTTTTTCTTTTTAAGATAATAAAAAAATTTAAAATCATATATTTTATGATTTAATTAATTCATATATAATTTTTAATTAAATAAAAGACCCTAAAAGAAGTTTAAAATATAAAATATTTTCAAATTTTATAACTTGGATAAATTATTTTATTTCAATCTCATCAAAATTACTTTCATCCACATATTATTTTATATTATTTTATAGATTATGTATGAAAATAAACCATGTATCACCATTCAAAATTTATTTTACCATAATTATGATAACCCAGACCCACACTCCCAAATTTGGTGCTCATAAGAACATACTTTACATACTAAATTTTATACTGATAATATATTCTTAGACATAAATATCAAATTGTAACATGAATTTTAGAAAACATTACATTACATACATTACTATGACCTTTTAGTTTTAGATATTTAGAGAATTTTGGAAAAAACATAGACTAAAATTTCCCATGTTCTTTGTATCAAATAGAAACTTTTCCCATTATATATGAAACTACTTAATTCATGATGATTCTTTAACATCCCTCGAAAATTATTTGTAACATCTCGGACATGGATTCCACTGAATGGTGCCTCGAGCTTAGTTGAACACATGGCCTTAAATGCATCTCCCCAAATTCCAAAGGCTTTTGACTAGCAGTGATGGACTAGGGTGTTTATATGGGGTGACTATGACCTCTCATCAGAGTGTAACATAGTGGAATAAATTATACAAATCAATAACAGAAGTAGTAAACCAATCAAAAAATATGAATACATCCAAGACATGAATATATAAACAATAAAAAAATTAATCTCATATACAAAATGATCATGATACATGTCTTGTATTTAGGAAGCATCCAAAATAGGTAAAAAGACAACTATTACAATACATGTATCAAAATACCAAAAATTCCAAAAAACTATCTCATAGCATCACGAGCCTTAGTTCGGTACCGTGCTCCCCTGATCCTAAGCATGGAAGAAAGCCAAGCATCGAACTATGGGTGATTTCCCTGGCCAGTACCTAAATCCATATAGTCTATTTGGGTACCAAACAGTGGCCTGAATAGGGTTTGAGATAAAATTATAGTAGGTCACCACCCAAAGTGTCTATAACAAGTCCCAACTGTGCAATATAAGCTAAATCATAGTTAAAGGTATATAAGAGATATGAAAATAATAAAAGTGCAATTCCCATGAAAAAAGCAAAGATATAAAGTGATGTTATTAATCTAAACAAGGATCCATGAAAAAGAAGTTTCAAGATCTTATAACATGGCTACAATAAAGAAAAAGGAATTAAACACCATGTCCATTCCGTATACACAGTATATCATATCACCCATGGCCTTTACCTATAACCTATATATCAAAATCAACCACAACCACACCGTATAACAAGAAGTGTCATAATTTACCATGACTGTGTTGTATAATCAGAAGTGTCAACCCCATAAGGATGAATCCAATATATAGAAGACCAAGGCATCCTCATCGATACCCAATATTATCTCGATGGAAACTCGGTAACGAAACTGATGGAGTCCAAGGATTATATCAACAGAGCATATCTAATGTGAGTCTAGTAAGCTGGATTCAAGGGGTAAAAATGATCCTATAAAATCAAGATCCAAGGAGCATACATGTCCAATGTATCTTCTACCATATATCAAGACCCATGGGTGAAATTTCCATGAAATCTAAATAGAATCAATATCAATGATATACCAACCAAGGAATATACTGCCATTTCATTTCACATCTCACTCCATTCATCAATTCGCAAGAATTCAAGTTCCTTGATTTTACCCACTCATAAAAATTATCATTCAATTACATTATATGTGTTTAACCACTCATATAAAAATTCCATATAAACCATTTAATCAAAGAATTATCATGCAAGGGAGGGAAAAAATATCCTAATCAAGGTTTGATCAATTCTATTCACATGGAAAGCCAAATGAACTGGAATAATATTTGGTTTGAATGTGACTCCACCACAATTGTATATGATGTTAAATTTGGGAACATCTATCTATCTTAGAAATTGATATCTTGATGGTCCAAATACCTTGACAAGCTCTCCTCAATGAACTATATCATCACACCTATTTTTCATGAAGCCAAATCTCTTGCAGATGGACTTGAAAACAAAGGAGTGATTGATGAATACTTTATCTATTCTAACACTCTTCCTCTTGATTTAATTTCTATTTATCATAAGGGAAAATGTAAAATATCTTCTTTTATACTATTGTAACTTAATTTTTATTTCATGAGAGCTGATGGTCTCTTTTTTCTCAAAACAATATCACGATCAACCAATTAAATTCAATTAAATTATAAATGGGATTCTTATATTGAAGAAAACTCAAACATACACCCCATGGGTGAGATAATAATGGAAAAGTCAAAGGCTCACCCCATGGGTGACCTTGGTAGGGGAAACAAACTCCAATAAGTCTCAAGGAACTTGCGGAAATCCTTAACAGTTTCTATTACATTTAATTAAATTATTCAATTCATTTTTGGGGCCATGTTGGAAAGTATGATGGGTGGTGTAACGACCTGTGTTTTTGAACCGGATAAAAAACCAAAGAAATTAAAACTTTTATCATTTACTAGATGGACTATTTTTGAAACAGATCTTCAGAACATAATTTAGAGTGTTTCAACACTTAAATGTGTTGTGTATGGATGTGGTTCAAGGACCTAGTGGTTCCCTAGGTGTTCCATAAAGTTTCAAGGCCTAAGGATCTGAACCCTCAAGTCAGGAGGATCTGTTAAGGGTGCATAGTTATTTTGAAACTGTGCGACCCTCAGCATCAAACTATGCGGTTTATTTTTAAGAATTTAATTAATTAAATAATAATTAAAATTAAAATAAATTAAATGAAAATAAACAGGGAATAAAAAAATAAAGATTTTTTAATAAATAATAATAATAATAATATTATGTTTATGATTATGATAATGGTGATGATGATGATGATTATTATTATAGTTAAGTATAGGTTTTAAAGAAGAAAAAGTAAACCAAAGAGGTCCCCCTTACCCAACATGTGACACTCCCTTCCCATCATCTCCAAGTCATGTGACACCCCTTGGCTAAACCCCTAGCACGAGACCCCCCTCCATAAACTCCTATCTATTCGTCAATCCACCAATATTTCTTTATGTTTCTCTTTCAATTCGTCGAGGCAAGGTCTCTGCTTCCCCCTTTCTTGCTTTTCTAGATTTATCCCTCTTCCTGTCACCCCTCTTGTTCAACCAAATACCTAGGGTTTGGGGTTAACTGGTTTTGGTGTTTTCCTTAAATGTTAAGTTATGTGAAGGATCTCTTGGGTTGACCTTGTTTGTGTTCCAGTATCTACCTCTAAAGGTAAAGTAGATTGGTTTAATTTGGTTTTCTACAATCGATTTGGGGTAAGTTTTTCCTTCATCCTTCATTGTTTTGATATTTATTTTTTTCATCTTCCATAGTTTTTGAGTTTCTAGTATTTTTCTATATGTGTGTTGGACTCACCGTGATGGTTTCTACTTTCTGTCATTTCTTCGAGAGCATTTGGTGGCTCCTTTAAGGCTTGCAATCATATATATAGGTATGTATATATATATATATCTTACTTGTACATATTACCTCATGTAGAGGGGAATATTTAAATTGGATTAAGGGGTATATATATATGAATGTATCTAGTTGCAAGTGTGGAGTGATCTTTACTGTTGAAAATGTCAAATGCCAAAGTGTTCGACTTGGATTGGTCTTCTCTTGAGGTTCTATCCCTTTCCTTACCCTTTAAATTTAAGAATGAATTAGATTCTTGATTAATTATTCTTTGATAAATTGAATTGCGATTCTTGAATGAAATTCTTAGTTATGATAAATGATTTTTTAGATAAACAAAGTCATGTTTTTATAATAAAACCCCTCCAACGAAGGTGTGATGTCTTCTAATATAAAAATTAGAGATAGAATTTGATGCTTTCTTGGATTATTTCATTGGTATTTCTTTATTATTTGAGGTTATGATTGATATATGGATTTTTTCCCTTTAATGTTTTAAATGAATAAATTTAAATGAAACTTATTAGGGTGGAACGACCATGGTTTATGTGAAATGGTTAAATGGTATGACTTTAACATATTCAACTACATTATCCGTAGTAGTTTCATGCCTTGAAAGGAATTAATTTGGGTAGTCTAAACCAAATCTTTTTTTTTGATTTAATTATTTAAAGTATATGAAATATATTTGATCACATCAGTACACCATGTGTAACCAAATAAATTTAATAATCTCTATAAAATTATAATTATCGATTTCAAAGTATCCCTTGGATCCCTTGGGGTCTATAGACATGGAGACTCGGACCTAAAACTACCCGATTGGTGTTCCATACTTAGACATTATTAAGACTCGGTCTATTTGACTTTAAATACCTATAATAAATTGGATAAATTGTTTGATTGTTTTCTTAGACTTTTGAATTAGCATAATAATAAATTTGTGTGATTTCTTATGAAATAATCAACTTGGATAATTTTGTTTAATTGATATATTAATGACCTTAGGGTAGAATGATTAATTAAAAATGTTTGATATAATTATGATTATAATTAGGAACCTGGATTAATCAAATGATCTGGTTTAAAATATGGTAATTTTAATAAATTGGTCATTGTGTCTTATGATGATAAATCTGGTATGTTTGATACTAGACTTTTGATTTTTCTTGCTTAGATTTTGAGCTTATATAATATCAATGTGATTGATACCTGAGGGTTTGATGTTGATGGCATGTTGAGTTTTTCTGGATACAACTCATTATTAGTGTTGACAGTTGAGGGATTGGTGCATGTTTTCATACCACCTGAGGGATAAGTTCACTGGTACTGAATGCATGAGGGAAGAGTATATTATTGTGTCAAATTTATAAGGTCTAGATGCATAGTCACATGATGCATGAGGGAGAGATTCTAATTATCCCCGAGGGATAGATTTTGATTATCTAGAGGGTAAAGGTCGTATGTTTATGGTATATTATGAGTGATTCATCCTTGGAAGGATAATATTCCACTAATTTGGGTGATCCATCATGATGTAGCAGCATTTACCCACATACATAGATACCTGACAGGGTGCTTAAGTAGTTATAACCTCCAGGTGTCCCTTAAGAACCTAGGTGGGTTGTTGTTTATTTGTTCATCACTAATTGTTTATTTTTATGCTTATACCTGATCACTACTTTACATTACATATCAGTAATGGATTAGGCTAGATACCATGGGTGTTGGCCTACTTAGATTATTATCTCACACCATACTCATACCTCCATTGCACTGAGGTACCCAAGTAGAACTTATATTTGTAGGACCTTGGTTGATTGATTGTGTTGTTTAGCTTGTACCTAGGAGTTAGGATCACATGAATGAGTCAGTTCTTGGGATGCTCATTGAGCTAGTTGTTGGGTAGTTTTATTTTATTACATTATATTTCTATTGTAATTCATACTTATTTTACTTTTAGCATCATCTGTTATACATGCATTATTTTAAATTATTGTTGGTCATTTTTATTCAGATATTATATTATTATTCCACTGATTGTCTTTAATTTATTACTACTTTTGCATTTTTATGTTATTTATTATCTGATAAAATGATTTTCTACTATGATCTAGAAGGTATATTCTCCCCATTATTCTATCAATAGACCCTCGCTGCTAGTCAGCATCCTATGGAATATGAGGAGGCATGATTGAGGCCATGTGATGACCGGTTCAACTACCGTCTTAGAGGTGAGACGGGTCGGGATGTTACAAAGTGGTATCAGAGGTCAAGTTTCTTTTCCTTTATATTTCTATTTTGGGTCGGTAGACAGGATACTAGGAATGTTTTAGTGCTTGGTAAATAGTCATTTCTGGGACTGATCACCCCACCCATAGGGAAATTACTAAGTGGATAGGGCTGGCATTATTGTTCATACTATTTGATGTTATAGTTGATTATATTTTACCTTAAGTGATTGAAGTACTTTCTTCTTCTTGTTGATTTATAGAATTATGGAATTTTACCCTTGGTCTAGTATATAAAGGATGAAGCACTTCATGCATCATAATATGCACATAGAAATTCACATGCCATTTTTTTATTTCTTTAGAAGACCAATATAGATAACATGTTTGGGTGTTTAATTTTAGCATGTTTTTCCATAATTCAGTGTTTATATTCCATGATTATGTGTCATATCATGCTTCTATATGTTTACTTATATATGTCATGCTAGTTTTTTTTGATAGATATAAATGGTTGTAGAATGTTGTTAAAATGTAAAAGGATGCTAAAGTGAATTGATTGCGATCAATGGGAGACCATTTTCAATTTATTATATGTATGGGTGCTTCATGAACTGGGGAATGAAAACCCTTATTAAATTTAAAGGCATGATGCGTTTTGAAATGGTAGAATTTTAAATCTGTTTAGTTTTAAATATGAAATGAACTGGTTCACTCTTAAATGAACAACTGGACCAAAGTAGGTTAGTTGGGGCATGTTTCTTATGTGATAACCCTGGGTGTTCTAAAACTTGAATAACTAAGAAATTTCTATCGGGTTCCATTATAATAAACCCAGGTTTTCTTAGAGGGACCCTCATAGGTCGCCTTAACTTATATAACTTAAAAGGAATTGTTTTGTTCAATTTTATAATAAATATGGGATGTTTATGAATGTTTAATGTTAAAAAGGAAGTTTGATATAACTTTAACATTTTTCTCTTGGGGCGTTGGTTAAAAAAGTCAAGCTCTTAGTGTTTTTTGTTTTAAAATGGTACTTGATGTTTCAAATTAAACATTTTTGATGTTTAAATTTTTAATTTGAATCAATGTAATGACCTTAAAATAGAACCCTATGTGGTGTCCTTCATTTAAAACCTCTCATAAGGGTATATTAGACATTCCTTTGAGTTGCCTTGGAATATAACAATAAGCATTTTTTGTAGGAATTGTTGTTTTTAGAAATGGATTAGATGATCAGCTTTTGATCCTGGTGAATTTTGTTTGGCACAAACTAGTGTTAGGTTCAAAACTTATGCTCTTGTAAGGGGCCATCCCATGGTAGGCAGCACCCTTGAGTTTAAATTCATTGCTTTTACCATGATCTTTCTAACATTTGGTGCCAGTTGGGTGCAACTATCCCTAGTAGGACTCTTTGTTTCTAAATTACACACTTGTTCGAATGGGTGGTCATGTTTTTCTTGGATTGGTTATGGGAGTGAGCATTAGATAATTCTCATTTTCCACAGGTTTGACATGCCTAGGGCATGGTCAATCATTTCATAGGTTGCTTAACCCTCTATTCTTCTTATTCAGTGATGTACAACTTGTATGTCATTATCCATTTTAATGGTCATATAGCGAAATACGACTTAGGGATAAATCTCTTTCATGGGACTTCTGATACTTGAATGCCTAGGGATGGTAAGCCTAGGGGCAGTATTTGTGATATTTCATCTTTCTTATAAACCTCGAGTAGTATGCATTCACCTATACAGTGACATCGAGTGTTAAATGTTTGAACGAACTAGTTGAGTTTGGTGAAATCTTTGAGCCTTGTGTTATTGTGTATAGTCTCGGGTTATCTCCAGATTAGAGTGACTTGAGCATTAAATAAAAACGTTTTCCCAGTGCTCGGGAGTCCTTTCTCGAAACTCAGGTGTTTTGACACACTAGTCTCTTTGGTTTTGGTTTCCTCGTCCAATTCTTTGAAATTGTAACCATGGATCAGAAGAGTGTCACATGTTAATTGAAGGTGTTTTTGGTCTAGTATACTTTTGAGTGACTAGTTTATCTTCTTTATCATTGACTAGGAAAATTCTAAGGTGGGGATCATCCTGTCAGTTCTAATAAATGTTCCCTTACAGGTAGAAGGAGCACAACCAAAGAGTACCATTTGGAAATGGTCAGTCTTAATTGGATTCCTTTGTGAATTTCAAGTTATAATCAAATTGGTGCTTAATTAACAACACAATTTTGAAATGGTTGGATGTGTATGAAACCTTTGAGAAAAGAGGTTGGTCATGAGTGGACTTCGGTGGTTAATATTGAATGATCACGGGATGCCTCGAGTGGTAAAGGCTTGGTGATTGGTTAATGATGATGCGTCAGTATATGAAGCTGAGTTTCTTATAAGGTGTCAAATAGTAGTGGTTCAGATTTTTTCCTTCTGGTAATCTTTAAAATCATCTTAGTGTACTCTTACTTGAGAGACTATCATGTCCCCTATCTTGATTTCATCATTGATACACTAAGAGAGAATTGGTGTTATGCCATGATATGTTTTAAAAGTTGTTGGTCTGTTTAAGTGGTCTCCTAGCATTTCATGATGAACACATGGTTCTTATCGAGGATTGGTTAATCTTGAGTGACCCTTGGATTCCCATGTAGGGATACCTTGGATGGACTCTTTTACACCAACCATTTATTCTCACTTTACTATTGGGAAGATGCCGCTATGGGATCATTAAATATTTTGATATGGATGTCTTGGATTTGTACCAATGTATCACATGTAAACATGGAGTATGTACTACCTTGGGTTATTTTCTTACACTCTATTATTTTCAATATGAGGTTATCCCAGACTTTTCTTCGGGCTCAGAGGTGATGATTTTGATCATAGAATGTCACTATAAGTCAGTTATGAACTTTAGTGAGCATGTTAGTTGTAAATGAAATATGCATTGGGGGAAGACATTGGATTTCAATTTGAAATGCACTAGCTGTCTAATCTAGGAACCTATGAGATGAGTTTTCTAGAGGGGATCAAATTTCTCTCTCTCTTTTTTTATGTAAATGGTCATAAAGAACCATTTTGAAGCACATCATTGAGTTAGAGAGAGTGTAGTTTAATGGTCGATAGTGTCTTCTTGGAGATATTTTATGACCAGTTCTGTTTGGTGGATCTTGAATTCAATTGTTTCTTTATGATCAGATCCCTAATATTACCTCGAAAGTAATTAGGTTCATTATATTAAATAAAATCATTCTTGTAGCATCACTCGAATGTTTTGTGGTGTGATTTTTAAGTCAATTCCAATGGTGGAGGTTTCGTGGCTCAGAATTGGCCCCCTTTTAAATGTTGAGAGCTATGGTGGGGAGAACCACTCGTTTTTTTCAAGAGACAATGAAATGATCATGTATCTAGATAAATTACCTCATGTAATCATTGGTTCAATGTTTTTGGTTGGAAAATGAGTGTTGGCTCAGATATTAATGTCTTAAGTGTCTCTTGTATAATAAATGCTTAAAGGTGCATTGGGCATTTTGAAACGCAATGCGATCGTTTGAACGTGACTTCATAAACTGTGTAGGTCATTTTAATTATTCTCAAAGGCTTATTGAGGATGATAATTTCTAAGGTGGTGATGTTGTAATGACCCGTGTTTTTGAAATGGATGAAAAACCAAGTAAATTAGAACTTTTGGCATTTATTGGATGAGCTATTTTTGAAATCGAGCTTCGAAAATTAATTCTGAGTTTTTCATCACTTCAATGTGTTGTTTTTGGATGTGGTTCAAGGCCTAGGGGTGCCCCAGGTGTTCCTTTAAGTTTCCAGAGTGTCAGGATCCAAAACCTTAACTTAGGAGGAGCTAACATGGGTGTATGTTTAGTTTGAAACCATGTGAGCCTCAGTAGAAAATTGTGTGGTTTCTTTTCAAGAATTTAATTAATTAAATTAAAATTAAAATGAAAATAAATTAAATGAAAATAAATGGGGAATTAAAAAAATAAAGAATTTTTTTAATAATAATAATAATGATGATTTTTTATGTTTATGATTATTAATATTAATATTAATATTAATATTAATAATATTATTTTTATTATTGTTAAGTAAAAGTTGTAAGAAAAAATGGAAACCAAAGGGGTTCGTCTTACCCAGCGCATGACACCCCCTTCTCCTCCTCTCGAGATCGCGCGACACCCCCTGACCAAACCCCCTAGTGTGCGTCCCCCTATCCATGGCCTCCTATCCACTCATCGATCCACCCAAATTTGTTCATGTTTCTCCTTTAATTCATCATGGTAAGGTCTCTACTTCCTCCTTCATTTTTGGCCATTTTCCCTCTTCCCATTGCCCCTATTATTCATTAAAAACCCTAGGGTTTGGGGTTAACTGATTTTGGTGTTTTCCTTTGATGTTAGGTGATGCAAAGGATCTCTCGGGTCGACCTTGTTCATTTTACAGCATCCTCTGCCGAAGGAAAAGCACATTGTTTTGATTTGGATTTCTGCCATCGATTTAGGGTAAGGTTTTCCTTCATCCTTCATTGTTGCACTATTTATTTTTTAGAGCCTTCATAGTTTATTAGTTCCTAGTATTTTTTCACAAGTACTTTGGCCTTGATGCGATGGTTTTAGCTTTCTGTCATCACTTTGAGAGAGTTTAGTGGTTCCTTGAAGGATTTCACTCATATATATATATATATATATATATATTCCTTGTAAATATTCCTTCATGGAAAGGGGAGCATTTACATTGGATTAATGGTTATATATATATGAATGTATGTGTGTGCAAGTGTGAGCGATCATTTCCATTGAAAATGTCAAGTGAGAAAGTGTTCAACTTGTCTTGGTCTTCTCTTGGGGAAGGATCCATTTCCTTGCCATTTAAATTTAATAATTCACCAGTTTCTTTCTTAATGGTTCTTTGATAAATTGTATTGTGATTCTTGAATTAAATGATTAGTTATGATAAATGATTTTTTGGATAAAAAAGTCATGTTTTTATAATAAAATCCCTTCAATGGAGGTGCATTGTCTTCTAAGCTAAAAAGAAGTGATAGAATTTTATGTTTGGTTGGCTTATTTCATTGGTGTTTCTTTATACCTTGAGGTTATGATTGATATATGAAATGTTTCCCTTGAAAATTTTAAAATGAATTAATTTAAATGGAACTTATTAGGGTGGTATGACCACAGTTTATGTGAAATGTTTCAATGATATGACTTGAATATATTCAATGGCATGCCTCATACCGATTGAATTCCTTGAAAGGAATTGATTTGTGTAGTATAAAACAAATAAATTTGTGTATTATTTAATTATTTAAAGTATATACAATATATTTGATCGTGCTGACATGCTGCATGCGGCCAAATAAATTGAATAATACCTATTAAATTATAATTTTTCATTTCAAAGCATCCATTGTATCTCTTTGGGTCTATAGGCATGGAGACTTAGACCCATGACCACCCGATTGGTGTTCCATCCTCAGACATTATTAAGACTTGGTCTATTTGACTTCTAATCCCTACAATAAATTGGATAATTTTTTTGATTTCTAGCTTAGACTTTTGAATTAGCATAATAATAAATTTATGTGATTTCTTATGAAATAATCACCTTGGATAATTTTGGTTAATTGAAATATTAATGACCTTAGGGTCAAATGATTAATTAAATGGATTTGATATAATTATAATGATAATTAGGAACTCAGATTAATGAAATTATTTGGTTTGACATATGGTAATTTTAATAAATTGATCATTGTGTCTTTTGATGATAAATCTAGTATGTTTGAAAGTATACTTGTGATTTTTCTTGATTAACTTTTGAGATTATGTAATATAGATGTGATGATACCTGATAGTTTGATGCTGATGACATATTGAGTTTGTCTGCATACAACTCATGATTGGTGTTGATTCCTAGGGGTTTGGTGAATGTTTTTGTACTGCCCAAGGGCTAGACACACTAGTACTGAATGCCTAAGAGAAGAGTATATGATTATATTGGATTTATATGGGCTGGCCTAATTGGTACCAAATGTATGGGGGTAGAGTATATGATTATTTTAGATTCCTAAGGGCTAGATGCACAGTCACAAGATACCTGAGGGAGAGATCCTAGTTATTTACAAGGGAAAGAATTTGGTTAGATGGATGGTAGATTCCATTTGTTTATGGTATAATTTGAGTGATTCATCATCAGTAGAGGAATCTACCACTTATTTGGGTGATCCATCCTAAAACAATAGGATCTACCCATAGACATAGATTCTTGGTAGGGCGCTGAAGCATGTATATCTTTCCAGGTTCCCCTTAAGAACTTGGGTGGGATGTTGTTTATTTATTTAACACTTCTTGTTTATTTTTATGATTATACCTTCTCACTACTTTACATTACATATAAGTAATGGAATGGTCTAGACACTGTGGGTGTAGTCCTACTGATATTATTATCTCACACCCTACTCGAGCCGCCATTGCACTAGGTTATCTGAGTAGGCCTTATATTTGTAGGAACTTGGTTGATTTCTTGTGTTGTTGGGATTGTATCTAGGAGTTAGGATCACAAGAATGATTTGGTTCTCAAGATTCTTGTGGAGCTAGTTGTTGGGAAGTTTTATTTTATTACATAATATTGATATTATAATTCACACTTCTTAAAGTTGTAGTATCATCCATCATACATGCATTCTTATAAATTGGCATTGGACATTCTTATTCAGATATTATATTATTCTTCCACTAATTGTATTTATTTTATTACTACTTACAGATTTGTCCGTTAGTTATTATCTGATAAACCACTATGCTACTCTGATCTAGAGGGTATGTTCTCCCCATCGTACCATCAATAGACCCTCGTTGTTATTCAGCAGCCTCTGGCGTATGAGGAGGCATGCTTGAGGCCATGTGGTTATTGGTCCGACTACTATATTAGTGGGGATCTTGGTTGGTATATTATAGGTGAAATAATGGAAACTAGCTCTATAAAGTATCAAATCACTTGGGAAAAGTATAGACCACCCAACATAGGTCCGTAGTAGAGTGCTCGTCTAGTATCAACTCTTGATTCAACTCAGGTCAAGAGAAAAATGAGGAATCTGAAAATAAGGCATATTATCTTGCACCTAAATAACTCTGTCTACCCAAAAGTAAATGGATAATGACATAAAGGTAATGGATTACTCACCCGCACAAATCAAACAAGATCGATGATGCTCAATTCTAAGCCCTGATAGAAGAATGAGATCAAAATCTACTCAATTATCTCAAATATGGATCTCAAAATCAAGTGTCTATCCAACATGAGAGAAATAGAAATTAGGTTTGAATGATAAAAAAATTTAATAAAAAACATTAATTTTTCATCAAATTATCAGTCCGCTCTATTTGGCCACACGGTTGGACAAACCATGCACCAACCATGCACCCTCTGTTGTTCTAAGGGGGAACCCACATAGTTACTGCACACAGTTTGACTAAATGTGCAAAAATCATGCAAAACACCTATGTTAAAAATTATAGGTTCTCCCACACAATTTTCCACCTCCATTAAATTGTGCAACCTATAGCACCCCACTTCTAGGCCTCACACAGTTAGTAGTAATTGTGCGGCCTTCCCCACATAGTTAATACTAACTATGATTCCTACATTATTTTTATAAAAAATATCGGTTTTAGGCTCTGAACAAGCCCCAAACACCCTTGATACACCCATGACCTCAAAGTATATTGATGTAGGCCATAAACAATCATTTAAACTGAAATTAAATAAATTCATACCTCATAGGTCAACATGGGATCTTATAATCTTCCCCATTAAAGAAATTTATCCTCTAATTTACCTATTATGGGAGGTGAAGAATCACCAGAGAATAACTCCAGCCACTGAGATGGTATGTTGGCCTTATACTCCCAAGTCTCATACTGTAAACGACTCTGATTCCCTAGATCCCATACCAGAGGAGCTAACCAGCCTCGTAGAACCTTCATGCTTCTATCAATGATAAAAATAAAATTCTCATCAAAGAGAGAATCCATATATAACTCCAACTCCTCAGGGTGCAGAATGTGATATGGGTCTGAATGATAATGGCACAACTGAGATACATGGAATATATCATGCATGTTCCAGTACCTCTAAGGAAACTAAAACCGATAGGCCACCAACTTGAATTTCTCTAGAATCTCAAACAACCTGACATAATATGGTGAAAGATTACCCTATAACCTAGTCTGTCTGTGTCCCATCCTCAGTGAGATATGTAAAAAGACTTAATCCCAAACCTCAAACTCTATTGGTTTTCTACGGTGATTGGTGTAATATTTATTTTGATAGTGTACAGTTTCCATCCACTTTTTGATCAACTGAACCTTCTCAAAAGTCTCCTGCACAAGACATGGTCCCAGTAAAGCCACCTCACCCAACTCTATCTAGAACAAGGGTGATCAGAATGGCCTACCATACAAATCCTCATAAGGTTCCATCTATATAGTCACCTAATAAATTTCATTATAGGAAAACTCAACTAGGGGTATATTCCTCTACCAAGATCCCCCCAAATCTAGGACGTATGCTCATGGTATATCCTCAAGCACATGTATCTTATGCTATGACTGGATATCAGTCTAAGGGTGGTATTCTATTCTTAGAAGCACATGTGTACCCAGTTCCCTCTACAAAATTTTCTAGAAATGAAATGTAAACCAGGAATCCCTATCTAAAACGATAGTATGGTTGAACCTGTGAAGTCATACTATGTCACAAATATAAAACCTCCCAATCTCATCCACACTGAATGCATCCTTGATTTTTAGGAAATGTTTGACCTTCATGATACTATCAACAACAACCCATACATCATCACTACCTCAAGGTGACCTCAAAAAATCGATCATGAAATCCATCATGACATCATCCCATTTACACTTGAGAATAGGTAACTACAGTAAAAGTATGGCTGGTCCCTAATGTTCCACCTTCACTTGATGATAGGTGGAACACCTCATAACAAAACCAACTACCTCACGTTTCATCCTTGACCAAAAATAACGACGACATAAATCATGATACATTTTGGTAATGCTAGGATGTACCGGCCAAACTGAGGCATGAAACTCCCATATCAGCTTCTTGTGTATGTCCATTTGAACCCAAATGTGACCATGGATATACAGGATCTCATCATCACCTACGGTCTAACAAGAAGGTAGGTCCTCACATGCCACACTCCCCCGTCGGACTAGGCCCTCTGAATATGAAAGCTGTCTCATTCTCACTCTATCCAAAAGAGTATGGGTCACGACTAAATAATAAAGAAAGTCATGCCCCTGACCATCCTACACCTCCAAGTGCATCTTAAAAAAAATCCATAAGCTTCTACTCACTACTATCCTACTTAAATTCCTATATCTAAGTCCTCATGGTCAGTGCATTGACTATTGTATTACCTTTTCCAGGTGTGTAGTAGAAATTGAAGTTGAAATACTATAGGTTTTCAACCCACCCTCACTGATTCAGATTCAGATCATGCTATGTAAATATGTAATTGAGGATTTTGTGGTCCATTTACACTATAAAACACTCTCCCAGTAAATAATGTCTATAATAGTGCAAAGCATGAAAAAATGAAACTAACTCCAAATCGTGCATATGATAGTTCCTCTCGTGTGGCCTCAACTACTGAGACCTATACTCCATGAATATATATCCATACATCAATATTTCTTCTATCCAGATAAATAATGCATCATAGTAAATAGTGTATATTCTATCATTATCTGGTAGAATCAGGACCAACACTGAATTCATTCTCCATTTTAGTTCCTAAAAGGATATCTCATAGGTATTTTACCATACAAACTTCATTCCATTATTAGTCAATCCCATCAAGAGTTTTACTAAGTGTGAGAATTCCTGATGAAACACATGTAATATCCAACTATCCCCCAGAAACTGTGAATTTAAAATACATTTTGGGGATTCTCTTAGGAAACTACAACTCTCACCTTCTCTAGGTCAATTGATACTATTTTATCTAAGATAATATCACCCAAGAAGTGAATCTTATCCATCCAAAAGTGGCACTTTTTGAGCTTAGAATATAATTTATTTTCTCTTAGTGTATCCAAAAAAACATCAAGATGTTTGTCATGGTTGTGTTGATTGTGAGAATACACCAAGATATCATTCATGAAATCCATCAAAAATGATTCCAGATAAGGATGGAAAACTCAATTTATCAACACCATGAAAGCAACTGGTGTGTTTGTGAGACTGAACGACATAAAAAGTTACTCATATATACCATACCTAATATTAAATTCCATGTGAGGTATATCTACAACTCTAACACACACATGATTGTATCCAGATCTCAAATAATTTTTCAAGAACACCTTATCTCCTCAGAGCTGGTCAAACAGGCTATCTATATATAGAAATAGATACTACTTCTTAACTGTCAGCTGGTTTAATTTTTGGTAATCCAAAAATAGCCTAAGGGTACCATCCACATTTTTTACAAAAGGACTAGAAAACCCCATAGAAAAGTACTAGGTCATATAAACCCCTTTGTCTCAAAGTTCTCTAGCTTCCTCTTGAGCTCTTACAACTCCATCATAGCCATCCTGTAAGGAGGAATGGATACCGGTGTAGCTCTTAGAACTATATCTATGGATAACTACACCTATATCTCAAGAGGTAAACCAAAAAAGTTATATGGGAAGAAATCCTTGAAATGACCAACCACTAGAGGGAAATCTACCTGACATGATCCCTGATCATCCATATACAAACTAGTAATCTAGGCTGTCATTCCACCTAGCCCATGATGTTTTGGTCTAGATCATCTTTCCTAGATATCCAATTCACCAATGTGAATATAAACTATGCCCAATGGTGATGTTAAATCACCCTCCAATAATAGTAATCAACAAAGGTTTGATAAGAAACTAGCCAGTCCATCCTGAGTATGACATCAAACCCGATCCTCTCGAAGACAAAAAGATTCTAGATGAAGTGACACCCACCAACCTCAAGGGGGAACTCCATGAACTGTTGTAAATCCTCCATTATGATCTAAAAAGGAGTTTAAATCATCATAACACCCTAAAAAAACTAAATCATGAGCCTACGGTTCTCCACAATTGGTACAAATATAAAACTATGTGATGCACCTGTGTCAAAAAGAGAAGATACAAGAGTAGAGGATACAAATATCGTACCAATCACTATAGGTGGTTCAACACCCTATTCATTAGAGGAAGGATGTACATAATATATCTGAACTAAACCACAACCTTTTAACACAACCTTACTACCTAGAGTAAGCCCATTATGCCATCTCAGTGCAACTAGTGCTTGGATGACTCGACCACGACCACCAAAACCTCAACCTGATCGACCAGTACTGATCTATCTCCCTACCTAATGTGAATCTATAAAACCCACTCCCAAACCTATTATTAGAGATGACCCCCTACCAATCACTGTTGGAGGGAAGGTCCTGCAGAAACATTTCAGGTGTCCCATCCCGCCACAATCTTGGCACTTGACTGGGTTGTGATCACACTGATTTCTCATGTGGCCCCACCTTCCATATTGGTGATAAAAAATAGAGATAACAGTACTCATAGACTTTCTGGTACTCATCTCACTGGAAGTCTCAAAATGATACTTCCTGCTTGAAGATGATAAACCACTGTGTTAAGATATTGAACTACTCTTCTCTACGCCCCCGCTTCCCTTATGTTCTATTATGTAATTAGCACCTGATTGACTATCTCAGTAATATTTTTCAACCTAAAAATGTTTATCTAAGATCAAAAAACATATTTCATGCCTTCCTAAAAGAGTGTCTCCCTCGATGCATCATCAACAAGATACATTGGTGCAAAACACTATAGCTTTGTAAGTCATGATGAGTACTTCATAACTGTCATAACGCCCTACCCCAGACAAATGAACTCACTAGACCAATATTCTCTTAGAGTCTCAAGGAAAAAATATTCATATTATCTGGTATATAAATATTTCCAAACCATATCACATAATGTATCATCCTGGTTTAA
Source organism: Viscum album (assembly GCA_963277665.1). Taxonomy (NCBI): domain Eukaryota; kingdom Viridiplantae; phylum Streptophyta; class Magnoliopsida; order Santalales; family Viscaceae; genus Viscum; species Viscum album. Next base: position 1,683,782,874 of record OY728141.1, on the reverse strand, counting down.
AACATCCCACCATCTCTTTTCTTCCCTCTAAAGAATATAAGTTACGAGCTTCATTCTTCCCTCACGAGGTGCCTCCAGATTCTGTAAGATCAACCAAGTATTATAAAGAAACAAATTAGCAACTTGTGGACCACCATCCTCTAAAACATGGGAGGATTATTCTACTGGAACACACAATTCATCTTAGTCATAGATGAGGCAGGCCGCAATGTTCCCTAAAAAGTATGCATAAAGTGGAAAAACCCCTCACAAAGCTATTCCTCAACACATGTGTTTGGTAAAATTACTGGTCCATAGCTAGCACTGTAAGAGGATCTACTAGTATCCCATGGACCACTACCTCTAGAGCATGGTCGTCACCACCCTCCTGGTGTACGACCGGAGGTCATCATGTTGGCATGTCTCTACAATTCCAAACACACACCTCATAAAATAATGATATCAAATTTCATAGCTAAAAGCCTACAATAGGTCAAAACCTTCCTATAACTAGGTCATACCACATAACCTTCTCTTAAATACAATACTATAAAAAGAAATAATCATAAACATAACTTGAGACACTACCAACTACCCACTCAAAATCTGAGTCTAGGTTAAGTTATCTATTTACCATTTTAGTTTTCATTCATTTGAGTTCATTTTTATTTGACATTCCATTTTAAATGGTTTAACCAAATGGTTCACCAAATTCCAATACATAAGGTCCCATACTCCTCATGAACCAAAATATGGTTTCCACCTAATCCACACTATAAAATGTTCTAGTCCATGTGACTCTTGGTCCATGAATCAATGTTACACAATTTTCTACTAAGGGTGTTTGATGTAGCCTAACCCGGAAAACACTTCTTAGGTTATGAAAGATACTCTAAGTACCAATCATGTTTTCCAATTACTTTTACAAAATTTATATCACAATATTATGTGTATCTATCATGAAACCCATAACAACACCATGGAAACAAGTAACACATCCTAAATGGAATGAAATAATGCATGGAATGTGATTATTGTAAAGTGACTAAAATGATTCATGAGATGGAATACCCTCATCTCATCGAGTTTCAAAAAAATAGAACCTTTAATCATATCAATGATAACATCAAAATTCAAGTGAATCACCCAATGGTGGAATCAAATAAACTGTAATATCCAAAATCCAAAAAACATCAATTTCTATTCGAGGTAATTTGGCGTTTTCATTTAGGTGTGTTATCTACTACCAAACAAAACTCATTTATAAATTATAATTCCTTACTATCCCCATTATATTGTCTCAAAATATTAAATCTAGAAAAGTCACTGCTCTGATACCACTTTGTAATATCCCGAACTCGAACACTACAGAACAATGCCCCAAGCCCAGTTGGCCACATGTTCTTAAGTGCATCTTCCCAAACTCTAGAGGCTTCCAACTAGTAGTGAGGTCCTAGAGCATGTCTGTGGTGAGACTATTCCATCTCAAACAATCAGAAAATAGGAATAAATCCAATATAAAAATATATAAACAATTCCCAAAGTAATCTCATATACAAAATGATTATGATGCATGTCATGTATCTAGGAAGCAACCAAAACAGGAATACAAAAAACTAGAATAATACATGTATCAAAATACCAAAAAGACTAAAAACTATCCCATAGTATCATGGGCCTCAGCTTGGTCCCATAACCCCCTACTCCTAAGCATGACACAAAGTCAAGATTCAAACTATGGAAACTTTCCCTGGTCCTTACCTGCATCCAAATAGTCAGTATGGGTACCCAACAATGGCCCGAATAGGGTGTGAGATACAATAATAGTAGGTCACCACCCAATGTGTCAATAAAAAGTCTTACCTTTACAATATATACAGAATAATAGTGTAAGGTTAATAATATATATGATAGTAATACAAGTGTAATGCCTATATAAAAAGTAAAGTTATAAAGTGATACTGTCAAGACAAACAAGTCTCCCTACAAAAAAAGTGTCATGATCCAATAATAAGGTAGAAATAATCAAAAGTAAACACCCTATCCATACTTCATAAAAAGTATATCATATCACCCAAAACCTTTCCACATAGCCTGTATATCAAAACCAACCACAACCACACCATATAACAAGAAGTGTTACAATTTACCATGGTCGTGCCATATAATCAGAAGTGTTAGACCCCACAAGGATAGATCTAAGGTATAAAAGACCAAGGTATCCTACTTGAGTCCCAAGATAATCTAGATGGAAACTCAGTAAGGACAACAGTGGAGTTCAAGTATCATGTCAACAGAACATGTCCAATACGAGTTCAGAAATCTGGGTCCAATAGGTATAAATTCCCTTGGTATCCTACGAAATCAAGAACCAAGGAGTATACAGGTCCATAGTATCTTCTACCATATATCAAAACCCATGGGTTAAATGTACATGAAATTTAAATGGAATCAAGATCCATGGTATACCAGCCAAGGAATACACTACTATTTCAATTCACATCTCACTCTATTTATCAATTCAAAAGAATTCAAGTTCCATGAGTTTACCTACTCATAACAATTCTCATTCAATTACATTCAACGATTTTACCCAATCATATAAAAATCCCATATAAATCATTTAATCAAATAATTAACATGTTAGGGAGGAAAATCATATCCCAAGAAACCAATTCAATTTAATTCATTTATAAATGGGCTTCCTCTAACTAGGAAATCTCAAACACACACTCCATGGGTGGGATAATAATGAAAAAGTCAAAGGAACACCCCATGTGTGACCTTGGTTGGGGAAATAAACTCCAAAATGTCTCAAGGAACTAGTGGGAATCCCTAACAAGTTCCATTACATTCAAATAAATTATTAAATTCATTTTTGGGGCCATGTTAGAAATTAACGTGGGTGACACAATGATAACTAGCTCCATAAATCATCAAACCACTTGGGAAAATTATAGACCACCTACTATAGGTCCACAATAGAGTGATGATCCATAATTAGTTCTTGATTCAACTCAGGTTGGGAGAAAACTAAATAAAAAATGAAGAACCTGAAAATAGGGTATATTATCTTTCACTTAAATAACTCCATCGATCCAAAGTTAAATAGAGAATGAAACAAAAGGAATGGATTACTCACCAACACAAATCTAATGATATAGATGGTGCTTGATTATGAGTTTGGATAGAATAATGGGATCAAAATCAACCTAATTGTTTCAAAGAGGGCTCTCAAAATCAAGAAGCTATCCAATTCGATAGAAATAGAAATTATTTTTGAGTTATAACATAATTTAAGGAAAAATAGTAAATTTTCCACAAATTACTAGGCGACATGATTTGTTCACACAATTAGCCAAACTATGTTCCAAACATGTTCCAACCATGTTCCATCTGTCATGCTAAGGGGGAACCCACATGGTTACTGTGCACAATTTGAATAACCACGCACAAATTGTGGAAAATAGCTTTGTTAAAAATTGAAGGAGATCCCACACATGCGTGTTCCTCGATCTGCATGGTTTTCTCAAACAGTGAAACCTGTAGCACCCCACTTCCAGGCCTTTCAAGGTTAGTAGTAACTATGTGACCTTCCCTATATAGTTATTACTAACCATGAAAACTACCTTTTTTCCAAAAATATGTGTTCTAGGCTCCGAAAAATCCCCAAACACCCCGATACACCCATGAACTCAAAGGGTATTCACATAGTCCGTAAAAATAATTTAAATTGAAATTAAAAATATCCATACCTTATAAGAAAACTCGTGGTATTACATTATTCATCATGTTTTATCCTTATAAACATGTAACATGTACTACTTTAATTCATAACCTGGAGAGTGGGAACTTAAGAAAGGGGTGAGCTCAAATGCTTAGTAAATGAAACATATAACTAAACCTATAATAAGTATAAGCATAGTATACATAATATTTAAGGAATAAATAATATAAATTAAAATACAATCAACTGAAATCAAGAGCATTATATATCGATTAAAACATGGATATCAAAAATATGAACCTCATACAGATGGAATTCATAATATTGGACATCAAAAACATGTTATAAAGGCCTTATTTCAGGAAATTATAATAATATGGGGAGAGATATACACTAAAACCTAATATTTTTTGTTTTATGAGACCCTTCGATGTATCAAGGGGATATATAATGTTAGGATCCACCCGTCACTTGATTAAGTCCAATGCATTCACTATAAAAGTAAAAAAATACATTTCATACCATTCTATAAGGAACCTCTAGCCGAATAAAAACATATCTATCCATATAATGAAAAATATGGAATGTAAATACATAATAAACCTATTTTAGGAGTTAATAATCATCAATAATTTCAATAATTTTCCCCATGTTAATAAAATTGATAACATGATCATAAACCATCCAGAGAAAGAAGGTGGATGATCAAACAATACATAATTAACTTTCTAATAATATTCCTTAATAGAGTAATAATTTATCGAACGCTGATAATTTTTTACCCTGTCAATAAAAGGTATAAGATGATCATAAATCATCCATAGGAAGAAAGTGTATGGTTAAATATTACACAATCAAAATTTCTAATTAATATAGACATCCGTGTTAGAATAAAAAATATATGGATTATTAATAATTCCCTAATAAAAAATAGAATAGAATTCTATGTTATCATCCATTAAGATAAAACCATAAGAAGTAGTATTATAGAGTTAAGTAAATATTGAAATAACATAACCATAATCCCTAAAAAATAATAAGGTGGATGGTTTCAAAATAGCATAACCTTAGTGCAACAAAGGAAATATAAAAGGGCATTGATATAAATGAAAAACACCCTTGTAAAAAGAATACTTCAAATGATATCACAAAAGAAAAGATCAAGAATATAATTATTTGATGCCTAATTTTAAATCCCCCAAATGACAATATATATATTATAGGATTAATAATGAAACATAAACAACAATAGGTTAAATCCTTTTAAAAATTAAAAGGGTAATGGAAGCGAAAAATTAAAATATCTTTTATAAAACATTTATAACATTAATGTAAAATACAAATTACATGTCACTTTTAAAGTTTAATTTTGAAAAGGTGATGTGAAATATTTTTAAAACTTGTAATTTTAAAAATAATATCCAATAATGGATCCTTGAAAAGACATAAATTTTATTTTGGATAAATGAGGAGAGGAAGACAAAATAGATAAAAGTAAAAGGAAACACCCTTTTTATTATTTTTAAAATATATTTCTTTAAAAATCACATTGTAAGAAGAGTAAAAAAACATTAATTTATATTAAAACATAATTTGAACAAATATTACTATACCATAACATTAAATATAAACCTGGGAGAACTCAATCGTGGAAAAAAATGTTCAAGTTGAAACATTATAACTCAAATAAAAGAGATTTGAGTTATCAATATCCCTCATATGAAACATACTCCATGAATCATGAACCATTTGAATAGGGGTTTTTGTGGAAAAATTTAAACAATAATATAATACCATATAATAAAATTAAATAGAATAATTTACCTAAATTATATGAAATAATTCCAAGTGAACGATCATAAATCAATGAATGAAAATTGAGTTACCCAAAACTCTTACGATTGAGGTAACACTTGAGTCAAAATAAATTTAAAGAAAAAAACTTGATTCAGATTAGTTTATCCCCTTAATTACAAGAAAATAAAGTAAATAAAATTCTTGATATATTAAATCATTATAACACCATACAAAGAAAACATGGTGCATAACATGTTACATGCCTCAAAGAATTATAATTGAGACTAGGAAAATCCTTGCGTCTTAAGTAACATTTTAATCAAAACCCCTTAAAATAAAGGACTTATAATTAAACTTAAAATACCAATATTAAAATAAAATTCATGATATTATATCTTAAATTGTCAATAAATACTCCACATAAATGAAATTAGGTGCATAATACCAAATATGTCTCAAAGAAAGGAATTTGAGACGAAAGCCTTTACCTCATCCCCAATTCATTACATACTTGAAAAAATGGCCTGAATAATTAATTTAAGTTTATTAAATACTTATAAAAGACTATTTTTCATAAATATAACTATTTATTCTCCTAATTTATGATTATTTTATACATATATATTTGTTTTTTTACCTATTTTCAACACCGGGTGTAGGTAATGTTTATCGCTTTGAAATAGTTTCATAAAAGTGGTGTTGATATGTATTATTTTACCAAAGTAAATAATTAATATATACTATAATTTACTATAATATATGTTCCAAGAGAGTTTATAAATCTATAATATCATTTAATTTTAGTCTTGGTTACGATCCATCAGGTTGAAATCAATGATGAGAAAGTTTTAACGATTCTTAATGAATGGAGGGTGATTTATTAATTAATGAGTTAAATATTTATATAACCTTACCAGAAAGAAATTATTTAAATATTTATATCATATTATACTGGTCAATAATTTCTCATATTTATCTATAATATAAATTCATATTATTGTTCAAGTTGGCGATTAAACCGACCCAAATATGAACCCACCATGATTAATGAATGATTATGAGGTGGTTTATTTGTAATATATTTATAATAGAAGACTAATTATATTATTTTTTTCTTATTATGATATATATTATAATTTTAAATAAATATAAATAAAATATAATTTATATAAAGTCATTACTCAGAAAGAAGAGATCGTTTTCCTCTTAGTATGCTTGTTTTAAATGACTGAATTGACAACAATCGTTTGTTGATCATATCATTAATAGGTTCTCCATTTTATCATAAAAATCATGAATGATGTCATAAAAATTATATTTATATATTAACATAATTCTTATTAATATCCATTAATGGTGTTAATGAAAATAAAAATGGAAATCAATCATTTTATGGAGGTGTTAGTCGACATGTACGCATGGATGATGATTTCATTTTACATAGAAAGAGAGAAATGTATAATATATTTTATCATTTAAGAATATAAAATATATTTTAAATATAATAATTTTATATTAAATTCCCTATCATCACTATCATTGTAAGGAAATTAAGGAAAATGAAACACGTTGTGTCGTGGGGGTGATAGTCCGCACAATGCAGAAGTGACATTTTTTTTCTTAATAGAAAAGGGAAAGGTGGTCAATGCTTATAAAATCATTATAACACCATAAAAATATAATAATGATACTTATTTTATCATTTAAGATATTTTAATAAAATATTATAATAATAAATTTACAAAAATAAATTGAAAAATAAATGAGAAGTTAAAAATGTATACCTCACTTCTAGGATTATCTACTTTGCAAAGGGGTTAAGCCTTTGAGGGATGGTATTTTGAGAAGAAAAAAACTTTTAAAAATATCTAGGAATGTTTAGAAGATATTTGGTTAGATTTTTGTATGAACTAAGTGGGTTATGGTGTGAAGGGTAGCGAGGAGAGGATACCCCATTCTATAAGTGAAAAGAGATGGCATTTTTGTAAATATCCAAAAAATTTCAATAATAGGAAGTTTCTCTCCAGTAAAGTGGCTCAAAAATTGATAAGTAATTTATATAAGAATATATAAGGTATATAAACACCTAAAACACTCAATTAATTACATATTTTTAACATTTTTTTCCTTTTACCTATTAGGTTACTCATTTTTACCATTTAATCTTTTACTATGATAACTAGTTTTTACCTAAAGTAACTTAATATTTATGCTTAAAAATAAAATAGAAATTATTAGATAATTTGGACCCAATTATTATAAAATTTAAATCAATTTCTTTTAATTTAATTTATATGTGTTAAAAATTACTTTTAAAATAAAATGTATATTGTATTAAATTTTTTTTTGATAAAATATTATTTATGTTCTAACATATCAAATATGGATTTGTAAATTATTTTTTTTATAATTATAAAATAAATTATAAAATAAATATTTTTTCTTATAATTTTTTATTAATTTCATATTCATACTTATATACTAATAATGTCGTAAAATTCATTATATTTGTAAAAATGATATTCACACTATTCACCTAAAAACCATTCTTTTTAGAAAAATATTAAAAATTAATATTAAGAAAATATTAATATGATGGATCAAAAAAGAGTGGTATTTTTTAAAATTTCAAATTATAAATTTTAGAAATTTAACTTTTAAATAAAAAGGTGATATATAATGAAAAACTATTTTTATAGGAAAATAGAGTTTTGACAATATTAAACATTCTCATTCATATTTTTTATTATTATTTACTAATTAAATTAGTATTAACCAATTGTTCATATCAATTATATTTTATCATCATTAATCAAAAGTTTCATGAAATATAAATTCATATCACATAAAAATGTATTGTTTAGAAAAATAATATTCTAAGCATAAAATGACTATATTAGTCATTTTAGCTATACCATTTGAATTTAATTTATATTAAAATTATCCTTTTTTACTTTATAAATAATTAATAAAGTGGTTACTACTATTCATTATCATAAATTAAATGGATAGGTTTTAATGGTCTAAACATATCATAGTTTTGTTTTAGTTCAACATTGCGTGTAGAAAAAGATATCAAACAAATTAACATATTTAAAGGTAATAATATATTATAATCATGGGGTTTTACAATAAAAATAATTTTTATTAAATAAAATGTACTCCTATTGATGTAAAATAGAATACTAAATAAATATAACACAATTCCATAAAACTTTATCTAAGAAGTTGAATCAATGTCTCTTCTCCTGAAGTGAAAACCCTTACTTGCTCCCTAAACTTCAACTCCCAAAAAATTCCATAAAGCCTTCATTAATTTTTAAATCCTATACATATTCAAAATAATTATATAATATAAAATTTATATATAATTCTCGTTAAAATAATATTATTTATTTCTATAACATTAATCCCTTATGTGAACTCTACATGTCATTTGTTACCCATTCAGATATTTTTAGAAACTATCTCCAATGTCTAATTTTTATATAATGAAACATTATCCATGACTCTTAACACAACCATTAAGTTTTAATGATCTTAGATTGCTATTTTGAACCTCTAATAGATTTATTTTTTCATTTTTTTCTTTACCTTTTTCCATTTTTACTTTTCCTGAAACACTTAAGCTTGAACATCCTAGGTATTTCTTAGTGAACCTTAACATATTTATAAGATTGAGTAAGTATTTTTAAAATCCATTAATGTTATAGTTCATAATAAATTATCATAACCTTTTTCACAATGATTATATAATTCAATTTATAAGAAATTATAACATAAGAGGAGGCTGTATACTCTCTAAATCATTTGTATATCCAATTTACTAGGCACATGTTTAGGGGATAAAGTTCCTTAATTCATATAATATCTAAATAATTCTATTGAAATATTATACCTCTCATTCCTTGAATGTTCCTAATATATCCTCTTAAGGTTATATATAACTTTTTAGTTATCTATATTCTCATTTTTATTTTTCAACATTGTTTCTATAGAAAAGAACATGATAATGCTTCTTATAATCTACATAATAATTCAGTTCTTATTATTTAATAGTTTCACTAGTCAATTTTTCAAGAATGGGTTACTCTATCATATAGTATTTTTCTTCTTACTTTATAATAATTATAATGTTTTCAAATTTGTTTATATAGGTAATTATATTAATTTTCTCTTTTTATATCACCATTATCGAAGAAAAATTTGGTGATTATTCCATTTTATCTATATCAATAGGTTTTATGAGATAAGTTTCATATTTTAAATATATTAAATAAATAATTTTATTTAATGAACACACAGTGAAATAATGACCTTATATTTTTATTATATAGTTTAGTGGGTTGATATTTATATTTCTTTGAAATTTAAGATGATTTGGTGTTTCTCCCATTATTTATATATTTAAGTAAAAAATCATATTGATTATATCATGCATAAATTTTGAATAGCTAAGTGGGAAAAACCTTATGATAATATATATTATAGATTATCCAAATTATATTCCTATAGGAACTGAATCCTACCAGGGTCACCTAACTAATTGTATCTCAAAATTTATATTATATATAAGAACCCAACCTCATTAAGGTTTCTCATATTTCAGTTTCCTTACAAAAGATAATCCATGATCACTTCACTTTGGCATGACTTACCCATTTAATGATTGAGGTCTTAACAAGTGTTCACTTCAGAAGGAATCTCAAACTTAGTATTTTTAATTGACCTTAGTTTGATCTCAATATCTCATCTCATGTATCCCAAGTATGTATAAATTATCATAATAATTTAATTTTGTATCACATAACTTCAACCAAATTAATAAATTCAAAATACATTAATCAATAAAATTTTATACAATTAAGGATTCATGTTACAAAACCAAAAATAAAAGTTAACCATATTCATACATAGTCAAATTCTTATCATGCATAAGTTATATGAAACCCTTTCATGTAATGGTTTAAAATCATATAGGTAAATAATTATACCATTTTTGATTTATTTTAAGGTGTAACTTGGATTAATTATGGAATTTAGGTGTTTAAGGTGAGTAATTTTTTGGATCTAGGGTTTTGGATTAGTCTACGTTTTTCTTTTCATGTTTTATTCTTGAATTTTGATGTTTGGGGGTGTAATGATAAGTGTTTTTGAGGATAGTTTGAAATTTCATGGGAGGAAAGGGTTTCAGGTAGTCTAGAAGACAGTACCACTCATGTTTTATAAATGCACGTGGCATTAGGTTCCTAGTGGAAGGGTATCATTAGGGGTGTAAATAGTATGGGTTTAGACCTAGATCTATTTTAGTTTTGGAACTATTTAAGTAATCTTAGTGAGATATCTCTACCCGTAAACCCAGACCCAGAACTAGTCCCATTTGAATAATTTTAATTGGGTTCTATTATGGAATTTTTTATTCCAAATATTTTAAACCTAGAACCATTTAAATTATTTGAAATTAATAATATTATATAATATTATATATTTAATATAATTTTATATATTTAAATTTGGGTCTAAATAGACTCAGTAGGGCTTGAATTTTAAATTATAAGTGTGTAACTCAGGTCACCATATTATTTTCCCATGATATATATAATAATTAATAATATTATATAAATTTATATATTAATATATATATATATATATATATATATATATATATATTAATATGATCTGGCCGAGACTCAAACCCAACATCGACGGATCTGGTTATGGTATGATATTTCAAGACCCTTCAGGTCTGGGTTTGGTACCCCAAATTGATTAATGTATTTAGGTATATAAAAAGTAGTTTTGAGCCCATTTATATCCCTAGGTCCTGGGTAACTAGTGAACTTGGAAGTGGTGGTGTTTCTATCAGGTGCCCAGTGACCCCTATTCGGGTACATAATATCCTTGACCCATTTTTTTTAGATCGGTAATTTTGGTATTCTTTAATTAAACCTCTTTTTAATCCTTTAACTTCCATCCTTTGAACCTCACTTCCTCCATCCATATGAGAGTCCCTATTGTGTCACCTTTGAGTGTTCTCTAACCCTTTCTTTTCTCTCATGATCTAAGGGTGTTCCTTATATCAATATAATATAATTCTTCCTCTTCCCACTTTCCTTAACTTTTCTACTCTTTTATTTGATCTCTCTTAATGGGGTTTAGGATTTTGTGTAGTGATTTCGCTAATACATAGTGAAATCAAACCTTAACCTAAGGATTTCACTTTATTTGTCCAAAGGAAGATCCTATGAGTTTATTTTTTCCTCTTTATGGTTGGATTGGTAAGAATTAATTAGGGTGTGGATTATTTTAGGTATCTTTAGATTTAGGGGTGAAATTAGAATGTTATTTAATTGTTTTAGTTTGATATTTTTTGGTGATTATGTTAGATTAACTTTGTGAGTTACCTACTTAGGTTTTATAAGGGGACCTAAATTTTACATCATTTTAGATGAGTATTCAAAACATCTCATAATAATAAATTCCCCATAGCTGTAAAAGTTTAGTGTCTTTGGAGACTAGTTACATAAAAATCTTATATCATGAAATATCTTCAAAATATCACACAAATTTCTTCTCACATGGTACACTTATTAGTCATACCCTACTTAAAACCTTTCTTCATAACCTAGGAAAAGGAAATATAAGAAAGGGTGAGATTAGATGCTCATTAAGGGTAAATATAGAAGATATCATTCAATAATCATATGCAAGCATAACATGAGCATAAGGGTATGAGAATATGATATTAAAATTTGAAAATCATACCAAAAAATTCATATATCATAATCATGGAATAAGGCTCTAGTATTTCATAATAAATGAATCATAGAATAATCAAAGATCATGGTCCATGAGATCATATTATAAGCATAATAACATGATATATAGATTAGAACAATAAGTGAGATATAATCAAAAATCATAAAAATCATTTTTCAAGGCTATCTATGAACACATTCATCAAATGTTGGGCTTGGTATAACCACCCATATACCCTCTATGGGTTTGGGATAACATCCCATGTACCCTCTCTCAGGCTTGGGATAACCTACAATATACCCTCTTTCAGGATTTAAATAACCTCTCATGTACCATTTGAAATCATAAGTATTAAACATTACCCAATTCATTGGATGGATTTAATGGAACCACCCATAATATAATCATAATCAATTCATATTTATGCCACAAAATCATGAAAACATTTATCATTTTATATAGCTTAAAATGTGGAAAAGAAAATGGGTTTCATTAAGATTTTATCATCATATTATATAACCATGAGAAATAATAAATATAGTAATATTTGATCATATCCCCAGTGGAGTACAAGAAACATCAAATTATGTTTTTATAGATGAAAATACATTTAAAAGATCTCTCAAACATTTCTTGAGGAAAATAACCTTTCCATTTTGAAATCACATAATTAAAATCATAAAAATTTAGAAATATTAAATTTTTTTTTGAAAATAAACATAGAAACTGGTAAATTAATATTCAATGTAAAGAGTATTCATGATAGTAGGAAAATATATCAATGCGGGATACATCAAAACAAATATTCCATTTACAACTTTGGTAAAAAATACCTCATTAGGAAAATGAAATGAAAATTATTTTTAAGCCTTTTTATAGAAAGTAAAATTTGGGTAAAATTGAATTTTATAAATCATTGCATAATAGTAATTTTTTGAAAAAGTTTTAAAGAAAATATAGATACGGAAGAAAGATATTCTTGACTGAAGAGGGAAATAAAGTCGGTTTTCCTTAAAAACAACCTTTCAGTATTATTAGTACATAGAGTGAGGAAAATGAAAGGAAAATATATAATATATAGAAATAATCAGAGTATAATAAAATAAATGATATTTATGATAGATATATTATATAATTTCATCATTTTAGATTTAATCATAAATGATCCCAGCAAAAAGTGAGATTATAACATAAAAATCTTACCGTTGTGGTATGTTTTGAACCATAACCGCCATAATATAAATAACTTCAAATGAAACTTTAAATATCATGAATATAAAGGTATTAATGACATAAAATATAAAAGGTATGGTATATAATCTCCCAAAATGGAAAACCGATGAATATGACATATGCATCACAAAAATAAACGTAAGACAAAAAACCCTTACAATAGGTCCAACTTGCTTCCTAAGTGATTTTAACCTCATGTATAAAAAATTTAAATTTATTATACTTATATACCAAAATCATATTCATACTTATAATTACATGCATGGTTTAATTATTATATCTTATCACCCATTAAATAACAATATTTCATTATCATCATCATTTTAGGTGTTAACTGATTCATTTTTCATGTATGTTTCGGTTCAATAGTTATAGTCCTTACACTTTTATCATGGTTCCATAATATAAATAATCTTAATCATAAAATAATTATAATATTTAATCATTATATAAACTTCTATTATCATTCATATAAAGTGGATATGAATAATTAATAACATCACTTTGTGGAGGTGGTATCCCACACGTATGTATGAACGATGTTATCATTTTCCAACGGATGAGAAGGTAAGAAGGTAGATAAGATCACATAATTATAGAAAAATAATTATTCCATAAATATAATATATAAATATTAAATCCATAATAATAACCAACCATGAAGTATGGTGATCGAAAATGAATCACATAGCTACATGGAGGAGATAGTCCACACGTACGCATGAACGATACATTCATTTCCCATTTGATAGAAAAGAGGTGGAAAATGGTTATCACATAATCATAATAATATATTAGTATATTTATTATAATTAATTAATTATTTTAGTATGGATACAATATATTTATAGATTGTATAAGAAGAAATAGACTCTGAAAGAGTTGGGTAAGATGATTACCTTTTCTTTTAGATACCTCCTTTGGCATATGCCTTAAGCCCACTTAGGATTGTCTTAGGGTAAAAAAAAGAGAAAAATAATAAAGAAAAGGAATCTATGAATTTTTTTAGGTATTTTATTATACATAATGATCAAATTTTTTGAATAATAGAGGATAAGTGATGCCCTTTTATAAGCGAGGGGATGGACACACATGGAATTACTTAAACTATATTAATAATATAATTTCACTTTCATGTGAAATTGGTGAAAATGGAAAATAATTATAATATAAGACAATATAAGTTTAAAATATCTTTATACAATAAAATTTAGAAAATTTTAAGAAGAACTTTTACCCTTATCTCTTAATTTAACCCCTTTAGTTAACCCTTTCAACCTTCACTACGGTAACAAATTTTTTCTGTATTTACTATACATTATGAGAAAAAATAAAATTAGAATCATTAAAAAATTTGGAAATGATTATTAAAAATATTGAATCCATTTTATAAAATTCAATTTCTATAATTATTAGAAATTAATTTTAAAATAAATAAGAAAAACACAATAAAAACGATTTTTAGAAAAATATATTTTGAGCATAAAACCAAGTTTACATTCATTCCTTGCTCAGTATAAACTATTAAATGGATATTAAAATATTTTATTAAATATATATTCTACAAATTTCATCATCATTATTAATAAATAGTAATATATTTAATTTATTAAGATTAAAATACATTACACACATAAAAATAGTTTTTAGAAAAATAACACTTTTTACCTTTAAATTATTTTATCTTCATTCATAACCATTAGATAATTAATGTTTGAATGATTATTGATAAATTAAAAATAAATTTAATTAAAATTACTTTTTAATCATTATCAATATATTTGTTTATATAAAAATAAAAAACACATAGGAAAATAAATTTCTTCAAAAAACAGGTCTTTTAATTATGAAATGGTTTTATGTAATTTTTTTAATAATTATTTATTTATAATTAATCAATAAATTTTAATTGAGGAAAAAATTATTGGATGTACACTAAAATATACATACAAGATATGTATATACACATGCATATGATGCATTATATATATATATATATAATATGATATGATATAATATATATAGTGTACATTTGTTAATGAATATGATGCATGTATTTTTCATGAATGTGATGCATAAATATAAAATAGTTATGATATATATTATTTATTTATCATTAATGGTTTCTTCATTAGTTATAATCCATTATGAATGGATATTTTTTTTTCACTAATTCATTGGAAATATTCAATAAATTATACCCAAGTTTGAAATGCATAAGATGCATTATGTAATGGGAGAATTCAGGCTTCAAATATGAAGGTGTATGAGATCCTCTCACATTGGGTGTGTGTATTGTTGTGTGTATGAGACCCTGCTAAACTTTATTCCTAAAAAAACTCCATTCATCTCATTCGATAAGGTTCCATTACCCCTTCAGATTTTGGGTATCCTCAAGAAGTGTTCATGGATCCATTGGCCTGTGTACTCCTTCAGAAGAAAGGTGATTTTGTTCACTACTCATCATGAACTTCCTAAATAAATTTCTATAGAATAAAGATTCAAAATTCTTCTATCCATGAATTCTAGGTACTCTATTTTATAGTATTATTTACATGTTAATTTTTTAAAGATAGATCTCTTGTGTTTTACGTTTTCTTCCACTATATATGATCATTATATGATCATAAGAAACCCATAAGTAGAATTAAAGGGTGTTTCTTCAATATTTAAACATGTTTGAATCATTGGTTTTCAAATAGAAACAAAAAATAACATTTTAATAAACCTGAAGAAGCATTGAATACTTTTACATGAGTAATGTAAAGGTAAATATGATTTTACCTTACACAAGTTGGCTACGTAAAGGTTATACCATTATGAAATCTATATATGTAAAGGTAAATAGTATTTACCCTTATGTGATAAACTTACATAATAGCCTTTGCATAAGGGTATCCTCACTCTTACTTTTTACCAAAATGTGTTGTGTAAAGGTAGTACCCTTACACAAGGGGTTTTGTGTAAAGGTCTTAGAAACTTTATTATCCACTGAATAATGCTAATATTCATTTTTAATATATATAATATTCATGTGATTTATAATTCATAAACACCATTTTAGTGTATTTTACACTTTGAACATCATTTCACATTATGATTGTAATTCCCCCTTAAAATGCACTATTACATGGTACAATTTTGTACGCCTCCTAAAATGAAAAATGGCCTTGATTTTATTTTCATATTTTATTTTCAGGTCTCTCAAGATACAAGGAAAAATTCATACTTTTTAAGTATCTAAAGATTCACATTGGAAGACCACCAAAATGAGCTTTCATGGAAACACATTCTGGGTAAAGTAAACTGGAAAGCATGCCAATAAAACTACTATAGAGTCCAATATAAAAACCTAATAATTATGGAAATTTAACTTAATATAGATTAAATCATGGGGAAAATTTTATTAAATAGTGGACAAATCTAATTATGATTTTTTAATGGAGTTCCAGGTGGTCCAAGTTGGGGATAAAATTCTGGGCCAGATTCTGCAGCCCAGAAAAACAGCCGACCAATTTAGTCATATCTATACAGAAACGGATTAATTTGGGCCGAAATTTTACAAAGAGATAGGATACATCCTGATCCTCATGTTTTTCTTCTATTTCCCACTCAAATCTTGCCATCTAAAAATACATTTATGCGCCACTGTTTGGTGGATGAAAGATAGATACCACTTCGGGTCAAGGATAAAGAAGTCCACTCTCCCTTACTTTCCATCACCCTAGGCCTAACATACTCAAGTTAGATCCTTTATACTATTGGGATCTCGACCCAAGCCTCTAGAAATGCCTATTTAAGGCAGTGGTGGTGGAGGAGTTTATGATCTTGTATGCTTTCTTTCGTTGTAATGTTATGCTGCCACTTTTACTTTGTAATGTTCTTCCTCAATTGTAAGTTGTTTTAATTCATCCTAGTTTCTTAATAAAAGTTATTCTTATCCTATTATTCTATTCTTATCCATCTCACTTTGATTCCATTGCCTCAATGTGTGAATTTATTCACACCAAACCTTGTGAAATTATTCACACAACGGTGGAGTGATCATTTTCTTTTTATTGTTTTCTTTACTTATTCAATTCCTCACTCATGAGTCTACTTCCCACTTCCATTAAAACCATATAATCAATATAGGGATAACCCACTTATGGGTTGATCCCAAGGATTAGAAAGGGGATGGATTGGATGTTATTTTTCACCCCATTAATTTCTAATCACTTCTTTTAATTGAGATTTTTATTTGATGATTTTAAAGATTCTTCGTCCTTATTGAATTTTAAGGCCACATAATTCAAGTGATAATACAGACCTTTAACTTAAAGTGATCATGAATTTGATCCTCCAAGTGTATAGGTGATTAGTATTATGATGTTTTGGTATTAAACCAGTAAGTGATTAAGTTCTTTGATCTTATTAAATAAAACCATCTCAAATATAAGAAATTGAAATCGTTAAAAAAGAATTTCATCAAATCCACCCCTTATAATAACCTAGGATCAAACCTTATCATAATTTGAATTCACTTAAGTAACATAGTGTTTGCTTAAACTTATATAAAATCAACCCAAATTTGGCCACTTAATATCCAAAAATAGTCCATAGAATGCATGTGTCTATAAGTTTCTTCTTAGGCCTCCGAGGATTCGACAACCCAAGCTAAACTACAAGCGACCGATTAACCCTAAAATCTTGGGTAAATTTGGGCGAGACTAAATTTTGGATCCATTTCTAGGGACCTAAGTAAGTTATCTTAGACACTCTCATCAATTTCTCACCCCAAGATCTCTATTCTCACCCCCATTCCTCTTACCTTTTCACCTTTATGTTTGTGTGTGTCCTAAGAATCTCAAATCATAGTTTCAGTCTACTCCAATGGAGTCTCTTCAACATTAACCTATCATAAACCCATGTTGTAATCAAATTGAAAATCATTATTCAGAATTACCTAACTCAGGGAATTCATTTGATCAATCCTTGAATGATCACCCCACACTCGGTGAGATGCACAATCATTTAAATGATGACTATTTAAAGGATAAATTTACAGCCCTCTCAAGGATGGTTGAAGAGATAAAACATGGGGAAGTCCATGATGCTCAACCTCATAAAAATTATTTTCCTAAAACATTGATTGAACAATTGTGTAATAAAATGGAGATAATGAATTCCGAGTTTTCATCTTTTAGAGTATAACTACAATGCATTAATACTTGTGAGGAACTCATACCTACACCGAATGTTCCTTCCATAACCTTATGCGGAGTGTCTAGTTTTCCACAAAATTCTCATGAATTTATTGAAGAACCAACCTTTGGATTTGGGTAAGAGGAAGTGAATCGATAAATTTTTCAAGGGTCTTTAAATCAGGAGGAAATTGATTTAATGTATTCACAAGAGGGAAATTTGACATCATGGATTGAGTGCTCCTATTATAGCTCCATTGATGATTTTTCAGAAACAAAAATCATTGAAACATTGGGAGAAATCACAAAAATTGAGTCCATACCCATTTCTAACACTGATCTTTCCAATTTTGTGGTTGAATCTTCTACTCAAAAGGAACCAATTTTGTTGATAAATTTGGAAAATGAAACTGAGTTGGATTCAAAATCTCCACATGTGTCTGAATGTCCTATCCAACCCAAGCTCAAAATTATTATCCTTTATTCCACGCTCAAGTATAACTTCATATGGTATAACCATGAAATTTCAGTTGAAATTCATTCTTCTATTGAAACAAAAAATTTTGGAATGACCATTGATGACTTAGGAAAGACTACAGAGGAAACTGGATCAACCATTTTTATATTACTTGGATTTTTCAACTCATTGTAGAACATAGGTTTGTACATGGAAACAATTATAAACAAAGAATCAATCTCAATCTAATAGAAGTGGATAAATATGGGATCCTTAAGATTCTAAAAGTTGGTATCGGGTAAGTTGGGAGGATTCATGTCGAGCTAACAATGTTAAACAAAAGCATTTAATGGGAGGCAACCCGTGGTTTTCATGTTTCCAATATTTTTTAATCATCTTTATTTTTAAAATAGGATTAATAAATCATTTTTTTTAAAAATATTTTACTCTGAATGTGATAGTACCATAGATTGTTGGCCTGTTCTTCTATTATGAGTATGGATGTGTATGAAAGGGGAGCACCATATTCATCCATGTCATGTGGTGTGATACTTGAGTAATACCTTACCCAAAAATTTAAAAAGAAGACAATGTATCATCAATTTATTTTTATTTTTATGTGTTTTTAGATTATATATATATATATAAAATAATAAAAAAATTAAAAGGACACATCACAGGTCGTGGAGAAAACCCTGTTACAACCGGCGAAGCCGCGGGGACTCGAACCCGGGACTAAAGGGAGACAGGGGCGCACGCTTTCCACTGACCTACGACTTATAGTACTTACTTATTCTATAATTTTTTATATATACTTATATTTGACTTATATATATATATATATTATTTTTTTATGTGATATTAGTATCGGTCTTTGGTATTCCAAAATAAATAGGTATGTTTTTTTTGTCATTGTATGTTTTTAATTAAGGGAACCTCTTGGGGTTTCTATGGTTTCTAATTTAGTTTGTGAGTGAGAAATAGAGGCTATTGAGGTCAAAGAGTTTTATAGGGAAATCAACTATATCCATAACTTCCATAGTTTCCTAACATCTTCCACTGGGAGTCCATGAGTAGCATGGAGATCAAAGGAATAATCAAGAGCGTCATGAACTTCAACTTAAAAAACCAGGTGACTTTGTTCCATGTTTATTTTTTAAAATTACTTTTATAAATCCTCTCTTATAACTCTACAACCATCTAAATTTTCATTTCTTCAATCACTGGGGACAATATTATTTTAAGTTGGGGGGGAGATGAAATAAAAAAATTTCTTTTGTGTGAAAAAAAAAACGATTTGAAAAAAAGTGTGCCTTAATGGAAGGAAAAGTTACTTTAATCTTGAACATGATAATACACATTGAAAAATTTGAAATTTAACATCAAATAATTTAGAATGAACTGATTCTTATTTTAATCCATGTATAATTTCATGAGCATAGATTTTGGAAAGTGTGGCTGTCTAATGTGATATTTCATTGTTTATATTTTCATCCAAAAAAAATCACAATGCACGTCCTATGGATTGTGAGGTATTAGTTTGAGTTCATGGAGTACCCCAAATAAATATAATATTTTTTATGATCATTTTAGTTTTAATATGAGTATTCAATAAAAACACAATAATAAAATTGCACGTAGAGCAATGAAATTACCTAATGCGTGGCTTTCGGCACTTGGGGATCATGACTCCATAGTTGTCTGGCCCAGAGTTAGTAATTTTATCTATATTTGTGGTAATTTGACTTTTTTGAGTGAGTTAACTTGAGATGATGCCTGAGTATGTGGGATTCACTTGGTGCCCTAAGGTCTTCGAGCCTGAGAGTAATCGGAAAAGTCTTGCTACATGGGTTGACTTGATTGAGTTGAATTTCAATTACCATGAAAAAATTGTAAAAAAAAACAAAAAAAATATATATATAATAAAAAAATGAATACTCATCTTAATATTGAAATGTGATTCCACCTAGCACTTCCATAATTTTCTCCTTGAATAAAAATTAACCCCCATATCTATTGTGATACACAACACATCTTCATGCTTAATTGATATTGGATGAAATATGGTGATGAATTTGAACAAAGGAATGGGATTGGGATTGGGATATTCTTATGAAAATATCTTGTATTAAAATATTTTTATGGGTTTCATGATTGTTTGGTATAAGGTTTCTTAGTGATCAATGTGTATTAAAAAGTTTTTGGAAAAGGGAATTCGAATTTCATATTGTTGAGATACATTTTGCTCAAGACTAGAAAAACTAAAGTTGGAGGGTGTGATTAGCCACTGAATAAGGATAATATTAATTGTTAATATATATAATATTTATGTGATTTATTATTCATAAACACCATTTTAGTGCATTTTACACTTTGAACATCATTTCACATTATGAATGTAATTCCCCCTTAAAATGCACAATTACATGGTACAATTTTGAACACCTCCTAAACTACAAAATGGCATTGATTTTATTTTAATTTTTTAGTTTTAGTTCTCTCATGATACAAGGAACAATTCATACTTTTTAAGTATCTGAAGATTCACATTGGAAGACCACCAAAATGAGATTTCATGGCAACACATTCTAGGAAAAGTAAATTGGATAGCAGCCCAATAAAACTACTGTAGGGGCCAATATCCGAGCCCAATAATTCTGAAAATTTAACTAAAGATATAGTAAATCATGGGGAATATTTAATTAAATAGTGGAAAAATCTAATTATGATGTTTTAATGGAGTTCCAAGAAGCCCAATTTGGAGATAAAATTCTGGGCTAGATTCTGTGGCCCAGAAAAACATCCCACCAATATAATCATATCTCGATAAAAAAAAATTTATTTGGGCTGAAATTTTACAGAGATCTATGATACATCCGAAGATTCATGTTTTTCCTCTATGTACCACTCAAATCCATCCATCTAGAAGGATATTTAGGCGCCTCTGTTCGGTGGATGAAAGCTAGATGCCACTTCGGGTCAAGGATAAAGAAGTCCACTCTCCCTTAGTTTCTACCACCCTAGGCCTACCATACTCAAGTGGGATCCTTTGTACTATTGGTATCTCGACCCAAGAATCTTGAAATGCATATTTAATGTCGGGTTGGTGGAGGAGTTAATCATCTTGGATGCTTTCTTTCATTGTAATGTTATGCTCTCACTTTTACTTTATAATGTTCTTCCTCAATTGTAAGTTGCTTTAATTCATCCTAGTTTATTAATAAAAGTTCCTCTTCTCATATTATTCTATTATTCTCCATCTCAATTTGACACCGTTTCCTCAAGGTGTGAATTTATTCACAACAAACCTTGTGAAATTATTTACACAACGGTGGAGTGATCATTTTATTTTTATTGTTTTTTTACTTCTTCAATTCCTCCCTCACGAGTTTACTCCCCACTTCCATTGACACCATAGCATCAATGGAGGGATAACCCACTTATGGGTTGATCACAGGGAGTATAAAGGGGATATATTGGATGTTATTTATCACCCCATTAATGTATAATCACTTCTTTTAATTGAGATACTTATTTTATGATTTTAAAGCTTCTTCGTCCTTGTTGAATTTTAAGGCCAGATACTTCAAGTGCTAATACAAAACTTTACCTTGGAGTGCTCATAAATTTGATCCTACAAGTGTATAGTTGATTAGTATTATGGTGTGTTGGTATTAAACCGGTAAGTGATGAAGTTGTTTGATCTTCTTGAATAAAACCATCTCGAATATAAGAAATTGAAATTGTTAAAAAAGAATTTCATCCAATCCACCCCTTATAATAACCTAGGATCAACTCTTCTCATAATTTGAATTCTTTTAAGTCACATAGTGTTCGCTTAAAATTATCTAAAATCAAATCAAATTTGGTCACTTAATATCAAAAAACAGTCCATAGAATGTACGTGTCTATAGGTTTCTTCTTAGGTCTCTGAGGATTCGACAACCTAAGCTAAACTACAAGCGACCACTTAACCCTAAAATCTTTGTTAAATTTGGTCAAGACCATCACTTTATGCATATATGTAAAGGTATTTGAGATACTCTTTAAGTGTCCCTAATGTTTACCTTTACACAAAATAATAAATATTTAAAGTACCCTTATGCAAAGAAGTTTTGTAAAATTAAAATATTTATTCAAGGGAGAGGCGTAAAGGTAAATTTGGACCTACCCTTATATGAAGAATTCACATAAGGGTAATATCTTCAGCACTATTATGTACAATGAGTTGTGTCAAGGTAATCTGTGTATTACCTTTAAGCAACATGTTAAATCAAAGCTGTGTAAAGGTAATAATTGACTTACCATTACAAAAAGGATTTCAAACGATCTATGAAAGGAAAAAGGGAGGATACCCTTACACATAATAGGGATTATGAGTAAGGGTAACCAGAAACTATATTTAAAAATTATTTTTAAATAATTAATGGTTTTTATGGTTTATAAAATGCTTATAAATGTTAATAAAAGTATTTTTTGGGATATTTTAATTAATAATGATTTGATGATTTAATTAATTAATTATAAATTGTTAATAATTAAGTAAATAAATGTTTATGAAACATTATTCCCCAATATTAAAGGTTAATATTTTAAAATAGCTTTTAGAAAATGAAATTGTATGCCTTCTGATCTAGAAATAAAATGTTATTTAGAAATCCCACAAGGAGATTTATATAGTGTTTATAAATTATAAAATATATGATATTTAAACTATATAAAATGATTATATAGTAGATATTAAACTATAAAATGTTTATAATTAATGAAATATAATATAAATTCCATTTAATATAAAATATGAAGGGTTTCATATTAAAATGAATATAAAATGTTTATATTCTTACTAAATTATATAATTTTTATAATTAGAAATTATTTATGAATAATTCATAAATTTATCATGTTTTTGAAAATTAATAAATTTTTTATTTATTTGTTAAATTTCCTTTATATTCAAGTTTAGTAAATTGGTTATGAAATATGAATATCATACATGACCATTTATTTGATAAATTTCTTCAGCGATAGATCCCTGTATATCATGCTAGGTTAGATATCATGAAATTTAGTTTCTATCTACCTTGAACTTAGTTTGTATTTTAGTTATGAGATTGAGAATAGTTATTGGGTATATTTTTTGAATATTAGGTATTAGTGTTTTCATGAATTGAATTTTCTATTGAGTAAAGTCTTCCTGGGTAGAGGGGCTTGGGGTTAGACCACCTAATTTCTTAGAGTATTTCCCTAACTAGGAAATTGAAAGGGGTTGGATATATGTCACTCTGGGATTACTCATGTGGAGTTTTTCAATATCATATAACTATATAACTTTTCATGAAGCATTCACGTATCATATATATATATATATGATGCATTTGGATATGTATGAATATACTTGAATTATGTTTTTTGGTGGTTAACAGAGATATGTTGGTTGTGTAAATAGTTACACATTAATGTGGTGTAAACACATTAATTTAGTGGTTTGAATGTGGATTCAAAAAATAAATTATTAGAATCATGAAAAAAATGGAATGAAACATGAGAATATAATTATTACATAATATGTAATGGTTATAAATTTAATATGAATATGATGTATATTAAATTTGTGAGACTTTAAAAATGAAAACCCCTAAAATACTAAGTCTGTGATACCTTCTAAAATAGAACTTGTCAAGACTTTAATCATCCAAACAGGTAGGTCATGCCAAAGTTAGGCACCCCTATATTATATTATTCAAGGAATAAAAGGATAGGTAGAACTGAAATGTCCTTGGGTAGGTCATGCCAAAGCCGGGTGACCCCAGATTTTCCTTTGTTATATTTTTATTGGAATTTTTTTGGGGTTAAACTAGCTGGGAGACCCTAATAGGATAAGTTTATCATAGGAATAGAATTAAGTGAATCCATATGATAGATTTGGATAAAGTGTTATCCACTCAAATATCTAATAGTCACAACTATTTTGATTGAGATGATTGGCTACCAAAATAACTATTTGGTGTGAGAAACTCCAAAGTGAGATCATTACCTAGTGAAATATAGATCTTGGATCACTAAATGGATATTAGGTATAGGGTCATCAATTTTAGTGGGAGTAATATCATTAAAAGTCCTTAATTAAAATATATAAAAAAATTATATTCATATAATAAAAATTTATTTTATAGATAAATGCATAATCATTATAAAACAAAACTTTATATTAATCCTTGAAATGAGAAGCTTAATGTAAGAAACTCCTATGAAAATCAAGATTCTTATAGAATAATGGAATGATTCATTTAAGGTTTCAAAGATACTAAATACTAATTAACCTAATGAATTCCAATATCACATATTAAATATAATTAGGTATATTAATGATATTAAATATGATTGAATCTATTTGTAGAGACTGAAGAATTATTTCAAGGATTATTATGATTAAGGAATTCATTTTATTGAAAGTTTTGGAAATGTTATCTCTATATGAATGAATTCAATGAAATTTTACGCAATATTCTCAAAGTTTTGATAATAGATGAACTAGTCATATGATAACTAAGTTATGATACTATACAGGCTATACAAGGAGGTAAAAGTTCAAAAATAGAAGATATAAAGTTGGAAAGTCTAATAATATTTCTCAAGAATCCAGTTAAGGTTATTTAAAACATGAAGGTATTATCAGGAAGAAGTAATTATTATTTATGATGGGATTATCTAGAATACCCGAAGGGGTTTGAGAACTTCATATAATATCTGTGGTAGGTATTAATGTTATAGAAATTGATTCTTCAATTTTGACAGCTATGTGAAACCGACTGTATTCTTTACAAGTTTTTTTAAATATATAGGAGTTAAAATTCAAAGGAATAATTTAAAGAGAATGTATTTTGAATTAAAGTGATGAAGTAAAAATTTTCTATATAAGAAAATTGAATGTAATGATGTTTATCAAGCATGGATGAATTTAAGTAAAGGAAGTGTATCTTTATCACACTTATCTTATATGATATGAGGTGTTAATAGAGAGTTTTTATAAAAAATTGAGATAATTATTTGGTTTCACTGAGTTTATGATTCATTAGATTCTATAACATGTTTTTGATAAGAAGATATATATAAAAGTGTTTTATTGAGGATAAAGTGTTTATCCAGTTATTTATTAAAATATGATGGAATTTTATTCCCACCAAATAATAGTGTATTTTAATAAATAAAATCATTTTCTTCAATAAAATAATATAAAAAATAATACCTTATGAGATATGGAAACTATAGTGTATTTTTTAGATATTCACACTAAAAGGAAATAAGTGTTATTTCCTACAACATAAAGTAGTTTGTGTTGTGTATTATAAATATATTTTAATAAGAATATAGTTTCTAAGAGGCTAGTGAGAGTATGTTTGAACTTAGAGAAATTCAAAGTTAATAAATAAAATATTATAACTAATTTAGTTTAAGCGATTATTTACTTTATATACAAAGATTTTGGATATGTGATAGTAAAGAAAAATGTAAATAGTTACATTTAGTTACTGTGAGAAAGATAATATCACTATTAACTATAAGATTAAATTAGTCTAAGATTATAGTGATTCTTAATTCAATATTCTAAATAAGTTTTGGATATGCGATGATAAATAAAAATATAGAGAATTACATTTAGTTACCATAACAAGTGAAAGTAACTATTCCCTAAAGGTTTATACCATCCAATACACAAAGTGTATCACTTGGTATCCTAAAAGAGTTTAGGGTATGTTGGTAAGGATAAATGTAAAGGGTTATATTAGTTACCATAATGAAGTGAACATCACGTTATACTAAAAGAGTTTAGGATATGCTAGTAAAGTGATAATGTAAATAGTTATATTATGTAAAAAAGATTCCAAGGAAAAAATTTTATAGAAAGGGTTCCAAGGATGATGATGATGAATTTATAAATAGTTATAAGTAGACACTAGAATAAAAAATTATAACATTTTATGTTATAAAGTAAAGGAGTTTGAATAAATGTTCAAATAATTGAACATCAGGTATGTTATTTCTAAGTATCATCATTATTCAAATTATATTGCTTTGTAAATGTTACTCACTAAGAGGTTGGTGAGATTATTTTATTATATGGTCACATAGTGTTGTGACATGAATTACATATAGATGTATTTTTTAGAAACCATTTCTAAATAAACAATATGAAATTCATGTATAATATCTTAAGAGATTGGTTGTAATGGTTGTAAACATATAATGTATTTATAATAAAGATAATCCCCATTTATCAATCATTAATATGTGATTCATTTTAGTTTACAAGAATGGTCAAATGATAAATATCCCCTCAAAGTATAAACTTTTGGTTTTCCCTAACCAATGACCATTATGGAGTATAGTGGGTTATGATGACAATAAAGTTTAGCTTGAATATATTCTTGTATCCATTATAAAAGGTTATATATGAGATATAAAGAATATATTCTTGATTTAATAAGTAGAGACTCATTACTTAGACTGATCTGAAAAAGTGTATATCATGGAATGTGATATGGTCATAGATATACTTACTAGTGTATGCTTATTATCAATCCTTATTACCTAGGGTTGGAGAGGTACATTGCATGAGAACCATCATACTTTGATACCCTACTTAAGTCAACATATAAACTTAGCTAATATTGGGATTTTTGGGATTTTTTCTAATCATGTCGTCGATTGGAGTGCAACTAAGATGGGATTTATATATTTGTATGAAAAGTAAATAATTTTTTCCCTTGATTGAATTAGACTAAGGAAATTCATGTCCATGCTTAGTTGTTTTTAATATGATGTGTTCAACTACTCTGATAAGTAACATGTGATGTACTTATCAGATAGATGAATGGAATGTGATGTATTAATAGACTTGGTTAGTATTTTTCAATTAAGTAATAAAATATGAGAAAAATATACTAGATTAACATGTTCCATTTCTAGTGTTCACTCAATGTCATGGAAAAAAAGATTATATAGGTATAAATACAATGTATATGATTCATCTTGTGGTGGACATATTTTTTTAGAGATATGAGTATGTTTTATGAAGATCCCACTAGACCCCTTAATAGCTTGATTAGCACTAATGCATTATTATAGGCCACTAATTGATTACATATATGAAATTGAGATTTAATCATTATTTTCAACACTTCTAAGGCCCACAAGGTCACACATTTAGGCCCTTATATAAGAATAAAGTTTTGGACAATGTTTTTGTTCAAAATAAAGAGAGTTTTATGAAAACCATATCCAAAATAGTTTGGATGGATTCACAAAGAGTTGTGAAGTTTTAAAAAAATTCCTTATGGGATTTTAGTGCAAGTTGGAGATTCTATGATGTGAAATAAAATGTACATGCATGATATGGATGTACACATGAATATTATTCATTATATATATATAGTATAATATTATATATATAGTGTACATTTATTAACACATATGATGCACGTATTTTTCATGCATGAAATTTTTGAATATAATATAATATATATATTATTTATTTCTCCTGAATGGTTTATTCATAAGTTATAAAACAATATGAATAGATTAAAATATTTTTATTAATTCATTGAAAACTTTCAATGAATTATACCAAATATAAAAAATGCATAATATGCATTATAAAGTGGGATTTTTTGGCTTTGATTATAAAATAAGATGAAATCCTCTCATGTTGGGTGTTT
Source organism: Viscum album (assembly GCA_963277665.1). NCBI lineage: Eukaryota > Viridiplantae > Streptophyta > Magnoliopsida > Santalales > Viscaceae > Viscum > Viscum album. The sequence goes on along the minus strand of OY728141.1, from coordinate 1,683,754,020 downwards.
ATAGTGTGGTGTGTATGAGTCTCTTCTAAACACTATTCCTCTTGAAACTCTATTTATCTTATTCAAGAAGGCACTATCGCCCCTTAGGTTTTTAGGTATCCTCACAAGAGTTCATGGATCCTTTGGATGATGTTCTCCCTCAGAGAAAGGGTTTTTAAAGACCCACACATTTCATATATAGATATTACATCTTAAAATATAAATACTCACTACATAACATAACTATTCATGCTATAATTGTATAGTTTTAGTTCCTTTATAATCTTGGATAAATAAACAACTGGTTCATAAGTGAACTACATAATCTACCACTAAGTTATTCATAAGTAACACCCTTTTTAGTCATATCATACATAATACCTTTCTTCATAACTTTGTGAAAGGAAATTTAAGAACGAGTGAGCTCAGATGCTCAGTAAGGGAAAAAAGGAGATATAAATGATTAAATAATCATAACATGGAAGTATAATGGTATGAGGGCATTCTATTAACATTTAAAATATATATATTTCATGATTCACTTCTATGACAATCATAGTGGACAAAGTACCTTACTATACTGGGTTTACTCCCCATTATAGTATTGTTTATCTCATATGATATCAATATTTATCCAATGAATTAGAGGGAGATATATGTTCTACTCATCATATAATTAAAATAATACACATGTGTGTAATAATATCATAAAACATTCATTATATTATAATCCATGTAAATTAATGGGTTTCATAAACATTTCATCATAGCATAACCCATGAAAAATAAACGGGTTCCATGAACATATCATCATCATAAAAATAAACCATATAGATAATTAATAAGGATTTTATCATTATAACATATCCTAGTAAATATTAATTAACATCGAAGGATTCCATCTTATATTGAAAATTATTTTGAAAGATCACTTGGAATATTTCTTGAGGAAAATAACCTTTTTAATTTGAAACAACCCATTTAAAATATAAAAATTTCCCAAATATTAATGAAAAAAAATATTTTAAAAATAAACTTGAAAAATTATAAAGGAATATTTAAATCATTGATCTATTATGAAAGCTATAAATTATATTCATTATGTACAAGTTAAAATAAATATTACTTTTATATTTTTGTAAGAAAAGTAAAAAATACCTTGTTCAGAAAATAATTGGAAGATTCCTTTTAAAATATTTTGTAAAAATAAAATCACGAGTAAAAATAACTTTAAATAATCATAGTAAAACATTATTGAAAACATTTTTAGAAAACATTTATTTTCAATAAAAAGGATTTTCGATCTAAGAAAGAAATAAAGTCAATTTTCTTTAAAAAACATTATTTTGGTATTTTTTGATCTTAAAGAGAGGAAATGAAATTGAAAAATGTATTATAAATAAATAAGAATATGAAATAAAATTAATTATTTTCTTGAGAGGTATATCATAATATTTCATCATCTGAAGCATAATCATAAACAATCACGATAAATAATGATATTTTAACATAAAAACCTTTCCACTTTGGTAACTTTTGAATCATAATGCCCATGAAATAAAGAAAATAAGATGAATCTGTAAATACACATAAAATTTATAATAATAATCATAAAATAAATTCATGGTAATTATATAATCCATATAAAAGAAAAAAATGGTGAATATGACATGTGTCTCATAGAAAGACAAGTGAGATGAAAATCCCTTACCACTTTTGTAATTTTTGAATCATAAACCCCATGGAAGAATAAATTTTAATAAAAATTTAAATAAAATGATAATAAAAAAATTCATGTATAAGGGGAACTATATTCACCACAAAAATGAAATTAGTGATTAATATGACATGTGTCTTCGATAAATAAAAGTGAGACTAGAAATCCCTTACCTTATGTCTTGAATTTATGCATACATGTTTAAAATATATGTATAATGAATATAAGTTTATTATAAATTTATTCCAGAACCATAATCATATATATCATACAATATATTATTTAATTATGGAATTTTATTACCCATTTATTAACAATTCTTTGTTAAAATAACATTTTGGGTAAAAACTGCTTCATTTTTCATGTATGTTTTGGTTTGGTAGTTTCAGTCCATTTATTTTGATTATGGTTATATCATCTCCAAAATGTTAACCATGATATAAATATCATATATATTCATTGTACATGTAAAATCTCTAATTTTTCCATGTAAAACTTTAAAATATATCTAGTAATATTTTAGGAGTTAGACGCTGAGACGATGCGCTATTCTGAGGCTTGGTGAGTTCAAAATTAATATTTAAAAAATATTAAATATTTTAATATCATGCATTCATAGTTTTAATTTAAAAGTAAAATAAATCTATAATTTAGGCTTTGATTTAGAATCCTAGGCCATCAATGAGTTTATAACATGGTTTTTACCCTAGGCATGATATAACCTTTTTTAGCGTCAGGAATTTTGGTAAAGTGAAGTCATGGGAAAAAATTATAAAATAAATAAATTAATAAAATAAATTTATTTATTTTGTTATTTTTGATGAACATACCTAGCCATATCCTATTTAAACCCCATTATATCTAATTCATATGGTTATCCACATAACCTTGGGAATTGATAGGTGAGTTTTATAGGATATCATTGGTGGAAAACAACAAATTGGAGTATCATATCAATACCATAAGGATTTTCTACACCAAAAGAGTTTGTGGATTTCACCTAAAACTATGAAACATGACTAGTATACATCAATTTCTAATCTAAAATCATTTTAGTTTGTTTGATTTATCTGGATTTATCCCATTCTAATATCTTGTGTTGAACACAAATCAATTCCACTAACAATAATTGATTCATACATCGATGCTTGATTTATTTTTCAGTCGATTATTTGGATTATTGGTTTGATAATTCATTCATCATTATAATGGAAATATATTGAGGCCAACCCAAATCTGTTTGAGGTAAATTCCTCTTAGATGATTCATGGATTTCTCCCTTGATTATTTTTACGTTCATCATAGGCAATTACTTTGGACCGTGATTCGATGAATACCTAGAATTTGATCATTGTGTGACCATTATTTAGAACAAAAGATCAATACATTGAGTGAGTTTCATGACCAAGGATGTGATTTAGGTTAAAATATGATAGAGGATGATTGTAGGTGGATCAGAATGGACTAGTGGTTCCCATTATTCATGATTTGATGCATGATGATGGTATGAGATAATTGACGGTTTCCCGACCAAGTTGGAAAACCGAAATCAAATATTTAGAAACATAAAGTCTTGACTGGATGAGATCCTTGATCCTAGGTTAGATCAAATGAATATTCAGAGGAAATGGTGGAATGATTGTACACATAAAGGAAAAAAAAATCTAGAAAATTCCACAATACATTGCATGTAATCTGGAGATACACGCCGTGCGGGACCCCTGGCTATAACTCCAGGGTTTCTGTGAAAATTTAAATATCACATGACATGTAAAACATGTCACGCACCATGTGAAATGATTCTATCTAACCAAAATGTACTATGAGAGGTCATATTCATAGATATGACCAGGTACACCGGAACATGTAGAGTACACGAGTATGTCACGGTACTCAAACTCAAACAAGTACACCATCACAACCACTATAAATGTGCACAAACTAGTTTATACAGGTAGGAAAAGATGCAACTAGAAGGGTTATAAATGACCTCTACACATTGCATACCCTATGGGACATGCTGTGTATTTGAAGATTTACATGCCGTGTGAGATGGTGAGGCACGAGCATACTAGGGGTTAGAAAGACACATCATGTACCCCTAGTACATTCCATGGACTCCCTATGAGAGTGTTTGGAACCCTTCATTTATTCAATATCGACCAGGTTTAGTAGAGTAAAATAAAATAGTCCTTTACCTCAAGGGTATAGTGTGGAATTATATCCTCGACTAGGTTGTGCATTGGATAGAGTTTGGTGTATCCCCCTATAGAACCAGGGTGGCGGGCTATGGAGTACACTGTGGAGGAGGGACATGGAGTACACTATAGAGAATTGAAGGTGCGGAAGGTACTAGAGGTAGGCCATGGAGTACACCATGGTGAACTGGATGTGGGGAAATTTTTGGAGGCGAGGAGGGCCATACACTGTGGAGAACTAGAGGCGAGGAAGGTACTGGAGGAGAGGCGGGCTGTACACTATAGAGAGCTGGAGAACTGGAAGTTACTATAGGTGGTACATGTCCAAATCTAACTAGAGGTGTTGGAGGTACCAGGTATGTATACTATATAGGCAGCAGAGAAGAGTGTGTGAAGTTTGGGAGAGAGGCGTCAATTAAAAAAAAGCAACAAAACAAAAAAATTTTGAATTTAAAATAAAAAATTATGGATTCTTTTTATAAACGTCCTAATTTATGTTTTTATTGAAATTTATAAAAACTATTAGTAAATGTGGTGTCAATAATTAGTGAACCTTACAATCATTAGTAAAAAAAACTACCGATGGTTTTTAGAAACATTGATAAATGACATGTGATTTACTGAAATTTCTAAAAACCATCGGTAATTTTTTTACCGACGTTTTTAAGCATCACTAATTTAGCGATAAATTATTTACCAGTTCTTTTTAGAAATGTCGGTAAATTACTTACCGATGTTTACAAATGTTTCTAATTCAAAAAAATAAGCATCGATAATTCATTTTTTAGTAGTGTGATCTCATCTCTAGGTTATGCATTGGATATAGTTTTATTTATCCCCATATGGAGCTAGGGTGGAATCATCTATCATTCCTAGGTGGTGTTCATGGTGTTGGTGTGGCCACTATATATAGGGAATCGATCCTCTATCTAGAAGGTTGATCCAATAGAGTTTGTGGTTTTCCTATGTGTGACCCCCTACTAAAATGATGAGATATTTAGAGATCTAATGAGTACTTATTGGCAGGGGCCCAGTGATCATGAACTCTTGGATCAGAGTCACTAGTGATAACATGGCTTGTGGAGTTTATTCTCTCAAAATGAGTGTTTCCTTGAAGCCTCATATAATATACTATAGATGGTAGTATTGGTTGAGATCACTTGAGACCATTTGTCTATTATGATTATATTTGGGTTTTATTATTTTGATATCTCTTATCTTTTTTGACATATATTGTATTGAGATGAATACTCTTGATGATTTATGATAAGTGATTTTGGTGTGTCCTACTGGGTATTGTTATACCCATCACTGTATGGGAGTTTCCAACACATGTCATATATTATGTAGACGAAAGACCATATAAAAGTTTCCTAGAATAACTGGTAGTAGAAGAGGTTTAGATTGGTCTAGATATATTGAGGTATTTATTGAGTGTTATATTTGTTAGTGGTCACCTCCTTTTTAGAATACTGGAATCCTTTTTAGTTTTTGTTGGGTTTATATTTGTCCCCTTTATTTCTTTCCATTAATTTTTTTATACTTTGGTGTGGGATATAAGTTTTTCATGCATTTATGGTATCAATTGTTTTGAATTTATCATCATTATATGGGTTTGGAAATGTGTGTGTATATATAGGTACTTTAGGATAATGAATCCCATATGTGTGATATGCCTACTTAGCACTAGTCACCATCCCCAAGCCTATTGAAAGTAGTATTGGGATATTCACACTCGACTTATCAATGACCAGGTGGGTCTTGGTGGGTTGGTTCATGATAGAGTGGTATTATAACACGATTATACCTTTGGAATGAAGCATAGATTTTTCTCTAAATATATAGTTTCTTTGTGATTTAAGGAAATAGTTTTTAAGTGTTTTGAGTTCATTTTTTAGGATATGGACTCTATTGTTTGTGCGAGAATTGATGTATTCATTCACCAAGAATCTGAAAGCCTGCTTGTTGACTTGATTCATATTGACACTTGTTACATGGGAATTTTTTTATACATGAATCATATAGGAACAAGTTATGGTTTCCATGTACTTATTAATATATCTCCCTAGTTATACACATTTACCGTTGTGCATCTTGTTTATTTCAGGATGCCTTCGTGAAGACATATATCTATGATTTCACTATGTGATCAAAAGGATGATACACCGAGTGACAAGGATTTAGTATAGGGGCCTGTACAGGTGGTAGTACCTCTAGGTAGGTTTCCAGTTATACCACCACCCATTGAGTCGTAGATAGAATCAGTAGTGTCGGTCGAGTATTCACACAGATTAAGTGTGATGTATGAGTTTTAGAGGTAGTGACCTCTAAGGTTTGGGGGTGAGATAGATCCCCAAGTAGTTGAGGACTATCTATAGGTAGTTTTTAGAGTTTTCCTCCATATGAGGATTCCTACAGATCTGATGGAAATAATCATAGTGAGTCTTATTCAGTGATCTTATAGGTGATGGTGGATTTTGGTGACTTAGTCATATGATGAAAAAAGTATCTATTAGTTAGTTTTCAAGCATCTATTTATATAGGATTTATATCTAGACATGTCGATATCAGTGAAAATTCAAGATATTCTATATTTATAGCAGGGTAGTATGATTGCGGTGGAGTATTTAGTGAGGTTTACTAATATATTATGATACTACTTGGATATGGTGTGAGATCTATTTTTTAGAGTAGAAAACTTCAAGTAGGGATTATGAAGATATATCATAGATTTGGTGATATATTTTTTCATTCCCACCTATGCTGGAGTGCTTGAGTTGGCTTTAGTAGTAGTGATCTTCTTGAAAGAGTAGATGCCAATAGTAGGTGTTGGTAGTGAGCACACTGGTGTTGAGACCTTGATAGTAGGTAGCTGATGACATTCACATGGATTTGGGTATGTGAGACACTTCATGATACTATTCCAATATAGAGTATTGGTGGTTTAGGGATCTCATTATATCTTGATTTAGCCTAGGGAGAGGCGGTGTTTCTCCTGTGATAGTTAGGGACATATTTCCTAGGATTATATTACCTGTCATATAGCTAATAGAAAGATGGTCAATGGAATACCTAGAATGAGATAGAGGCAGGAGCAGGGAGGTTTTCATGATGAAAGATATGGAAGAGGAGTAGGAAGAGAAGAAATAGGTGGCAGGTATTTTGACTTGTTTCCACCACCACCCCAAGGTGGTTCGCGCTAGGCATAAGGAGCTGATGGTTAGGGGAGGGGATGACTAAAGGTTATTGAGACCTATGAACTAAAGGTTCCCGAAATTATTAGATGTAAGATATGTGCATACTCTATTATAGTTTCAATACTAATATACACAAGTGGAATCCACCCCTTTATTTATACTACTTTGGTTTGTGACATAGATATTCTAGTTTATCCCTTGGATCAACCCTTACGCTTGGAGAATCCAACCAGAGGTGACTCAGTGATCACACACTTCTACTGACAACATGAACTAATTCATGGAGGAAAGAGCTTCTTATTGGATCTATTTATAGTAGTGATGAGGCCTTATGAAATCATATTAGGTTTTTACTAACTATCCATAGTTCATTTCAAGATTGATCATTTTAGGTGGATAATACAGTGTATTTATGAAGACAGATCAAGTTTTTCCTTTATGGGTGAAAAGTAAAACTAGGTGGTGAAATATGGGATAATGTGTAGGAGGATACATCCAATTAATTACTAGTTGGATAGTATTTTTCTTTAGTCAATGGATGCTATGAGCTTCCAGTTTTCTAAAGTGGTGGCGGAGTATGATGACGTCATTTTTGAGGACGTTTTGGGATTACCTTCACACTGAAAGATATAATTATTTATTAAATTACCCCCGAGATAACCCCAATATCCATGCCATTGTATCAGATGTGTCCCATAGATCTTATAGAGATAATGGTGGATTTGGAGGACTTTCATAGGATGGGATTTGTGATACCTAGTGTTTACCCTGGGAAACTCCAGTACTGTTCTCCAAGAAGGAATTTGGGGGCATGAGGTTGAGTGTGGATTATCGACGCATGAAACATGTGCCTATAAAGAATAAATATCTACTACTAAGGATTGATGAAATCTTTGATTAGTTGAGAGGGGATGATGGTTATTTAATATTTACCTTAAATCAGGCTATCTTCAGCTGCAAGTATGATATGAGGATATACCAAATATGACATTCCGATGTCACTATGATCACTATGAGTAATTGGTGATGCCTTTAAGCATGATGAATTCCCGAGTAGTGTTTATGGGACTCATGAATCATATCTTTTAGCCTTTCTTTGACCAATTTGTGGTAGTATTCATCGATGATATCCTATTGAAATAGACATTTTAGGAGAGAATACGAGACACTTGAGGATAGTTCTAGACACACTCCAAGAGAACTAGAATTATAGAAATCTCTCGAAGTGTTAGTTCTGGATTTAGGAGGTCCACTTTTTGGGACATGTCATATCAAATTATGGTGTAACAATGGAATTGGAAAAGGTAGAAGTATTGTTAGCTTTGGATCCACTTAATAGCATGAACAAGGTGTGTAGATTCCTTGGGTTGATAGGCTAATATAAGAGATTTGTGCCCTATTTCTCAAGGATATAAACACCTTTGAATGCTTTGACCAAGAAGGGGTAGCCTTTCATTTAGATAGAGAGGTTCTATAAGGATTTTCATGAATTATGACAGAGGTTGATGAGCACCCCAATATTAAGATTTCCAGAAGAGGGTGTTGATTACATAGTTTTTTTCGATTCCTCAAGGACTATACTTGGTTGTGTTCTGATGAATAGGTAGTCAGGGATTTCTTATGGGTCTTGAAAGTTGAGATTTTATGAGAAAAACTACACAACCCACAATCATGAGTTGGAATAGGTGGTATTTTCCTTGAATATGTGGAGAAAATACCTTATAGGCATGTGGTTTATCATCTACTTTTACCATAAGAGTCTCAAGTATATCTCATATCCAATGGATCACAACTTGAGGCAGAGGTGATGGATAGAGTTCCTCCAGTATTATGACTCTAAGATAGTATGTACTCTTGGGAAGGGGAACATGGTAGAAATTACTCTTATTAGGAGATCTTTCTCATAGTTTTTCACCAAGGATTTAGATTAGTTAGCCTCATTTTAGTTTTCCTTAGTGGAAAAAGATGGTGCTTCATATCTATAGTCGATGACCGTTACCCCACTTCTTCTACAAATTGTTACGGAGGCTCTATAAGGAGATAATAAATATGAGACCTTATATACTTAGATATCCATTAGATGTGCTCCTGATGGATTTTATAAAGGTGGGGAGCATTTCATACGTTTTAGAGGATGAACTATGGTACTAGTGACATTATGGGAGGAGGTGATTAGGGAGTTCCATACATTCCCCTTGGTGGTATATCTAGGCATGGAATTAATGTACTAGAACATTTGAAACCATTTTTGGTGGCTGATATTGAAGAAATGTGTAGTAGGGTTTGTCTCTAGATGCCTCACTTGTTAGTAAGTGAAGGCTAAGCACCGGGTTACAATAGGTTTAGCTCAACCCCTTGAGGTGCTGGAGTGGAAGTGGGATGGGATATCCATGGAATTCATGACAAGGTTACCATTGACTTCTAGAGAATACAATGAAATATGGGTGATCATAGAATGACTGAGCATATCATCCCACTTTATAGCTATTCGAGAGTAGAGTTCAATAAATATCTTATGATGCATTTATGTGCAGGAGATAATTCATCTCCACAAAAATTCCCTTGATGATCATTTTGGACCATGATTCTCACTTCATTTCATGATTATAGAGAGGATTTTAGGAGGCCTTTGGGACTCAGTTACATTTGATAATGATGTTTCACCCCTAGACTAATGAAAAGACTGAGTGGACTATTCATGTTCTGTAAGACATACTATAAGATTTCATATTAGACTTTGGCTATAGTTGGGAGGATCACCTACCATTGGTGGGGTTTTTATGAAAAATAGATACCATTCCACCATCGGTATGGAGATATTCAAGGATTTTTATAAGTGAACATGTAAGTAACCACTATATTCAATTGATCTAGGTGATTCAGAAATCATGGGCCCATAGTTGGTGTGAGCTATGATTGAGAAGGTGAAGATCATCCATGAGTGGATGATGACTACACAAATCCATCATAAGACTTACAAGAACTGAAGACACATTCATTTGGAGTTTGAGGAGGGAGACCACGTGTTTCTGAAGGTCTCACATCAATGTGGATTGTGGAGATTTATATGGGGTGGTAAGTTATATTTAAGATTCATTGGCCCCTTCTTGATACTATGTAGAGTCGATGAGGTGGAGTATCACTTTTCTCTACAACCCCAGTTATACTAGGTACATGATGTCTTTCATGTGTTGTAGTTGAGGAGGTATGTGCATGACCCATCACATGTTATCGACTTGGGAAACTAGAACATCAAGGATGAAGTTAACATTATGGAGTTCCTGATGGAGATTGAGGATATATAGAAGAATATCCTCCATGTAATGACCAGAACATTTTATTTATATTTGTTTCCTAATTTTGTGTGTTATTTTATTTTATACTCAACAAAACTATTTCCTTTAATTAATGAATTGGGTATAATTAAAATGAGACCATTGGGTTTTGACTGTTGGTAAATATGACTGTTGGAAACTATAATCTTAACATTGTGTTTTTATAAATACGGTTATCTTGGTTAATTTATATAGAAATAAGATTGAACGACCTCATCCAGTAGACTCGATCCATATGAAACCCATCTGTCGGAGCTTGGGAAGGAGGTAGCATCACTAGGCTCTGCTCTGGACCAAGCCCAAGCTGAACTTCAACGTATGAAGCTTGAACGAAATTTCCTAAGGGAGATGTTCAAGCTGATAGAAATCACCACTCATGCAATGTTGTTCAAGACACCCTAAGATTATATCACCATAACACACCTTACACTTAAGTCATATGCTAGTTTTATAAGGGGCTATGTAACGAGACCTTAACTACTTTGTGTAATCCTTTTATATAAATAAAATTGTTATTTCTTCTTATGGAAAAGTTTGTGAATTTCAAATATCTGGATAAATATAGGATGTGTATTATTGATGAATTTAGGAAAAAAGGGGTATTTTAAAATATTTTTGTATTCATTAAATAATTAATAATGTGAAATGATTTTCAAAAACTTGTCTTCTATAGTTGTGATCGGTCATAAATTTAGAGTCTAATAAGATCAACTTGGTTTTTAGTGAATAGTAAAATAGGAATAGTAACATAGCCATATGAATAGCAATGAATAGTAATAAATAGTAATTTGGCCAAAAAATAGAAACTTCACCCATGAATGTATAAATACATTTTAGACTTCTTAAAAGTGACAAAATGATCATAGTTTATGTTTTGGTATTTTTGTACGCCATAAATATTTTATTTACAATTTTATAATTAATTTAATAATTTAAAATGGAAATTTATTTTCATAAAATTTAATCATAAATTGTTACTTTATTGTCTTATGGTTATATGATAATTTTATGGGACCTTAATTACTTTTTTAAGGTGTTACAAAATGAGTTATAGTTTTAAAGTTCTATTTTTTGAATAAATAATGATTTTATTTAAAAATTGATTTAAAAATATTTAGAAAATTATTTTCATAAAATGGGATTAATTTTTTAATTCAAAGCATCGATATTATGTTAGGGTTAATTTTTGGGATTTTTCTGAAACAGTTGGATTATAGGTGAATAGTAAAAATGCAGTTTTGAGTTTTGGGTGTTTAATGACATCATTAATGATGTAATATTTCTGGTCAACTTATGAATAGTGATATATGCTATGAGATTTCCTACGTGGCCAATACCATGGGAAAATACCATGGGCAAGCCCATGGTTTTGCAAATACCACCGATGAGGTGGCCCTTGGAAATTAATAATTTATTCACCCACTTTTCCTATAAATACCAAGACATTTCCCTCATTATTTTCATTCTAAAATCATCCTCAACGAAGTTATGGTATCCTTACCTCCCAAGGAGTCCTCCCAAGGTGTCCTCAATCCTCCCAAGGTCCCGACCTTCAAGCTTTCGAAGTTACTCTTCAAGGTAAGGGATCCTTTCACCCTCCTCTTTTAAGTCACGACTTTATTTATGTCGTGTCTTCTAATTTCCATCTCTTTATGTTTAGGGTATGTTCTTATATGTTCTAATTTCTATCCATTTCATGTATAATTGTAGAGATACCCTTTCCAACCTCATCAATTTGTTTTCTGAATTTTTAAGTGATGCCATTAGGCTGCCGAATTTCTCGTAAAAGAAATTGCATCTTCTCTTTTCTTTCATATTTCATTTTCATGTGGTATGTCATTAAAATATCCATACCATGATATTATTTAGTACCCATACTGTATTATGAATTATTTATGAGTGGGTGAACCTTTTCCCCTCTCTTTTCAATGTTTTCTAAAACCATGTTAAATAGCCGTTATGCTGCAGAAATTTCAACTCAAAATTTCTATCTCTTTCTCTCAAGAAATTCTCTTATTTTATTTATGTGAATACCCAGAACTATTTTGTTTCTATGGGTGTTCATAAATATATAAATATGATATATTTTATTCTATATTTTACATACATATAACCCTAACTCTGTTTCCATGGGTTATTAATGACATAATGATCTTATTTTTAATCCCTTTTTAAACGTCAAGATTTTGAAATGAAACCCATTTCTTTGATTCTATTTGGGTTATTTATGAAATTTTTGATTATGATCTATATGCATCATATGAAATTAAAGACATATTAAGGGTCCGCCCTGATAGAACTCTAATGCATTGGGTAAATAATTAATCTCCATAGACGACAAGTTCACGATACCTTGGTGAATAACCTTGATAATTTTTATGACACCTTAAGGATGAAACTTGGTGATATGTTCATGAATGTATAAATGAAATATTTTAGCCACATATTCAAGTTATGATTCAAGTTATTTTTATTATGATATTCCTATTCTTCCATTTCTCATGACTTTATGACTTTTATCATGTTCTTATTAATATTTCTCAAGATCACATGTCAACTATTTCACTTGTTTTCCTTACTGAGCCTTCTGGTCACCCTTTCCTTTGATGTATGTCTCCAGGATATGAGATGCAATCAATTTACATAGGATTAACCCATGATGAAGCCTTAAAAGTGGTTTATAAGAATGTTTTATGTTGTTTTCATGTATTATGTTCCTGATTTCCAAGACACTAGACTTTAAAGATCCTCTATATGTATAATGTAATGTAAAGTTATGAAAAAAGGCGGGATGTCATACTCCATGGGTGAGTGATTCCCTTTTTGCGTGTCCATTGACAGTATGAGAATCCTTTAGAGAGCACCGAAGAGAAAAATACCCACATACCTGCTTTGTACCCACATCTTTTTGAGTAGTATTTTTTTCTTTTTGTGATGAAAAGACTTAATGTGGGGAGGATGTAATGTCTCTATTTTTTACATGTAAAGATTTGAAATATTTTTGGATCTAATAATTGAGATGACACATTATTCCAATTTCTGTTGAGCCTATAATTGATAGTTTATAAATATTAAATATATTAATATCACACACATTAAGTTTTCCTTAAAAATTATAATTACTTTAAAATAAAGTCTCAAATCATAAATTTTAGTCTTTTGTTAAGTTCAGAATGTGGGTTTTACCCTAGGAATGATATAACATTTTTTATTATTAGAAATTATGGTAAATCGTTGTCGCGAGTTCAAACAATAAAATAAATAAATAAATAAATTAAATTTATTTATTATGTTATTGTTGACACAATGACTTATCCCTATCATATTTAAACCCTTTTATAGAAAATTCATAGGGTTAGTCATATAACCTTGAGAATTGATAGGTGAACATTGGAGGAGATCATTTGTTGAAAATAATGGTTCGAAGGATTATATCGATACTATAGGGATCATTTATCCCAATATAGTTTGTGGATTTCACCAACAACCAGGATTAAAGATCATTCTTTGTTAGAGAACAATTCAAACTTGTGGTAGGATGTTTTATTTATGTGAATTAATCCCATTTTAATATCCCATGTCAAACATGGATCAATTCCACTAACAATAATTGATTCATGCATTAACAGTTGATTTATTTTATGGTTGATTATTTTGATTATTTTTTAGATAATTCATTATTTATTATAATGGAAATGGATTGAAGCCAAAATAAACATGGACGAGGTTTGTTCCACTTTGTGGTTTCATGAATTTATTTCCCATTTCTTAACACATTCATCATGGGAAACTTCTTTGGCCCATTGTTCCTTGAATATAGGATATTTTATCATTGTACAACCATTCTTTGACATAACAAATCAACACCGTAGGTGCGGTTCACAAACAAGGATGTGATTGAAGTGTGGTGATGATGGAGGATGATTAGTGATGGATCATAATGGACCAGTTGTTCCCATTCTCCCTAGTTTAACACACAGATATGGTGCAAGGTGATGAACAGTTTCCAGATCGAGTTGGACAGTCAGAATCAGATCTATATATATGGAAAGGCTCAACCAAATGATATCCTTGATCCCTGGGTGAGATTGATAGTGGATTATGAGGTAATGACAGGTCAATCTTACTCATGAAGTAACTATAGAATCTAGAAAATTTCATGGTACATGCCATGTAATCTAGAGGTACATAGAGTTTGGGACCCCTAGTCATGACACTAGGGTTTCTATGGAAATTTAAATATCACACACCATGTGACATGTTCAACATAAAATGTAACATGATTTGGGAATCCCGATCTGTACTTTGGGAGTACAATAGAACAAACATGGCTAGGTACACGTGCATGGGTAGAGTACATGAGAACAACCCAGTACTCAAACATGACCAAGTACTTGGGAATGACCACTATACGTGTGTATGTCCAGGTTTACATGGGCATGATTTGACAACATGGGAATGTTTACATCCAACCTCTACATGCCATGTACCCTATGGGACACTTCGTGTTTGTGGAGGTTTCAATTCTGTGTGAGACGGTAAGACACATGATGACTAAGGGTTGGAAAGACACATCATGTACCCCTAGTACACACTATATACTCTCTATAAAAGTTCATAGAGCCATTCATTTCTTCAGTATAAACCAGTTTCAATTTTTTATGATACCTTGGTCCTTTCCCTTGAGGGTAAAATGTGGTATTACATCCTTGGTATAGGATTTTGATAACATATACGGGTTGTTAATTGGATAGAGTTCATTGTATACCTATATAGACCTAGTGTGTAATCATATATCAATCCTAGGTGGGGTTTGTGGTATAATAATGATCACCTTATACAGGGAATCAATCCTCTATCTGTAAGGTTGATCCAGTAGGGTTTGTGGTGTCCCTTAATAGCCCTAGGTGTGATCCCCCACTTGGATGATGAGATCTTTATAGATCCAGTGAGTAATTCTTATGTAGGGCCCAATGATTATGACATCTTGGATGAGAATCACCAATGATATCATGGCTCATGGAGTAGATTCCCCCAAATGGAATTACATTGAATCCCCTGACAATATATTGCGGCTAACAGTATTGGTTGATATCACTTAAGACCAATTTTCTATTATCAGTATACCTGGGTTTAATTATTTATATTTCTATTATCTTGTTGACATATCATGTGTTGAGATGAATAATATTTATGCTTTATGATTAGTGATTTCAGGGTGTCCTACTGGGTATTGTTATACTCACTCCTGCATGAGATTTTCCTACACATGTCGTTTATTTTGTAGATGATAGACCATGTGGTAGTTTCCTAGGAGGACTAAGAGTAGGTGGATCATAAATTGGGCTAGACAGACTAAGGTGTTTATCTGGTGTTTCATTTGATAGTGGTACCCTCCTTCTATGCAGGTTTGACTCTTTTACAGTTTTGATTGGGATTGTATTTGGACCATTTAATTCTTTCCAGTACTTTTTTCATACTCTGATCTGGGATAGATGCTGTGCATGAATTTATGGTATTAGTTTTTTCAACTTTATCTGCATTTTATGGTCTTTGATATGTGTGCGTGAATATAGGTACTTTAGGATAATTCCTCCCATGTGCGTGATATGCCTACTCGATACTAGTCTCCAGCCCTTGGCCTATTGTAGGTGGGATTTGGGTGGTCAAAATCAGCTTATCACTAGCTAGGTGGGCCCTAATGGGTCAGGTTGTGATAATACATGTATTTAAATCAATCCATTAAAGTTAGAGATATAAAATGAATTATAACATTTATGGAGATGGTAGGATGTATGAATACATGAATTCTATATCAATTTTCTCAAATGATTAAATAAAACAAATTTAAACAGTATATAACCCTTATAGAATAATTTATATATCATAGATATCATATATAATCATTAAATATACCATTATTTCTATCCATGATAAAATAAAATGAAAAACGTATCACATCACATCATGGATGTGGTAGTCCACATGTACACATGAGAGGCGTTATCATTTTCCAAAGGATTGGAAGGTAAGAAGGTAGATGTGATATTATAATTCCAGAAGTATAATTATGTCATAAATATAATATATATGTTAAATCCATCATTATATCTAGTTGTGAGAGGCGGTGATGGAAAATGAATTACATCAGTTCGTGATGTAATAGTCCACCATACACACAATCGATGGTTTCATTTAAAATTTTATAGAAGAGGAGATGAGTGTAGGTTATGCCATTAACATAATAAAATCTTATTATATGAGAGATAATGATGATATTATATTATCATAGTTTTATAAGATTTTAAGGAGGTGGAAGAATAAATAAAATGAAAACACATTGTTAAGGACTATACATCTTCTTTATAGACCACGTTTATGTATACACCTAAAGAATTATTAGTAGGGTTTCCTAATCAAAATAAGGATTCTAGGACATGGGAAGGGAAGAAAGGAAGTGATTTTGGTAGGTATTGGGTGAACCAAAAGTATATTGGACTATGTATAGGATAGGAGAGGTCTGTTTATAAGTGGGGAAAGGATCCCACTTGGAAACTACTTATAAATTTCCCAAAATAATACAAATTGATAAAGTAATTACCAATAAAAATGATTCAAAATCACCATATATTATAACTTAAGATAGGATAATATTTAAATATGGATATCCAATAGTATTTTGACATGTTTTATCAATAAACATACCCTTATCTTTTGGTTTAACCACTGGTAAACCAGTTTTAACCTCTACTGTGGTAATTAGTTTTTACTATTTTTACTATTCATTATGATAAAAAATTAATTTAAACTTATTAAATAATATTAATAATTTTTATTATAAATATTTTATCCATTTTATCAAAATAAATTCACATAAGTTCCAAAATTTAATTTAAAATTAAATCGGAAAGCACAATGAAAAAATAGTTTTTCAAATAAAATGATTCTTTAAGTATAAAAGTTTTTATATCCCAAATCAACATAAAAGTGATTAAAATGACCTAAATTGAATTAATAATAATATAATATAATTAATTTTAATTTTAAAACAAAATTAAAATATAATTTAACTTTGCAAGAACATTAAATAAAAAATGTAGTTTTCAATAAAAATCAGTATTTTCACTATTCAATGAAAAATTAATCTTTTTCAAAAATTTTAAAAAATTAACTCTAAGATAATTTTTACATGATGATTTAAAAAATAAATTTCATTTAATTATTTAAATATTCTAAAATTGGAAAAAATTAGTTTTAAAAAAAGTGTATAGAACACGATGAAACCACTTTATAGAAAAAACATTTTTTAAACATAAAACTAGATTTATTCTTATCCCATGCTTAGAAAAAATATTACATAAAGGATGAAAAATTTATTTAATATATAATATATAAATTTCATTAAAATATCTCACCAATAGTGACTAATTTAATTTATTTATTTAACAAAAAATTCATGTGCATAAAAACCCTTTTTCAGAAAAAATATTTCTTTTTAATTTTAAATGATTTTTATTTTCATTTATAATAAATTTATAACAAATGAATTTATTTTATTAGTGTGTAAACCAAGTAATTTTCATATTTTAACTAGTCCTATTCATAACCCCCAATTTAATGTCTAGGTTATAATGCTCATTTTTAAATAATAATATTCATAGTATATTGTGGTTCGCTAAAACTCAATGTTGTGGGCAACACAACTATCAAAGAGATTAAATTTATTTAATTTTTTTTTCATAAAATCACAGGGTATTTCAAGGTTATTATGTTCATTTATTCTCAGGATCTTTCTCAAACACTCTCCACAGAAGGAACATCAAAACTACTACTGTTCATGAATTCCAAGTACACCGTTTTATAGTATTATTTACATGTTAATTTATATAAAATAGATCACTTATGTTTTGGGTTTTCTTACACTACATATGATCATTATATGATCATAAAAACCCATTAAACACACACACACACACAAATATATATATTTCATAATGTTGTTAATCCTATTCATACTCTCTAATCCAAAAACTTAGTTATATAGGTTATAATATATCACAATTTATTTAGATTCAAGGTTGTGTGTAAAATAAGACAATAAATACTTTAAATTTCTTTCAAAGTAATACATATAAAATCTTGAGGTGTTACATTCTACCCCCTAAAAATGAATTTCTCTATTTAAATTACATCACCCCGATACCAAAAACCGAGGATACTTCTACTTCATCATATCCTTGGGTTCCCACATAGCTTCCTCCTCCAAATCATTTTTTTCATTTTCTAAATAAAACACTTTTTGGGTTATTGGGAACCTCACAATCAAAATTCAAAAAAAAAAAAAAACAAACCATTCCAAATACCAAATTCAAATTTCAAACATAGATACCAAAATGACACCACAAAAAGATCCGGCCACATACCACCTCCAAGATTCAACTTCTCAAATTGAAGATATCAAACAAACCATTGTCACACCGCCTCATTTAGCAAACGATAATTAATAGTGTGAGCAGATGGAACCTCGCAACAGAAACTCCATAACATCTTTGAAAAAACTTTTCCTCACACCACTGTTTTCATCACCAAAGAAAAAACCAAAAACACCTTGACATAGAAATCAGCATCGTAAGAAGATATAACCCCTAAGAACACCTCCCAAAGACTCCTTAGATCCATCTCACCCTACCAACCTAGGAAGGATCAATGGATCTGGAGGCTGGAGCAGAGTAAGAGCAGTTAGACCTCCATAGAGAGCCACAACACGACCAGCACTAGCAACCCCATATAAAACTCATTTCCGAACCATAGAAAACTCCATATTCAACAGAATGAAACAACAAAAGAACCAACACTGGACCATCTGATTGAACGAGAAACCGAAGCGCGAAAACACTGAAATGTCACAGCTGAACCAGACAAAAAAAACCTAACAAGAATGAGAAAAAGGGAAATAAGGATTTAAAAAGGAGAAATCCAAGAACACCATGAGTTCTGACGTAGAGAGGAGGAAAAGGAGCACCAAAAATAGAGATAAAGAAGAAGGGGAAAAGGGGGAAAACCTAGATTGATGAAGGAGAATCGAACCTAGAAAGAGAAAAAATAATAAATAAATTATAGAAAGATAAAAACACGAATCCAGGAAGATAGAATATGGTCACCATCGCCAGGGGAAAGAAACCTAGATGGGGGAGAAGATGGGGTTAGAGAACCTGAGCTAGGAAGAAGGGAACCTTAGAAGGGAGGATCCACCGGGAAGAAGGGAAAGAAAAAGAAGAGATCGTAGAGTAAAAAAGGTCGAAGAAGAGGGAGAAGGAGACGTCACCACAGTGAGAATCTCAAAACCCTAGAAGGAGGGAGAGAGAAGAGGATGGGAGTGGGAGCTAGGAGAATGGGGAGCCATACTTCTCCATGCAACTTCCTCAAATTTATGGTTTCACCCCAAAACTTTGACCAGGTGAGTGGTAATATTTTATAGTACTTTATCTTTATGATCTAGAATATCCATCGATTATTTCTCAAAATAAATAAAATAATATAGTAGTACAAACTTCATGTTTAGTACATGTTAAGGATCAGGTATGTACTTCCTAAAAAGAGATACATAGAACACATCATAAAATTGAGAGAGGTTTGGTAGAAGTTACAATAAATAATCTACCATCCCTACTAGATAAAGAATATCAAAGGGGCCAATATACCTAGGTCACAAATTTACCTTTTTTCCAAATCTCATAACCTTATTTCATGGAGATATCCATAAGAACACCTTATCACTAAATTTGAACTCCAAATCTCACTAACAATTGTCATTATACATTTTTTATTGAATTTGAGCTACCCTGATGTGATTCTAAATGGATTCAACATTATCTACCATTTCTTCAGCTATATTAGGTCCCAATATCTTTATTTATCTAATTTTTCCCAAAATTTCAAATTTCTACACTTCTTTTCATAGAGAGATTCATAAGGATCCAAATGTATGATCAAGTTAAATATATTGTTATAAGAAAATTTGAAAAGAGGAAGGTGTTAACCCTAAAAACATTTAAGATATAGAGAATAGGATCTTAGCATATCCTCCAGGTTTTGAATGGTTCTATTATACTGACCATCTGTATGAGGATGATAGGAAGTACTAAAACACAACTCTGTATCTAGATCTTTCTAAATACTTCTCTATAATTTCAAGGTAAACCTTAAATCACGATTAGATATAATAGAATGTCAATATCCATGAAACATTACAACTTAATTAATATACATCCAATAAAACTAATCAAGATAGAAATATTCTTTGATAGCAATGAAATGTGCTAAACTTATAAAGCATTCAACTATAACCCAAATAAAATTATAGATTTTATATATCTCAAGGAGTCCTATTATAAAATCCATGATGGTATTTTCCCATTTCCATATAGAAAATGGTAATGGTTATAACATCCTCTTAGAAATTTTCCAATCAAACTTAACTTTTTGGCATATAAATCACTGATATACATACTCCACAATATCTCACTTCATGTTATCCCACAAGAAATTCTCTTTAAGGTCTATATATATCTTAATACTTCTAGTATTAGTATATAATAATTATCTATGAGCTTCATCCAATAGATCCTTATTTAATTTTGGTATAATAGGGACACATACTTTATTCCTGAACCTTATCATTATATCACAATCAAGGTTAAAATCAAGAACATTTTTGAATATCTTTTTCAGAAACACATCTTTCTTATATGCCTCTTTAATATTCACATGGATAGATGGTTGAACACTAATTTGAGAAAGATAATATTTCCCCCATTACTTAAATATTTAAAGGTCCATCCTTTTAAAATCCATAAATATTGTATCTTTTGCGATCCTAATCATTGATAATATAGCATGATCCTTTAGACTCAAAGCATTAATCACCTTGTTCTCTTTACCAAGGTAGTAATGTATTGAGAAGTAATAATATTTAATAAATTATAACCATATCCTTTGGATCATATTTAAATATTTCTATGTGAATTTATATTTCAATATTTTATGATTAATATATATATAACACCTTTAATCATATATATAATGCTTCTATATCTTCAATACAAATATTACTATAGCTAAATCCAAATCACTAGTAGGATATTTTTTCTCATGAACATTAAATTGATGAGAGGAATAAGCTATAACCATGTAATTATATATAACAAATAATCCTAGTCCCTTCTTATATTCATAATTATAGATCACAAACCCTTCTATTGTAGGGTAATGTGAGTACATGTACACTAACCAACCTTATATTCTTCTCCTTGAAATTTTATTCAAACTACTTAGTCCAAAGGTATTTGACTCCCTTCCATGTTAACTTGGTGAGTAGATCCGTCATCCATAAGAAATTCATAAAAAAAGAATCAATAATATCCAACCATTATAAGGAATCTTCGGATCATAGTCATAATGGTTGGTTTGGTCCAATGTTCAATGATGTCTATCTTATAAGGATCTACTAATATACCCTCCCTTGTGATTATGTGTTCCAAAAATAATACTTTATGAATCTAGAATTCAATCTTATTGAAATTTCCATATAATTTGTCCTTAGGGTATTCAATATGATTCTCAAATGATATTCCTTATCTTCTTTTATCTCAAGTATATAAGAATATTTTTCATAAAGACTACCACAAATTGATCAAGGTAATCTATAAAGTATATATTCATTAAATACATGAAGATAGTGTGGGAATTAGTAAATCCAAATGGAATCACTATAAATTCATAGTTTCTATACATCATACAAAAGGATTTCTTAGGTATGTATTCATTTTTAACCCTTAACTGACAGTATCTAGAATAAAGGTCAATCTTTGAGAAGTATTGAGATCATCGAAATTGATCCCAAAAATAATTAATATGGGGAAGAGTATAATTATTATTGATCATGATCTTATTAATTTCCTGATAATTATTTTATATTCACCATGATAATTTTTTCTTCTTAATAAAAATAATAGGTGAACCCCATGGTGACATAATTGTCCAATTGAATCCCTTATCAAGATTCTCCTAGAGTTTCTTATTCAATTCCTATAACTCAATTAGGGATATTATATAAGATTTCTTTGGAATAGGTGTAGCTATAGGTATGTGTTCTATTTAAATCCAAACTTCATGATTCATATGAATACTATACAATTATTTAGGAAAGACATCCAAGAAAAATTTATACAATAGTTATATATTTAATGTTCAGTTTCTATCAAAACATCTAAGATAAATACCCCTTATGAATAGGAAACAAGACCCATAAAATGAAAGTAATTTCCATCATAATTTCATGTTCAAACTCACACCTATATATTATCATAGGTTGATTCATAATATCAAATGTGATTTACTTATTATAGTAATTTATAAGCGATCCATGTAGAGAGATATAATCAATGATCAAAATCACATCAAATTCTACTGAATGAAGAATAATAATATTTTTATAGGGAACATTCTCCCAAAAGTTAACATGAAATACCCAACTCTAGAGTGAAGGATAAGTGTGTATCAACTATTATGACCTTATTTAATGATTAACATATCATAAACCCTTTCTTGGTCTAGGATATAGCCCTTAGATTATGGAATTGACTCGAATAATACCAAAGTTCCCCACACACAATACATTGAACTATTAGTGGCACCTTAGGATAAAATTAATTTCCCTCTATCAAACTCTTCATTTTTCCTTGGTAATGACTTGATATATGCCATTATTTTCTCCACATAATAAATATTCATATTACTTTGATACATTTAACAGGGTGTTTCTTCCCACATTACTAAAATATAGAAAAAATGAATATTTCTCCCTCTACAGTATTTATCACAAAAACATTCCTAAAACTCCATTTTCTATTATCTAGAAAGTTAAGAAACTCACTTATGTTTTGGTTATTAATCATAATTTGAGTTATATGATTAGGAATAATCATATGATTTCAAACTTAAACTCCCACTTCATTTGGTTTCTCATGACGACGATCATTGTATTGGCCATCACATTCAACATTAACACGATTCCTCCCAGTTCCATCCACTAAATAAAACCAAAAAGCATAGTGTGGGAAATAATAATCATGGTGAGAAATAATATAATCATGAAAAATCATTCATAGGATGTATAAATCATGACACATTCCTTTTCAATCTATGACACATTAGGTTTAAACTTGGACATCCATGGTCATTATCTATTAAAATCCTTCATAATGGTTCATAAAGAAAATATGAATTAACCTAAGAATATACCTTGAGAGACTCTAACCCAGTGTTTAGTATTAGGTCCACTCATTATGCACTGGTGATGATCAAGTTAATACCCAATCCACCCTTTCAATGTTGTTACCCATAGGTGCATCTATGACATAACTACATCCACTTTCTAGTATCTATACATGGATGTATTTTATAGGAAAACTAAACAATATCCACTTTACCAAATCTTAAGGATGTTATAATATACTTAGAATTATATATAGGATTTTCACCAAAGTTTTCTAATCATAATCTCTAAAAATAACTAAACCCTACCCATATACCAACTGAGGCGAATTGAAAATTACATACATAAATATTACGTGTTTTTAGATGAATATTCAAAACATATCATAATAATACATACCCTAAAATTGTAAAGGTTCAAAATTTTTGGATACTATAAACATAAACATATTATTTCATGAAATATCTTCAATAACTCCCACAAAATTTTTCTCAAATAGTGAACTTATTAGTTATAAACTACTTAAGACCTTTCTTCATAACCTTTGAATAGGAAATAGAAGAATGTGTGAGATCAAATTCTCAATATGGGTAAAAATGTGATATATTAGTCAATAATAATATGTATGAATAACATGATCATAAGTTTATGAGAATATGAAATTAATATTTGAAAATCATTCCCAAAAATTCATAGATCATAATCATGACATAAGACTTTGGTAGTTCATAAGACATCAATCATAGAAGAATCAAATATCATGGTCCATGATATCATATCATAAGAATAAAAACATGACATAGATATTGAAAAAAAGTGTTTCATAATCATAATAATAATAGTCATTGTCAATTATATCTACCAATACATTAATCACATGTTGAGTTTGTGATAACCACCCATGTACCCTATTTGGGCTTAAGATAACCTCATATATACCCTATTTTGATCTTGGGATAACCTCTCATGTACCCTCTTTTGGGATTGGGATAACCTCCCATGTACCCTTTGATCTCATAAACATTAAACATTACCCAATTCATTAGAGGTATTAAATTGACCCACCCATCACATAATCAAAATCCATTCATATGTATGCCACAAGATCATAAAAACATTTATCTTTTTTTTATATATTATCCTACAGAAAAGAAAATGAGTTTCAATAATATTTCATCATGATATTCAATAACTATATAGAGTAATAATAAATATAGTGACATTGGATCATATCATCAGTAAATCCTAAGAAACATCTAAGGATGTTGTTATAAATGAAAATAACTTTAAAAGATCACCAGAATATTTCTTAATGAAAACAACCTTTCAATTTTTAAATCACTCACTTAAAATATAAAAATTTATAGAATATTAAGGATTTTTTTTGAGAAAAATTACAAACACCTATAAATTAATCTTCAAATAAGTTATTAATTATGATAATGGTAAAATTTGTTCATGTAGTATATGCCAAAACAAAGATCCCATTTACACCTTTAGTATAAAGAAAACCATTTATAAAATGATAAATAAATTATTTATACATATTTTTAAAGTCAAATATTGGTATAAATAACCTTAATCAATCATTTTATAACATTAAAATCGTTTTTGAAAACATTTCAAAGAAAATAAAGATTTAGAAGTAAAAGATTCCCAACTGAAGAGATAAATAAAGGTAGTTTTCCTTAAAAAATTATTTTGGTATTATGAGTACTTATAGAGTGGAAATTGAAATAAAAATTTGTAATAAATAAAAATAACTATAGTATAAAAAACACATGATATTTATGATATATAGATCA
This sequence comes from Viscum album, assembly GCA_963277665.1. Taxonomy (NCBI): domain Eukaryota; kingdom Viridiplantae; phylum Streptophyta; class Magnoliopsida; order Santalales; family Viscaceae; genus Viscum; species Viscum album. Next base: position 1,683,728,513 of record OY728141.1, on the reverse strand, counting down.
TATAATTTCATCATTTTAAATTTAATCATAAATGATCCTGGTAAAAAATGATATTATAATGTAAAACCCTTATCGCTATAGTAATTTTTAAATCATAATCCCCATGAAAGAAATAAGTTCAAATGAAAATTTAAATATCATTAATATAAATATATTAATGATATATCATATCAAAGGGTAAATATATACACCAGAAAAAGAAACAAGTGGTGAATGTGGCATATTTCTGACAAAAATAAAATTGAGACAAGAAACCCATTCCTAATGTCCAAATTACTTTGTAAGTAATTTTAACCTCCTATATAATAAATTTAAATTTATTATAATTCTATACCAAAACCATTTTCATACTTATAATACCATAAATGGTTTACTTATAACATCTTATCACACATTCATTAATAATATTTCATTATCATCATCATTTTTTGTGTTAACTGCTTCATTTTTCATGTATGTTTTGATTTGGTAGTTATATTACCTTCACTTTGATCATGATTAAATCATCTAAAAAAATAGTAAAAATATCATAAGTATCATATTTAATAATTATATATACTTTTAATATCATTCATATACATTGGTGGTGAAAAACGAATCACATCACTTCATGGAGGTGGTAGTCTACATGTATGCATAAGCGATGCTATCGTTTTCCAATGGATGAGATGGTAAGAAGACATATAATATATTATAATTATAGAAGGATAATTATTTAATAAATATAATATATAAAAATTAGATCCATCATAATAATAAACCATGAAATATGGTGATGGAACATGAATAAATCACCACGTGATGGCTGTGGTCCACACATACACAAAAGCGATATTTTCATTTCCCATTTGATGGAAAGAAGTGGAAAAATGGTTGTACAATAATCATAATAAAATATAATTATATTTATGATAATTATTTGATTATGTTATCATGGATACAAAATATTTAGAGAAATTATAATACGAAATAAACCCTGAAAGAGTCGGGTAATACAATTACCTCTTCTTTGAGAGAGCTCCTTTGTCTTAAACCATAAGCCTTATTAGTATGGTATTAGGGTAAGACTAAGAGATAAATAAAAAATAAAAGGAATATATGAAGGTTTTTGGTTAGGTATTTTCTGATATATAAGGCTAAATTTATGTGAATAATAGAGGATAATAGGTTCTCTTTTATAAGTGAGTGGAGAGGCACTCATGGAATTACTTAAAATATTTCAATAATATAAGTTAAATTTAATTTTAAAGTATAAAAAATAGGAAAAAATATAATATAAGTAAATATAAGGTTGAAAAATATTCATAAAAAAAATTATATCAGTTTAGGTGAAAATTTTACATAACATATAGGAAAATACATTTCTTCAAAAAATTGGTATTTTAACAAAGAAATGTTTTTATAAATTCTTAATGATCATTTATTAAGAATTAATCAATAAATTTTAATTAAGGAAAACATTTATATATATATATATATATCATAATGTTTTTAATCCTATTAATACACACCAATACAATAGCTATGTCATAAAAGTTATAATATATTGTGGTTCATTTAGACTTGGGTTTCATATAAATCAAGCTATCAAATACTTCAAATTTATTTCAAGGGTCTACATATAAAATCTGAGGATATTAAATTTTACTAGGGTTTAGTGATTCTTTATTTATTATAGATATTAGTTTGGGATCATTTTTTTATAGAAATTTACTTTGATGAAAAATAAATGTTATTAGTGATCTTTAGAGAATTATTCAATGATCATTGAAATATTAAAGCTCTCCCATGATTACAGTAAGTGGTCCCAATATATCAGTTGAATTTCTAGGATATTTCTATGACATTTCTACCACTTGTTTTTTATAAATTAATAATAAAATTTGAAACTCATTTTCATAATAATGTATGATTTTTTTTCATATTTTTTTCCATAACAAGATACCTTATTCTATATGAGTATCTCTTGAACTATGGAATAACATTTCTAACTATTTCCCTACTTGTTAAAATCTAATATATGGTTTTTGGTATAAATTATTTTTTAATAAATAATTAGCCATTAATATTTAAGTAAAACTAGAATGATTTTTTTAAGAATGATTGTTAGTTATTTGTAATGATTTCTTAATGTAACCATGCCTAACATGTTACATACAAAGTTTTTTACTTACTCCAATTTATAAAATATGCAGATAATGTCTTATTAATTTAGAAAATGTTTCTATCAAACTTGAGGCTTGATCTTGTATCCCTTAGTAGTGGGTGAGTTTTATTAACTATGTTACTATCTTTGTTCCTATTTATAGTGACAATTAACCATTTCACATATATATAAATAATTTAAAATAGTTAAATTTTTTGAAATACCAATAAAATATATGAATATTACCAATTATACCCTTAAATTTAATTTTTTATAGTAAAATAAATCATATTTAATTCTTAAAAAAATATCCAACCATTATATTAAAAATGGTCAGGGGTGGTGAGAAATATAAATAAAAAAAATTCACCTGGGGAGGATCGAAACCATCATATTTTTAACAAAAACTATGAAAGAAAAAATATGAAGTGCCAATAAAAATTGGGGATCTTTTTTTTGGAAAAATAAAAATTTTTGACAAAAAGAAGAGGTATTTTTTTTACTAAAAAACCCCATAATATTTCGGTATCAAAAAATACTTGAGGGGTATTTCTATTTGAATTATATCATATTATCAACATGCATTTGAAAATGAAAAATGAAGATATGGAATTCCTTGAAACCCATGAATAATTATTTAATGGGTTAAAAAATGAAAGTTCTTAACTCACATTTGCACTATAACACATTTAAGGTGTATGTAAAAATAAATAAACAATTAAATATAAGGGAATTCATGTTGATTTATCGAAAAATATGAAGGGTAAATTTAGAAAAAATAATTAATTATATCTAAGTTTCTTATATTTTAGACCTTTAAAATCTTTTCAAATTTTATTATAAATCTGATTCTATTAGGCTTAGTATATGGGATAGATTATTTTAGTTGAATGTCATATTTTAAATAATTATATAATCACAAAATATTGATAAATTATATAGGTTTTGGATGTTTATTATCACTATAACTTGATGAACTATAAGTCGTAATCCATTCTTAACCTTTAGTTAAGTTAATGCATCTATAGAGAGTAATAACTAGGGTAGATAAGCAGAGAGAAATGATTTGGTTCATAGAATTATTTGTTTTTATCAAATAAAAACATAAAGATTTATACTCAAAATTTATTTAATTTATAAATTTTGGAGTTTAGTCACAACTTATACAATGACATTTACTTTGTAAATTTAATCTTTTTGTAAACAATTTTTTTTGAGAAAAATCAATTTTTTTCTTTTAAAAATGTTTTTTCAAAACTCTCATTTTTCATTTATAAAATTCAAAAACTTTTGATAACACACCTTTTCAAACAAATATTTTATTAAAAATATACATTTTATATTAAATGTTCCTATTCATCCCTTAAAATTAAATATTCTAAAACATGTATAATTTTAAAAAAAGTTTCTCAATTAAAGAGATATATTAGTTTGAAAATACTTATTACTCTCTTAGTTTATTTTGAATTTTTTTCTAGGATACCCATTGATAATTATTGTATTTTAATGATTACATGATGGTATTGATATTTTCTTTACTTGAATATTCATTTGGTTTTCCTGTAGTGTAGACTTGGAAGTACTTATACTTTGATTTATGACATGTTTGGTTTGATACTTCTATATCTACTAGGCATCCATAATATAGTACCATTTAATTTACCAAGTAATATTCTCTGTTATGTGTAACTTTTAATTATTCCCTATTTATGTGGTCATTAGTGTAGCTTAAGGATGCATGCCTATCTTTTTTACAACAAAATAATTATTATTATGATTGAAATAACTTTTGTGTGTGGTCACTACTTTAATATCCCAATCATGTCATATCCTTAGTGTGTTAGAATTATTGATTAATTTATATAGTTCTGTTATGTTTAATTTGGTATTGATATAAAATGATGAAGTAGGTATGTCATGACCCACACCCATTGGGAACCTATCCTAGGCCTGAAGTTAAGGAGAGACTGTCCCTCAAATCCTACCTCAAATAGGCTGTGGGTTGGTGACTACCAATGAGGGTATAAAACATCAAAATGGGATGCATTACACTCATATATTTTAGGGAAAAATATTAAATCCACTGACTAAATCCATAATATAAATAAACCATGATCCTATAATAATAAAATCCCATAATTCATGATATGAAGTAAAAAAAGTATCCAAATACAAAGTGCCAAAAGACTCATAGGAAAAAATTACAATAATAACTCTCCACTATAATATATTATAATCTTGTTTGGACACAAAATCCCTCCCGATTACCTAAAAAATAGTTTATATATACATGGGTGAGAATAACATGTATACTTAGTAGGATCCTCTCTCGAATATCTTATGAAAATGTGAGGATATCATAATAACAATTCATTGAAAGAGTTGTAGAACCAAAGAGCACCTAAAAGGTCAAAGAACCATTCCTAGACTTACTAAGGATCAATTACCATGTATCACACTCAATGTATGTAAATAATATTTGAAAAAAATAAATATAGGCACCCCCGACTACTTCCACACTAGTTTTCTACCCTCAGCTTCAATATTGAATGTCCCATGATTTAATGACTTATATATATGTATATAGAATTCATCTGAGTATGATATGGGATAAGTCATGAATCATCCTCTCCAACATATACCAAGGTCCAACATTTTATGTTGACATTATTCAAAATATGAAATATCAATATCCAATCCATTTCCATCATATTAGGTTATCATGAACATAAAATTAATCAAATTCATGCCCTCTTCTTCCCATGAATGACCCCCACAAAATACCATCACCACTAGGTACCTCAACCAAATGTTTATTTCATTGGATACTGACCACCAACTATGTACAAGTTCCACAATCATGTATTACTACCATATGGAGGGAGGGGAATAGGGGGTAGCTAACCATCTATCATTGTCAACCTAGAAATTAGGGAAAACACTTGGAACCCGAAAATTTTGTGTGTCAGTAATGTTATCCAACTTAGCTGGGGTGTATATAAAAATTTCAAGAAATATGAGGTATAATAATCCCTAAAAATCCCATCCTAAAAGGGTCACATCACAATATCTCTATCAAAAACCAAATCATTACTAACATACCCCAACATCTACCACCAACTACCACCAAACAAAAATTCAATCATTTATACCTAATAAATCACAACCAACCCCATTCCCTACATATGGAAACCACACTAATGCACAACGATTTTCCACTTAATTTATGAGTTTAACCAACTTACTAATTTATTATATTGAAAAAATATTAAGTACACTAGGGAATTTAATTTCCATAAATAATTTCAAACTAATTTTTAAAAAGTTAACTATTGTTCATCCCATCCCTTAATTATTTATCTCTGGCATTCATCATTCAACATTAATCACATTATTTCCAATATTTAAGATTTATTAGCAGCCATTATAGAATCATTATTTACCCATAACAAATTTTATTTCCATAAAATTTAGTCACATTACAAACTTATAGGCATCTAAACCATATTACATCCATAATAATCTAATAACCACAAAATTAAAATATAACAAAAATAATAAAACATAATTGTACCAGCAATACAACACAACAAGAACACAACTTTAAGTCATATTTCTCAAGAATTTCATTTAGTAACAATAGATGCATTATCTTTATTTCTTAAAAATTTACACACTTAAATTTCATTACCATATTTATTAAATTAAACTTTTATGAGTGGTGATACCAGAAAATAAATCACAATAAGGGTTTACACATCATAATAACAAGAAACAATTATTCCATTAACAAACACCTCTATGTTTCTCCTATTTGAGCATGATTTCCACATCACTTTATCATTTTTTTCATAAGAAACACCATCACGATCACCACTTTCCCAAAAATAATTAATTTAACCCCATAAGTTGTTTTTAAATTTTATGAAATATGATTCCATTGACTCAATCATAGTGGCCACCATAAATCATAGCTGCAAGAAACAACACTAACTTTCCAGACATACATAATATATAGGATGAAAAAAACATCAATTTAGTTCAATATTAATCAAGAAAACATTTTATTTATAACATTAATTATCCCTCAATTATTCAAGGTTATTTCAGAATATAACAATTCAATATGAAAGTTTTCATGGAAATTGATTCACAGTAGTAAAGAGCTTTCATCAATAGACAAGTATATAATAGTTCTTTAATTTAAGGGGTTCAGTTATCACATAATATTAAGGCTCACTCCCCATTGAATTTTCATTGGTCCTCTACCACTTTTATCACCAAAATATTCTTTATTTATTCATAAATTTATCATTAAATAATAAACAACCATAACATCACATAAAATAACACATAAGTATAGAAAAAATATATACAGATTAATTAACTTCCCATTTTCCATATCCCTAGTTATTTATGTTATTAGGTTAATTCATACAAATTTACCAAAGAACCATAAGAATTATAATCCCTTTATTTTTTTTTAAAAATAGTTAGTGTTGAATTCCTAATATCTGCATGAATTTTTGAGATGTCACCACTCATGAATGGAAGAATCAATGAATCAATCGACACTAAACTTGAAAGGAACCACATCAGAACCTTACCTAAAAAACCCATAAGAAATATTTTCTCAAACCACAACCCCAAAATAGAAGAACCTCAACCAAATGATCCATTAGAATAAAAGATAACAAGTAAAGAGAGGATAAGAGGAAAAGAGAATACCTTGAAACAAGATAATTGATCATGATGATCTAAGAGGTTTAAAATTTACAAAGGAATAGATGGAGGGTGTTCAGAGGGATAAAGGTCAACTAGGATATGAATAGAAAGAAGTAAAATAAAAAAAAGGAATATCCAACCCTAAATTTATAGAGGGATTATGAGTAACCTCCACCATGATTTAGTGATTCCCACTATAATTGTGGTGACCCTCCATCAAAGGAGATATGAGTCATCTCTATTTGAACCTTTGAAATTTATTCATTTTGAATACCACATTAATCTCATTTTATAACCAACACTCTATGAACTATGATGTATTTAATATAATTTCATCCCTACCGTAAACCACCAAGGCATAGGGAAATATTCATTCTTGTTTAACCTACCTTTTCATGAACTAACCTAGATCACTAATCGATCTAGGAATCTGAGATGGTCAGAAACATGACCTAAAAGGAATTCATGATCCCCATGGGTTAGTGACTAGAGACTAGGCTTCATGAATAAACTTTGGGAGTAATTTTACCATAATAGAGGTTTCAAAATACAATACAATAAAATAAAATAGAATCAAGAACCAACAAGATACATACCAAGTATAGGGAATAAAGAGGAAAATATAAACCAATGTTGATAAACAATCAAGAAAACAACATCACTATCAACCCATCTTTGTGAAAGAAATGTGTCCCTCACCCCAAATGTTACCACTGAAATCCCATGTCCCTCAATTATGGATACCTACAATCTCCAAGAAATTCCTTACCTTTACCTGAACCTAGAAAAAAAATCCTATATACACTCAAAGGAATATGTAGAGTGTGATCAAACAATCCCATTAATATCCCACCAAGTGTTTCATAAGATCTCCATATTAAATAAACTAAATATACATAATTTTAAATAAAAAAAGGAATGATAATCATTTGTATAGTTTGTATCAAAAAACACGGATTTCAATCATTTCACAAGAATTTATCAAAATACGGATATCCAAAAATTTTCAAGAAAAATAATTCATATGGAATGCATTCGAAAAAGATCACATGGAAAAATATAAAAGTAACATTTTAAATAAATCTTATCACCATGGTAATTAAGTTCATAGGTAAGTTAGGTTAAGACTCAAGGATCCTCACACTTCTTAGTGATCATGGATACTTGGTGTACACATTATCCAAGGGCTATAGGATAAAGGGATAGGATTCTACCCATTAAAGTATATACCTACCTCATTAATGTTTAGATAGTGTTTTCATAATCAATTATATTTATTGGAATATCTGAATATGAATGGCATGATTAACATGTACTACCTGCCTAAATTCTCTACTCCCATGGGCTTAAAATCAAATTTTAATCATAAGGTATCAAACATAATTCACCAGTCTCATCAATCATTTCAAAATTATCCCAGATTCAATATTTCACAAGACATGTCAATTTAATTTCAATAAAATATCATCAAATGTTTTTCTAAATCTCATTTTATTCAAAACATATCATTTCAAGGATATGTCAACATGCCATGCCATTGTAATTTCAACACTAAGGTTAATAATTTTTTTTAAAATAATAAATTCAATATAAAACTATATTTCCTTCCAAGATCATTCATTTTATTAAAAGTTCATTGAAAATGGGGTTTTTTATTATTTAACATGAAATTCAAAAAAATCATTGCTAAGAGATCATGGTTCATGCTTTAAAAATCATTTTAAAGACCAACTTTAAAAAAATATAGTAAAAAATGTTCTATTTAATGGGGAAATCATATAAAATCACCTACCCCAATTCTCAAAATGTCAATAATTAGAAATTAGATTCACCAACTGGAAAAAGAAGAGGAAAAGAAGATCCCTAGAAACCAAAAATTCTAATAAATATTCACAGTTATACAATTCTCTAATGTTTTAATAGATTATCAAAAGTAAGTAATAAGAGGAGAGGATATATTCCATCAAAAATAAGCTAAGACTCACCATTTGGAAATCTCCAAGAAGAAATACACCTTAATCAACAAAATAAATGAGTTTAGAAGAGTCAATAATGTCTGAGGGGGCTCCTAGAATCATATAGATCGAGTTATTGTTAAAGGATGTGGAAAGAAAAATAAAATAGGGATATGAAGAGAATAAATATGGTATTTACCTTACAATTAGAAACCCCATCGACATCACTAGCTATAAAGTGGGCCTCCATCTGTCTAGTAGTGGCCATCTATCCAACCAATGGTTTTAGGAAAAATTCCTATAATCCAAAATTTCCACCGATTGGATGATGGATATCCATCAGCCATCTAGTAGACTTACTGTAGTTTGGGTTAGTCAAAATAATTCCATAAAATATTTAGTGGACCTCATCATCTATCTGGTGGGCCTCCTGTATATTTTCATGCTATAGGCTTAGGTCCACCCTACACCAACCCCAATACACACTCCCTAGATCATTTAATGGCTAAAAAATAATAAGAACAACTTGAGATCAACATGAAAAGATTGAAAAAAAGTATAATTTCTTACATGAAAAAAATATTGGTATTTAAAATACCACACTGAAGGCCATGACATGAAGGTGATAGGTTTTGTTTAATCATTTTATGATTTTTGGGAGCGGAAAAAAATAAAAAAACAAGAGGATCTATCTTCAATAAATCAACATGAAAATATATTATAAAAATATAGTACTTATAAAATGATAACTATAACAACTTCCATATTCACTTCACAAAGAGAATTCTTGATATAGATCACTAAAGTAGTAAATAAATAATTCCTACCTCTAAGGGTGAACACTAATGAGTGGATCCATGATCATATTATGAGGATACCTAAGAAACTAAAGGGGTGCTAATGACTTCTAGGGTGAGATAAATCTTGCTTGGGAAGACGATAATGTTTCAGTAAATTTACATGAAATTAATGATCTTAGTTACAAAAAATGAATAAGATTCAAAATATACACACACTTCATGCACAAAAAATAGAATACATTATATCACTTATATAGCTGAATCTCAATGCCTTTTCTTCATAATGCATCATATGTGTTACAACCAATTGGTTATTATTCATTGAAATCATTTCAATGAATAAATTCAATGATATAATGAACCAAAATTTGGTTCCTAACTTGATGAAACTATTTGGGAGAAGTTGTACTGGCTGTTGTATCATATGAAACTCATATATGCATCTCACACATATTAATATAATATATTTTTTTGAAGAAAGTTGGCATGAACTGGTCTCCCAGTTCATGTCAAAAGAATTTATTAAACAAAAAGGGGTTACATGGTAATCTCAAGGTGTAATGCGCTTACACCCTCTGATAGTTAATGAAACAGAAAAAAATACATTGAAAACTAAAGAGAAATGTAGAGAAACATCCCTGTTGATGTCCTCAAGCGATCAGCCCTGCTGAGAACAAATTTCAGTCCTGCTGCATGTATGTCAAGAGTCCATGAAAATAGGCAGGAGATTATGATTCTAACGGAAGCAGCAGCTCTGCAGTCCTTTTTAAGACCCTTCATCAAACTAGGCAGCCAGACATCTCAGTCCAGCTTGCATAAAGCCTGCAACTAATTTTCCATGAGACACCTCATCTCAAAACACAACAAATCAGAAATATCAGAATGGTTCTGCATAGATACAAACAAGTCCAGCCAAACATAACAGAGCACAGAGAGTATATAGGCAGCTGAAAAACAGAAATGTCCACATAGTAATGTAGGATCAGCTCAGAAGAAAAACTAGTACTCCCAAAATTGGCCACAAATTCCAAAAGTCACTGATCCAGACAACATACGGTCAAGATATTGAAGCACATTTTTAAGAGCATCTCTGAAAAGAATTAACCTTCAAACAGAATATCATAAGAATCAAGAACAGAGAATAAGAATTTATCATATAAAGATCTTGGTTAAAAACCCAAAAACCAGGCAAGATCAACAGCCACAGGCCCAAGTAGAGAACATCCAGAAGGTGAAACCATTATTGAAAAGAGTTAAACCTCTATAAGAAAAATAGCAAACAGAAACAAGGACATCCAAACAAAAATCCAGGAGAAGAACTTATTCAAGAAATGCTCTTGGGTCAGAATATGGATCTTGTATAAATCTTCAGCAACTTTAATGAGTATCCTCGTCAGAATAATCAGAGGGTTGTGAGTATTCGGGCAGCGGTTCAGAAGAAAATGGCTATGGAGGAATCTCAAGGGCAGAGCTTTTAGCCGCAAATGATCTTGTGATAATGGTTCTCTCATGGCTGGCATTCTTTCTATGCTTCCTAGACTTCCTAGGAATTGGAGTGATAAAGCCATCAGGGTCCACAATGATTTTTTTCCTTTTCGTTCCTTCCAACGCAACGATTCCCCCACATTGGGGATCTTACTAGAATTCACATGGAGAGATTCATCAACATCTTGTTGTAGAACTTCATTGTTCACCTTATTAGCTTTGATAATCACCTGGTTTTTAGAAATTGAAACTCCTTTCATGATTGAATGAGAAATCTCATTCTTTTCAGATTTAGGGTGCTCTTGCTGTTTGGTGACATCAAGAACATCTTGAAAAAAATATGAAAGCTGACATTCAGTTGCTTGAGAATTCAAACCCATTTTATCCTCATCTTCTCTTTCCTTGCAAACACCTTTAGAGGGCTCATCCACAACATATTGCCTTCCTTTATCCTTTTCTCTCCATATTGAGGTTAAATTTATGGGACAACTATTAGTTTTTCCACAGTTATTTGAATTATGCCCTAGCCTATAACATAGATGGCAGTAATCCGGTACACTCTCATAAATAACCTCTTGTGAAAAACCAAAGTCTCCAGTTTGTATCCAAATATCCGAAGGAAATTGTTGAGAGACATCAACTTCAATACATACCCTTGAAACAGAAGGCCTAGAGAGTGTTTTTGTGGCATAATCAAGCCTCATCGGGTAGCCAATGAGTGAAGAGATAGAAAAAAAAACATTTCTCTTAAATAAGTGTAAAGGTAATCCAGGAAATCCAAACCATACTGGAACAATCGGGGATTCAGCCTGAGGATCAAATTCAGGGGTCCATTTAAGAACTCGCATTTGGCAGCCCCCAAAGGACCAAGTACGTTTAGCCCAAAATCTGTAATAACTCTCTACGGAGTCGAATCGTAGCACGATGTGAGAGGCATTGAGGAGACCCAATTGAAATCCTGTAAATCCGATGATTTCCAAAGAAGATCGAAGAAATTTTAACGAAGGCCTTCTATTTTGAAATTTCTCAACCAGAACAAACCTAAGATCTGAAGAAAGAAAGCTAACCTCATCGGCTGAGAATGCGATAGCGAGTTGACCTCAATGACGATATGTCTTTGGATTGATCTGAGGGTTCTGGATAGCATCAACATGTTCATAAGAGAATTCGAATGATTTACCAGCAACAACTTCAGCAAAAGTGTGAGGATTAGGGCTAGGATTCGCATCTTGCAGCGGCAGGTACGCTCGAGGTTCGCGACGGGTCTCTCTCATCCTCTCTATTAGAGAATGTTCTTAATATATATATATATATTAAATATAAATATATATAAATATATATTATATGTTATACATTATACATGTATAATATGCACAATAATAAATATTTATCATTACACAATATTAAAATATAAAATATATAGTATATATATAATATCATATACTATATATATACATTATATATATCACATACTTGTGTAAATGCATCAAATACATGTTTTTTAACTCAAATCCAACAATCTCCCACTTGCACTAAAATCCCATAATTACTTTATATAAAACTTTATAACTCATTTTGAATTAATCCAAACTCTTTTAGATACAATTTTATTAAGTTTTATTCATTTTGAACAAAAAATTTATCCAAAAATTTATCCTTATCCAAGGGCCTAACTATGTGACCCTATGGGCCTTAGCATAATTGATAATAAATATAAAATAACTATTTCATATATGTAAGTAATGAGTAACCTCTAGAAAACCATCAATGCTACTCAAGATACTAAGGTGTATGGTGTGATCTCTATAAAAAATAATCACATCTCTAAATGAACATATCCACAAAAAGATGTATCATATTCATCATATTCATACCTATATAATCCCTTTTTCTATGACATCTAGTGACCACTAGACACTGAACATGTCAATCTAGTATAGGATAACTCTTATTTAAAAAAAGACTAACCAAGTAAATGAATACATCACATGTCATTCATCTTATAGATGATCATATCAAATTCCTCTCATATAAGTAACTGAAAAAATTATATGTGACTAAACTAAGAATGACCATGCGTTTCAGTAGCCTAATTCAATCAAGGTCCAACTGTCTTTTCTTATCATAGAATTAGAAAAATCTAATCTTGGTTGTGCTCCAACCGACAATAACATCAGTAACATACCCAACCACCCTCATATTTTACAAGTTCATATATTGATTTACATAAGTGTGGTATTAAAATATAATTTTCACATGCTTGGTATCTTTCCAACTTCAAGTAAGAAGTAATAATAATAATAATACACCCCTAAGTATATCAATGACTATATGAAATTCCATGAGATATACTTTGGAAGTCCAGTCTAAGTAATATGACTCTACTTATTAAATCACAGATATATTCATCATATCTTATATATAATTATTTATAATGAGTATAAGAATACATTAAAGCTAAAATAAACATATCATTAAAACCCATAATATTCCATAATTATCATCAGTTAGGAATGACTCAAAGTTTCACTTTGAGGGTGCTAGGACTACTTGGGATATACTAAACACTAAGTGTGGGGTGGGTGGGGGGGGGGGGGGTTGAATTAGTGTTGGTGTTGTTTTATATAATTTAATAAATAATTTTTCTTGGTGAAATAGAGAAATAATCTTCAATCACATAGCCCAATATAATGATACACCTGTTTATAATGGGTCAGCCAAACATCAATACTAAACCTAAAGTGTGGTAGCCTAAAATCAAGAGGGGGGATAGAAAACAATCCTAAGACCCCATACTAATGAACACCCTATGAAAATTCATCACATTTTTTGATATTTAAACTACATGTATAAATAGTATTTAACTTCATCAAGTTATTTGAAACATTGAGAAATTCCTCCACTAGATGTGATTTCTATTGATTTTCATAGTGTGTATTTTTTCTTATGTTACTTATTCTTATATTTTCACTCGTAAAAAAGTATCAAATAACCTTTTCTTATTCTTCCCTTATATGAACAATAGTTCCCACAACCTTCTTCCTCTTTATAGAAATAGGATGGATAGATTCTTTTATTACATATATGAAATAATTTAATTTCTCCCATTCTTCTTCTCTTGAACTTGGATATAATACCACTCTTCTATCTATGTAACCTGGAATACACATATGCTTATTCTCTTATTCTTTCTCCAATGCACTCAAAAATCTTACATAGGATATCTCTTCCCTCTTCTTGAATTTGAATCATTGAATTAATGATGATGAAAATAGATTCATATATAATTCTTCTTGACACCTATGTTTTCTCCCTTTAATAATGGTGTCGAGTAATCTCTATTATACCCCTTCAAACTATTAAAATATATAATAATAAATTATTTCAACATTCATTAATTTATCTTATATATTTTACATTTCTGTATTCACTATCCCATGTGAATACTTTATTTGAATTACTATGATTATCAGTAATTTAGATCCCTTGAATCTTATCCATAATGTTTTCAGACTAGATCCACAATCATCAGCCTGAACTGCTTCTCATAATGAATGAAGAATCAACATTATCACCCCCATTATAATAGAAATTATCACATATATTCTCTTATAATAACTATATATAATAATTATATGTTAATATACAACAATAGAAATAAATTCATCACCATGGATGATTCTCCAGTAAATACAGTACTATATTCTCTTTTATTTTTAACATAGGATAAACCTACACATCCTTCATTCAACACTCCATGAAATTAGATTCATATTTATTGACCTACATGAATTAATGTATGAAATTACTATAATAAAAAAACCTCCATCATGACACAAAGACCATGGTACATATCTTGATTCATGAATGAGAAAAAACTCATACATTCCTTCAAAAATTGCATCTACCTGAATCATAGATTAAACCGAAGCCTCATGATTTATCTTTTCAATTAATATTATCCTACTTAGAATATTCTGATTCAAAATTGTTTATGAAATATAAATATTATTGTGAATGTATTATTCTATTCTTCTCTTGGACTTCGTCATTATCCCATTTAACATAAATCATGATGACCAATTTCCTAATATAGGGAACTTATGAAGATTAACATACCAAGAATCAACTAAAATTAATATCTATTCTTCATATCATTATTTTTATTCAATTTCCTCTTCACACTATATGTAATACCTATTGAAATATGTAGAATTCTAGATATGTGAAAAATTACCATACATAGAAATTAACATATGTGTATCTACACAAATTCATGTATGTGATCCATTCACCCACATGGTTTATTCATATACACAATCAATTCTCCTACATGACTAGTTTACCTAGATTCATAATAAAATTTCCTCCATGATCAATTCACATACATAGTAGATCATTCACCTATGCATAAACCTTACGTAAGAAAAACAATTACATGGTTAATCGATTACAAAACAGTCTATTTGGGTATACAAATTCATATACATAGAAAATATCATACATTGATATTTACTTACTTAGATCATGTATTCATATTTTCATATGTGGTTCTAAACTTCTTGAACCATCTCCCAAACTTCATATTCTTCCCATTTCGACACTTATTACTTCTTTTAATCTTCATCCAAAAACTTATAGTAGGAATAATGATAACCAATATCATGATATTTTATATTTAGTATAACAAATCACTTTTCATCGATTGAATTATGGTATCTCTTCAACATATTATTCCAACCTTCATCTGACACATGGATGAAACTTTAAAAATATTTCATCATTGAGATAAATTAATGTATACATTATAAATTTATTCTCAATAGAACTCCTCAAATATTCAACTAATATTTTACCTTCAATGATTAATATATATTCAAATATTCCAAAGGAAATAACACAATATTTCATATTAAAATATGATAAGAAATTTCAAATAGCACATCCAATATGTATCTTCTAATATCAATCCAAATAAAAAATGAGAAATAATTCTTGGAAACTTCTTAGAAGCCTCCAATATCTTCTCTCCATCAACATATTGACATTCCATCACAATTATTCATTGGAATAAAATACAAATCATAAAAAGTGGTATCAATAATCTCCACCTTTTTATTTGTTGGAAATACCTTCAAAATGATGTATCAATATATTCTATCTTTATTCATACTATATCCTTTATTATAAATAATTTATTTCACTTTATCTCCCCCAATTGATAAGCAACAAAAAGTTATTGGTAAAAGGGTATCAATTCATTCTTAAGAAATGTGGTGCCAATCATATCACTCTATGTCTATGTGATCCATGGTTAGTATAGAAAACAATAGGATTTTATTTAGAAAAAAATATATCCATATTTAATTGAACTTGATACCAAATGAAATGAGAAATTTTTTCCTTTCTTTAAATATGTCCAACTATTTCCTAGGTTGATACCAATTATGATACAATTCTGTTATATAAAAAATCAACTAAAAAGACCTAAAATCACTTTAACAAATATGTTAAAACGTTCAAGTATGGATAAGGATTGAAGTTCTTAGAAACATATTTGAATATTCTTTCAATTCCATTGATGAATTTCTCCTCCTTTATGTTTGGTTTTTTATTTTAGTTATCTCAGATGAGAGATAAGGAAACCACACCACTTCAATGATGCGATATTAAAACACTTTCTAGAACAATGAGATAATGATTATAGTATCTTATTAAATATTCTTTAATTGTCTCCCACTCATGGTGAAATTACTCATAATATTTATAATGATGAATCTATTTAATATATATGCTTCAAGATATCCTTTTTAGGAGTACATCAAAATTGACCTTTAACTTGTGGCTATCTAGATTTTATAAATTTCATAACTTTACCAAGGATGATCATATTCAATATATTACTTTGGGATTTTAAATGTAATATAAATCCAATATTAGATCTTCTTAAATTTACAATCATGTATTGAAAACATTCACTTCGACTTTATCAAGGATAATGCTTTCATTAGATTTTTTTAGTATATTAATTTAGGAATCATTCCTGGATGGTAACTTCTTTAAATAATTCTATCCAATGTTTAAAGACCATACTCTACCTCAAGTTACCACATAAGATAATACATCACCTTAAATTATTAACATTATAATCACACATATAATACATAATGTTTAAGGGAATAAGGCGACTCTTCCAGGTCCTTAATGTGAACAACAAGGTTGAGAGGATTTTCTCAACCAAGTTACTCTACCCTTTGTGATTCCACATTTTATTCTTAGATATGATTTAACCTTTGGAAGAATGGATCTCACCACTTCTTAAATTTGTTTTTGAGTGAAATTTATCTTTTTAAGAGTTTGTATGGAACTTATATCACCTGGTGTAACTTTTATATCTTCTTTAATAACTCTTCTCGGATGAGAATTATTGTAGAGAAATATATAGGAGTGTGTCTCGCCATAATGCACCTCACACACAATACTTATTTACCAGAAATGTTTTATTTAGTTTACAACCTTTGAATAAATTCAATATCTTTATGTAGATTATTATCTTTTCCATTTTCACTATCCCTTTATTGTTCTTTTTCTAATTTCTTTACTTTCTCCAAATCCAATAGCTTGATTTCTATAAAATTATTAGGAACATTGGTAGAATTCATTGGGTATCCACATGGAAACTTTTGAGTGTTCCTCACATCAAAGATTTTATATGTGACACTCCTCTTGGTCTTCATAGTCTTGTTACCTGAGAATGAACCATTATCTTTTCTTGAGATTTTCCTATAAGTATTCTGATTTGAATAATTCTCTAACTAATTTCTCATAGTTGAAAATTCACTCTTCACATTCTCTTGTTATCTCTTATTTTTATTTGATACATGTTGAGATGACCATGTACCTATATTATGACTAATACTTCCCCAAAATCACATATATTATTAATCATATAAAATCTATTGGATATAGGTCAATTATTCCTTGTCTATTGATGTTACTTCCTCTCAAGTCTTCTCCCCCTTGAAATGGGCCTCCTTTTAACTTTAATGTTGAAAAGATTGGACCAACAATACTACTAGAATTACCATAATATATTACATCACTAATAAAACCCTATAAATCCTTATCTTTTCATTTTTACTGATAGGTATCAAGGTTTTTAATCATTCTATTTTTAGAATTATTTAACCATTTTTTGGGTTGAACTAGGGGAACGACTTCCAAAATCATTCTTCTATCCACCATGGACATGGTGGTAGGATTCTCATCACTTTTCTTCTTCCATACTTGAGTGTGGTTTTTTTTAACCCCACATTATTTTTAGATAAATCATTAAAATGGGTATGGATGGTATCTATTTATTCAAAACTATTTGGGAATGATCATCAAATGATTCCATGATCTTCTTATTACATAAAATAGGTCTTTTAACACACGAATCCTCTTTAGAAGAATCCATAGATAAAATTACTTCTTATATTCCTTATGAATACATATATTGAGGAATTTATAGATTTTATAACTTGATATAAATCTCAAGACATATCATTTTGGGAATGTATTTTTCATTTTTAGCGAACTACAATTTGTCTTCACCTTCCTTATTAATTGTTTTATATTATTCTTAATGAATTTCAAACCTGTCTTGTCACATTATATCGGGCTCCTTTATTTTCTTAGATTTGATATCAAATCTTGCATTTGAAATAAATTCCCTTTTTAAAATTCAACTTATAATTCATAAAACTTCACTTTAAGAGTATTTTTTTAATCCACATTTCTCTTCAATTTCTTTGAACCATTTACTTTTACATTTTGAGAAACTTATTTCAATCTCAACATTTATTATATCAAAGGATATAACCTACATGGAGAGATTTATGCATTCTATAAACTTTTTTTATGAGACCTTTTCCATTTTATTTTTTTTCACCTTCAAGCCAGGTGATATTTTCTTACATTATTTTAAACATACTATATACAAAAAAACTATTTATTTTTGGAAAACATCTTAAAAATCCATTAATTCATTAATTGAAAATTCAATCTACATGTTATAATACCTATTAGGGCTTATATATTCTTTAGGATAGTTTTTATAAGCATTTATACATACCCTTTGATAACTTGAGTATCTTGAATCAACTGTGGTAGAATTAATGTTTAACATCTTGGTAGTTTCATCAAACACCATGTGTTATCTTTCCCAAAAAAATATATCTTTATTTCTATCTTGGTATAAAGATATAAAAAATTATTATTCTCTAGATAAGAAGGAAAAATTCTTCATCTTCATTTTATACTTATTACTCCATTTCAATATTTTTTTGGAAGAAACTGAATTCTGATTTGATACAAACAATTCTTCACAAAAAATAAACCTTATTATAAAAAAGGAAAGAAACTAAAATCTTAATAAGAGAAGAACTTCCAATATAGATAATATAATAGAAGTGAACATGAGACTTTTATCTAAATTTTTAATACTGCTTGGGATATACTCAACACTAATTGGGTGGGGAGTGGGGGTGAATTAGTGTGGGGGTGAATTAGTGTTGATGTAGTTTTATCCAATTTAACACATTTTATCCCTTTACCTATTTATATGATTAAGATCTTTATTCTCTCATTATATTATATTTCTTTCATTCATTAGTTCACATACAAATAGTAATGGTAATTTTCAAGGTTCTAATTTGAATATGAAAGGCTATTCCTTGAAACAACTGAAAAATTATCCTTAATCACATAGGATAATATAATGAGATACCCGTTTATAGCATGTCATCAAGAAAACAATTCTGAACCTGAAGTGTGTTACCATGCACTCAAGAGGTGGGGGGGGGGATAAAAAAAATACCAAGTCCCTAGATCGGTGATAACATAGTAAAACTATATCACCTTTTCAAATCATTATATTTCATGTATAGATAGTATTTAACTTATTCAAGTTCTTTACAACATTGCTAAAGTCCACCATTTGTGACTTCTATTTATTATCACAATGATGCTTTGTTCTTATCTTCATTATTTTTATATCATCACTTGAAAAAAAATGAAAAAAATCCTCTCTTATTCTTCCCTTATATAAAAAATATTGTTCAAAACCTTATTCCTATTTACAAAAATAGACCAAAAATATGATTTTTTTGAAAATATAAAATAATTCAACTTATCATGTTCTTCTTCTCTTACACTTGGCTACTGGACCTATCTTCTATATGTGAAACTTGGAATGTATAAAACCTTCTTCTCTTATTATTTCATTAGTGCACTTCAATATCCTGCACTGGATCTCTCTTCCCTATTATTAACTATGACTCATAGAATATATGATGATGACAATAGAGTTATATCTCATTCTTCTTGACTACAATGTTTTCTCCCTTGAATAATGGTGTCGAGAAACCTCTCTTATACTCATTGAAAATGAAGTAATATATATTAATAACCTATTGAAACATTATTTAATTTATCCTCCCAATTATTTATTTATGTATTCACTATACCATTATTTTAATTACCATGATTATTGGTAATTTAGATCCATTGAATCTCATCCATCATGGTATCTGACTTGATCCACATTATCATAATTCTTGAATACCTAACATTAACGTCTCCCAAAATAATTAACATTATCACACTACATATACTATAATAACGAAACATAATAAATGTATGTAAATATATAGTAATAGATGTGGATTTATCATTATACACACTTCTATAGTAAATACAATCATGGATCCCCCTTTATTTTTGGAATAAGATAACCCTAAAATCCTTCATTTATCACTCCACAAAATCAGCTTCATATTTATTAGTTTGCATGTATAAATTCCTAAAAATTATTTCGTAATATAACCTCGTTAATGACATAAATCCCATGATATATATCCAGATTCATACATGAGAAATGGATCATAGGTTCCTTCAAACTTTTCCTCTTCTTGAATCATAGATTAAACCAAATCCTTGTGATATATCATTTCAATGAATGTCATATTACATGGAATTTTTTAATTGAACTAGGTTTTGAAACCCAAATATTTTTGTGAATGTATTCTTCTATTTTTATCTTTGACTTTATCATCAACCCATTTACCACAGATCATGATGATCAATATATCGATATATGGAATTTATGAGGATCATCACACTATGAATTATTTGAAATTAAGATATCTTCTTCATATACTTCTTCTTCAATTTACTATTTACACTATATCTAATACCTATTGGAATATGTAGACCTTTGGATACATGAACAATTCCTTTATGTTTTAATTTTCATATGTGCATCTGCATGAATTCATGTCCATTCACTGACTATGGGACTAGTTCACCTTTGTGTGTAACTAATTTTCCTCCATGATCAATTTTCATATGCAGTAGAGCCTTCAACCACACATATTCCATTACTCAATAAAAACCCATACATGAATATTCCATTATACAAAATTCAATTTGATAATATAGATTCATTTACATAGAAAACCACATGTGCAAATATTTCATTATGTGTAACACATATGCTAATCCACATATATGATTCTTCACTTATTAAACCAGATCCTATAATTTGTATTTTCCTCTATTTTTCACTTCTTAATTATTCTAATATTTATTCAAAAAACTTATAGGAATAATAACTATAAAAAATATCATTATATTTTATCTTTATAAGAACACCTCATTTTGGATCAATTGATTTATAGTATCTCCCCAACCCACCATTCTAACCTTCACCCAATACATGAATTGAACTTAAAATTTCATTAATCATAGAGATATATAAATGTCTACAATATAAATTTTATTCTCTATGGAACTCCTCAAATATTTAACTGATCCTTTAATTTTAATGATTAACATGTCTCCAAAGTTTCCAAAGGCAATAACATAGTCTATCATATTGAAATACGAAAAGTGACTTAAAATATTGAATCTATGATGTATCTTCCAATATCAATTCATATAAAAAAATGATATATAATTATTGGTAAATTTTTAATATTTTTTAAAATCCTATTATTCATCAACATATTGACATACATTCACAATCATTCCTTGAAAATAAATATAACTCACACAAAGTGGGAGAAATAGAGGGAATATTATAATTAAACCATTCATGTGAAATAAATTGAAACACACATGAAGTAATTATATTTAAATATTACCTTTAATATATTAAAATGATATATTTAATACCATTAAAACCAATCTATCATGTGCCTTACACCTATAAATTCAACATGACCATCATGATATTACTACGATAATGGTTTCATTAATGAATATTATATATTCTCCTCTATATCCACACATATAATATTTAAAACAACCTTCTCAACAATATCCTCTATGAGATGGTAATTGTGAAGGATGTGTTTGGTCCTTTGGAGAGACTGGAGGGTTCCTTATCCCGAGAAAAAACACTATTGTTTTTAGAATATAGTTTGATTTTACCCTCAATTATAAGACCCACTATTAGTTAACAAATGAACTTCTTGATCCAAATAACTTCCTTTACAACATTTGATGAAATGATGTATTTTGAATATATTGTCAAGTATTCTATGGTGGCTTGATTATAATTATTCCCACTAATAGATCCATTATTTTGGAAAAACACAATGTATACTGAGACTTTAGATCATCTTTTTGAGATTCAGAACTATCATATGTTTAAAATTTTATAAAAAACCCATTCTCTCCTCCAAAGAACAAAAATATATCCTTAGTCCTTATCATGTACTTAAGGATTTTCTTCACAACAATCTAGTAACTCTCAACAGGATTGGATTAGTATTTAATTTTTATTCTCAAATCATAAGATACATTGTGTCAATTAAACTACATAACATACATGATAGATCCTATGGAATATGCATAAGGAATCCTATATATCATTTCCAACTCTTTTTAATGGTCCTAGATCTTCCCAAGATTCGTTAAATAAAAAACTGGTAAATACCCTTTCTTAAATTTCTCCATGATAATCAACTTTAATGCTTTACCAATATATGTGTTCTGAATTAGGCCATACAACCTCTTTTGATATATCTCCAAGAAACATTTACCCATCCACACCTTCATAGAGTGAAGTTTCATGTTATCATTTTCAATAAGTAGTATTAAATCTACATACAATATCATAAATACTATTATAATCCCAATAAACTATTTATATACACAAAAATCATCCATTTTCTTGATGAAACTAAACTCTTTGATTGTATAATCAAACCAAATATTCAAACTTTGAGAATCTTTTTTATTCAATAAATGGAACATTGTAACTTATAAACCTCAGAAGACTCATCTAGAAATTTATAACCCCAAGGTTATATCATATACACACACTCAAATAAATTTACAATAAGGAATTTGGTTTTGACATCAATTTTATATATCTCATAATCATAATTATATGCTATGGATATAATAATTTGAATGGAATTTATCATCAAAATAGGTGAAAATATTTCTTCATAGTCAATACCAAGATTTTTTATAACCCTTTTCCACCAGATTTGCTTATAGGTATACACTTTACCATCCATGATAGTTTTATTATGGAAAACCCACTTTCACCCTATGGGTCTTACCCCTTCAGGTGAATCTACCAAGTCCCAAAATCGGTTAGTGTATATGGAGTCCATTTTACATTCCACGGATTTTAACAATTTCTTGGAATCATAACTCTCAATAGCCTCTTAGAAGGAAGTAGGTTTATCTTAAATGAATATTACTTTATCATAATTATCCATTATAAATTCATATTTCTTATGTTCCTAATGAATCTCACAAAACCATTTAGGTTCTTGTGTAACTTGAGTCAGTTTCTCTTCTATAGATCTTTATGGAACCAACTCAACTTCCATATCATGAGAAATTTATATTTATTATTGTTGAACTTCTACAAGTTCAACTTTCCTCTTACATACTCCTCAATTAATGAATTAATTATAAAGGAAAACACTACTCTAGGACAAAAACACTTTTTTTTTCTGTTAGGTTATATAAATAATATCACTTAGTTTATTTGAGATAACCAACAAATAAGCTGTAACGACTTGAACTATTATAAATAAAATTCTTCTTGTAATTTAATTAAATATCATATTATGTAATATGGTTACAAAAACACATGAACTTATTTAGTTTTATTATATACTATCATATTTAATTGACCGTTAAGCATCATTACTAGTTATAATATATCCATTAAATAGTGATCACATGATTAGTATAAATATAGGGATTTAACAAATCCAATTGACATAGAAAAAGGAAGTGATGACCTCAACTAGTAGGATCATACCCTATGAATCCCATTTATTGGAGCTTCCAAGGGAGATAACATCTATGTGATTCTACTTTGACCAAGCCCAATCTTAGATCCAACAAATTAATCATAATTGAAACCGTTTAAAGGATAAGTTCAAGCTCATCAAGATCATGGTCCAAACCTTATATAACGAACCAGCCCATAAAAGTCTCACCATCATGCACCTCAATCTTAAAGATTTTGTTTATGTATTAAAGGGATATGTATCAAGACCCTATAAATAGGATTATAAAAATTATTTTTTGTATATAATAATGAATATATTTTCATCCTACTATTATTACTTTATAAATGATTTTTATTTTGATACAATATAAAACAAATAATATTTTCGATTAATATTTATATTCAATTAAGGAATTTATTTTGATGAATTAATGGATTTTTTAAATAAATAATATTTTAATATTTTAATATTATTAAATAATTTTAATCCAATATAAATTATCATATAATTTTTATGAAGTCAAATATAATTTTTTATAAGGGTTTGAAAAATGTTATTATAAAAAAAACTAGCATTTCTCAATAAATATAGATTATTAATTTAAAATTGAAAATAGAAATATTTATAAAATTATTTATATAAATTAATATAATTTTTGGAATAAGGACATTGAAATTATCCAATGGTGAATTTCTTATAATTTTCTGAGACATTCGAATTTCCAGGTAAAAATTAAATACTTTATAAATATATATTGTGTATTATGAAAACATAATGACCAAAAAGTGATGTAATAAATACTATAAAGGGTATCCATGACAAAATATATATTTTCCATTTAAGATAATTTTATTTTATGTTTATTTTATTTATTTAACAAAGGCATTATGAATCCTCCAAAACTATTAATATATTTCAATGTTTTAAAATCATTTCTTTAAGAGTATGACTCACTTACACATAATAAAAATAATTATATTATTAATTTCTGCCCTTTTCCATATAAAATAATTAAAATAACTCTCATTTTATAGAAACCATATAATAAAACCATGGTAAGGTTTTTGGTTTTTGTTATTTTATTATATAGAGTCTAAAACCTAAGTTTGATAAATAATAATGAAATTCCCACTCTTTTCCTATATAAACCCATAAAAGATCACATTTATCTTTACTAAAAATCCTTAGAGAACATCATTACTATTCACTCACTTATCTAGAGTCCTCCCAAGGCACCCCAATCACTCAAGAAGCTCCACCCAATAATTTGGAGTCACACACTCAAGTAAGGGATCCTCACCTTCTCTTATTTATTCAAGTTTTTTTATTATATTATGCCTTATATTTCCAATTACTAATGTTGGGATATCTATTTACATTTTCCTATTACTTAAAATTTTTTGTAAAAATTATTATATTACCATTTTTCTCTCATCAACCCATTTTATTAATTTTTAAGTGATGTCGTTATGCTGTTGAAAGTTCACCATGATTATTCACACTAAAACAATTGTATAGTGAATACCGTACCCATTTCCTATCAAGGGTATTCACCTATACAAAATTATAATTATTTGACTTGGGATTTACATGTATTTATTCTACACTATTTGGTAATGGAATAAAATATAATGATGAATGAATCCATGTTTTATGATCTGTGTATCATATTTAAGAAGCCTGAGAATGAAATGAAAATGATGGTTACACCCAGAATTATGTAGAACTATAATGAATTGGGTAATGTTTAGTCTCATGAGACATCATGTCGGGATAAGGAGTGAACCTGATTACTTTATGGGAATTTTTCCATCATGATTTCTTAGCATTTATCCTTGATCTATGTTTATGATGCAGTGTTTAAGTTGTTTCCACATTTCCCCTATCACCTTTATTATTATCATGATATATAATTGTTCATGTTTATGATCCTCACTCCTTTTATAACCCATTTATATGTCTATTTTCTAACATGAATTGTTCTCTTATGACATTTTTATTCCCTTACTGATCTTTATATCTCACTCCTTTCTTATGTTTTTCCCTAGGTTATCCTATACAGTTTTAAAAACTATGGAATTTTAGAAGCATGTTAAGGAAGTTTTCAATAAAGTTTTTGTATCTCATGTTCAAGATGTTATTCTTTGTACCTAATTATAAAAGAAACTATACTTCTTAAAATTTTGGGTTTTATTAACTGTAATATTATGTAATAAATCATGTTTTAATGCGAAATGAAGAGTAGAGTTGTTATAGTTGGTATGAAAAGAAAAGATTAGTTTTTTTGGTATTAGAGTTAGAAAACTCTAGTGAAAGAATTATGAATAATAATAAGTATAAGAATAGATCCCTAAATTTTGGTAAGTATATATTAAGTGGTTTATCAATAAAATATATTCCTTTTTGGATACGACAAGTGGACGTGGATCTAGAACATATGTACATAGGGGTAAAACCCAAAAACATCACGTTGAGCTAGACTCCACCAGGAATTAGTGCATGAAAATGGGTCTTGCTTCACACATGGTTTGACACTCCTAGGAGATATTCTTTGATAAATTCACAAGATCATTATGAACCTTTATTAAGGGAATAAAAAAATTTACATAATAATATATGTTAGAAAATAGATCAAAAATAACATAGAATGAATCCTAGAAATCCATAAGTTACGGAAATACATGTAATTTATAATTTAAACCTTTAATTTAATTGTATTCCCATTTATGTGTTTAATAGTTTAAAAATAATCATCCATAATTTTCATTTTATTCTAGACAATGGATGAAAATAGAAGGAATCAGGTAAACAATCAATGAAACGGGCAATGTGATGACTTCCCCAATGAGATTCCAAACCCGATGGGAGTGGAAATCAAAAACATTGTGATCATACTCTCTCAGCTGACTCAGGTTCTGAATAGAAATATAGATAAGGAGGAGAACCCAAACCCCCCTAATAAATAACAAGCTGTAATTGAGTCCTTTATGTGACAAAGGCCCTTGAATTTCATTGGATCATCTGATTCCTTAATCGAGGAACAATGGATCAACTACATTGAAAATATATTCTACATCCTTCTATGTTTTGAGTTAGATAAGGTTTTACTGAATATTTATAATATGGAGGGAGAAGATGATCAGTAGTGGACATTGATCAAGAATATGAAGCCTAAAGATGAGATCTAAATGTTGGGGTGGAAGGAATTCTAGAAAATGTTTTTTGATAAATATTTTTCTCGCACTCTCTGAATTAAAATGGAAAGGTATTTCATTTCGCTCAAGAAAAAAGATGATGAATCTATCGTGGTGTACAAATTAAACTTCACAATTCTTTCATGATATGCCTCTATCTTTTTCATTACCCCTAAATGTAAGGTTGATCACTTCTTTAGTGGGAAAAAACCTAGTCTACGAAAATCCCCGACAATCAATGAGTTTTATAGCTATAAGGAAATTGTCTGATGTACCCTCAAAGTCGAAATGGAGATCAGAAAATCTCAAGGGTATCATGGGGATAAGAATCATAAAGTGGATTTTAATTCTAGTGGTTCGATGGAGAAATATAATAGTGCTAATAAATTTCAACATCCCACTTGTTAAAGGTAAAAAAAAATCACCCTGGAATTTTCCTGAAGAGGATAAGGAAATGATTTATATAAAGGAAGGAAGGGAACCAAGATAGGAATTTCCGATAGGAGAAACCCACTAATGTGATGGAGTAAAGGAATTCTATGGTCAACCCTCAATGTATTTTTCATTGCCTTAACTGCAAGGAACTAGGGAACTTTTGAAACCAATGTACTAATCTATTGGTTTTTGGAGATAACCAACAACCTCCAAGGAAACAAGGGAGAACTTTTGGAATCACAACCACTGAGGTGGATCCAAAAAATGAAGCGATGAAAGGTATGATAGTTATTAATTCAAGAATAGTGAATGTACCTTTTCATTTTGGTTCTATGAATTCCTCAATATCACGCAAGTTTAGAAGAAATATTCAAACATCACTACAAATCATGGGAGTAGAGTTATTAGTGAGAATAAAAAATGGGCCAATTATTACATCCCAAGTATATAACTCCTCCCCTATAAAAATTTTTGGGATGAAATTCCCATACAAACATTTCATACTTCCTTTAGTGGAATTTTATGTACTTATAGTCATGGATTGATTTTACCTGTATATAGCTAACATAAATTTCCAAAAGAAGGAAATCACTCTCTGTATTGTGAATTATCCTTAGATTCTATACAAGCGCAAGGAGTAGGATGAATCTTATTTAGCACCAACATATCAAGAATGGATATTATTTCCCTATTAGTAAGTGTATCTACCTAAAATGATTGATTCCACTGAAAAGATCATCCTTGAAGATATTCTCATTGTGAGGGAA
Organism: Viscum album; assembly: GCA_963277665.1. Lineage (NCBI taxonomy): Eukaryota > Viridiplantae > Streptophyta > Magnoliopsida > Santalales > Viscaceae > Viscum > Viscum album. Next base: position 1,683,699,699 of record OY728141.1, on the reverse strand, counting down.
TATGCTGTTGTGTTTCCTAAAGGATTTTATGGTCTTCCTCCAAACCGAGAGGTTGATTTTTCAATAAAGATTATACTTGGGGTGCTACCATTATATAAGAATCCATATAGAATGGATGTTGGGTAACTTGAGGAGATGAAGAAACAACTGTAGGTGAATCTGGATAAAGGGTTCATATGCCCAAGTGCTTCACCTTAGGGTTCACTAGTCCTCTTCATCAAGAAGAATGATGGGCCAGTGCGCCTTTGTATTGATTATCATTGTAATACCCCAAACCCAGAATCCCAAATCTAGTGAATTATTTTAATACATTTTCATGATTATAAGGAATAAAAACCCAAAGGATTGAGTAATTTTGTAGTTTTGGAAAACCTGATACATACACAGGTTCAACATTACAACTTTAAATGAAATACAACCTAAAAGTTTTATTGGGAAAATTCACAACTCTAAGTTTATCTATGCAGGTAATTCATAATAAACTTATTTATGTCCTGAGAAAATGAAACATAAGAAAGGGTTGAGATTAGATGATCAGTAAGGGTATGCAATATAACATAAGAAATCATAAACATAAACATTAGGCAATGTGAATAACTAAAACACATGCCTTTAAAAATAAACTTGAACACCTTATGGTAGGAATAAGATATGAATAAATAATTCCATAGTAAAGAATAATCATGAGTATTCTACTAGTCAAATAACCACATAAAATTTTAATTACTAGTTTCATATTAAGGTAATTGCATATACCAGACATTCTGAAACATACCTTCAAGGCCTCGGCCAAGACATCTAAAAATGATTAAGGCCTCGGCCAAAACCATATCTAAAAATGGGAAATGCATTGGCCAAGTCCATATCTATTTGTCTCATGAGACCTACCGATTCATCGAGAGGCTATAAAGGGCCCCACACACCACTTACTAAGTCAAATGCATTCCTCATATGAAAGGGGTGAACATAATCAATATATAAATTCATATTAAAACAAACAATTGAAATGTAAATAACTTCCCCAATCATTTAACATAAACACTAATGATTAAGAGTAAAATGGTGAATTATATCAAGATAGCACATAAATAGTCAAAATAATCAAAAACCCTTCAACAATATGTTTTAGATGATATCATAAGAGACACACCTTTATTAATTACAATATTCAACAGGGGACATTTACATATATGAAGTTACTTTTAAATGAGACTGCTAAAAAATTCATGAGGAAATAATCCTTAAACATTCCAAAGTGTCCCATTCCACCTCGAAACATTCAAATCATAATCCCTTAGAATATAATGAGAATAAAGATACTATTGATATGATATACTAAAGTTAATTACATACACCACATGGATGGAATTAGTGGTGAACAAGTCATATATTTTATAAAAGTTAATGTGAGACTAGAAAAATCCTCTTTACTTTTGAAAGAAGAGTTCTTTTAGAAAATCATTTGTATTTTCCATGATATCAGATTGTAAACATATATATCCCAGAAAATAAAAGGGCAGGAAATTGAAATTATATTTGAGGCATAAATGATGTCCCACTGATGTGAAATCATGTAAAAAAATATTTTATAAGAATCTTTAGAAATAAAACATTTTAGATCATCTTAAGGAAAGTATTAAAGATAATTTTAAAGTGGAAATGCATGTTTGTTCTATTAAATACATAAATTATCCAGGTTAATTTTTCATAATAAAATGATTGGTTTTATAAAAATAATGGTGTCTTAAAATATATTCTAGTGTGCACTTTAAAATGGGTAAGAATTCGAGAAGTTCCCTTGAATCAGGTTTGTTTATCGGGATACAATTTTGAATGATCCTTTTAAAACATGTAAATCCACATAAAATAAAGAAGGATTATAGTTGGTAAACACACATATATATATACATATAACATTAATACATAATTTATGAGGATTAAATAAGAATAAATTATTATTTCATTGAGGTAAGTAGAGAATAAGAGTAACCTGAATGAAAATTTAGGTTTAGGTAGAAATCCATTCCAAATTTGTAAACATTCAATTCATATGCCCCAAAATAAATAATCTTCAAATGATAAATTGAACAACAAGAAAAAAAATAGATTCATTATATGAAACAAAAATGAGCAGTATACATACACCAAACACAAGTAATAGTAATGAATAAAGAATATCTCACAAAAATGGAAGTGAGGCGAGGAAACCCCTTACATTAAGTCTGATTATGTTCTTCACTCGATATTAGTGTCATGAATAACCAAATTAAATTAGTTAATTAATATTTCCATAACCTCTTATTTATTTAATTGATTATTATAGCATTATTAAGTTCATTCATGGTTTTCTTAATGGATTTAATAGGTTCAATTTCATTGTCTCAGAGTGATTTCTTCCTTGGTATTCATGACCGGTTTACTTATATACATGTAAGGATAAAAATGTAATATGAGAATGGTTTTCCAAAATATAATATGTATTTTATTTGTTAAAATACATAATATTACATAGTTATAAAATTCATTTGGTTATTGGGAGTGAAGATGAATCATAAAACTTTAATGATAATTGTTTGGGTTAATTGGAAGTTTTTGATCATAATGAACTCATTTTAATATATAAATTATTATCATGTGTGAATAAATATTCCAGAGCCTTACATAAGTTATAATATATTTTTTATAGTCTAGTTCAACCATCAAAATGGTTTCATGACCAAAATTGAAGATGGTAATAGAAATTGAAAAACCATCATACTTGAATGTGATAAATTAACACATCTTGAATGGTGTTTTCATTTCAAGTATAAAAGAAGGGGAAAGAAGATATGATGATGAATTTCATGACCCATCCCCTGGGACCTATGCTGTGACTACCCTAATCCCACCTTCCATAGGTCATGAGTTGGGGATTAGCACCGAAAAGGAATATTCCAAAAAGGGAAGACATTGCCTTTAAACCTGTACACACACAGACATGACATACTGCACAAAGAAAACCACAAGGAAAAAAAGTACAACCACCACAAAGTACCACCACTAAGAGTAAAAGGCGTAAACTGAAATTAAAGGGGCCATGATATAAGAATTAGAACCCAAATAGTAAAAAATACTATCAAAGTTTTCCCTGACATCTCTACTTGTAGGGTAGTGGTAGTAAAGACTGAAGCTGTAGAAGTATTACCCATGTAATCCTAACTCACTGAGCTCCACCTAGTCCCAAACCACCAAGGTATACATCATAACAACAATCATCTACACAAGACACAACATGTGTGGGAGAATCCCATGTAAGGGTGAGTATAACAAATCAGCAGTGACCCTGAAATCCACTAAGGTATCACAGAAATCCATAAAGGAAAATACCACAGAAAGATCTCAAAGTAAGGCAAAAAAGAAAAAGACACAACTCACACCAGATATAACTTAAGTATAGAAGTAAAGATGATTAGTCGTAAAGCTAGATCATCTTATTCTGTTGAGAGGCTCTACTAATGATCCATGAAGGGTCGTTCTTCTGTTGATCCAAGAAGGGTCACTCTCATGCTGATCCATGAAGGGTCGCTCTCATTCTGATCCATAGAGGGTCGCTCTCATGATGATCCACAAAGGGTCGCACTCATGCTAATCCACACAGGGTCACTCTCATGCTGATCCATGAAGGTTAGCTCTCATGATTATCCACTAGGGGTCTCTCTCATGCTGATCCATGAAGGTTTTCCCTCATACTGATCAAAGGAGGGTCACTCTACTGCTGATCCATGAAGGGTCTCTCTCATGCTTCACGTCACAACCAGCCACTGGATTCCCGCACTTAGCAAGCTTGATTCTGAGAGGATCTTCTACTCAATCAATCGATTGTACCTCAACTTATTGGAAGTCCCACATAGAGTAACCCAAAGGACCATCTCTTCTTATGGGTCCCAATGTAACAGACGTCGTGTCCAATAGATGCCCGACTTATAAGATATGTACATTTTTGTAAAAAGGGCCCAGTTGGTTTCGAGTCCAATCCAACCCAACCATACGCCAACCTCCACCAAAACTCAATTAGAGTATCTCAGAAGGACCACCTTGTCACAAGGGTCCTCGTTCCATAGATGGCGTGTCAATTAGACACATAATCTGTTAGTTATAAGTGTTTCAGTGAAACGGGGGCCGGTGGGGTCTGGGTCCGGTCCGACCCAATCGGACCAAACCGACTTAGATCTAACCCAACCCAGATCTGGCCTGACCTGGATCCATCCTGGCATGGACCTAGCCCGGTAGGGTGGATCTGGCCTGCTAGCTTTCCCAGACCCACCATGGTGATCTGACCTGCTGGCTTTTCCCGACCCGCCATAGCGGGCCGACTCGGTCCAGCCAGACGTGGCTTGGCCATATCCGTTTCATCCAGCACAGCCAGCCAATCCTTCCACATGCGGTCGAAAGACCGTGTGACTCCAGTGCGTCTGAGTGGCCTAGATGTGAGCTGGACCTCCACGCAGTGCTAGTTAGCGCCACAACTCCAAGTCGTCGTGACCATCTAGTCGCGGCCCTTCGCCGCCATGGCGCACCGGCAATTGCTTCTACAGGCCACCCTAGTTTCTCTAGTGGTCCATTTCTGAAACCGTATGTACCTAAGGGACCATAGAACTGTCACCTTCACCGAGATGACTTTGAACTCACATTTCCACCATTTCAAGAATTCATCCACGAAGAGAACACTAGGTGGAGGGTATTAGGTCTTGTTCATGTCAGCCTGTTCCCTCCGTGTTAGATGTTTGAAAAATGGGAGGTTAGATATCACAATTCTATCAAGTTATCAACAATCACCATGAAAAACACCAAGGAAATCACCCTCCCACAAGAACACCTGGTCTGCGGATCAACCTGTTCGTGGGTTGATCCACGTTCATTGTTTTAGAAAAAAGAATAAAAAATTCAAGTAAAAATAAATACCTACCTGGATTCAGATCTGTCGTAGGTGATGGATAATGATCCAATTCATCTTCTACCCATGATCCATTGTCATTATTCACCGTTCGTCGATTCCCAGATCCAATCTCATACTCTATGAGATTTTTTGTCATGCTCTGATCCTCCAACATTTGCCACTATTGAGGGTTTCCCTGGAATTTTTTGTTCTTATTGGGAGAGGAATTATGCTATAGGTTAATTAGATAATACCTAGGGTTTAATTCTCAAATCTCTAACTTGTTATTTTAATAAAAAGAATCACTTCACATCATTTCTATTATGCTACGATGTTGTGTCGTTACACTCTTTCATTTATGAAACAACGTAGTTGTTACACTTGCACAACGAGCCATTAATGATCCTAATTTAATGAACCCCATCATCACCTTGTCGCTGCACCACAAAACCACTATCCGCCACTCAACGGTGTGAAATAAAATAACATAACTTTTTAAAGTTATTTTATTATTTTATGAAAAGTCCGAAAATTAACTTTTCCGTCCACCCCTTACCGATAGAAGTTAAGTAATTTCTAGGAAAATATCGACATTATGAGTTCAACGGTGCCCTCATATTTTCAATCCGAGCACTATTTCGAAGTTATAAAAATCCACTCGCACGTTTACTTAAGCGAACTTTAAAAAAGTTCAAAATTATATTTCGGGCTCACCAGACCTCATAATCACGTGCCGTCAGAGCATGTGATCTGGAAATAATTCCATAAAATTAAAAAAAATTACATTGTAATTACATGAAATTACATTCTCCCCACCTTAGGGATTTATGTCCCCAAAAGCCAAAATAAGGGCTACTGAAACAAATGGGGGTATTGAGCATGAATCTGAGCCTCCCACTCCAATGTGCTCTCTTGGAGATTCCCGTGCTTCCACCAAGCACAACCCATACATATCAACCATCCATGAAGGACCCACTTCTGTAAATACTCTATCTCCATTGGGAACTCTGCAAATATTTCCCCATTGACAATGTTCATCTCTCCCCAGTCGATAACGTGTGATGAATCATGCACGTACCTCCTCAGATGTGACACGTGAAAAACATCATGCACCCGGTGCATCTGTGGGGGAAGAGCTAAGTGGTATTCCAGCTCGCTAACTCTGCTCAGGATTTGAAAAGGCCCAATGAATCTTAGAGATAACTTGCCACCCTGGACAAATATTTTCAATCCTAGTCGGGGTGAGACTCGAAATAACACATGGTCTCCCTCCTCAAACTCCAAGGGTCTCCACCTCCTATCAACATAAGATTTATTCCTACTCTATGTAGTCCTCATCAATTCTTGGATTGTCTGAACCTTCTTAGTGGTAGCCTGTACCAACTCTGGACCCATGAGTGCTGACTCCCCTCAGTTTTTCAAACATAGAGGTGATCTTCATATCCACCCATACAAGGCCTCAAATGGTTCCATGAAAATGGTGGAGTGATAGATGTTATTGTATTCAAAATCCACCAGTAGTAGGTGGTCCTCCCAACTACGACCAAAATTTAGGACACAAGCCCAAAGAATGTCCTCCAAGGTCTATATGTTTCTCTCAATCTGACCATCTGTCTAGGGGTGAAAAGATGAGATCAAGTGTAGTTGAGTCCCGAACACCTCTTACAACCCCTTCCACAACCAGGTTGTAAAGCATGAATCACAGTCTGAGACGTCATCGAAGGAACCCTGTGAAGCCATACTATCTCCTGGATGTAGAGGTGCCCCAATCCCTCTACCGATCCTTGCTCTCATACGGGTAGGAAGTGAGCCGACTTGGTGAGTCGGTCCACGATCACCCAGATAGAATTGTGGCCCCTACACGTGCATGGTAACCCCAGCACGAAGTCCATGGAGATATCATCCCACTTCTACTATGGCACCTCAAGTTGATGTGTTAAGCCTACTGGGACCTAATGCTCAAACTTCACTTTCTAACAAGTGAGACATCATGAAATGAACTCTGCCACCACTTTCTTCATCCCTGGACAATAGTACTGATGTAAGAGGTCTTGGTACATCTTTTCCACACCATTATTTACTGATGAAGGGGATGTATGGAACTCCCTAAACATCTCCTCCCGTAATTTCACTGGTACCATGGTACATCCTTTGAAAAGGATGACGTAATCCACACCTATCAAAAATCTATCAGAAGATTGTCCTAAGGATATCTAAGCAAATCGGGCCTCGCAGTCAACATCTATAAGCTGTGACTCCCTAAATCAATGAAGGAGTGGGGGATTTATAGTCATTGACTGAAGGTAAGTTGCTCCATCACCATCCACGAAGGATATCTGCATCAGGGCTAGCTTCTCTTTCACCTCACTCCGTAGCTATAAACCAGACCTCCTACTAAGTGAGTCTACCACCATGTTCCCCTTCCCAAAAGTATATACTATCTCAAAGTCATAGTCCTGGAGGAACTATTTCCATCTTTATTGTCTCAAGTTTAGGTCCTTTTATGATAATATATACCTGATACTCTTGTGGTCGGAGTAGATGGTAGACCATTTACCCATCAAGTAGTGCCACCACATCTTCATGCCAAAGACCATCACTTCTAACTCCGGGTCATGGGTTGTGTAGTTATTCTCATGCTTCCTCAACTACCATGAGACATAGGTTATCACTGTCCACTTCTACATTAGGACACAACCCATTCTGGTCCCTAATGCATCACATAAGACTACATACCCAATAAACTCTTTTGGTAGTCTCAAGATGGGGGCACTCATCAGTCTCCATCTCAGATCCTAGAAACTCTGATGGCACTTTTCCGTCCACATGAAGGGATATCCCTTCTGTTTCAAGGATAAAAAAGGTTCTTCTACTATGGAAAAGTCAGGCACGAACCACTGGTAGTATCTAGACAACCCCAAGAAACTCCTCCTCTAAGTCACGCTCCTAGGTGGTTCCCAAGCATGCACTGCCTCTATCTTTGCTGGATCCACTACAACTCTAGCCTCCGAGATGACGTGTCCCAGAAATTTTACCTCCCAAATTCATAACTAGAACTTCTAGAGCTTACCGTAAAGCTGGTTCTCTCAGAGTGTATCTAAGATTTTTCGCAGGTGTGTAGCGTTATCCTCCTCCGATGCTGAGTACACAAGGATTTCATCAATGAAGACTACCACAAAATGATCTAGGTAAGGTTGGAAGATCCTGTTCATGAGTCCCATGAACATTATTGGGGCATTGGTCTTACCGAAGGGCAACACCAAGAAATCATAGTGGCCATACTGGCACCTGAAGGCTGTCTTCGGCACGTCGTCATCCCGAACCCAAAGCCGATGATAGAAAAATTTGAGGTAAATTTTTGAGAACCACCTTGCTCCATTTAGATGATCAAAGAGATCATAAATATTTGGTAGTGGATACTTATTCTTCAAAGTCACTTGGTTCCAGTTCTGGAAGTCCACACATATCCTCAATCTCCCATATACCTTCTTGGAAAACAATACTAGAGCAGCCCATGGTGAAACCCTGGGCTTACAAACCCCTTGTCCTATAAGTCCTCCAGCTATAACCTTGATTCATAAAGCTCCATGGGAGCCACCTAATATGATGGTGTAGATATCGATTCCATCCTAAGGTATAGGTCGATGAAAAATTCTACCTCCATGTGAGGAGGTAGTCCCAGAGCATTCTTAGGAAATACATCCTCATACTCATCCACCACTACAAGATAGCGTAAACACCTCTCGTACACCGCACCGAGAGTGAGGATAGAAAATTGGTGAGTGATAGGCTGCACCCTCCTCCGAGAAATTCCATCCTGTGTTTCAAAGGTTACCTTCTCACCAGTGAAGGAAAACCTATTCCCATCCTCATAGACACACCAAAATTTGTTCCTAGACCATTTGATCTGAGCATGGACTGTGGATAACCATTCCATACCCAAGATGACTTCGTAAGGCATCGACACTGATACTAAGAGATCCCAAAAAAAGATCTTGCCTCCTAGAGTAATCTCACACTGCTGGCACCATTGTGTAATCATCAAATCCCTTCCCATAGAAGTCTCTAATTGTAAGAATCAATCCAATGACTCCACCAGAATCTCTAAGCCTCAAACGAGGTCCATGGAAAAGAAAGAGTGACTAGAACATATGTCTATAAGAACTGAAACTAAGGTAGGTAAGACACAAATCGTACCTCTAATCATATCTGGAGCACCATGGTTATAGGCCTCCATCGTCTGAAGCTGGCCTTTCCCCTTTCCACCGACTCCCTAAGCCCATGGTGGTCCACCTGGGGGTGGTCATGGTAACACCTCGAACTTTCGTCCACCACCTGTCACTCGGTCTACTACCCTACTACGTCCGCCACCCTATAGACCACCCCATTAAAACCACTGCCTCTATCTTGGTGGTCCTTCAACCCTCTGCTGATTGTTTGTGTGGTGGGTCAGGCAGTCATGAGACATATGTCCCTACCCACCGTAGGAGTAACAAACTCTAGCCCTTAGCTAAATTCCTCTACCTTGAGAGTTCCAAACCTCTAACCCTACATCATGGGTTCATTCTCTAGAAGGTATATACCATTTGAGCCTCTGCATCTTCTATCTACTACCTCATATAGATGACTCGACCACCTATCGTTCGGTGGTGGCTCTCACAGTCCGTGCCTGCTCGGCTAGGAATCTCTACACCAGTAGAGCTCTATATAACACTCCATCCTACATTGGGATGCTAAGAGAAATAATCAATGCCCTGATATATTTTCAGAGTCCCTTCTCAAAGGTCTGGGCTCTAAATAAAGGGTCATGTACAATTTCAGTGGAGTATCAAGAGAGGTTGGTAAACCTCACTGAGTACTGGTCCACAGTCAAGCTACCCTATTGTAGGTGCATTAGCTTTTGAATATGCACTGAGCGTAGTGTTGAAGGTATAAAATTCGCCCTGAAGAGGCTCTCGAAGTCCAACTAGGAAAGGGTCACCTACTCATGTGTCTGGAACGTCAGGCTCCACTATCTCTTTTCGATGCCCTAAAAAGGCTAGCGACTAGGACCACCATTTGTTCTGTAGGTGTATATACCAGGAGAAAAACATGTGTAACTACCTCTAGACAGTCATCTGCTACATGAGGATCTATATCACCATGAAACCTTGTTGTCCTATCTCTATGGAACTCGTGCAGTGTGCTCAGTTGGTGTGCACTGTTCGCTGGTGGGGCTGGTAGCAACTACTGCTCTACAGGTGGTGGTGCTCCTGGTACACCACATAAAGGTTCTATCACTGTAAGTGGTCCATACACCGATGCCTCATCACTCGGTGGGACATCGTCGTGATCCCTCACCAGAATCCTGGCTGGATGTCATTGTGGAGGCATCCTTTAAGGAAATAGATGCACCACAGTCAATAAGTTATAATTGGTGAGCTGACTCAAAAGAGATCAAGAGAAAAATATTTCCAAAACACATACAAATAATGTTTTCATGTATTGAGTCGGTAAACAGAATTTAGGGTCCTGGTGTATGGATACATCGTCCGCTGCACCAACACTGGACTCCCCAGATTGAAATCCCAACTCAAGACACTTAACACTATTTCCCCCATCAAAAATACAGACTCTTAGTTCTTCTTGGAGAACCGACCACCCTCTGATACCACTTTGTCATGAACTGTACCCCAGGGCCCATGTCATGACTACTCGAAGCACGCCTTCCATAGTCCAGGGGATGGTGACTAGAAATTGAAAGGAATATCCAAAAAAATGGAAGACATTTCCTTTAAACCTGTACACACAAAGACATGACATACTGCACAAAGAAAACCATGAGGGAAAAAAGTAAGACCACCACAAAGTACCACCACTGAGAGTAAAAGGTGTAAACTGAAATTAAAGGGGATAGAATACAAGCCCAAGAACCCACAAAGTAAATAGTACAATCGAAGTTCTCCCCAATGTCTCTTCCTGTAGGGTAGTGGTAGTAAAGCCTGAAGCTGTAGAAGTATGCCCCATCTGCTCCTACCTCATTGAGATCTATGGATTCCCAGACCACCAAGGTTTTCATTGTTGCGTCGGTCGTTTTCCCAAGATACAACATGTGCGGTTGAAGCCCGTGTAGGGTTGAGTATAAAAACTCAGTAAGGACCCTGAGACCAACTTGGGTCTGACAGAAATCCACAAAGGAAAATACCACAAAGAAAGATCCCAATGTAATGAAAAAATCAAAATACATAGCTCACACTAGGTATAACTTAAGTACATAAGTAAAGATGATTAGTCATAAAGCTTGATCATCTTATTCTATTGAGAGGATCTACTACTGATCCACGAAGGGTTGCTCTGCTACAGATCCACAAAGGGTCTCTCTGCTACTGATCCATGAAGTGTCTCTCTCATCATGATACACATAGGGTCTCTCTCATAAATATCCAAGAAGTTAGGCTCTCATGCTAATCCACAGAGGCTCGCTCAACTACTGATCCCTGAGGGGTCGCTCTCATGATGATCCAAGGAGGGATTCTCTCATGCTAATCCACATAGGGTAGTTTTCATGTTGATCCAAGAAGGGTCTCTCTCATGATAATCCATGAAGGGTTTCTCTCATGATGATCCACAGAGGGTCACTCTATAACTGATCCATGAAGGGTTTCTCTCATGCTTCACGTCACAATCATCCACTAGATTCCCACACTTAGCATGCTTGATTCAGGGAGGATCTTATACTCAATCCATAGGGAATAACTCAACTTCTACGAAGTACCACATAGAGTAACCCAAAGGACCGTCTCATCTTAAGGGTCCCAATGCAATAGACAACATATTGAATGGATGCATGGTCCGTAAGATATGGACATTTTTGTAAAAATGGCCTGGTTGGATTTGAGTCCGATCCCACCAGGCCTTACGCCAACCTTCTACAAAACTCACGTAGATTACTCAAAAGGACTTCGTCGTTGAAAGGGTACTCATTCCATAGATTGATCATCAATAAAACGCTTGGTCTGTTAATTACAAGTGTTTCAGTGAAACTGGGGCCAGTGGGGTCTGGGTCTGGGTCCGACCCGACCCGGCCTGGGTTGACCCGACCTGACTCGGATCTATTATGGTATGGGCCCAACCCATTTGTACATAGTTATGGCCCATCATAGCGGGATGGATATTCTAGCCCGGACGTGGATTAGCCGTGTCCGGTTCGTCACCCGATGAAACCAACTGGCATCACCTCCTCTTGTGACCGGTCTACGTAGCGAACCAACTTGGTCTATCCGAACGTGGATCTACAGTGTTTGTTCTTCCATCATGGCCAGCCGAGTGGCCAACAAATCCTCCCACACATGGTTGACGGACCGCATGCCTCAGCCATGTCCGAGTGTCCTGATAATGGGCCACCCCTCCATGTAGCGTCGGTCAGTGTTGCACCTCCACACCATCGCGACACACCGACGAGCGCACCACCTCCATCCACCCACGGTGGCCACAATCGTCGCAATGGTGGTTACCTCTATGGTCCACTAGAGTTTCTTTGGTGGTCCATTTTTCGAACCGTCTGTGTCTACGGGACTGTAGGGCTTCCACCTTCACTGTGACGACCATGAACTCACCCTGCCACCATTTTAAGAATTCATCCACAAAGAGCGCACAAGGTAAAGGGGCTCAGGCCTTGTTCATGTCGTCTCACGCCCTCCACATTATAAGTTTGAAATAGAGGTTGTTTACGATCACAATTCTATCAATATATGAACAATCCCCGTGAAAAACCCCAAGGAAATCACCCTCTCGCAAGAATAACTGATCCACAGATCAACTTGTTCATGGGTTGATCTGCATTTGTTGTTTTAGAATGAAGAATGGGGAATTAAAGCAAAAACGAAATCCCTAAATAGATTCTGATCTTTTTTAGGTGATGGATGACGATCCAAGTTGTCATTGACTTGTGATCCTCTTTCATTCTTCACCGTTCATCAATTCCTAGATCCAATCTCGTTCTCCATGATATTTTTTCGCCGTGCTCTGATCCTCTATCATTCATCATTGGCAAGGGTTTCTCAAGCATTTGTTGTTATTAATTGGAGAGGAATTCACCATAGTTTTGTCAAATAATCCCCAGGGGTTAATTCACAACTCTTCAATGCGTTAGTTTAAAAAAAAGAATCATGTTGCAACGTTTCTGTTATGTTGTGATGTTGTGTCGTTACGCTTTCACAACGAGCCATTAATAATACTCATTTAATGCGCGTTGTCGTTGCCTCATCAATGTACCATAGCACCGCCATCCGCTGCTCAATGGTGAAAAAGAAAAGAAAATAAATTTTTCTAAGTTATTTTATTATTTTCCTAAAAGTCCGAAAATTAACTTTTCCGTCCGACCCTTGTCGATCGAAGTTAAGTCTTTTCTAGGTGAATCATAGTGTTTTAAGTTCAACAGTGCCCTTGGATTTTTGATCTGAGCACTGATTAAAAACTTAGAAAAACCCATTCAAATTTTTACTTAAGAAAACTTAAAATAATGTTATAAATTCCGTTATGGGCTCACCGGGCCTCGGAATCACATGCCGTTAGAGCGTGTGGTCTCGAAATAATTCCATATAATTAAAACAAATTACATGGAAATTTTAGGAAATTACAATGAATTATTCAATTATCACAACAATATTCCATTACATGTTAGGTACTAGAGTTATCATATCATTTTGAGGAAAGTATTTGAGGAAAGAAAAATAAAATAAAGAAACTCAATATAAAAGAAAAGTTGAGAAGTCCCTTATGAAAATTCGGCATCCTAACGATGTCGCTTTAAAAATTCATAAAATATTTTGATGATAGAAAATAGGTCTCTAATAATTAGTATATAATATGTAAATTAAGGGGTATGTGAAATTAAATATCCCAACATAATAAAATTTAAAATAAAAAAGAATAACATAAAAAGAGTGCTTGAAAAAGGGAGAGATTTTGAGATGAAAATTCTTTAGCATAACGACTATTGAACATGGTTTTAGAAAACATTAAAAAGAGAGGGGACATGGGTCACCCATTCATAAAAGGCTCATAATTTAGTATAGGGATAGAATAAAATAAAAATAAGAACATGGTATGGAAACTTGAAATACATACCACATAAAAGATAACTTGAATGGAAAAGAGAAGTTGAGAATTCCATTACCTTCCAAAGTAACTCCTAAAACTTGAAGGTTGGGAGCTTGGGGGATTGATGACACCTTGGGATGACTCATAGTAAGATTAAACTACTATATATTCAAGGATTATGAGTTTATGATGAAATAAAACGAAGGAATGGGTGGGTATTTATAGTAAAAGAGAGGGAGTTTTTCATTAATTTCAAATAACACCTCATTAGTTGTTTTTGCAAAACCATGGGCTTGCCCATAATATTTTCCCATGGTATTGGCCAATTGGGACACCTAATATAATATTTTAATGTACATAATTGGACAAGAATTTTATATTAATTATTAAATCATTATGATTTCATTAAACACACCAAAAGCTCAAAACTGTATTTTACTATTCACAAAAATACAAGTATTTTAGAAAAATCTCAAAACTTCACCCCAACAATTTTTTGATGTGTATAATTAAAAAATGAAATCCATTTTTTAAAAATAAATTTCTAAATATTTTTAATTTATTTTTTAAATAAAATCACAATTTATTCCAAAAAAACAACTTTAAAACTATAACTCGTTTTATAACACCTTGAGAAATTAATCAAGGTCCCATAAAATTATCTTATAAACATAATACAATAAAGTAAAAATTTATGATTACATTTTATAAAAATAAATTTCCATTTTAAATTATGAAATTAATCATAAAATTGTAATTAAAATATTTATGACATACAAAAATACCAATACTTATACTATGATCATTTTTTCACTTATAAGATGTCTGAATTGTATTTATACATTCATGGGTGAAGTTTCTATTTTTTTTCTTTTTCTGATTTACTATTCATTACTATTCATAAGTGCCTGTTACTATTCACAAGGGTATTTTACTATTCATCAAAAATTATGTTTGTCTTATCAGAATCTAAATATCTTACTGAACGTAACCGTGTATGTCAGTTTTTCGAAATTCATAATCACAGTGGTGAAAACATTATGTTTACTAGATAGGTTACATCAAAGTGGTGCTTGTAGAGAATTAGTGTTTTATGCTTTCAATATTAAATTTATTTGCAAAATATTGGGGTGTTACCTTTATAAGATGAACACGATCATGATAAAGAATAAGTATCCTCTTCCATTAATTGATGACTTGTTTGATCGGCTACATAGAGCACAATACTTCTCCAAGGTGGATCTACGGTCGGGATATTACCAAGTTAGGGTAAAGAAGGTGGATATCCTCATGGTTTCTTTTATTACATGGTATGAGCACTATGATTTCATAGTAATTCCATTCAGACTCCCTAATGCTCTAGAAATCTTCATATAATTGATGAATATAGTATTTAGAGATTACCTCACCAAATTTGTGGTAGTCTTTATAGATGATATTCTAATATTCTTCAAAACTAAGGAGGAACATGAGAAGAATCTGTGTACTGTTCTAAAGACCTTATAAAAGGATAATATTTATGCCAATTACAAAAAATTTGAGTTATGGTTGAAGGAAGTCTCATTATTAGGGAATATCATCATAATAAATGGGATATTTGTGGACCCTTGAAAAATAGAAGCCATTGAAGGATGGACAAGGTCAAAATCTATGATAGATACCCATATTTTCCTTAGATTACCTGGGTACTATCGCCGATTTGGGAGAAATTTCTCATGATAGTCAAACCCTATGACCAAGCTAACATGAAAGGGAGTTAAGTTTTCTTGGAATGATGAATGTGAAGAGATATTCAAGGAGTTGAAAAAGAGGCTCATCACTGCACCTATTATCACACTACCCACAAGTGGAGAAATTTTCATGGAATTCAATGATTATTCAAAGAATGGATTGGGATTTATGTTAATGAAAAATGAAAAAGTCATAGCCTATGATTCAAGGCCATTCAAAGTTCAGGAATAGAGCTACCCAACACATGATCTGGAGTTGGCCGATTTGATATTCACTTTGAAAATATGGTAACATTATCTCTTTGTGGAGAAGTGTAAAATATATATGAATAAAAAATCCTCAAGTATATATTCACATGGAATGATATGAATATTCATCAACAATGATGGTTATATTTGATCATGGACTATGACTTCTCAATTCACTACCTTCTTAGGAAAATGAATAAAGTGGAAAATTCTCTAAGTAGAAAGGATCCAAAATTTTTATCATTGATGAGAATTGAGAAGGATCTAATTTTATTATATTTAAAAATTAAATAAATGGGAATAATAAAGGAAGGAACATAATTAATCTGTTTACAAATTATTTCTCAAACATCTCATCTGGAGAGGTTAAAGGATGATCAAAGAGATTATCTGGGAATTTAGAAGAAAGTGGAAACTATAAGAAAAGGGAAATCCTCAGAGTTCAATGTTAATTAAGGAGTTGTAATATTTGGTTGAATACTATGTATACCATAAAATACTAAGTTAAATAAGGAGATTTTGGATGGTTCACATACCTAAACCTTCTTTATCCAGCATGGAAGCACAAAAATGTATTGAGATCTCAAAGAACACTATTGGTGAGACAATATGAAGAAGGAGATAACAAAATATACATGAATATGTATTTTATGTAATAAAGTGAAGGAGGAAAGGAAAACATATATGGGGATGATGAAACCATTACCCATACCTACATGGAAATGGGAAAACATCACCATGGACTTTGTCACTAGACTTCAAAAGACATCCAGAGAAAAAAATGCTATATGGGTTATAGTGGATCATCTTATAAGTATTTCACACTTTATTTCAATTTTATAGGACTTACAAATAAATCAACTTATATGTATATACATCATTGAAGTGGCAAGGCTGCATGGAGTACTATAGTCAATTGTATCTAATCGAGATCCGTGATTCACTGCCATGTTTTGGAAAAGTATCCAACATTATCTAAACATTTAACTAAAATTTAGTACGACCTATAATCCTAAAACTGATGGAAAATATTAGTTGAATATTTGGATACTGTATGAAATGTTTAGAGCATATTCTATGGACTTCAAAAGAGGATTGGATCAACATGATCTTCTGGTCAAGTTCTCACATAATAGCGATTTTCAATCTAGCATCCAAATATATCCCTATGAATCCCTTTATGAGAGAGGTGTAGAACACCTGTATGATAGGATGAAGTTGGGGAACAAAAACTACTATGTCCTAAAATGGTTAAGGAAATAGTGGAAAAGTTAAAAACCATTCAGCGTCACATCAAGTTTTCTTAGAGTTGACAAAAGAGCTATGCTGAAAATCATCGACAAGACTTAGAGTTTAATGTTGGGTACATGGTTTTACTCTTCATATCTCTATGGAATAAATTCATGAGATTTTAAAGTATGGGAAAGCTTAGTCCAAGATACATCTTCTCCTTTGAGATCCTTGATCACATCAGAGTAGTGACCTATCAACTAGCACTCCCACCTAACCTATCTCAAGTATACGATGTTTTCCATGTATCCCTATTAAGGAAGTATATACCAAAACCCTCAACTGTACTCAATCCAGAGGTGGTACCATTGAAGAATGACCTTTCTTATGATGATAATCTGGTGAAGATATTAGATTGTATAGAAAAATTTCTATGGAATAAGAAAACTCACTTGGTCAAAGTGCTGTGGAGAAACCACAAGTTTGAATAAGAAATGTTAGAACTGAAAGAAGTGAAAAAATAGAGATACCCTCATCTATTTTAGTGCATGAAATGAAAATTTATTGGATGAAATTTCTTAAGGGGGAAAGATTACAACAACCCTAATTGTTCTAAATAAAATTCGTCTTTTGATTTAATTAAATTTCATATTATGTAATATGGTTATGTAAAAAACATTCACTTATTTAGTTTTATTATATCCTATCATATTTAATTGACTGTTAAGTATCATTACCATTGATAATATAGACATTGAATAGTGATCACATGATTAGTATAAATATAGGGTTTTAAAAATCCAATTGACACAGGAAAAAGAAGCGATGACCTCAACCAGTAGGACCATACCCTATAAATCCCATTTATTAGAGATTATAAGGGAGATAGTATCTTTGGGATTTTTCCTTGACCAAGATGAAGTTTATATCCAACAACTTAAGCCTGAGAAAAACCGTTTGTGGGAGAATTTCAAGCTCATCATGACCACAACCCAAACCAAGTACGCCAAACCACCCCACGAAAGTCTCACAATTTCACACCTTACTTTTAGGGATTTTTTTTGGTTTATTAAAGGGATATGTATCAATAACCTAGAAATATGATTATGTACATTATTTTTTGTATATAATAATGAATTTATTTTCATTCTTCTATTGTTACTTTATAAATGATAATTCTTTTGATAAAATAAAACACAAATCGTATTTTTGGTTAATATTTATATTCAATTTTAGAATTTATTTTGATGAATTAATAGATTTTTAAAATAAAAAATATTTTAATAATATATTATTATTAAATAATTATTATCAAATATAAATTATCATATAATTTTTATGAAGTCAAATGTAATTTTTTATAAGTATTCAAAAACTGTTATAGTAAAAAACCTAACATTTCTTAATAAATGTCAATAATTATTTTAAAAGTAAAAATACAAATATTTAGAAAATTATTTAGAAAAAATTAATATTTTTTGGATTAAAAATATCAAAATTATCCAACACTGATTTTTTATAATTCTCTGAGACAAACAAAATTTTAGGAAAAAATTAAATATCATATAAATATACTTTGCATATTATGACATCATAATGAACCAAAAGTGATGTAATAAATACTATAATTGGTATCCATGACCAAATATATGTTTTAAATTAAAAAAATTTGATTTTATGTTTATTTGATTAATTTTTCAAAGCCTTTATGAATCCTCAAAACCATTACTATATTTTAAGGTTTTAAAATAATTTCTTTAAGAGTATGACTCACTTCCACATAATAAAGGGTATTAATTTATTAATTTAGGCCCTTGGTATTGTAAAATAATGAAAACCACTACCATTTGGAATAAAATATGGTAAAAAATCATGGTAAGGTTTGTGGTTTCAGTTATTTTATTATATAGAGTGAAAAATCTAATTTTGATGAATAATAAAGAAATCCCCACTCTTTTTCTATATAAACCCACCAAATATACCATTTATCTCCACTAAAAATACTTGGATCACGTCCTTAATCTTCCCACCCCTCTCTAGAGTCCTACCAATGTTCCCCCAAGCCCTCAAGAAGCTCCTCTGAAGAATGTGGAGTCACACACTAAAGAGATCCTCATCTTCTCTTCATTATTCAAGTATCTTTATTATCTTAGGCCTTTTAAATATAATTCATAATATTGGGACACACATTTTCATGTCCCTATTACTTAAAATTTTATTTGAAAATTATTATAGACCCATTTCTCTCTCATTAACCCATTTTATGAATTTTTAAGTGACACAGTTATGCTGCTGAAATTTCACCGTGTTTTTTCATACCAAAACAATTCTGTAGTGAATACCATACCCATTTCCTATCAAGGGTATTTACCTATACAGACTTATAATTATTTGAATTCAGACTCACATATATTTATTCCACACTCATTTATTTTGTAATAAAATATGATGATGAATGTCACGACCCGTCCTTAGGGCCCATGCCGTGACTACCCCAAGCCCGCCTTCCATAGGTCAGGGGTTGCCGACTAGCACTGAAAAGGCGTATTCCTAAAATGGGAAGACATTGCCTTTAAACCTGTACAAACACAAAACCTAAGTATACAATAATAAGCAACCAGAAAGTAAACCGTTGTAGTAAAAGTGTGCTGAAAGAATAGGGGCTGGAATAAAAGCCCAACTGAAAAAGTTTAAGTACAACTGAGAAGAGAAAAACGCCGCTGAGATAAAGTACAAGTACAACTCATAAGAGAAAAAATAGATCCTGGATCATCCACTGAGGATCCTACCTGAAGGGTAGGTACAACTCGTCTCCACAACACACCACGTCAGCCCGTCTCCTCCGTGTACCACCTAGTCCTGGATCCCTCAAGTTTAAGCCCAGCTGCTCGTAGTCTGCACAAGACACAACAAGGTGCAGGTGAAGCCCGTGTAGGGGTGAGTATAACAATACCCAGTAGGGATCTCCGAGACCCCCGAAGGCCTCTCAGTAATCTAAAAAGGAAAAAATCACAAGATATACCTCAAAGGTAACATCTCAATCATGATCTAAATCATAAAGCACAAAGAAAAAGAGATAGATCACTTTAACAATATAACTTCAAGTTTACTATGATATGGATGAATTTTAGTACAACCAGATCATCCTATTCATAGTAACTCTACCACTGACCCGTGCTGTTCACTGTTGCAGACCCGTATTGGTCGCTAGTGCAGACCCATATTGGTCACTGGTGAAGACTCGTATTGGTTGTTGGTGCAGACCCATATTGGTCACTGGTGCAGACCCGTATTGGTTGCTGGTGCAGACCCGTATTGGTCACTCATGCAGACCTATATTGGTCGCTGGTGAAGACCCATATTGGTCACTGCTGCATACCCGTATTGGTCGCTGGTCCATACCCGTATTGGTCGATCTTCTTCTTTACATTAGAGCCGACTGCTGGATTCCTGCTCATAGCATGCTTAATTCTGGGAGAACCGCTCCTCAAGCCATCAGTCATAATTCAACCAGCATGAATTGCCTCAAAAATGACACCCAAGGTACTGCGCCATCATAGGGGTCCCAACGTGACAGACAGTGCATCAATCAGACGCCCAGTCAGTGAGATATAGGCACTTTTGTAAAAAGGGCCCGGTTGGATTCAAGTATGATCCAACCTAGGTCACACATCAAACTACATCAAAACTAACTTAGAGTATCTCCAAAGTACCACATTATCACAAGGGTCTTTATTCCATAGACGACGCATTGATCGGACGCTCGGTCTGTTAGTTACACCCATTTCCGTGAAATGGGGGTGATCACATCTCGGTCCGGCTTGGCATGGTCGGGCCCACCAAAATGTGCCAAAGGGACCGCTTCCCAAAAGGTGTCCCAATTCCACTGACGGTGTGAATAATAGACTTCCAGTTCATCAATTATAGGCACTTCTTTATTTGGGTACCGGTTGGGTTTGGGCCTGGTCCGACTTGGTCAGACCAGCCCGGTGCAATGTGTCCCGGGGTCTACCTAACCCCACTCAGGTCCATCCCAGTGGGGGTTGGCCCAGTTCACTAGGTCCATCCCGTCGGGGTTGGCCCGGATTTTTCACGAGCCCAGGTCGTGGTTGGCCCGGCCCATCGGTTGGGGCTCAACCAACCTGCACTGGCCCGCTAGGCCGCGGGGCCAGCCCGCTCAGCCAACCTGTATCTGACTCAGTCCCCCTTCAGGAAGACCGTTGAGTCCTACTGGCCCTGCAGTTGGGAGACCATTTCTGCTAGCCGGTGGGGCGCTGCCCCACCGCGATTCAACAGTTGTCCATTCGGCCGATCGGCTTTCGCCAACGCGGCGTGACACGGGGCGGCGCTGCCCTCCTCTTGCCACAACCCGCAGGCCATGGCTGCTACCGCCAGCGGTGCCTATAGGCGCTGCCCTGGTCCCGCGCAGCCGGCTAGGGCCGGCTGCCTTCGACCACCGCAGCGCACCGTCACACATCGACTTCCACCACCCGCGACCGGTTTCCGCTGGTCTCCTTCGACCCCCGCCGACATGGATCACCGATAGTTTCTTCTGCAGGCCACCGGACGTGCTCCGGTTGTCCGTTCTTTGTGCCGTTTGTGCATACGGCTTTCTTAGGGTTCCATTGTCAAAAGTGACCTACTAATTCGCATTGCTATAAACTTGAGGAAACTGTCCCTGAAGAATGCAACACGAGAGAAGCAGTTCAGGGTCCAGGATTTGTTCGTTCGGCCCGTGCCCTCCACGTTAATGTGATAGCAAGTGGGAGAGGATTTAATTTACCAAATACAACATCAAAATAAATCCCCTTCCCGGATAAGACGTCCGCTGATGACGATCAATGGAACCTCATTAGTCGTTGTTGTCAGTACGTGATTCGGTGGCGCTCGTCACCACTCGTTGAACCCGGCCTCATCCTCCAGGTGGTTAACACCGCGGTACTTTTCTAGAGGTTCATCACTTGGTGAAGCCGTGCCAAAAACTCTCCTCGAGCTCCATAGAAATAGGAGAGGAGAAAGAGTGTGTCCCGCATGATGAATTAATGAGGTTCATTTAATTAATGAACCCCCAAAATTCCCAAGAGTGTGGTTACAAGAAAAGGAGAGTCAAAACATTTGATGTCTTGGCATGTCGTCAGTTTTTCCACCACCATTCATCTGTTGGAGAAAAGGAAAAAGAAATAAAATAACAATGTTATTTTATTATTCTTTTAAAAAGTCTGCAAAAATAACCTTTTCAACCGACCTACTGCGGTCGAAGTGAAGCCTCCATTAAGTGAATCCCAATGTCACGAATTCAACGGTGCCCTCATATTTTTAATCCGAGCACCGGTTTAAAAGATATAAAATTCCACCCACGCATTTACTGAACGTACCTTTAAAGAAATTTCAATAAATTATTAACATTTAACCCCGACCCATGCCGGTCAAGGTTAGACTCTGTCTAAGGGAAACACATCCCAATGAACTCAATGGTACTCTCATATTTTTAATCCGAGTCACCATTTATGAGTTATAAGCATTTGAAAAATAAAATAACTTTATTTAATTATTTTATTGATCTTTATGCCATTTTCAGGTTTTCTCACCAGAGGCCTGCGCCAACTAAACTAAGTCACGCCTAGGGTAAACCCGCTATCCTGAATGCAACGGTTCCCTCATATTTCTGATCTGAGAACCCGTTTAAGGTTTATTCTACTTTTTTAGGAAAAACAATCACGTGTGCTATTTTAAACTTAACATTTTTCGATGAACCATTCCAGGCACTCTGGGCCTCGGAATCACGCGCCATTAGATTTTACGGTCTCAAAATGAATCCATATAATTAAAAAAATTACACGGAAATTATGGGACATTATATTCTCCCCACCTTAGGGATTTCCATCCACGAAAGCCAAAACAAAGGCAAATCAAACAAATGAGGGTACTTTGCATGAATCTAAGACTCCCGCTCTTATGTTCTCTCCTGAAGGTTCCCGTGATGTCACCAAACTTGCACCAGAGGGATCGACTATCCACAAAGGACTCGGTCTTGTCGATCCTATATCTCCACTGGGAACTCCGTAAAGGTTGCACCATCATCAAAGTCCAACTCACCCTTGTCGATAACATGCGATGGATCATGAACGCTTCTCCTCAGCTGCGACACATGGAAAAAATTATGCACCTGGTGGATCTGAGGGGAAGAGATAGACAGTACACCACCTCACCCACTCTATTGAGAAATCTAGAAAGTTCTGATGAACCTTAGAGACAACTTGCTTCCCCGACCAAACCTCCACAATCCTCATTGGGGTGAGACCCATAGAAATACCTGGTATCTCTCCTCGGACTCCAAGGGTCTCCATCTCCTATCATTATAATACTTTTTCCAGCTCTGTGTAGTCTTCACTTGCTGATAAGTGAGGCATCATGATACAAACTCTGCCACTACTTTCTCCATCCCTGGCCACCAGTACTAACGCCAAAGGTCCTGGTATATGTTATCTACTCCAAGATTTACCATTAAAGGGGATGTATGGAACTCCCTCAACACCACATCCCAAAGTGTCACTAGTACCATGGTGCATCCTCTGAAGAAAACTACGTGCTCCCCACCTTCAGAAAATCCTTCAGGAGACCGTCATGAGGATATATGAGCATGTAGGGAATCACAATCAACATCCCCAAGCTGTACCTCCCAAAATAATTGAGGAATTGGGAGAGTGAAAATCATAGAATAAAGGTAAGATACTCCATCTTTATCCACAAAGGATATCCGTAGCGCAACTAGTTACTCTAACGCCTCACTCAGCAGCTGTAGACCAGACCTCCTATTGAGTGCGTCTGATACCACATTCCCCTTCCTAGGAGTATAGACTATCTCAAAGTCATAGTCCTAGAGGAACTCTAGCCATAATCACTGTCTCAAGTTTAGGTCCTTCTGTGAGAAGATATACTTGGGACTCTTGTGATCAGAGTAAATAGTAAATCGTTCACCCATCAAGTAGTTCCTCCACATCTTCAGCGCAAAGACTACTAATTCTAACTCTAAGTCATGGGTAACATAATTATGCTCATGTTGTATCAACTACTGTGAGATGTAGGTGATCACTGGATGCTCTTGTATTATTAAATAACATAGTCTTCTCCCTGATGCGTCACAATATACTACATACCCAACTCCCTCTCTTGGTATCCTCAAGATGGGGGAACTTGTCAGTCTCTGTCTCAGCTCCTGAAAGCTCTATTAACACTTCTCTATCCACATGAAAGGCTCCCCCTTCTTCGTCAAAGTTGAAAAGGGTTCCAATACCCTATAGACGTCTGGTAAAAATCTATGTAGTACCCAGCCAAAGAAGAAGTCCCTCTCCCTTCTAGGAGGTAATCATGGAAAAATCTTTTGAAAATATCTCCCCACACTCTACCACTACTGTAGGGAACTGAAAACTCAAAACTCCTACTGCCATGAGGGTAAGGCTGACTGATTAAAGAGTGATCAGCTACACCCACCTGTTCATGAGTTTATCCTATTCTTCCTAGGTTTCCCATCTCACCAACCCAGGAAAACCCCATTCCAACGCTGTAGATATACTACATCCTTTCTTCCTAAAACAGTCAATCTAGGTATGAATTGTGGATGTACGGTCCATCTCTGAACTAACGTCGTAAGGCCTTGATGCTACCACCAAGAGGTTCCAACTGAAACTCTCTTCTCAAGGGTCAAATCACACCATCGACATAAGTGTGATTATCGAGTCTCCTCCTAAAGGCATCTCTAGATGTAAGGGTCAAGTCATCGGTTTAACCAGAAACTCTAGGTATTGAACAAGATTCGTGGAAAGAAGAAATTATTCGTACCTATGTTTATTAATACAGAAAATAGTATTAGACACATATCGTACCTAAAATCATTCCCAGAGACCTTAGGTCACACTCCTTGACTGCATGTAGCTACTCCCTTCCCCTATCCTTCAGATACCTGAGCCTGATGGGGACCACATTGGGGTGGTAGTTGTAACTTGTAGAAATGTATAACACCTCATGCTACTCTCCTAGCTCCACATCCATATCTACTGCATTACAGATTCATCAGTCCCTATCACTTCCTCTTCCCAAAACAGTTTATACACTCAAGTCTCTAAGACTGGTGTCCATTTCTTTCTTTCCCACAACTATCATTCACTGGCTATATCCGTTCTGCCAAAGAACATTCAACCACAAAGGTTCTCTCTAGCACCCTAACATAAGAAGGAGTGCATAGAGGAATAGTTCTGTCTCAGATGTCCCTAAACACACCTCGCTCGGAGGTCTGAGCCCTGAAGCACTGACCGTAATGTATTCATCAAGTACCTGGGATGGTCGGTATGCCTCGATGAATAATCAGCTACCAAAATGTTTTCCTTCCAAAGATGTAAAATCTCTAGGAAAATCTCACCCCTTAGATTTTTATAGAAAGAGTCCCCCTTCTCTGAGGAAGGTTCTCAAGATTGTCCACATAAAATTCACCTCTTCGCAAGATCAGGGTAATCTAAACCCTGGCATCATCCTACTATGCCACATAGAAGACTCTCTACACAGACCTCCATCTGATTGAATGGTGCCCTAGCTAGATGGAAACTCAGCCATCTCCCCAAGCCAATCCTCAGATGCATGGGGATCTGTCTCATCTCGAAACCTTAGAGGACTCTGCCACTGGAACTCATGCGACACGCTCAGTTGGCGTGCACGGTCCACTAGTAGCATCTATTTCTGATCCACAAAGGATCACTCGGTGCTGATCCACAGAAGATTTCTCAGCATATATCCACACATGATTGGTAGGTACTAACCCCCGCAAGACCCACATAGGATCCGACCCACACAGGGTTGATAGGTACAAACCCCCCGCAATACCTACACAGGATATGACCCACACAAGATTGGTATGCCACTGATCCACGATGAGCCTCTCTAAGGATGGTCCTCATTGGGTCGCGCACTACTGATCCACACAGGGTTTCTAGAATGATGATCTACACAGGGTCTCTAGAATGCTGATCCACACAGGGTCGTTAAAAAACTAATTCACACAGGATCGCTCAGTGGGCCGTCATTGTGTACTCTCTCGAGAATCCAAGTTGGCTATCCACATGGAGACATCCTAATAAGGAATAGGTGCGCCATGATCATTAAGTTATACCTTGTGATCTATCTCCAATAAACCATGGTAAAACATTTCAAAAACACATGAAATCAGTGTTTTTGTGCATCGAGTCAGAAATTAGAATTCACGGTCCTGGTGTATGGATACGTCGGCCGCCGCACCACCACTGGACTCCCCGAACTAAAAACTACACTCAAAACACTTAACACAATTGCTCCATTGAAAAGACTAGAGTCCTAGTTCATCGGTTGAACTAAATCTTATGATACCACTTTGTCATGACCCGTCCCCTGAGGCCCGTGACGTGACTACCCCAAGCCCACCTTCCATAGGCTAGGGGTTGGCGACTAGCACCAAAAAGTAATATCCCTAAAATGGGAAGACATTGACTTTAAACCTCTACAAAAACACAACCTAAATACACAACAAGAAGCAACCACGAAGTAAACTGCTATAGTAAAAGTGTGCTAAAAGTAAAGGGGCCAGAATAAAAGACCAATTGAAAAAGTACAAGTACAACTGAGAAGAGAAAAAAAAATCCTGTATAAAGTTAAAGTACAACTAAGAAGAGAAAAAAAAAACAGCTCCTGGATCTTCCATCAAGGATCCTACCGGAAGGGTAGGTAAAACTTGTCTCCACAGCACACCACGTCAGTTCGTCTCCTCCATGTACAACCTGGTCCTGGCTCGCTCAAGTTTCAGCCCAGCTGCTCATCATCTGCACAAGACACAACAAGGTGCGGGCGATGCCTGTGCATGGGTGATTATAACAATACCCAGTAGGGGACCCCAAGACCCGAAAAGGTCTCTCAGTAATCCACAAAGGAAAACATCAAAAGATATAACTCAGAGGTAATATTTCAAGCATGATCTAGATCATGAAGTACAAAGAAAAATAGACAACTCATTCTAATGGTATAAATTCAAGGTTACTAGGATAGGGATGACTTGTCATACAACCATATCATCATATCCATAATAAATCTACCGCTAACCTGTACTGGTCATTGGTGAAGACCCGTATTGGTTGCTGGTACAGACCTGTATTGGTCGCTGGTGCAGACCTGTATTGGTCACTGGTGCAGACCCGTATTGGTCGCTGGTGCAGACCCGTATTGGTCGCTGGTGCAGACCCATATTGGTCTCTGGTTCAGACCCATATTGGTCGCTCTTCTTCTTCACATCACAACCAGCCGCTAGTTTCTCGCTCATAGCACGCTTGATTTAGGGAGAAAAGATCCTCAAGATGCCATTCATAATTAAATCAGCACGAAGTCCCATAAAAATAATACCAAAGGGACCGCCCCGTCAAAGGGGTCCCAATGTGATAGACAACGCGTCGATCAGACACCCAGTTTGTGAGATATGGGCACTTTTGTAAAAAAGGGCCCCGGTTAGATTCGAGTCTGATCTGACCTAGGTCTCATGTAAAACTCTGTCCAAACTCACATAGAGTATCTCCAAAGGTCCTCCTTGTCACAAGGGTCCTTATGCTAGAGACGACGCATTGATCGGATGCTCGGTCTATTAGTGACACCCATTTCTGTGAAACGTGGGTGATCGCACCTTGGTCCAGCCCAGCTCAGTCGGGCCCGCCAGAATATGCCAAGGAAACCGCTTCCAAAAAAGGGTCCCAATGCCATAGATGGCGTGTCTAAAAGACACTTGGTTCGTCAGTTACGATCGTTTCTTTATTTGGGTACCTGTTAGGTCTAGGCCCGGTCTGACTCGGTCATACCGGCCCGACACAATGGGTCCCGAGGTCTACCTGACACCGCTCGGGTCTGACCCAGTGGAGGTCGGCCTGGTTCACAGGGTCTGGCCCATCGGGGTCAGCCCAGCTTGTTCGCGGGCCCATGTCGTAGTTGGCCTGGCCCGTTGGGTGGGTCTCAGCCCACCCGTGCTGGCCCTCTAGGCCGTGGTTCCGGCCCGCTTGGCCAGCCCGCATCTGGCTCGGTCCACCCAAAGGCGGACTATTGAGTCCCTCTATCCCTGCGGTTTCAGGGCCATTTCGGCCAGCCGATGGGGCACTTCTCCACCGCAATTCCATGGTCGGCCGTTCGGTCCAACGAATACTGCCAATGCGGCGTGGGGCCACACCTCCCTCCTCCTGCCATGACCTACTGGCCATGGCTACTACCACCGGAAACGCCTGCAGGCGCCAATTTTATCCCGCGCGGCCGGCTCAGGCTGGGCGCCTTCAGCCACCATGGTGCGCCATCGCGCACCGACTTCAACCACCCACAACCAGTTGCCACGGGTCTCCTCCGGCCACCGTCGGCCACTGCCGACATGCCGTGCTAGCAGTTTCTTCTGCGGGCCACCGAACATGCTCTGATGGTCTATTCTTGGTGCCCTCTGCGCCTACGGCTCTCCCAGGGTGCCAATGTCAAAATGTGACCCGCTAATTCGCATTGCCGTCAACTTGAGGAAACCGTCCCTAAAGAACGCAACATGATCGAAGTGATAGAGGGTCCATGCCTTGTTTGTTTGGCCTGCGCCCTCCGTGTTGATGTGATAGCATGCAGGAGAGGATTTAATTCATCAAAGACAACATCAAAATAATCCCCCTACCTGGATAATACGTCCGTTGAAAACGATAAAAAGAAAATCTTTCATTGTTGTCGTCGGCTCGCAATTCGGTGGTGCTCGTCACCGCTCACTGAATCCAACCTCGTCCTCTAGGTGGTTAACGTCATGGTACTTTACCATAGCTTTTTCGCTTGATGAAGCCGTGCCAACACCCCTCCCCAAGCTCCATATAAATAGGAGAGGAGAAAGAGTGTGTCCCACACGAAGAATTAATGAGTTTCATTTAATTAATGAACCTCTCAAATTCCCAATGGTGCGATTACAAGAAAAGGAGAGTCAATCCATTTAATGGATTGACTTGTCATCATTTTCACCACTACTGTTCATCCGTTGGATAAATAGAAAAAGAAATAAAAAAAGGTTGTTATTTTATTATTCTTATAAAAAGTCCGCAAAAAAAACTTTTTCCCCCAACCTACTGCAGTCGAAGTGAAGCCTCCATTAAGTGAATCTCGGTGCTATGGATTCAACGGTACCCTCAGATTTTTAATCTGTGCACCAGTTCAAAAGATAGAAAATTCCTCCCACACATTTACTGAACGTACATTTAAAAAAAGTTCAGTAAATTATTAACATTCACCCTCGACCCGTGCCGGTCGAGGTTAGGTTGTTCCTAAGGGAAACATGTCCCAACGAACTCAATAGTACTATTAGATTTTTAATCCAAGTCACTATTCATGAGTTATAAGCAGTTGAAAAATAAAATAGCTTTATTTAATTATTTTATTAACAGTTATTCCATTTTCAGGTTTTCTCACCGGAGGCCTGCGCCGACTAAAATTAAGTCGCGCCTAGGGTAAACCCGTTATCCTAAACACAACGGTGCCGTCATATTTCTGATTCGAGGACCCGTTTAAGATTTATTTCACTTTTTTAGGAAAACCACTCATGCACGCTATTTTAAACTTAACATTTTTCGACAGATCATTCTGGGCACTTCAGGCCTTGGAATCACGCGCCATCAGATTTAGCGGTCTTAAAATAATTCCAAATAATTTAATAAAATTATACAGAAATTCTAGGAAATTAAAATAAATGAATATATGTTATATGATCTATGTGACACACTTAATCATGAGAATGAAATTAAAGTGACAGGTTTTCTAAGAATTATATAGATCTCCAATGCATTAGGTAAATTTTAGTCTCATGAGACATCATGTTAGGATAGGTATTGAACCTAATTCATTTATGAGAATTTTTTTTATCATGATATCTTTCAATTTATCCTTGGATTATTTCTATGATATAGTGTTTTAAGTTGTTGCTAAATTTCCCATGTTTCCATTATGATTATCTTGCTATATCATTGTTCATGTTTATGATTCCTAATATTTTTTTGCCTCATTGATATGCCTATTTTATAACATGTATTATTATCTTATGCCATTTTTATTCCCTTACTGGGCTTTATAGCTCACCCCTTTTTTATGTATGTCCCCAAGTTATCCCATGCAGTTTTAAAATCCATGGAATTTTAGAAGCATATTAAGGAATTTTTCAATAATGTTGTTGTATTCCATGTTCAAGATGTTACACTATGTACCTAATTCCCAAATACACTAGACTTATTGATCTTCTTTGTTGTATTAAGTGTAATATTATGTAATAAATCATGTTTTAATGTGAAATAAAGATCAAGGTTGTTATATAAGTTTTTATCAGACTTGAGGTCAAGTATATCAGAATCTAATAATCAGATGAGTGCTTTAAAATCAAATATTTTCATGAAAGATTGAATAAGATGCATCCCATACCATATCTCCTATTGTTTCTTCAGGAATACTTTATATTTATTTTTTAGTAATAATGAATCATTTTTCAGAGCATAACCTCAAAATGAAATAAGAAGGTCACACTAACTCATCATCAATTGAACCATGTTTAACAGAGTATGATTCCTACTTTTAGGCACACCATTCCATTATGGTGTTCTAGGAGGAGTGAGTTGTGGAACAGTTCCATAATTCCTCATATGATTATAGAATTCTTGTCTCAAGTATTCACCACCCCATTATAATTAAATAATATTAATACCTTTTCCCAATTGATTCTATAATTTATTCTAAAACTCTTTGAACTTTTTGAAAGTTTAATATTTTTAATTCATTAGAAGCACATAACCATACCAAATAAAGCCACCAGTAAAAGTAAAAAGGTACTTATAACCAATACTTTCTTGGGTCCTCATTCATTCACATAAATAACGATGTATGAGATCCAATAGTCTATTATCATTTTCATCTTTTCTCCCAAAATATTCCTTAGTAATTATTAATATTAAAAAAATTCACATGTATCAAAATATTCATAATCTAATGAGTCAAAAAATCCATCTTTCTAGAGTCTTTGAATATATTTATTATTTATATGTCTGAGGTTACAGTGAAAAAGGTAGGTGTGATTAAAATCATCATTGAAATTATTCTTCTGAATGTTATAAACACGATTATACATATCAAAATATATAAACCATTCATTATATTCCCAATGACATAAAACATTTATTTCTGATATACAGAAAAAATATTTTTCTTAATAATGAATGAAAATCCCATCTTGTCCAAAAAATATACAGAAATAAAATTCTTGTTTATGGAAGGAACTTAATAATAATTTTTTAATTATAGGACTAATCCCCTTGGAAAACATAGATCATAAGTTTTTAATTATTATGTAACAAATTTTTCTCCATTATCAACATTGAGATTAACTTCACCCTTAATCAATTCCATTATATCTTTGAGTCTATGTTTGTCATCATAAATATGTGATGCACAATTGGTATCTAATACCCATGAGTTAGAGATTTTAGAATTAATATATATACCATTCACATTTAGGTACTCTAAATGTTTCTCTTTGTGAGAACTTATCAATCCTAGATACCAATCTTTAACTATTTTATAGTTCATACCTATTTGTAATCTAAATATGATTATGATTATGT
This sequence comes from Viscum album, assembly GCA_963277665.1. Taxonomy (NCBI): domain Eukaryota; kingdom Viridiplantae; phylum Streptophyta; class Magnoliopsida; order Santalales; family Viscaceae; genus Viscum; species Viscum album. The sequence goes on along the minus strand of OY728141.1, from coordinate 1,683,667,828 downwards.
ATTCCATAATCTATAAAAAAATACAAATCAGTTAATGTGTACCATATATTATATCTTTTCATTAAGGATGATAGTTATCCCATTAAAAATGTTCATCCTAATCATCATATCCATCTAGTGAGAAAAGATCTATATTTCACTAAGAAATGAGTCTGCTAAGGAGTTTATCTCACCACTTAGTAATTTTGGTAGGGAATCATCCCGATCACAATATTTATAACTCTTAGATAGTTGAGTAGATAACCATTTATCCAAAACCATCATATGAATTCACTAAAATCTATTTATTCACTAACCTAATCATATTAGGGACTTCTAACTAGTGTAACACAATGTAAATTCTAAAAATAGTATAACAAATGTTAATATAAGGGAACCCAACTATGAAAATACCTATAGATTTGGATGATTTATGTCTTAAAAAGTGTTTATTTGGAAGGAATCTCACACTTAGTATTAAGGGGTTTTTTTCTCTCACCAATTTAATATTTATCACATTCATATCAAATTTACAACTATTATATATTTTGTAATATTTATATTATCATGTTTTATTCCTTTTGTGTAAGCATGATTCTAACATTTTTTGTTTTGGAATCTCTATTCCCACCAGTAAATTAATGTGTTCAGACTACATAAATGTGTAAATATTTATATAACCTAAAATTTTGTACTTCTTATCCAAAAAACAATCCAAATATATTCATATATATCTGAATGCATAGTATGTATAAGGTATATGAACTTTTCATGTAAAGGAATATATTTATATTATATGGAAAATATCTACATGAGTAAGCTTAGAGGGACATATAAATAACCCCATTCCCCTTTATGGACAAGGCATAGCCATTGGGACTATTGGTGGTCTGACCCCAATTCCCTCTACTCGAGGAGACTTTACTCAAGAGAGAATTCAATTAATGATATCTATAATACATAATATGTGTAAACTATATTCAACAACTATTCTCAATCTCATAAATCAGAAGATAAATTAAGGTCATGGTAGATTAAAATTAAGTTTTATGGAGTCATACCTAACATGTAATACATGTATCTAACTCCTAGAAGAATTTTAATAGTTAAACATAAAGCATACATAATATTTACATTTCATAAACAATTTAGCAAACAGGTATATCAAATTTATTTAACAAATAAATAAATATTTTATTTATTTTCAAAAACACGAGATAAATATTCATGAACATTTCATAAATAAATGCTAATTATAAAAATTTTATAAATTAGAAGGAATATAAAATTTTTTATATTCATTTCAATATGAACTCTTTTTATATTTTATATTAAATGACATATATATGATATTTTATGAATTATAAAATTTTTATAATTTAATTTATATTATATAAACATTTCATATAATATAAATATCATATATTTTATAATTTTTAAACATTTTATAAATCATCCATTAATATTTCTAAATAAAACTTTTATTTCTTAATCAAAAGGCATGCTATATAATTCCGGTAAAAAGGTATTTTAATATCAACCTTAAATATTTAAAAAAATGTTACATAAATATTTATTTAATTAATTATAAATTTTTTATAATTAATTAATTAATTTATAAATTTATTATAAATTAAAATATCCCAAAATACCTTTTTTTATTTTTTATAAACATTTTATATACAAAAAAAATATTTTAAATGTTAATTTTTTTAAAAAATATCATTTTCCCTTATATAGAATCCCTAATCTGCATAAGGGTGACCTACCATTAACCTTTAATTAGAAAATCTATGTAAGGGTAGCCTTCCTTTACACTTATGTAGACACTAAACATAAGGGTATTAACTTTATGTAACATGCACTGTGTAATAATAACATAATGAATACCTTTACGCTGTGTGTCTACGTAAAGGTAACTCAAATGTTACCTTTACACAAACATTCTACGTAATGGAATTAAATTTATGCATCCCATTTATATGAAGGTAACATAAAGGTTAAATTTACATTGAAATTCAATGTAAGGGTATAAAATTTACTTAGCCTGCTTCTGTAAGGGAAAATCATATTTACCTTTATAAAGCTCACAAAAAGATCTATAACTTTCAACTATTTTATGATTCCACTATTTTTCATTTACAGTTATGATTTTCTCAAAAACTAGTGACTAAAACGCATATAATTATTGAATAAACTCACTCAAATACCACATATTGTTTTAGTTTAATCAACTTATGTTTTTTGGCAGTGGAAAACAACCCAAAAATAGGAGGATATATTTTCAATAAATCAACATGTAAGCACTTCGAAAAAATATAGTACCTAGAAAACAAGAACTGTAGTAGATTACATATTCTCTTAACAAAGATAATGCTTAATAAAAATCATTGAAGTAGTAAATGAATCCTTCCTATCTCTAAGGGGGAAAACCAGATAGTGGATCCATGACCATATCATGAGGATACCTAAATAGGTGAAGGGGTGCTAGTGTCTTCTTGGGAGAGATAAACACTGATTAGGAAGAAGAAAATATTTCCACAAATTTTCATGAGAATTATAATCTTAGTAATATTGAACGAATGATATAAAATAATCCACATAATTTAGGAATACCCAATAAAAGTGATCATATATATTATATAAAAAATCCCAATGCTTCTTCATAATGCATCATATTCATTACTTTCCATTGGGTATTATTTATTGAGATCATTTTCGTGAATAAATAAAAAGATATAATGAACCAACCTTTAATTCATGAATTGATGAAACCATTTGGGAGAATTTGTATAGACTATTGCATCACATGTAACTCATATATGCACCTCACAATACTAATATATATATATATATAAATAATATATTATACATTGTACATGCATCATATGCATGTATTTAAATGTACAATATATACTACATATATATACAATATCATATACCACACAAAAACCCACAGATATATATATATACTATATGTATCAGATGCATATATTTTAGTGGACATTCAACATGATGAAACCAACTCATTATTTCCTTTTCCCTCACACTCTCAACCTCACATGCTGTTATGCCTAGCACCCCAAGTGTTTTAACAATGCCGATTTTGTACATGCAAACTCTCAAAACACCACACCCATATAAAATAACACCTTGGGTGTTTTAGGGGGTCTTTTTTTACACAATTTTACCTCTTCATGCACCATTCCAAACAAAACACTCACTGGAATGGGGGTGGTGTTCCTCTCACTAAAGTGAAACCATAATGATCTCCCTATAAAACCATGCCCTCCTCCTATGATGTGGTTATCCCCTTTTTTTCCATAATAGGATTTCTCTATGTAAAACGCTGACCAAAATGAATTCCTTATCCATTTAACTCCTTATGGTATACCCCAGCACTGCCATGACCAACATTCTACACCCAATTTCCAAAATCACTGGCCAAAATTAACAAATCCCATGACCAACACTCCACCATAACCTCCAACATGAAAAATACCATGGAATTTCTCTCCCTAGGTTAAATATCTCCCAAAACACTCACCCAATATGCCATGATTCTCCAAAACAACTACAAAAATTCCTACAACCGCAAAATAGTGGACCTTTATATGGATAAACCTACCGCTATCCTTTAAAATGCCTCTAAATTCCTTCAAAATACCTCCCAACACCTAGAAACACAAAAAAATAGATCGAAAGGGGTTGATCCATTATATTAGATACCCATCAAACTATTATCATCCCTAAGAATTAAAACTAACTTGAAATGGAAGGAAAATGATGAAGGTCAAAACAACTATCCAATGAGATACCCCTCAAACAAAACAAACATAATATAATTTTCTTATATGGAAAATTTCAAGCCATAAACTCAACTCACTTTCGTCAATACATCACCTTGAAATTTCACTCTCAAGGAACACCTCTTAAATAGAAACCTAACCACCATGGAGGAATCAAAATAAGAATAGAGAACAATACTGAACACTCTAGTCCAAATATCATCCTTCCTCTTACCAATTGTTAATATTTTCATAGTGATGAAATAAATCCATGTTTTTTCGAACCAATTTGATTCTCCAATCATGAATCATGGTTTCCAAAACATCCCCACATTTAAATAAAATAAAAAATTATTTTATTTACAATAATAAAATCATTAAATATTAATTTAACACATGTAAAAAATCAATTAATTTAAATTTTAAAGCAACATTAAGAGGAAAAAATAAAAAATATCTCCACGAAATTAGTTTAATCTAAAAATTTGAAGACCGAAAAAGAATTTTTAAACAAAAGGATTAAGGTTACTAACTCAAAACACACCCTCAAACTCTCGAATAAAAATTAGATCATCCTAACCAACTACCCATAGAAACTGGATCATCTTATTGAACAAATCAACCACCTCACTCAGACCTAAAAACACCATTAGCCATGGGGAACTAAAACTGTCACTACTATACACCATTAAAATAGAAATAGATCAGCTTACCCATCAAAGGATTCTTATATTTGGGTACACCTAAGGCCCAAGGCCACACCTAAACATCGATATACCACATAACTACCTACTTAAACGCAGTACTATCCTTATAAATTGAGGTTCCACCTATGCACTTCCCATAAGTATGGAGAAAACTCATCTCAATCTCTCTTTCATGATCCCTCACTTATATATAGGAATTCAACTACAATATCAACACCCTCCCTTGAAAATATAACCATAAATAATACTTGAAATACCACACATGCATGCTTTATTTAATTAGGATATCTAGAAATTAGGTGTTAGAGATGAAAAAATGGATCCTGATATCGTGCACACTAGCCCTCCTTGTTTAATCTCTAAGATATCCTTTACATTCTCTTTATAGAACACATGGTGAACCAAATCCTTGTTGACTACATTAACAAATTCTTACAAAGAAACCTCTTTTGACCAACCATTATTCACCTTTCACCTTTCTTATTCCACCCTTCTAAGAAAGACCAATACCAAGGAAACCTAAAAAAGATCAATATTCATCATCAATTAGATGGAATTACTGACCTCCTCTAGCCACTCCTAAACCTCAAGGGTTGTTCCATTACCATGGAACTTTGGTATCTTATGCTACTGGAATTTGGTAAGTATTTAGTCCCCTAGATCCTTCTGTTTCCTGAGAATATCATATCGATGATGTTATAATGATATGTCTTTAACCTAGCATCAAAATCAACAATCTTAGTAAAAATAACTAAATGAAACACCAAAAAAATAGAAAATTAAACCACCCAAAAAGAATTTAATATAACCTCACACTCTTAAATCATAAACCAACTCATCATCCATTAAAAAAAATATCATCCTCCTTTGAAACCCTTACAATGATTCCCTCTAACAACAAAATTGTCTCATCTCCCTCATAACACCATCCATCCATCCATTGAGAAATCAAACATCCCTTTACCCTTCCCACTAATCTTATATAACATATAATGAGAACAATAATACTTGATATATAAATAACTCTATTAATATTATTTAGGGAAACAATAATTCACCTTATAGAATTTTTAGTTACTTTAAGAAGGATTGAAAGAACCTTAAAATAAAACATTATTTTAAAAATTGAAAAACTTTCCTTAAAACACACACATTTAAAAATTTTCAAGCTAACAAATCCATTTTAAACTTTTTAAATCCACTCAAATGAAAACCCTTTTGAAAAAAGCTATTTTTGTAAAACACCATCAATCTATTTAAAAAAACCTCCTTTAAAATCAATTTAAAATTTATTGAATTTTTTTTACCTCCTATTTAAGAAAATGTATTTCTAAAAAAAACATCACCCTTTAAGAAAATAAAGAAAATAATAATGAATACAAACTCACACACTACTACATGACATGAAATAATATATCCAAAATCATTATGCTCAAATCCATTTTTTTTTGAGAAACATCTCATTACAAATTATACAAAATCATCTACCTAGTAAAATAACCAATTTAACATATCATGCATATCAAGGCATTAATGATTCAACAATGTCTACATGAAAGGTTTTATATACTTCATATTAAGACAAAAAATAAATACAGGAAACATAAAACATACTAGTCATCATTATTAACATATCATTTTAAGAATACCTTCCCTAACATCCTACATATTTTAAAGTAAGAAAAGAGGTAAATAATTTTATCACACATTTAATATAGCTTATATGGTCCTAATATTTAGTTAATCTAATCCATAATAACATACTTAAATTAAAAATAAAATATATAGATTAACACTCAACATATTATTTAAAACATGAAACTATAGAAAATAATTTTATCCATTTCAAGATATTCTAGATTACTAACACATTTACAATTATAAATAATGCACTGAAATAAACACCAATAATGATGAAATTATATGATTAGTATTAAATTTTACATGGGTTTCATTAACCATTTACTTTAGATGAGAGTTATTATTCCTTAAGGATTAAAATTAATACTAAATTTTACTCCGTTAAACAATAAAAGAAAATAATGTCACTGAAATATCAACCTTTATAGATTCACATGAAATAATCAAGGTAGATAAGGATAAATCCAATAGTCAAGAGAAAAAACATATTTAAAAATATTGAGACAAAAAAATACATAATAATGAAACATAAATATTCACCATTCATATCCTTAGATCAGAATATAGGTCACTCACATGAAATAATTAACTCATCTAGGTATCATGAAAATCATTTAACCAAATTAATTTAGTTACATTCATTTAATTTCTCAAAATCATTCCCATTTCAAACAAAAGTGAAATCAAGAATGATGCACATACCTTTTCCCAGGTCTCTACCCCACAACCAATAACACATCACTTTGTATATTTGGTAAGCTCTAGGCCCTTGCATTAGACCATGAGGGAGCCTAAAATCCAATGTCCTAGCCAGTATCCCTAGTGGACATCAAGTTGTAAGTTCAATTGATAGTTTTTCCTACCAAACAACGCATTCATCACCAATACCCATTCCCCAATCTATATCCTATCACTCAAACATAATCTATGATATACATTTTTCATGAGATTCCCAACTAGGAACCCCACCTGAGTTCACAGTGAAGGTGAGAGTGACTCCTAAAGTCCACCTCTGATAGGTATTGGGTTAGAGACTAGCACAGTGGGTTTAGAACATGAAAATGGGAGGCATCACACTCATTTATCCCATGGACAAGAAATAAATAAACCAACCAACTCCATTATAAAAATAAACTAAGATCCCATAACAATAAAATCCCAAAATTAATTTTATTAAGTACAATAAAGTATCCAAAAAATAAAGTTCCGAGAGAATATTAGGCATCAAAACCAATACAAACTCACCACTCCAATCTAGTATGGTCCAACTCGATCCCCAAATCCTTCTTAATATCCTGAAAAAAAGTTTATATATATGTAAGGGTGAGTATAGAATGTACACTCAGTAGGATCCCCCTCAGTACCTCTCATGAAAATGTGAGAAGAAAATATTAATTCCCCAATGAAAAAGTAGCAGAATAAACAAGCACCTATAAGGTCAACTACCCATTAACAACCTCAAAAGGGCACACTAATCAAGTATCACACACAATATAAGTACATAATATCAGAATAAAATCATAATGGAAACCCCACAATGAATTCCCCACTAGTTTTTCGCTTTTATTCTCCAACGTCAACTACCATATTCTTTAATCCCTTCAATATATGTATATAGAATCCAACCAAGTCTGATGTGAGTTAGGTTGTGAATGTTTCTACCCCAACCTATGCTCTTGTTTGACATATTATATTGGAATTTATCAAAATATGTAATATCAATATCTAATATATTTACATTATTATAGGGTATCGTGAACATGAAGGACATCCATATCATTCCATCCTCCTTCCATGAATTATCACCACCTTGCACTACAACCACCACACACCAACAGAAACTTTTTCTTCCACTTAGTACCCACCACCAAATTTTTACCAATTACACCACCACATATTACTGCTAAAGGGAGATAGAGAGAGATTAAGAAAGGGTAGCTATCCATATGTCCTCTCTAACTTAGATATTGGGGAAAACACCTGAATCCCAAAAAAAATTAGGCATCAGTAAGTTTATCCAACTCGAGTGGGGTGTATATAAAAATAACAATAAATATGAGGTATTATTATTGTAAAAAATTATATCCTAGAATGTTCACATCACAATAGTGCTAACACGACCCATAACATCACTACCATACCCTGATATCCACCACTAAATACTGCCAACCATAATTTCAACCACAACCACCAACTAAATCACAACCAACACCATTCTTTACACATAAAAACCACACCAATTCAAAAACATTTCCCACTTTTTTCATTAATTTCACTAAATTCTAGAATTATTATCAAATAAGCACGTTAATCTCATTAGGATATTTAATTTCCATATTTAGTGAATTTTTTTTCTAAATAATCAAATACAGTTCATCCCAAAAATTACTTATTTATCTCAAGCATTAATCATTCACCATTAATCCCATTATTTAACACATTTAAGATTTCTTTGCAGCCATCACATAATCAATCTCTATTGATACCCACTTTTGTTTCCATTATATTTAGTCAAATTTAATACTTCTAAGAATCTAAACCATATTACCACCATAATCATCCAATAAAAACACAATAAAAACATAAAAACATCAAAAAAACACAACTAAACTAGCAGTAAAAAACAATAAGTATTCAACTTTAATTTATACTTCCTTAGAATTTCATTTAGGGCCAAAAAGGAATTATATCACTTTCTTAAAAATTTTAACAGAACCATTTCATTAAAAAAATTATTAAAATAATATTTTAAGAGTGGTGATACCAAAAAATCAATCATAGCAAATCCTTACACATCACAGCAGGAAGAAATATTTTATCCCATCAATAAAGACCTATTTATTTCCCCTCTTTGAGCATGTTTCCCACATAACATCATCATAATTATTAAAATAAATATAATTATCATCACCAATTTTACACGACCAACTAATTTACCCTCTTTAGATAGTTTAACCATTTATGAAAATTGATTCCACCAACTCAATCATAGTGGTCACCATAAATCATAGTTGAAATAAACACAACTATATTTCTAGACATACACAATATACAGGCTGTCTCAAACATTAATTAAGTTTAAAATTAATCAAATAACCCTTTTTATTACTATATTTAATTATAATTAAATTATATGATGTGATCATAGCATATAAAAATATCAAAAATGATTTTTTTCATGGAAAAAAATTCATAATAGTAAATGGATCACATCGACAGATAAACATACAATGGTTCTTCAATTTAAGTGGTTTAGTTATCACATAATATTAAGGCTCAATACACACTATATTCTCACATTTTCTCTACTAATTTTATCATAATACTATTTATTTATTCATACCTTTCCACCAAATAATAAAAAATAGTAATATCACATGAAATTACACATAAGTATAGATAAAGTAAATACAAAACACTTTGTTTCCCATTTATATATCTTATTGATTATTTATCTTACTAGGTTAATTCATACCAATTACCTAAAGAAACATAATAATGATAATCCCAAGTTTTTTATAATAAAAAAAGAGAGAGTATTTAATCCCATACCTCAGTATGGATCTTTGAGATAACACCACTCATGAACAGAAGAATCGAGGAATAAATCACCACAAACTAAAAAGTAACTAAATGAGAGCATAACCAAAAAAATACACCATCAAAACTTTCTTTAATATCAACCAAAAAATATATGAACCACAACAAAATAATCCATTGCAAGAAAAGGGAATAATAAATTAGATAAAAATAGGAAAAATGAATACCTTGAACTAAGAGACTCAATCCTATAAATACAAGTGATTTAAAAATTCCAAAGAAAAGTTTGGAGGGTGGTTAGATGGCTATATTTTAACTATTATTTTAAATTAAATAATAAAAATTAAATCAAAGAAGATCCAACCCTCTATTTATATAGGTATTTTGAGAAACCTCTACCACAGTGTAATAACTCCCACTATGCCTATGGTGCCCCTTGTTCAAACGAGATTTGAGTCTTCCATGTTTGAACCTCTAAAATTCATGAATTTTGAAAGCTTTATTTTTATTATTTGACTAACACCATGCCATGAACTATGATGTGGTGCATGGAATTTCATCCCTTTGGATAACTTCAATGGTTGTCCACTACATTATGGGTAAATATTGCTTGTCATTTTGAACTAATATGCTGAAGACTACAGCATGGAGGAACCATGATCAACATTTCATCCCCCCTAATTCTAACAACCATGTCTAGAACTCACTTTTAACCATACATAGTATCCTAGTATTTTAATAAGTTCTCGTTACACACAAGTGGACTCACCAAACACCATTCCCACTAAAATGAACACCATGGGAAATTTAGGGGCTCCTGTTTTACATAGGTGGACCTCTTCATGCACAATTACTAGAAAAATGTGCAAAAGAATGGTCATGGTGTTAATAACTCTAAAGGGATACAACATGATCCCCTTACAACCCCACACCCACCTCCTATGGTGCAGTGCTCCCCCCAATTCTAATAGAAGGACTTATACATACAAAATGTCAACTAAAACGGCTTCCCCAACCATTTCACTCCCCATGGCTCACCACAGAACCACCAAGACTAATATTTTATGCGGTCACACCCCAATTTTTATCTATTTATTTATTTTTTATGAGTTTAATAAATTATATTCATGTTTAGGGATGAGTGTTTGGGAAGATTTTAATTTTTTTATATGTAGTGTATGGAACATGGTTAGGACACATGAGAAGTAGTTACTATATTAAAACCATGAGATAGGGTATACAACTTTAATAGAGCCATTTGGAATGGTTGGAACATGATTTTTATAACCATGTAGGCCAATCGTGTGATCTAACAATACTCTTCAGTAGAGGATGCATCATCGGCACATGGTTTGGCAGATCGTGTGTTATGAATTTTTTTAAATTAAAATTTCCTAAACTACACATTATATTTTTATTTCCCCATACACCTAAATCTCTACCCATCAAACCTCTTTTGTAAAAACTTGATGCATACCAAAGAGGGCTAGCTCGTGCACACCTCTCCTTCATATATCTCCCCCCTAGTCTCCAATTTCCTCTCTAAATTCTTGTGTGATCATCATAGGTTAGGTTATCATCCCCTATACTTTCTTCCTCCTCTCCCCACTTCATGTCTTCTTCTCCACTATTTCTACATATTCCCCTAGGTCAAACCCTATATGGGTTTTGGCTACAAATTTCTTGTGTTTTTGATTCCAAGGGTATGTAATATTCCCTCAAATCCCTCCTTTCACCATTATTGAGGGGTTTACCTCATTTGGGAAAGTTATAGTTAGGGGTTTCTATGAATTTAATATTTTCTTAATGAACCATTTAATCTTGGTCTTTCCTAAAATATTTTCTGTAGTAATTATGCATCCTATATGTTTTATTAAATGTATATAAAGTGTTTTGAGAGGATTCAATATTTTAAAAGGGGGTTTTCTTGGAAATTCATATTTTAAAAATAGGGTTTGGTGTGGGTTGAATTATTTTTATGTGGGTTAGTGATTTAATTATATTCATGATGATTTTTTAATAATTTAATAGTTTTATACCTTATTTATTTATGGAATATCCAAGCCACTTTGGTTTTATATAATGGTTTCTCTTTTGTTTCAAAGTTTTTTTAAATATTTTAGAATTTAAATTGAGTTCCCAATTATATATATATCTATATTTGTACATAGAAATACTCATAAAATTTGTGTATGTATACATACATACATATGTATATATACAAATGTACTTGTGTTTGCCTAATTATACACACACACACACACACACAAATGCATGAATTTACTTATTTAATAATATATATATATATATATATATATCAATATTTGTATGCTTACTAGTTTTGAAACCAAAGGACCATATTGAACTTTAAAGTAGTTTTCAAATGGAATTGAATTATAAATGGGGTTTAATGGGATTTTGGAAAGACATTTATAGTTGTGTTTTGATCAAAGAGTAAAGTATTGTTTGTGACATCCCTAATATGGATAGTGGAAATGAATTGATTACATTTTATAAAATAACATCTTTATTGGTTGTTTAATAAAATATATTTTACTAACTATTGTTTCAGTGTTTTCAAATCTCATGGGAACCCAAGGTTCTTGGGAATGTGAACTTAGATGGGGCAAGATCCCTTTGCACAAGCTATGCTAGCGAATTATGTTCTTTTACACTATCTAGTGATGTGTTACTATGTTTTTTTCTATATGTTAGAGAAGTATATTATAGGCGAACCTATCCCTTAGTGACCCTATGGTGTCTCTCCCATAACGATTATTTTAAATTATTGATTGTATGGTTTCTTTCTTACTTTATTTTACTCTATATTTCCTATTGTTTTATATACTTTACTAATTTCTTGTATTATGATTCCTTTTAAGTTATTCTCTTCTGGTTCTACTTTTATACCACGTTCATAATTTCTTGATATGGTTTAAAAATTTAACCTATTTAATAAAAATGTTCTTAATACTTTCAAAAAAATAAAGGGTTGTATTATAAAATATATTTTCAATTGGATTATGACTGTTGGGGCTCGAATATGAGGTGAAGGAAGAGTATGTCTAACTCTTTATCACACTAAACCTTGAGTTACTAGGGGAAGTGGGGTTTTGAGTTTTGAATTTTTATTTCTTGTTTATCTTTGGTGTTTTAGATTTTTTAAAGGATTTATGTTTTTAAGAATAATAATAGGAGTTTAACTTGTATTAACTGGTGATTTTAATGACCTAACAAACCATGTGGAGCATGATTGAATGTTTCGACATGACCTTCAGTGGAATTTGTACAATTAAAAAAAGGTTTTCTAATCCATGTGGCTAAGACAAGAATGACCACTAGTCTCTCATAATTTTTTTATGTCTTATGATAATATTGAATGGGATTTTGGATAGTTTCTAGTTTTATAGAGGTCATATTTAAAAATAAAAATGATTTGGATTTTGAAAATGAGTTTTGTAATTAGAAGGTGGGTTTCAAATGAAATTTTGAGATATGGGAAGGATTTTTTTAAAATGGATTAAAATGATTAAAATTTTTTAAATTGGTATTGTAGAATTTGAAATATGGGAATTTAAAATAGTTATGATATTTAAAAGTTATTGATTTATATTATAAATAAACTATTGGAATTTTAAAATTGGGTTTAAGATGGATCTTGAGGTTTGAAAAATTAAAGTGAGTGATTTTGGACTAGTTTTAAAAAGAGAAGGTTTTTGATTTTGTTTTGTATAAAAATTGAATTTTATGGGATTTGTGATTTAAGTTGGGTTTTAATTTTATCCAGGTATATTTTTTCTTTGAGATGTTATTGTTTATGAATGTGTTTCCCTGTTACTTTGAGTATGCCTCCTAGGCATGAGGTCCTAGGTCACCCTTACTTGTTCTTAGACCCAAGGTTAAATACCATACTATTTGGGTGGGGCTTGGTCATGGTTGTTTTGCCATTCCATTTTCATTTATTGGTTATAGGTTGTCGGCGAGTGGATCGAATCTCCTTGTATTGGGGATTTTCATTTGGGAGTGATTCTAAGGGAGTGTTATATTTTAGGATATTTGATACCTCATGGTCATTTTAAGAATAAATGGGTTTTTCAAGATATTTTATATGCATATTTAATTGAATATTATTGTTGAGTCTCATCGCTTGAGCATTTGGGTTTTGATTTTATATCCTGTTAATTTCTTTGTCCTATTTTCTTAACATTGATATGTGGGTTTCTTTAGGATGATTTCATATCTCATGATTGATTGATGATGAAGATGCTTTTTGGAATTGAATATTGTGTTTTGGGTTGATAGACTCATTCAAGTTTCTTTGTTCAGAAGCACCCACCTTGTTTTATAACAAACATTTCGAGTTCTTTGTTTTTGAAAAAAAACTATTCTAGTTAATTCTAAAATGGTATAAAAACCCATTTTAGGTCTCATTATTCTATTTAATCCTTGAACTTGTTAAGTGTGGATTGTGAAGCTATGATTCATACCGTGTCTAGTAGTTTTGATCAGTTTTGGATCATTTAATAGGTTATCTATTGGGGGATTATTTACTTTAGGTTGAGAGCCCTTATCACTTGTCTCATTTTTAATTTGGTGAATTTATATTTAAAAAAGAGTTAAAGTGGTTTGAATTGTCACACTACAGTTTTTGTTTATTTATTTATGATTTTATAAATTTCTCCTCAAGTTTTGGGGTGAGTTTCCACAAAGATTTCAATTTTTAGAGATGTAGTGCATCACAACTTGTTAGCACACAAAATTATTAGTAACCATGAAACAACTATATACTAGGGTTTGTAACTTTGATAAAGTTGTTTAGAATGGTTGGAATAATGTTTTTATAACTGTGAAGGCCAACCATGTGGTATCCAGGGGAGAGTGCACGGTTGACATAGAGTTTGGTAAAGTATGAAAAAATCAAACAATTTTCCTAGTTTTTTTTAAAAAATTAAATTTTCATAAACTACCCCTTTTATTTTTAAACCCCTCACACTTAACCCTCTATCCCTCACCCCTCTCTTTGAAAAACCCAATGCATTCTTGGTAGGGATCTCTCATGCATGATTCTCCCACCACCCTCTCCCTTTGGTCTCTAATTTCCTCTTAGATTTCTTAGGGGATATACCTAGGTTAGTTTTTCCTCCCCTAATATTTATTATTACTCTCATATCTTCACATTTTCTCCCTTATTTTTTCTTTATATCAACCTAGGTCAAACCATAAGTGGGTTTCAACTTCTGATTTCATTTGGGTTTGATTCCAAGGGAATAAGATCTTCTCACGAGGGATTTTTCTCATTGTTCTTGAAGGGTTTGCCTCATCTAAGCAAGTTACCGGTTTGGGTATTCAAGTATTTGGATTTTTATAAATGAACCTTTTATGGTTGGGATTCCATAAAATATTTTCCCTAGTAATTATTCATCCTATATGTTTTATTAAATGTATAGAATGCTTGTCAAGGGGATTTTGTAATTTGAATTGGCTATTTTCTTGGAAATTCATTTTTTTAAAAATGGTTTTTGGTGTGTGTTGAATTGTTTCCAAGTGGGTTATGGATTTAATAATAGGAATGGTAATGTTTTAATAATTTAATGGTATTATACCTTATTTCTTGGTGGGTTTTCCAAGATAATTTAGTTTTAAATAAAGGTATCTCTTTGGTTTCAAAGGTGTTTATAGTATTTTATGTTTTCAATTGAGTTTAGAATAATATATATATATATATATATATGTATATATATATATTCATGTATGTATTTGGAAATACACATATGATTATGTGTATATATACATACGTGTACTTGTGTCTCCTAATTATATATATAAACACATGAATTTACTTATTTAATAATATATACAAAATTATATATACATATTTTTTATGTTTACTAGTTTTAAAATTGAATTCCTGTATGGAAATTCAAAGGTGTTTTCAAATGGATTTTAATTGTAATTTTTTAAAATGGTTTTTGAAAATATATTTCTAGGTGTGACTTGATCAAAGAAGAAAGTGTTGTTTTTGACATCCTTGAGATTGATGGTGGAAAAAACTTGAGTATATTATTATAAAAAAATAATTTTATTGGTTTATTAATGAAATATATTCTATTAATGATTGTTTATATGTTTTCTAACCTCATGGGAACCCCAAGTATTTTGGTAGGTGAATGTAGACAAGTTAGGCTCCCTTTCAAATATCTATGCTAGAGAAGTATGTTCTTTTCCTCCAGCTAGTGAAGTGTTACAATCTTTTCCGCTAGAAGCTAGAAAAGTATATTCTTAGTGACCATATACCTTAGTGTCGCTAGGGTATTTCTCCCATGATTATTATTTTAAATTATTGATTGCATTGTTTATTTATTATTTTTCTCTACTCTATATTTCGTATGGTTGTATAGACTTTACTTATTTCCTAAATTATAATTCCTTTTAATTTATTCGCTACTAGTTTCTCTTTTATACTATGTTCCTAATTTTTGGATATAGTTCATGTATTTAACCTATTATCATAAAAATGTTCTTAATAATTTCAAAATAATAAAGGGATGTATTTATCAAATAGATTTTAACTTTGGGATTTTTCTTTAAAAGGATTCGATACCTGAAAAATAATATTTTGTGATTATTTTCATTTAATACAAATAAACTAGATTTTATGAAAACCTATTTCTATTTTGTTTTTTCAAACTAGTGTATATACTTTGATTTGAAAAGGAAATTACATGGATTATTTGGTATTTACCTATTGAAATTTTTGTGCTCATACTTTACTCTAAGTATTTAATGTTTTTAGACTGAGTGTTTTTGTAGATTCAGATCCAATTCCTGATGAGTAATGAGATGATATTTGGATGGAGTGTGATCTATGTTAGATGGGATAAATTATTCAAGTATGTTAGTTTTATTTTAGTTTCTTTATCACATCATCAAAATAAACCTTTCTCCTATTTTAGCTATCATTAATGCTATTACATTATATCTATGGAGGTTGTAAAGAACCAGAATTTCCATGTAATTTTTTTAAATAAATGGGAATTTTACGAGTCTGTGAAAGTTGACGACGCGTGATTTTGAGGCCTGGAGTGCCTATAATGAATTTATGAACTTTATTTCAGGTACGTTCAGCAAACATACGAGTGGGTTTTTCTAACTTTTGAACCGGTGCTCGGAATTGAAATCTGAGGGCACCGTTGAACTCGCAGTGCCAATATTCGTTTAAAGAGACTTTCACCTCGACAATAGTTGGTCGAGGATGAAAGTTAGTTTTTATGTTTTTTGTGGAATAATAAAATAAAATAAACACACGTTTTGTTTTATTTTGTTGTAACCACCCTTCCATGTGGATGTGCATGGGTGGGGTCTATCGGAACTAAACCTCCTCTTCTAGATTTATTGTGGTGGGGACCACCTGAGATCTCAAAACCTTGCAATTTGAATTTGGGTATGGGGACCACCCAACCCATATTAATGGGGGGAGAGTAAAACCTCTAAACTCTCTCATTAATGTATAGGAGCCTCTTGGGCTTCCTCCACAATTAATTGTGCCAACCCTCATGCTTTAATTTTTCCACCCACCATAATTAATGAAACTTTTTGAATTCTGCCAACAAAATAATAGATTGCATAATCTATTATTTTGGCACAACTTTCATTTTGGTGGAATTGGGGAGAGGAGGATCTTTGAGAGAAAGCTCTCCAATGAAGAACGCTCTGCCATCGAAGAAAGATCTCCAACAAAGAACACTCCACCATCGAAGAACGCTCCACCGATGAAGAACACCGACCTACTTCGACCTTTTTCCTCGGGGCTTCTTCTGACGTGGAACATCCTCATCTATGGAAAATCGACGATCGTGCTTCCTTCTTCCGCAAAAATCAATCAACAACCCAAGGTAGGGGTTTAATACTATTTTTTTATCACTTTCCATATACTCCCTTCTTTTCTTGTGCGAATTAGGAACAAACGTTGTGGAAGATTATGGTTTTACGTTCATTGCTTCGTTCTTGTGAACCGCTTGCTACCACTCTAACATGGAGGGTGTGGGCCAAACTAACATGGAACGACCCCTCCACGGTTCTCTTTGGTGTGTTCTTCTAAATGGAGGAGGGCGGCAAAGGAAATGGTGCTCTGCCACCCACGACCTCTCCCGCTCCGCGCCGCCGCCGAACCGCCGCTGTACCGAGCAACCACTCCGAGCCGAGAAGCCTTCGCCCCCCCAGTGGCGCCCTGGTCGAACCAACCCTATGACACATATGATTCTCCTGCTGAACCAGCCCCGCAACCCCCCCCCCCCCGTAGCGCCCCGGCTGAACCGACCCGCACCCCCCGCGACGCCCCGGCTGAATCGCCCTGCGCCCCCCGCGGTGCCCTGGCCGAACTGACCCAGGCCCCCCCCGTAGCGCCCCAGTAGAATCGGCCCCGCACCCCCCATAAAACCTTGGCTGAATCAGCCCCACACCCCCACAACACTCCAACCGAACCGGCCCGCGCCCTCTCAGCTTCCATGCGACCGAGTCGCCCCGCAGAACCCGCAGCTCCGTGGCCCCTCGCGGCCCCCGCGGCTTGTCAGACCCCCAGCGGACCGGGCCGCATCACGGGCTTGGCCTGACCTAGCAGGTCGGTACGAGTTGACCTGAACTGGGTCGACCCATTCCTGGTCGGGCCGGGTCGGTCCGACTGGGTCAGACCCGACCTGGGCCTACTACGACCCATTTACGCTCCTTTGGCCATATCTTTGGCACCAGACGTCCGTTTGACGAACCGTCAGCGGTGATGAAAATCTTGGAGAGATATGTTCCCTTTAAGTGAGACCCCACTATGTTTTGGATTAAGTTGTGGAATGGTCTGGTTGGATCGAGCATGAATCCAACCGGGCCTCCAGGACTAAAAGGCTAATAACACACAGACCGAGTGTCCGATTGACGTGCCGTCTATTGTGTTAAGACCCCTATGACATGACATACCTTTGAGATACTTCATCGTGGGACTTCATGGTAGTTAGAGTATGAACCAATAAATTGTGGAGTGGATCCTCCAAAAGACGAGGGAGCATAGTGCAGAGACCTAGTGTCTAGCTGAGACCTGATGACTGTAGACCGTTTGACTCGGAGTGACTCGACATGCCCAGTGGGGAGGGCCTTGGTGACGCAGTAGACCCATGGTGGGGAGCACCTTGGCGATGTGGCAGACCCACGATACTCGACAGGAGGAGTACCTCAACAACCTTTGAGGGGGAGCGCCTCTGTGTGATGTGGCAGACCCATGGTGGGGAGCGCCCTTATGTGATGCGGCAGACCCACGATACTTAACAAGAGGAGTACCTCAGTAGTCCAAGGTTAGTGGGAAGCGCCTCTGTGTGACGCGGTAGACCCACTGCACTAGATAGAGGTGGAGTTCTCCAATAATTGAGGTGTTCGACATTGTGACTCGAAATGTTACTTGATACAACCCCTAGAATAAATCCTAGTTTCAACTGAATCAGTACCTCTATGTTTTCCTCATGATTGAAATGGATTACTTGATAACTTATGTATATGTATGGGAATATACCTAAGTAAGGTTTTCTGTTGATTTCATACTTTTTGGTTTACCTTTGGTGGATTTTGTGAGACCTTGAGGGTCTCGAGGTCCCTACTGAGTATTGTTATACTCACCCCTTCACGGGCTATGCCCGCACCTTATTGTGTTGGATGCAGACAACAGACAACGCTGACTGAGGACGAGAGTACCAGGACAGGATGGTACCTGGAGGTGGGCCTTATGACGATTCGGTACACAGAGGAGATGGATGGAAGAGGAGTGCTGAGGAGGTGATTTGTACCCACCATTCATGTAGGAACCTCAGAGGACGACCCAACAACCGAATTTCCCTTTTCTTTAGTTGTATTGTATCATAGTTTTACGTGTACTTTCTAGTTGGGCTTTTATTCTGGCCCCTTTTTCTTTCAGCACTCTTTCGTTATACAGTTTACTTGGTGGTTCGTCCAGCTGTATGCTTGCTTGTGTGTGTGTTGACAGGTTATAAAGGTAATGCCTTCCCAGTTTCAGGGAATTACACCTTTGGTGCCAGTCGCCAGCCCCTGACCTATGGAAGGAGAGCTTGGGGGTAGTCACAGTATGGGTCCCGAGGGACGGGTTGTGACCGAGGTTGTAGTGGGACTTAGAGATGGTTATAGGTGAGAGATTTAGGGGTGAGCAGGGGAACTTCATTTAATTTTTTTTCATATGCTTTATTTTTATTCTCTAATGATATTTATTTAGAAATTTTTATTTGAAATTTGGCATATAATTTTTCCTTATATATGGTTTATTCCTTAATTTCTTAAGATATTCCACTATTTTAATTACTTTACTTTGATAAAACCATTTCTAAACGGTGTTTCCTAGATGCTCAGGCACTCGTTCCATCCCATAAGTATCGAGAAATCCCTTTGGGCTATCATGGGCTGGCTTGGGTTCCTGGTTCATGGGTGGCCTAGAGCTAGTCTATGATATATTCCCATAATCCAAAAATGCTCAGTCAAAATGGCTAGCTCTCATGACCAACACTAAAAAACCTCCAACATCCCCAATATAATAAATTTTCTCACCCTAGGTTCACCATCTCCCAAAATTATCACACACCACACCTTACAACACCAAAATGACTACCAACACACCTATAACTACAATGTGATGGACCTTTAAATGTATAGATTTACCTATATTCACTAAAATTCCCCCAAACTCCTTAACAGAACCTCATAACACTTGAAAATTAAAAGGAATGGGTTGGATGGGCCCATTATGTTTCAAGGTACATTTAATGGTTCAAATTGTGATACCCTGAATGCCTTTTTATATATTATCTAGGATGGATATCATGTTTTTCCCTCACTAGGTCATCTTATATCCTAAGAACTAGGCTTGAAGTAGGTATGTACATGTATGGGGCCTCTCGGTATAAGGAGTTATTGTCTATTTCCTTTGAATATTTTTTAATAATTTTTATGTCTATTTTTTATATTTTTATTGATAATTGTTTATTAAGTTATTTTACTATATTTATATAAATAAGTAGACATGTTCATGCATACACATGATTATTCACTATTAAGTTGAGACACTGTTGGTGGTTCCTTATTGAGTATGTATATGGTAAAACCCTAAATGGAAACTTGGGTGGACATGAAACTCTACTTACTATAATTTAGGTGAATTTATAGTAGTTAGATGTGTGTGGGTTGACTGATCATGGGGGTTGTATAAATTGATTGAGTCACTAAGGATCTAGAACAAGGAGGTTGGGTTTGACTGAGGCTTCATCTAGCACTTTACCTTTCTTTTTTAGTATCATTCTATTATCCCATTGTATAGGACCTTGATAGTGTGTTCACATTAATCTTGGTTACATTTATTGTTTATGTATTTATTTTATTTATACGAATTCCATTCAAGTATTTCTGGGAATTTTGTATATGTGTTTTGGAAGTGTCCAACATATAGACGAGCTCTGTTGGTCACTTAGGGGAAACTGAACATGACCTTTTATTCTAGTCTAGTGGGTAAATTATCCCCCAATTTTTATCCAAGACTAGTGGTGAATTTATCCATCCCCTAATGATAAAGGAATTCCCTAGGGGTCATTAATGGTCGGAATCAGGTATTATTTGGGCATCTGGGTCAGTGTATTTACAAAATGGCATCAAAGTTCACTAAGGGAACTTAGGTTTGGGATTGAGTGTATCCATAATACATTATTTTCAAGACTCATGGATTAATCAATAAATATTTCTAGCCAATATATTTATGATGGAAGCCCAAGTTACTTGGGGTGTATAAATGTTTGGGCTAGGCATTAAAGGTATAAGATACTTATTATTCTAAGTCACTCAGAATTATTTTTGGGATTTTTTTTGTATAGAGGTTATAGGGCATGAATGAGATCGAATTATTATATAAATTTAGGAATCATATGCTCCAGTGGTTCATTAAAAATGTGCATTTTTTATACCATAATCATTATTATATGTGAATAGATGCAATTAATTAAATAAAAACTAATAAAGTTATATATATTTTATTTAATAACATATTAGGAATTATCTAAACAATTAAAGTCACTTAGATATAATATTTGTTAAGATTGATTCCCCATTCCCTGTTTATTAATGCATTGTAAAATTTTCATTTGAAAAAATTTATTGGGTATGCTAATAATTCTCTAGTTCATGTTTATTTATTTTGTACATTACTTGTTTACTATTTAGAAAATTATTAGATAAAATATTTTCAATTATTATTCCATACATGTCATATGTTATTTCTTTGTCATTTTAATTTTAAATCACTAGTAGTTATATGGAACCTTATAATTCTTTAAAATTATTAAGAAATTGTTTTATAGTTTTGTATTTTAAATAAGTGGGAAAGGGTAAAAGTAATTAATAGTCTTGAATGATTATATTTTGGTAACATAATTTGATACAATTCTCTCTCAAAATGAACTTAACATATCTAATAATTTCAAAAGAATTAAATGTTTTAGAAATGGTTACTTTTGAGAAGTAAAATTAGGTTGGTGTTTTAATTATTTATATTTATAGAATGAAATAGTTTTGTAAAAATTTTATTTTGAAAAGTGATATTACAGGTGATTTTGAGATGGAACCTTTTTATGGTATTTTTTTTTAAAATTGAAAATTTTTAATAAACTAAAAACTCAGTGGTAGGATAGACATGGGTGAACTCTGTATATTTATTATAGTGGGGAGAACTATAAGAGTGGATTAATTTATTTGGTGGGGTTTTGAATATTTCAAGAAATCCTATTAAGCCTTTTGATATTATAATTTTTGATTTAGGTGGTGGTTTGTATATATTTTGGTGATTCTACATCAGAAAATAGATAAATGACTAAAATGTGTATTAGTGATTTAGGGTCGTATTTCTTTTTTGTATCAGGATTTTTAGGTATTAAGTGGGTTATATTAATTTTAGTAATAATGAATTGGATACATGATAATTATTTGGTATGAATGTGGTTATGACTTATAGGCAATATAATTTTTTGGTATTCAGTGATAAAGGTTTTGAGTCACAATATAGGTGTTTATGGTGGTGCCCAATAATGATTTTTTATCGATTTAAATTGATAATATCCAAATAAATTTA
Organism: Viscum album; assembly: GCA_963277665.1. NCBI lineage: Eukaryota > Viridiplantae > Streptophyta > Magnoliopsida > Santalales > Viscaceae > Viscum > Viscum album. Next base: position 1,683,645,020 of record OY728141.1, on the reverse strand, counting down.
CTAAGGAAACCTATAATATTATAGATAGAATATTTCACATTTAATTTAAAATTAATTTAAAACTATAATTACCTATGTTTGATAATTTTTATTTATTTTTGATTAATTCAGTTGCTTCTCTTATGGTATCATAATTGTGGTGGAGAATCCAAACAAGGATTGATGTAGTTGTATCTACACAAGATCCATGAATATTAGAACAATTATATTAGTATTCTAGGTTCTATAATGGAGGAACCAATCACCATACATAATTCTACATTGATCATAAAAAAATTATCTCTTATTTGAAGGCTACTAGACACCATGGAAGCCTAAAATACTAGAATTTACATAAAATTTCTACGAGATTAGTGTTGTAAAATTTAATCTAGCATTCCAATCCCAAATTCACCCATGTATTGTGTTTAATATAATTTAATAAAGGAAAAAAAATAAATGAAACCATAAATGGTACATTTTTTGATTTACAATGCATATTTGATTCACTCATTGTTGGTGTGATATAGCTCGAAGGTGCCAAGAAACGTGTTCTATAGACTATCCACATGTTCATCACAACTCATAGTTCATTTTTATTCAATACCTATGATCTATCACAGGAATAAAAATTACTTTACAACATCCCTTATATCACTGAAATATCACATGTTCGATCCATGAATTTGGACTGAAAAAACCTTGATCTTATGTTAGAGTATCTCTCTTCAGAGGTCAAGAAAGTTTGATAAGAGAGGGATGGATTGAAAATTAAATCCATTAATAGCAATACTCTCAAATGAATTAATGATATATATATATATATATTAGATTTTAATTTTTAAAATTTCATTTTATTCTATTTAGAAACTAAACCTTAAATATTTAACCCAAAAATTGCTTAAATGACTTACTTAAAATTTCCATTACCACCATAAGAGCTAATAGAATACCTGTAACATCAAAATGGTGCCACATGATTAAGCATGAGTTAATAACTTGATTAAAACATTCTATATTTTTTTAATAATACATAAATAAATAATATACATTATAATTTTTTTTTCTTATATTAAATTATTTTAACTTAAATAATGCATGAATATTTTGAAAAATAAAATAAAATATTTTTATTTTAAAGTTGAATAATTTAATTTAATTAATTATCTTTTTATTTTTCATGCTCGTACATACACCAACCCCTTCATATAGGAACCGCTTAATGCAAAAAATATATTCATTCAAATAGGTGGAACTTTTTGATACACTTTGTGTGTGTTCCTCTAAGCCCTTAAATAGATAGAAATGAGTCATACCCATAGAACAAGATTAGTATCTAGAAACACATCATAGACCATAAGGATATAAGGATAAGTAATAACTATGACTATATCCTATAAAAATGCTCTGTGTAATATAATATATTTGTCTCATGATATCTCATAATGTGGGATGTATACTTTATTTCATCATTTTGTACATGATTTATTATTTTGTGTCCTTACTAGATGAACTTTCCATATTAAACCATATCCCTAGATTTAGTAAATCTATTACCATCCCAATTAATAGGGCTTGAGATATCTCTTCCTTTCAGAAGAAAAAAAAGCTTGTCTTAATCATTCAATCAATTCCACACCACCAATAATTCACCCAATGAAAGATACCTCACCACAACATAAATTTCATGGTTTTAATTTTGTATCAAATTATGTGATAAAATATATCACACTAGATAATTTTCTCAAGTCAAGAGACCAATACAAATGATCATAAATAGGAACAACCAATGACACCCAAAACATATGGTGTTCCTATTGGTGGGTTAGTCCTCATGATCTTCTCTACTTGTGATCATGAAGTAAAAAATTCATGATAATAATTATCATTTATTATAAACCACAACACCTGATATCTAGAATTTATCTATTACCCATTAGTATAATGTATCTAGACTATAATACATATGTTTTAATATTACTGTCATAATATCTCGAGGTTCTCATTATAACTGGTAATTGATATAATATTTTGATATGATAAATAATATAAGGATATTACCATATAAATAGTGGTTTTATAAGTATCAACATTATTACAGTAAGGATACATCATCCATAAATCTCTAAATACATGATATAACAATCGAAAAGTACTATTCAAGTTGGGTCTAGGGAACCTACTTTCACTAGAGATAACTTGCTAACAATTAACCTATAATCTATCTCATGATGAGATCATGATTTTTCTATGTTATGGATTTAATAATTGGTCCTGTCATGTTTTCTTACATGGATACTCTACTATCAATGAATTCACCTCCTTGAGTAAAATTAATCAACTGATGATTTCCCTGATTATATAAATTTTTTACTATATCATAACCTTGACTTATTCGATAATACCAATATTATATGCTTATTATAATTTATATTATGATAATACTTTAGTTTTTAGGTATTATTCCAATAACTGGAACAAATAATTTCATATTTTAAATTTCTTCATTAGCTGTATCATAATCCATAACATAATTAGAATTTATAGATAGGGATACTACTAGATTTAATGAGCTTATCATGCACATTTATTTAAGTAAAATCTAATATAATATCATTTAATCCCTAAGAAGGTCAATTTTATATCCCTTTCATAACTAGAATTACTTCCTCTCCAAGTATGAGGTACATATACCTCATACTTTCTTAATTACAATTGGATAGGTCTGACTACTTCCCATACAGTTCTCATGAATTTATTTGATACTTTCCTATCTAAACTAATGTTTTTTTGAAATTAAATATATATTACATAACATGTCATATGGGATACATCCATTTCTAAATCATATGGATTTTTAATCATAATTAGTAATCTCCTCCTATATTTTATACATGTCTTCATAGGGAGATTTACTTCATGTGATATTGGAAACAATTATCTCTAGAATTTCTCCATATTATATTTTTCAATAACTCATAATTATATATACTTTGAATTGATCAAAGAAAACATTAGATCTATATTAGTATATCTTATTCCCTAGAACTTGGGTTAATTCTTTAAGTTAATATTTGGAGAGTTACTTTTAATTTAGTCTTAACTAACTTTAAGACTAATAAATATTTTTTATATTTGATCAATATATTTTACATGGAAAAATATGACACTACCACTAACCTATCATAAACACATGGAATACTTTAGATCATAACAAAGAATTTATGATCATGATTCTTACTCCAATATGAAATTGGACATCTATAACTTATATCACTTGTTGAAATTCTATGGTATTTCAAACCCTTTCGGGTGGTGTCGTATAGAAACCTTCCAAGAAAGGTAGTCTTTACATCCATCTCCCAATATTATGATCATAGAAAGTTTCTATAATAAGTCGAATTCTAATTTCATTTACCATGAAGATTTAGTTTAACCAATCAAGATTTATTGGTACCATGCCTGTACCACCCATGCATTGTTTCTATTAAATACCCACAAATGAATTTACTTTAATTGGAGAAACTACCCAAATTAAAACTTGATTTGGTATATGGAATCTATTTTTCCGAATTCATATTCTCTTTTCATTTTAGCTTATTTACATTTACTACTTCCTCATAAGAAAAAGATTTATTAATATCATTGAATAGTATATCACCTTGACTTAGTGAGAATAAAACTATTTCTCTTGGTTTTATAAGTTCACATGAAATATGTGTCTCTAGAACATTCCTTTCCCAGGATTTTTTATGAAATTGTTCCCATTACAACTCCATGTACATCCCAATCCTTGAATTTATTCACGTAAATATTTTCCCACTACATCAAATAGACATTTCCACCATCTTATAGAAATAAAGTCTATCACTTGAGTATACCTTTCCTATATTAGATATTTATGAAGTATCCATAGAATCCATTAGGATAAACTACCAATATTCACTTTGTGTTTTTCTTGATGCAAGTTTTTCTATTGAATTAGACTTAATAAAATCTTTAATTCTAAACAAATGTTCTATGAAAAAATTGATATATTTCATACTATAACTTATATGATATCAATTTTTCATTATAGTTGGCATATGGTTATAGGTTAACATATCTATTTATGAAGCATGTATTGAAAACATAATATAATACATTGTATGACTTATAAGTCTCATCATTAATCCTCCATGCACTTACATTATAACTATGATGCATATAAGGAAATGTGAGTTAAAGAATAAATCCACTTTATATTTTAGTGATCAATGTTTTCATGTAATACACATAATTTATACATTTTTTAATTACATCACAACTCTAATGTGTATAAGGAAATGTTATTTTAGGAATAAATCCACTCTACATTGTTCATGATTGATAAATTCTTGGTCAAGATATTCTTTAACTCATGGGACTGAAGTAATTCATATCTTCTAAAAATGCATGTTACATAATTCACATTTATATTAATTAAATTTATTAAAGGAATATTATAAATTATATAATATAATACTAGATTTTTTTATAATAGTTCACATGGTCAATTTGAACTATCACTGGGATTATTTTAGCCAAACTTTATTTCAAAAGGATTATTTGTATAAAAAATGAAAAATAAGTATGCTGATAAAACTTAATGTTTTTAGTTCCAAATATTATAAAAAAATTATTTAGTATATGCTTGACAACTAATTCTAGTTTTACTTTTAAAACACTTATATTTCCATAATTGGGTATTAATGAGTCTTAAATTTTATATTCATTAGTCATTACCGTTGATTCAATTTTTAATGAACTATTAATTGATTATATAACAAAAAAATAATATTTTTTACAAAATGAAATAATGTCTTGTTTTTTCCGATGGATGCATGAGATATTTTTTTTGGAAATACTCAAAAAAAATTAATTATAATCAATGCACTTGGAAATTAGAAGTCATATGCTTCTCACTGCTGACATGTGAATAAACTTTCTTGGATGCTTCGATAATTCACCTTACTTCTATAATGTTTCTAAACATCCTTGGTTCCTATATTTGGATATATGTTTGATATACACATATTATATAATACCCAATATGTAAAACAAAAATATTATGTTCATTGATGAATATTAATGAAGAAAAAGTGCATGATTTCTTTTTTATTATTTAGTTAATTGTAATTTATCTTCTAGTGACCTTTATTAACACATGTGAAGAAAATAGCCACATGTTTAATTCTATTACTATTTATATTTGATTTATTTTAAGTATTATTAAAAGGTTAATTTAGAATAAAACTGTATGTTTTTCTTTTTTCCTTATCTTGTAACTTATTTACCATAATATATAAAGATTAAACTTTCTTTATGTTCCTATATTCTTGGAGAATAACCAAAATATATCAAAGAGGTTTCTTCATACTGTTTGTTTCATGGTTCTTAATGAAAATGGAGAAACCATGTGACAAGGATGATAGAATGATATTTATTAAATGATCATTATTATATAAGAATCCATCTTTTAATTTACATGTGTTCAATATAATGATAATCTCATTCATTTCTTGCTCCAATTTCTCCTCATATGATTCTCATAGATGAGAAAACATGGTACAATTATCCATGAGTATCTGTAATAATCCTTTTCACCCTCACCTATTTCTTAATGTGGCTCATTAGGTAGTGAGGAATTTAGTACACATAATTTCTTTTCATACCATAATACTATACACAAGTGTATATACCACTCTTATAAATTAGTGTCATTCCGGATGTGATCATTGTCAAAACGTTATCAAGTGGTGTGGTATTACTTTTTATTTTATAAAAAACAAATAATAAGTAGATTAATAATTTTATCTTAATTAACAATTTTTAGACAACATATTTTTATTAATATTAAATTTATCCCACTATTTTATCAGATCCTAGTCTCCCTAACCTACTAGATTCATAATAATAAATCACTTGAATATTATAGTGGAAAATATCCTTGAAAATCTCTTCATAACTCGAGCTATAACATCACTACTACTCTGAGTGTCTTAGGTAATCTTTTGGATTCCCAACCACATTAACACATGGATCCTTGATCTTTTGAGTGTAGTTTCATCTGTTACAAAGCTTAACTATTCATTACTCAACACTTCACCTCTAAAATTATAATAATATATCTATAACACTTCTTTATGCCACCATTCATTAAGTTGACCCACCATTTTCATAAGAATTCACCAGTAGTAAGTTACACTCTCAATTAGGGATGAAGAGCAGCTAAGAAATATAGTTTTTTTCAAAATTTAATGATAAAAGGAATTATGTGGATGCTCTGCATGGTTAAACTTTATGGTTGGTGATCCCCTCAATTAAAATCCCAAAAACCTAGGTCGTTCAGAATTATATAAATTTTCATTTTTAATGAAACTAAGGAATTAAATGGAAATAAAAGGTTAAATCATGGGTTTAAAAACCTGAATTAATTGGGGTAAAAGTGATCATTGAATTACCAATTATCAGACATTATTTATTGGGTTATAATGATATAAATTTCCATTTTAGTACTTTAATATTGATTACCAATTATCAAACATTATATATTTATTAATCTTAAATTTCACCCACCATTTTATGAAATCCTAGTATCCATAACATTATATATTCAGAAAAATTAATCACTTGAATATTCTAGTGGAGATGGTCCTTGAAAATCTCTTCATAACTCAATCTATGACATCACCACTACTCCGAGAGTCTTCTGTAAGCTTTTGGATTCCCAACAACATTAACACATGGATCCTTGATCTGTTGAGTGGAGTATCATTTACTATAAATCATAACCATTCATTAGTCAACACTTCACCTCTAAATTTATAACAAGAGAGATATAAATACTTTTTTTCTACCACATTTCATTAATTTGACCCCCCATTTTCATAAGAATTCACCATAAGTAAGTTACACTCTCAACTAGGGATGAAATGCACCTCAAACATAAAATATTGTTCAAAATATAGTGAAAAAAGGAATTATGTGGATACTCTTCATGGTCAAACCTTATGGTTGGTAATAATCTTAGTGAAAATCATAAAAACCAAGGTTATTTATAATGATATAAATTTCTATTTTAATGAAAATAAGGAATTAAATTGAAATAAAATTTTAAATAACGGGTTTAAAAACCTAAATTAATGGGGGTAAAAGATATATTTGAATTCCTTAATGTTTGGGGATTTAGATGAGACATTACATGAGAATTAAATCTACAACTAATTAATGTGGAGTAAAATAAGAAATTCTGGAAATGTTTTTAGAGATATGAGAACATATCTATTTTTCTAAAAATAGAGTTTTTTCATTAACTATTCAATTTGATTTATTTATTTCAGGTATTGGTGATTATACCTTTCTTATTTAAGTCATTAAAACCATACTATAGTTTCTTAAGTTCTTATTGTATATATCTATACCAACACACATCCCTTTACTTCCTCTGTTATGGGTGTAAAAAAATATGGAAGCTACTTAGCTGGTATAGGATCTTATTTTTTTTCTTTTTTTATGTAAAGTGTGTTTGAACCATGATTTATCTTAATTTTTCTATGTGGATAATATTAATCATAATCAGATAATAATCTATCATTCTAAAAAAATGATTATTTAAAAATCCAGGAATTTAGTAAGAAATAAGATGATGATGTTATACAGTGAATATTATTCATGTTTCAATTATAAGAAATCACATGTTAAGGTATATTATTAATAATTTTTTAATATGTTCAATAATGGTAATTTAATTAATTGGCATGCTGTATATTAAAGTATCAGTATTTTATAATCTAGAAAGTTATTATAGAGAGAGAAAGTATGAACACATGTTCACAAATTTAATATATTATTTTCTAACATGAAATGAGAATGATTATTTTTGTTTGATCATAATTATGTTAATTATAAAATTCAAGGGGAATTATCATTAACAATAGATTAATTAGATTATTTATGATATTATAGAAATGGTATACTGAGTAATTATTATTTCATTATTTTAAATAAATAATGGGAATAATGCTTGGGTTATTTTAATCATGTGAGTTTTATGATATTCCTTCTTGCATGTTAATTTTATAGATAATGTTTTATCTCTTATTTTGTCATGTTTTTTATTGTGTTAATCATGGTTAAATTTTTTTAACTAAAATACCTTATAAGTTCATAATTATGATGATATGACTAAGTAAAGAGGCTTGATAATCAATTATTTTCCTCCATGGAATTTATATAATTATAGGAATAATGCTTAGAGCCTATTTGTGTTGTTTTCTAGATATTGTTAGCTACTATATATAGGTTTATTAATAAGGAAATCTTATGCACAGTAAACCACTTAATTGAATATGGGAATTAAAATTTTGTTTACCAAAGAGTGTTTTTTGGGGATAAAAAAGTCTATATTTGTTGTGAGAGGCTTGAATGTCTCAAATTTTGGCCTTATTTACTTTTTTTCGTATGTTCTTGCTCTAGGATATTAGATCCTTGATGTGTTTCTTTGATAACAGGATATGTTAGGGAATTTTTGATAAGAAATGGGATGGAGGCCCAAGGCTGTAATGATAGTCGATGTTTATGATGGTGGGATAGATCATTCTATTTTCAATGGTGTGAGAATGAAACTATGGCAGTCAGGACGAGTTTAAAGTGAGGATTCACCATCGATATATATATATATATAATTACTTGATGGATGAATGTTATTAATTATTTCCAACCAATTAATACAGTTTGAATTTATGCATGGAAAGTGTGTCTTTAATGTGGTAGCCTAGGGTGGGTCCTAGATTACTTGTATAAATTATGAGAATATAAATTAATTAATAAATGAATGGTGAAGGTTTATGATGATGAAGATAATGATGAAATACTTAAGAATAAATAAGTAAAGAATTATAGTTCTGAAGGAACTGGAATAAAAAATTAATGTATTAATCTTGGAAATGAATAAGGAATATATTTTTTAAATTCTAATGAATTAATTAATATAGGAATTTGATTATTTTATGATATTTTGGTTTTTTCCTTAGTAGTAGAATTTAGGTTTCTAGTGCGACAATAGTGAAAAATGAGTCTAAGGATAGGTAGTTTACCTTAGTGTGGTTGTGTGTGACATGTTCTATATTTTCCAATTTCATATGCTTCACCACCCATGTTAGTAGGGAAACTGACTCCTAAGTGTTTTGGGGATGTTTTCCTCAATATCTAATTTGGTGAGGGAATGGATGATTTAATTATCCATCTCCCCCACTCTATCTTTATCTTTATTTACATATATAAATATCTTGGGCTAAAATGACTTATAACATAGGGTAAATTCCATTATGGTATTTAATAGCTCTTAGTTTTACAAAACAATTATGTGAGGGATATAAAGAATTGAGGTATAACACATACATGTATCTAGTTATGGTAGTTATGGATTTCAATGGGTGTACAAGCATGGGCCATGATAGATTGAGGTATAATTCATTTACACAAGATGTAGTGTATTCCGGGCATACACTTGGTTACTATTGGGGATGATAATAATGAGATGTTTGGTCGATCATGATACATAATGGATATGACACAATTATATGAGGTACATGATGAATTTTGTAAACGTTAAAGATATGATGTGTGAAATTGGGGGTGTGTGAACAATAAACCAATGGGGAAATGAAATTAGGGTATCTTTTTATATATATATATATATATGATTTTTTATACGGAATGATTCAATTATATTAATTACTTAGTGAATGATACATGGTGAGGTTGTGAAAATAGTATTACCTTTTTAGGGGTTGAGTTAGTTTCATTTATTGATTCACTAGTATTTAGTATGTTTCTTTAATATTTTACAAGATAGGTTTCAGGTAAGATCCTATTAAGTATACACATTATGCTCACAAAAAATATATTATAATTGTTTTTTAGGTCTACAAGAGCCAGTGTGTGATTGAAATGGGTGTTTTTAGCTTGATAATTTTTTAGATGCTGTTGGAGCTTCATGGTCACTAATACGGATTACTTTTTTCACTTCAGTTTTTTAGTTTTTTTGGTTGTACAAAATTAAATTATGTATTGAGTTTGATTATTTTATTTTTCCTTGGGTTTTCTTGGTGGTTTCTCATGTAATCTCTTATTCCTTAAATTTATATGAGTGTAATTCTTCCCATATACATGATTAGTAAACCATTGATGTTATTCTCTAACCCTTATACTATTGGAGAAGGGATTCAAAGGTCATTATATATATTTCTTTATTATTTTCCTAGGAAGTGTAACTTTAGAGGGAGGGGTTTAGGGAATTTAACTTCTAGTTTGTAGGTAATACATCAGATTTTTTATACATATACATTCAAGGAGATTAGTGAAAAGTTCTATTGATGATAAGGAAATGTACGCTACATGAAACATGGGGTGAGATACTACCATTAAGGAGAATTTAAAATGAATATATAAAATTATTTTTGAGTTAGTATGTATTTCAAAAAAAAGTACTACAAGTATGAAAGTATTTTCTACAATATATTAGTGTTCATAATGAAGGAATTAACACTTGGGGATATTAAAGATATGTTATTAAATGTAGAAAAGCTATCCAAAGTAGTGATTAACTTGAGATAGTATAGGAGTTCATGGAAATAATATATACTAAGTTTTTATTACGAGGAATGAATTTGGGACATTATTTATTTTTTATGGAATTATTTTATTTATTACTATAATTATTTGGAGCTTTTCTTGAGTAATTTGAAGTAAATGGAAGATTCTGATGTTGATTTGAAGAGGCTCAGTTTTTTTTGAATAAATTTAGAATTCTTGTGTTGGAGTTTAAAATTGGATAATTATAATGTTCTCACAATTACCATAAGACATTTTATGTCTTCATATGATATTTGGTCCAAGCATGTAAGATATTTTAGTTTTTAAGATATCCAGTTAAGGGGAGTAAGAAAATGGAAAAGGAATTTCTCATATGCGTAATTGAATTATGCCTTGCATAGGAAGATTGATCGATACGGAAGTGAATAAACCAAAATATAATAAAATGCATCTATGCAGAATAGATTTTATCCAGTATGTAAGATATTTGATCTATGAATAAGATAACTGATCTACATGAACCTCTCATGAGATATTTTGTGAAGCCTCTATAATATTTTAGTTTTTTGAAATAAATAATGGAAAAATTCATATTTCATATGAAATTTGAAAAGGATATAAGATATTCTATCTAACAATAAGATATTTGAGCCACACATAGGATATTTTGGATAACATGTATGATATTTGAGATTTGTAATACATGTTTGAAAAATGAAAAAGGTACTTTATCTATGAAGAGGAATTTTTTTTGTAAGTGATTTCCATGATGCATATGAGATTTCTAAGTTTCATATGATTTTTAAGTTACGTATTATAGTTTTTTTTGAATTCTTATAGATTAAAAAAAATTAGATTTTTCAGAATTATAATTATAAAGAGGAAATTTACTGGGATGATACAAGAAAATTTATTAAGTGTTTTAAATATTATAAAAAATTAAAATTTCATGAAACAAGGATGATACTGAAGAAGATTAGGTGAATTATATTATTAATGAATAAAATTAGTTTTTAAGAATAATAACAATGTATTTAAAAAATTTCCATATCTCTACATTAGAGTCTAAACCATTGTAATATGTTTATTTTGAGTGAGATAATGATAATTAAGTTGTAGAGAAAACAATATTGAGATAATAATTAATTTATAAAATTTATTTTTAAATGGAAATGATATAATTGTTATTTTAGAAAATTTATAAATAATAAATCATATTTTTTGATGATTGGTGTTTTTCTTTCAATGATATAATATCACAAAACACTTTATGATCCAATCCAAAAAAAATAATTATTCTAAATAACATGAAGCTAAATTCCTTGAGAATAAAATACAAAAATATTGGTCCATTTTATATGCATTTAATAATGGTATTTTTAGTATATCCATTAAGTTGAAAAAAATCATAAAAACCTAAAAATGTGTATTTTTATGGTGATTTTGGGCTAGCAGTGTAGAAGTCCACATGCCTTCCTTTTATAAACTATGAAATTTAAAGTTTCACTAAAAATAACCTCTCATGCATGTGATGAGATAATAATATCAAATAATAAGGAAAGAGTTAAAAGAAGGATGATCTTTAGAAATTAAGTGGTGATTGTGAGTGTGATGAGATAAATAGAGACTCTTGAATAAAAAAGAAGAATAAGTAGGAGATTCAACATATTTTATTGAAGAATAAGAAGAGATTACCATGTCTATGAAATATTGAGAACTTTCTGGGTTTTAAAGAATGAAAATAAGAAGAGTAAGTTGAGTGTGATGAATTATACCACTAGTCAATGATAGTTGGAGAATAAGAAAGAGGAATAAAAAGTTTCTAAATCAAAGCATTGGTGAGTTGTGATAATTTTTTTCCCAAACTTACAGTGTTGAGTTTGAGAGAAAAATATTTAAGTCTTCTTAGCAACATATTCTGAATGGAAATGGGAAGTTGAGGAAAAACTAGAGACTGAGTTTCATGTTTTGATTTTAAATATATTATGAAAGTTTGAGATATACTACATTGAATAAGGATATTAGATTTTTGGAGGTGTAGTGACACCTTTGGAAAACATTTGTAATCTAATTTAACAAGAGGAGGAAGGAGATAAGAAAATATAGTGAGATTCTAGCTTGAAGATGTGCATTGGGATGTTACATGGGATAATTGGTGTAATATAGTGATCCCACACCTATGAAATATGTTATGCATGGGTTATGATAAAAATAGTCCAGAACATTACATGTTTTATAATAATATTTTAGTTGAGAATCCATGGCTTGGATATCTCAATAATGATGAGGAGTAGGATTCTTAGGAGGGTCCTAATATTATAAAATCTCTTATTCCATTGAATTATTTATTGGTATTATATACAGGTGTATGATAGGTTAAAAAAATAAATATCCAACAGTGTTAACCAACATAGAGGTTCACATTCAAAGGGGATGAAAAGGTTTCAAGAGGTAATTGGAATTTGGTAAATTTTGACAACACCCGATTTTCCCCTCTCAGGTGTTTCTTAATAGTCTATTATGATTTTCAGGCTATTTAATAACCATTTTAAAAAACTATATTTAAATTCCAGTTATTGAATAACTAACGTAAGTTTTTTTAAATATCAATTATTAAATAAACAATATATAAATCCATAAAAATTGGAAATTTCCCCCAAAATTTCAATTCTTTTTAGTCAGTTGACCTTTACTGATTCTCTCCCCCTTTTCACTAAACTAAAACCCCAACCGTCTCTACCACCAACCCTCACCACCATCACCCTACTTCATATTATTTCATCCTCAACCCTTATACATTTTAATTGCTTTTCTCTATCATTTGTCACCCTCATCCATTATCCTTTGCACCTGATTTTCTCTCCCCACAGAAGTCCAATAATTTTTATGCCATTTTTTAATTGTAAGGTATGCATCAAATGAATATATAATTTTTTTTCATAATTTATTAAAAAAATATTATATTTTTCATTCCATTTTAGGGGTTTTATTATTGATTATATTCATTTTTTTTCTACATATCAAAAATGTTTCGACTAATTATTATATAAATTATTGGTCATATAGGTATTTATAATAAATAAAAATTGATTTAGTTTTTTTAAGAAATGAAAATAAAATATCATAAATGAATTTGATCACAAACAAAAAACTAACCAAATAGAAAATTACAAATACATATTAGATTCCTGACTTGGACTCTTAAAAGAGAAATATAGCACAATGTCATCTTCATCACTTATCTAGGGAAATAATAATCATGTCTAAATAAAAAGAGATTTATTTTTCAAAAAACTATTCCAAATTATTGCTATAAATTTCATTTTATTTTTTCTTTTTTAGTTGCACAATTGTTTGATTATAATTATGCTAATTAATTTTATTAAAAATACAGTATTATTTTTTGTTTTTATAATATCATCTAATGTTTTGTACTTATTGTCAAAAAGAATTTTCTTACCTATGTTTTGATAAATATATGTGATAATTCTTATTATTAATATATATTTTATATGAATAATAATTATATAAGGATTTATGTTTTTTGGTTATACTTTATAAAGTTATTATTTTAAGAATAAAAATTTTTATTATTAGTTTATTTCTATTTTATGAAATTAATATTAGTTTTAATTTCATAATATATATTTTCCATGGATTAGAAATTAATTTTTTTATTAATACATGTTAAATTGATTTTTTATATACTTTTATTAAATAAAAATAAAATTTATTTAATATATATATATATATATTTTATTTTTCCAGAACACAAAGAGTATGTTATATAATATTTTATGAGTACATATATATTTTTTTGTTTTACAAAAAATATAATTTTTATTTATCTTATTTTCCATATTAAAAATATTTTTTTTATTTTTTTAATTGATTGATAACTTTTTTATTAAGTTTTATAAAAAATTGATAATACCTATTTAATAATTTGAAAATGTTTTTTTTATTTTCAAATTAACTACTAATCACATTTAAAAACATGTTTTTTATGCACAATATATAAAATAGAGTTTCATAAAGCATATTTATTGGAAGAATATTTTCAAGGGTTATAAATAAAACATATATTTCAACCTTAGAAAATTTACTCATTCATAATATTTGTTACGGATGAATCATTTTGAGAGAAACACCATATAAATTTGGTTCTATTTTTTTAAAATGTAATATATTTATTATGAATATTAGTTTTTGTAATTTTTTTTCATTATTTTTATTTATTTATTTTAAATATTATTTTATTTTGTTTTTTTATAAAATTAAAATTAAATTTAAAATTTCAAAATATAGTAATTTATATTTGATACTTAAAAATTTGTTATAATTTATAATGAAACATAGTTAGATTACTGCATGATAAACATGTGACGAATATAAAAAAGGGTTAATTTTTTTTTAATATTTAAAAATAAATCTTTCAAACTGAAACCCATTTTTCTATCTATACATGAACTGTTTAAATATAAGAAATTTGGGAAGTAGATAAATCAAATATCATTTACTTTTAAATGATTTTAATCTAATTTATACTTAATATATTTGGCATGGTGAATTTGTAAAGAATTATAGATCTATTTATGTGGTATATAAAACATCTAGGCACCCTCTTTTAGGTGTATGCAGTCCTTTTCTTTATCATCATTTTTTCAGATCATATCATGGGTTATTTTGGGTGACTTTTAGAAATTTTTATAGGTTTTTCAGATTTGTATCTATCTTTATGTGGTACTCTTCTCTTTTGGAGTGTTTAGAATACCAAATATTTATTGATCCTTATCCTCTACTTTTCCTTTAAGCATTATTCTTATAAAAAAAATGCTCCCAATTAATTTTATGTGATACCTAAGCACTATTTTCTAGCCCATGGGGATTGAGAACACCCTTAGGGATGCATCATAAATGATTTGGTTACCAATTAGGCAGGTTTTCTGAGCCGATTTTTGATACATTGGTATTAAAGGGTAGTCATGGCCTTTCTTGGATGTCGATATGCATTTTGGGATGTCTTGGTAGTCTGGAGATAGGATTTTCAGGAGTTAAAGGGAAGGCTATACGTGAGTACATGACCATCTATCATCATAACAAGCCTTAAGTTACCATGGGAAGTTGGTAAACAATATCTTTGCAGGGTTTTTTGATTTTATCCTAGACTTTTTACAAAGAGTTGATTTGTGATATGTGTTTCCCTATTAAATTTTTGTTGATAAGAGTTTTTGATCTCATGTATCTTGATTGATGTTTCCCTTATTATCCATTAATATTGTATATCACCAAGCCCCCAAGATGAAATTTCAATAGACCTTAATACAAATATATTGATGAACCACAATAATAAAATTTCCAATCAACTGAAACTTTATAGAGGTTGTTGTACATGTGGTCCAAGCTATGGGACAAGTAGTTACATTAGTTACCATTCAGGATGTAGAGGTTGTACCATAGAGGGATGATAACATAGATCATTCTTAGAAGATTCTATATCTAAATCCACCATCACTTCATGTTACCAATGATCATCATGAGACATAGGATTGGTTGAAAAATGTCGATAAAATCATTGAGTTCTTGGAGATGCCCGAATCTGTTAAAGTGAAATGTGCCGTTTTAAAACTTGAATATACTATTAGGAGGTAGTGGGTACCTATAGTTCTAGAAGGGATTTTTTTTGAATTTTATTGTAAAGTCATCATTGATTTTTCATGAAGGATTTCTATCCAAAATCAATGGTATTGGATAATTCAATGGTGTTCCTTAACCTTCAACAAGGTGAATGGATAGTGACTCAATATACCATCCACGTCACTAAACTTGTTCATTTCTCACCTAAGGTGATATCAAATGATAAAATTAATGCCTAAATATTTTATATGGTTAGTTTAGTAAGAATATGATCTCTAGTTTTAATGTTTAATCTCACCTCATATGTATATGTTCTAGATATATCTTTGATGATGGAACTGGACTTTGATGGTATGTTAAGGTTAATGAGAGTTCCTACTAGTCCATATGGTAGCTTGAGTGGTCCCTTTAAATGGAAGAGGAAGCGAGATGAGTCTCATGGTGGAAAACGTATGAGTGGTTCTTTACTGTAGACTTGTTCTAAATCTTTTACAGTATTAGGTAAAAGAGCACTAACTTGTTTCCAATGTTGAAAAGTTGGGAACTCAAAGTGTTCTTCCAAAGAGGAACCAAATATTGATAGATATTGTGGATACTCAAGATGATTGCATAGGTTTTTCCATATTTTTACAACTCCATGAATTGGTGTGAGCTTAATAGTACTGGTTGGATCTATGATATAGTTAGATGATTTATTAAAAAAGGGGTTCTGACCATAGGAATTGGGAATGAAGCTTCTTCACACAGTGTCTGAGTCTATAGAGGAAGCTGATGCTGGTCCTATTATAGTGAGAGGTAGAATTACCATTGATTCATCTTTAGTGACTGCTTTATTTGTTATTGTTACCTCTCATTACTTTGTATATAATCTTATTATTGAACTATAGAATATTCCTATAGATCATATGCCTTATGCAATGGATATTGTTATGCCCCTCAGGACAACGAGAGGGTAGGACCTCTAGTGACCCTCTTGTACTTTTTATTTATCAAGATATGTGATTTCATGGGACCTTTGGTTATTTCATTTTAAACCTATGTAAGAAATTATCAGGATAGATTGGTTGATTGCTAATAAATATTGTATCGACTGTTATCTTTAGTGGGTCTCCTTTATTTCTCCCAATGGGGAGTTCTATTTCTTTTAGGTACAATGGGACATGTGGTTGAGTTGATATGGACCTCATCATCTAAATTTGGGTAGCATAATATCTATGTTTTCCTTTTAACTAGAGTAAGAATCTTATTGTGGTGATCTTACTCCAATAGTGGATGAGTTTCCTGATTTTTTCCATCATACTTTTCTGATTTTCCACCAGTGACAGAGGTGGAGTTCTCCATTGACTTGGTGATAGGTACCCAACCTATGTATATTCTCTATTATTTTATGTAACCGACTAAAATAAAGGAGTCAAAGACATAGTTGGATGATTTTATGTCCAAAGGATTCATATGACCTAGTGTGTCACTTTAGGTATCACCTGCGTTTTTTTTCCAAGAAAGCTAATGGAACCCTCCACCTATGTATTGATTACCAATATCTCAATTAGTTCTTGGTCAAGAACAAGTATCTTTTACCTTGTATCTATGATTTTTTTGACTAGATAAAAAAGGTATAGTAGATCTAATAGATTGATATTTGGTTTGGTTATCACCAACTAAGGATCAAAGAGTATGATATCCCTAAGAACACTTTCTTGGGTAGGTATGTCCATTATGAGTACCTTGTTATGCCATTTGGTCTAACAAATTCTTTGACTGTGTTTATGGAATTGTTTAAAATTATCTTCCCTTAGTACCTCAATTCCTTAATTTTTTTATTTGTGTATGACATCTTGGTTTACTCTAAAACCTAGGAGGATCACATGCATCATTTAAGAGAAGTTTTATAAATATTGAAAAATCATCGACTTTATACAAAGCATTCTAAATGAAACTTTTGGATTCAGGAGGTGAAGTTCTCAGGACATATGGTTTCTAAAAATAGTATTTTTGTTTATCCCAATAAAGTGAAATTTGTTATGACCTAGGAGGAACAACATAAAATCTTTAAGATTCATAGATTCATGGAACTGGTAGGGTATTGCCATTGGTTTGTGAAGTATTTCTCAAAGTTGTCATCCCTATTGATCTCTATCACTTGGAAAAGAGTGAATTTTATATGGGATTAAATATTTTATTATTTTTTTCAACAATTTGAATCATCATTTAACTTCAGCACCAATATTGAATCCTATGGAATCTAGGCAGAGGTATGTGGTCTTCTATGATGAATCAAGCTTGGGTTTAGGTTGTGTTCTTATATAGGGAGATCATGTAGTGGATTATGGTTCTTTTCAAATTTTAAATCACAAGAAAAATTATCCCACAAATGTTATCTAAAATTCAGTTATGATTCCAGATATTAAGAGTTGGTAGAATTACATTTTTAGAGAAAGGTTTTCCAACCACTCCGATTATAAAATCTTGAGTTTTATCTTCTTGAAAAAAGATTTGAACCTTCAATATAGGTGATGGGTAGAGTACCTGTAGTCTTTTGAATTTGACATTATGTGCACCCCTGGTAAGGGTAATGTCATTTCTGATGATCTGAGTATGAATCTTCTATCCTAGGCCATGAAAGAATCTTCTAAGGAATATAATTCAATGGATATGTTTGCTCGTATGCATTTGGGAGTCCGAGAGGATGAGATAGAAGTTGTTTTATTAAGTATTCAGTTGAAATTCGCTCTTATCAAGATGATTCTACAAGAAAAATATCTTGATGATGAGTTATAAAGAATTAATGATTATTTATATGGTGGGGAGACCATCAGAAGATGATCTCTATCATATGAGGGTATCCTTTTCTTTAAGTTCTAGTTTTTTATCTTGTTACCTATGAGGAAGGCTGTGATGGGGGATTCATATCATTCCTAGTAGGTGGTATATCTTGATACAATGAAAATGTTTTATTATATGAGGTATTTTTTTGTGGCTATTAATGAAACAATATATTTCTAATTTTTTTTCTCATTCTTATAGTTTTCAGTAGATTAAGTCCAAGCATTAGAAACCTTTAGGTCTACTTCAATGACTACCTGTTCAAACTTGGAAGAAGGATGAGATATAAATAGAATTTTTGGTTGTATTTTTACATAAACCTTGAGTAAATAAAACTATTTGGGTAGTGACTGATCAATTAAAAAAATCATATCATTTTAGTCCAATTCATGATACGAACAAAGTCGAGGACTTGAGAAATATATATGTATATAAGATCATTAGATTGTATGGAGTTCTATCTTACATAGTTTTTGATAGGGATCCCTGTTTCAATTCTCAATTTTGGAATAGGGTCTAGGAGGTGATGGGATTATAGGCGAAGTTGATCACGACATACCATCTCAGATAGATGGTCAAATGGAACGAGATACTAAAATTATGGAGGACATGATTCATGCCTATGTCCTTGACTTTGAAGGATCTTGGGTTTTTTATTTTGGAATGGTTGAGTTTTCATATAATAATAGTTACCAATTTTATATTAATATTGAACCCTTTGAACCCTGGTATGCTCATCCATGTTAATATTTGGTTTTTTGGTCAAATAATGTTGATTTTCCCTTATGGGACCTATTTTGGTCCAAGGGACAATGAAAATGATTCCATCAATTAATTAGATAATGAAAAATTAAAGATCCAATATAAGACTTATGATTATTTTCATCAATTCCATTAGGATTTTATGGTTGGTGATCAAATGTTAATGTGATTCTCACCTCAGTTGGGTCACTGGTGACTTGGAAAATATTGGAATACGGAACTGAGATATGTGAGACCGTTTGAGGTTGTTCACCAGATAAGAAAGGTGGAATACATTTTATATTTTCCACTATAAATAACATCGATCCATGTTTTTTTTCATGTGTCACAAATCAAGAATTATATTTTAGACTTATATCATGTTTTGAGTTTTGAGGTCTTTGATGTGGAACCTTATATGTTTGTGACCAAGAAGATGGTTCAGATTGTCGATTCTCAGATAAAGTTTCTTTATGGGAAATCCATACCTTTGGTTTGGGTACTATGTAAACATGGTTCTAATTCTCAAGGGACATGGGAGAATGATGCTTTGATAAGAGAGAAGTGTCCTCACCCATTTTCTATGTATTCTTCTTGATAGGATTTCGAGGGACAAAAAGAATTTATGGTGAGTTGAATTGTAAAATCCCGACACCCACTATTAGGTTCTTACATTTCTTTGTTTGGATCATATTTTATTCATGTCATATCACAAGTTTTTTTGGGTGACTTCTGGAAAATTTTAGAGGCTTTTGGGCCTATTTATGGTTGGAACATAATTAGAGAAAACTGCATGAGTCATCCCAGGAAACCATGCACCTTATGTTTAAGTCCAAGAGGAGGGAACATAGTTAGGTTCATGGTTAATACTAACCATGTATCCCATCCCTCAAATTTTTTGACTTGAGTCAGTGGGTTATGCATGGTTAGTTCAAGGTTTTTCAAATAGTGTGGACAATCCATGTAACTCTTCCAGTAGCCCAGAAAGGGGTGTATGATTGGTGCATGACTTGTTAAACTGTGAAACCAAACCATGTTATTTTTTAATTATTATTAATTTTAATTTTATAACATTATACTTACCCTAATTACCTAAATATTCCAACATTGGATTAGGTTAATTATGAAGGAGGTTAATCTTATAGATTTTGGGGATTCCTTCTTGATTCTTTATTTTGATGGATCTTTGATTTTTATATCTAGATTATTTATGTTAAGTGCCAATTTATTTTAATTTATTACTTATCTTGTATATCTTACCTTATTATCGTAAATAGAATCATAGATCTAGGGTTTTTAAGTTATATTTATGGTTTTGAAATTATCTAATTGGATTTATTATATATTCATTAAGAAATTGAGATTTATTACTCGGATCTTCATTGTTCATTATGGGTTCTTTAGGAATCACTGAGGTGTGTGTTTTCTCTCACTATCTTATTGTTTTATAAATTTTTAATTAGAAATTATTATGTGAGAATTATGTTTCAATAATGATTTAATGTTAAATTCAATCCCCCAACTATCCATTGGTGGATCCCTTGTTAGTTATTAGTGAGATTGTAAATTATGGAAGGTAGTATCCTAAGGAAATTATTATTATTTGAAACTATTATTTATTTATTAATTTGAAATGGATTTCAAATTTATTTTTAAAGGTTGATTTGAGTCTTTGATAAATAATTTTGAAATGGAAATGTGTGTGTGATGAAATTCCTTTGAAAATGGATTTGAAAAGAAATTGCTGAATTATAGAAAATGATTTTTAATTGAATTGAGTGATTTGAGTCATGATTTTGATGATAAATTTTTAGAATAAATGAAATGAAATGTTTTATGATTTAAATGAAATGAATAGATTTTAAAGGCATGAGTTTTTGATGAAAACCGTTGGTGTTGGTTTTTAAAATTAGATGGAATGTTTTGAAACATGAAATTGGGGATGGATGAAATGATTTATTGAAATTATTTGGGATTAATTAAAATAAAGGATTTCCCCAAGTATGATTCATTACCTTGAAACACATGGGAGACCAGGTAGTTAGGTGGAAGGATATTAACACTATATAAACTGATATACAGTAATGGATTGATGATGATAATAAAACCAAACTATCTTTATGGAATGGGATTTATTGTTGGGATTCTCTCTTACCACCTAGGGTTGGGATATTATAAGTGTGCCACACATGGATCCATATTTCATCAAGACTATGTGTAACCTTGTGACTTGAACTAACTAACCATGGTACTACAAACACAATTCTATTATTGAATATTATTATACATTCCAGTGTTTGATTTAAATTCTTATTCATGCCTCTTTTTATAGTTTGATTATTCATACATATTTTGAAAAATATGCTTACATCTTCCTATTTGGATGTAAATGCACCATTTTACTAGTTTTTTACTATCCATTGAAATTATTTGAAAAACTTATTTTTCAGGCATTTTGAAATATTTACATTCCATTTTTTTATTTAAAATTGTGTGTATTTGGTTTATTTTATATAAGTTTATTATGAAATACTTGGGGAAATCCCACTAGGTTTTGTCTCTTACACCATAATTTTACTTTTATGAATTTTTAGAATTTATTATTCCAGGTCTAGGAAATGGAAATCATTTCTAGGAGGTGGTGGGTTTTCTTGAGAGTGGGACCTTTGGAGTTGGTGCCGACCAGTGGAGTATGTGATCCACTTGTTACAAGGAAGTATTATGATGATGTATTGATGGTTTGATGTGACTTATTTGGTTGATGTACCATTTTTTGGACATGTATCTATCTTGTTATGATAATTTTCTATTATGATATTTTTGGAATACTAACTATTTATTTATTGTTTTCTAATTCTTTATATTAATGCATTATTATTTTGGAAAAATATTTCACTCTTGATTGTATGTGATTCCCAACTGCTAGTCGCAAGCCTGTAGATATTGGGAACACCCTTTGAGCCATGTCAAAACTGATTCAGGTACCATTTATGCAGGTAATATATGCCAGTTCAAGAAATATATTTTCAAGAAGATAATTCTCATCAAATTTAAGAAATGATTTGTGATATTTTAGTGGAAGAAATTGAGAAAAAATTGATGATAAATCACCAATAAGGTGATTTTAACAAAATTGTATCTAGGTTGTAATAAATTTATAATTTTTTCAATAGTGTTAAGATTGGTTAAATTGAAAGATTGAAATATCTTGAGGGAATATATTTTACAAAATTATTATAGATATTTAAATACATACTTCATGAAGAAAATAATATTCCAAATTCAAATTATAATATGAAAAAAATATTATGCCTAATTGGATTTGTATACATGAAGATACATTACTACCTCAATGATTTTGTGTTTTATTGGAAAGAATAAAAAGGTTTATTAGTATTTTCTAAATGTGGGACATCATGGTATAAGTTGAAAGAAAAATCATAGGTTAATTTATCTATTATTCCAAGTACCAAGAATCCTACTAAAATAATTTTTCTTTTTCATATAATTAATTTTTTGAAACTTTTATTTTCAAATTTAAATTATATAAAAAATGTTAATATGGAATACATATGAAAAAAAATATGATGTAAAATTATTTCATCTATAGGATTGTCCATAATGAAAGAAAATTGATTGATAATTTCCTACATTTAAAAATAAATTTAGGAATCTAAAACATGGATCGTGACTAGATGGAATGAATCCATATAAATTCGTTAGTAGAAAACATAGTTAATGACTTATTTTGTTGGTAATTTGCAACCTATATCCTGAATTTTGTATGAATTGAAAATATATCCTGTTAAGTTTAATAAATTCTGGACTAAAAAATATTAAAAAAATATTTATATGTACTTTGTTTCATTAATTATTGATTTAAAACTCTCAAGGGGGAATGTAAAAAAGTGTGAAATTATTAAAAAATAGAATATTTTTAATTTGATGAATTGATTATGTTCATTATAAATTACTTACCAATATATGGAAATTTGTATGGATATAATGTCAAGGAGCATATGGATTATCCAATTTGTGAAGAAGTGAATTCATGTTATCAACTAAAAAATGGGAGAAAAACTATGTACATGGGTTATCAGAGGTTTTTTCCTATGAATCAATATTTTTAACGATTAAAAAAGGAATTCAATGGATCATAGGAATATGATATAACTCCAAATACCTTTTCAACCGATTAGTATTTGGGTTGGATGAAAAACATTGATATCACATTAGGAGTGAGACAAAGATATAGTAATAAAAAGAATATATAGAAAAAATTATCAATACTTTTTGAGATTTAATATTGATGACCTAATGAGTTCAAAATTAACATAGAATTAATTCATGTTGTTAATAATTTCTATGATATTTTTATTGGAAAATTTTTCGATATTAAAGGTTATACTAATGATGGTTTGAATATAATATTAGAATTACCATCAAGGGGAATAAATATGTATTTATCTTCCAATACTAAATTAAAATAAACATAATGAATCTAACTAGACATACATTATCTAATAGGGAGACAATTAGTTTCTTCAATGCATCCATGGTAACAATGCGCCTCATTGTAATTATTCAAATTTAAAAAAATTTATGTCATTAAAATATTTGAAGTTAGTAGGCTTGAAATCTCATGACTATCATGTTATGATGAAATAACTTATATCAGTTGCATTACATGGAATACTAACCATCCATGTCAGATTAACAATCATTAAGGAGTATTATTTTTTAATTAAATTTTTAACAAAGTTATGGATCTAAATACATTGAAATATTTTGGAAATGAAGTATTTTATATATTTTTTCAATTGTAAATATATGTTTACCATATTTTATTGATACCATGGTAGATTGAATGGTTTATTTGGTGAGATAAATAAAGAAATATGAACCTGTATACTTACATTGGTTGTATCCTTTTGAAAGGAATATTAAAATATTGAAATGGTAGGTTACAAATCCACATTAACCCAAAGCCTCAATTATTGAGAAGTATATTTCTGAGAAGGTGTTATATTTTTGTATGGAATAATTTTATTAAGTGGATAATATCAATTTGATAATATCTCTCCATGAATGAGTCATTTTTTGGGGGAAAGGGGATCCATGGATTGAATATAAAGCCACTGAATAGTGAGAAAATAATAAAATAACATTTTTATATATTTTATAACATAGATAATGCATAGTTATATATAATATTACATATTAATGCATTTAAAAAATGTAATGAAAAGAATATATATATATATATATATATATGGGGATTGAATGAATATAAGCATTTTTTCCTTGTTTTAAAGAGACCATGTGTAGTAGATCTGATGTATCAGAAACATTGATATGGTTAGTAGGTGGCCCAAGTTTAAATGTGATAACATGGTCCAAGTGTGACATTAATGTCTATACATTTAATACCAAAGAACATAACAAAAAAAATTTCTTTTTAGAATAATATCTTATTGGTGTTTGCTGAAGAAATATATTTTTGTTGTAAAAAATTAAAATAAAAATCTCCATGTTAAGTGAATATTATAGAGTTATTAAAGATATATGCAAGATTTATTACATTAAATTTTGAATTCTTATGTTCATCTATAAATGGGTTGTAAGTAGCAATAGTTTTAAACTTGATAAATTTAAAATGAAACTAGTATATTTTAATATAGTAGGATACAAAGATAACCCTTTTGTCATGGAAACACACAATTTTTTTTATGTCCATGATCTATCAAATGTTCATTGGTCCATAAATTTTCAAGGAAAAATAGTATTTTGGTGTTGAAAAAGTTGATGATTATAATGACTTATGTGAGATAAATACTTCAATGGAAATATTATTAGAGGATATTGATGACCAAAAAATAGACATGGTTTTTTCAATATAGAAGGATTATTAACAAGGAACATGGGAAACAAAATCCTTCAATAATATCCTAATATTACTGGTACTATATATTTATTTATTTTTTAGATTTTTAAAATTTTAAAAAATTTGGCATATATAATTTCTGATTGTATTATTTATTTTTTCACAATTTTAAAAAAATATAATAAAATAATTATTTAGTATTTAAAAAAAATTACATATAGATATTAATTTTTATGTGATTTTTATCATTTTAAATATTATTGTGGTTTTATTTTATTCTTTATATATCATTTTATATCTCCTAAATGTTGTCATAATTTTTAGAATTTTAGTTAACTTCTTTAAATAATATAAAAATCTATGTTTTTTTTGGTTTTATTTTACCAATTTAATTTTTTATTCAATTTTATATGTTAGTAGTTGGTTTTATATCACATTTTTCAATTTTTTTGTTAAATTTATTTAGAGGAACTTTTCATATTGAAAAACTATGTTGGATTGACCTTCTATGGAGAACCATACACATAATACTATCAAAGAAGATTCTAGTTATATAGGGAAAGAAAATTATTTTAGGGTTGGTGAATGTGGTACTACACTTTTACCTAAATTATCACTTGATCATGGAATGACCAAAATTGCACCTCATGGTAATGGTAATCCAATAGTTCTAAATTTGAAATAATTTAGGATTTTTGTGGATCTGAAAGATTAAGAAAAAAGAATTTTGATTTATGATCATAGAAGTGTTGACCAAAATAAATCATCTTAGTTATTAGAGACCATTTTGAAAATCTCATTTATTATTTTTTATTTATCATGAATTTTTTTTTGTAATATGGATCATTGTTTTCTCAATTTCATATGATATATGATTTAAGTAAAACTAAATAAGTTAAGATAATATGATTATATTTTTCTATAAGGTGATGGATGGATTTTAAGTCATAAATAATTTTATATTTCCCATTTTATGAAAGAAAAAATGAAAATACATGTCAACTATATGTTTTTTAGATGATGATACATGGAGGAAGTTTGTTGAAATTGAATAATATGAATCCATTTAGATATATTCAATATCAAATATTTTAAATTATTTTTTTGTGTAAAATAAATAAAAATAATCATACTAATGATTTATTTATCCTTAATTAATATGAACTAGGGAGATATCAGTAGGAGATCCAGGAAAAGAATGTATACCCTCAATCTTTATATGGGGGATGGTATCCGTCACTTGAAGAACAAATGTTGGTTGAGAATTTATAAAATTTGAGATCCAAGTATTTATGCTCTATAGAGATTTCCACTCCTTTACCTAGGTTAATGTAAAAAATGGAAAAGTATCTAAATAAAAAATGAAAAAATATCTTATAGAATAGTCACATGATATAACCGACAAGATTGAAATAATAAATTTAAGTAATTTCTATAGTCTTTATATTTTATAACCCATATTTTTTATTCAAATATTCATTATAGAAATCCATTAAGGATAAGTGCACACTTGGGTCCATAAAACCAATGAACATGAAGGATATTTTGGCTACTAAATTAGGAAATAATGAATACTTAGGTTGCTTACGAGGATACAAGGAAGTTTTATCTATTAAAAATCTATTAATTCACCTTGGTACTTCTTTGAGGGAAGAATCATATAAGGATAAAATATAATGTTTAGAATTAAGACTTCAAGATATGGGTGATATGATGTATTTTTGTATTAGATCAATAATCTAGTCTATTTATATAGACATAGAAAGATAGTCTCATCCTAAAAATCCCACCCCTCCAACTCCTCCTCCATAGTCGACCATCTACTATGAGTTATATGTGGATGACCACTAATATCATATTATAGCATATAGGATCATACATTATATTAGGGATAATTTAAATAATTAAAATATAGAGATATATCATCTTAGGGAAATGGTATAAGATATTATTGATGTATCAACTAGAGTGTCGTTTTCTAATGATGAGGTGTTTATAGTTGGACATAGTTTTAGATATTTCTTACTTTATGCATCTATACTTGTATGAAAACTGTCCAATGAGGTTTTCATCTATCATATTCATTATCTATTATCATTTATAAAATTATTTTAATATATATATATATATATATATTAAGAATACCTTAAAGGTGAAGATATGTTATATAGAAAGAGACAATAATTTGAGTTCCCTTTGACATCAAAACTAATTCTTCTGAAGGGATTTCATAATTATGATCATTTTTATTTATATTTTTTGATTTCTATGAGTTTAAAATGATTTTTTACTTCTATAGGAGTGACTATGTGTTGATGATTTATAAGAAATATATATTGGATCTTGTAACTGTATATATGATAGACATCATAGCGATACAAGTCTTTTCCATGTAAGTTGATTATCATATTTCTTTAAATTATATAAAATTGATACAGATTACTACCTATGGTTTTTTATTAGGTATCTTCATACATGTTGTATTAAAAATTAAATGAAGTTAGTGTATGGGTTCATGGACCCATAATTTATTTCTACAATAACGAGGATAATGCGTGATTGAGAAAGAACAAAATTTGTTTCAAAAATATTTAATAAAGTAGAACTTATGTTTTGGATAATTTCTTATCTTGAGAGGTATGGAACATATATTTAATTATAGAGTACAATTTCCCTAAATTAAATTAATTAATCACATCATATTTTTATATATAAGTGGTTATTGGAGGTCACAACTCCTCCTCCACTGGTACCCCCATTGGGTAGGTAGTGAAGAGAGGGAGTGGCCCCAAAGCTCTCCTCTAATAGGCCCCAAGTTGGAAACTTGAACTGAGGGTATTAAAAAAATAGTGGTAGGAATTACCCACAATAATATAAGTTAATAATAAGATATAATATGAAAATCATTGATCAATAAAATTTTGTAAATATAAATAACTATCATCTCACAATTCATGCCATGTGATACAAATAAAAATCTTCAAAATGAAATAATACCAAGGGAAATCTTAATGTAGAAACTAAAAAACAAAAAAAAAATATTTAAGCTAGTAATATCATACTAATTTTTTGAAACCATTATGAAAACTTGAAAAATAGTTTATATGTAGTGTGATCATAACATATATACTTATTTAGATTATACCCAAGGTGTCTCATGTAAATTTGAAAAGAGAATACTAATGATCCAATGAATAAAAAGAATAAAAACATGGTTCTTTAAAAGGTTTATTGCCCAATACCATCTTTACCAAGGATCACTCACCAAATAGTGCATCTTTGGTAGTAAAATAATATATAGATATAATAAATAAGCCTCCCTACAACGACTTACCATTGATCATATATTCATAGCCTCATCATCATCTATGTGTCTCATATCTAAGGAAGTAGGGTATCATAAACATTAAGAAAATAAACCTCATTCCCTACTCTTACCATGCATGGCCTGCACATTATTCTAATTAATTACCTCCACCAACTAAAATTAATCAATACTAGGCATCACCACCAACTAAGCTATCTTCACTAGGAATTTCTGCCAACAAATCGATCATTACTAGGAACAACCACAAACAAATCCATTATCACTAGGCATCACAACATGTAAATACATCATCAGTAGGAATCACCACTGATTGAACCATAATTACTATGCATTGAAAACAACTGAGCAATCATCACTACTAATAAAGAGAGTGTGCGGAAAACACTTGGGACTCCAAACCCATGATGGGAATCATTATCAAATGCTTAACTTAGGCCTGTTTCATATAGAAATATCTTGAAAATATATAAATAATAGTCACACATAATACCCATACTAAGGTTCCAAATAGATAGATCTATCATGGCCTGAAATATTACCACATCACCCCATGATATTCACCACCAACTACTAACACCACTCAATGAAAATCACCACAAAAAATATCCACACACGACCCATAATTTCCCTATTTATTTATATTTATAGATTTAGAAAATTTATAGATTTTCCAATTTTATAACCAATTTTCATTGAATAACCATTCGATTCCATATTTAAAGGAAAACCACTTCCAATAACAACACAAGTTTAATTTCATCTATTACCCACTTCATTCAAATCCATTTATTATCATTAAAATCAATAATTAATTACCACATATTTTATTCATGCCCATGCAATTAACATTTCATCATTAATAAACTCATCCTATATCTATTGTGAAACTACAACCGATTATATAAAATAACATCCCATCCAACTCACAACAACAATATCACATCTCACTATGAAATTATCCCAATATCTCAACCATTACATATTAACATACATCAACTACCCAAAAAAAATAGTCTCTCAACATATCCCATACCAAGATAACTACATCCACATTTCCTTAATATATTCCACCCATGATCTATTCACCCCAATCACATTATATACCCCTTAAGATCCACAAAACCATAAGTAATTTCTGCAAGCACCACACCACATACTGAAACATATCTCAACTCCCATTATTTCTGTTATTTTAGTTTTAAGAGGTATTTAAAAAAATTTATCATATATTGCATCAGTGTTTTCACAAAATGTTTAGATCACACATAAATATTTCATATCCATGTATAAGTGATTAAAGTTTCATGAATTTTAATTTTAAACAATAAATCACAATAAGGGTTCATAATTCTCAACAATGGAACACATAGTAGACTAGTAATAATTGATAATCATAGAAACATAATGTTATCCCAAATAGAATCAATGGTGTCAAGAAATTGGAAACCAACAAACTC
The DNA here is from genome assembly GCA_963277665.1 of Viscum album. Lineage (NCBI taxonomy): Eukaryota > Viridiplantae > Streptophyta > Magnoliopsida > Santalales > Viscaceae > Viscum > Viscum album. Next base: position 1,683,614,554 of record OY728141.1, on the reverse strand, counting down.
ATGAGAACTCACCCTCCCTTTATTTTAATTGAAGATGGTTCACTTATCTTGTTATGTCCATCATTACCTACCAATGAGAACAAAATCATAATAATTTCATAGTTGTATAAAATAAAGAGAGAATGAGGAACTCAATCATGGATTTCCAAATCACTATGAAAGAACAAAGAATTAGAAATAAAATCACCAAGATAAACATTGTAAGGGACACCATGATTAACCTGAATAATATAAATTCCCATCAATTTCCTCCCACAAAATTTCTTGTACTAACAATCTTTTCAACCATAACCTCCATGGAATGAATAATTGGTGAAGAACTAGTGGTAAAGGGAGGGAACTCACCTAGAATCATCGATATTTGATCTCTGTATAGAAAGGATAAAATATGATAAAAGGTAGGGAACAAGTATCTTAAAATCACATAGTAATCACACAAGATTTGAGGGAAATTATGAGATAAAGGTGGGGTTCAAAAGTGTTCTTCAATTTATGCCCAAGAGGTTTTTAGAGATACCATGGTAAAATATCAAATACTTTGTTGTAGTGAGTATGTTTTCACCCAAAAAAATGATGCAAAAAATGATGTTACATTTTAGAGGGGTCCCGATCCATCATCCACCAAAATTCTTGGCATTATCAACTCTACGATACTATTTACCTGATGAATGGCTACATTGTAACCTATGAGCCATTCCATAAATACCCCTAAAAACAACCACTAAAACTGAACTCCCTAGGCCTCCACACTGAAACTTACGTCTATTCTACATCCAAGTCTCTACCTACCCATCATCACGGTGTGGCTCATCTATACATTTTTTCTACCTCTTAGAAGACAAATATAAACAAAAACCAAACCCTAGAGATTTCTTGATGTAAGAAAATATCTACACTGTAAAACTTTATTTAAGAAAGATCCTTTATGGTGTAACCCAAGCATCCATGTTGTAGTTTTATTCTCGAGTTAAAATCTTGCTCCATATGCACCGGTTTCTCCTCAAGCCTCCTTCAGTAAAACCCCAACACTTGAAAACACTCATAGTAACTAGCTAGAATATCCAATCCATCATATTCCATACCTCAAAAATTATTCTCATCCTTTACAATCAATACCAAACTTGAAAGAGAGAGAAAGGGGAAAGTACAAACAACCATGTCATGAGATAACTATTAGGAATCTCATTAAAACCAAACTAAAATAGTGAGGGAAAATAAATGAATTTCATGAATTTGTAATAATTCAATCATTACATTAAAAAATAAAAACAAAACAGATCAATAAAAACTCAAAATAGCTTATGGTACTGAGACCGCACCTATACCTCATGATCCTAAGTACTCTCTTCCAAACCACCATACTTCCACTACTCATGAACCAAGTAAATGACACATCCACACCAATTTTTTTATTATATATCATATATTTAAATAGTCCTCTCCAAAAACATCATTTCATCCTTGATATATAACTCTACCCAATCAATGACATGGGAGTTATCACGAAGATACCGATGAAGATGAGACATGTGGAAGTATTTGTAGAACCTATCCATATACAGAGGGATTTACAACCAATATGCCACCACACCAATGTGTTCCAACACCTTGAAAGGCCTAAAAATCTGAGGATTGATCTTATATCCTTGAGAAAACCTCCACTTACCCTAGTGATGGGAAACCATCAAGAATACATGGCCTATAAACTCAAAATATATGGGTATTAACCTATGATCGACATAGGACTTATGCTATTTATATGCATCCTTCATCCAACCCAAACCATATGTATGTTCTCTATCATTAAAATCGGTCCAATAAAATGGATATCAACATGGTTTCCCATACAACACCTCAAATAGAACCATTATGATGTATGAGTGATAGACAATTTTTATGAAAAATCAAACTAGGGTTGGTGCTTCACCGAAAATTAACCAAAATACATAAAATAACCCCACAAAATATCTTATAATGTTTGGAAGGACATTTTTTAATGCCCATGTGTCTGGGGATGGAAAGTGTTCTAAGGCATAGTTGGGAGGAAGAAAGTATGCTAGAATCCTCTCCAAACTCATGAGGTGAACCAAGGGTCCCAATATTAGATGATGGTCCTTAGTACCTAGTGGATCCACACTACTTAGTAAATGTGACAATTTTCCAAAACATCCATGGCACTCAAATCCTAAATCACCATAACATGGATTGACTTCATTAGTTATTCCACAATCACCTAAACAACATCATATCCTCCATGAGTATGGGGTAAAATAATGTTGAAATCCCTCAATATGTCCTCCACTTCCACTTGGGGGAATATAAAGGATTGAAAAAACCTCTAGGGACATGGTTCTTTGCCTTCAACAACTGATATACCAAACACCATTCCCCAAACTCCAATATTAATTGCTTCATCCTAAGCCACCAAACCTATCTCCTCAAGACATATTACATATTAAACATTATTGGATGCACCACTATGGGTGAAATGTGAAACTCATAAATAAATCACTCACAGATGGCCAATGTAAGATACAAGATCCCCTAAAATAGTAGTCATTATTGAGTATCCTCTATCCACACCTTTATATCATCACCATGACTAAAATGGTCCTACATCAACACCACCTTTGGATATCCCCACTAAGACTCCTCTACTAAGTAAAAAATAAATATTCCACTACCATATGACATAATAATTCTATACCACCAGTCTCCTCTATGATACAATGCAATGATTCTAAATCGTCCACCTCCCTATAAGCATCCTCATACTCTTGAACAGATTATCATGACTTCTTGCTCAATGCATCGGTCAAAATATTCTCCTTCGCTAGGGTGTATAAGATCTCAAAGTTATAGTCTCAGAGAAACTTAGTCAACCTCTATTAATATAGGTTCATATCCTGGTAAGAGAAAACATACCTCTGCAACTTGTGGTATGAGAAGACTACAAATTATTACCCTATGTGGTAATTCCAACACTACTTCAGGAAAAAAACCATGAATTCCAACTCCAAATCATGGGTGTCATAGTTATGCTCATGAGGATATAATTGACTAGGCCCATATAATATCACCACCCTTTTATGAATTAAGATCTATCCTAATCCCAACCATAAAGTGTAAAAAAAGATCTTGAACATTACCCATTCCTCTGGTAACCAAAAAATTGGGGAACAAAAAGCCCCTCTTTTAGGTAGCAAAAGGTTTCATAGTATCGATCTTTCAATTTGAAATCCTGGTCCTTCCTAGTAAATACTATTAATAGGGATGGAATTATAAATAAATGAGACAAAAAATCATATAATAGATAATATGACCAAGGAATATGTGAACTTTTACAATATTTTGGGGTGCCTCCCAAGAAACAGACACCTCAATCTTCGATGGATCCACAACAACAACTTTCTAAGATACCACATGTCGATGGGAGTGTACCTTTTGAATCCAAAAATTTCACTTGTACAACTTCAAACAGAGCTAATGTTGTTGAAGAATAAGAGGTACCACTCTATAGTTCTTGACATGATCCTCCATTGACATCAAGTATATGTGGATTCCATCAATAAACATGAATTTGAACTAGTCCAAGAACCCTGGGAACACAGAGTTCATGGTACCCATAAACATAGCTGGTGAGTTCATAACACCAAAAAAAATGACAATGAACTCAATGTTTCCATACATGTACCAAAAGGTAGTCTTTAGGATATCCATCTCTGTCACCCTCATTTAATGATATCCAGACCACAAATCAACCTTTCAAAACCAACTAGCTCCCTTTAACTAGTAAAAAATACTATCTATCCTAAAAATATGGTAATGGTTCTTATTGAAAAAAAACCTTATGCTACCATCCAAATTTTTGGATAATAACACTAGAGAAACCCAAGGATATACAATGGGTTACATGAACCCCATACACTATAAATCATCAATTTGGATTCTAAAACCACACAACTACTTGAGTTCCATATGATATAAAGCCATTGAAATTGGAGAGTCACCTGTTTGTAACTCTATCATAAACTTGAAATCACATCAATGGGGTAGTGTCACAACCTCATTAGAGATGACATCTAGGAACACTTAAAAAATATTGAAATATCCAAACCTTGAGATTCCATTGATAAATTTTATAACTGAGATAAGAGAGGCTCTACACTCCTTCAACCCATATGATAATTCCACTTTCCAATGAACACCATTCATTGAAATCCCACATTATATAATTTGACCATATTCTAGAAGTAATCAATAAATTCACAAAAAAAATATATTCAATTCATACTAAGAATAACATCATACAATTATATATATAAAAATTATAAATATCCCATCCATTGATAGTACACCATCTCCAGTCTATACCCACGACACACATCAAAAAATATTTCTTGACCTACAACTTGAAAATATAATTTCATTGTAACTAGAAGTCTCTCCAACACAATAATTAATGCATAATCTAAAGTGGGTTCAACAAAGAAGTTCGAATATCTATAATCAAACAAGGAAGAAACTATGGTAGATGAAAAACTGGTAATACCTTGAACAACCTATAAGAACCCGGTTCTTCTTTTGAGGTATGAATATTTTATTTTTGGTTTATACTTAAGAAAAAATAGTAAAAGGGGTCAATTCAATCTCTATTACTTGAACGACTTGACTTGGTGGTTACATGCCATGTATTCATGTTGACAGGGATCATTTATGACGTGGAAGAGGAAGTCAGAAGAAAAGAGGATATGGAATATACACACCATGTATTTTCATATTCATGGTGTGTACTTTCTTTTTTTTGGATAAAACGGGAAGTATCATCATTTTCTTTAGAAAGATAGAACCCCTCACCTAGGTATCGTGAGTAGCAATGCTAGAGCTCGTTTTGGATCTTGATTGTCTGTCCAAACTCTGTTTTGATCATTGTATGATGCGTTGGAATCCAATCAGTAAGCTATAGATTCCCCTTGGTCCTTTATTTTTGATTTTCTCTCTCTACCATGTTATTTAAGGTTGAGTATTTTTTCTTATTTTGTATATCTAGTTTGTTTTAGGTCAATTTGTAAGTCAAAACTAGATGATGAGAGTCATACGAACATGAGGTAGGTAGTCTCATGCCTTTTTCTTAATGTTAAGTTGATTATATTTTCTGGAGTCCTACATGCCTACTTTTAGGGTGTCTATTTATTTATAATTGGCCTATGTTGTTACATAATGTTGATAAGGTAATTGATTAAATGTTTTAATGTATGTTTGATATTGTTAGCCTTGATTAAGGGACACACCATGGGTGTGTTTCCCTTGGAATGACCTTGTATGTCTATATGGTCTAGGATGCCTATGGGAATGCCTTTGATCCCCTTTACTAGGTTTTTTAATATGGAATTGGTTAATTGAATGATTTACACATGAGATAGTCAATAGGTAATCCTAGTGATAATTTAATTCACATGTTTGGCTTGTAATATAAATTGCCCATGTGAGTATATTTGTTTAAGCCTTATAATTATTTGGATTACATGTTTGGATTGTTATATAAATTTCCCATGTGTGTATATCTTTTTAAGCCTTATAACTATTTGGATTACATGTTAGGATTTTTATATAAATTGTGTTTATGTGAGTATTTGAAAGCCCAAGCCTTATGAGGTTGGTCCTTTCTTGTTTATATTGGATGTTTGTGGGTGAGGTTTTTCTATGCCTGTCGTTGGGGTTTTGCTATGCCTACAAGTGAGATTTTTCTATGCCTAAGGGCAGGGGTTTTCTATGCCCGAGGGAGAGGTTTTTCTATGTTTCTGACATGTATACCAATCCAATGAACAATCTTTGATTCAATATTATCTTATACTTACTTAACTATTTTCCGGAGATATTTGCTGTGCTTATTTATTGGACTATTTAATTTTGATTACTTCCAAGTTTATAACTTTTACCTTTTTTAAACTGCCCGTTATACATATTCACTAATAGATCATTATAGATCTGGGGTGATTTCGTACTGGGATTTAGTCTCATGCACTATTTGGGACATACTTTTTTTTCCAAACAGATTATATGGTTGTAGGTGTTGATCAGGAAAAACGCCCTTTTGCTGGTTCTTGATATATTGTTTAGGAGCAGGAGAGCATGAGACCTAGCCGAGGATTTCGATGCTTCTTAAATTTTTTTTGTTTCATTTTTTTATTTCCGAACATGTATTGTGGATTATTGTAGTGTACCTGTTTAGGCTCTTTTCTTAGAACATAACATGTTGCGTTATATTTTGTATAGAATGATGTCGGTTGCTTCTAATATCTATCTTCCACTGTTCACTTCAGTTATATGTTGTTTAATGCTTCCTCTATGGTATAATTATTTATTCCACTGTGTTAAAATATTCAAATGAGGTCGTTGTTTACCCACTATCACACCCTAGTCCCTCGTTGCTGGTCAATAGCCTCTGGATTTTGGGGAAATGCGCTTGAGGCCCTGTGACGTACAAAGTACAGGGCACCAGTTGTGTGGAATTCAGATCCAGGATGTTACAAAGTGGTATCATAGGAGTTTATTTTATGGTTTTCCTTACTTTTTAGTGAAATTATATAGGTATATAAAGAAAATGGAGTTTGGTAATAAAATATTCCCAGGAGTAGCTACCCTGCGTACAGGTAAAAGCCAAATTACTTCAAATTGACTTGTGATTTTTGGATTTTAAGTTGTTACAGTTGATTCAATTTCCCCGTTGGGTGACAAAATTATTTTATGCTATTATTTTTGATATTATCGTGGTTATATTTTGTTTCATCCCGATGAGATGAGGGTATTACATCTCATGCATCATATAGGAACTTTTTTAAAATCACATTCCATGCATTCCTTCCATGCCATTTAAGAGAATTACTGATTGCATGCCGTTGTGATAGATGTCATACTGGATATGCATGATATTGTTATAGTTACCATGATATATATACCTTCTATTGTGATATGTTTATTGGTACATGATATGTTTCAAATTGGATGGACAGAAAACTTTGGTCCCTAAGGTGTATTTGACATCTTGGAATGGAATTTGGTGGATGATGTTTTAGCCTTTTGTATAGAATTGTATTATGATATGTTATTATTGGGTGGGAAACATTGATTCATGGGGAGTATGGTCCCTCATGGATCAAAATTTGACATACCAATGGTTGGTTTTTCTACAAAATGGGAGTTTTTAGGGAAATTTGGATTTTTTATCCTTAAAAACCCAGTTTACATGACATGTAGTTTAGCCTACCATGTAGTGTGTTATTCCTATTCGGGGAAGGAAGATTTATTTTCTTGGTTACACACTATGTACTCATAGTACACCCCATGTGGTAAGTGACTGTGTGTCCAATCATTTGAATAAGTAAACGAAATAACGGTCTTGGAAAAGTAAACTACTGTGTAATTTTGGTACACACTATGTAGATTTACAGAGGCAGACCCCATGTGTGTCTTGTCGTGTAAAAATACATGGCTAGGAGGGGAGACTTGTGTACATGTTGTGTACCTGACTGACACGCTATATACTTGGAGTATTTACACACCCAATCTGGCGGTGGTACATTCCCATATGAGAGCTTAAGGGTACATGCTGTGTATGATTTCTACATGCAGTGCACACCTCTTTTGGTACCCTTTGAGCATCTTTTTCCTATTTTTGCCCGCTTTGATAGTTTCGAACATGTTAGTAGTCATTTATGAGTAGTTATCCATGTAGATCGTGATGGTGAAACATGTGGAGCCTTCTGAGGACTCTTAATGAGTGTTTTAGGTATTCTATATAAATAAAGAGGTTCTTCATCCAGTTTCCATTTTTAGTCATCACTCGAGAGTGAGACTAGGCATGAATGATCAATTGGGTGTTCAGACCAACCTAGTTGAGAATTTTGATCTCAGATGAGATGCGAGCTATCTCTCTTAACCTATGTTATTCTAGGGAGTCCCTTGTAGGATCACTCTACTGTGTACCATTTGTGAGGATCCCTGCTATAAGATTCCTTCACTAATGTTTATTTAGAGGATCCCATGTAGGATGACTCTGAGTGTTTGACTTGACCAAACCTAACCTTAATAGTGGGATTTAGGTAATATATCTCATTGTTTGATACCCATAACTGACCCATGGGACATGCAGAGGGGTGAGTTCTTAGATAAAGGTGTTGAAATATCCAATTTTGATATCTGTGCTTTTGAGCTATGAGTTTTTCATTCACCTAGAGACCCTCATGTAAGGGTAGTTTAATTGTTTGGATTTATGCCCTGGAGCAGAGACATGAGCGATCATACATAGGTTGTTTCTTTCATATTTGGATTAATTAAAAATGGAATTTTGAGCCTTGTAACTCTGTTTTTGCATGACCGAGTGTTGGGAGTCGATTCTTATGCTTTGTAAGGAAATAGCCAGTGGTAGGTAACATCCTTAAAGCCTATTTTCTTATTTTCTTCTATGATATTTCTAATGTTGGTTCCACTCAAGTGTCATTGTCCCTAGTAGGATGTTTGATGTTTAGAGGGGACTCTCTTGTTCGGATGAGTGATCCTTGTATCATAACCCTTGATATGAGAAGGAGAATTGAGTAATGCGCAGTTTGGAAGGTTAGACATTCCTCAAGCATGGTCATCTACTTAGGAGGTCATGTGAACCTCTATTTCCTTAAGTGATGGGTGACTTGGTATTTTTTCATCTATGTAAATGGTTGTTTAGATGATATTCCTTTGAGCTAGTTCGTAGATAATCCATCTGGTTTGAGGATGAATAGGGTGGAAAACTAAGGAAATATACCCAGAATGTGCCATTTTCTCTTGTAAACTTAGGGTAGTATATGTTGATATGCACGATACCCATTGAGGGTTAAATGTTAAAAACAAGCCATTGAGTTCGGTTAAATCGCCGTGCTTTGATCTATTGTGTATGTCCTTAGGTTATCTTCGGAGTAGAGTGACCTAATATTTGTGGATCCAAGTTAGTCTCACTACTTGGGAGAACTTTCTAGGACTTTGGTGTTTTGACATGCTAGTCGATTTAATTTCAGATTTCATGCCAAGTGATATGACGAAGTGATCATGGATCGTGGAGTGACACTTATTCATTTAAGTTAGTTCAGAACTAGCATGTTTGAGAGTGGTTGTTCCTTCTTCTTGACATATAGAACACTCCTAGGTAGGGAAAAAATGTTATTTCTATTTAAAATGTGACGTTCTAGGAAGAATGATCACAATTAGGGACCATTCGGAAATGGTCGATTCTACTTGAATGCCTTTGAAACTTTCGAGTCTTGTTTCATATTTATTCTTGCTTGGAATCATTATGTTGTTGTAGTTGGATGTGAGTGCATCCCTTGTGAGGCACTAACTATCATGGATGGACCTCGATGGTTAAGTGTGATATATCATAGAAATGAATTGGGATAAAGGATTGTGGTCGGTTAAATGACGGTGCGTCGGCAAGTGTAGCTGAGTTTATTTTGGGAGGTCGACCAGTAGTGGTTCAACTATCCTTTTTAGTAATCCTTTAAATTATATTAATGTTCTATTCCTTAAAATACAAGCATGTACTCTATCTTGAAGTTTTTATGGATTCACTAAGAGAGTATCAGTTATATACCACACTACATTTGAAAGCTGTTGGACTAGTTCATGATCTCTTCATATGTTTTGCGATGGATGCATGGTTTTAAATGAGTCTTGGTTAATATTGAGTCATACATGGGTTCCCGTGTAGTAATTCCTTGAATGAACTCTGGATTTCTAGTATTTTCCTTAAAGTTACGTCCTAGTGGATGCCAATCTAGGTTAAATCAGTGTGATAATGGGAATTTTGGCCTTGTACTAAAGTCTCACTTAAAATGGGGAGTATGGACCACCTTGGTGAGTTCCTTGGACTCTAATTTGATGAATCTGAGGTTATCTTGGACTTATAGTTAGGTTTAGTTGTGATCTTTTAAAAGGAGTTAATGATTCTGGTGGGATGGATTTGAAATTATACTTTTGATCATTGTGGATGTGTGGTACCTTGGGAGACGGTGTCATGATTTTGTTACAGTACACCACCCTCCTAAGCTAGGAGTTTCTGAGATAAGTCATCCAGTGATGGTTTGACACATTATCATTCTTGTTCCTCATGTATAATTTTAGTGAACCAATTTGAACACTTTTCTAGTCTAAGGTGGTATGATGCGGAAGTCCAGAATGTATTTTGAGGGAAGATTGTGTGACTGGTTTTGGTAAGGTTGATTAAGGTTCGACCATTCCTTACTATGAGACCACTGTTATAACATCATTTGGGTTCAAGTTCACCTGGTTAAAGAAACATCATACTGGTTTCATCACTAGAATGATCAGGGGAATGGTTTTTGGAGTCTTCCAATGGTGGAGGTTCTATGGTAATGATATAGTGTGATTTTTTCTTAATAGGTTCACAAATGGTTGCATGCTTCCTACAAATCAAGGAAACCTTCAATGTTGATTAGTTTGGGAGGTTGTACATCTATGAGATTGTACAACTACATAGGGTTCCACATTCTATTATTTCAGATAGAGATGACCATTTTACTTATCATTTCTAGCAAGGGCTACAGAGGGCGCATGGTACACAAGTTCTTTTGGGCACGACATATCACCCTTATACAGACAGCCAATCAGAGAACACAATTCAGGTGCTGGAGGACATGCTTCAGGCTTGTGTTATGGATTTAGGGGGTTCTTGGGAGAAACACACACCCTTGGTTAACTTCTCTTATAACAATATCTTTTAGGATACTATTAAGATGACACCTTATGAGGCTTTGTATTCTAGACCATGCTGATCACCCCTATGTTGGCTGGAGGTAGGAGAGGCAGCTATGATGGGACCTCATCTTGTCCCAGAGACCACTAAGAAAGTTCAATTGATTCAGAAGTAGATTAATAGCGTGTAGTCTCATTAGAAATCTTATTTTGATCTTTACAGATGACCTCTAGGGTTCGAGGCTGGGGACTGAGTTTTTCTACATGTTACACCAAGGTTGGGACATAAGAGGATCCGGAGATAGGGTAAGCTTTCACTGAGATACATTGGACCATTTTAGATTATAGAGAGGGTTAGGCCGGTTGCCTATAAATTGCAGTTACCTCAGATGTACCGAGATTTTCATGACATCGTCCACATTTCTCAGTTTTGGTGTTACTTTTCAGACACTTCTCATGCTTTTTAACCTGAGGAGGTGGAGTTACAAGGAGATGTGTCTTTTAAGGAGCATCTATTTTGAATTGTAGATCATAGCATGAAGGTTCTCCATGGACAGTCTGTTCCTTTAGTATGGGTGCTATGACAACATGGCTGAGTGTAGGATGAGACCAAGGAGAGGGGGGCTAACATACAATTATAATGACTAGAGTTACTCTCAGTTGTTCCTTTCCCACCCAAGGAAGGGAAATTCGAGGAAGAATTTATTTAAGGGGGGATGTTTGTAAGAACTTGGTTCTTCTTTTGAGGTATGGATCTTTTATTTTTTGTTTATACTTAAGGAAAAAGAGTAAACGGGTTCAATGCTGACTCCAGGCCTTGCACGACTTTATGTGGAGGCTACACACCATGTATTCATGTCGGTATGAATCATATATGACGTGGAAGAGAAATTCAGTAGAAAAGAGGATCTGGCATATACACACCATGTATTTTTATTTACATGGAATGAACTTTCTTTATTTTTTGACTAAAATGGATAATATCCTTATTTTCTTCAGACTGACAGAACTCATCCCTTGGGCATCACGAGCAGTAGCGCCTGAGCTCGTATTGGCTCATGATTTTCCACCCAAACACTGTATCGATTGTCTTCGGATGCGTTGGAACCCAATTGGTAAGCTCTTCATTCCTCTAGATATTTTAGTCATGATTTTTTCTCTTGACCATGTTGTCAAATATAATTCCCCAACCTTAAACACTATATAATCTCGAGTTAAGTCAAGAATTTAAATTAAGGATCTTTTCAAGATTAGAGTTTTAGAGAATTATTTAATAATTATTACATTACATATAAAATACTGAAAAGTAGAAACTTATACTCTATCCAATTTTTTTAATACAATAAAAATTCTTAAAAAACAATAATTCTTTTCTTGACTATTTTTTTGGAATTATTCCTTTCTCTTACCCTTCCTTATACCCGGTGAAAAATATTTCAAAAAATTAGGATGCGAATAAAAATCTTAGTAAGGAAAATAAAAATAATGAAAAAACATTAGTCTAGTTAAAACTAGATAACCCATTCAATGTTCTTTGAGTGGATGAAAAAAACATTTTCAAATGAATAACACTCATACTTTTTTCTTAATGAATAACACTAAAACAAATAAAAACTAATTAAAACTCCTTTAGGTGACTTAGAACATCATATACATAAAACCATTTAAAACAATTAGCACAAAAACATCCTAGTATATTGAGGATACTGGTGTTGTTATAAAATAATATAAAAAAAGAGTGTAGGTGGTGGAGAAGGAAAATAAATTAAAGAAGCTTGAGAGAAGACTTTACATATAAATCAGGTAACTCTTTCTGATTTGATCCAAAAGGATTTCTTGAATTATCTTCTTTCTAAAGTAAGGCTTCTAGGAGGAAGGTAGGGATGTTTAGAGATTATTCCAGTATAATTTGGACGAGACAAGGGGCTTGATAGGTGTTATTAAGTGGGTAGAGTTGGTGTCCTTTTATTAGAGGGAGGAGGGGTACTTTAGGAAAGTCTTAAAATATTATATCATTATTAAATTATTTTATAATTATAATAGTTAAAAAGTGATAAATTTAAAGGATAATATGAGTATGGGTCTAAATACTCTCAACCAATAGGTTTTAGACAAGTTTAGGTCACAAACCTAACCTTATCTTTTAGCTTCAACCCTTAGTTAAAAACATTAACTCTTACCATGTCTTCTTGTATTTTCATAATATATGGTTACTATAGTTACTATAAAATAAAAATCAAACAAAAAGTGAATCATTAATGAATATTTTAACATTATATAAGTTAGTTGACCGAATATTATATTTTTAGGACTATTATATCATTTAATAAAATATTATTTTTTTAAAAAACTCATTTATGTCAATTTTGACACTATTTAGTAATTTATTTTTGGTAAAGTCATAACAACTTGATTACATAGAAATAAAAGATTTAACACATCCCTAACTTGTCAATGTAATCCAAAAAATTTGGTTATGGAATCAAAATATTCAAATTACATTTATTTTAATATTTATAATATCATTTATTTGAATCTTTCATTAATAAGGTAATCATTGTATCATCATTGTGTCATAAATAAATTTATTTATTTAATGTATAGAAATTATAAATAAAATACCATTATTTTGGAGATATTTTTTTTCATACTAATTCCCATTTATATTCTAAGATATAATTTATATAAATCAAATTAAAATTGTTCAGTTAGGAGATACATGTCTATGTTATATTTCCCCTTTCTTTAAAATAAATATTATAAATGGTCATTATCACAACCAAGTCAATCCATGAGGTCCTAAAATCGACCCAAGGATTCCCATGGTCAGGAATATATCATAAAATAGGATTAAGACATGTGTTAGGGTAGTTTTATATTATTATAATATTATTTTTACCCTTATTTACCTGATTTACCCTTTAACCATGGTAAATAAAAATAATTACTGAAGTTACTAGTTACAATGTCAAAAAATAAAAGGTACCTATTTACACAATTTGGAAATTATGATTCCAAATATGGAGTTCATTTTTTCAAATTCAAAATAACTAATTTTCATTAATTAATTTAAAATTAATTCCCATTGTCCAAACCAGAAAGCGGGTTTTAAATTAGTAAAAACTATGAAAAGATTGACATGTGTTTATGGCCAATTTCAATGTGAAATTGCTTCAAATGACCAAAATTGGATTAAAAGATAAAAAATTAATCCAATTAAAACATAAATCCAATTAAAAGGAAAATCTAACTATATAAATAAATTAGATGAAAAGGAAGCTTTGAATTAAAATGAAGTATTTTTCACTATTCATAAAAAATGATTTTATTATAAAAATACCAAAATTTCAACTAAAGTAAATTTTGATGTAAAGATTATAAATAAGAAATTTATGTTATCAAATATAACATATAAAAGTGACAAAAACTATTTTTAAAAAGGGTTCACTATCAAAAGTTGATAAAACAACATTTTAAAAATATTAGAGCATTTTATGCATAAAATTGGATCCATTCTAATTTTAAGCCACTACAATTTATTGGAAAAATGTAAAAAAATTTAAAAAATATGTAAAATCATAATAGAGTTAATTTTGTTAATTCCAACCAATACAACAGCTAGTCATTATCTACCCTTTAGAATAATAATTTTATTGTTGTATTATTTTTTGGTATAACTCAGTGTTGTGTGAAATGTAAGATTTTGGAGAAGCCCGTTGTTGCTTTTTGGGTACGCTATCGTACAAAGTATCACCTTTAAAATAAAATTAACATTAAATTCAAAAATATTAATAGATATGAAAATTTATTATTCTATAAATACCTTGGATGTTACATCATTCCCCCCTTTTGGAAATTGCATCCTCACAATTTTAAAATTGGGATTGAAAACTTCATTGAAAATCCCTCATTGGAAAAAGAGTCAATAAAACTATCACATTAAAAGAAAGAAAGAGACGTAGAAAGGTCACCTGATATAACACATACTGGGATTCCATGTAGGAAAACATGGAGATTGAAGAAAAACTAACCATCTTGTTCTTATGGAGAGTGATAGAAAACATGATCAGGATAAAGTTAACAACCAGAAAACCATACACTTTTGATGGGTTAAATGGTATTTGACTTCCCAATAGGAAAAGTAAATGGAAATTTTTAATATACTTTTCACAAAGATGATGAATTTATTGATCATCTTGACTAAGAACATAAGGAAACACACTTACTTGTTAAGTAAAGTTTCATCCTTTCATAAATATCTACCACAAACTCATCTTTTCTCCAAACGATGAGTATTCATGATGACTTGGTCAAACATGAAGTGAAAGAATAAACTTATAGAGAATCAAATAATCCAAAAAATATAAAAATATATATTTCCCCTATATTTAGACTTTAACCAAATCCAAAATAGTTAGTATAGGATCATATAATCCCCAAAATTAATAATCCTTCATAAATATAAATACTAATCTTATTTTCCAAAATTCAACAAACAATACTCAAAGTTTAACAAAGACTATTCAATAAAAAAATTTCCTTAAAATTCCTCAAAATAATACAAAATTTGATTGAAACCCAAAATTCAGAATGATTTGATCACATAGTCTTTCACGATAAATCTTAACATTTATCTCTAAATAACATCGACCACTCTAAAAGTTTCATACTTAAAAGTAAATAACCTAATAAAATATTCTCCATGATAGGTTAATCATTTCCACAAATAACGCAAATCAATATATTTCCACAATAAAAACATATATTCTTCAAAAATAAAATTCAACCATTACTCCTCATATGATATCCCATAGTATTTTATTTTCCTTAGGCATATAGTGTTCCCAAAATAACGAATGTCTTTCAAAATAACATTTATCACTTAATCACCAAATAATTTTCCATTAGTATGTATATCAATTTGATAAAACATATGTTCCAAAAATAAATATATTCTTGAACCATAAAATCATTTAACTAAAAATAATAAGTCATACTAAGCAGGGACTTTACATAGTCCAGTGGTAGGTGAAAAATCTCAGTCGCACTTCAGTTGTGGGTTCGATTCCTACAGCTTTGTCTGACACGACGAGTTGTCACATGGTCTGTATGTTTTAATTTTTCAAAAACTATATAATTTTATAAATTTCTAAAAAATTAGATAAAATCCAAAAAAATAACCATAAAATATTTTAACCTCAAATTTTACCTCACATTTTTCATTAAAAAAATTAATAACCCATAATTTCATTAAAGGTGAATATCTTCAAAAGAAAAATGTTATGTTGTAAATAAAAATTATAGAATAATATAGAGAATAAAAATATGATATATATCATATATAAATATAGTTCCCTTATAATGGCCTCCATGAGAGGTGGTAGGAGAAAATTGAACAATCATTGTTTCGTGAGGCAGTATTCACCGTACAGAGAAACAATATATTCTATATCCATTAGATGGAGGTGTGCGTAAGATCATGTCAAACCCTTAGCACAAAAACATAATATTATATAGATTATACATGTTTTTTTATAAAATAATGTAATAAAAAGAGCATAGGGGGATGGAGAGGGAAAATAAATGAAAGAATCTTTAGAGAAGACGTTACCTCTAAATCGGGTAACTCTTTTTGATTTGAGCCAAAAGGATTTATTGAATTGCCTTTTTCCAAAAGGAATTATTCTTAAAGGAAGGTAGGGATGTTGGGAGCTTATATTAGTATAATTTTTATGATACAAGAGGATTTATAGGTGTGATTATGTGGGTAGAGTTGGTGGCCTTTTATAAGAGAGAGGAGGGACACTTCAGGAAAGTCTTAAAATATTATTTTATTATAAATTTATTTTCAAATTATAATTGTTAAAAAGTGATAAATTTAGAGGTTAAGAGGAGTATGGGTTTATATAATCTCAACTTATAGGTTTTAAACAAGTTTAGGTCACTAACATAACCTTATAATTTAGCTTTAACCCTTAGTTAAAAACATTAACTCTTTCCACAACTTCTTGTATTTTCATAATATATGGTTACTATAGTTACTATAAAATGAAAATAAAACATTAAGTGGATAATTAATGGAATTAATAAAATTACATAAGTCATTTTGATGAATATTATATTTTTATGACTATTATATCATTTAATAAAATAGTATTTTTTTAAAAACTCATTTATGTAAATTTTGACACCGTTTAGTAATTGATTTTTGTTAAAGTCATAAAAACTACATTCCTTAGAAACAGAGGAATTAAAAAATCCCTAACATGTCTATGTCATCTAAAAAATTCATTTATAGCATCAAAATGCTCAAATTACATTACTTTTAAAATTTATAATATCATTTATTTGAATCTTTCATTAATAAGGTAATCATTGTATCATCATTATGTCACAAATAAGTTTACTTATTTAATGTCTAAAAATTATAAATAAAACACAATGATGTAGGAAATATTTTTTTCTTAATAATGAATCTTTATAGTCAAATATATTATTTATATAAACCAAATTAAAATTGTTTTAGTTAATAGATACATGTTTATGTTATATTTTCCCTTTCTTTAAAATTAATATTATAAATGGTCATTATCACAACCAAGTCGATACATGGGGTCCTAAAATCAACCCAAAAATTCCCATTGTCAGGAATATATCCTAAAATAGGATTATGACACGTGTTAGGGTAGATTTATTTTATTATAATATTATTTTAACCCTTATTTACTTGATTTATCCTTTAACCATGGTGGATAAAAATAATTATAGAAGTTACTATTCATAATGTCCAAAAATAAAAGGTACCTATTTAAAAAATTTGGACATTTTGATTCAAAATATGGATTCCATTTTTTACAAATTCAAAGCACAGAAGTTTTAGTAATTAATTTAAAATTAATTCCCATTGTCAAAACTAGAAAGCAGGTTTTAAGAAGTAAAAACTATCAAAAGATTGACATGTGTTAATGTCCAATTTCAATGTAAAATTGTTTCAAATGAACAAAATTGGATTAAATGATAAAAAATTATTCTAATTAAACATTAAAACCAATTAAGTGGACAATCTAACTATATAAAAAAATTAGATGAAAAGGCAGCTTTGAATTAAAATGAATTATTTGTTACTATTCATAAAAATATTTATTTTATCAGAAAAATACCAAAATTTTAGCTGAATTAAATTTTGATGTCCTGATTCTAAATAAGAAATTTATTTTATCAAATATAACATATAAAAGAAACAAAAACTATTTTTAAATGGTTTTACCATCAAAAGGTGTTAAAATGACCTTTTAAAAATAGTAGAGTATTTTATACTTAAAATTGGATTCATTCTCATTTTAAGACTCTAAAACTTATTAGACAAATGTAATTTATTTTAAAAAAATATGTAAAATCATAATATAGTTAATTCTTTTGATTACTGCCAATACAACGACTTGGCGTTAACTACCATTTAAAATAATAATAATATTATTGTATTATTTTTCGGTATTACTCAGTGTTGTGTGCAATGTAAGATTTCAGAGAAACCTGCTGTGGCTTGTTAGGTAAGCTATCGTACATAATGTACCCTTTAAATTAAAATTAATATTAAATTAAAAAATATTAATATATATGAAAATGTATTATTCTATAAATACCTTGGATGTTACATCATTCCCCCCTTTGGGAAATTGCACCCTCACAAATTTAAAATTGGGCTTGGAAACTTCATTGAAAATCCCACAACAGAAAAAGAGTCAGTAAAACTATCAGTTAAAAAGAAAGAAAGAGAAGTAAAAAGGTCACCTAAGAAAACACATACTAGGATTCCATATAGGAAAACATGGATATGGAAGAAAAACTAACCATCTTGTTCTGATGGGCAGTGATAGAAAACATGATCAGGAGAAAGTTAAAAACTAGAAAACCATAAACTTCGAATGGGTTAAATGGTATTTGATTTCCAAGTAGTAAAAGTAAATGGAAAATGTTTTTGTTTTAATATAATTTTCATAAATTTGAGGAATTTATTTATTATCTTGACTAAGAACATAAGTAAACAAACTTACTTGTTAAGTAGAGTTTCATCCTTCAAAAAATATCTACCACAAATTCATCATTTCTCCAAACGATGAGTATTCACGATGAATTGGTCACACCTGATGTGCTAGAATCATCTTATTGAGAATCACACAATCCAAAAAAGATGAACTATATATTTCCCCTATATTTAGACATTAACCAAAACCAAAATTATTAGTAAAAGATCATATAATCCCCAAAAATAATAATCCATCATAAAAATAATTACTACAATTATTCTCTAAAATTCAACAAACAATACCCAATGTTTAATAAAGACCATTCAATAAACAATTTTCCTTAAAATTCTTCAAAATAATCCAAACTATGATTGAAACCCAAAATTCAGAATTATTTGATCACATAGTATTTCATGATAAATCTTAACATTTATCTCCAAATAATATTGACTACTCTTAAAGTATCATACTTAAAAGTAAATAATATAATCACATATTCTCCATGATAGGTTAATAATTTCCACAAATAACACAAATCACCACATGTCCACAATAAAAACATATATTATTCCAAAATAAAATTCAACCATTACTCCTCAAATGAAATCCCATAGTATTTTATTTTCCTTAGGCATATAGTGTTCCCAAAATAGAAAATGTCTTCAAAAATGACATTTATCACTTAATCACTAAATAATTTTCTAATGATAAGGATATCAATTTGATAAGACATAAGTTACAAAAAATAAATATATTATTTATCCATAAAATCATTTAACTGAAAAAAATAAGTCATACTAACCAGGGAATTCACGTAGTCCAGTGGTAGGTGATAAATCCCAATGGCATTTCAGTTATGGGTTCCATTCCCACAGCTTTGTCTGACGCAATAGGTTTTCACATGGTCTACATGTTGTCCTTTTTCAAAAACTATATAATTTTATAAAATTAACAAAAATGATAAAAAATCCTCAAAAATAACCATAAAATATTTTAATCTCAAAGGTTATCTAACATTTTTCATCACAAAAATTAATAACCCATAATTCCCTCAAAGGTGAATGTCTCCAAAAATACCGTTAGTCACTTTAATATTCCAGATCATAAAGCCTCAAAAGGGGTTTATAGGACATGGAAATTATGATATACCTTAAAATTATAAACCCATGATGATATACCTAACCCTTAGGAAAACACCCTACTCTCCAAATTTTTCTAAACCGTCCTCTAAAACCAACTATAAGGACCCGACCTTAAACATTACATAATCTTGAGTTAAGTCAAGAATTCACATTGATGATCTTTTTGGGTTTATAGTTTTAGAGAAGTAGGCCATAACTGTTAAATTACATCTCAAGTATTACAAAGTAGACACTTTTACTCTATCAAATTTTTCCAACAATAAAACTCCTTAAAAAACAAGAATTATTGTCTTGATAAAAATATTCTTGAATTATTCATTTCTCTTACCCTTTCTTATAACCTATGAAAAATATTTCAAAAACATGGGATGGGCATAAAAATTTCATCAAGGGAAATAAAAATAGAGAAAGAATCATTAGTCTAGTTAAAACCTGATATCCCATTCAATGTTCTTTGAGCAGATGAAACAAAAAAATTTCACATGAATAACACTCATACTTTTTGCACAATGAAAAAAATGAAAACCAATAAAAAGAAATTAAAACTATTTTAGGTGACTTATAGAATCATATACATAAAATCCTTTAAAACATATTCCAATTTGGAATAACCATATGATTGACTTCCAAATCGAAAATCTATAATGGGGATCACCCTTTGTATAAGATATATCAGGCTCACCTGTGAGCTATAATGGGGCTCAACACTTCATATAAGCTATATCGAGCTCACTCATGAGCTATAATGGGGATAAAACCTTGGTATAAGCTATATCATGATCACTCATGAACTATAATGGGGCTCAAACCTTCATATAAGCTATATCGGGCTCACCCATTTCTTATAATGCACAAGTACTATTTCAAAAAAACGTTCATCACAAAACCCTTTTGAAAAGATCTTCTAATCCCATATGAAAAAAATTTCTGTATAAAAATAAGATTTACATTTATGAAACCATTTTAAATACCAAGATACCCAAATAAATGGATAAGGTATTTATTTTCCTTTTAAAATACATTAAGGATTATATAGGAAGACAAATATCAAATAATAGTTACTACAGTAGAGAAGTTGTTATCGCCATATATGTTAAAAAAGATTCATTTATTCATTTTGTAAAGAAAGTAAAATAATTCCTATAAAAATATTCCATTTGAAAACTTTGAATTAAATTTAAGATAGGCATTAAATTTTATGTATATTTCTTTTATACACATATAAATAAATATGTAATTTAATATCCTCAATAAAAATGTTTGATAATTAAATATTTAAATTTTCAATATGTCCCATACCACTTTGAACATTTAAATATTAATATACATGATTTAATAAAAAAAATTAGTATAGATAATATATGGATATTAAATTTCATAGTGGCTGTATATACACCTTATAAAAGAATAAAGGTGCATATTATCAAGAAATGCCTTAATGAAAGGAGATTGAGATGAATTCCCTTACCCTGAGTCTCACACATCTCATTCGTTCTTTATCTTATTGAATAATAAAATTAGGTTAATTTATACTTTCTTAAATACATTTTTCATGTTTATTATTCATTTTATATCACTTATTATCATGTTATAATAATTACATAATTATTTAAGTTCATATCAGACATTTTGTCGATGTTCGGTACTTGAGTTAAAAATGAACTTATTTTGATGAATATTATCCATGTGGTCATAAGTCCATTATATCCAGAATAATATTCATGATTTAAAGATCATATATATCAAATATATATGTATTTATAAGAGTCCATAACAATTGGAGATAAGAAATGAAATGCACCATTCATGGATACGGTAGGCCGTATGTACGCATGAATACTAATTTCATTTATTTGTCATATTAAAGGAATGAAAAATAAATGATAAATAGGTGTATTATAATTATATTATAATATCCATGTTATATATGTTACATATGTTCATTAAGGAAATCATTTATATGTTCCATGTAAGGCATGAACGAGTCATATCACATTGAGGGGGCAGTAGTCCACACTTCCTTAAATGAAATTAACATATTCACACATTATGGAAAGCATAATGGTATGTTGTAAATAAATATTATAGAATAGTAGAGAAAATAAAAATATAATATATATCATATATAAATACAGTGCCATCATAATGACCTTCATGAGAGGTGGTAGGAGAAAATTTAATTGTCATCATTTCGTGAGGCAGTATTCGCCGTGCACTGAAATGATATATTCTATATCCATTAGATGGATGTGTGTGTAAGTGTAGGTCAAACCCTTAGAAAAAAAAATCATAGTATATTGAGTATATTTGTGTTTCTATAAAAATAATGGAATAAAAAGAGCATATGAGGTGGAGAAGGAAAATAAATGAAACAAGCTTGAGAGAAGACGTTACCTCTAAATTAGGTAACTCTTTTTGATTTGAGCCAAAATGATTTATTAAATTGCCTTATGCCCAAGGAAAGGAATCTAAGAATAATTTAGTGATGTTGGGATATTATTTTAGTAGAATTTGGATGAGATAAGTGTCTTGATATGTGTGATTATGTGGGTAGAGTTGGTTCCCTTTTATAAGAGGGAGGAGGGGCACTTTAGGAAAGTCTTCAAATGTTATTTTATTATAAATTTATTTTCAAATTATAATTGTTAAAAAGTGATAAATTTAGAGGATAAGATGATTATGGTTATAAATCATCCTAACCAATAGGTTTTATACAAGTTTAGGTCACAAACATAACCTTATCCTTTAGCTTTAACCCTTAGTTAAAAACATCAACTCTTACCAAGTTTTCTTGTATTTTCCTAATATATTGTTACTATTGTTACTATAAAATTACAATAAAAAAGTGAATAATTAATTAAATTTTAAATATTATTTATGTCAGTTGGCCAAATATTATATTTTTAGGACTATTATATCATTTAAAAAAATAGTATTTGTTTTAAAAACTCATTTATGTCAATTTTGACACTATTTAGTAATTGATTTTTGTTAAAGTCATAACAACTTGATTCCTTATAAAAAAGGAATTAACACATCCATAAAATGTCAATGTCATCCAAAAAATTATTTTATGGAACCTAAATGTTAAAATTACATTTATTTAAATATTTATAATATCATTTATTTGAATCTTTTATTAACAAGGTAATCATTGTATCATCATTATACCATAAATAAATTTATTTATTTAATGTCTAAAAATTATAAATAAAATACCATGATGTAAGAAATATTTTTTTTAATACTAATGAATATTTATATTCAAAGATCTCATTTATATAAACCAAATTAAAATTGTTTTAGTTAGGAGATACATGTTTATGGTATATTTCCCCTTTCTTTAAAATAATTATTATAAACGGTCATTATCACAACCAAGTCAATCCATGGGGTCTTAAAGTAGACCCAAGGATTACCATGGTTGGGAATATCTCATCCAATAGGATTAAGACATAGTGTAGCTTTATATTATTATATTAATATTTTTTTACCCTTATTTACCTGATTTATCCTTTAAACATGGTAAATAAAAATAATTACTGAAGTAACTATTCATAATGTCCAAAAATAAAAGGTACCTATTTAAAAAATTTAGACATTTTGATTCCAAATATGGAATCCATTTTTTAAAAATTCAAAGCACAGAAGTTTCAGTAATTAATTTAAAATTAATTCCTATTGTCAAAACCAGAAAGCGGGTTTTAAGAAGTAAAAATTATCAAAAGATTGACATGTGTTTATATCCAATTTCAATGTGAAATTTCTTATAATGAAGAAAATTGGATTAAATGATAAAAAATTAATCCAATTAGACTTTAAAACCAATTAAAAGGACAATCTAAGAATATAAATAAATTAGATTAAAAGTAACCTTTGAATTGAAATGTAGTATTTTTCACTATTCATAAAAAATATTGATTTTATCAGAAAAATACCAAAATTTCAAATGAAGTAAATTTCGATGTCCTGATTCTAAATAAGAAATCAATTTTATCAAATATAATATATAAAAGTGATAAAAGATATTTTTAAATAGGGTTCACCATCAAAAGGTGGTAAAACGACCTTTTAAAAATATTAGAGTATTTTATGCTTAAAACTGGATTTATTCTCATTTTAAGCCTCTTAAATTTATTAGAAAAATTTAAAAAATTTCAAGAATTTGTAAAATCATAATATAATAAATTTTTTTAATTTCCTCCAAAACAACTTCTAGGTGTTAACTACCATTCAAAATAATAATAATAATATTTTACTATTTTTTGGTATAACTCAGTGTTGTGTGCAATGTAAGATTTCAGAGAAACCTGTTGTTGCATGTTGGGTATGCTATCATAAATAATGTCCCCATTAAACTAAAAGAAATATTAAATTAAAAAATATTAAAAGATATGAAAATTTATTATTCTATAAATTCATTGGATGTTACAACATTCCCCCCATTTTGGAAATTGCATCCTCACAATTTTAAAATTGGGCTCAGAAACTTCATTGAAAATCCAACATCAGAAAAAGAGTCAACAAAAATATCACTTTAAAAGAAATAAAGTGAAGTAAAAAGGTCACCTGAGATAACACATATTAGGATTCCATGTAGGACAACATGGATATGGAAGAAAAAATAATCGTCTTGTTCTGATGGAGAGTGATAGAAAACCTGATCAAGAGAAAGTTAACAACTAGAAAACCATAAAGTTGTGATGGGTTAAATGGTATTTGATTTCCCAGTAGAAAAAGTAAATGGAAAATATTTTTGTCTTAACATTATTTTCAGAAATTTGAGGAATTTATTTATCATCATGACTAAGAACATTAGGAAACACACTTACTTTTTAAGTAGAGTTTCATCCTTTAATAAATATTTTCCAAAAACTCATCTTTTCTCCAAATGAAAAGTATTCAAGATGAATTGGTCATACCTGAAGTGCTAGAATCAACTTTTGGAGAATCACATAATCCACAAAATATGAACTATATATTTCCACAATATTTAAACATTAACCAAAAACGAAATGTTAAGTATAAGATCATATAATCCCCAAAAATAATAATCGTTCATAAAAAATAAATACTAATCTTATTCTCCCAAATTCAACAAAAAATACCCAAAGTTTAACAAAGACCATTAAATAAACAATTTTCCTGAAAATTCATCAAAATAATACAAAGTATTATTGAAAACCAAAATTCATAACGATTTGATCACATAGTCTTTCATGATAAATCTTAACATTTATATCTAAATAACATTGATTACTCTTAAAGTCTCATACTTAAAAGTAAATAACCTAATCACATAATCTCCCTTATAGGTTAATCATTTCCACAAATAACGAAAATCAACATATGTCTAAAATAAAAACATACATTCTTCCAAAATAAAATTCAACCATTACTCCTCAAATGAAATACTATAGTATTTTATTTTCCTTAGGCATATAGTGTTCACAAAATTGCGAATGTCTCCCTAAATAACATTTATCACTTAATCACCAAATCATTTTCCTATACTAAGAATATCAATTTAATAAAACATAATTTCAAAAAATAAATAAACTCTTGATCCATAAAACCATTTAACTAAAAAGAATATGTCATACTAACCAGGGACTTCACATAGTCCAGTGGTAGGCAATAAATCCCAGTCACAATTTGGTTTTGGGTTTGATTCCCATAGCTTTGTCTAATGCGTAGGGTTGTCACAAAATTTGTGTGTTGTCCCTTTTCAACAGCTATATATTTTTTAACACTCCCAAAAATGAGATAAAATCATCAAAAATAACCATAAAATATTTTAACCTCAAAGGTTATCTCACGTTTTTCATCACAAAAATTAATAACCCATAATTTCCACAAAGGTTAATGTATTCAAATAAACCAATAGTCACCTTAATATTCCAGATCATAAATCCTAAAAAGGGGTTTATAGGACATTGAAATTATAATTTACCTTAAAATTAAAAACCCATGATGATATCCCTAACCCTTAAGAAAACACCCTAATATCCAAATTTGTCTAAACCATCCTCTGATAACAACTATAAGCCCCCAACCTTAAACATTACATAATCTTGAGTAAAGTCATGAATTCAAATTGATGATCTTTTCGGGTTCATAGTTTTAGAGAAATATGCTATAACTATTAAATTAAATCTCAAATATTACCAAGTAGACACTTCTACTATATCCAATTTTTTCACAACAACAAAACTCCTTAAAAAAACAAGAATTATTTTCTTGATAAAAATATTCTTTAATTCTTCCTATATATTACCCTTCCTTATATCATGTGAATTTTTTTATAAAAAGACGGGATGAAAATAAAAATCTCAGTAAGGGATATAAAAATAGAGAAAAAACATTATTCTATATAAAAGCTGATAACCCATTCAACGTTCTTTGACCAGATGAAACAAAACATTTTCACATGAATAACACTCATACTTTTTTCATAATGAAAAACACTAAAACAAATATCAATCATTTAGAACCCCTTTAGGTGACTTATAACATCATATAAATAAATCCCTTTAAAACATCTTCCAATTTGGAATAAACACATGGTTTACTTCCAAATAAGAGATCTATAATGGGGATCACCCTTCATATAAGCTATATCGGGCTCACCCATGAGCTATAACGAGGCTCAACCCTTCGTATAAGCTATATAAAGATATCTAGTGAGCTATATAAAGATCTCTAGTGAGATATAATGTGGCTTAGCCCTTGGTATAAGTTATATCAAGCTCACCCGTGATCTATAATGGATCTCAACCCTTTGTTTATGCTATATCAGGCTCACTCATTTCATATAATACTCAAGTACCATTTCAAAAACCCATTCATCAAGAAAACCTGTTGAAAAACTCTTCTTATCCCATATGAAAATAAATTCTGTATAAAAATACAATTTTAATTTAGGAAACCATTTTAAATACCATGATACCCAAATAAAGGTATAAGGGATTTATTTTTCTTTCAAAAGACATTGAGGATTTTAGAGGAAGCCAAATATCAACTGACGGTTACGGTGATGGAGAAGTTGTTGTCGCCATATATGTTAAAAAACATTACTTTTTTCATTTTGAAAAGAAAGTAAAATGCTTCATATAAAATGATTCCATTTGAAAACAATGAATGAAATTTAATATAGACATAAAAATTTCTATATATTTCTTTTATATCTATATAAATAAATATGTAATTTAATATCCTGAAGGAAAATATTTGATAATTAAATATTTAAACGTTCAAGGTGTCCCATAACACTTTGAAAATTTAAATATTAATCTCCATGATTTGATAAATAACATTAGTATAGATAATATATGGATATTAAATGTCATACGGGTTGTATATACCCCTTATAAATAATAAAGGTCCATATTATCAAGAAATGCCTCAATGAAAGGAGATTGAGATAAAGTCCCTTACCCTGAGTCTGACTTGTCTTATTATTTATTTATATTCTTAAATAATAAAATTAGGTTAATTTATACTTGATTAAAAACCTTTTTCAAGTTTATTATTAATTTTATATCACTTATTATCATTTTATAACAATTACATAATTATTTAAGTTCATATCACACATTTTGTTGTTGTTTGGTACTTGTGTTAAAAATGAACTTATTTTGATGTAAATTATCCATGTGGTAATAAGTCCATTATCTCCAGAATAATATTAATTATTTAAATATCATATATAAAAAATTTATATGTATTTATAAGAGTCCATAACATTTGGAGATAATAAATGAAATGCACCATTTTTGGAGAGGGTAGACCGTATGTACGCATGAACGCTACTTATTTTTCATATTGAAGGAATAAAAATAAATGATACATGGGTATATTATAATTATATTATAATAAAAATATTATATATGATACATAATTTCATTAAATACATACTTTATATGTTTCATGTATGGCATGAACGAGTCATATCACTTAGAGGGGGTGAAATTCCACACTTCCTTAAATGAAAGAATCATATTCACACCTTATGGAAAGAATAAAGGTATATTGTAAATAAAAATTATATAAGAATAAAGACAATAAATATATAATATATATCATATAAAAAAATAGCCATCATAATGGCCACCATGATAGGTGGTAGGAGAAAATCGAACAATCATCATTTCTTGAGGCCGTAGTTCGCCGTACACAGAAACAATATGTTCTATATCCATTTAGATGGAGGTGTGTGTAAATTTAGTTAAAAAATATATAATATAAAAATAAAAGTATATTTAGGATACTGGTGTTGTTATAGAATAATGGAATAAAAATATCATAGGGGATGGAGAGGTAAAATAAATGAAAGAAGCTTGAGAGAAGACATTACCTCTAAATTTGGTAACTCCTTTTGATTTGAGACAAAAGGATTTCTTGAATTACCTTCTGCACAATGTAACGATTTTAAGAAGAAGGTAGGTATTTTGGGATATTATTTTATTAAAATTTGTATGATACAAGGGGCTTTAGAGGTGTGAGTAAGTGGGTATAGATCGTGGTCTTCTATGGGGGGGGGGGCACTTTTGGAACACCTTGAAATATTATTTTATTATAAATTGATTTTTGAATTAAAATAGTTCCAAAGTGATAAATTTTAAAAATAATATAAGGATGAGTAAGAATACTCTCAACCAATATGTTTTAGACATATTTAGTTCACAAATATAACCTTATCTTTTATCTTTAACCCTTATCTAAAAACATTAACTCTTATCTTGTGTTCTTGTATTTTCATAATATATGGTTACTGTATTTACTATAAAATGCCTATCAAACCGCAAGTGGATAGTTAATGACATTTTTAACATTATATATTTCATTTGGTTGAATATTATATTTTTTGGACTATTATATCATTTAATAAAATAGTATTTGTTTTTAAAACTCATTTATGTCAATTTTGAAACTATTTTATAATTGATTTTTGTTAAAGTCATAACAAATTGATTCCTTAAAAAAATGGCATTAACTCATCCCTAACATGTCAATTTAATCCAAAAAATTAGTTTATGGTATGAAAATGTTCAAATTACATTTATTTTAATATTTATAATATCATTTATTTGAATCTTTCAATAATAAGGTAATCATTGCATCATCATTGTGTCATAAATAAACTTACATAGTTAATGTCTAAAAAATATAAATAAAATAACATGATATAGGAAATATTTTTATATTTTTAATGAATATTTATAGTTTAAGATATCATTTATATAAACCAAATTAAAATAGTTTTAGTTAAGAGATACATGTTTAAATTATATTTCCCTTTTCTTTAAAAAATATATTATAAAAGGACATTATCACAGATAAGTGGTTCCATAAGGTCATAAAATCGACCCAAGGATTCCCATGGTCAGAAAAATCTCATCCAATTGGATTAGGACATGTGTTAGGGTAGTTTTATATTATTATAATATTATTTTTACCCTTATTTACCTGTTTTACCCTTTAACCATGGCAAATAAAAATAATCACTAAAGTACCTATTTACAAAATGTTGACCTTATTATTTTAAATATAGAATCCATTTTTCCAAATTCCAAACATATAAGTTTCATTAATTAATTTAAAATTAATTCTCATTCTCAAAACCAGAAAACGGATTTTTAAGAAGTAAAAACTATCAAAAGATTGACATGCATTTATGTCCAATTTCAATGTAAAATTGCTTAAAATGTCCAAAATTTAATTAAATGATAAAAAATTAATCCAATTACACTTTAAAACCAATTAAAAAGACACTACTACTATATAAATAAATTATATGAAAAAGTAGTTTGGAATTAAAATGTATTATTTTTTACTATTCATAAAAAATGGATTTTATCATAAAAATACCAAAATTTCAACTAAATTAAATTTTGATGTCCCGATTCTATAGAAGAAGTTTATTTTACCAAATAGAACATATAAAAGTGAAAAAAACTATTTTTTAAAAGGTTTCTCCATTAAAAGGCAGTAAAACAACACTTTAAAAATATTAGAGTATTTTATACTTAAAATTGGATTCATTCTCATTTTAAGCATCTATTTTTTTGGATAGAAGTAAAAAACTTTAAAAAAAATTTAAAATAAAAATATAGTTAATTATTTTCATTCCCTCTAATGCAACAACTAGGAATTAACTTCCATTTAAAATAATAATATTATTGTTGTATTATTTATTTGTTTTACTTAGTGTTGTGTGCAACGTAAGATTTTAGAGAAACCCATTTTTTCTTGTTGAGTACGATATCATACATATTTTCCCCTTTAAACTAAAATTAATATTAAATTCAAAAATATTAATAGATATTAAAGGTATTATTCTATAAATACTTGGGATGTTACATCGAAGGTTGAGCATTTTTGCTCATTTTGTAGATATAATTAGTTTTAGGTCAATTTGGAAGCCGAAGTTGGATGAGGAGAGCCATATGAACATGAGGTAGGTGGTCTCATGCCTTTAACTTAATTTTAAGTTGATTATATGTTCTGGAGTGCCGCACACCCACAATTAGGGTGTCTCATTGGTGATAATTGGCCTATGTTGTTTCATAATATTGATTAGGCAATTGATTAAATGTTTTAAGATATGTATGAGATTTTTTAGCCTTGATTAAGGGCAACCCCATGGGTGCATTTCCTTTGGAATGACCTTGTATGGCCATTTGGACTAAGATTCCTATGTGAATTCCTTTGATTCCCTTTAATGGGTTGTTTAAAATAGAATTTGTTAATTGAATTATTTCCACATGAGATAGACAATAACTAAGCCTTGTGATTATTTAATTCACATGTTAGGATTGTTATATAAATTTATAATGTGAGTATATTTGTTTAATCCATGTAACTGTTTGGATTACATGTTAGTCTTATTATATAAATTGACCATGTGAGTAAATTTGTTTAAACCTTGTAACTACTTTGATTACATGTTAGGATTGTTATATAAATTGTTCCAATGTGAGTATTTGAAATGCTAAGACTTATGAGGTTGGTCATTTCTTGTTTATATTGGATGCCTGTGGGTGAGGTTTTACTATGCCTATGGGCGGGGTTTTTCTATGTCTACGGGCAAGGTTTTTCTATACCTAAGGGCAAGGTTTTTTTTATTCTTGAGGGAAAGTTTTTTCGATGTTTGTGAAAAGTGTACCCTGAAAAAGAATAAGTTTGGATTCGGTCTTCTCTTATACTTGACAGTTCTCTTAATACATCTACTATGCTTATTTATAGGACTGTTTACTTTTTAGTACGTCCTAGTTTACTTCTTTCACTATTTTACATTGCCTATTATATATATTCACTAATATATCAACATATATCTTAGGTGGTTTCCTACTAGACTTTAGTCTCACACCCTGTTTGGGTCATTCTTTTGGGCCCAAACAAATTATATGGTTTTATGTGTTGATCAGGGAAAACACCCTTCCAAGGGTTCTTAATATGCTGTTTAGGAGCACGAGATCATGGGACCGAGCCGAGGCTTGTAGTGATTCTTAGATTACTTTGTTTCTTTTTTCCTTTTCGAACATGTAATATAGATTACTAAAATACACCTATTTTGTCTTTTTTTCTTAGAAAATAACATGCTGCATAATCTTTTTATGGAATAATGTTGGTTACTTCTAATACCAGTCTTTCACTTTTCACTTTAGTTGTATGCCTTTTACTGCTTCAGCTAGTGTATTATTATTTATTCTGCTATGTTTCACTCTACCAATGAGGGCATAGTTTCCCCACTATCACACCCTAGGACATCACTACTAGGTGGTAGCCTCTAGAGTTTGAAAAAATGCACTTGAGTACATGTGGCCCACCAGGTACATGGCACCAGTTGAGTGGCATTCGGATCCGGTTTGTTACAAAACCTCTGACCCCTCTAGTGTTTTTGCCTCTATAGAATGCATTTATCCATGACTAGATCCTCTACCTCACTAATGAAAGCCTATAAGGTGACACTCTAGTCTAGATCTCTAAGGGAATGAACTATCCTGAGTATGATCTCTATAATCCCAATATCCCCAAAGTGGGGTAGAAGCTTACTGATCCATTTTCTTAATAAAATCTAGCATCCCATGCTACTAATACAGTCTTGAGGGAATTTTCTACTGTTGTGGTGGAAAAGGGGCATGGACGCCAAATAACTACCAACCAGCCTAAGAAGTCAGGCACTAATACTGATGATGACCATGATCCTTGTATGTTTAACACATTAATGAGGGTCCCTTAGTTAGTGTTCAGGAATTTTTAGCCTTAGAATGGCATAAAACAACAACCATATTTAGATCCCTATCGGTTGGAAATTGTAGTACCTTGATGCTCATGACTTACCATATGATGCTCTTCCCCTTGAGAAGTTCCGATGACCTCCTTCCTAAGACCCCCCTCCATGTGAATGAATCTACTTGATCACTGTCATCTTTTTTTGAACCTCAAAGTATGTATGTAGTGTAAATGAAGTGATTTTATATTTTAATACTATTCACAATGCCTCCTTATGATGTCACACATGATACTTCTCATAAAAAAAAAAGGATATAAAGGAAAAAAATAATGTCCTTGAACCTGATATTGGGCTCCGACATGCTCAGGATCCCTTTCTAAAGGAATAGAATCTCCAAAATCTTTTCTACCTTCATCACTAATGAAAATTACTCTAGATGAAACTATTTCTAAAAATTATCCCCTAAAACATCCACCCCATCTCACACTCCATGCTTTATCATCCACTATTGACATGATTCCCCTCACATATGATGATGACCAATAGAACCCTATACTCATCTTATCCACAAATCAAGTAGAAAGTAATATCAAGGCCCTCTATCTAGATCTATATCTCTAAATCAGATACACTTAGCTCATCCTTTTATAGTCTCTGATATTGGAAATCATAAAAAATATTCATCCACAACTCATCCTCCTTAGTTAGATTCATCCTCTAATGATCAACTGGACCAGTTCGTTGAAACTATGCTCCACTAACATCACACAAGTGATAACTAGGACCCATTAATGAAAATATGAAATAATAGAAACCCTAATCCCAATATCATGAAATTTATTTAGATTCATTTATTTTTTTATTTTAATTTACCAAAATCACCCCATTATATCACAAGAAAAAGAGACATAATGAACATACCTCTCCTAAGTCTATACCATGAAAATAGAATCACTTCACTAATCATGTTCAACAAGCTTAAGGTCTGTGCATCAAATTACTGGGGGCCCTAAAATCCTGCTTCATAGCCAGTCTCCCTTACTTATATCATTAATCAAGATCAGCTTACATTGTTTCCATAAAAACCCATGAAAGTATTATAAGTCCCTAATCTGAAGCTCCATCCTATCTCCCAACCAAAAGATTTGATACCACTCTACCATGACGCCCTCTACTAGTACGCTCTCGGGATGATAGTAAAGAGAGGGAGTGTCCATTGAAGCCCACCTACACTAGTCCCTATGTTGATGACAAGCACTGAGGGTAAAAACACACAATGAGAGGCATTACCCTCAATAAAATAAGTTAGGATTAAGAAATTTAATACAAAAAATTGATAAAAAAGATGTTGAAAATATAAAATATCCACAATCTAACAATGCATGGTAGGAAATAAAAATAAAAATATCTAAAATTAAACAAAAACAAGGGAAATACTATGGAAAAAATGTGAAACAACACCAAAATCTAAGATAATAATGTCTATATAGGTCTCCAAACCCCTCTTGGAAACCTACAAAATATTATATATATATATAGATATGGTAAGATAAACATGAATAATAAGTAGGATGATTATCATGAACCGACCTATTGGGGACATCCTAGTTAATGATAAGCTGAGTGTGACCACCGCATGCCTATCTTAAATAGGCTAGGGATTGGAAACCACTATCGAGTAGGTATATCAAACACATGGGAGGCATTATCCTAATGTACTTGTACATGCACACACATATCTCCAAGATCAAAAAATGATAAAATATGAAAAAACTGAGACCAATTCATGCATAAATCTATAATACCACAATCAAAGTATGACAATAACGTAACAAAAGTGATAAAGGGTCTAAATAAACAACCATGAATAATTGAAAAAGGTTCTATCCTTCTCAGAAGAAGGGGACCACCATCAAATGAAACATCTAGAAAAAACATTCGTATGTCTATCCCAATCTAATAATTTCCTACTCCAAGTAATCCCAATACCCCTTCCAAAGGTCTCTTGTCTGCATAAGACACGACATGTGTGGTAAAATTCCACAAAAGCATGAGTATAACAATATCTAGTAGGATATCCTGAAATCACTAAGCATAACACACTAAGAGTAGTTGGATAAACACAAGATATTCCAACATGATAAGATACATAAACATTGATATATACTCACAATAGACAACCCGTAGAAAGTGTTCTCAACCGATACTACCAGCCATAAGATACTACTCGGGGCCTCAAGGTAATGCTCGTTCTGGGAGTTCTCACTCCATAAGCTATGCTATCACTATTGCCTATTATCAAAGAGGTTACTATCATTGGGAACAACCCAAGGAGTACTCACTGGATCTCTAAATATCCCATCATACAAATAGGGGATCACACCCAGGTCCACCGAGGGACTCCAAAAACCCTTTTGTATCCACCTTCTAGATATGGGATAAACACCCTATGCTTGGTGGTCACACCGATACCATAAACCCCACTTATAAATGATAAAATATCCAACCCTAATCCCATAGGTGAATACATCAAACTCTATCCAATAATAAACTAATGAAGGGGATCATAATCATATTCTGAGGACATAATGCCACACTGTACCATCATAGGAAAGGACCAAGGTGTCACAATCTATTGAACCAGGTATATCCTGAAGAAATTAAGTTCTTCAAACATCCTCAAATGGAGTACATGATGTTTAATAGGGTTATATGGTGAGTCTTTCCAACCCATAGTCTTCCTATGTATCATTAACTCATATGGAATGTAATCCTTAAAATACATGACATATCCTCCAAGGGTACATTGCAAGTAGAGGTTGCCAGTACACTGCCCATGTCACCAGTCCAAGCCTGTGTACTTCAAGCTATGCCCATGTACACCAAACCATGTCTTAGTACACAAATCAAACCCTACAATATCCTCAAAATATACCATGACAAAACAACCACAACCCCACTACCTTAACATATTCTACACTTGATCAAATCACCACCATCACCATACAAACCCCACAATATCCAAAAAACCACAGGGTAATTTTATTATGCACAACAACATACATATAATAAAATATCATCTCCCATATTTTATTTTATTTTAGTTTTAAGAGGGATTTCATAACATTTTATCATATCCTCCAAGGGATTTTTCATAGAATTTCTAGATTCACACAAAACCAGTTTATATCCATGTTTAAGTGATTAACCTTTTATGAATGGTAGGTTCAGAAAATCAATAATAATAGGGGTTCATAATTCTTATAAAGGGAACACATAGCGTAATAAAAATAATTTATAATCATAACAGTATCACATTATCCCAAAATAGAATCAATGGGAACAACAAAGTGAAAACTTGTAAAAACATGAGAATTCACCACTTTATCTTCATCTTAATCCAATCCACTTCATTTATCTTATTATACTAATCATTAACATCTACTCAAATGAAAAAAACTTGCTAATTTAATTGATTCATAGAATAAGGAGAGAATAATAATCATATACCTTAATTGAGCCTTTCTGAATCACTTTGCATGAATATAGTTGGATAATTATAACCACCAAGCCTAACAACACAAGGAACACCCTAATAAACTTGAATCATAATTATTCTCATCAATATCCATTATAAAATATTCTTGTAATGGTATATACCTCTCCACTCCATTCCTTTGTGAAAATATGGTGTTTGAGGCATTCTGGGAGACTAATGTGACTCATTTCAAGAGTTTTCGAAAATTATAGTTTTTTAATGGTGACTCGCCGAATGGTGGCTTGTCGAACAGTGTCTCATCAAATGTTGGATCATTGAATGGTGTCCTTCTGAACAGTGGCTCGCCGAATGGAAACTCTATGAACAACGACTCATGGAACGACGACTCGCAGAATGAAAACTTGTGAAATTCCAACTCACAATACAGTGAATCGCGGCATGATGACTCGTAAAACGACGAATCCTAGAATGCCAAATTTTAGAATTATGACTCAAGGAATGATGACTCATCCGATGGTGGTGGCGACTTGTGAACAGTTTTTCCATCTTTTTATAGTTTCACCCCTTCTAGTGTTTTCTTTGATATAAAATGCATTAGAAGCCTTGTTTTAAGGGATTTAAGGCTGATACAAAGCCCATAATGCCTATATTAATTTTTTTCTAAGGGTCCAGGCGTTTTTACTCCGTCAAACTGGGTAATCTTTAACAGATATGATCTAAATGAAAAAATCCAGTGTATCTTAAACCATTACGTCATTTAGATTTTCAAAAGGGACGCGATATCTTCTTATCTTGTTCTTCATTATTCTTTTCCTTGGTATGAGATTTCCCAAACCTCTCTTTCCCATAGGAGTCGTGCATTGTTCTGTAACTTCGGATTGTGTTTTCCCTAGAGTTATTCCTACTGCATGCGCACCCCCTATTTTGGTGAAACCATGAGGTGTCGATCAATGTTTGAAATAAGGTATGTACTACAACTATTTTCCTGGGTTCTTCGATCTGTTCCCTATTATTTTTCTTTCCCATGTGATGGCATGTGATCTTCATGTTATAATAGATCTTTTCTGAGTTTTTGGTTGGTGCGGTCTTGGGTGGATGCGGTAGATATGGGAGAGGTGGCCATGATATGTTGTTTTAGCCTATTATCATGTGTAGAATGTCACAAACCTTCTGAAGTAGGGGATTCATGGATTCTCAATTATTTTTACATACAACAGTAGAGTTAGCATGATTTATCCACTAGATCATAATGTATTTTACATATTAAATATATGAACTAGATTAAAATAATTGTTATCAATTTCTAAGTGATTTTTTTCTTATTATTTTCGATCGATAATGTGATATCTATGATTTTATTATTTAGAATGTCATTCTTGAAGAAAATTGGTAAAGAATATAAAGCTAAGATTAACTTTAGATTAATTGGAAGAAGATAAAGAGGCATATAAATGAGTCATGTTGTTGTTGTAATTTGATGATAATCAAATGGATGCAGTTATGCATGTTTTAATGAATCAGTTAATTAAATATAGAATAAATAACCAGTGTTGAGATAATTATAATTCCTTGAAGAGTTATGAGTTACCCTATTTATTATAAAGGTGAAGTGCCTTATGCTTTGGAGATGTGAATGATCATTGTGTTTGAAGAATGAATTCCTTGTTTAGGGCTTAGAGCGTAGTTTCTCTATGGTTTGGTTCCCGTTGCTTTTGTTGTGATGTGAGCCTGGGATGGTAGAGCCTGGATGGATGTTGTGGTATGTGGTGGTAGGGAGGCCCAGTGGTTGTGGCAGTAGTTGACAAATGGAGTGGCGAGATGTAACAATTTATGGATGTGGGTGTCATGGAGGACATCAGGGACTTTGGAATGGGTAAAATATATGATTTCCCGTAGTTGTGAAAGTTGAATGCTTATTAATCAGCTGTTTATTTATCTGCTTTACATTCCCCACTACTTGAGGCAGATGGTTTTGCTTACCGTCCTTTAGAAAGAGACAAAGACGTGCGAGGTATGCCACATGATTTCCGTTTTTATATTCTCAGGGATGGATGGGTCTACACTCTTTATATAGGTGGAAAAGACTCAATGAGTAGTTCTCCTAGTCACCATGTTGATCCCCTTGTGTTTGGTACCTTATAACACTTTCCTAAAATGCCTAGGATTATAGAAAACTGATAATTCTATAAATAAATTAATGAATAAATGATGTTGTACCAATGGGGTTAGAGCTTGCTGGGATCCATGTTGAGGATTATGTTTCTGAGAAGCCACGGGCTCGTTTTGGTTATGCCTGGAGGGAATAGATATTGGTTGTAATGGTAATGGAGTGTGATGTTGATTTTTTTATTAATGATTAATTAATGGTTAAATAATTAATTAACATAAAGTGAAACTAATTAAAAAGTGATAAGATGATTTAATAAATCTACTTAAATGGTTTTGTGCTTATAGGATATCTAGTCTTAATCATGGAATCCCGGAGTCTGAGTGACATTAGTTGCAGTTATGTCTGAGAATAGGTTTTTCCTATAATGTGGTTTGGATCTATATTATATCCTTTACTTTTGTGTTTTGATACAATACTCCACCCTATCGGTTAAGGAAACTGACACCCCATGGATTTTCATCCCTAGGGGGGGGGGGTGGTTGTTTTACCTAACATCTTAATGGGAGGATGGATGGATAACTACCCCCTTTAGCTCAACTCTCTTCTCTTGGTAGTTACCTATACTAGTATGCACAATGGTTAGTTTTACTCATATAAGTGTATAAAGTTCTGTAATGGATTGTGGTTATTTCAAACACATATATTCTTGATATAGTTTCCAAATAACTACTATATGTATAACATGTATAGGATATTATGGATTGAGGATCCTCAGTCAGATTATGGGCTGTAATGGCTTGAGGTATAATACTCATTATATGATACACATTATGCAGGTTGTGGTGGATCCTAGAAACTACCTGGTTACTTCTGGTTGTGTGGATGGTGCGGTGATTCACCCAGGTATCAAGAGGGAATCTATTGTGTTTCATGAGGTTCATGTGGTGGTGCTATGCCCAAGTGTCTTCAGGCTATCCTTTTTAGAGAGAGATGCTCAGGACTTGCGACATTGGGGAAAATTGGAAAAACTATGGGGAAGTGGTAGAGGTGTACCCTTGATATTGTTTATTATATTACATACTCTTGTATGCTATACTTGGTGGGAGTATCCATGGTGAGGTTGGTAACTTAGTATACCTACTTAGGCGATGAGTTGGTTTCACCTGTTGTTCATTTTTCTTTAGTATACTTTCTTTAATTTTTCAGGAGAGGCTCTAAGGAGGATCCTACTGAGTACACTATTATAATCACATTACATTTATATAAACTATTTTTTAGGTCACATGGAGGAGGTTGGAGATCAGGCTGGTTACAACTAGATTGTGGTTTACAGAAGCTGTTCGGGCTTCAAGGTTTCTACGGTTTTACATTCTTTTGGTACTTGTAGTTTCCCCTTTTAGTTGTTGTAGTTTTTTCATGAAATTACATATATGTACATGGGTTTATTTTTATATTGTAGTCTGATCAAGAGTTGGTTGGTGTCTATCTTATATCTCTCTTTCTCATGAGTTTTCTTAGAGGGTAATGGATCCCATTGGTGTGTTTACTATACCCTTGGTGCTATTCGCCAACACAAGGCCTATAGGAGGCGGGACTTGGGGCTCATTATCTCTCTTCTCAGATTTCCAACCCAAGATTGGTACAATTTTTGGGAGGGGGTCATGATAGAGTGGTATCAGAAGTCTGGTTGAGGGATAGGATGAAGTTTGGTGTTAGATACATGTGTGGTTGAATGGGTTAGTAGGGAAACGATGACAACAATGTTTAGAAAGTGATGTAAATACTGAAGACTGGCTGAGAAATAGGTATTTTGGGCCCCTGTGATATGATGCACAAACCTTTAAGTTTATAGTGTCTACTAAATGAGTTGATACTCGTTTCATGGTAGAGGCCTAGGAAAGGATCATCCATTATTCTTCTTTGCGCTTGTGTTTGAATGGGTAGGTATTGTGATAGGTTGACATAAAATGAATAAAAAAATTAATTAATGTAAGGTCTTCCATATACTAGGTTTATGAGATCTAAATATTTATTCTCTTAAAATTATGGCTCCAGGTCGATGTCCTTATTAGGTTCATATGGAATATGTTCAACATGTTGCTCTATAAGATCACGATAGAGTAGATGTCGACAACGGAGAAACTTAGAGGAGGACACTCTAAGAGTTTCAACACCAAATTCTGTAGAAGTACGAGAGATCTGTTTCAGATGTAGTCACATAAGAATAGTTGGAAGAGGTTGGGATAGCTTTCAGTTTGATCTATTATTGAGAGGAGCATTGGGTGTCATTGGTTGTGATGATGCTGTGTGGGGTAGCGAGGCAGTGGTAGTTCTTATACCTTAGAGATCGCGAGGAGTTAGCAGTCTCATGGGAGGAGTTCTGAGATCGGTTTAGAATCGAGTTTATTTCATTGAACATGAAGGCAACCAGTCACCAGAAGCTTTTTACCCTTTCATATGGGAGATACAGTGTGATTGAGTTTGGAATCTATTTCACGAATCTTTTGTGATATTATTCAGACATATTTCCATATTAGGAGGCCACGGAGAGACATTTTGAGGAGGATTTGCATCCAGAGATCCAGCACCAGGTCACCTCATTTATTATGAATACATATCTTGAGGTGCTGGTGAGGGAAGAGGTCATTGATAGGACATTATCCAGAACCATATCGTCACGAGAGAAGTGTTTTCAGGATTCCTCACGAAGCAGATATGTGGTATAGGTTTCCTGGTTTTTAGGGTAGAAGGGTTTCCGTTCAGTTGGGGGTAGGTCCTAGCCCTCAGTATCTCGTTTTTCTAGGGGCGGTGGATCTCAGACCTATGAAAATGGATAAGTCATTTTTTTTTTATTATGGAGGCCAAGGTCATTAAGAGTGAGAGTGACCGACCTTTGATAATGGTCAGCATGCGCTAGGTGTTCCGCTTCAATTTCCCCCATTGAGGGAGTTTTAGTTGAGGCAAGAGTAGGGGGTTGCACTAACTTTGGATCAACAGAGAGTAGATGGGGCAGGTAGAGGATAGCCATGGGATGCTCTCTGTCCTTAGAGAGCAGAGTGAGGCTATGGTGGTGGTTGTTTTTAGGGTCATAGAGGCTATTCGGCATGTCGTGGTCAGCTTTATTCTTTAGCGTTTTCAGCGCCAAGTGAGCCAAATGTCATTCGCGATACCCTTTTATTGTTTTATAGTTGGGTTTATACCATGATTGATTTAGGATTGACATTCTATTTCATATCACCTACCCTTTTCCATGTTTTGGTACTTGAGGTAGAGAGGCTTCTAGTGCCCTTGGCGTTGACTACACCAGTTTGAGGTCAAGGTAACTTTTTTGAAGAATGTAGAGACTATAAGCTAGTTCTAGGCAAGCACCACACTTGTGTAGGTTTCCAATGTTTACAGATATGACCATATGATGTCATCCTTAGCATGGATTGGTTAAATTTAGTGCAGACTATTGTGGATTTCTTCTGGAGATAGGTGGTGTTCTTCGATGCCGATGGAGATCCAACATTGTTTGTTGGCGAGTGATACCCTCATACAGGTCAGAGGCATGTTACTTATTTTTCATCCTAGATGGTTTAGATGATGTTGAGTTCATCAAAGTTTCCTTAGTCGGCATTTCTCAGGGTTATGGAAGAGAACCTTGATGTCTTTCCAGAAGAGGTTGTAGCATTACCCCCTCGATGAGAGATCGAGTTCGGGATCGAACTCCGACCAGACACTTCTCTTATCTTGATGTCTCCGTATAGGATGGAACCTTCTGAGTTGCGATAACTGCATATAAATTTTGATGGTCTGTTGCAGTGTAGTTTTTTAGCCGAGTGTGTCATTGTGGGGTGTACCAGTTTTTTTCATGAAGAAGGCTGACGACAGTTTGTGTTCGTGTGACAATTATCATCACTTGAACAATGTGACTGTGAAGAACCGCTATCCTCTTCCATGGATTGATGATTTTTAGATCAAATAAATGGTTAAAGTTGGTTATCAAAGATCGTCTTGTGGTCAAGATATCATCAGATGCGAGTGATAGAGGAGAATATTTTAAAGACTGCTTTCCATTGTTGTCATGGGCATTATGAGTTCTTGGTGATGCCATTCAGACTGAAAAATTATACAACTATGTTCATGTGGTTGATGAATGCTGTGTTCGGTGAGTTCCCAAATAGGTTCATGATGGTTTTAATTAATGCAATCATTATGTACTGCACATATAAGGAGGAGCATGTGAGGCATCTATGTGTTGTTTTGGGAGTTCTTCGTCGACAATAGCTATTAGGAAAGTTGTCAAAGTGTGATTTTTGGGCTCAAGAAGTCCTGTTCATGGGGAATATTGTATCCTAGTAGGGAGTAGCTATGGATCCATTGAAGGTATAAGCATTTTTTTCTTGGGCAGCCCCCAAGATAGTGGAAGTGGTGTGAAGTTATTTTGGTCTTGCAGGATATTACAGGAGGTCCATAGCCAATTTCTCTTGGGTTTTAACTCCAAAAAATTGACTAGTAAAGATCAAGCATTCATATAGATTGATCAATTCCAGGTATCTATAGAGTATCTGAATGAGAATATGGTTAGTGCTCTGGTTCCTTTTCATCCAGTGGAAGTTCAGTTTGAGTTTTTTTGTGATGCTTTACGTCTAGGGTTATGCTACGTTCTCATGTAGTAAAGATCAGTCATTTCTTATGGGTATCAGTAGTTTCATCCCAAAAAACATAAATATTCAACCCAAAATATTTAGTTTCCAGTAGTGGTGTTTTCCCTAAAGTTGTAGAGACATTACCTCATCAGAGAGTGTTTTGTGGTCTTCACTGATAATAAAATCCTGAGGTATGTTTTCTCCCAACATGACTTGAACTTCTAACAATGTAGGTGGATAGAGTTATTATAATATTATGACTTTAAATCTCCTATACGCTTATTAAGTGAAATGTGTTAACCGATTCACTGAGAAGGAAGTCACGTAGTGATATAGTGTGTGAATCAGGTGATTCCTTGAGATTAATGGAAGAAATTTCAGTATTACATCTTGATATGGGAGAATTTGGGGGAAGAGGTTTTATTTTTTATATGATGTTGCATTCATCTTTGGTTTAGTAGGTGGAGGAATCCTAGTTATGGGATATTGAGTTAGAGGTTTGGAAAGACAGAGTTTTTTGTGATAGGGCCCCTAATGGTTGGTCTGAGAAAGAACAAAACTGGGTGTTTTTTTAGGGAATAATTTTCATTAATTTGGAATTGTGTGAGATGGTTCTTAGAGAATTCCATATCTCACCCTTAGCGGTACATCCTGGTGTGAAAAATATGTACCGAGATTTGAGGAGTCACTTTTGGTGGCCTGGGTTGAAGCATGCATCTGCAGAGTTTGTGTCTCATTGTTTGGTGTCCCAGAAGGTGAAGGAGAAGCACTGTGTTCCTAGTGGGTTGCTCTAACCATTATATGTTACTCAGTGGAAGTGGGAGGACATCTTGATGGATTTTTTACCAGTTTTCCTAGAGATTAGGGAGGCTATAATTCTATATGCGTAGTTGTGGATCATTTTATGAGATCATCCCACTTAATAGACCTCGATGGACTTTGTTACCAATTTACCTTGAGCTCAAGGAGTCTATGATTCTATATGGATAGTTGTGGATTTTTTAATGAAATCATCCCACTTAATAGAAATCAAGGAGTTTATCTTGGTGGAGGTTTTGTCGAGCCAATGACTGGAGGTGGTGGTAAGACTCCACGGGGTCCCTAAGATAATGATTTACGACCGAGATCCTCATTTTAAGTCTTGGGTGTGGAGAGGTCTCCAACATGATTTTGGTTCTCAGCTATGTCTTAACACTTCTTTTCATCCAGATATGGGTGGTCAGATAGAGTGGACTATCTAGACTCTTGAAAACATGTTTCGATCTTTTATCTTGGATTTTAGAGGTTCATGGATGAGGCACTTACCCTTAGTAGAGTTTTCCTAAAACAATAGTTTCCAGTCCACCATTGGTATGACAACATTTTAAGCCTTGTATGACCAACCTTTTTACTCTAAGTTGTTCTATATAGGGTTCAAAGAGTCCATAATTCTAGAGCCAGAACTAGTATGTAATACAATAGAGATGGTTCACATGATTCATGAGAGGATGAAGGTTGTGTAGGATCATCAAAAATCCTATTCCGATCATAGTAGGAGACCTTTGGGGGTTGACATTGGGGATCACATATTTTTCGAGGTGACTCCCCATCATTGGAAATGAAGGTTTATTCATAAGAGTGAGATTTCTCCCCAGTTTATTAGGCCTTTCGAGGCATTGGATAATGTTGGAGATGTGGAATATTGGGTAGTAATTCTCCCATAGATGAGCATGATACACGATGTTTTTCACATTTCACAGCTCCGTCGTTATCTTCATGAAGACTCTCACTCCATCTGTTGGGGAGAGATTAATGTTGATGATGATGAGAACTTAGAGGAGTTACTTTTAGAGATCCAAGATTGTAAGAAGAAGGTGTTGTACATGAATTCTATTCCCTTGGTTCATGTATTGTATAAGAATAATGACATGGAGGAGAGCACCTAGGAAGGTGAGTTATAGATACATGTTGAGTTACCCAATATATTTGATGTTTATCCCTTCTCTTATAATGTTTCTTGTTTTTGTGGCTTTCTCTTTTTTGGGAGGTATGACCCATAGGAGAGTGTTTAGGAGCTGGTTG
The DNA here is from genome assembly GCA_963277665.1 of Viscum album. Taxonomy (NCBI): domain Eukaryota; kingdom Viridiplantae; phylum Streptophyta; class Magnoliopsida; order Santalales; family Viscaceae; genus Viscum; species Viscum album. The sequence continues at coordinate 1,683,570,103 of OY728141.1, read as the reverse complement.
TGGTTTCCATGTGGTTTTGAATTGTTCCTTTGAAGAAGTGGTTAAGGACTTTTGGGTGGTGAGAGCCTTGAGAGGTATCTCTAAGGGTGGTTATTCAGACCATGATTTCTTCTTCTTATTAGTGTTGGTTTTGAATTATTGAGGATGAGAATGTTTTGAGAAGTATCTTATATAATGGCCCAGACCTCTCCAAACCATTCATTTGTTAAAATATGGTGTTTGAGGTGTTCTAGGAGACTAAAGTGACTCGTTTCAAGAGTTTTCCAAAATTACAGTTTTCCAACAGTGACTCATCGAACGGTGACTGGCCAAATGTTAGCTTCCTAATCAAAGACTTACAGAATTACGACTCACAGAATGATGAATCGTGGAATGAAGACTCATGGAACGATGACTCGTGGAATGGAAAATTGCAGAACGATGACTCATAGAATGACAAATCGCGGAACGACGACTCGTACAACAACGACTCATCCAACAATGGTGGCGACTCATGAATAGTGTTTCTAGCTTCCTAAAGTTTCACCCATTTTAGCAGTTTATTTGATGTAAAATTAATTTGAATCCATTTTAAGAGATTTAAGGCTGATTCAAATCCTATAATTCCTACCCTAAGGGTCTGAGTGTTTTTACTCAGTCAAACTATGTGATATTTAACAGATGTGATCCTAATGAAAAAATCCAGCGATTCTTAAAGAAGTTCTTAATTTATATTTTTAAAAGGGATAAGATATATTCCTCCCTTATTCTTCATTATTTTTTTCCTTGGTACGAGATGCCTTAGAACTCTCTTTCCCATAGGAGTTGTGTGTTGTGCTGTAACTTCGGATCGTGTTTCCCCTGAAGTTCTTCCTACTGCATGCGCACCCCCTGTTTTAGTACCACAAGGACGTGTCGATCATTATATGAAATAAGGTATGTTATAACTCTTTTCTTATGGGTTCCTTGATCTTTTATCTCCAATATATCCTTTCCATGTGATGAAATGTGATCTCTATATTCTAATAGAGATTTCTAGGTTATTGGTTGGTACAGACTCATGTGGATGTTGTTGCTGGAGGAGAGGTGGCCGTGATCCATTATTTTTTTCCTATTATCATGTGAATAATGTTAAGAACCGTTTTAGGTAAGGGATTCATGGAATCTCTATTATATTTACATGTAGTAGTAGAGTTTGCAAGATTTATCCAATCGATCAAAATGTAATTGACATAATAAATATATGAATCAGATTAAAAGAATTGGTATCAATTGATTAGTAATGATATTTACTATTGTTTTTTATAGATAGTGTGATATCTATGATTTTTTGGTTTAGTATATTGTTATTGATGTAAATTGGTAAAGAATGTAAAGCCATGATTAATTTTATATTAATTATTCAAAAATAAATAGGAATTTAAATGAATTTTGTTGTTGTTGTAATTTGATGGTAGTAAAATTGAGGTAGATACACATGTTTAAATGAATCAGTTAATTACATATGGAATAAAGAACATGTTGTGAAATAATGATAATTATTTGAAGGATTCTGAGTTACCATCTTTATTTTTAAGGCCAAATACCTTATTCTTTGGAGATGTGAGTTCTTGCTATGTGTGAAGGTCAAATGACTTGTTTAGGGCCAAGATCCTAGTTGATATGTGGTTTGTTTTATACTACTTTTGTTGTGATGTGAACGTGGGATGGCTGATCCTAGATGGATGTTGTGGTATGTAGTGGTAGGGAGACCCAATGGATATAGAATCATTTTACACCTAGAGTGGAAAGATGTAGCGGTTTATTCATGTGGGATTCAAGGATTACACTAGGGATGATGGAACGGGTTAAAGCTGGGCTTTCCCGTAGTTGTGAAAGTTGAATGCTTGTTAATCTATTTTTTGTTAATCTACCTTACTTTCCCTACTTCTTGATGCATATGGTCTTGATCACCATGATTCCAAAATATGAAAATACATGTGGGGTATTCCACAAGCGTTCCATATTTATCTACTCAAGGATGGATGGGTTTACACTCTTGCTATATGTATAAAGGGCTCTATGAGTAGTTCACCTACTCATTTTGTATACCCCCTTTTGTTTGTTAGCTTAAAAAGATTTACTAGAATGCCTAGAATTATTGAAAAGTGACAATTCTATTAATAAATGATTGAATAAATGATGTTGAACCAATGTGGTTGGAGCTTGATGGGATGTAGTATTGAGGACTATGTTTTTAAGAAGCTATAGAATCGGTCTAGTTATGCTTTAAGGGCATAGTTCTTGGTTGAAATGGTAATGGAGTGTGATGTAGAATTTTTTTATTAATGGTTAAGGAATTAATTAATGTAAAGTGAAATTTATTAAAAAGGGATAATATTATTTAATAAAGATACTTAAATAGGTTTGTGCTTATAGGATATATAGTCATAACAATGGAAGTTGGGAGTCTGAGAGGTATTAACTGTAGTTGTGTCTGAGACTAGGTTTTTCCAATAGTGTGGTTGTGAGCTATATTTTATTTTTTACTTTTGTGTTTTGATATAATAATGCACCATGTCAGTTAGGGAACTAAAACCCTAGGGATTATATTCCCTAGGGGGGGGGGGGTTCCCCAACATCCCGATGGGATAATGGATGGATGATTACCCCCTTTGGCTCTGCTCTCTTATATTAGTTGTTACTTGTGCTGGTATGCATGATGGTTAGTTTTACCCATATATGTGTATATATTTTTGTAATGGATTGTGGTTATTTCACACACATATATTACAGATATAGTTTCCTATAGACAATTATAGGTATAATGTGTATTAGCAGTGATGGATTGATGATCCTTACTCGGCGTATAGGTTATAATGGATTGAGGTATAATACCCAATGTATGATACATGTTATGATGATTGTGGTGTCTCATGGAAACTAACTAGTTACTTGTGTTTGTATGGATGATGTGGTGCTTCACCCAAATATCTGTAGGAAATCTTTAGTGTTGTACGAGGTGCATGTGGTGGTTCTACGCCCAGGTGTCTTCAGACTAGCCATTTTGGAGAGAGATGCTCAGGTCATCAAATATGAGGGAAAAGTATCAAATCAGTGGGGAAGGGGTAACAAGGTACCATTGATATTATTTAATATATTATATACTCTTGTATGAGATAATTGGTGAGAGTAACCATAGTGAGGCTGGGAACTTAGTATATCTTTTTAGATGATGAGTTAGTTTCACTTGTTGTTCACCATGCTTTAGCATGATTTATTTACTTTTGCATTAGAGGATATGGGGAGGATCCTACTAAGTATAATATTATTCTCACACTACATTTATATAAACTATTTTTGAGGTCACTTGGATTAGGTTGGAGATTAGGCTCATTAATACTAGATTCTGGTTTACAGGAACTGTTCGAGCTTCTTGGTTGCTGCTGTTTTACTTTCTTTTGGTACTTTCAATTTTCCCTTTCAATTGTAGTATTTTTTTGCATGCCATTACATATGTGAACTTGGGTTTATTTTTTATTGTTGTTTGAGGAGGAGTTGGTTGGTATCTATCTTATCTATCAATTTCTCATGTGTTCTCTTAGAGGGTAATGCCTTATATCAGTGTGTTTACTATACCCTCGGTGCTAGTCACTAACTTGGGGCCTACTGAAGGTGGGACTCAGGGTTCATTATCTCTCTTCTCCCATTTTGTACCTAGGAGGGGTACAATTTTTGCAGAGGGGGTCATGAAAATGTTAGACCAAACAACTCCTCAACCACAACATCTTCAAAATAGGGGGAAGTCAATAGGGAAAGGGAAAGAACTCACCTAGAATCATTGATACATGATATCCTGATGGAAAGTATCAAAGAAATCAATTAGGGGTGAAAAGCATCTTAAAATCACCTAGGAATCACCTATGAGTAATAGGAAAAGATGGGAGAAAGGTATGGATTAAATAGGTTCTTTAATTTATACCCATAATGTTTTTAAGAGACCATGGTGCAACATCACGTTCCATGAAATAATGAGTAGGTTTTCAGCAAAAAATTTGATAAAATGAAGGATGTTACAACATAAATGTGTTTTGATCCAACTAATATGGAAATTCATTTCATAGTAAACAACAAGATCCTATTTACCCAGGGTAAGGTTATGGTGCAACCCTTGCACCATTCCACAACTACCAAAAATTCAATAGAACAACCAGAACTGACCTCTCCAGGTCTCTATGTCATATCTTACTTTTACACTAGTGTTATGAACCTTATTTAAGATCACCACACCACAAGTTATCTCTATACCACAACCGTCTCTTTTAAGGTAAAAATAAGGGGAAAATAACACCTTTATCATTCATGTTGCTAGAAAAAATCCACATCATAAACCTACCATTATGTAATATCCCCCAGGGAATAACTAAATCTTAAATGTTGTAGTCTTATCCTCTAGTTGAAATCTCAAATTCAAATCCATTGGTATCCTCTAGGAACCCCTTGAAACAAAAAACCACTCAAATAAATAGGCCAAAATAGCTAAGCCGTGACATTGGATATTGTGTGTTATTTGTACATATGAAAACACCACTTACATGTTTTTCTCAATATGTGGTGATGTTAAATAAAAATTTAAAGTAGTATTAAATAATTAAGTTTGATTCTTTTAATTATTATATATTATAATAAAATTTTATTTTATTTCATGATTTCTATAATTTTCAAATAGGGAACGGAATAATTCTTATTGATCATCAAGAGTAAGGGTAGAAAATATGTATCATGTGAGGGAAAAGGTGACTTAATTTATAATTAATATATTTTAGTAGATACTTAAAATATTTTTTTCAATTTACAACTTCTTTTGAAATATAAATTTCATCAACAATATAAAAGAGTCAAATGTGAGTATTATGTGCTGAGATTTATGTATTAAATAACTAAAACTTTGATAATTATAGATTTAATAAATGTTATGTTTTATTATCACTTTTACTTTTATTTATCACATCATTATATTGATAATGAATTATGAATAGTTTCGTTTTAATTTATAGCTGTTTGATTACCCTTTCTCATATAATGGGTCTGATGTAAATCATCTTTGAAGAGTATGTACTGATTACTTTATAAATTTGATTTAGTTTTTGTTCATATTTTATATTTGTAATGCATATTTTTTATTTTAACTATAAAATTTTAAAATTTTTGTAGTTGTAATTTTTTTTAATATAAATAGTTATTAAATAACTGAACTTCATGTTTTATTTATGTAATTTTATATTGTGTTACTGTAGTTTTTTATACTAAATATTTTTTTAAAGAAGTATTAATTTATTTTTTTTAATTTTTTTTAATTTTTTGTTAGTTATTTTATAGAAATGTAAAAAGTATATTCCATTTCAGTTATAAAATAAATAAAATGATAAATGGTTTTTTGATCAGTTACTTAAAATAATGGATGTAAAAAAGTCTTTACCATGTTGGTTATTTTAAAACCATCATGGAATGTACCAATATTTTATATTTTTGGGTCATTGTAGATATTTATTATATTAATAATCAATGTAAAATATTTTTTTATGTTGGTTAAAATAAAAAATGAGGAAACTAAATTAACAACATCACTAAAATTGACACGTCTTTATAATCTATGTTAAAAATAAAAAACCAATGTTAAAACCCATTTTCTATATTAGTGTTTGACTTAATACCACCTTTAACATCAAAGCATTATGATCTAAATGTTTTTCCTGAAATGAAATTTTTTATCCCTTATACGATTCAAATATGTGTGTGATAGACTCCTAATTTTTAGAGGTTATTTTTCAATCAATGCTCTGGATGCCTACCATTACAAACTATTGAATTAAATGTGAAACTATTATTAATATTTTTATACAATGAAATTATTGTTCCCTAGTACTCGTTTATAAGGTTAAATTCATTTACATTATGAATATTCGATAGTTCTAAATTTGATTGATGTATATTAACATATATATATATTTTTTGGATTAGTTAAAAAAATATACAATCACAATATTATATCCTTTTTATTCTATTAAATGTGAATACCCTATATTTCATTATTCAAATTGAAAGGAATTCACCTAGATATACATACCATTAGTCTTGAAAATATGTATATCCATTATTTCTATAAAGATAATTATTGATTACATAGATATGTTTATATATGAGGTTCTTTATAGAACATTATAATATGTAATTTTATCCATTATTTTCATATGATGGATGCATTAGATTTATTATGTGACAGGTGAATCCCAAAATTATATAACCCTTTGATGCATCTATAAGTCTCTTGAGCTAAACTAACTTGGGTATTTTTTGTATGGATTCCAATAATGAATGATATCATAGAATAAGGCCTTAATAATATGGTTATGATTTTAGACATTATGCATTCCATCACTATGAGATTATTTATTGTTTTCCATGTGATTATTTTTAACACCATGATATTTTATTATGTATTATCCTTTAAGTAAAAACAATATGTATTATAACTTGTGATACGAGAAACATCGAATTAAAGTGACTAATTCTTCCATAAAAGAAAAAAAATTAAAGATATTACAAGATATTTAAATGAAACATAATTAAAAAATAAATAATTTTATAAAATTAAAAGGGTTTTATTTTAATTAAGAAAACCATCAATTCTAGAGAAACTGATGTGATAAATTACATATTTTTCATAAATTTAATACTTTTTAGAAAATTATACCAGTAAAATGTTTTGATAAAATTCTAATAATTTTCAGGAACATAAATTAATAGGAACCATAGAATGATTAAGAAACTACAAGGAATTCTAATTAAATTATTAATTCCTAAATAAAAATGTTTTGTTTAAAAAATTTGATTTTATTCTGTATTATATAAATTTTATTTAAAATATAAAAATCCAAATTTTGTAATTTGAGTTTGAGAAAATAAAATTTATTTTTGGATTCATCATATCAAAAATAACTTGGGCTGAATTTTTTGTATTTTTTTATTAAGGGTAAAAATAGTTATTTTATTAGAGTAAAATATATCCTAGGTTCTAAAAGGTCAAGGATAGATTTCTAATTTCAAAATTTTAATTTTAAAAATATTTATTTTATTAGAGTAAAATATAACCAAGGATATAATAGGTAAATGTTATATTCAGTTTTAGATTGGTTATAAAGTCACATGACTCTCATTTTTTAGTTATAGATGAATAAATTTCATGGGTATCAATCCTATACAAGATTTTTTGTGAAATCATTTTTATTCTTAAAAAGGAATTTTTATAAAAAACTTTTTCATTACTTTTTGCATAGTTATATGAAAACTATTTTTTATACCTCTATAAATTGAATATTGTAAAATTGGTTACATATTTTTCATAATAATATTAAAATTATTTCATGAGGTCCATTTTATTTTTAGTCATAAAATAAAGTTACCATAGTAAATGTTAACCACAATAGTAAAATTTAAAATTGGGTGAAAGTTATAAATCAAGGGTAAAAGAATTAACATATCACAAAACAAAATCCTCCAATGAGTTTTCAGAGGATTTTTCAACCTATCCCTTTTTCCATGTAATTTTTATTAATTTTTTATCCAATTTCATTGAATATGAAATTACCTTTATTATAAGAAACCAATATTTATAAAAACATCACCCCCTAACTAATTATCTTTAAAACAACTTTATGAAAAAGATAAGTATAAAAATACAATATGAATGGTTCTAGATGATAATATTTTTATGAATAAATTGTATTTATGTTAGGATTTTTTTTAATTTTAAATAATATTATAATTATAAAAAATGCTTACGTAAAATAAACACAACACTTGTGAAAGTAGTGTAAAGTTTAAAGATTTTCTTTAAAATATTAAAAGTTATAAATTTTCGATTACCTGAAGACTTTTATTACTATTAGGGATAAAAATGATAGGTTATGAGTAATTTTAATGATTAAATTCAAATTCCATGTTATTCTATATATCATTGAAGGCAAATTATGAAAATATTCATAGAAATAACTTTAAATGGGTTTTAATGTTAACAAATATATTTTATTAATTGATTTAAAAATAGTAAAATTCTTATACTGAGTAAATAGTATGATAAATGAAAAATAATAAAATACATGATAGATTTATAATCCACTTTAAATTTTTTTTTAAAATTACATTCTTGATCCTTAAATATTTAACATTTACGAAAATTCTGTTCATTTTTTCTAATAAAATGGGAATCAATCTAACCTTTCCAAAGACACATATGAGTACATTTTTATATAAAAAAATGCCAAAATACATTCCCAAACTTTACTTTCTACATACCCAATCCCCTAGTGTGACCATAAATCTCTCTTATAAAGGATTTAAGATCAATTGAAAGGAAGATATGAAAAGAAGTGGTAATCATCATAACTAATCTCATTCAAGTATATTTTTTCTACTAAATCATTCAAATATTCCATAAAAATATTAATATAATCAAATAAGTATCATTATTATGCTAAAATGTTATTGTGTGGATGGAGCAACCTTCATCTACCTTCTTTCCATCTGTTGTAAAATGAAAGCATCGCCCGTGCATAGTGTAGACTACCACCTCCATAAATGATGTATTTCATTTTTCACCACCACCACAAATCGTTAGTTATGAAATACTTATTTAATTACTGAATAATATATTTTAAAATAATTTTAATTCTTGAAAATAAATCATAATCTACTTTATTTCCTTCCTATTTATGGAAAAATGAAAACGTCACCCATGTGTACGTGCAAACTACTACCTCTATGGACGATAAATTTCATTTTTCATTACCATCATACATGGATGGTTCTAAAAATTAAGTTAATGAATAAATATGATATTTATACCATATATATGATTATTTATAAGTGTTATTATCATAACATAGTAACATATTATTACCCATTTAGCTGTAATAAAGTGTTCTTATTTTAGTTGGTTTTATAAGCTGCATGAACATTATTATAAAGTTTATTTCATGAATTATTGAAAAATACTTTGTATTGGTAGTATTATGAAATACTTATGAATTTATGAATTTTTAATTTTTTAATGGTACTATATATATGTATATTTTTTAATAAAATCAATTCTTTCTATGAAATGAAAACTTTAAAAAATGGAAATTTTAAGGTTTCCATGCAAATCATCACTATAAGTTCCACAAACTATAAAAAGGTAATATAAAATACATATATGTAATAATAATTAACATTATTAAAGTTATTAAACCATGGCCAATATTAAGGGACCAAAACCACCATATCAAAACATACATGAGGAATAAAAATGTTAATTCCCAAATATTATCATTAATAAATAATTATGAGAAAATGAGTAAAATGAAGTTAACAATGAATGATATCAATAAATATAGATATATATTGATCTGATATAGATTAATAATAAATATAAATTTATTATAAATGAGTTTGGAATGTATATGACCAAGATGGAATCCAAGGTAAGTTTTTCTCATCTCAAGCTTCCTTCTTTTTGAAATTTCTTAAATTATGAACATATTTCCATTATATGGTGTATATGTCACAACTTAGAAATATTTTATCATTCTATACTATTTAATCATTATAATTAATGTTTCATTTCAATTTCTATCTTTAAATAGGTTTTGATTCAAGTGTTATAATAACTATAAGGGTTCTTGGTCTCAATTTTGATTCCTTAGGACATATTTCATTTGTCACAATGTGTTTTATTTTATACAGTGTACTTAATAACTCATGAATATATTTTGATATAATATTTAAAGTAGTTCATGGGATTTATATAACTATATCATGTTCTAAAATTTAATGGTTTTTGATTGGAATGTTTCCAATGTCTTTAAAGTTTATCTTACAATCCCACTTTTTTATTTGGATTATTTATAATTCCATTTCCATTTGTGAAAATTACATGTCATTACTCTCCTAAATCCCATATATTTTTTAATTTTTTAATTATTTATTATTTTTTCCAGTATTATTTCCATTTTACCTTTCTTTGGTACTGAAAAAACCTAAGTAATATTTATATGAAGATTCGACCTTATTTCTCATTTTTTAGTTGAGAATATTTTCCATCTATATCTATATTATTTTATTATTCATGAATTTTATTATCTCAAAATTAATGATTTGTAAATTTTATTTTCTATTTAATTTTAATTTCATTACCTAATTTTAAAATTATTATTTTTAACATTTTATAAACAATTCATCTTTAACATTCCTTAAAAAAGTATAAAAATAAAAAAATTTAAACATTTTTTGCTGGAATGGGGTTTTCCATTTTATTTATCATTATTCATTATTTATATTCCCTTATATGTTTTCTTGTTTTTACAAATTATTATCTATTCACATTATTCTGTGAATTTTTTAGAAGAAAAGGATACTATTTTCTTAAAAGTTTTAAAAGACATTTCATTCAAATTATTAATATTTTCATCTTCCACACTAAAGTTTATTACTTATGAATAGTCTATTTTCAATATTCAATTAATTTAAATTATTTAAACTATTTATTAACACCTCATGAAAATATATTTGAAAGTTATTGATACCATTGCTTTTGCAACAATATTAAAAAATCTTTCAGGAAATTATTTTTAAATATTTACTAACATTTTACTTTCTACTTCCCCAAAGGCATTACTTTATTGTAACACCTTCATTTATAATGGATTTATAATCTCCTTTAATATTTTAATAATTTATGGTTTATACCTAATTTCTTACTCAATTAATATTCTTACTTCAATCAATTCCTTATAAATATGTTGTCTATCACTCTCTATCTCTCATTTGACTATATGTTTCTCTTTCATGTCCATGTTCTTTATTATCATATATGTATTCTACATCATTGAATATATTTTCCTAAATATATAAACATTATTCTATATAATAGAAACTCCATATTTTTCAAAAATCATATTAGGGTTGTTTACTAAGAATGATATACCATTCATTGATTAAGGAAATATTGATAATCTATATAGATGAATATTGATTACTAAGGTTGGTTGATTATATACTGGAAAAATATTGACATTATGTGTACCTGATTCAATAGGGATACATATTGATTAATAATGCATATTGATGATTTATTTTTCACTAATATAGGATGAATGCATTAGAAATGATTAAGTGATGGGTGGTTCCTAGAATTATATATCCCCTCGATACATCAGTAGGTCTCATGTGATGAATAAGCTTAGGAATTGGGTGTATTCTTACCCAATTATTTATTAAGCCTTATCATGGGGCCTTGGAGATATACATGATTTCTTGGAATTCAGACTTTACAATATATAATATTTCTTAACATGATACTTTTAGGGTATATAATATGTCTTGTTAAGAGGCCTTTATAGTAAAAATAAAATGTTTGACATTATTTATTCCATCACCATGAAATTAATTATTGTTTCCCATGATATTTTTTATATTGTTATCCATGGATATATTTAATGATCGTGTGATTTGTTATATGGAATTATTTATTATCATTTATTCTTGACCTACTATTCATTCCTTGTTTATTAAATTATATTCTCAATGTATGCTACCGTAACTAAGCATTTGAACCCACCGTTCTTATGTTTCCATTTCCCTAGATTTTTAAGTATAATATTACATATGTTATGTTTAGAAGAGAATATTGTGTAAAGAATTTTAGGGAGATGTTTAAGAATTTAAGTGAAATAATAAATTATGGGTATATTGGGAAAAATTATCATTTGGATGGAATGTTAGGGGTTTGGCCATGTATTGGGGTTTTATAAGCATGATAAAACTCTAAAATTAATAAGTACTGAGTATTAAAATTTTTAAATATTGGGTTTTTATATTGTAATTATGAATGGAAAATTTTGAGTCACTTTAGTTGGTATTAAAGATAGTATGAAAAGAGTATTTTTTAGCACCATATCTAGGTGTTTGGGTTTGGAGTACTACATTTGGTATTAGAGTAGGGTTAACATAACTTTAGAGTATAATATGATATTGATTGATAATAATTTAAGAGATATAAGTATCATCAAGGGTTGATAGGTTTAAAGATGTTCAGAAGTTAAAAGGTATAGATACCCTTATTTTGAGGTATTATATGATTATATTCTACGGAGATTAATGTTATTTTCAGAAGTTTTTATTAGGTTTTAATAAGAATAAATTATTTAGGTATATATTTTCATTTGAGTTGGTATATGATTTGATTATGATTAATTATAATGTTGGGATATTTTTTTGGGATAATGTTGAGAATAATAGATGACCATAAATCTTAAAGAGTAATTTGTTGTCAATGCGATTCAAGTTATTTTGGGGCAGAGTAATATATTTTTGGGAGAAAAAATTTCCATGTATTTTGTGTTTAGGACATAGTAAGGAAAATTTTTAATGATTTTTTATATTCAATAATTTTTTATATAAAATTTTAGTTCATTTTAAAAGAATATGTGATTATATATTTCAAATTTTCAGGTTTCTAATTTAGTAAAGAATGTGATAAAGAGTTTTATAGTTTAGTTATTTGTGGAATGGTTTAAGTATAAATTTTGGTTTTACATTTGAGGTTTGTGAGATTAATGTATTATTTCTTAATATGAGGGTTTGTTTATCTAGAGTGTTATCTAAACTTGTTCCAATAATTTTGGTTTTAGTAAAGGGATAGAGATAGGTGGAGTAACTTTTTAGTTTTTTGGATCTTATGATCCATTAAAATTTTATTTTAATGTTTCAATCATGAAAAATTAATTATTTTCATTTATTATTTAGAATATGAGGTGAAATAGAGGTTGAAAATGAATCGAAACACAACCAAAGAATGAAATTAAGCTTATATGATAGAAAGAAATAAAGTAAATATATTTTCTAACATTTTTATCTTAATTGTAAAATAATTCCTCAAAACCAAGAAAGATGAAGATAAATATATCAAGACATATGGGGAAAATTTTGGTCATATATCAAAGTATTCCATTAGAAACCTATTTACAATTATGAGTCTTGTAATGATACATACATGGTTTTAAAAATATTTTATTAGTAAATACTAAGTTTCCTAGTACTAACTTAGAAATAATTTATCATGATGAGTCAAAATTAATTCATTTTGGTAAGAACAAATTAAAATTACAAGGAAACAATTTATTTAGGCGGGAATATAACACCCTAAAATTTTATTATGTATTATCCTTTAAATAAGACTATGTATGATAACTTGTGAGACAAGAAACTTAGAACTAAAGTGAATAATAATTTATTACAATAAAAATGAAAAAATTACATGATATTTTATTGAAATGTAATAATAAAAAGTTAATAATTTTTTAAAATTATAAGGGACCTATTCTACTATAGAAAAACCATCAATTATATAGAAAATGTTTTGATGAATTACACATTTTTGATAAATTTAGTACTATTCAAAAAATGTTTCCAATAAAAATTATTAATAAAATTACAGTAATTATTATTAAAATAAATTAATAATATTAATAAAATTATTATCAAACTATAAATAAAGTTAATTTAATTATACATGCCTAAACAAAAAATATTTGTTTATCAACATTGTTTTTATTGTAAATTATATATATATTATTTAAATTATAAATTTATAAATTTTTAAAATTTAGTTTAATAAATTAAATCCACTTTTTTATTCAGTATGTAAAAATTATATATAGGTGAAATTTTGGATTATTTTGGAAAGGTTCATTTTTTGGTGAATAGTTAAAAAATACCGTTTTTAAAAATATCATAACTTTTATAACATCATAATAATATAAATTTGTCCTAAAAATATATTAAACATTTTTATTGAAAAAAATTTATTTTTAGGAGTAAAATAATTCATTTAAAATTAATATGTTTAATTTATAAATCCATCCTTGAATTTTTGAATCTTAAGTTAAATTTTATTCTAATAAAAGAACTACTTTTGATACTTTTCTTTAATTAAGTATTTACAAGGTTATATTCAGTTCTTGAGTTTTTTAAATTCACAAAACTATATTTTTTATTATTAATAAACCAATAAATGTCATGGATATCAATTCTATACATGATTTTATTTTAAATTCATTTTTATGCATAAAATACTTTTTTCTAATTTGTTTTTCATTTCATTTTATGTACTTATATTTATAGTAAATTTTAAAACCTATAGAAATTTATTATTGTAAAGTTTATTACAAATTCTGAATTAGAATATTCAAATTATTTAATAAGTACCATTTTATTATTAGTCATAATATTCTGTTACCATAACCAATGTTATCCACCATAGTAAAAACTAAAATATGGTAAAATTGTTAAATCAAAGTCAAAAGACTTAAAATATCACAAAACCTATACTTTAATGAGTTTTTATATTATTTAGTGACCTATCCACCATCACTTATTACTTTTTATTAATTTTTTATCCAATGTATTTGAATATTACATTTATTTTATAACATAAAATTATTATTTACACAAATATCACCCCCACTTATTATATTAAAAAGTTGTTATGAAAACTATAAGAATAAAAATAAATTTATAACTGTTATTGTTGATAATATCAATGATTAATACAATATATTTATGTTATTAATGTATTTTTTAATTTTAAATAACGGTATAATTAAAAAAAATGCTAACGCAGCGTCAACAGAACGCCTATGCAAGCAATTAGAAAAGTCAAAGTAAACAGTTTTAAAATATTAAAGTAATAAAATTATGATTAACTAAAGTCCTTCATGACTATTAAGGATAAAAATGATAGTAAGGGGAAATTTTTAATTATTAAATTCTAATTTCATGGTTATCTCGATATCCTAGAAGTTAAATTATGTGAATATTCTGAAAATTGATTTTAATGAGTTTTTTATTTTCAAAAATATTTTATTAATTTATTAAAATATTATAAAAATATTATATTGAGTAAAGTGGATTAGAATTGGTCAATCATATCAAATAAGTTCCATTTGTGATCCACTTTTCAATTTTTAAAATTATATTTTTGACCCTCAAAGAATGAATATTTTCAATAACGTCATTGATATTTTCCTATAAAATGAGACTAAATCGGACCTTTCTAATGAAACATATGAGTTCATTTTTCTCTGAAATTTTACCAAAAAAATTTACAAACTTCCCTTTCCATTCCACTATTGAGTAAAAAGTTATACTTTCTAATTTTCTTTTCCATAGTTTTTTAAAATCACAAACACTTTAATACTTTCTTGAAAATATATTTTACTAAATTTATATATCCCAAGTGTTTTAGAATGTTTTTGCAGAAAAAAATCTTTTCTAATTAATGTAAAAATGAATATAATATAAAATGAATAGAAAATTTTATTTTTTAATCTAATCCATCAGATTGATGGTGCATCTAGTCTATCAGAATGACCAGTATTATCTCCATTAGATAGACTAGTGTTCTGTCTATCCGATTGACCAAAATCAAACCCATCAGGATAACAATAATTTCGATCCATCAGGCTGACCAAAGTTCAGTTCATCAAATTGGAAAATAGTATAGTCCATCAGACTATATAAAGTGTATAATCTGAGTATTGGAATTATTTCTATCAAATATAATTTATTACATTATTGTAAAATTTCTATCAAAACAACATCAGATAAAGAGGTTTTTCTAAGATTTCATGTGAAGAACAACAGATGCCATTTCAACCAACTCCAATATTCATGGAAATATAGTCATTGGAAATATTCATATAAATAGGAGTGCATTCAAGGTGTAGGGAAGTGATTCATTTGCAACTCAGCAATTCTGATATTTTTCTCTATCTAAATATCTCATTTTTGTGCTTTCTAACTTTTTTAGGGAGTTATAGTTCTAAGGAATCGATGTGAGGGTTGTAAATTCCTTAATTTTTTTTATTTTTTATTTGGTTTTTTCTGATTGTGGTTTTGATTTGGTTCTTATAGGGATAGGAATATATATTATTATGATTCAGTAGATTGATGGCTTATGGGGACATGAATACTACCATGACCTGACCCAACCAAAGATTTAGTTGTAACTACCCCAATCCTACCTCCATAGGCCAGGGGTGGTGAAAAGAACCGAAATACATATCCTAAATGAGAGGAATTTTCCAAATGTACCTTTACTAAAAAAAACCATATTAATGAATAAGTGTAGAGGAATAATAAAAAAAGATTAAAAAACTTGAATATAAACCAAATATGAAAAACCTCTAGGGTGTACAAGAGTACGACAATGAAAACTGGAAAATTAAAGGGAAAAAAATACATGCCCAACTAGAAGATGTACCAACCAGACTAAATTGAAAAGTTAAAGTGCCAAGAGAGTCTAACTCTTGATCTCCAAGATCTGACCACCATATACAGTCCAATACACCATGTATCCCTAAGCTCCTTTATAGTCACCACCAACCTGTCCGTCGTCTCCATAAGACACGACATGTGTGGGAAAATCCCATACAGGGGTGAGTATATACATACCCAGAAGGATTCCATTAAATCTGAAGGGGGAGTAGTAAGAGAAAAAATATGAATATAAAGACAATAGAATGTAAACAAGAAGATCATCCCAAAGCAAGAAATTAACCTCATCCAACAACAGAGAACTCAACAGGTCGTGTAGGTTGGATCCACATCATGTATCTTCCACCCATAGTAAGAGAGTAGAAAAATAAATCAACATTATATATATATATATATATGATGAAACCAAAGAACCCCAAATAAGAGGGAAGGGTATCTGCATATCATAGCCCAACCAAGGAAAAGAGTGCTAATTGTTATAGATGTGCATTAATGATGCCAAACATCTCTTGTGTGTGCCTAGATGAAAACATACAAGTCAAGATACACCTAACCACTGTTCCACCCAGTCGAGGGAAAAAACCTAGATATATAATCCATGCCCTAGAACAATATAAGGGTGCCACTTAGTAGATAGCTATATGACCCATGCCTTTTCCCAGTAGGAGGGTTCCTCTCCAATGGATGGGGACCGATGCCCAACCTTGTTGGAGGGTAAAACTCTAGTAATCTGTAGATGACCCATACCCATCCCAATTAGAGTGTGATACTTTAGAATTCGAGGACCCATGCCCTGATACAAGAAGAGTGTTACACTAAGATAGTACAGAGATGACCCATTCCCTACCCAGTAAGAGGGTCCCACTCTAATAGTCGGTCGAGGACCTAAGACCTGCCTAGGATGAGGGTTCGACTCAAAGGGTATATAGAGGAACCATTCCCACACCAGTTGGAGGGTACCACTCAATATATAAAAAGATGAACCATTCCCTATACAGTTTGGAGGGTTCCACTCTAGAATCCTATGTTGATCATGCATGATCACTACTATCATCGATCATTTCCTAAATAATAATCATGCCTCAAACATCTCCCAAAGTATCATAAAAAACACTATAGAGGCCACTATTTCATTCTACTTGGAAGAAAACTTAGTTTTGGATAATCAGGTTCCAAAATATGGGTCAAAACAAAGGAGATAAATGATGTTGAAGTTTCCACAAAAGTGAACAAGGGGTACACAACATTCGAGGGGAACCACACAATGTGTGGTCCCCTTCCATAACATGGTCGTGTCCTGGAGGTACATGGACTTCTTCCCATGTAGGGATACATGAAGTGTAGGGGGATACATGGAATGTCCAAGCCACTCGGTATCCTACATGTGTTCTCGGGCTTTGTCGATGTATCCAACCCATGTTCGTGTACTTAGGTACACATCATATGCTCGGCCATGTCTGTGTACTTCCTTATATAGTGTGTTCCTAGTCATGTCCTCCCACAAAAGGTATTTCCCATGTTATCTCTTACATTTAATGTTCACCTGGGGATGGTTACATGAATTGTAGGCGGGATACATGCCATGACATCCTTATCTTTTCCCCAAAACCCTAGCCACCACAACCTAGAGGGTCATACACCGTGTGTTCTTCCAAACTACATGGTGTGTTATTGGTATTTTACCATAAGTTTAGATATACAAATTTACACTCTAGATACTTATTCTTCAACATGGATATAATCTCTATGGAATTCAAAATTGAAGGTGAATCCCTAGATTCATTGTTTTTGGCCATCTATTGGATGGAAATTGGATTCCAATTGGTCTAGGTGGTTCACAATATGCACAACGCGCCTCCCGTAATGCCTCCATAATCTTAGATACCATATCCATGAATAGATCACCCTTTAGACCATGAATCATCCAATATCCATCCTTGATCACCAATCCATTCATCACACATGAATATTTTGTGAATTTGAGGTTTTCTTCGGGCTCAGTCCTTCCTGGTAATATTGAATCGTGACCCCATGGTCCAACGATGAATAATGTGAAGAAATTTGTGGAGAAAGGAATCATAAGTAAAGTTTTAATTAATATTTCCAAGTGTTCTTGGCCAATTATCATGAATAGAGATATCCAAGGTTAGAAAACTGTTGAATAATCAATTGAATTTCTATACATGGGGGCACACAATTGTATAAAATTGGTATAGATAAAATAAAGGGATTAATAATGCTAAATTATTTAATAAAATGATGAGAAATACAAAAATGAAACATACTACTAGGGTATTGGATCATTTTTAAAGGAATAATGTTTTCACCAATGATTGATAGGATTCTTTGTGTTCACTACACTTCAAGCCGCTTTTATCTAGAGTTTTATCATCATATTAATTTGATTTTCCAACTAAAGGAGAGGAAGAACACTCTTAATTATCAAAATGTTTATGCGGACAAACCAAGAGAATTTCTATAGAGGTGTATTTAAGGGAAAAACCAAATCAGTTTAATTGGTTAATTAATTAAATTCATTTTTAATTAACTAATTGAACGCATCACCAACGATCACGATATCCAAACATCCCACATAGACCAATTTTAGGTTGTGACTAGGTTAAACATTGTGTTATTGACTCAATCATGGTATAATATTTATGTTTTGATATTTTATTTAAGAGTTATTCCATTTTCTATAAGAAATAGTGTGCACTTCATATATAATATATTTATAATTTTTTTAAAATTAATTCTAGGAACACTGGGCATCAGAATCACATGTATTCTTTTTTTTCTAGATCTAAATATATATATAGAAATATTTAAAAGTATTAAAAGGAAAAAATGGGTCGCTAAATCATTCAAACCTTCAATATTTTTGTCCTTGAAAAGATAAACTAAACAAACATCTTGGTATAGTGCACTCGCATCTAGATCTCCAGCTCCCAGGAGCTCTCTTTCAATTTCTCATGCTACCACAACACATGAACCAAGGGGATGGTCAATCCTCATAGGGTCCACTATAGTCAATCCTTGATCGCCACTGGGTTTTCCAAAAAATTAGCTGCATCCTCAATGTCCATCTCACCCTAGTCAATAAATCCAATAATTCTATAAACTCTATCCATGATATCTTAAATCATCTTTTTATAGTATAAGTCCCAAGGTCATCAATATTTTCCCATTTATAATCAAACATATCTTTGCCTAATTATCCTAAAATTATGCATACATTAAGTTATATCCTTCTCTTAATCACTTTTTTCCCACAAAATATCACCTTACCATCTCAATCTCTTTTCTAGGTTTATAGAACTATTCAATATATCCTTTCCATTCCTTACTGAAAAACTTATAATGAAAATACTCATATATTTCATGATTTGTATAACATAATCTTTGAATTCCAAAACATATACACCTCAATCATCTAACTTTATTGTTAAACCATTACTTGGGATTTATCATCTTATTACTTAATATTTCTTTCATAGAATATGAAATATGGATCATCTCTTAAGTTTCATCAACCATAATATAATCACGCTCCTTATGTTTAACATAAATAATATTTTTAGAACATTCCATACCATTCAATTTTCATTTTTGGTCTATTTATCCTTAGTAATATAAGAAATAATCATACCATAATCTTGATTCTTTTCCCCATACCAGGATGTACAACTAAAAGAGATGTGTGGAACTATCACATCACTTACTCCCCCATCACGACTAAGACCATTGTCTATAATTGGAAAAGGTTGATGCGATTCCCTCATTCAGAATATTTATCTAGTAAATACCCTAAGGATATATAGTCACACAAGACCTCACAATCGATGTCTCTCAAATGTGACTCTAACACACACTGAAGGAGCAAAAGATTCAATGACATCGACTGAAGAAAAGTTACACCTTACTTGTCAACTAGGGCCAGCTGCAAGGAATCCAACAACTTAGATGCCTCCTACACCAAACGAGTCTAGGAATTCTAGACAAGGGAATCATTTATCATGTTTCCATTCCATAGAGTATAGAATATATCAAAGGCATAGTCTTATATGAACTCTAACTAGTGCCTGTATATTAGGTTCAAGTCTCTATGTGTGAAGTCATACCTCAGACCCTAGTTGTCTGAGGAAACCACGAATCACATTATAGAATAAAGTGCCTCCACATACTTATTAAGAATACTACAAAAAACATATCTACGTCATGAATCACATTGTTATTCTTGTGTGGTCTCAACTTCCTCGACCCATATGTGATTACTACTTGCTGTTGCATCAATACACAACAAAACCCATATCCCAAGGAATCACAAGACACTACATACTCTACGACCACCTATGGCAGTATCAGCAAAGGAGTGATCATCATCCTCATTCTCAAATCCTCAAACGATCTATGAAACTTCTCATTCTAGGAAAAATGATACCCTTTACACATTAGGGTGGTCAAAGGGGCTAGAATCATGGAGATGTCTTCCACAAACCTCTTGTATTATCCCTCCAAGCCAAGAAAAATATATACCTATAAAATTCTCTTGGGTGGATCTAAAGAAAGCACTTTGTCAATATTTATTGGGTCCACAACTAAACCATGCTTAGAAATAACATTCCCTAGGAAGTGAACCTCAGGAATATAGAACTAGAACTTAGAAATATATCTATAAAGTTTGTGCTCAAGAATCAAATTTCATACCACCCTCAAGTGTTCTACATGATTCACCTCTGTCATAGAGTGTATATTCAATGATGAAAAACAAAAAATGGATCATTTATGGCTGTAACATCTACTCTTTAAAATCCATAAACATGGTTGGGTCATTTATCATGCCAAAGGTAATCAATAGGAAGTTATAGTGTCTATAGAGACATTAGAATTCCAGACCTAGAATGTCAGCCTCACGAACCCTCAAGTTGATTTTTCCAAAATTGAGATTGATTTTTGAGAACTATATCACACCTCAAAACCAGTAAAAGTGGTTATAAATCCTTAGAAATGGGTAGTTGTTTCTTATCATGTCCTGTTTTAAGCGATGATAATCCACAAAATGTCACAAGCTCATGACCTCCTTCTTCAAAAACAACACTAGAGCTGCCCACTGGGCCTGATAAAACCATTCTATATATGATATTTCAACTCCAGCTATAACTCCCAGATCTCGCTGGGGTCGATATGATATTCTAAAAAATTTATCAAAGTGGTCTTGGGGTACATTCAAGATAAAAATCCATCTCCCACCTCTGAGGTAGTCTCGAAATGCCCTAGGGGAATATGTCCCTAAACTCCTCCATGACTAAAGGAATCCAAATTTATAAAGACCCTAATAAAAAAAGGGATATACTCACCAATTTATGGGTGATGGGATGAATCCTCATTCTTTCAAAACCCACTCATCTCTCCATAATATCTCTCTTTACCATAAAGGTTAATCTCATCCCATCAATGCAAAGACATCTGACTCATTTGTAGTGATAATTAATCTAGGATCAGACCCTGGATAACCAATACATACCCAGGATGATGTCATAGGGTTCTAATATGATGACCATAAAGTCCCAAGTGAACTTATCTATACCAAGTGATAGATGAAAATACTGGAAGATAAAAGACAGAAAAGAATCATTCCATGTAGAAAACTCATGGAAAATTTGTTGGGCTAACACCTCAGGTTGGAACTACAGCTCTCACACTAAGAGTAAAGATAAAAAGGAATGAATCAAACCTATATATAATAATACTAATGAAATACTAGAATAAACACATATCATACCTCTAATAATCTCGTATGTTGCGGGTTTATAAGCCTCTATAGCTTAAAGCTATCCAAAACCCCAACTTCAAGTCCTTGAGCCTGACATGAGATGTCTATTGGTGGTGGTGGAAGGATCTCATAACACCATACAACACCAAAAGATCATCCTCCTGGAGGTACAACTACTCCTCTACTTACTCTTCCTACCTAGAGTCCACCCTTCCCTCTCCTGGGAGATCCCTAATCATGGTGCTGCCTCTACCGTGGGGGTCCTTCTGCTATCATCTTGTGCTCCTAAAAACGTCTGGTTGGGAATTTACATGACATGTGACGATTCCTATCACAAGAATAGCATCAAAGCTCTCTGAGATGACCTGGTCCTATATACTTCCCCTGACCACATGCCCGATCCTGATCTGGGGAACATCTCAGGTGCTGACATCCTATCGACTGATGCCTACTAGCTATTGCAAATGACTCAACACTATAACACACACTGTCAGTTATAGCTATATAGTGTTCCTCTGATAGGAAAATTTCCATCACCAGCACCCGCTCCAACACCCCAACATAGGTGGGAATGAGAAAGGGTACCACACTAGCATGGATATCTCTATATAGACCCTAATCAATATTCCATTACCGGAAGTATCCATACTAGATCATGCCGAGAGAGTACAACATAAGCATTGTGAACATCATAGTGTACCCAACCATAGTTATCCCTCCCTACAATAGCTTTAGAAGATTTTATATCATAACTGAGAGAAAGTATGAGGGGTAGTAATCCCCGTGGAACAACTACTAGAAGTCAGTCCTTGAGAGAGTCGACTCATCATGTATCCGCATAATAAGACTCCACTAGTGCCCAACTACTTTGTGGAAAAGGCTATCTACTAGTGTAACCACCTGATACATCGGTGTCCAGATAATCCTGAACATATAGACCAGAAATTTTAAACAATCCTCTACTACCTAGGGACCTGGATCATGTTGGAAATTCATGGCCTCTGGAATTGGAAATCACAGAGCGCGCTAAGACTCTATACATACTCAGCTTACTCTGATTGTATGTTCTTCCAGTCAACTTGGGGTGGTGCTACTACTTTTCCACTGGGAGGAAGGATATAATGGGATGAGACTTAAACTATGGAATCCCCACTCATAAGATCATCATCATGATCTATAACTAGTATCATGGCTGGCTATTGTCACAGAGTCATCTTGAAATTTAATCCAGATGTACCATAGTTTGATGAGAATATATATATATATATATAACGGGAAGGTGACTCAATAAGTACATTAAAATAATAAATCCAATGTGATTCATATACCATTCATCCCTATAATTAGTGACTCGGTATTATGAATTGATAAACAGGTAGTCAACATCTTGGTGAATGGATATGTCGGCCATTTGTACCATCACTGGGTTCCCTAGCTTGAGAGCCGTACACAAGACACTCTGACACTATTTTCCTAAATCCCAAACAAAACATAATAAGGGGACTAAAACAAAAACCATACCAAGGAATATAATACTATTATACAAATTTTCCATGACCTGACTCAACTAAGGCTCAATTTGCAACTACCCCAAGACCGCCTCCGTAGGCCAGGGGTGGTGACAAGCGGAAAAAGACATATCCTAAATGGGTGGAATTTTCCTAATGTACTTTTATGCAAAAAAACATCCATATCAATGTATATGTATATAATAATAATAATAAAATGATGAAATTTATATAATATAACCCAAGTATGAAAAACCGCAAGGGTGTACAAGAGTACGACATTGAAAACTCGAAAAGTAATGGGAAAAAATACCCACCAAACTAGAAGATGTACGAACCTAAAAAAAATGAAAAGTAAAAGTGATAAATATCTTAAATCATGATATCCAATATCTATCCACCATACATGGTTCGATGCACCAAGTATCCCTATGCTCATCGGTAGTCATCGCCGACCTATCTGTTGTATGTATAAGACACAACACGTGTGGGAAAAGACCATGAAAGGGTAAGTATATACATACCTAGTTGGATTCCTTGAAAGTTGAAGGAGGAGTAGTAAGAGACACAATAGGAATAAAAATATAGTATATAGTAAATAGGAAGATAAACCTAAAGTAAGAATGTAACCTCATCTAACCATACGGAGCTCAACATGTCGTGTAGGTGGACTACACATCGTGTCCCTTCCACCTAGAGAAATATAGTAGAAAAGTACATCAACATGAATATATATATATATATATATATATATATATTCTAAAACCAAATAAACCAAAATGAGAGAGAAGTGGATCTCCATCTTATAACCCAACCTATAAAAAGAGTGCTTATAGTTTCAGAATTCCATCTATGATACCTTGCATCTCAAATGTATTTCCAATATAAAACATCCAAATAAATAAAAAACTCATTACTATACTAAATTTTTAGGGTAAAAAATTTATAAATAGATAACCCATCTACTGATACAATAGGTTGGTGCCACTCAGTAAATAACTAGATGACCCATGCCCTGTCTTGGATGGAGGGTGCCACTCTGATGGTTGAGGACCCATGCCTTGTCTCCGTAAGAGGGTGCCAATAAATATTCGATAGAGGAACCATGAACAAATATACCTAAGGGTTCAACTATAGTAGAATATAAAGGACCCATGCCTATCCTAGCCGGACGGTTCGACTCTAGAAGTCGAGGACCCATTCCCTGATACACCAGGAGGGTGCCACTTAGATAGTATGTAGAGGACCCATGCCCTTATTAGCAGGAAGGTTCCATTCTAATAGTTAGTAGAATACCCATGGCCTTCAAAATGAGAGGGTTCCACTCAAAGAGTAGATATAGGACCCATACCTAGCCCAACTGAGAGGTGGAACTCAATAGATACAAAGAGGACCCATTCCCTATATCGGTAAGAGGGTTCCACTCTAGAATCCACTGGTGATCCTATGTGTTCATTACCATCATTTAGTGTCACCTAAATAAGATTAATTCTTAGAATATATCACACCATATATAAAAATATATTAAATAGGATACCACCACGTTCTATGTTGAAAAACTCTAAGGATAAGCTACCCACATACTAAAATCCAAGTCCAAATGAAGTAGATATGATAGGTTGAAGTTACTAAAAAGGAAACAAGGGGTAAATGATCTGTGATGGGACCCAAATGGAATGTATGAGCTACTAGATGTAATGTCTGTGTTCTATTCTCATGTTCATGTATCCAATCCATGTCTGTTTACTTTGGTATATGGCGTGTGCCTGACTCTGTCTATGTACTTCAGTACACAATGTGAACTTAGTCATTTTCTCCCACATGAGGTCTTTCCAGTGTGATTTTACATATGGAATTTACACATAGGGAGGGATAAAAAGCTTGTAGTTGGGATATACCCCATGAAATCCATATCTCTTTTTAAAACCCTAGCTACCATAGCCTAGGGGTCACAGGATCTGTGTTCTTCCAAACTACAAGGAGTGCAGTCAGTATTTTTCTAAAAGTTTTGATCTATGATTATTATCTCTAGATACAACCCCTATTCCATAAATCTCACCTTCATTCCACCTAAAATCAAAATTATGTCCTTGATTTGTCATTTTGATCCATATGTTGGCCGGAATTGGATTCTGATTAGTCTCAGTGGTTCACCATAGGCATCACACACCTCCCGCTGTGCCTCCATCATCTAGGATCTCCGATCCATGAATAAAATCATCCTTTATAAAATTATTCATCCATATATCTATACTTTATCACTGATCCATTCTTCACACATGAAATCCTCGTCAATCTGGGGGTTCGGTCAGGCTTAGTCCTGCCCAGGAGTGTCAAACCGTGACCCCGTGGTCTAGTGATGACTAGTGAAATGAAATTTGGGAATAAATACATCAAAATAAAATGTTTAATAATAATTTCCATGATTTATTGTCTAGTTATTATGAATTGGGATATCTGGGGTTAGAAAACCACTAAATAAGGAATTTAATTTCAATACATGGGTGCATGAAGTTATCTATAATTGGGACATATCAAAGAAATTATTTTATTATACTGAAAGATTTAGTAAAATGAGAAAAAATACCCAAATGATGAGTGGTAACTAGATATTTCATTTTTTTTCTTTGAAGAATGTGATCGTTAATGATTGAGAGGAGTTACTATATTTGCTGTGATTTGATCTTCTTTGCTCTGGAGTTCCATCATAATCTGAATTAGATTCACCAACATAATGAAAGGAATAATGCTATAAATTATTCTAGGGTTTATGTGGAAAACCTTTGTTAATTTCCATAGAAGTTTATTTAGTAGAAAACCAAATTTTGTTAATTAGTTAATTAATTAATTAATAATTTAATTATCAAGATGAATGCACCTCCAACAGTCACAATATCTGAACTCCCTACACCGAAAAAATTTAGGCAGCACTTAGGTTAAAAATAAATTTATAGACTCAAACATGGTCTCATATTTTTGAAATGAGATTAATTTTAATATTTATCACATTTTCATTAAGAAAATATGTGCACGTAATATAAAATATAATTAATATTTTTATAAACTTTATTCTACAAACACTGGACCTCAGAATCGCATATCATCTCTATACCTGGATCTAAAAATATATATAGAAATAGTTCAAAGTATTACATTGAAAAAACTGGGTCTATATAAAGATAAAGTCAACACTGATCATTTTATTGACGGATTTAAGTGTTTTGGAAGACAAAGCTATTCCGATATTCTTATCGAGGGATTTGATGGTAAGGAAAGACAGACCTTTACAGTTAGGTTTAAAACTATAGATATCTTATGTTGTGATTTTTGAAATCCTTAACTCTTAAGGTTAAAGAGTATAATTAATTTTTTAAAGATTTTATGTTATTCTTACTTTGTTATAAGTTTTTTATTACTTATTTCTATAAGTTTTACATTCCTCTAAGAATTTACATTAGAAATTTTGTTTTTTATAATCTTTCTAATTATTATTTTATCAAAGTGTCTATGAGCCCAATTAACAACTTTGATATATCAGAATAATTTTGAATCTAATAAAAACACTCCAATAATCTGATGATGGCTGATTCTGAACTTTATTTAGTAAATAGGTATAAGGTTTTTTCATAGTTGAAAATTTTAAACTAAAATCCATCCACCTCTTGTAGCCTTCAGAAACTCTTATGATCCAATAATTGTTATTAGTGTAGGTTTTACTAAATTACATTATAAGTTTTTCCTTTTATTATCTACATCAATTTATTAAGTTTTTATAAATTGATTATTTATAAACTATGATTACACTAACATGTTTTTTATAAAGTGTTTCTATTTATATAAGTTGGTAGGTTTAGATGTGAGTACCCTTAAGAAATTAAATCATATTATACCACCTATATCATATGGTAATGATTATGAATAATGGAGAGATAGGATGATATTTTTTTATTAAACCTAGAATTTATAAATTCATGATTTTCACTAGAAATTATGTTTTTCTAGAGAAATAAGTTAATAATTTTACTAATTAGGAAAAGTTTGGATATCAGTTGAATTACAGAGTAAAGAATACTCTATTATTTTCTATAATTATTAATGTTTATAGGAAGATATCTTCACGTAATTCTGAAAATAGTTTAAAGAATAAATTTGAGATAACTCATTTTGGAACTTCTAAATTGATTGAGACAAGAAGATATTTACTTAGAATTAACTATCTGGATTTTGATTTTTAACCCACAAAGACTGTTTCTAAAATAAATCAATGGTTTATGACTATTTTTAACAGTTTATAGTCTTATAGTAGGAATGAAATTATATATTGAATCTTAGTAGAAAATATTATTAAAATGATTCCCGGTGAATGGGATTTGAAAAGAACTACTTTGGATGACACAAAAAGGATGAGTAATCTTACTCTTTATGATCTTATTGGAACCCTTATCCAGTATGATGGAGTATTAAAAAAATATAATGAGAAAAATTAAAACCAAAATAGAGGATTTTTATTTGGAACTACATCAAATTTTTCTTGTAAAGTTCAATCTATTGTGAAGGTTTTAATGTCCTATAAAAAAATAATGCTATTGTTGATTCAAATAGTAGTTCATCAAAACATATTAGAAATGAACATGGTAATCATACTAAAGGAACATATATGATTTTTGGGAAAAATTATCATCAATATAGATAAAAGAAAATTCACGAGGATAAAAGTGATAAGAAATATTCTACATAAGTTATATGTTAAGATTGTAATAAGAAATTACATATTAGATAGAATTATCCTAAGATAAAAATTAAAGGTAAGAAGGAAATGAATTCTAATAGAAATTCTAAAAGTATTATAAGCGCAAGAAAAATATATATGAAAGATTTATATAATTAGATTTAAAGTGGATGATATAGTACTTCTGAGAATTCATTGAACACTGAATGTTTCCAATAGAAGAATATTAAATTCTATGCAGAAATTCCAAAGGTTAAAAAAATGCTTCATAGCTAAGGCAACTAAAAAATATCTTACAAACCTTACTTTAAATACTAACAACCTAGATAGCAATGGTGAAAATAATTCTATATCTTATATTGATTTATCTTCTTCATCTAACATGGAAAAAAATTATTTACCATGTTTTGAATAAGTTTTAGTATTTAAAAAATTACTTGAAAATTAAAATTGTAATATTTTTAAAAAACATAAAAACTCTCAAGAAAAAATTGTGAAATAAAATTCATGGATATCTACTTTAACTAATGAGATATCAGATATTTCTAAATAACTTGATAAATCTAATTTTTAAAAGGAGGATATTTTGAAAAAAACTTGAAAATTATAATTTCATGAAAACTTGTTTATAAAGTTATATTGTAAAACGTAGTCCGAATACAAATTCTACTAAGGATAAAACTTTGGTTGGAAAACTAAATTTTTATATTTATATTTTGAAGAAAATATTATCTAAGTTTACCACTATAAAAAATATTTGATAAAATTACAATCAAATCAAACATCATAGAGATATTTTTGGAATAGGGTTTACTAATAGAAATAGTTTTTTAGTAATAACTACTTTTTTATTAAAAGTGATCCATTTTTCACAAAGTGTCAAAGTTGTGGGAATTGGAAGAAAAAAATTTCTTTAAATAAAATTCTATATTTATGATTTAAAAATAATATTTTTTAAATAATTGATATTTTCTCAATATAATAATACCAGAAAAATGGGGATTCCTAAAATATCACTTTATGATAATATTGGATCCAACAAGGTTTGGGTTTCAAAATGATAATTTTTTTTGATTTTAGGAAAGTAAAGAAAGTAAAAAAAAAATATTTGGTATATGGATGGTTGTTTCTCTAGAAACATGACTGGAAAAAAATAATTCTTTAAGAATAGTATAAATATGGAAGGTAGAAAAGTAACATTTAGATATAATGCTCAAAGTGTAATTACTGGTATAGGTAACATTACTTTTCTGGGAAAATAATTAGTTTTTAATTTTTTATTAATTATAGGACTTAAGAGTAAACTTATTAACATTATTCAATTATGTGATGTGGGTTATCTCCTGAACTTTAGGAATGATGAATGTACTTTTCATTGTTCAAAATATGAGTATATTATTTCTGCCAATCGACATGAGAATGTATACATGTTACAATTAGAATATCTTAGGATCCAATATCTGCCTTGCCTTAGTGAAATGAAAGACCAATATTTATTATGGAATAAAATATTAGGAAACTATAATTGTAAAACATTAGCTAAGTTAACTAATAAAGGACTAGTAAAGGATATATAAAAACTTAGGTTTCTTCTTCTGAAGTTTGTGATCCTTGTCAATTCTGAAATAAACATAAGTTAAGATTTAAATCAATTAGTGGAGCTTCAACATCTGTTGATTTATAGTTAGTTCACATGGAATTTTTTGGTCCTACAAAAACTAGATTTATCAATGGAAAATATTATGTATAGGTTTTAGTTGATTATTACTCTAGATATACTTGGGTCTATTTTCCAGCAAAGTAGTCAGAAGCCATTTTTTGTTTTAAAAATATTGTAGAAGAGTTAAAAAAATATAAAAACCTCTCCTTGATAACTATTCATAGTGATCATGGTGGAGAATTTATAAATCCTTAATTTAAATTTTTTATAGTAAAAAAGTATTAACAAAAACTTTTTGGCTCCTAGAACCCCAAAAAAATAGTGTAATCGAATGAAGAAATAGAGTTATTCTATAGATTACAAGAACCGTGCTGAGTCAATACTCAGTTGCTAAACATTTGCTTAGATAAAGTAGTAATTACTTTATGCTACACTATAAATTGAGTTTTAATAATAAATTATATTAATAAAACTCATTATGAGTCGTGTACTAGAAGGAAACCAAAAATTTCTTACTTCAATGTTTTTGAAATTAAAGTATTCATTTTGAATATAAAAGATAACTTACATATATTCTCTCCAAAATCCGATGAAGGGATATTTTTAGGTTATTATACAACTATTAAGGCATATATAGTTTTTAATAAAAATAAAACAACTATTGTGGAAATAATAAATATTAAATTTGATGAAACTGATCCTTTTGTTTTCAAACAATCACAACCAACTTATTCAGATTTTATTTCTAAAATTTATTTTCAGCATATTTTAGAAAGTTATTATCATGATAGAAAAACTGAATAATATAATTTTGAAATTATACCTCATGAATATTTTCTTTATTTTTTAAAGAAAACAATTGTTTAAACCTAATAAATATTTTGTTTCTTATGAATCCGCCTAATAATAATATCATTGGTGATGTAGATAAACTAGTTAGAACTAGAAGTTCTTTGAGAATTGAATTTGAACACTTTTCATTTTTGTCTCAATTCGAACCAAAGACTCCTAATGAGGCTTTAGGTGATGAGTATTTGATAAAATAAATTCAAGACGAACTCAATAAATTTGAAGGGAATAACGTATGGACTTTGGCTGAGTGACCTGAAGATACTTCTGTAGTTGGAGTAAAATGGGGTTTTCAAAATAAATGTGATGAAAATGGAATAATATTTATAAATAAAGCTATAATTTTCTATAATGGATATAATCAAATGAGGCCATAAATTATGAGAAAACTTATGCACCAATAGCTACACTTAAATCTATTCATATACTTATATCATATGCAACATTCATAAATCTAAAACTATTTCAAATGGATGTGAAGTTTTAATTACTTAATGGATATATATAGGAGGAAGATTATGTATAAAAACCCATGGTTTTGAAAATAAAAAGCATCCAAAACATGTTTTTAAACATAATAAGGCACTTTACAGACTCAAACAAGCCCCTAGAGCCTGTTATAATAGGTTAATTTGATTTTTGTTAAAAGCGTTATTAAGGGAGATTCATATCTAACCCTTTTTATAAAGTAATTTTCCAATAACATAGTAATTATTAAAAATTATTTCAATGAAATTATATTTTGTTCAACTCAAAAATATTTAACAGATTTATTTGCAGATCTTATAAAGTTTGAGTTTAAAATGAGAAGGATGGGTGAACTTACTTATTTTATTAGTTTTCGAATTAAAAAAAACAAGAAACAAATTTTATAAATCAACATAAGTATATAAAATATATTCCTATTAAATTTGGATATGGAAATACTAAAAGTAATAGTACTCCTATCGGAACCATAAATACTATAGATATTGATAAAGATAAGAAACTAGTTGATTAAAATATCATTAGAGGAATGATTGGAAGTTTACATTAATTAGCAGTTAGTATTGAAAATTTTATGTTTTATGTATAATTATATGATAGATATCACGAAAACCCAAAATATTCCCACCTTAAAAAATTCAAAACAAAATTATTATTATTATCTTAAGGTAAGAATGGATTTAGGTTAATTTTAGTCTTTTGGAAATAAAATTGAATTAAAATGTTTTTAAAATGATGACTCTGGTGGATGTAAAATAGAAAGGAAAAGAAAATTTGAAAATTGTAATTTCTTAACAGAAGATTTAGTGCCTTGGTATTTTAAGAAACAACACTCACTATCAGTTTCCACTACTGAAGCCGAATATGTGGCAGTTGGAAGTTGTTGTACTCAAGTATTGTGGATGCAACACACACTCATAGATAATGGAATATGTTTTTCTAAAATTCAAATATTGTGTGGTAATAGAAGTTCTATTTCATTAGTTAAAAACCTATAACATCACTCATGAGATATGAAAATAGATATAAGACACCATTTCCTTTAGGATCCCAAAAAAGCACATATCATTTTACAATTCATCAGAACATAGGACAAACTTGCCGATGTTTTTTCTAAAAACCTTAGTTCTAATATATTTTAATATATTAAATATAATATAGAAATGATCAATATAAAATGATCATTAATATATAATTCATGTTTACTAATATATTTATATTAATGAATTCATTTTCAAAGTGGAAGCACATATGCTGTGGTTTTCTATTTTTTTTTTCAAAATGTTTTCTCTATTTTTTTTTGCTTTCCAAAATTTTAATTTTCAAATTCCTAAATGATATTAATAAATATAATTTATAAATAAAACATTCAGCATTAATTTTTTTTTCTCAATTTTTTAGAAAAAAAGTTTTTTTTCAAAAAGTTTTTATCAATATTTTTGTTATAAATTTTATCAGATTAAATTACCATTATATTATTCAATAATAATAGGTTAATAGATATAAATTTAATACTAAAATTTAATTTCTAATATGAGTGGTATTCGTATTGTATTTTAATTTTTTAATTATCCATTACCTTTAATCTTTTATATTGTTTAACATATTCTTAAATTTTTATAAACCTTTATTTTGTTACAAATTAAAATTTTTTCACAACTGATCTTTCTTTTAATCCATTATTTTTTTTAATAAAACCAAAGAGTTTAGAATAATAATTTTTAAATAATTTGAGTACTTAATCTTAAACATCAAATAAATTTACAGTTTTTAATCTAAGATATTGGATTTCTAGATTACGAAGGGTCACTCTCGAACCTATATATATATGGGGTGGGTCATACATGTCCCACATTAGTTTTAAAGATTTTTTCTCAACCCTAAACACTCCATTTATTACTTATTCAAAATTTTTTCCATTCATCTAATCAATTTATTCAGTTCATTTCTAGTTTCAGATTCAGTTGGATGACTTCAAAAAAATATTTCCTGAAGAGAGAAGTTTTAAGAGAAAAGATGATTGAGAAAACATCATATGAAAAGTATGATTATTTGTTGAAAAGAGTTATTAAATTTCATGGCTATGAGGATATATATATGAAAAAGAGTATTTTTAAGAATAATATTTCGAAATCATAAGAGAATTATATTCTTTAAGAGAATTCAATCCAAAAAAGGATAGGAAAGTGATTGTTTTTACCCTTTTTGGAGAAAGTTGTAAACTTATTTTAAAAAAACCCACTAAATCAGTTGAAGGGACTTTAGAAGGTGAAGTGTATATTCCATCACACAAGATTCTGGAGAAACGTGGATGTTTCAAAAAATCAAAAGAATAATTTTCATTGTTTACTTATTTGAAAAGGTTAAAAAATTATTTTACCACACTCCATATGTGATAGTTTTAGTTTTTAGATTTAATGTTATTTGATCATGAGGGAATTTGAAAGGGATAATTTGAAAGTCCTTGATATTTTCAATTTGAACATTATTGTTAATATGATATAGATAAATCTTATGAAGGTCTATTTCCTTTCAGTTATGGTAATCATGAAGACATCCATGAAGTCAACAATTCTCATGGTTTCTTGTTTTATAAATAAGATTATTGTCCATTTTTGGAGGTTTTTAGATCAAGAATAAATCATGTGCTATTAGAGAAAATATTTCTATTATTTATGAGGAAAAAATTATAAGGATAAAGTTGGTATTTAATCGAAATTTATAGAAATTTGTAGATTAATCTGAAAAAGATTCATTTGACATAAAAGTTATGAAAGAAAAATAATTGGTTCAAAGAGAAATAAAGGAAAAATTCTCTACAAAAGAAGAAAGTGATTTCTATTGATGAATTTAAAAATTTTATGGCTCATAAAGCTTAAAAGAGGATTGGGGATTCTAGTTTTAGACTTCATAATTTAGAGAATTTATCCCTAATAATCAGAACAACTTATGAAATAAAAGAATAATAGAAGAATAAATAGTATAATTAAAGGCTAGATGAGTCAAAGAAGATAGAAAATTTGATTAAAGGAGTTCAAGGTGCATCCACAAATCAACCTTTATCAATTTATCCATTATTATTTTCTAAACTAGCTCTAGGATCCAAAACGTTTTTTGATGTTGACCAAACGTTTTAAAATCCATCAACAGGTGATATTTTAGAATTAGCTAAAACATCTATATCCTAGATGATGATGAACTTGGAAAAGGTAAATAAGTTATAGAAAAAGTTGAAACTATAATCCAAGTTCAACAGTAAGATCAAGAATCAGTTCTAAAAAAAGTTAAGAAGATAGTTGAGAAGAAGAAGAAAAAATATTTTTTGATGGTTGGAAATAGAGTTCTAAAAACATTAAGGCATTTAGAAAAATAACTTGAAGGAGATGAAAAAGAAGAATAAGAATAAGAATAATAATAAGAAGAGAAAAAACAAAAGAAGAAAAAAGATAATCTGAGCCATCCCCATCCTCTACTTCAATATCAAACTAGTCTGATAATAACCCAATTCTTGATTTTCCTATGTTTGTTAAATCATCATCATATAAAGAAGAAGTTAAAGAATTACATTCTCAAAATGAAGTACGTGATAAGGAAGAGACATAAAGAGAATTTTATATTGAAAAATTTACATAAGATGAAATAGTTTAAAGAAAAAAGAAGATATATATTAGACCATCTCGACCAAACATTTCATATGATTCATCAGATTCATCAGACTCATCATCCAAAGAAGCATAGAAGAGTATTGATTACATTTTTTATAATCTGAAACAAATAATGGACTCAATTCCAAACCTACCAAACATATATACAAGGTGAAAATAAATTTAGAACATTTTTATGTAAATTTAGAATCATTATTATTGTTGATAGATTCGATGATTCAAAATGAGGCCGATTTCAAAATTTCTAAATATAATTAAAAATCACACAAATGAAGAATCAATCAGATTGTAAAGTGGATGAGGAAATTTTATAGTGACTTACAATAACATGATGATCAGAATTTAGAAGTTAAGAATTTTTTGTTTGAGATAACTAATTCTTTTGAGAAGTTTTCATTCAATTTCTCTCATAGGCTGAAATTTGTCCAATATTTTAATGATTTTTCAAATTCTTGGAATCAGGAGATCTCATAATTGAATGAAAAGATTAATAAACAAAAATTGTTGAATATTAGTATCTGGTCCTTTAAAGAGGTTTTTTTTATTCTTGATGGAGGAAAACATGAAGATAAGTATTATTTAAGAAGATATTGTAAGCATAAATTTAGATTATTTGAGGCTCTTAGTAATATAATAAAAGATATCCAAGGGGTAGAATTTTTTTGGGGGTAAAATTTATCCAAAAGGGGGTAAATAGTTCCTAAGGGAGAAATAATTTAAATACAATAAATCTATCTAAGGAAGAAAATTCATTGTGGGGAGAATTTTAATTAATAATATTTTATATCAGATGAATATTTTGAATAAAAATTAGTCATAAACTTAGGGGGAGTTAGGATAATTAATTGGAAAATATTTTTAATAAACAATTCTTTTGTATTTAATAACTGTAAAAGGGTTATAAAATTTTCCAAGTTAAATGTTTTTCATTTTTATTATTGTGTTTTTTTCTTTCAAAAAGGGTAGATTTTTTATATTAATGTTAGACTTTAAACCTTTTCTTTTCATAGTTTTTTAAAATCACAAACACTTTAACACTTTCTTCAAACTCTATTACTAACTTTATATATCCCAAGTGTTTTATTATGTTTTATTAGGAAACATAATTTTCTACTAGATGTAGAAATGATTCTAATATAAAACGAATATAAACCGCTTATTATTTAATCCAATTAATTGAACTGGCAGCGTGTATGGTCCATCAGAATGAATAGTATTCTATCTATCAGATAGAATAGTGTTCTATTTATCAGACTCACTGAAGTCATATCCATCAGATTGAAAATAGGTCTGATCCATTAGACTGCTCATATTTTAGTCCATAGGATTGAAAAATAGTATAGTCCGTCATAATTTGTAAAGTTTATAATAAGAGTATTAGAAATATTTAAATCAGAATGAATTTATTGTAGCATTGCAATGGTGTTATCAAAACAACATCAGATGGAGAAATTTTTCTAAGATGTCAAGTGAAGAAAATATGAGGATATTTCAACCAAGTATGAGATTCATATAAATATAAACGTTGGAAGGATTCCTATAAATAAGAGTGAATTTGAGGAGATGGGAGCTGTTGCATTTACAACTCAACTTGTCTGATATTTTTCTATTCCTGAACATCTCATTCTTATGATTAATAATTTTTTATAGAGTTGTAGCTCTATGGAATCCATGTAAGGGTTTTAAATCACTTATGAAATTTTTATTTTGTATTATTCTATCCAATAATGGTTTAGATCAAGGGATTCTAGGTACAAGAGGACATGTGATTCTGATCCAATGGATCGAGGGCTTCCAAGGATAGGAATACATAGCTAACACTGATCATCATATTAAGGGATTCTAGGGTATTAGAAGAGAGAGCTATTATGATATTATTATTGAGGTATTTTCTAGAAAGGAATGAAATACCTTTATAGTTAGGTTTTAATCTCTACATATATTAAGTTTGGATTTTAGACTTCCTTATCTCTTAAGGTTAAATAGTAGAATTGATTTTATAAAACATGAAATCCATTCTTACTTTTTTATATGATTCTGTATTACCTTTTTCTACAAGTTTTAAATTTCGACGTGAATTTAAATTATAATTTTTTTAACAATCCTTTAAAAAAATATTTTATAGAACTATCTGTGATCCTGATTAATAGCTCTGATATATCAAATGAATTTTGAATCCAATACAAGCATTCTAATCATTAGACGATTACCGAGTCTGATTTTTCAACTAAAGAGGTTTTCGGTTTTGAGTTAGTTTAAAATTTTATGATAAAATTAACCCCTATTTTATCCATTGTAAACTATTACATTTCAATATCCCCAATCCCCAGGGGCGATCATAAACCTCTCTTCTAAAGGCCTTAAGTTTAATCTAAAGAAAGATATTAAAAGAAGAGGTAATCATCTTAATTGAGCTCCTTCAAGTTTATTTATTCCTTAGAATCTTCCAAATCATCTATAACCATCTTAATATAATGACATAAGTATCATTAGTACACTAAAATTTTATTATGTTGATGGAACAACCATCATCCACCTCTTTTCTATCCATTGTAAAATGAAAGCGTTGCATGTAGGAACCTGTAGACTACCGCCTCCATAAAAAATGTAACTCATTTTATTATGAATGAGATACAAGGAAAATTATAAAATATGTATTTAATAAATAAACATGATATTATAATAAAATTAATATTTTGTAAAATAAACCATAATATATTTTCCTTCCTTATTATCGTTTTTAAAAATAAAACATCACCCATGTATACGTACAAACTGCCGCCTCCATGGATGACACATTTCATTTTTGATCACCATTATACATGTATTGTAATAAAAATTAATTTAATGAATAAATATGATATTTATAAAATGATTAAGATTCTATAAAAGTGATATTTTTTATTACATAGTAATTTTTTCTTACTCATTCAACTATTATAATATGTTCTTGTTTTGGTTGGTTTAATAACCTGCATGAACATTGTTATAATGTTTATTTCATGAATGATTAAGAAATTTTATGTAATGGTAATATTATTTAATAATTATGAATTTATTATTTTTTAATTTTTTAAATGGTAATATATATATATATATATATCCATATTTTTTTAATAAAATTAATCTTCTCTATGAAATCAATACTTCTAAAAAGTGGAATTTTATGTTTTCCATGTGAATTATCATAATATGTTCCATGAAATATCCATGGGTTATATCAAATAAATATATAAAATCATCATTAATATTCTATAAGTAATTAAATCACAACCAGGAAGCAATTATCAAATCCTCTAAATTGAAACATGCATAATGAACAGAACAATTAATACCTAAATATTTACTTTAAAAAATAATTGTGAGTAAAAGGGTAAAAAAAGCTAAGAAAGAATTATAAATGCATGGACCTGACCATAAAAATTATATATTCTATTGAATTTGAGATAGAATTAAATTTATTAAGATCCATAGGATATTTTTTTGTTTAGAGTTTTAGATAATTAGGATAAAATCTTACATAATAAACCCATATATTACAAGTGGAAAATTATACTCAGTATCCATTTTTCCCACCAAAAGATATATTAAAAATAAAAGTGAATTATTTTCATGAAAAATATATTCAATTTTTATATTTACCTATTCATTTTTCCTTATCATCATTAAATCCACATGATTTCTTTAAAAACACGTGATGAGTACAAAAATCTCAAAAAGGGACATAAAAAGAGGAAAACAATTAGTCTTGTGAAAAAAACATGAAATCTCTTAGAAACATTTCATAAAAACATACCTTTTACCCCAAAGAATATAATAAACTGTTTAAAATAAAGGATATTAAAAATACCTTTTGAAATTATTAAATTCAATGAAAAACCAGAAGAAAGCATTTAAAAATTATATTGGTAACTTGGGACATCATTTCTATATCACTCTTGTAATCAATTTTACAAATGGAATAATCATATGGTCCACTTCCATACCCAATTCATTGGAGGTTATAACATAACCAACCATACCTGATTTATCACAAAATTACACGTTATTAGTTAATAATATAACCACCTGCCATCATAACAATTCCCAAGTACCAAACCATAAACATAAATCAAGAAATCTTGCATTATAAAAATATTCATAGGGAAAATAAGATTTTCATTTTGAAATTACTTATCCTTAGAAAACATTTTCACATATATAGGAAAAAATTTGTTTTTAAAATAACTATGAATGTTTTTATAGGAATATTTAAATAAATTTTTTTTCATAAATTTGGGTAAATCTACTCTTGTTTTATAAGTTAAAAAAAATTATTTCCGTTTTTTGTCAAAAAAATCACAAAGTATCTTTTTGGAAAATAACAAAAACATTCTTTTTCAAACTGTTTGGTATAAAGTAAAACATTGGTAAAAATGAAATTAAAATATCATATAAGAATAATAAAAATCTATTATAAAACTTTTTTAGAAAATTTTTAAATAGAAGAAAAATAGAGTTTTAAAGAAAACATTAAAATAATATTTTTAAAAGAAAGCCCCTTACCTTGAGTCTGATTTATCATGTAAGTTCTTTACCATCCTGAATAATAATCATAGGTTAATTTTTTAATTAATAAATAACCTTTTTAAATTTTCTAATTTATTTTTTATATCACTTATTTCCATGTTACAACAATTAATTAATTAATTATTTTCATATCAGATGTTTTAATGATATTCAGTTTATAAATCCAAAATGACTTCGTTAGGTTGATTATGGTCAAAAAAGTTATTATTAAATCACTTCATGAATAATATCAGTAAAATAATTATATTTTTATATAAAAATTATACTTCTAAATCCACCCAATAAATGTTTTTTTGAAAAACGAACTACGTTACAATAATGGAGATGGTAGGCCGTACAAACACATGAGTAATGTTTCCTTTTTTTCAATGATCATTATGAAAATAAGGTAAGTATTATTTTAACTTTACATAATTATAATAATAACATAAATATAATATTAAATCTTCATATATACTCATATATATTATCTATGAGATGTTGTGATGAAAAAATGATCACATCGCTTCGGGGAGGTGGTAGTCCACATGTACACAAGAACAACATTATCATTTTTCAGTGAATATATAAGTAAGAAAATAATTGATATACTATATTTTATAATTTAAAATATTCTTTCAATATCATATATAAAAATAAATTCCACCATTATAACTATTCTTGAAGGATAGTGATGGAAAATGAATTGCATCGGTCCGCAAGGTGGTAGTCTGCCGTACACACGAATGATGAATTATTTCCCCATCTGATGGAAGAGGAGATTAATATAGCCCACGAAAATAACATAATAAAATATGAATATATGCATAATACTGTATTTATTATTTTAACACGTTTGAATAAGGTTTTAGGTTTGTGGAAGAATAAACAAAACTAAAATGTGTAGATAAAAACTATACCTTTTCATTGGAAAACCTCATTTTATTAACACATCAAGACCACTTTGATTGGTATTCTGCCTTAAAATACCTATATAATGAGGGGAGAGATCCTTGAAAATAATTTTTTTATGTACTTACTAAACCAAATGTGGTTTTAAGTGTGAAGAATTAAGAAAAATAGGCTCCCTTTTATAAGAGAGGGGTGGGGAACTTTTTGAATTTCTCAAAATATTAAAATATTATAATACTATTCTAGAGATAAATGATCAAAAATTTACTATAAAATATAAGGGTATAAAATTTTAAACAATATATTATTCTATTTTTTAATTTAATATATTTCATAATTTTAAATAATTTAATAAAATAATAATCCCATAAAATATCATTATTGTTAATTTTTATTCTATTAAATAATTTGACTTTAAAATCCCCAAGAAAACAAGTAAATTTTGATCAAAAATAATTATATCATTAAAAATCCATTATATTCTATAGAATTCGTGTAACCCCTTAAATATCTCAAATTATATTTATTTTAATATTTTTAATATCATTAATTTGATTTTTTCATTAATTGAATAATTATTGCATCAATATTGTGAAAGCATTTAAGATAATTTTATTTTCATTTAAATCATATAATAAATTACCATGATGAATAAAATCGTTTTAAATTAAAAAATTATTTCTATAGTCAATCATATCCTCTAGATAACACCATATTAAAAATATTACATTTATTAAAAACAATAGTGTGACATGTATGACTTCTCAAGAAGTAAAATACTATAAAGGTCACAATCACATATAAGTGTCCCAAAAAAGGTCATAAATTATACCCTTGGATGAATATATTCTAGATATAATAATAAAATAATATTTATATAATTTTTTGGGTATTTAATAGTTCTTATCATTTTATTTTAACCTAAATTTCTTGATTTAACCAGTACCGTGGCCATAAAAATTACTATGGTTAATATTATTCTTTTAAAAAAATAAAAAAAGAACTATTAAATAAATTTAAACACAGTAATTCCAAATAACGAATTGATTATTCATTTTTGTAAACACATAAAATTAATAATTTAATTTTAAATTAAACTGAAGTAATGCAATAAAAAAAAATTGCCCGAAAAAATTCCATTTTTAAATATAAAATGTTTTTATTATAAATTAAAGTATAAAATTCATTTGAAAAACTAAAATTGACATTTTAAATAAAAATTAACAAATAAAAATTTAAAAGTAATCCAAATCATTATTTTACATTGTAAATACTTTAAAAATAAATACAATTTTCAATAAAAGTAGTATTTTTCAAAATTCCTTAAAGAATCAATATTTTTATAAAATTAATTAAAAAAAACCTATGATAATTTTGAAATGATGAATTTTAAAATGAAATTAATTTTTACAAATTAAAATTCACTAATTTTGATTTTTTTTAAAAATCTTATAAGAAATGAGTATAATAAAACCATTTAATTTTTGATTTTAAGAATTTATAATGAATATAACTACATAATTTAGGAATAATAATAAATATTTATATTATTTATTCTTTAATTATATGGATTTTTATATTCTCTCATCTTTTTGAAATTTCATCCTCATAATTTTGAAATCAGGATTGGTAATCAGGGTTCGAAGTTTGAAATTTCCTTTGCTGAAATACAACATCGTGAAAAGGGTTTATAAAAATCCCACTTGATTAAAGAGAAAAGGTATGTATTAATGTCATATATAATAAAAAATAATATGTTCTAAGTAGTATAACATTAGTAGGAAGTAAAAAAATAGACATGGAAGAGAAAACTAGCACTTAAGGGCCGATAGAGGGTGATAGAGAACATGTGTTGGGGAAATTAAATAATAAAAAAAATATAAATCTCTAATGGATTAATATGACATTGATTTCTCAATAATAAAATTAAAAAGATAATGTTTTTGTTTGAAAATAGTTTTTCTAAAGCTGGGAAATTATTTATATTTTTAGACAAATAACATAAGAAAATATTCTTATTTGACATGAATAATTTCATTCATTAAATAATTTCCACCACAAACTCATCTTTTTCTCCAAATAATGAGTATTCAAGATCAATTTTTCTTTCTTGAAGCATTAGAATCAACTTATATAGATAAACAAATCCACTAAATATAAAAAATATATTTCTATTATCTTTTAGAATTAACCAAAACCAAAATGGTCTACATAAGGTAAGATAATTTCCCAAAAGAATAAACGTTCATATGTGGAAAACTACTTTAATACCCAAAATTCATTAGTAATACCCAAAAAATATATTATTCAATAAGTAAATATCCATAAAATTCATCAAAAATATTCTATACTATTATGGAAATCCATAAATCAGAGATATTTGATCAAATAATCAACGAAGCTAAAATTAAAATTTATCTCCCAAAATAACATCAATTACTCTTTAATTATCTTAATAAATTGTGCACACCTAAAACATATAATATACAAGATACTCTGACCACTTCTATAAATATCCAAAATCACTATAACACTATAATAAAATAATATAATCTTTTAAAATTTTATTTAACCTTTATTTCTTAAATAAAATCCCAAAATATCTTATAATGACCCAAAACATTATAGTAATATTCATCCAAAATAATTATAATCACTTAACCACCATATTAACTTCCAATAAAAAATATGTTCCCAAACTATAAAAACCCATAATTACCTAAAAACTAGAAATATTATAAAACATAAATGCTATTGAAAATAAAGGAACTCTTACTCAATTAACCATTTTCATATTATAATATTTAGGATTACATGTACCTCAAACCTTTATCAAAACTCAATGAATGTATCCCAAAAAGTATCACCTTTTTAGTACATTAGTTTTCAAAGGTGTTAATTTCATTGAAACATGTTTTTAAATTATTAAAAAAATATACTAAGGAATATTCCATAGGTGTTTCATGATTCACATAATATTGATAAAATACCACTATATCATATTTCAATACATAAACACATCCTTTATTTAATTCCACAATACTTTTTTACTATAAAATAAGATATGGAATATATAATTATGATTTTTCAATGTCACTCAATAATGATTTAAATGATAATAAAAAAATTCATACCTTAAATCCAAACATTAGATTATTACATTGTACTATTGATGTCCCCTTTACCTTCTAGTATGTTTTCTATATCTCAATAAAATAAATAATCAAATCCTTGATGTTATTCCTCTTGTTTAGTCAGGTAGATGAGTTGAGTATTTAATATCAAATAAGAGAGATTACATGATCCTTATAAATTTTTGAGAAATAAAAAAGTGTTTGATAGATTAAAGAGTTTATTAAATGTGATTTGGATGCTCAAAATTCTTTCAAGATAATATAAACAATATTTTTTCATTATAATGATAGTTAAATAATTTGGAAGGGATAATAAGGCATGTGAGATCCTTTTACATTAATATTTAAAAATTATATTTATTCTTCATAGGAAAAAATAATTAAAAGAAGGAAGGAATGTTAAATTTAAATTGGCACTTGTAAAAACATTACCCTTATAAATTATTTAATACTTTATTCATCAAATACTTTATACCTAAGTTGATTACCCTTATAAATCAAATATCCAAAAATATCATTAATCGAATAAAAATCCATCAATTAAAACTTCAAAATGGGTGTCTAAAATTTTTAACTTATAACTAACCTTAAACTTATAAAATCATGACGGTATCCATAACACTTAGGTTAAACTCACATGAAAACATCCTAATCTCCAAGTTCGATAAACCCTCCTATGACACCAACTCAAAGTATTTGAGTAAGAATACACTTTCTTACAAACCCAAGGATATTTTTAGTTTAGTGTTTTAGAGAATTAGGTGAAACTCTTACATAGTAAACCCATGCATTATAAGTGGAATCTAAAACCCAGTATCCATTCTTCCCACCAAACAAAACTATTAACAAATCAAGATTTTGTTTTATGAAAAATATTAAAAATTTAATTTTGACATCATACTTGTTCTTACTAATCCTTAAATACCTATTATTTTTAAAAAAACATGGGATGTGAAATAAATTACCATTAATGGACATTAAAATAATAAAACCATTAGTCCATTGAAAAAATAGGAAATCCCATAAAAACATTTCTAGAAAACATATCTTTTTCCCCAAAGGGTATAATCATTGATTTAAAAAAAATATGATATTCAATTTACCTTATAAAATCAATGAATT
Source organism: Viscum album (assembly GCA_963277665.1). Taxonomy (NCBI): domain Eukaryota; kingdom Viridiplantae; phylum Streptophyta; class Magnoliopsida; order Santalales; family Viscaceae; genus Viscum; species Viscum album. Next base: position 1,683,525,385 of record OY728141.1, on the reverse strand, counting down.
CCATGAAAACACATAAGAAATCATATAAAATTTATATAGGTTACTTTGGGAATCATTTCTATATTACTCTTACCACTACTGGAAATACAGTCTTTCCCAATGGTTCTAAACCATTGGGAAAGGATGCAGAACCGTTGGTATATGTTATACCAACGGTTCTGCAAACCGTAGGGATGTAAGCTATTGGGAAATCTTTTCCCAATGGTTTACAGTGAACCATTGGGATAGGGTGGGGAAAAATTAACCTATCCAAATGGTTCTGCCAAACCGTTGGGAAAACCCAAGCAGTCTCCTCTTTCCCAACGGTTTCTAAACCATTGGGAAAAGTTTTTTACCAACGGTTCATAGAACCGTTGGTTAAAAAAACCCAGAGATGCTATTCCAACTGCTTGAAATCGTTGGCATAGCCTATGCTGTGAAAATTGTACAATAGCTTGCAATTTGCACAGCAGCTCTTCAATTTTCCCACCATGTCTCATTTTGTGCATTCCCTCTCATTTTCAATCCAATTATTGTACCTTCAATAAACTAACACATACATATACAATTATTGTACATGCAATAACCAACTAAGACATACATATAGAGTACAAACTCATACACATTTAACATATAATTCATCCTAAAACTATAGACATCCATAATTAAATTATAATTCATAACGTAATTATAAACATACATAATTCATTTAAAATTCAATTTAAAATTTAGATGACAATTATATGTGGAATCCGGAATTCAATTCACAATTTGATCGGTTTTTCGTATACCATATATTTTTACCTGAAATGATGTCCATTTTATACAAAATACATACACCTAGAGTGATACCAGACACACTGTGCCTCAGATTGAGGCAAGGTTAACTCGTACAAATCAAAAATTACCCATCGATTGTTTTCCTAAAGTATCAACATATTCCGAAAGCGTTTGATCGGTTTTCCTTATTCAAGTTGATGTTTTTCATTTAAAATTACGTCCTTTTAAAATCAAAAACAGACACTTTGAGTGGTTCCAGCCACACCGCATCTCATATTGAGGCGAGGTTGAGTCGTACACGTCACATATGACCCATGGATCATTCTACTAAAGTTTCAATGGAAACCGAATGCGTTTGGTTGGGTTTCCGTATGTACTAAAAATGTTGTCCATTTTAAACAATAGAGATACACTTAGAGTGATCCCGACCACACCGTGCCTCAGATTAAGGTGGGGTTGACTCTTACATGTCACATATGACCCATGGATCATTGTCCTAGAGCATAAACACATTTCGAATGCATTTGGTCAGTTTTCCGTATGTCAGTTGTTCTTTTCACTTATAATCCTGTCAATTTTAAACAAAAGAGAGACACTCTGAATGGTTTCGGCCACACCATGCCTCATATTGAGGCGGGGTTGACACGTAAACGTCACAAATGACCAATGGATCATTGTGCTAAAGTATCGACACAATCCGAATGCGTTTGGTCAGTTTTCCGTATGTCAGTTTATGTTTTTCACTTAAAATGACGTCCTTTTGAAACAAAAGATAGACAATTTGAGTGGTGTCGGCCACACCGCATCTCAAATTGAGGCGGGGTGGATTTGTAAACATCACATATGACCCATGGATCTTTCTCCTAAACTTTCAATAGAAACCGAATGCGTTTGGTCTGTTTTCCGTATCTACTTAAAATGTTGTCCATTTTAAACAAAAGAGAGACACTTAGAGTGATCCCGGCCACACCACGCATCATATTAAGGCGGGGTTGACTCGTACACATCACATATGACCCATGGATCGTTGTCCTAAATAATCAATACCTTTTGAATTCATTTGGTCGGTTTTTTGTATGTCAGTTGTTCTTTACACTTATAATCCTGTGCATTTTAAAAAAAAGAGAGACACTGTGAATGGTGTCGGCCACATAGTGCCTCAGATTGAGGCGGGCTTGACTCGTACACATCAGATATGACCCATGGATCATTTTTCTAAAGGATCAACACAATCCAAATGCATTTGGTTGGTTTTCCGTATGCCATTTGATGTTTTTCACTTAAAATGACGTCCATTTGAAACAAAAGACATACACATTGAGTGGTGCCGGCCACACCGCATCTCATATTGAGTCGGGGTTTATTTTTACATGTCACATAAGACCCATGTATCTTTTTCCTAAAGTTTCAATGGAAACCAAATGCGTTTGTTTGGTTTTCCGTATGTACTTAAAATTTTGTCTATTTTAAACAAAAGGGAGCCACTTAGAGTGATCCCGGCCACACCGTACCTCAAATTGAGCCTGGGTTGACTCGTACACGTCACATATGACCCATGGATCGTTTACCTAAAGCATCAACCCCATTTCAAATGCGTTTGGTCGGTTTTTCGTATGTCAGTTGTTCTTTTCACTTATAATCCTGTCCATTTTAAACAAAAGAGAGACACTGTGAATGGTGGTAGCCACACTTCCCCTCAGATTGAGGCGGGGTTGACTCGTACACATCACATATAACCCATGGATCCTTTTTCTAAAGAATCAACACATTTTGAATGCGTTTCATCAGTTTTTCATATGACAGTTGTTCTTTTCACTTATAATCCTGTCCATTTTAAACAAAAGAGAGACACTTTGAATGGTGTTGGCCACACCGCGCCTTGGATTGAAACAGGGTTGACTCTTACACATCACATATGACCCATGGATTGTTGTACTAAAGTATCAACACAATCAGAATCCGTTTGGTCGGTTTTCCGTATGTACTTAAAATGTTGTCCATTTTAAACAAAAGAGAGGCACTGTGAATGGTGCCAGCCACACCGCACCTCAGATTAAGGCGGGGTTGACTCATAAATGTCACATATGACACATGGATCGTTTTCCTAAAGCATCAACAAATTTTGAATGAGTTTGGTCGGTTTTCCGTATATCAGTTGTTCTTTTCACTTATAATCATGTCCATTTTAAACAAAAGATAGACATTGTTAATGGTGTCGGCCACACCGCACCTCGGATTGAGGCGGGGTTGACGCGTACACGTCACATATGACCCATGGTTCGTTTTGCTAAAGTATCAACACAATCCGAATGCGTTTGGTTGGTTTTCCGTATGCTAGTGGATGTTTTTCATTTAAAATGATGTCATTTTGAAACAAAAGAGAAACACTTTGAGTGGGGTTGGCCACACCGCATCTCAGATTGAGGTGGGGTTGATTCTTACATGTCACATTTGACCCATATATTGTTCTACTAATGTTTCAACGGAAACCGAATGCGTTTGGTCAGTTTTCCATATGTTCTTAAAATTTTGTCCATTTTAAACAAAAGGGAGAAACTTAGAGTGATCCCGGCCACACCGTGCCTCAGATTGAGCCCAGGCTGACTTGTAAACGTCACATATGACCCATGGATCGTTTTCCAAAATCATCAACACATTTCGAATGTGTTTGGTTGGTTTTTCGTATGTCAGTTGTTCTTTTCACTTATAATCCTGTCCATTTTAAACAAAAGAGAGACACTGTGAATGTTGTCGGCCACACCACGCCTCAGATTGACGTGGGGTTAACTCGTTCACATCACATATGAACCGTGGATCATTGTTCTAATGTATCGACACAATCCAAATGCGTTTGGTCAGTTTTCCTTATGCCAGTTGATGTTTTTCAATTAAAATAATGTCCTTTTGAAGCAAAAGATAGACAGTTTGAGTGGTTCCGGTCATACCGAGTCTCAGATTGAGGAGGTGTTGATTCGTACACGTCACATATGACCCATGGATCGTTCTCATAATGTTTCAACAGAAACCGAATGTGTTTGGTTAGATTTACGTATGTACTTAAAATGTTGTCCATTTTAAGCAAAAGGGATCCACTTAGAGTGATCCCAGCCACACCGTGCCTCGGATTGAGCCCGAGTTGACTCTTACAGGTCACATATGACCCATGGATCGTTGTCCTAAAGTATCAACACATTTCAAATGCGTTTGGTCGGTTTTTCGTATGTCAGTTGTTCTTTTCACTTATAATCCTGGCCATTTTAAACAAAAGAGGGACACTGTGAATGGTGTCGGCCACACCGCACCTCATATTGAGGCGGGGATGACTCTTACACATATCATATGACCCATGGATCGTTGTTCTAAAGTATCGACACATTTCGAATGTGTTTGATCAGTTTTCCGTATTCCATTTGATGTTTTTCAATTAAAATGACGTCCTTTTGAAACAAAAGACAGAAACTTTGAGTGGTGCTAGCCACACCACGTCTCAGATTGAGGCGGGGTTGATTCTTACACATGACATATGACCCATGGATCGTTCTCCTAAAGTTTCAATGGAAACTGAATGCATTTGGTCAGTTTTCCATATGTACTTAAAATGTTGTCCATTTTAAACAAAAGGGATCCACTTAGAGTGATCCCGGCCACACCGTGCCTCGGATTGATCCCGGGTTGACTCGTACACATCACATATGACCCATGGAGCATTGTCCTAAAGCATCAACACATTTCTAATGCGTTTGGTTGGTTTATCGTATGTCAGTTGTTCTTTTCACTTATAATCCTGTCCATTTTAAACAAAAGAGAGACACTGTGAATGGTGTCGGTCACACCGCCCCTCAGATTGAGACGAGGTTGACTTTTACACGTCACATATGACCCATGGATCGTTGTGATAAAGTATCGACACAATCCGAATGAGATTGGTCAGTTTTCCGTATGCCAGTTGATGTTTTTCAATTAAAATAATGTCCTTTTGAAAAAAAAGACAGACACTTTGAGTGGTGTCGGCCACACCACGTCTCATATTGAGGCGAGGTTGATTTGTAAATGTCACATATGACCCATGGATCATTCTCCTAATGTTTCAATAGAAACAGAATGCGTTTGGTTGGTTTTCCATATGTACTAAAAATGTTGTCCATTTTAAACAAAAGGGAGCCACTTAGAGTGATCCTGGCCACACCGTGCCTCGTATTGAGACTGGGTTGACTCGTGCACATCACATATGACCTATGGATCGTTTTCCTAAAGCATCAACATATTTTGAATGCGTTTGGTCGGTTTTTCGTATGTCCGTTGTTCTTTTTAGTTATAATCTTGTCCATTTTAAACAAAAGAGAGACACTGTGAATGGTGTCAGCCACACTGTGACTTGGATTGAGGCGGGGGGTGACTCTTACACATCAAATATGACCCATGGATCGTTGTGCTAAAGTATCGACACAATCCGAATGCGTTTGGTCGGTTTTTCGTATGCTAGTTGATGTTTTTCAATTAAAATGACGTCCTTTTGAAACATAAGACAGACACTTTGAGTGGTTCCGGCCACACCACATCTCATATTGAGGTAGGGTTGATTCGTACACGTCAAATATGACCCATGGATAGTTCTCCTAAAGTTTCAATGGAAACCGAATGCGTTTGGTTGGTTTTTTGTATGTACTTAAAATGTTGTCCATTTTAAACAAAAGGGAGCCTCTTAGAGTGATCCCGGCTACACCGTGCCTCATATTGAGCCCGGGTTGACTCGTACACATCACATATGACCCATGGATCATTGTCCTAAAGCATCAACACATTTCGAATGCGTTTGGTCAGTTTTTCATATGTCAGTTGTTCTTTTCACTTATAATCCTATCTATTTTAAACAAAAGAGAGACACTAAGAATGGTGTCGGCCACACTGCACCTCAGATTGAGGCAAGGTTGACTCGTACATGTCAAATATGACCCATGGATCGTTGTTCTAAAGTATCGACACAATCCAAATGCGTTTGGTCGGTTTTTCATATGCCAGTTGATGTTTTTCAATTAAAATGACATCCCTTTGAAACAAAAGATAGACACTTTGAGTGGTGCCGACCACACCGTGTCTCATATTGAGGAGGGGTTGATTCGTACACGTCACATATGACCCATGAATTGTTCTACTTAAGTTTCAATGGAAATCGAATGCATTTGGTCGGTTTTCTGTTTATACTTAAAATGTTTTCCATTTTATGAAAATTCTCATGTGTCTATTAGTGGAATGGTATTTACTTAAAATCTTGTGGACATTCATATAGAATATTTTTATATCATTCTTAGTATGGATTAGATTTTAGTTTATCATGCTATGAAACATTTCAGAGCTAATAATGTCATGCCCAATGAATACATCTCTTTTATAACAGACCAAGAATCTATGATATTGATTAGATGTGTAAATGTGATTTACATTGATTATCATGATGAAAATAAATAAAATATATATTATATATTTTCTAGTAGTAAATGAAATCAAGGAGGGTGGGGGGCTGTCCGGCGGGGCTGTCCGGGGGGCTGTCCAGTGGGTGTCCGGGGGGCTGTTCAGGGACCAAGGAGGTGGGTGGGGGGGGGGGGGGGGGTGCTGTGCGGGGGGATGTCCGGGGGGTGTTCGGGGGGTTGTCTGGGGTCCAAGGTGGAGGGTGGGGGGGGGGGGGGCTATCCGGGGGGCCGTCTGGGGGGCTGTCTGGGGGGTTGTTCGGGGGGCTATCCGGGGAGTGTTCGAGGGGTGTCTGGGGTCCAAGGAGGATGGTGGGGGGTTGTCTAGGGTCTAGGAAGGAGGGGGGTTCCCAAACACACAACCACTAAAAGACAAAAAAATCTATAAAAATAGATAATATATAAAAGTAACTCAACTCCAATACTATACTACGAGTCTAGATAAAACCAAAAACTAGAATAGATTAAATATCAAATCTCAGTAATATTATTAAAAAATTTAATGGATCAATTTTTCCCACATCACCATTACCATAATCACCATCATCATCACCTTTGTCCTCGTCCCCATCATCTTCCTCGCCCTCCTCAGTGCCCTCCTCCTCACCCTCGCCCTCCTCCTCACCCTCGCCCTCCTCCTCACCCTCGCCACCCGCCTCGTCCTCCTCCTCTCCCTCCTCTTCCTCATCAGACTCCTCGCCATCATCATCATCAAGATGGACATCATCCTGACCACCACTAGAACTGCCACCTGGTGCACCATATATAGAACGTATCAACGACATATTGTCATCAAAAGCTAGGCTGGCCTCTGCTAGAAGTGTTGGACGTAGAGCTTCAATAAATTTCATAAACGCACTGTTTTCCATAGAAGACTATTCTGCCATCTCTGTGGCCCTTTTCTCAGCCTGTTCTGCATGTTCCCTAACTTGCTGTAGCTCGGTGGAACTACATCTTGTACCTGAGGAGGGCCAATACCTCGTTGGGGCTATCCTAGGTCGGCATCATACTCTGCCAGGATGCTCCTCTCCCAACACCTGATGTAAGTGATCTGGTGGCCCAAAATTTTCTGGTTCTTGGGCATCGAGGGACTCTAAAGCAACCTGTTACAAATATAAATATATTATTAAGTTAAAAAATAGATATTAAAATATAAAATCAACAGATTAAAACTTACAATCTGCTGCTGAGTCGCTTCGTTGATGGCACTTCCATCCTTTTTCCATCTACTCGAGCAAAACAGTTTTGTTCGAGGCACACATCCTTCAATATTTTGTATTTTCCTCTACAATGACATTGAAAACAAAAGTTATATGAAAAATTTAGAAAATGATTAAATAATTGAGAAAACAAAAGAAAATGTAAGTTGTAAAAAAACTTATAAAAAATTTTCATACCTGCTTCCTCTCATGATCCGGCATTGTCGTACGTCCTAGTGTGTGGAGGTATTTTTTTTGCATCAATGTTTTTTTATTTTTTCCAGATGATTCCTAAATAAAATTCGATAATGAAAAGGATAATATTAATGCAAAAAATGAATGTTATTATTTAAATACCTCTAATGTAATTCATACCTTAAACTGGATACTCGTCCAATGAGTAATCATCCGACGATACTGCTCTATAGGACAATAATCCACGACTGGTACTGTCTCTAACTTAGTGCCAACTCTAGCACGCCAGCCAATATACAACTCATTATTGTAGGCTCTACAAAGCTCGCCTAAATCCTTTAGACGTTTCGCTCGAGCACTCTCACCATCGGGAAAATTAAATCGAAGTTGATATCAAAATATTAATTCATATAAATACAAAAATAATTCATGGCATTAAATACAATAGAATTTTTTACCCATATCTCTGACGAAGCTCTATCCTTGAACTCATGTGGAAAATGTCTCCATGACAGCGGGCTGACGGGAATGATGTCAGATTATTTGGTAAGCGACGCAAAAAAACTCCAACATTGCTGCCCTGATTTCTCAACCATTTGGTTGTCTTCATTGTAATCCACCTTAACCTATTTGTGGCGGTTCCACACCAAACGCATGAATGTACGCCCCTACCCCACCTCCTATCAGTATATGTATTTATCATGAAAGAAAAACAAATATTTTGTCAAAACATTTTATAATGAAAATAAATATTACTATAAAAATTTGTTAGGGTTTTATAAATATACCAGCGCCAGTATGATCGTTGAGCGCTGCCGGATCCACAGAAACTGATGGAACACCCTGTGGTGGAACAGGAGTCGAAGACGATGGAATATAGAAGCTTGGAGATACAGAAGTAGAAGGGAAAGAAGATGGGACAACAGTATGACCAGATTCTGTCTGGGGAGTGGGAATAATCATGGGATGTGAAAATGATGGGGCAGAAGATGCAGAATGTAGCAAAAACATAGGAGGCCTAAATATCCCATGTGTCCCTAACGACACACTCGAATCAGAATGTGGGAAGGATGACATGTTAGTGGGAGGGGCAGGGTGTATTTGGGCGCGCGCAGCTGATCGTCCACCTCTGGTACGAACCCTCCTTGTACCACCAGCCTGAGTACTAGGACCAGTACTAGGCTCCTCGTCAAATAACTGTCGACATATAGGTGGATCCTACAAAAATGCTTACAAAAAAATTAATCACATGACATTATATATTCTTTAAATATATATATATTTGACATAAAGTACTCACTATAGGCAGTAATGGTGGAACACCCATCTCCGCCATCTGACGATTGTTCTCTATTATTATTTTTCCTTCGTCTCTCTTCAATTGGATGCATTTCCTTCTTTTGAAAACAAATATGTAATTAATTAGAAAAAGGAAACTAATGTGTAAACCAAAAAACTAAATATATGATGGAATAGGGGGATTCATTGGAAATTTAGCTATCAATTGTTTTAGAATAGCTTGAATGAATTTAATAAATCATACAAGTTGTAATGTTCACCAAGTTAGAAATATTGTTTGACTAGGTTTGAATACAGTTCAATTCCAAATTAGAAAATGCAATTCAAATAAAACATAAACCAATAAACATTGAAAATTCACATAACGGTCAAGTCAGCTAAAACATATTTGTGATCAATACTAAATCAATTTTAATATTACCAACCTTAACAACCCAACTCGAGGTAAACGAAAATAACTAAGAACATGGATGAATGAATCTATATATTTTCAACCACAAATTCAGGTTCAAAATCAACTCTAACAATTAAGCTATTGGATTCACCAAAAGAATTAAATGGATTGGCTCCAATGGAAATAGGGATAGTGTCAATTCCATCATCACCATCATCAAAAAAATGTCTTGGAATTACTTCAACTATGACACCAAATTCAGGTCGAAGTTGGTCTTTGACATAAAAAACATGTTTATCCATTGATGCCAACACATATGGTTCTTCGGTAGCAAGAGTGTGAGTCATATTAATTAATAGAAATCCACAATCATCAATAAATGTGCCATGTATCGTCATCGAATTAAACCAATGGCATTTCATCATTGTGACTCGTCCATGAGAGTAATTATCCAATATTATTATTTTGTCAAAGACTCCATAATAACCCAAATTTTCAAATCGCGGTCTACTATCTGATGCATTGGCATAAAAATCTGTTGTGGAAGTAACCATAACACCATCATGTTGTGTTCTCACGTTCTTTGCTCGTTCAATGACAATAAATTTGTACCCATTAATAACAATTGATTTACAGTCACAAACCATGGTATTAAGACCAAAATCCAAAGCTCTTATTTCCTCAGAGACAGAGTCAGCAGACAAACTCAATACCTGTAATATAAATGACTTTTAAAAATAATTAAATATTGAAATATTTAATTTAAATAGTAATATTTTTACCTTCAATTTTAACCAAGCAGAAAACTCTTTGCTATGAAAATTCTCTCTCCTTCTCAAAGATAAAGAACGATGCTTCCTATTTATCATGGTTTTATGTTCCCTGTAGATAAAAATTATGAATAGTTTAACATATATATATGTAATATATACATAATCAATTTAGTTACCGGATATAGTCATCGAAAAAATCATAGTTGAACAAAACTATGCGATGTGCCATCTCCCAACCTTCATGGATTAATGTCTTCAATGTATATGATCCAGGAATTCCTCCTGTTTGAGGAAGTGATGAAAAACTGGGTTCAATTTGCTCATACTGTTCTTCTTCATTTCTCATTGGTCTGTTCAATCTTGTAGTAAGATCAGACAAATAAATAAAGCAGAAATCCATACATTCTTGAGCCAGGTAACCGTTCACGATAGAACCTTCAGGATGATTTCTGTTTCGGAAAAAAGAATTTAATGTGAACATATTTCTTTCATTTGGATAGCTCCAACAAAATGAAACAGGTCCTCCGAGAAGTATTTCAGTGGGAATATGGACAGTCAGATACAGCATGCATGTGAAAAATGATGGAGGAAATATTTTCTCCAACTCATACAAAATTAATGGGGAATCTGTCAACATTTTTTGAAAGAAATTATGAAACAACTTCTTAGCACAAAGATCTCTAAACAAATAGAACAAACGAATAACAGCCACCCTTACATTATTGGACAAAAGATGACGGATTGATATTGGAAGAAACTCATGAAGTAGAACATGATAATCATGAGTCTTCAAATATTTTAGCTTCAACTTTCTTCTATTGACCTGTTTAGATATGTTTCTTGAATAACCATCAGAAACTACAATAGTCACTAATACTTCCAGAAATTGTTTTTTTCGTAGGTTTCATCACATAATAAGCACATGGAAGTTGCCATTTATTTTCACTGATACGCACAGGATGCAATTCTGGTCTGATGACCCGATCCACCAAGTCACGCCGAGATCGTAAATCATCTTTTGTCTTCCCCTTGACATTTAAAAGAACCAAAAGAAACATTTCACATATATTCGTTTCAATATGCATTACGTCTAAGAAATGACATAACAAATTGGTTGACCAATAAGGAAAATAAAAAATATACTCCTCTTCCCCCAATTGTAACAGGTTTCAGTGGAAAAAATCTTTCTCTTTCCATATTTCATTTGACCCTTCCCGAACGAAAAAATGAAATCTTTCAATTCATTAAGCACATCTGTTCCAGACATACGCTGAGGTGGATCATCCGTCTCTATGGTATTATCAAATCTTCGACAATTCATTCTATATGGATGATCCTTTGGAAAGAATCATCGATGTCCCATAAAACTGAAACTACAATGATGTTTTAGTCTTCTGGATTGTGTATTCATCATACAAACTGGACATGACAGTTTTCCCTTCGTGCTCCATCCAGACATCATTTCATAAGCCATAAAATAATTGATCGTCCACAAAAGTGCAACACGCATCTGAAATATGTCTTTCGAACATGTATCATATGTGTGCACACCCACATCCCAAAGAAGTTTCAACTCTTTTATTAAAGGTTTCATGTATACATCAATATCAATGTCGGGATCAGAAGGACCAGATATGAGTATATTCATGAAAGTGAAAGGTTTTTTTATACACAACCATGGGGGAAGATTATAAATGTGTATAAAAACTAGCCATGTGCTGTGCGAAGTAAGCATCTGCCCAAACAGATTAAAACCATTGCATGAAAGACCCAACCTCACATTACGCACGTCAGCTGCAAAATCAGGATGTCGAGCATCAAATCTCTGCCATGAAAATCAATCTATAGGATGAACCAACTCATCATTTGTATTATTTCTCTTGGTATCATGCCATCTCATTTTTATTGATATGTCATCAGTCATAAAAATATTCTAGAGTCTAGGGATCAATGGAAAGTGCCACATTACTTTCTGTGGAATACAGGATGGTGTTCCATCAGATTTTGACTTCCAGCAGGATGTGCAACATTTTATACAATCATTTCGTTCAACGGTTTCCTCCCAGAATAAACTGCAATCTTTCGGGAAAGCATGAATTTTGTTTATTGAAAATACAAGTTCCTCAACTAACTTCCATGCCATATAGTGGTTTGAGGGAATATCTGCATCATCTGGAAGAAAATCCTTCAAGAGGGTAAGAATGTAATCGATTACTCTATTAGAAATTCTATACATAGTTTTTCCATGAAACAATCGGATTAAAAATTCCATCTTTTTCATTTTATCGCATTATTGATATACTGGAGTCATGGAAGCATCATTCAATTTTTTCACATTATCAATATCATCATTTTCACTAGACGCATCAGCTGTCCTCATATTAAAGTCTTCTTGAGTCAAAATCCTTTCTTTTTCATGATGACGAATAAATAGAAACCGATCATCTAACAAATTCTCCATTCCAGTCCTTTCTTTTCGATCATCACCAATTTGAGATTTCATTTTCTCCACATTGTGATACCACACAAAGTATTTTGCTTGAAAAACATTTTTGGTTATGTGGTAGCTGACTTCTTCGTGGCTCATCCAAGGTCTACCAACATATTGGAACATGGGAAGTGTATGCGACCACTATCTAAAGCATTGTGAAATGAAAAATCTATAAAGCTCTCCAAATTGTTTTGAAAATCGCTTGAGATTCGATCGGTTTCATACATCCAACTTCTTTCCATTCTGTAAAAATAATTTATATAAGTCATTTTTTCATAAAAAATTCAATAGGATTGATCTCTAATAGAAAATAAATTTAAGTAAAGGATTAAGGAAGAAAATAATCAAGGTATCAACTACACATGTGAAAAAAACATACTAATGTGTTATTTAAAAAATGTAAAACCAACTAGAACTTAATGTGTTATCACATCACATCATGCCTCATCCCATAACCATATTAGTAAGGTATCATGAACATGAATAACAACAAAATTGTTCCATCCACCTACCCTACATGACCCCAACCACATGCCACATCTTATTATGGTCTTATCACATTGCACCTCACCTGAAAACACATGGGAAATCATTGTACATCTCACCTGAAGACACATGGACAATCACATCGCATCTTGCCTAAAAACACATAGCCAATCACTTATAAAGGAAGAGTAGGGAAGAAATGGTAGCTATCCAATCATATAACCACCATCCTAGATATTAGGAAAAATACCCATAACTCAAAACCTATGATCGTTGGTAAGTTTATCCAACTCTGGTTGGGAATGTGTTGAATTAACATAAAATACATTATATATAGATATCACAAAATACCCAACCTATGGGTTCACATTAACTACAAAATAATATACTTCACTACTACCACACAACATATAAACCATCACAACCACTTTCACCACTATATACAACACACCACACAAGACACATAGCATTTCCCATATTCATTTATAAGACACTTCATTCACACTTACATTTTCCATTCATTTAGTTTTAAATTAATTAAATCCATTTAACACACATCCATTTCTATTACATCTCATTTATTTACTATCTTGTTTTCTAGTTTTAACAGCATAATTTATTCCATTGATAACCAGGAAACTAATAAAACCACCACACAACAACTAACCATCTCACAATAACCATCGCCACCATGTAACATCGGCCAACCATCTCACCAAAACGACCACATATCACAACAAAACAATTGCACATCACAAACCACCGCACAACCAAAACCACCTCACCATATCATACACCACAACCTCATCACACAACACCTCCACATGACAAAACACCACAACACATCATCACTATCATACAACATCACATGTCACATCCATTCCCACTAACCATCACATTACAACCCCACATATCACAAAGCCTAACTGTTCACCTCAATCACCATACAATAGCCTAGAACATACAATGAAACACAACAAAAAACATCTCATAGAAGAAACATACCCCAACTTCCACAATTTATTCAAGGTCATTTATTACATTACCCTTTTATTTATCATGGACATTATAACTCAAATGATATTCCATGGGAAACTAATTAATTAACAAAATATTCATTCATTTCCCTATTTTCACGGTGAAATCACATCAAAATACAAAATTAAAACAAAAATATTAGATCAATAACAATAAAAACAAGGTAGTATATGTGTATAAAGAATAAAATACCAGATTTTAGATGATTCAGATGGTTTTTCACCTGTTCGAATGAGGGAGTTCACGAGAGGAGCAGAGCGCCAGATTGATTTTAGGGTTCTGTCACGAAAGGGGGAGAGCAGCGACCCGATTGTATTTGGGGAAAATATTTTCCAACGGTTTTTAAAAACCATTGGCAAAGGGGTACCCTTTCCCAACAGTTTCATAAAACTGTTGGGAAAGGGTAACTTAAACACCCATTTGCCAACGGTTTTATGAAACCATTGGCAAAGGGGTATCCTTTCCCAATGGTTCTAATGAATCATTGGGAAAGGGTTCCCTAAACCTTGTTTACCAACGGTTTAAGAAAACCGTTGGTAAAGAACCTTGGGTAAAACCCACATTTCCAGTAGTGTACAATCACACTTACAAATGGTATAATCATATTGTCAACTTCCATACCTAATTCATTAGAAGTTAAAATGTAATCACCCATCCTTGGTTTATAATGGAACCACTTATTATTGGTTAATAATATACACAATAGTCATCATAATAATTTCCAATAACTAAAACATAAACCTAAATAAATATTGCATCATAAAAAAAATATTAAGGAAAATAACCTTTTTATTTTGAAATCACTTATTTTTAGAAACTTTTCACATATAAAAGGAACAAACTTTATTTAAAAATAACTATGAAATATTTTAAATGTTTCTTAAAATAAAATATATTTCATGAATGTGGGAAAATTCCCTCATGCTATATATGTTAAAAAAATTCCTTCTTTATTTGTTAGAAAATCCATAAAGTACCTCATTTGGAAAATGAAAAAAGGATTCCTTTCAAATAATTTTGTGAAAAGTAAAACATGGGTAATTATTAAAATAAAAAATTATATATGAATAATAATAAAAAATTAATTTTTTTTAAAATAATGGATATGGATGAAAAAGTGAGTTTTAAAGGAAACATCAACAGAATATTTTTTAAAAGAAAGTCCTTTACCTTGAGTTCGATTCATCATGTATGTTCTTTATATTATTGAATAATAAACATAGTTTAATTATATAATTTATTGAAAAACACTTTCATGTTTATTAATCCTTTTTATATCACTTATTTTGATTTTATAACAATTACTTATTTATTTATGTTCACATCATATGTGTTGATGATATTCAGTTTATAAGTCCAAAATGAATTTGGTTGGTTGACTATGGTCAATAAGGTTATTATTAAATCACATGCAAACTAATATTCATGAAATAATTATAATGTTCAAATATCATTTATTCTTTTAAATTCACCTATTAAATATTGTTTTGAAAAATGAACTGTGTTACAACCATGGAGATGTTAGGCTGTATATACGCATGAGTAATGTTTCAATTTTTCTACGATCATTATAATAATAAGGTAAGTATTATTTAATATTTACAGAATGATAATAAAATAATAAATATAATATTAATTACTCATATATAATCATATATATCATCTATGTTATGGTATTATGAAAATGAATCACATCGATTCATAAACGTGGTCATCCACACATACGCATGAATGAAATTATTATTATTTAGTGTATGGAAATATTAGAACATAAATGATATATTATATATTCATAATGATAAATATGTCATGAATATTATATAGAAAAATAAATTCCATCATTATAACAAGTCTTGTGAGACGGTGATGGAAAAAAAATTATATCGGTTCGTGAGGCAGTAGTTCACCGTACACACGAATGATGAATTATTTTCCCATTTGATGGAAGAGGAGAAGCATATAGGTCATTTACCTTACATAATAACATATCACTATAGGTAGGATACCAGATTTATTATTTTATCATGTTTTATTAAGTTTTTATGGATTTGGAAGAAGAAACAAAAGTAAAACATGTAGATAAAAACCATACATATTATTTAGAAAATCTTTTTTCCGTAACACCTTAAGAACAATAAGATTGATATTATGACTAAAAATGGACTCTAGAATGAGGGGATGGATTTTAGGAAATGATTTTGTCAGGTATTGGCTGAAAAGAATGTTTTTTGATGTGTGAAGAATTAGTAAGAAGAGGTTCCCTTTTATAAGAGGGGGGAGGGGCACTCTTGGATTTTCTCAAAATATTATAATTTAATAATACTATTCTTATTTCTAATAATTGCAAGGGGCCAATAATTGAATACGGGATGAAATGTTTGACCATATATTATCCCATTTGTTCTTATTTATATTTTTATTATTATTTTTAAACAATTTAATAAAATATTAATCCCATAAAATATAATTTTTATCAATTTTGATTCTATACATTTATTTGACTTTAAAATAATCAATACAATAAGTAAAATTTGAAAAAACTATTTTATTATTTCCTCAAAATGTCTTGTTAACCTGTGTAATTATTGTATTAGCATAAAAATCCAAAATTATATTTATTTTAATATTTTTAATTCCAATTATTTGATTTTTTTCATTAATTAAATAATTACTACATCAGTGTTGTGCAAGCATTTAAGGTAATTATTATTTTTCCATAAAAATTAAATATAAATTACCATAATGAGGATAATAATTTTATATCTTAAAATACTATTTATAGTTGAAAATATCATCTAGATGGCATAATATTTAAAATATTACACTTTTTAAAAACAAGAGCATGTCATGTTTGACTTTTCATTAAATAAAATACTATAGAGGTCATAATCTTATCCATGTGGCCCAAAAAGTTCATAAATTCAACCCTTTGACGATTATGGTCGATATATACTCATAAAATAATATTTCGGTATGTGTTTGGGAATTTAATAGTTATTATCATATAATTTTTAACTTAAATTACTGGATTTACCTTTTAACGTGGTCATAAAAATTATTACAATTACTATTCATCATGTCCAAAAATTAAAAGAAACTATTTAATAAATTTGAAACCACTGATTATATATATGTAATTTACTATTAATTATTAAAAATAAATAATTTAAATAATTTATTTTAAAATTAAACTGGAAAAATGCAACTAAAAATAATTTTTTGGAAAAATGCATTTTTTTAAATATAAAATTTTTTTATACTAAATTCAAGAATAAAATAAATTTAAAAAACTATAATTGTATTATTTTAAATAAAATGAACTAATAAAAAATTAAACCTCATCCCATACATAATTTTACTTTGTAAATACATTAAAATAAAGTATAGTTTTTTTGATGAAAACAATATTTTTTATTATTCATTAAAAAATCAATATTTTTAAAATAAAAATAAAAAAATTATCCAAAGATAATTTTGATCATATGAATTTAAAAAAGAAATTAATTTTTTCAAATTATTTTGATTTTTTAAAATTAATCTTTTATATAAAATCTTATAAAAAATTATTATAATAAAACCATTTCCCTTTTGATTTTAAGAATTTATAGTGGATATAACTACAAAATTACATAATACTAATAATTATTTATATTATTTATTATTTCATTACTTGGGTTGTTAAAATATCCATTGATATATATGAAAATACAGATCTTAAATAGATGAATAATAAATCTGAATTTATTATGCAAGATGTTGGAATGTGTATAACCAAGAGGGAATAAATGGTAGGGGTTTCCCATCTCAAACTTCATTCTTTGAGAAATGTTTTGAATTACCACTCATTACCATTATATGGTGTATATTAAACCTATTTAAAATATTATATCTTTTTTCAATATTTTAAAATGTTAATTAATGCTTCATTTCAATTTCTCTCTTTTAATTGGGTTTTATTGAAGTGTTATAAGACTCACATGGTTCTTGGTTCAATTTCAATTCCTTACGATATGTTTCATATAGAACACCATGTTTTATTTTATATGTTGTAATTAATACCCCATGAATATATTTTTACAAATTATTTTATGAAATTCATGGGATTTATATGTCCATATCACATTATAATAATCCAATAATTTTGATTGGAAAGTTACAAAAGGTGTAAGGGTTTATTTTATAATCTAAATTTTTTATCAGGATAGTTCATGATTGAATTTACATTAGGAAAAATTTTAGGTTATTCCTATCATAAAAACCATAACTTTTCTTATTCACTAGTTATTTTTTAATTATTATTTTAATTTATCCTCTCTTTCATACTCAAAACCACCGAAATAAGTTTTATTAGAAAACATTACTATATTTATCGCTTTTTAGTCAAGAATCATTTCCATCCAAATCAATATTATTTATTTTGATTCAAGAATTTTCTTCTCTAAAATTTAATAATTTATAATGTTCATTTTCCATTTACATTTAATTTATTTAATTTTTTTTAAAAGGAATGTTAATGTTTTCAGAAAACGTTTTTCTATTTTCCTTATAAAAGTGTGGAAAAAAATATTTTGACACATTTTCTACAGAAATGGATTTTTACACCATCATGGAAATTTCTTCACTATTTATATTCTTTTATAAATTTTTATGTTTTTCAAAACATTTATCTATTCCCTTTATTCTGTGAATTTTATAAAAGAAAAAGCATATTTTTTTCCTACTATTTTTGAAAATCTATTTTATTCAACTTATGAATATTTTTATCTTATATTCTACATTTTCTTACTTAGGCATAGTTTCTTTTCAAGAATTTATTATTGTCAATTAATTAAATTTTTTCGTAAATCATCATTAAAATAACATTATGAGTGATTTATAACTTCTATTTTTACAAAAAATGTTACAATAACAATAATTTGTTTTAAATGATTTACTTACATTTTCTTCTCCACCCCAAAGTCTTTACTTTACTAAACGACCTTTAAATCTGATGAATTTACAGTATGATTTCATAATGTACTCATTTATGGTTTACACCATATTTTGTGTTCAAAGAATATTATTTGTTTAATCATATCCTTATAAATATGTTCTCTATTACTCTCTATATCTCATTTGACTATATTCTTCTCAATTATGTTCGTGTTATTTATTATCATAGATGTATTCTATATCATTTATAGTTTAAAATTTACTATATAACCATTACTCTATATAGTGTAAACACCATATTTTTTTGTAAATAAATTGGGCTGTTTACTAAGAATGATATCTCATTTATTAACCTTAGAAATATTGAAAATCATTATATTTATTAGTTTTATATGGATGATTATTGACTGTTAAGGCATATTGATTATGTACTGGGGAAATATTTACATTATATATACTTGATTTAATATATATAAATATTTATTACTAAATTATATTGATGATGTATTATTCATTAAATATATTATGAATTCATTTGACATGTTTAAGTGATAGGTGGGACTTAAAATAATATTTCCCCTAGATACATCAATAAGTCTCATGATATAAACAATATTAGGAATTTAATGTATTCGTATAAAATTATTAATGATTTCTTGGCATTGGTAATTGATGTTATGTAAGATTTATTGGCATGGGGCCTTTATGGTATGTATCATTTCATAGAATAAGGTCTTGATGGTATGTAATATGTCTTAGCATGAGGCCTTGATGGTAAGAATAAGATATTTGACATTTTGAATTCCATCCCCATGAAATTAGTTTTTTAATGTAATTTTTATATTATTATCCATGGGAATATTTCAAGATATTTTATTGGTTATATAAAATTATTTTATTATCATTTATTATTTCTATATTATCTGTTCCTTGTTTATTCTATGATATCTCTCAATGTTCTCTACCCATAAATAATTTTTGAGCTCTCCATTCTTACGTTTCAATTTACATAGTTTATGAATAAGTGTACTACATATGATATGAATAAAAACTAATATTTTGTGTAGAATTACATAGGAGATGTTAAAGAAATTATATGAAATAATAAATTCTTGTTATAATTAGAAACTTTACCATTTGGTTGAAAAAACAAGGGTTTTGTTATAAAATGATTTCTTCCCGACTCTCTAAAAATTTAAAATTAAATAGACTTGGGTATGTAAGAGATTCAATATTTGTTTTTGATATTTTAATTATGGATGATTAATTTTGGGTCACTTTAGTTGGTATTAAAGCTAGTATTAAAAGAGTATGTTTTTAGAACTGGATCAAGTGGTGTAGGTTCTGGGTACTAAATTATTTTTTAACTATTATTTCATACATGAAGATATTATAATCATGTTATCATTTATATGTAATCATTTTATTATTTATTAATGTCATATTATATATGTTTTTTATGTCCTGATAAATTAAATTGTATGGTTCCCATTAATAAGCTTATGATCTCACCCATTATATTGTTCCTCATTTCCCAAGGAACCATGAAAAATAAAATACATTTTTTAAGTATGATAAAAGAATGCATAATAATGTTTGATGTATTTCATGTGTGTTTCTAATATAATGTATTTAACATGCATATATATCGTATCTTCAGACTATTAAACATTGGATATTGATTATTGTGATATGTTTATTCTATATCATTATAACAAGTAACCATTATCTCTAGGTTACTAGAGTTAGATTTTTTAAAGTTTGAATTATTACTAGGTTTAGTAGAATGAATATGAAATAGATTTATAATCACATAATTAGAGAGTAGAACCCCATGAAAAAATAATAGATAATATAAATATACCCACAATAGATTGAATATAATATATGAATTTGTATGAAATTTATAGGAATTATATAACAGGATAGATAATTCATAGTGTTATTCCATGAATAAATTAGAATATTGTATTATTTAGAAATGAAACCTAACATAATTAATGAACACAATGTAAATACCCATAATTAGTTTAGGGATTTACATCCTCAAAAAAATGAAGATAGGGTTGGAGTTGAGTAGATTATAATTATATTAGAGTAGTTGACTCAAGTTATGATTAATAAACTTACTCATATGGAATAACCCATTTCCCTACAATAAGGTGTAATAATGTTGGATTGTCTCACGAGGTAGAGATCCTCAAATTTTAATGGAATGAGTAATATATTAGTGGAAAAGTAGTGTATAAAATATTTAGAAAAGATATTCCTTGCTTAGGGATATAGTGAAATAGAGAAGGTTATCATGAATTTATACCATCTGATGGTAAATATTAATAAATTATGATCATTGATTTATAACACTAATAAATAGAGGTAAAAATAATAAAATAAAATGCTTTTAGGGAAATATTAGATATGTATTTTGTAATAGAGTAATAACATAACAATGAAAGTAAATTCCTGAATTTAAAGAAAAATTAAAATGAAATTGTTATTGGGTATGAGGATAATTTTACCAGTTTATAAAGACATGCTATAGAATATATACAAAATAAAAAAATAAATATTGATAGCTTATTTGATGGGATAAAACTATGCATTAGAATGGAATTATTATCTCAATAATTTTTATCATATGAGGAGGTAGTGGTAGGTGATATCAAGATTGGAAAATATATTTCAAAGTATTATATTTTCAATGGAATAAAAAAATAATTAGTGGAAATTTGAGATCCATATAGAAAAAAATATTGAAAAGGAGAAGCAGGGAATAATATAATTTCTATCCTGAAATAATTATGGATAGAAACACCCTGGGGATTTCTTTATGGGTTTGGGATTTTATTACAATTGTAGAGATAAAGTCCATCAATCTCATGTGTTAAAAGATAATAGAGGAGATAATAATTTCCAATTATTCAATTACAAGGAAATGAGACACTATTATAATAAATTACCAAATATTAAAGGTAATATAATATATAATATGCTGAATAATCAATGAAAAATACTGAAGTACCAAATGACATGATATAAAGTACTTTGATAAGAGACTAAATGTTAGATAATACATTATTTGATTCTAGATCTATCTACTATATTATATCATTAATTTTTTTAAGAACATTTAATCATACCTTGATACATTAGAGAATTAGTTTTCACTTCAAACTCATAGAAATAATATTATTACAATGAAAATATATTAGGTTGTTTCTATTAGAATGTATATAGGATTTATAGTTAAAAATTTGGTTATTATACCAGTGAATGATTTTGAAATAACTCATTGTATGTACTAGATCTCAATTTATAAAAAAAATCTACTACTAATAGAAAGAAATTATAATTTATGAGACTAAAATTATAACTTTATTTGAAAAAATATTATGTATTATATTTCCTTTAAAACCTAATCTGTTTGATATCCTGTGATACACACAACCCCAAAAAAAATGAACCATGGAACAATATATAACCACTAAAATATATCCATAAAGCTGGTGAGTAAAAATATATTAAATTTAATTATGTAATATATGAATAAATGAAAAATAAATTTCATTATCAATGCTAAGGCATTGATAAATTAAATTTGTGTAGCTAAATAACTAATAACGTTGATTTATGCTTTAAAGGGTAATTTTTTTTAAAATTGGCTTGTATGTGTCTTTTAAGACACCAAATACTTTATTGATAAAATATATTATCAATATGAATGATATATTAACAAAAATTTGATTAGTAATCATTAAGAAATAATAATAATAATAATTAATTTTTTTAAAAAATATTATTTTCCAACGAAAACAATTTATTATATTTTTATGTTTTTATTTAAAAGATAAAATATAAAATATTATAATTTTAATTTGATAAAACAAACATATTTTTTAAATTTATCATACCAATATTTTATTAGGAATAAATTTTCTTATTTTTTTTGAAATAATTGATTTTTAATTGAATAGTAAAAAATATTGTTTTTACCAAAACTATGAATTTTATGACTTTATCATTAAATAAGAAAGACCTAGAAATTTATCAAATTTTTTAATTGATAAAATATGTATTTAAGGAGTATTAATATAAAATTTTAAATACATTTATAAATTTATAAAACCTGTGTTTAATATTTGATGAACTTAATTAATATCTTCCAATAAACGAACTTGTTTTCGGTCTTTTATTTTAATTAAATAATATTTTGGGAAAATAATCATTTGTATTGATATAAATAAATATATTTTTTAAAATTAAAAGTTTTTTATCATGAAAACCAAATAAATTGATAATTGTATTCAATACATAAATTTTTAAATTTAAACTACACTTTATCTTAAAATGAGTTTTATGCGTTACTTGCACTAATGTCCAAATTGATTTTACTTATACATAAAAATTTTATCTAATAAAATTTATTTCATAATTTAAATTTTTTTAACTAAATTATTTAATAATTAATATTTTAGTTTAATTCCTCAAAATTAAATTACCTAGGTGAAAACTAGTTACCTCACTAAAAAAAATTTGGTAAAAGTAGAAATTATAAGAGTAAAGGGCTAAAACACACATTTAAAACATGTGTTAAAATGACTGTTTAAGGGATTATAAAAATCATATCATTCCCCACTCAATTATTTTCCATTTTTTAGAGCCACTTGACATGAAAAAATGTCCATCTTTATATTAAGTTGAAATATTTACAAAAATACCATTCCCACCAATTATAAAACGGGCATCTCACCACCTATTCAATACCACCTAAAAATTTTATTTCCTCTTAAAACTTTTACCTTATTTATTCCCCTATAATTTTATTTCATCATTTTTATATTCTAGTTAAAACATATTAGCTTAATCCAACCTTTATAAGGAATCCTCTGAGGGAATGTCCAAGTCCTAAAAATAATTACTTATTTTCCCTATTTTCTTTTATTTTTTAAATTCTTTTTATAAATATATTTTTACCATAAAAATATATTTAAATAATTATTGTTTTTGCAATTAATTTTATTATTTTAATTGAATAATTGTAAACCAACTTTCCCCCTTTACCATAAGAAAAACAAAAACGAAATTCATGCATGTGTGCAGACAACCACTTCTACAAAGCGTCATGTATTTTTTTCATTAATCACCTTACATAGATGGTAAAAATGTTTAATTTAATAAAAAATTATGATATTTATAACATATTTTAAACACTTTGATGATAAAAAATATTATACATTTATTTCGTACTATGGAAAACAAAATCATCAACCATATGTACCTGCGGACTATTGCCTACATGGAATGATTGATTTCCATTTTTTTCCTTTATTAACTTCCTTTCATGGGTAGTCAATAGAATATTTTTTTAGATAATATGATATTTATTAAATTATTAATGTTATGTTATAACAAATTGGAAATCATATTAATAATTTGAGCAATAAAAAATTGTGGTAAATTCAAACGTCCAAAAGAGCATTCTAGGAGAAAGAAATTATTTATTCATACTATGTAATAACATCATATCAGTTGTATTATTATTATAATTATTTCACATTATGATATATCACACTAATAAATACAAAATAATGTCATTATTCTTCTTATATAATGATATGGTAACTAAAACACATCATAATCATCCATTAATTATTGTATGTTCTTATTTGGGTCGGTTTGACCACCTATTTGAATAATGATATAAATTTATATTATAGATAACTATGGAGATTTAATTTATGGTAATATATGATATAAATAAATAAATAAATAAATATTTTATTTTAGTTCTATATTTATAGAATAATATTAAACTCATTAGTTAAGATACTGATGTTTGTTCGTGCAAAATCACCGAAACATGCTCATCATCGATTTTATCTTCATTTATCATAAGTAAAAATCCCATAGAATGAAATTAAAACAATATAAATAATTATAAAAGATAAATTCCAGTAAATTTTATTATATTGTAATGATGAAATTTTAGAGAAGAATGAAGAAAAAAATTACTATTATAAAATATGGTCAAAATGACCTAGATTTCCCATACTCAATATCAAAAATAAATAATAAAAAAGTAATATAAATGTAAATAAAAATTATAAATGAAGTTTATAAATTTTAATAGATATTTTTTAAAGGTGGTTGAGACAATTATTTTTTATATTGGAGGTTAGAGAATATTTTGATTGAGCATGAATTAAGATAGGGGTTTGTGTTAACTCAATTTTCTACCTTTAAATTTAATAATTTATTATTAAAACTCTATTGTTACAAGATTAATTTATTATACCAATGATATTTGGATATTTTATTTAATTCTAATTTTATAGGGTTATAAAATTATTTCTTATAACCTCATTATCAAATGAGTCATACCTCAATGATTATGTTACTTGTAAGAATTCTTTGTCTCAAATATTAATTCCTTGAGACTTGTTTATGCTGCAAAAAATGTTTCATATTTTATGGTGTAATTAATAACACTTTGATATTTTATATCAATATTCACTAATTATTCAGTTTATCTAATGTTCCATTTTAAATTCTATCATTCAAGTGGGTTTGATTTGAAAATTTCTCAGGTCGCAAGTGATATTTACCTCTATTTTCAATTCTATGAGACCTTTTTGATATTTAAAACCATATTTTTTTATATGGAATAATTAATGGCCTATTAAATTTGAGTAAAATTAATACCTTTCAATTTCATAGTATTCCTCTCATGGAATTTTGATTCATATATTAATATTACTATAAGGGTTAATTTTTATTCATTGAGACATGATTCATATTCACTACTTGTTTCCTCATTATGGTATATATATTAGTCATTTATTAACTTCTAAATAATATCATATTAATTTAATATTTGGGACTATTTTCATGGGAATCCATTATTTCCCTTTTCTAGTCAAATAATCATATATTAAAGGCATACATTTTCTTCTAACAAATTTCCTTTGTGAACACTATGTATTTACTTCCTTTGAAGGGTGTGAACCTAAATTCCATACATTGATTGATTAGGAAAATTATTGGTTTAACTAGATACCCTTTCTCTATATAGTTTTAGTTTGAGGTATGTTTATAATAAATCTATTCCATTTATTGATTCGTGAAATATGGAAAATTGGTATACTTGTTATTCCAATACAAATGTTTGTTGATTATTAAGGAATATTGGCTATATACTATATAACTTATTTATTACTTAATATGATGAATGAATTGGACATAATTAGTGATATTTTGGGAGCGTAATAGCCCCATGATTCATCAATAAGTCTCACGAGGAAAACTATCTTTTGTATTTTTGTGCATGACTACTCAAAACTAAAATATTACCTAAAAATAGGGCCTTGAAATTAAGATTATAATTCTTAAGATCATGTTATACTTTCCCAGGGCATGGAATTCACTATCTAACATTATTAATTTCATTTCCAAGTATCAAATTATTTTCATCCATGTAATATTTTCATTTACATTGTTATCCATGGATATATTTTTCCTTTGGCCTGTTTCCATTAAAGAATTATCTGTGGTTATTTACCATTACCCTATTATTAATACTAATATTAATATAAGTTATTATCATTGAATTCAATCACATATGTTTACTATTACACATCAATTTATCTCTTACCCTTATTATGTTTCCATTCCCCTAGGTTATGATGAAATGCATCACATACGATATCTCTAACAAAATAGATTACCTGGAGAATCTTTGAGAGATTTTGAAGTATTATTATGGATTAATTAGTTTATTATAAAAAACTAAAATTTAGTGATTTTTTAAAAACATCACTAAGTTAGTAATGTTTCATAAAAAAACATTGTTAATTTAAAGACGTTTTCTAAAATTCGTAGCTAAATTAGCGACATTTTGTGAAAATTGACACGAAATTAATGATGTTTTTCTAGAAATGTCGCTAAATAATTATATATTTATAAATCTCATTTCCTTGCATCGATGAAAATATATATTTAGATATATATATATATATATATTAATATATACAAACATAGACTCACATATATAAAAAGATATTTGAATATATATATATTTATATATATTTAAACACACACAGACACATATATAAATATATAAATATATTTATATATATAAACATATATATATTTTAAATTTAGTCATGATTTTAAGAAAATGTGGCAATTTCAATGATATTTTTACCAGTGTTTTAAAACGTGACTAATTATATATATTTAAATAAATAAATATATCTGTATACATACACATATATATTTACACACACACACACACATATATAAACACACACACACACATAAACATATATATATATATATATAAATAATATAAACACATATATATTAATATAAGAATATGATATATATAAAATATAAACATATAATATATATAAAATATAAACACACACACACACATATATGAATATAATATAAACATATATATAAAAATAAAATAGAAACATAAAATATAAACACAAAATATAAACACACAAATATATATAATATAATATATGAACACAGACACACAAAAAGATATATGTACATAAATACATACATACATATATATATATATATAAAATCTAAACATGCACAAACACACACACACAAATAATATAAAATAAATCATTTACTAATATTTCTAAAAAATGTCGGTAAATATGGCATTGCTAAATAATGATGTTTATAAATGCTACTAAGTTAGTTATGTTTATTTACCTATGTCTCTCAAAAATGTTGTTAAATGAGGTGTCACTAAATAACAAAATTTATAATCATCGTTAATTTAACAACACCTCATTTAGAGATGTTATTCAGAAACATCGGTAAATGAATTAGTGACATTTTAAAATATAACTAATGAAAAAAACATTGCTAACTACCATTTTTTATAGTGTAATATAATAAAGAAAATATTATTTTAAATATATTTACATGGGATTTTTTATTTAAACATTTTTACTGACTCTCAAAAATTATAAACATAAAAGATCCTTGAAATGTATGTGAATTAATATATTTTTAGTGATATTTTAATTATTGATGGTTAAAACTAGGTCACTTCGGTTCATATCAAAGCTAACATGAAAATAATGTGGTTATTTTCTCTAGATTCCAGGATTGTGGGTCCGAGTCATAAAAAACATAGAATTAATTCTTTTTAAAGGAGAGACATCAGTGAGCATGTCTTGTTTAGAACCACATGTAGTGGTCTGTTTGAGTCGAATTGTTATAGAATAAGTTGAAATATAATCATTGAATGAGAATTATATACAATTAATAGATGTTAAATTTTTGTTTTGAATAATTAAATTGATGTACTTCATGAGGAGTTACATGGATATCCACCTAATTATGAAGTAGTATTCTCTATTTACCATATATTTGATATAAGACCCATATAAAAGTCCAATTATAGACTAGATTTAGAAGAATTAAAGTTGAAAATACAATAGTTATGTGATAAGTGATTTATACACCCCATTTTCACGCATTTTTGGTCCAGCTATATGAATACCATTTTTAGATAAGTAATCAGAACTAATAAAAGGAGTGACTATACAAGTCTAATTTTAAAAATTTGATTGATATGGTAGGGTGGTATTTTATTATTATAAATTTTTAAAAAATATAAATTAAAAAAAATGCTAACATTTTTAAGAGACATCAACAACTGAGGTGTCCTTTATCGATATTTTTTTAAAAATTGTTAGTAAATGTGGTGTTTCTAAGTAACAAAGTTATAAATTTCACTAATTATGAAAATTGTATTTAATGACATCTCTTTGAATTGTTGGTAAATGAGGTGTCGCTAAATAGAAAAGTTTATAAACATTTCTTATTTAGTGAGGCCTCATTTAGCGATGTTTTTCAGAAACTCCAATAAATGAATTACTGACATTTTAAAATATCACTATTGAAAAAAAACATCACTAATTACAATTTTTTTGAAGTTTTATATAGTGGAAAAAATATTCTTTTAATGATATATACATTGGATTTGTTAGTTATACGTTTTTACCAACTCTCTAAAATTATAAACATACAAGGTCCTTGAAATGTATGTGACTCAATATTGTTTTAGTGATATTTTAATTATTGATGGTTAAAATTAGGTCACTTCAGTTCTTATCAAAACTGGCATGAAATAATATGTTTAGTTGCACCAGATTATTAGATGGAGGGTTTGAGTCATCAGAAACATAGAATCCCTTATTTTTAGAGGAGATAATTCAATGACCGATTATTTTTTAGAATCACATGTAGTGGTATGTTTGAATGAA
Organism: Viscum album; assembly: GCA_963277665.1. Taxonomy (NCBI): domain Eukaryota; kingdom Viridiplantae; phylum Streptophyta; class Magnoliopsida; order Santalales; family Viscaceae; genus Viscum; species Viscum album. The sequence goes on along the minus strand of OY728141.1, from coordinate 1,683,496,056 downwards.
ATTTTTATAGAATAAGAATTTCAAACATAATCATTGAATGAGGAGTATATACTATTAATATAGGATGATTTTTTTTGTGAAAGATTACATTGTGTATTTCATGAGGAGTTACCTGTATATCCACCTAATTCTAAAGGAGAATTATCCATTTACCATATCCTTAATGTAAGACCCATATACAAGCCTTTTTATAGTCTAGATTAAGTGGAATTGATGTTGTAAATACAAGAGTTATGTGATAAGGGATTTATATACCCTAGTTTCATACATGTTAGGTTCATCTATATGAATAACATTTTTTAGATAAGTAATCACAACTTATAGAATGAGTGATTATGGATATCTAATTTTCAAAATTGGATGGAGATGGAAGAATGGTAGTAACGATATCTGAAATTTTATAAGAAGTAAAACTAGAAGGAATGAAATCCAAATTAGCAAAATGAGTCTTTAAGTAGGAAGGATAAATATAAAAAGGACTTATGTTATATTTTTTAGAGGATTAATAATATTCTTTATAGGATACAAAGGGTTAACTCATGAATTTTATAGATGCATGAATTGTTCGATAGATGGAGAATTCAAAGAAGTGGATGCCTTTGACCAAGTTAAGTAATTCCTATAAAGATCATATCTAGTTGGAAAACTTGTTATGAATATTTTAAGGTCATGAAACTAATTTCATCATCCGAGATTTAATATATTAATATGGGTGATACACTAGTTGTGTAGACTGGATTAGATAGTTTGATATTTTATTCATTAAATAAAATTATTATATCATTACACCCATGGGTTAGGTGTTTTTATGAACCATGTAAATCTTGTGTTATTCTTTCATATTGTTTTCCTTTCATTTATATTTAATAAGTTATTGTTTTGATTTTTATGTGAATGTTTATGTGTAGATGTGATGTTTTTTATTCTTAGTTCCCAAAAAATCATATATGGTGGTTCATTTATATTTTATGGTTCTAGTTCATGGTTTCCTCTATTTAATTTCGAGAAGATAACTTCTAGTAAGGAGGATAAAAACAAAAAATTGGTATCAAAGCTCCGTTGTAGAGTTTCATATGATCAGACCCTATCCAAGGTTTTTCAAAGATTAGTATAGCAGCATTATTATATCCTCACCCTTCTAGAAAAATTCTAGTAAGTAATTCTGAATCCCTTTTATGTGTTTTGGAGTTAGTGGGAGTTTCTTGATTCCATATGTAATAACATTGGATGAGTAAAAGGTCCATGTGGAGAATTCTGATGGGACATATTTTAGATTCTAGATGATGCAGATGTAAGATTTTATACAGTAGAGTTATCTTTATCTTTTATTAACTATCCCCAAAATGGAATTGATGAAGAAATTAGGAAGGTAAATTCTAGACAATAAATATATATGGTTGATCTAGATGCAATTACCATAGAACTTGGCTTATAATATCTGTGATGTGATGAATACATTAGAACATATGAAGAATATTATATATATATATGAGAAACCATATATAATGAATAAAGTGTTTATATTATGGAGGCTATTTTACATGAAAATATTATAAGTAAATGTAGTGACTGATTATCTCAATGACTACAAGATTATTTGGATCTAGTTAGATTTAATGAAGGTATGTTTCTAGGATCTTGAGTGGGAACTCATGTTTCTTTTATCACTCTTATATTCATGGGATGTGATAGTTACTTTGGTGAGTAATTCAAGATGAAATATAGACTTTATGTTCATTAATTTTAGAGATATAATTATAAATGAAGAGATTTTGTGGAAGGAGATATGAGAATCTACGATAAATGATGGAAATGCAGATGATATAGGGTATTACACAACACAACAGATTCACATAAAAGGAAGAGGATTAAGAAACCCAATCTATGTTACATTGGATCAAGGTGGTATGATGTGTTGGAATTATGGGAATAAATTCCATTTGAATAAAGATTATATTGAAAAAAGAGATTATTCTAAAAGATATTCTTTTAAAATAGAAACCATAAATTAGGGTTTAGAAGATATGACCAGTTTTCTGCTGAGTTTTACTAGTTCAGTTGATTCTTGGATTATAAACTATGGTTCTTATTTTCTATTTAAATCCAAGAGAATAAGTATGAGAGATTAAAACTCTAGATGATATGTAAATTTATATATTTTGGATTGTGAATATCTTGAGTTTATGAGAAATGGTAGGTTTCCATTCAAAATAATAATGAAAGCCTATTGGAATTGTATGGATTTTGTAACATTCCAAGATTAAAGAAGAAATTGATTTCAATAAGACAATTAGATGATATTATTATATATAAAAACTTCATGGATGAAGTGTATAAGGTCAAAAAAGGTTCTTATGGTGTTGAAAAAATGAGTGAAATATGGAAAATTATACCTAACATGATATTTAGAAAGTGTAATTCATATTGGACAAGTAACTTCAACAAAGTTAAGTCATGAACATCTTGGTCACATAAGTGAGAAGGGGATTAAAGTACTTGCTACTCATTGAATTATAAAGATCAGAAGCATGGATAATGAAACATATGAATAATTCATCATTGAGAAGTTGTTAAAGGTTCCATTCCTAATGCAAAGTAAGAGTCCCAAGGATCATAAGTTAGCATTGGTTCATATGGTTGTATGGGACCCAACTCTACTCTATTATCATAGATCTTTACTTTACTAAGTTACCTTTATTGGATATCCGGCACAAAATGTGTGGATGTTCTTTATCAATAAAAACTATTTTTTTGGAATCTTCATTCAATGGAGAGAAATAGTGGAAAATGAGGTCAGAAGGAATCTAAAATGATTAAGGTCTAAAAATAGTAGAGAATATAAAACTAGGGAGTTCCGAAGGTTCTGCTAGTGGAAAGGCATATGTACTGAGAATACCATACCAGTTACTCTAGAAAAAAATGAGTCCCCAAAGAGGATACTTTTGAATTTAGTATATAAGGAAATGATTATGATGATTCACGATGGTTTTCCCAAGGAGTTTTGTGGGGAGGCCATTAATTGTGTAACCTACTTGGTGAATGTAAGTAAGTCATCTCAATTATGGAATGAACTTTGGAAGTCATGTTGGTTCAGATGGAAGATTGAAATTTCCCATCTTAGAGTATTTGGTTTAATGAAATATATCAATTTTGACTCCAAGTAAAGGAAACATTTAGGGGATATGTGCTAAGTGTATTTCTTTATTGGGTATGGAAACAAAGACATTAGATATCAGATATAGGATAAAAACATGTAGAAGGTTTTCAAAAACAAGAACATTATCTTCTATAAGGATACCTTTTTAAAATATTGGATACAACAATAAGTTGTAGATAAGATCAAAGAATCCTCAAAATATAAGGTTCTAGAAAATGAAAGTATAGAAGATTAAAATATTTATCAAATATCAGGGAGTATGTCAGTTCTAGAAGTACCAAAATATCCAGAAGATGGAAGTCATGTTATGATGGTGTTTCCAAGGCTAGAAGTACAATAAATATCAAGGATTGTGAAATCTACAGGGACAAATCATAAAGGTTAGATTCCAAAACTATTGGTTCTGGAAAGAGTATATCCATAAGGATAGTTGTAGATATTTATTAGGATTTGGTGATAAGTGAAGTGATATGAAATTTTAAAACACTATTTACTTCTAACAAATAATAGTGGACCTAAATTTCTAGAAGTGGAAAATGTATGAATGACTAAAGTTAGTGGGATTTATCCATGAGTTTTTAAATTAATTCCTTACATGTTTTTGAGACATGGGATATAAAAAAATGATATAATGGGAGGAGAGTAATTGAGAAAAAAATGGTTTTATCAACTGAAGGAGGAAGTTTATTATAAAAGGTAGTACATGTCAATAATTTTCATGAAGGGTTTTCAAATAATTATAGGTGTAGATTTTTCTAAGATATTTTTTGTATTAGTTAAACACCAGGCTACCTGGAAAATACTTGTAATGGATTACATGGAATAGTTACATCTAAAATAGTTAGATGTGAAATCCAAATTTCATTATAGAGATTTAGATAAAGAAATTTACATGAATCATCTGAAGAATTTATTGGAGAAATGAAAGAAGGATCAGGTGCGTAAGATAAAGTGGTGCTTTTGTGGTTTGAAGTAATCATTAATGAAATGTAACTGTAAGTTCAATGTGTTTACAGAATAACACAAGTTCATCCAGATCAATGTAGTCCATTTCTATTATCATAAGGTGTTTGATGATGGTAAATTCTTTATCTCACTTCTATTTGAAAATTAATTTCCATTTTATGGATTGACACTGTAAATGATTGATGATTTGAAGACTGAATTGTTTGGATGTTTCGAGATGAAGGATCTCGGTCTAAAGAATAGATTTTAGGGATGTATATCATAGGTGAATTATGTTCTTGAAATTTTTTCCTCCATCATTTTGAATACATTAGGAATGTGGTGGAAGGTTTTCAAATGAGAAAGGAAAAATAATTTCCCACACTCCTAGATATACACTTCAAATTTAGTAAGGACAAGGAACCTTGAATAGAAGCAATGACTGATTACATGGAAAGGTTCCTTGTTCATTGATAGTTGGAAACTTGATATATAGAACTGTTTGTATGAATATGGATATTTCACTTATAGTGGGAGTAGTTATAAGGTTCATGGATAATCCTATACTAGAACACTCAGAAGTGGTAAAGTGGATCCTCTAATATCATAAAGTTTCAAAAAAAAATTTATCTTTATTTTTGGTATGGAAAAACCACTAAAGTGGTTTGTATAATCAAACTTTAGGGGAGAAAAACATACTCAGAGGATAACTATATGTGATGTGTTTACTAATATAGTTAAAACTATGAGTTGGATGTCTAGGAAACAATAGATAGTTACAATTTTAATGACATAAGTAGAGTATGTTTCACTACTAGAATCCAGTAATCATTTGATTTATCTGATGGGGATGTAAAAATATATTAGAAGAAGGTATGAAATTGATACACCATTATGTTATTTAAAAAATGTGATGCAATTATTCAATAATATGATGTTTTATTCCTATACAACACATATTTAGTTGAAGTATCACTTCAGCCAGGACTTGTTGGAGGAAAAAGTATTGGATTTATAGAAGGTGGATGTATTTCCAAATATGAAATATATATTGAAAAAGGATGTAGTATAGGATCCACTAGGGAAATGATGGAACTTATTCATGCTAGGATGATCAGAATCATGACGGGGTAACCATACAGTTTTAATGGAATATTGAGAGTTGATGATGTTTTTTGGATTCTAATAGTGGACTTGGCGGTGAAGCCTAAAAATTATTATCAAGTAGGAGATTTTGTGGTTTAGCTATGTGAAAACTATTCTTTTCAATTTAATTGGGAAATATGGAAAGAGATATTCAATAATTAAAATTTCCAATGTTTGATGGAGATGGTGGAGCAACAATGAAAATTTATGGATGTACATAAGTATGTAGACTGGAAGTAGTGTAATCAGAAGTAGCTTAAGGATCCATAATGGAGGAACTCTGAAAACCCAATACACTAGTGTAAGGATTATTTAGAGTAAATATAAGATTATAAAAATGATATGTATGTTTTAACTCATAGGGTTTCCTAATAAATTCACTATTCACCAAGAGGATAAGTCAAGGTGATGGATACCTCTTAAAAAGTGAAGGAATTTCTTTGAAGAATAAATATAGTGGGAATACTCTCCATGAAGATCAAAAAGAGGTTGAAATTGTTTCATTATCTAGGATCTACTATATTTGTGTAGTGGAGATAATTCTTTATATTATACTATAAATTTTGATATTGTGACCATTTTACATTAATTTAAAAAGAGTATTACGACATTCCCACCATAGATTAGGTCTTAGTCTGGATAACTTTAAACTTATGTTGTTATTTTTCTTTGTTTTCCTTTCATTTTTGTTTTGAAATTTCTTATCTAGATTATTCATGTGTGTTTTAGTGCAGGTTAGGATTTAATTTTCTTTTTAGTTATGTAATCATCATATATTTGGGTACATTATTATTTGGTGGTTCTAGTTCTTGGTACCTTCTATAAACGTTTTTGAAGATAAGTTTTGGTCAAGAGGTTCTAGACCCAACATCCAATTGAAGAGAACCTATTATATTTATAAAGAATAAGGAAATATCTATATGGATATGACTAGATTATAAGGAGATCAATTCCATTAGTATTAGGATAATGTACCATTTACCATGAATTGATGACCCATTTGATCAACTATAAGGGACTCAATATTTTCGAAAAATTTATATTTATTCTAGTTATCATCAATTAAAATTTAATATGAATGATATACCGAAGATATTTTTGTACAAGGTATGTGAATTATTAGTTCACAATAATGCCTTTTGGATTAAATAATGTATAATTTGGGTTTATATATATATATAATGGGTAGAGAATTAAGAAATTATATTGATAATTTTTGGTATTTATGTATTATATATTGATACAATCCAAGAGCTATCAAGATAATGATAACCATTTATGAATTTTTCTTGAGAATCTCAGGGAAAAGGATTTATATTTGAAATTCAGTAAATGTAAATATTAACTTCAATTATTTTATTTTTTTATTCATATTTTCAATAAGGATTGAATATTTTTTGACCCTTCAATAGATTAGGTTGTAAAAGGATTTCGAACATCAGGGAATATAACTAGGATATACAGTTTCTTTTTCTTAACAAGTTTTATAGGTGATTTGTTGAAAATATTTCATGATCAGCTAATCTGCTGACCAAGTTCACACATAAAGGGTTTAAATTATTATTATCAAAAGAATATCAAGAATTTTTTAATGAATTAAAGAATATTTTTATCAATGAACTGGTATTATGTAACGTCCCGGATCTGGGTGCCACACAATAGGTTAACCGAACCCAGTTGGTCACATGACCTCAAGAACATTTCCCCAAACACCAGAGGCTACCGACTAGCAGCGAGGGCCTATGACTGATAGGGGGAAAATATGACCTCATTTGGAAAAGTGTAGCACATCAGAATAAATTTAAAAACAAAAAAGAGGAAGCAGTAAACAATATAAACTAGAAATGGACAACGGAGCTGAAGTAAAAGATAACCAACAGTCATATATATGATGTTGCAACATTTCACTAATTATAAGAAAGAAACAAAAACAGGATACGCTACAATTAGATAAAATATAGTCCAAGGTACAAAGTACAACAAAAAACCAATGTAGTGTAATAGGAAGTTAGCAGCATCGCAATACTAAGCTCAGTCCAATGCTCCCATAATCCTCTACAACAATCATGTACCTGTGTAGGGACATTTTCCCTTATCGACACCTGCATAAATATAATCTGTTTGGTCCCAAGACATGACCCAAATAGGGTGTGAGAAATAAATCCCACTAGGCAACCACCAAAGGCCCGTGCCAAACTGTCAGTGAAAATGTGCAACAGTAGTGTGCAATAATGAAATGCAGTAAACTAGGAAGTACTCAAAATTAACCATTCCTTCCACTCATATTTCAATTTTAATAATTATTTAACAATTCAATATAATTGAATTATGAGTTTTTCTGAGACTCAGCATCGGCTGACAATCTCTTATACACTGCCACAACAGAAATCACAACAGGCTATCTAATAGGTAAAATATAATAATAATAATAATAATACCAAAATTGTGCATTAGCTTAGAAGGTACAACCTAAGAAATTACCACAGTTAATATTCAAAGTAAACATTGTCCTCAGACATGCAAATATTTAACCTTGGGCAATCAAAATCAAAACCCTCAGGTGACTACCCTCAGGCATAACGAATGTTGCCCTCAGGAATATGGTATATTTCCCTCAGTCACGGAAGCTACTACCCTTAGGAATATGAAACGTTTCCCTCAAGCTAAACAAAACCTTTCCCTCATGCTGAACAAAACACTTCCCTCAGGCATTCCATAGGAAAAGCAAGTAATCGGGCTGAGACCAATGCATAAGCAAATAGTTGTATATTTCCTCTCAAGAAAACTCAAAACATGCTATAAACACAGCATACCCATGGGTATCCTGGCCAAACAGCTAAACAAGGGAACCACACCCTCGGGGTGGCCCTAGATCAAGGCAACGACCCCAAAAAACAGTTTATACATAATCATTAAATTACCTACACATTTCTAGGTATCTAAATAGTCAAGGCCTCAGCCACACGACACCCCGAACATGGACATGTGGCACAACGATACACAAAATCTACTCAACAGTTGGAATCAAACACAAGAACACCTACCTTGATCTTCTCTGATCGATATACATGAAAGGAACCTCCCAAAACAGCTAAGAAAAACATAGATCTGAGAAAAAATATTATCCGTTCAAACCCAAATAACTCCCCTTAGGGAAATAATTGGAAGGAAAGACTCAAGGAGAAGGAACCCCTTACCCGCGCGGTTCAAACGAGATCAACGACAGAAGAATCAGGGTCCTGGTGTGTGATCTAGAGCTCCTCCAAGTCACGAACTCCTCTCCCGCAGCTCCTGTCAAGTTCTCTAGCTCTTCTGCTGAATGAGGAGGCTGATGACTATTTTTAATGAAAAAACATAACTACACGGCATGTACTCTCAAGTACACGACATATAATTTTCTATTTTTTAACTGTTCCAATGGTGGATTCTTTCCACCACCTCACTATTCATCTACCAACTTGATTATACAATGTGTATTACTAAATACACAGTGTGTACTATCGTTCCTCTATCATCTACTTTCACCTCCTTACTGTTCACCTGCCGACTGATTACATGGCATGTATTTCTAAGTACATGAGGTGTAGTTATTTTTTACACCCTTAATCACTGACAATCCTACACACCCTGTATTCTCACCCCACACGTCCAAATTACACGACGTGTGTACAAATGTAAACAGGGTGTACCCATAAATATTGGATTTTCCCACATTTCATTTGTTTTCTCAAAAATGATTAAGGAAAAAGGAAAAGAAGAAACCCGTATTTCAAGAATAAGAACCGGGTTCTTACAAACTTCCCCCTTAAAGCAATTCATCCCCGAATTTCCCTTCCAGGGGTGGTGAAGATAAAGCTGGGAAAAACTCTGGCCATTGAGCGTGTATGTCGGTATCCCACTCCCAGGTTTGATCCTGCACTCGGCCATGCTGCCAAAGCACTCGTATGAGAGGAAACAACCAGCCTCGGATAACCTTTGTGCACCTATCAACAATACGAATCAGATGCTCCTCAAAGGATGCATTGACCTGAAGGTCAACCTCCTCAGGATGAATAATGTGAGACGAGTCTGAGTGATAACGAAATACTTGAGATATGTGGAAGACGCTGTGCATGGATTGATGCCTCTATAGTAACTACAACTGATAGGCAACTAGCCTGACTCTCTCTAGAATCTCAAACGGCCCTACATACCCCAGTGAAAGTTTACCCTGCCTCCTGATCCACCTGTGTCCCAACCTCGGAAAAACACACAAGAAAATCCGATCCCCGACTACGAACTCCATGGGTCTTCTGTAGTGATCATCATAAGATTTCTGACGAGACTGTGCAATAGCCATTCTCTTCTGAATCAACTGGACCTATTCTGAAGTCTCCTCCATGAGATGTGGTCCCAGTAAAGCTACCTCACCAACCTCGAATGAGATCATGGGTGATCGACATGGCCTATTATATAAATACTTGTAAGGTTCCATTTCAATAGTTTCCTGAAAACTATTATTATAGGAAAACTCGACCAGGGGTATGTGCCTCTCCCAAGAGCCCCAAAAGTATAGGACGCATGCACACAACATGTATTCCAGCACCTGTATTGCACGCTCTGACTGGCCATTGGTTTAAGGGTGGTTAGCTATGCTCAGAAGAACCTGTGTACCCAGTGCCCTCTAGAAACTCTACCAGAAACGAGACGTAAAACAGGTGTCCCTATCTGAAACGATAGAACATGGGACCCCATGAAGACGTACTATATCTCGAATATAAAACTTCCCGAGCATGTCAACACTGAAGGACTCCTTGATCGGCAAAAAGTGAGCTACATTCATAAGTCTGTCCACAATAACCCATACGACATCATTGCCTCGAGGTGACCTCGACAACCTAGTCATGAATTCCATCGCGACATCATCCCATTTCCACTCCAGAATGTGTAACTGTTGTAACAGTATGGATGGCCTCTGATGCTCTTCCTTCATCTGCTAACAGGTGGAACATATCATAACAAAACCATCTACCTCTCTTTCCATAATCGGCCACCAATACTAATGTCTCAAGTCATAGTAAATTTTGGTAACTTTAGGATGCACTACCCAAGATGAAGCGTGAAATTCCCGCATCAACTCCTCACGTATATCCCCTTGAACCCACACTCATCCATGGTTACACAGTACCTCATCATCACCTATCGTCCAACCAGAAGGAGGGTCCTCACTTGCCACTGACTCCCATATAACTAGGCCTTCTTAATCTGATAGCGGTCTCATCCTCACTCTATCCCGGAGGGTAGAAGTCCAGCTAAGGATGAAAGATAGGCTCACCCCTAACTATCGTGCACCCCCAAATGCATCTTAGATAACAAAGCCAAAAGTTGTCACTCACTACTATCCTTTTTCACTTCCTGTATCTGAGTCTTTCTACTCAGTGCATCAGCTACTGCATTACCTTTACCAAGTGTATAGGCAAGCTCAAAGTCGAAGTACTGAAGGTATTCAACCCACCTTCGTTGTCTCAAATTCAAGTCACAATAGGTAAATATTTATTTAAGACTTTTGTGGTCCATAAACACCAAAAAATGTTCTCCCAATAGATAATGTCTCCAACAACGTAACACATGAACAACTACATCCAACACAAGGTCATGCGTCAGGTAATTCCTCTCATGTGGCCTCAACTGCCGAGACCTGTACGCAACTACTCGATTTCCCTGCATCAACACTACTCCCAGCCCAATACCGGATGCATCACAGTAAAATGTATAGCTCTTCCCTTACTTTATAAGTATCAAGACTAGTGCTGATGTCAACCTTTTATTTAGCTCTTGAAAGGATTTCTTGTAAGCTTCTAACCAAAAAAACTTCATACCCTTCTTAGTCAAACACATAAATGGCACTGATAAGCGGGAGAAGTCCTGTATAAAGCACCTGTAGTAACCATCTAGCCCCAAGAAACTCTATATTTCATTCATGTTCTTAGGCTTCTCCTAGGAAACTACTGCTCTCACTTTCTCTAGGTCTACCGCAACTCCTACCTCTGAGATAATATGACCCAAGAGGTGAATTTGGTCCATAAAAAAAGTGGCACATTGAGAGCTTAGCATACAAATTATTCTCTATCAGTGTCCTCAGTACGATCTCAAGATGGGTGGAATGGTCGTGTCGAGTGTGAGAGTACACTAAGATATCATCCACGAAGACTACCATGAAAGAATCCAGATATGGGTGGAACACAGATTCATCAGAGCCATGAAAACGGATGGTGCGTTTGTGTGTTCGAACGACATGACCAAGTACTCATATAGACCATATTTGCTCCAAAAGGCTGTAAGCGTTATATACAATGGTCTAACGCACAACTGATGATATCCGGATCTCAAGTAAATCATTGAGAACACTCTTTCTCCTCAAAGTTGATAAAAAAGATCATCAATTATCGGAAAAGGATATTAGTTCTTTACCGTCAACTGGACATGTGAACCCCAACGAGAAGTACTGGGTAGGATGAAACCCTTTGCCTGAAACTCCACTAACTGCCTCTTGAACTGCTGTAATTCTGGAATAGCCATCCTATAAGGTGGAATGGACACCAGTGCCACTCCTGGAACAAGATCAATAGAGAAGTCTACCTCGTGCTCCAAAGGAAAACCTGAAAAGTCATCCAGGAAGACATCCCTGAAATGATTTACCACTGGAGGGAAATCCTTCTAACAAGTTTCCTGGTCATCCAGATATAAACTCTCAATCTGGGCTGTCAGTCCACCTCGTCTATGATGCTCGGGTCCATCTCAGCTCGCCTGGACATCCCATTCTCCCTTGTATAGAAACTCTCCACCCTCTGGTGGCGTGAAACTCACCATGTGACAATATAAATCCAAAAAGGCTTGAAAGGGTACTAACCAGTCCATCCCAAGAATGAAATCATAGGCTTTAATCTCTAATACATAGAGATCCCAAAGAAAGTGACACCCACCAATCTCTAGGGGGAAATCCCTACACTGACACACACCAGCTGTTAAAATTCCCAATAGAGTGTCTAGCATCATGATATCAGAAGAAGAAGAAATTCAGAGCCTAATGTTCTCCACAACGGGAACATATATAAATCTATAGGTATCACGAGTATCAAAGAGTACAACAGATAAAACAGAAGCAACTAGAATAGTACCTATGACAGTGGAAGGTCCAGGATCCTGCTCCTGTTGGGTCTGTTGCAATGCATTTGTCTGCCTGGTGCCGCGGCCCTGCGACACAGCCTGGCTACCCTAAGCTGACCCACCCTACTATCTCTAAGACCTTGTTGTCTCACTACCATGGCCATGAACACCACCTCGGCCTGAACGCCCTGACGTATTCCAATTCCCTGACTGGTAAAGAACTGCTACCCCTGCTCCTGCACGCGGAGTCTATACAGAACCCCTCTCAGTAGTCACTGGTGAAAACACCTTGCAAAAATGCTGAAGATGACCCATCTTTCCGCAAGCTTGGCACTCCACTATGTCACATGGACACTGAGGTGTCTTATGACCCTATTTACCACACTGGTAGCACATCACCTGGCCACCTGAATACTTCTTCTGGCTAGTACGGCCACTGTGAGAGAAATCCATCTGTCTCTTCCTCTTGCCAGTAGAAATAGTACCAAAGACAAGTACAGAATCACCCTGGTCCACACCACTAGCTTCTCACAGGTTCTGCTCAGTAATCAAGACCTGGTTCATAATAGAATGCACTGTAGGCAACCTGAAAACATTCACCAGTGTGCGTTTTTCATACCAAAGACCATCCTCGAAGAGTCTAGCCCTCAACGTCTCATCGCCCACAAAAATAGGTGCAAAATGCTGTATCTCAGTGAAGTAGCCAGAATTATCCATCAAAGATATGGCGCCTTGATGCAGATTCATGAACTCTCGAGCTCGATCTTCCCTTAGCATCTTTGGAAAGAAAAAGTCATAGAAGACTACCTGAAAATCTTCCCACACCATGTCTCGGTGATGCTCAGTCTGGGTGGTAACATCCCACCATCTCTTGGCAGAATCACACATCATGTAAGTAGCGAGCTTGAACCTCCTCCCAGGAGGTGTCTCCAGATGCTCGATGATCGTTTGGATAGAACCCAACCATGACTCCACAACCTATGGTCTTCCATCCCCTAAAAAAGTAGGTAGATGATGCTTCTAGAATATACATGTTAGATCTACCATAGATGTGGAAACTAGAAGTGCTTCCTGGAAGGTCTACATGAACCTCATGAAGCCTTCATGGAATAGCGCATCCGTGCCTATGTCTGGTATAATGGATGGTGCCGCACCTGACACTGTTAGAGGATCCATCGGTAGCCCATGGCCTACTGTCTCTGGAGTATAATCATTGAAACTCTCTTGGAGAACAACTTATAGTCGTCTCGGCGAAATGACTCTACAAGGTCTAACACATGCCATAGATCAAGATCATCAATGATTAATAACTGGAAGCGTAAGAAGGGAAAAAGAGAAGGAAAAATTCAAGTTTTACAAAACAAGACTACACGTCGTGTATAATAACTACACAACATGTTCCCTTAAGTCTTTTACGTGGGTGTGTACTTCTTCCAGAACTAGTCGTGTAACACCCCAAACACACAGCATGTTGTCCTCACACACGGTGTGTACTTGAATTTTCTTCCCTTCCCGAGTCCTTCTAAATGGATAAGCCACACAGTCCTCGTAAGAATGAGACTACATGGCATGTTTGTTCCATACACGGTGTGTAAGACACCCTGTTTCTCCAGCCACACAACCAAGTCCACACAACCTCTCATTATTCAAGACTACACGGTGTGTCCCATAGGCACACGACGTGTACTAGATGTGATTTACAGATCCGTGTTGTTCGATACACGGCCAGATACATGACTCACACTACACGGTGTGTTCCAGATAGACACCACATGTACTTGAAAAGATAACACAGACCCGTGATGTTAGCTACACGGCCAGATCCCATGATTACACTACACGGCGTGTTCAGAATTGAGATGACGTGTATAAGATACAGATTCTCCATCCGTGTTATTAGTCACACGGGTGGACACATGGTCAACCCTACATGTCATGTGTAACTAGTACATGGCGTGTTTCCCACAAGAATTTCCCTATCCCGTGTCTCTACCCACACGGCCTATAACACAGTTAGAGACTAGACAACGTGTACATTAGATACACAGCATGTACTTAAGAAAAACAGTTTCTTCCCAAACAGAAGAACACATGGCATGTAGTGAAAACTACAAGGCATGTTATCTGGGTTTTTTCAGACAGTAAGCCTCAGAAACTTTTCCGGAGTCTAGAAAAACACTAAAACGAACACCATAGTGCCAAATTCTTATCCGTGAGGGCCCATACTCCCCACGAACCAAAGCTTGGCATCTTATACATGTTATAACAAGGTAAAAAAGTCGATGATCCACAAAATTACGATTGATGAGGGCCCATACTCCCAAAGAACCAACGTTTGGCGTTCATTCACAAAATATTACGTAACAATACCCTATCAAATAATAGGTATTTTATCAAGGAATCTATCACAACAACATGCATTTTCTAGCACGACATCTATCACAAAAAAATGAAATTTCTAATGCACCTACAAGCCATGGAAACTATGCATGACATGTGATTCTAAAATGTGCCTAAATGATGAATGTGATGGTATACCCTCATCTCATTGGGTTGTAACTGATTAGAACCCATGTATAAAATATAAACAACACACGACAAGTGCGTCACCCAACGGTGAAAATCAAATCAACTGTAAAATTACGAAACCAGAAAGATGGCAATTAAACGAGGTAGATTGGCTTTTACCTATACATGGGTTAGCTACTCCCAAGCACAACTTATTACCAAATACCAATTCCATCCTATCCCTGAATATAGGATCCAAACCATAAGTCAAATTAAAGAAAGTCCTTTGATACACATTTGTAACATCCTGGATTGGGGTGCCACACAACGAGTGCCCCGAACCCTGGTGGTCACATGACCTGAAGCGCATTTCTCCAAATGCCAGAGGCTTCCGACTAGAAGAGAGGGGCTAGGACTGATAGGGGGATACTATTACCTCATTTTTCAAAATGTAATGTAATAGAATAAATATAAAAACACAAAAGTGGAAGCAGTAAACAATATAAACCTGAAATGGACAATGGAGCTGAAGTAATAGATGACCAAAACTCATATATATGATGATGGAACATGTCACTAATTCTAAGAAAGCAGCCAAAACATGATATACTGCAATCAGATACAATACAGCCCAAGGTACAAAGTACAGTCAAACAAAACCAAAGTAGTGTAATATGAACTCAGCAACATCGAAAGCCTAAGCTTGGTCCCATGCTCTCCTACTCCTCTACAACAATCATGTACCTGTGTAGGGACCTTTTCCCTTATCAACACCTGCAATAATATAATCTTTTTTGGGCCCAATAAATTACCCAAACAGGGTGTGAGAAATAAATCCTCGTAGGCAACCACCAAAGGCCTGTGCCCAATAGTCAGTGAAAATGTGCAACAAAAGTGTGCAATAATGAAATATAGTAAACTGGGAAGTACTCAAAAGTAATAATTCCTGCCAGTTATATTTCCATTTTAATAATTATTTAACAATTAAATATAATTGAATTATGAGTTTTTCCAAGACTCGGCCTTGGTCGACAATCACCGATACAGTGCCATAACAGAAATCACAACAGACTATCTAACAAGTAAAAGATAATAATAATAATAATACCAAGCTTATGATTTAGTTTGGCAGGTACAACCTAGGAAATCACTATAGTGAATATTCAAAGTAAAAATTGTCCCCAGACATGAAAATCCTTACCCTTAAGCAATCAGAATCGAAACCCTCAGTTGACTACCCTTAGGCATAATGAATATTGCCTTCAAGCATATGAGATATTTCCCTCAGGAATGGAAGCTACTACCCTTCGGCATATGAAAAATTTCCCTCAGGCTAAACAAAACCTTTCCCTCGGGCTGAACAAAACACTACACTCAAGAATTCCATAGGAAAAGAATGTAACTGGGCTAATCCCAACACATAAGCAAGAAGTTGTATATTTCCTCTCAAGAAAACTCAAATCATGCTATAAATATGGCATACCCATGGTTATCCTTTCCAAACGACTAAACAAGGGAACCGCACACTCGGGGTGGCCCTGGATTTAGGCAACAATCCCAAACAACAGTTTATACATAATCATTAAATTACCTATGCAGTTCTAGGTATCTAAATAGTCAAGGCCCCAGCCACACGAAACACCGAACATGGGCGCATGACACAACGGTACACAAAATCAATTCAACAGTTGGAGTCCAACACAAGACCACCAACCTCGATCTCCTCTTGTCGATATACATGAAAGGTTCCTCCCAAAACAACTAAGAACAACGTAGATATGAGATAAAGGATACCCGTTCAAACCCAAATAACTTCCCTTCGGGAAAGAATTTGAAGGAAAGACTCAAGGAGAAGGAAGCCCTTACTTGAGCGGATTAAAAGAGATCGACGATAGAAGAATCAGAGTCCTGGTGTATGATCGGTAGCTCCTCCAATTCCCGAACTCCTCTCCCACAGATCCTTTCGAGTTCTATGCCTCCTCTGCTGAATGAGGAGGCCACTGCCTGTCTTTAACGAAAAAACATAACTACACGGCATGTACTCTCAAGTACACGACATGTACTTACCAGTTTTTAACTGTTCCACTGGAAGCTTCTTTCCACCACCTCACTATTCATCTGCCGACATGATTACACAACGTGTATTACTAAATATATGGCATGTACTATCATTCCTATGGCAACTACTTTCACTATCTTACTATTCAACTGCCTACTTATTACACAATGTGTATTACTAAGTACATGAAGATTAGTAAGTTTATACACCATTAATCGCCGAAAAGCCTACACACCCTGTATTCTCATCCCACATGACCAAAGTACATGGCGTGTACCCATAAATTTGGTATTTTCCCACATTTCCCTTGTTTTCTCAAAAACACTGAAGGAAAAAGGAAAAGAAGAAACCCGTAACTCAAGAATAAGAACCATGTTCTTACATATTAAGTCTTCCATTTGTAAAAAAATAATTTGTTATAAATAGTGATTCATCAATGAAAGGAACATGGTGTGTCATTATGAAAAATTATAGGGTTTTTTCTTATGTATAAATAAAATTAAATACCGATGTGTAAAATTAATCAATACAAGATCTAGTTTTGGAAGAAATAATATGTTACTTGAAAATATAGATACAATATCTATATGGTGAAATATGTGCCATATATACATATAATAAGATATTAAAGAATATATTTACAAATAAAGAGTTCCACATGAGATAATGGGGATGAATGGGACAAATCAAGTACTATGACGGTGAAATAAAATTCAATACTGGGAAGGAAAAATGGTTGTAGATTCATTATGTAGGAAGTTTCATTGATTATTATCCATGACAAGGATACATAGGGAAACAATAGATATGGATTAGGTAAAGTTAGACATTGAATATAATATATAAGAAAAATGTCATTCCTCTTCCAAGTAATTTTCTAACCATATTTTATATAGAAGAAAAATAAGTCTCAACAAGATAAAACGGTTCTAAAAAATATTCCATAGAATATGGGAGATTGATGGAATTTATCTATGAAGATGAAATTTTGAATTTTTTAAAGTAACTATGTGTAACAATGGTACCTAAGTTGAAGAGGGAATCTAATGATAAAGATTATAGATCAAATTTCTCTATTCATCCTGGTAGCCCCAATATTTTTAGGGATTTTAAAGACAATTTATGGTGAGATAACATGAATCAAAATATTATTGACTATATATCATGATTCTTGGTATGAAGAAAATAAAATTCTGAGAGATAACTTCCAAATGGTGTCATGTAACATATACTTGTACTATTGGGGAAGTGGGAAAATATAAAAATGGAATTTAATATAGGGAACCCAAAGATATCTACGAACAATTATGTAATATGGGTTATTGTGTATATAACTTCAATTTTTTCACATTTCATAGAAAAAGGGGGGATCCACCCCTTGAGTGACTTACATGGATTTATATTAGTGAAGTTTTAAAACTTTATGGTGCACCTCTATCAAGTATATCTGATTGTTAGCCCAGTATAATATTTAATCTTCTTAGGTTTATTTAGAAAGATCTATAAACTCAGATAAATTTTCTCACTTCTTATCATCATAAAATTTATGGGTTGTATGAAAGAAATATAAAAATATTAGTGGAAATTATTAGATAATTATCACACAACTTCCTTGGAATTAGGGACCTGTATCTAACTATGTGGAATTTTTAAACAATAATAACTATAATTAGAGCATATAATTGGTATTGTATAATGTTTTTAATGGGAAAAGATTTCATACTCAAACCTATTGGGAAAAAGTTTTTGAAAGGAGGAATGTTTGTCCAGAACTCATTATGGAGATGAATAAGAAAGTACGAGTTATCTAGAAATATATCATGATAACTCATCGAAAACAAAAATAAATAAGTAGATAATTGAAAAAATGAATTTAAATATAATATAGGGGAACAAATATTCTAAAACGTATCACTGTGAAAGGGAGTATTATTGTTTTATAATAAAGGAAAGATATTTCCAAGAAACATTATATCTTCAGTGATTTTGGAAACAATTAGAGTTATGGATTATCATTTGGATATTCCACCCAACCACTCTACATGACATATTGCATGTCTCACTATTAAGGAAGTATGTGCCTAACCCAATTAAATTACTCTCTAATGACCCAATATTGACATACATTAATATTACATTACTTTTGTGGAATACATAAAAACACACCCAAAGACCATATTAGTCTAGTGCCTATGGAAACTTGGAACACAAACATCACGTATAGTGAAATATCTTCATTTTTTCCCAAAATTATCTTACCCTTTTGTAATCATAACTAAAAACATTATTTATATATGGGGGAAAAGAAAAAATAAGTAATGGGTGAGCTCAAATTCTTAGTAAGGGTAAACATAGAATATTTGTAAGCATAATAAGAACATAAGGGTATAAAAACATGAGAATAACATTTTAATATCATAAAATATATTTCAAAAGATCATATGCATGATAAAAAACATAAATATTAGTAGTTGATAAGAAATTAATCATGAGGGAGTCAAATAACATAATCCATAAGATCATAGTATTAACATAAGACTTGAAATTGTTGCATACACATAAACCTGAAGCTTTGTGAACATATATAAATAGTAGTAGGTTTACTCATTAAATTAAGGAAATGTAATCAAACCCTTGCCTAAACATATGGACATGAAAACCAGGTCTACATATAAAATTATGGACATAAAAACTATGTCCACATATTGAATTGTGAACATGAAATCCAGTTCACACATAACATATATACATCATGAGTTATCCATATTTACCCAATACATTAGAGGGAGATATAGGTCCCACCCATAACATAATAAAAACCATAACTATGTGTTCTATAAGAAAATAAAATCATTAATCATATCAGATCCCATGGTATTAAATGGATTCAATCATAATATAACCCATAAAAGAAATGAATTTCCTAAATATCATTCCATTATAAACATAAATCATTTTTAGAAAGAATAAAAATGAAAAAATTATATCAAATCCACAATGAAAAATAAGTAAAATCAAATAAATTTATCTTAGAAGGAAAATAATCTTGAGATATCACTTGAAAATAATTATTGAGGAAGATATCCTTTATTCTTTGAAACATGATTTTTGAAACATAAAACATTATAAAAACCCTTTTAATTGAAAATAAACATGAAAATTTGTAATGAAATATTGGAAAAATTTTGGAAACATTTTTTCCTCAAAAACATATTAAGGGATATTGAAAAAATCATTTTTCCTTGAAAACTAGTTTAAGAGATCTTTTAAAAACATTTCTTGAGGAAAATAATCTTTAAACATTTAAAATTTTCCCATACTACTTTGAAACATTTGAATCATAATACCCATGAAATAATAACATTAAAATAAGCTTAAATTATCATGAAAATAAGTATATTCTGGATATAACATGTCAAATGATAGTGTAAACACCTTTTATAAGAACATATGTGCATAACAAAACATTTGTCTCAAAAATAGAAAATTAAGACCAAACTACCTTAATCATTTGGTAAATTTTGAAAAGTAAAATCCCATGAAATATAGATCATAAAATTGATATGTAAATATCCATACCATTAATTATAAAAATCATAGAATATATTCATGGGTAGTATGTACACTATGTAGAAGAAACAAGTCGTTTTTAAGGCATGTGTCCCACAAAAATAAAAGTGGGACATAAACCTACTACCTTAGGTCTGGGTTCCATCATACACATTCAAAACTCATTTATAATGGTTTAAATAATGTTATTAAATTATTATAGAATCATATTAATTTTTATGATATCATATGTTATCATATTATCACCTGTTTGTTAATAACATTATTACTCATATTTCGGGTGTTAACAACTTCATGTTCCTTTGCATATTTTATCGTATAAGTCTCAGTTATCCTTATTATGTTATTGTTTTATCATTTAAAAAATGTTATTAAGATAATATATTTAATATTTATTAATTATATAAATTTATATAATCATGATTTAATGGATATCATGTAGAATTAATCACATCGCATCGTGGAGACGGTAGGCCGTACGTACGCATGAGTGACGATATCATTCCCATAATTATAAAATGGTATGGAAGTTGACAGTATATATTTTGTTCTATAATTGATATAATTTTATGATAATAATATATAGTTATTATTTCCATTGTTATACCCATCCAAGTAAGTTGGTGGTGAAAAACAGATTATACCACGATGTGGAGACAGTAAGCCGTACGTATGCACGTGTGGTGATTTAATTATTTATAGAATGGGTAAAAGGTGGAATATAGATGCTCAATAAACATAATAATATCTTAGTATATAATTTATACTGGATTTATTACTTTAGAATAGAAATAAACTCATGAAAAGGAAGTAGAATAATAAATAAGTTTGAAAGAATCGGTAGAGGAGATTACCTCTTCGTCGATAAGCACCCTCTAGAAATCCTCTTAAAGGCACTAGAGTTGGAAATTTGAAAATAAAAAACCTATAGAATATAAATAGGTATGTTTATAAGAGAAATTTGCTGATGATGGCTAAGATTTAAGGCCCACAATGAAGTGAATAAATGAGGGAGGATGTTCCCTTTTATAACTGAGGCGTGAGGCAGTTTTGGAATTTCCAAAAATATGAATTTATAATAAAATAATAACTCATACAAAAACATACAAAATATTATATTTTCTAATATTATAAAATATAAGGTCGTATTATAATCATTTAATAAATTTTAGAAAATTTTTTATGTCAATTTATACCTCATCTATTTAATTAACCCTTAGTTATTATATTTTAATTTTAAATAATGTAACAAATCATTCAATATTATAATTGTGTAATTTTTACTTATTTGATGTCAATTAGACCATAAATGACCCATTTAAAACATTTTATACCAAATAATAGTTATTTTATATTTTTTAAAATATATTATATTTTTAAAATAATTTAATAATACATTATTTTGACAAAATATCTATAGTGGGAATTATGAACCAATTCTATTCATAGGTTTTAAAAAATATCAAGATAATATTTTACCATTGAAAAAAATATTTTTTTATATCCATAATGGTTCAAGTTAACCTAGAAAATTAATTAGATATATTAATTATCCAAAATTATATTTATTTAAATATTTTAAATAACATTTATTTATTATCGCCATTAATAAAATAACTAATACATCAATTTTGTGTAATTATTTAATATAGATATTTTTTGAATAAAAATTAAAGATAAAAAAATATGGTGAAGATAAATCCCCTATATTTAATAATAATACTTATAGTCAAATATGTATTCTGTAAAATCCTACATTAAAAAAGTTATATTTATTGAAACATAAATGTGACAACGTTAGCACCACTTTAAATAAAATACTATAAGTGTCATAATAATTTCCATATGTCTCCAAATAGTCCATAACTAGACAAATTAATGATTATAGTCAAGATATACACTACTAATAAGATTTTTTCAAGTGTTTTTTCTGTTAATGGTAATTACCATTTTAATAAAAATTATTTTATTGATTTTTCATCAATTAAAGAATTTCTACATCATCAATGTATAAGAATTTGATGTAATTATTTATTTAATAAAAATTAAAAATAAATTACCATGATAAATAAAAAAATATTATATTTAAAATTAGTATTAATAGCAAAAATTATATTTCGTTTAAATTATATTAAAAATGATATAGTTTTTAAAATTTGAGTAAGACGTATTTAACTTATCTTAACATAAAATATATTAAATGTCGTAATCTCATATAAGTGGATTAAAAAAATTAACATTTAGACCCAAGGATCATTTAGGTTGACAAAATATCATCCAATGACATGAAGACAAGTGTTAGGGTAATTTTATAATATTATTTTTACACTTAATTACCAGATTTACCCTTTTACCGTATTATTAAAAATTACCAAAGATACTATTCATAATGAAAAAAATAAAGGAAATATATTTAAATAATTTGAAACCACTAATTAAAAATATGGAATAAATTTTTCGAAATTCAAAACAAAAATGTTTTAGTAATTAATTTAAAATTATCTCATTTTCAGAACGAGATAACGAGTTTTAGAAGTTAAAACATGCAAAAGATTAAAATGTTTTTACATATAAATTCAATTTAAAGTAAATTCAAATGACCTAAATTTTATATAATTATAAAAATATAATCTATTTATACTTTAAAAACCTTAAAATATATAATTTAACACTATAAAATATTTTATGAAAAAGATTTTTTCAATTGAAACGAATAATTTTTTACTATTCATCAAAACTTGAAACTTATCAGAAAATATCAAAAACTCATTCAAATTAAAGTTTAATATTATGATTTAAATTAATAAGTTTTCTTTTCAAATAAAAAAAAATTAAAAAATATATTTAAATTTGGTGTGCCATCAAAAGACGACAAAACTACATTTTTTGAAAAATAGTTCTTTTATCTGGAAAATTGAATTTATCCTTGTATCATGTCTGTAAATCATATAACATGAATTTTAAACAATATATTAAATATATTAATTATATATTTCTCAAATAAAATCCATCGAGAGTGATTTTACTATTTTATAAACTCAATTATTTTCATCTAAATATTTTTTTAGAAAAACATTACCTTTTATTTAAAAATGGCTTTTTATTTACAAATAATTTATCACAAAATAATTAATTATATTTACATGTGTAAAAAATATTTTTACTATTATTTTAATACTATTAATTATCTCCATTATAATGGCTATGTTATAAGGTAACATAATAATATTTTTGTTGTTTTATTAAACTCTGTCTTGTGTGAAATGAAATATGTCAAAAGAACTAGAAATTGTGTGTAACACAAGACACACATAGTGTCTAGTATACTACAAGCTAAGTTGGTGTTTCATGTAGGGTCGGATTATCTTGGGGTAAACTACAATAAAAAATATCCAGTAAATTAAAAATAATATCTCATAAAAATCTCGAGGTGTTACATTATATAGTTGTTATACTGATTTTCACCCTGAAAATTTGTTTGGGTTATAAAATGACTAATACTTGATTTTTTTTATAGTTTCCAACATTTTAAAAACAAAGATTTAATCTTATTTTTATAATGTAATGTTAAAAACAAAATGGTAACCCAAAGTAACTCATCACTAGATTTCCACATAGGAGAGCTTATGTGGAAAGTGAAAACATGGATATGGAAGAGAAATAAAACTATCATGTTCTGATGTAATGTGATAGGAAAAAAGGTTAGGATAATATTAAAAATAAAAAATCCATAAATCTACGATGATTTATAGGTCCATTTGATTCTTCAGAAACAAAGGTACTGGGATAACATTTTTGGTTTCTAGATCCTTTCCCTAGAGATGAAGAATGAAAAGAAATAATTACCTGGTTATGTATAATCTCATAATTTACTTCTACCTTGATAAATTTACACTTCATCTCTAATTCCAGGAAATGAAGGTGAATTTTACATTCCTAAAGTGTTCGCAGATCATGCGATCCATAAATAGAATGATAGGTAATTCCATCTATCTTTATCATAAGTTATAAAAAATGCATAAATCCACCTGTGGGGAGATAACAATTTGTTCCAAAAAACATTATCCCAAGTTTAACATAAACTTTCCAAAATTTTATAATCATAAATTCCTTCTAAAAGATGAAAATCCAAATATTTATAAATATTTTCTCTAACTTGGATTAAAATTTAGCCCTTATATAGCATAATGTATCTATTTTTTGTCACATTCCAAACTTGTGAACACCTTCATCATGTATTCTTCTAAGTCATGGTAGAAACCTGAATTACCATACATCCTTATTGAAAACATGCATGTTCCCTTATTCTTAATTTAAAAATTTATAAACTTCTTCCATGATAGCATAAACTAGTTTTCAACAAATCCTTAATTAGTTATAGGTAAATCATTACCGTCCAATTTACTTATTCATATCCAATATATCATTACCCAAATATCATTATCTAACCATAAGGAACATATTAAGGGTTATCTTTACCTTAATCTTGTTTTATAAAAATATATCACCTTACACTTGAATCACTTTTCTAGGACTTTATAACTATTCAACATATCCTTTCCATTCCTTAATGAAAAAATTATTTTTAAAACACTTATATATTTCAGGATTTTTATAACATAATATTTGAATTATGGAACATATAAACATGAATTATTCATCTTTATTCTTAATAAATTACTCAGGATCCATCATCTAAGTCTTTCTTAAAATACGAATCATGTATTAGGATTCCTCAACCTTAATATAACCAAGATTATTAGGTTTAATGTAAACAATAATCATAAAACATCCCATACCTTTCACATGTCATTTATAATATCTTTATCCTAAAAAGTATAACCAATACTTTTACCACCTTTATGATTCTCTTAATAAGATTTAATATTAGGGAATATATTTTCCTAATACCCATACTTTCCACATCTAAAATATTCAATGTTAACCGTGTTCTATCTACCGTCAGCTATTGAATAAGGCCAGAAAGAAAAGTGTGAGAAATAATTATCATAGATAAAAATTACATAACCAAGGAAAATTACTTATAATATTTCAATATATGGTACCATTGGTTTAATCCTAGGTTACTCATGATTCTGACCAAAAAATAGGATTATGAACTATATATAGAATTATCCCTAGGGAAATACCTAGACATATCCTTAGATATATCTAAGTATCTCACTAATATTTTTTCATCCCAATTTCCAAAGGTTAACTAAACCTTCACACCAATACCAACTCTAAGGACCCAAGATTGATGTACACGAATATTACATTACTTTTTTGTAATACATAAAAACACACCCAAATACCGTATTAGTTTAGTGAATTTAAAAACCTGGAAGAAAAACATCTAGTCTAGTTAAAGATCTTCAAAGCTTCCAACAATTATCTTCCCCCTATATACTCCTACAAAAAACCTCTCTTTATATCTTTGGGAAAATAAAAAATATGAAAGGGGTGAGCTCAGATGCTCAGTAAGGGTGAACATGGAAGATTTGTAATCATAATAAGAAAATTAGGTTATGAAAAAATGAGAATAAAATTTTAATATCATACCCAACATATCAAAATATCACACATATGAGTCATGGCATAAATATTGGAAGTTCATAAGACATGAATCATAAGGAAATAAAAGAACATAATCCACGAGATCAATACATTAACAAAAGTCATGGAATTGTGGCATATATATAAACTTGTAACTTTGTAATCATGTATAAATAGTAACAGGTTCACCCATTAAATTAAGGACATAAAATCAGGCCCTTAAATAAATATATGTATATGAAAACCAGGTCCATGAATAAAATTATGTACCTGAAAACTAGGTCCAAATATAAAACCGTGAACATGAAATCAGGTTCACGCATAACATATATACCTCATGTGTTATCCATCATTACCCAATGCAATATAGGGAGATATAGGCCGCACCCAATATATAATGAAAACCAAAATATGTGTTCCAAAAGAAAATAAAATCATGCATTAAATTAGAATCCATGTAATGAAATGGATTCAATCATAATATATCCCATAAAAAGAATTGAATTTCATAAATATCATTGCATCATAAATAGAATTTATTTTTTAGAACGAATAATAATGATAGAAATAAATCATATTCCCAATTAAACATAATTAACATGAAATAACATCATATTATATGGAAAATAATCTTGAGAGATCACTTGAAAAAAATTATTGAGGAAAGAAACATTTATTCATTTAAAAATTATTTTTTAAAAATAAAACATTTTTAAAACCCTTTTAATTGAAAATTAACATAATTTTTTTAATTAAATATTAAGAAAAATTGATTTTTTCTTGAAACAATATGAAGTAATCTTGAACAAAATTTAAATCCATTTTCATTAAAAGTGATTTTAAGAGATCTTTTATAAATATTTATTGTGTGAAATAATCTTCAAACATTTCAAATTATCCCACACCACTTTGAAATTTTTTAATCATAATACCCATGAAATAACAAAATTAAAATAGTCTTAAATTATCATTAGAAGAAGTATATTTCTGATATAAATGTCAAATTTCAGTTTATACAGCTTATAAAAGAACATAGGTTCATAACAAAACATGTCTCTCAAAGAAGAAAAATTTAGACAAAACTACCTTAATCATTTGTTAAATTTTGAACGGTAAAATCCCCTAAAATATATATCATAAAATTGATATGTAAATACCCAAAAAATAAAGTATAAAAATCATAGAATACATATATGTGATGTATATACACCACGTAGAAGAAACAAGTGGTGTATAAGACATGTGTCTCACAAAAACACAAACGAAACATAAATCCATTAACCTAGGTATGGGATCCATTGTACGTGTTTGAACCTCATGTATTTGGGATTAAATAATTTTATTTAATTATTTAAGAGTCTTATTAATTTTTATGATATCATATGTTATAATATTGTTACCTATTTGTTAATAACATTATTACTCATCTTTTAGGTGTTAACTTCTTCGTGTTCTTATGCATGTTTTGTCATATAAATTTTGGTTCTCCTTATTAGGTTATAGTTATATCATTTAAAAAATGATATTAATATGGTATATATAATTTTTATTCATTCTATGCATTTATATAATCATGATTTAATGGATATCATGTAGAATATATCACATCACATCATAGACATGGTAGGCTATATGTACGCATGATCGATGATGTCTTTCCCATAACAGTGAAATGGTATGGAATTAGATGGTATATATTTTTTCCAAGAATTGATATAATGTTATGGTAATCATATATAGTTATTATTTCCATCATTATACCCATCCATGTAATATGGTGGTGAAAAAAAGGTTACACCATGACGTGGAGATGATAAGTCGTATGTATGCAAGCGTGGTGATTTCATTTTTCGTAAGATGGTTATAAGGTGAAATATATTTGGTCCATAATCATAAAAATATCTCAATATATAATTTATACTATATTTATTACTTTATAATGTAAACAAATCATGAAGAGTAAGTACAATAAGAAATAACTTTGAAAGATTCGGTTGAGGAGATTACCTCTTCTTCAATGAGTTTCCTCTAGATCTCCTCTTAATGGCACTAGAGTTGGTAATTTGAAAAGACAAAAACCTCTAGACTATTATTAGGGAAGTTTATATGATAAATATTCATGTTATGGATGATATTTAATTCTCAATTTGAATATAAGAATTGAGGGAGGATTTTTACTTTTATAATTGAGGTGAGGGGCACTTTTGAAATCTCCAGAAATATAAATTTATAATAAAATAAAAAACATAAAAAAACCACCAAAAAGTCATATTTTACAATATTAGATGAAATAAGGGTGTAATATAATCAACCAATAAATATTATAATAGTTTTTATATCAATTTATACCTTATCATTTTAATTAACCCTTGGTTATTCTATTTTATTTCTTACTAATGTAACAAATTATTCAATATTAAAATAGAATAATTTTAACTTATTTGAGAACGATTAGACCATAAATAAATAATTTAGAAAATTTTATACCTTATATTAATTATTTAATATTTTTAAAAAATGTATTTTGATTTTTAAATAATTTAATAAAACATTATTTTGAGAAAATATCAATAATGGTAATTTTGACACTATTCATTTCATGGATTTTTAAAAATATCAAGATATGATGTTATCCTAGAAAAATATATTATATTATATCTCTGTGGGGTCAAGTTAATCTAGAACATTCTTTGTAAATATTTATTATCCCAAATTATATTTATTTTAACATTTTTAAACACATTTTTGTTTATATCCATTAATAAAATAACTAATACATCTGTTTTGTGTAATTATTTAATGTACTTATTTTTTGAATAAAAATTAATAATAAAATAATATGAAGAATATAAATCCATTTTATTTCATAATAATACTTATAGTCGAATGAATCTTCTGGAAAATCCTACATTTTTTTTATATTTATTAAAACATGAATGTTATAACTTTAACATTACTTTGAATAAAATATTATAATTGTCATAATCATTTAACTAAGGCTCAAAATGGTCCATAACTCAACACCTAGATGATTATGGTTGATATATACTCTAAAAATAATATTCGGTCAATTATTGTTGTCTATTAATAGTTATTATCATTTTAATAAAAACTATTTTATTGATTTTTCATCAATTAAATAATTTCTACATCATCAATATATAATAATTTATGTTAATTATTTATTTAATAAAAATTCAAAGAAATTACTCTGATAAATAAAAAAATTTCAGATTTCAAATGAATATTAATAGTTGAACTTGTCTTATGTATAACA
The DNA here is from genome assembly GCA_963277665.1 of Viscum album. Lineage (NCBI taxonomy): Eukaryota > Viridiplantae > Streptophyta > Magnoliopsida > Santalales > Viscaceae > Viscum > Viscum album. Next base: position 1,683,466,692 of record OY728141.1, on the reverse strand, counting down.
TTATACTAGAAATGATATAATTATTAAAATTTGGGTAAGACATATTTAGATTTTCGTAAAATAAAATATATTAAATGTCCCAATCTCATCCACGTGCCTTCCAAAGGATACCATTTCGACCCTAGGATAATTCAGGTTAAAAATATAATCCAATAAAATTATAAAAAGTGTTATGGTAGTTTTATAATATTATATTTACCCTTAATTACCCGATTTACCCTTTTACCGTATTAATATAAATTATAGAAGTTACTATTCATAATGGGAAAAAAAATAAAAGAATGATATTAAAATAATTTGGACCCAATGATTTCAAATATTGAATCCATTTTTAAAAATTAAAAACACATATTTTTTAGTATGAAATTTAAAATTAATCCCATTTTCAGAACGAGATAATAGGTTTTATAAGATAAAACATGTAAAATATTGAAACATTTTTACATCTAAATTAAATGTAAAGTTAAAAAAACGAAATAAATTATATATAACGATAAAAATATAATAAATTTATACTTTAACACCATTAAAATATATAATTTAACACTATAAATAAATTTTATGAAAAAGTAGTTTTCAATTAAAATGCATTATTTTTTACTAATCATCAAAACATGAAACTTTTAAGAAAAATATCCAAAATTCATTTAAAGTATATTCTAATACCCCACATTCAACATATAAGTTTATTTTTTCAAATAGAATATAAAAAATGTCAAAAACTATATTTAAAATGGGTGTTCCATCAAAAGGTGGTAAAAATACATTTTTTTGAAAAATACTTCATTTTTACAAAAAGTAAATTTGTTGTTATATAATGTCTATAAAAAATATAAGTTGAAATTTGAACATTATATTTAATATATTAAAAATATATTTCATTAATAAAATTTATCAAGAGAGATTTTATTATTTTATAAAATCACTTATTTACATTTAAATAGTTTTTATAGAAAAACAATTCCTTTTATTTAAAAATCATTTAATTTTCATTTATAATTAATTTCTCACAAAATAATTAATAATATATACATGTTTAAAAATATTTTCATAATTTAGTTAATAATGTTTGTACTCACCATTATAATGGCTAGGTTACATGGTAACATAATAATATTTTGTTATTCTCTTAAAATTGGACTTGCATGAAATTAAATATATCAAAAGAACTAGAAATTGTGTATAGAAAAAGACACACATAATGGTATGTATAACACAAGATAATTTTGTGTTTCATATAGCGCAAAATTATCTTGGTGTAATATACAACACAAAACATAAAATAAATAAATAAAATCTATGTCATAAAAATCTTAGGGTGTTACATTATACCCCCTTAAAATAAATTTCTACCATGAAATTTGTCTAGTTTATAAAAGGATTAATACCTGAAATTTTCGTTTATAGAAACCCACATTGTGGAAAAAAATAATGAAACTTATTTTTATAAATGAAAGTTATTATAAAGACACAGAATTTCCATGTAGTTTTTTTTAAATAAATGGGAATTTTACAAGTTTGAAAATGTCACGACCCGTCCTCGGTGTCCGTTCCGTGACTACCCCAAGCCCGCCTTCCATAGGCCAGGGGCTAGTGACTAGCACCAAAGGCATAATTTCCTATGCTGGGAAGACATTGCCTTCATAAAAGAAAACAAACACAACAAAGTGCACAACCGGTAGAAAACAATAAGTAAACTGAATACAAAAGAGTGTGCTGGAATATAAATGGGCCAGTATACAAACCCAAGTAATCAACAAGTACAAGTAAAAAGGGACAAACAACTAGTAATAATGAGAAGCTCCTAGATCATCCTCCGGGGTTCCTACCTAAAGGGTAGGTACAGATGGCCTCCTCAGTGCTCCACATTCATCCGTGTCCTCCGAGTACTGACTCTTCATGAGGTCCACATCCCGGTACCGTCCAGTCCTTATACACGCCACCTCAATCAGCACTATCCCTCGTCTCTATCAAACACAACAAGTTTCGGGCATAGCCCGTGGTGGGGTGAGTATAAAAATACTCAGTAGGGACCTCAGGACCCCCAGTGTCTCTCAAAATCTACAAAGGATAAACCACATAAGAAATATACAACCACAAAGTATCAACCAACACTACTTAGGTACATTTCCATACATATACCTAAGTTATCAATCTCAGTTCGGCTCCAAATATCGAGCCCAAGCACAACAAAGTCCACACAGGATGTAAAGTCAATCACATCGATGGTAATGATTGAAAGTGAAGACTGCACTCACATAGGTATACATCTTTTGTATAGCGATAGAGATCGTCAGTTGTAGTCATTGATTCATCTAATCTGTCGAACCCACATAGGATCCAAGTACAGAAGTCGTTACTATCGAACCCACGTAAGATCCAAGTAAAGTAGTCGTCCCTGCCGAACCCACGTAGGATCCAAGTATAGTAGTCGTCGCTGCCGAACCCATGTAGGATCCAAGTACAGTAGTCGTCCCTGCCAAACCCACGTAGGATCCAAGTCCAGTAGTCATCGCTGCTGAACCCACTTAGGATTCAAGTATAGTAGTCGTCGCTGCCAAACCCACGTAGGATCCAAGTACAGTAGTCGTCGAAGTCGCAACCAGCTTTAGGGTTCCCGCACACAGCACGCTCGATTCCAGGAGGCTCCGCTCCTCGATCAAAGGGGTAGATACATCAACTATCATGAAGTCCAGAGTTGATGTATCCTATAGTTCCGTCTCATCAAAAGGAACCCAACACGACAGAGGTCGCGTCAATCGGATGCCCGGTCTGAGAGTTATTGGCTTTTCCATTCCAGGGGCCCGGTTGGAATTATGCTCATTCTGATCCAGGACGTTTTCCCAAGTTTTCCAAAACTCACTAAGATTATCGCAAAAGAGTCGTCTCTTCACAAGGATCCCAGTGCCGTAGAAGGTGCGTCAATCGAACGCACGGTCTAGAAGTTATTGGCATTTTCGTTCCAAGGGCCCGGTCGGATTTCGGGTACAATCCAACCCAGCCATACTCCAACATCATCCGAATCATGCGCTAAGTAAACCTAAAGGACCGTATCATCAAAAGGATTCCAACGTAGTTGACGTAATGTCAATCGGACGTCCGATCCTTAAGTTATAAGCATTTCCGCTTCGAGGGCCCTATTGGTTTCGGGTTCAAACAAACCCGTCCATACCCAATTTTCGCCAAAAGCTTGAGTGTAATACACTAAAATTACCATCTCGATCCAAGGAATACTACGCAACTGACGGTGAGTCGATCGGAAGTCCGTAGATCAAGTTACGGGTGAAAAACCAAAAGTGGTCCGAAGAGGGGGATCTGGGTCCGGTCCGACCTGGCCCAACCCGCCCTGGGTCGGCCCGAACTGGGTCGACGCGACTCTTATCCAGGTCTGGCCCAGTAGGACGCGGCCTAACCTGGCGACTGTGGCCCAACCCCACATGGTGACCCGACCTAGGGTGCCGGACCAGCACGCGCGGTGGCTTGGCCCGCATGGCGCGGTGGCCCGGCCCGTGTGGCGCGGTGGCCCAGCACGCGTGGCGCGGTGTCCTGACCCGTGTGGCACGGTGGCCCAGGCCGCGTGGCTGGGGGTGGTGAAGCGCACCTGTTTAGGATGATCAAGCGGCGGTGGCGCCCTCGAGGCCCACCCTAGTCAATCAAGGGGGGCAGGGTTTCCGCCCCCGCGGAACCCAGCCGGGTTCCGCCCTGGTGCGACCCAGGGGCCGGCTCAGCCGGCCGCCCTCCCCTGTCCACCGCGGCCGTAGGCCGCGAGTCCTCTCGGGTGTGGCGCGCCGGTGCCGTGCCCTTCCACCGCGACCCACTTTGGCAGTGGCCTCGTGATGCCCGCAGCGCGGCGCGACGGCGCCGCACGTCTCCGTCGTGGCCCGATGTGGCCTCAGCTCTTCTCTACGTAGCGAGGTGATGTCGTGCCCTCCTGGCGACTCGGTGGCCTTTGCGCCACTGACCCCCTTCTTCATGGCTGACTCATTGCCGGTCTCCATTTTCCACTCCCTTCGTCAACCACAAATAAGATCAATTGGGGAAGATTCAGCCATGTTGTTGTGGTCAGAATTCCCCCATGTTACGGTGATACCATTTGGTTGTCAAACTATAATTTCAATGACGTAAAACAGGTATAGAAAGAATTTAATTCCCTACCTCGTATTAGACGTTGCATGTTGATGAGCCTCAGAATACAGGTGTCATGGTAGTCTGGCGTTGTGGAAGACGAACGTTGTTCTATCAACATTAGAGGAAATAACGTTGTTGTTGGCAGAGTCCACTCCATTGACGTGGAGGAAGATGTTAAAGATGTCATTCGTGTTCTTCATGGGATGAACATTTTCTTTCTAATCCTCTAAAACCTCCCAAGGTAATATGTCCAACCAAAATAAGGGAATATCCCCCCTCCTTTTAATGTTGTAAAGAATGAATTTAATAGAATTCATTCAATTCAAATTAATTAATTAAGGTGATTCACTTAATTAATTACAACGAGTTGGCAAGAACTTCAAAGTTCTCAAAAAAAATTAATTACATGGACGTGTTTTCACTATAATGGGAATTCCAAAAGTTTAAGAGAGATAAAGGGTTTGATGTTTTTGTGGGCCCCACACACATTATCCTCCCATGGGAGGTTATGTGGGGGTGGGCACCACCATCAGTCTCCCTTTGGAGATATTAACCACAAACTAAATAAATTGTGCAACACAACAATTCATTTAATTTATTTAGAATCCCCAAAAATTAACTTTCAAACTCTATAGAACGAAAATGCTGTAAAGGTCCCCTTAGGGGAATACCAGTGCTGCAAGTTCATCAGTGTCCTCAGATTTCAATTCCGAGCACCGGTTCAAAAGATAGAAAAACTCGCACGTACGTTTACTGAACATACCCGAACTAAACTTTAGAAATTGATTACGGGCACACCGAGCCTCAGAATGTTGTGCCGCCAGAAGCTATAGACTCGTAAAATTCCAAAGAATTTAAGAGAAAATTTTCCTTGAAGTTTATGGGTCTTTACATTACCCACACCTCAGGGGTTTATGTCCCCGTAAAGATACATCACACACTAGGGAGACAAAAGAGGTAATGAGCACGCATCTGAGCCTCCCACTCCCATGTGTTCTCTTGGAGGTTCCAATGCTACCAGCGAACGCGCACCAGAGGAATCGACCATCCACGCAGGACCCACTCATGTCGATCCTCAATATCCACAAGAACCTCTGTGAAAGTCGCCCCGTCGTCGATGTCCAGCTCCCCGTGGTCGATGATGTGTGTCAGGTCATGCACGTATCTCCTCAACTGAGATACATGGAATACGTCGTGCACCTGGTGCCACTGAGGTGGAAGGGCCAAGTGGTATGCCACCTTGCCTACCATACTGAGGACCTCAAATGTCTTGGTGAATCGTGGAGATAACTTTCCACCTCGACCAAATATTCGTAGACTTGTCGAGGTGAGACCTGTAGAAAGACGTGGTCACCATCCTCGAACTGCAGAGGTCTCCGTCTCCTGGATGTATGTGGAAGGCCTGTCACGAAGTCCAAGGATATCTGATCCTACTTCTACACTGGGACATCCAAAGGCTGAGCCAAGCCTGCTGGTACCTGCTGTTCCGCCTTCACTTGCTGACAATTTAGGTATTGTGAGAGAAACTCTTCCATTTCTTTCCTCATTCTCGGCCACCAGTGCTGTCATCTATGGTCCTGATACATCTTCGCCACTCTTGTATGTACCGCTAGAGGGGAAGTGTGAAACTCCCTCAACAACCCCTCTTATAGTGTAACTGGTACCATGGTACGTCCCCTGAAGAGGATGACGTGCTCCCCACCTTCAGAAAAACCACCAGGTGCCTGCCCTGAGGATATATGAGCACATCGCGCCTCACAGTCAACGTCCCCACGCTGCGCCTCTCTGACTCGCAGAAGGATTGGTGGAGTGACTGTGAGAGACTGTAGAAAGGAAGCTCCATCTCTATCCACAAAGGATATCTGCAATGTGGCTAGCTGCTCTATCGCCTCTCCTAGAAACTGAATGCTCGATTCTTCTACTGAGAGCATATGCTACAACGTTCCCCTTCCCAGGAGTATAGACTATCTTGAATTCGTAGTCCTGATGGAACATGAACCAATGCCGCTGTCTCAGGTTCAGTTCCTTCTGCGAGAAGATATACTTGAGACTCTGGTGGTCAGAAAATACTGTAAAATGCTCGCTCGTCAGATAGTGCCACCACATCTTCAAGGTGAGACCACTGCTACTAACTACAGTTCATGGGTAGCGTAGTTCTGCTAGTGCTGTCTCAACTGCCGTGAACTATACCCGATCACTGCTCACTCCTACATCAGGAAACACTCGATTCCAGTCCCTGATGCGTCATAGTAAACCACGTACCCAATGCCCTCCACTGGTATCCTCAAGATGGGTGAACTATTCAACCTCTACCTCAGCTCCTGAAATCTCTGCTGGCATCTCTCTGACCACACGAAGGGTTTCCCCTTCTTCGTCAATGCTGAAAGCGGTGCTGCATTTCTGGAGAAGTCTAGAAAAAAGGTAAGTCTGGACGACTTGTGAGTGTTCAACCACACCCTCTTATGCATGATTCCATCCTGTGATGCATGGGTTTTACTTTTTACCGACCAAGGAAAACCCTATCCCAACATTGTAGATAAACCAAAAACTTCTTGCCTAATACAGTCAATTTGTTTATGAACTATGGTTTCCCATTCCATACCCAATCTATAGTCGTAAGGCCTTGACTCAGCCACCAAGAGGTTCCAACCAAAACTCTCGGCTCAAGGGTCATATCACACTGTCGGTGTAAGTGTGATTATCAAGTATCCTCCCAAAGGTATCTCCAGACGTGAGGATCAAGTCAACGGTTTAACTAGAAACTCTTGGTTTGTGAAAAGGTCCATGGAAGGAAGGAATAAATGGTACCTATGTATATTGATATGGCAGCTAGTAGTAGACACAAACCATACCTCGAATCATTCCTAGATCCCTTGAGTCACACTCCTTGACCGCATGCAACTAATTTCTTCCCCTGCCCTCCTGCTTCTTGAGCCTGACAGGGACTACAAAGGTGGGTGGTTGTAACATGTCAAAATGTACATCACCACATGCAACCCTCCTAGCCCTGATTCCACACCTAGTGCTCTGAAGATTCATCTGTCCTTAACACTTCCTCCTCGAAACATTTTACACGCTCAAGTCTCTGAGACTGGCGCCATTTTCATGCTTCCAACTGCTAACATTCACTGGCTGTAACCGCTCAGCCAATGAACATTCAACCACAAATGTTCTCTCTAGCACCCTAACATAAGTAGGAATACATAGAGGAAAAAGTACTGGCCCATATATCCTTAAACACACCTCACTCAAAGGTCTGAGCTCTATAGTACTGAATGTATCATATTCTTCATGCACCAAGAGAGTTCGGTATGCCTCGATGAATACTCAGCTACCGACACGTCGTCCTGCCGAAGCTGTAGAAGTTCTAGAGAACTCTCAGCCACTTCCTCAAGCTTGTCCTCAGCCGCCTGTGAGTTAGGATCACCTTGGAACTTGAGGGATATCTGATACTGAAACACGTGTAAGGCACTAATCCTACATGAGTCATCTACCAGTATTGTTGGTAGTGTCTGCTGACCAATGGGAAACGATATAGTTGGCACACTGCCCGAAGGTACCATCTCAGAAAACGGTCCAAGTACCGAAACCTCATAACTAAGAGGACTATCCTCATGGTCAATCACTGAAAATGACTAGTATATAAGATCAAAATCTTCTCTACTAGTGTTTCTACTAGGAGGAAAACTCAAGTAATCACCTCCATCCAATCCTCTACTGCCTGGGAATCTGTCTCGCCTCGGAACCTCGGAGGCCTCTGCCACTGGAACTCGTGCATGGCACACAGTCATCGTGTATAATCCTCCAATGCAGATGGTGGCATATACTACCCAATGGGTTGTGGTGCTGCTGGTACACCACCCGAAGGTGCCACATTATAAGAGGGCCTTGCACTAGAGCCTCGTCGCTCGGTGGGCCTTCATCGTGTACTCTCTCGGAAACCCTAGCTGGCTGTCTTCGTAGCAACATCATAATAAGGAAAAGGTGCGCCACGATCAATAAGTTATACAAGGTGAGCTGACTCGAAGAAACCACAATGGAAACTCTTGAAACACACATGCAATTAGTGTTTTCGTGCACTGAGTCAGAAATCAGAATCCAGGATCCTGGTGTATGGATACGTTGGCCGCCGCACCAACACTGGACTCCCTGAACTGAAAAACACACTCAATACTGTTAAAAATATTTCTTCACAGTAAGACAGATCAGAGTCGTCAGTTCTGCAGTAGAACCGACTCCTCGGATACTAATTTGTCACGACCCATCCTCGGGGCCCGTGCCGTGACTACCCCAAGCCCGCCTTCAATAGGCCAGGGGCTGGTGACTAGCACCAAAGGCATAATTCCCTAAGTTGGGAAGGCATTGCCTTTATAAAAGAAAAAAACACAATAGAGTGTGCAAAAGTTAGTAAACACTAAGTAAACTGAATACAAAAGAGTGTGCTTGAAAGTAAATGGGCCAGAATACAAACCCAACTGAAGAACGAGTACAAGTAAAAAGGGACAAAATACTGGTAGTAATTAGCATCTCCTGAATCATCCTACAACGTTACTACCTGAAGGGTAGGTACAGATGGCCTTCTCAGTTCTCCACCTTCAGCTGTCTCCTCTGGGTACCGACTCGTCATGAGGTCCACCTCCCAGTACCGTCTTGTCCTCGTAAAATCTGCCTCAGTCAGCACTGTCCGTCGTCTGCATCCAACACAACATGGTGCGGGCATAGCCCATGCAGGGGTGAGTACAACAATACTTAGTAGGGACCCCGAGACCCTAAGGGTCTCTCAAAATCCACAAAGGATATACCAGAAAAGAAATATACAACCATGAAGTATAAACCAGCCCTACTTAGGTATATGCCCATATATATTCAAAAGTTATAAATCTCAGTTCATCTCCAACTCTCGAGCCTAAGCACAACCTAATCCACACAGGAAGTAAATTAAATCACATCAATGGTAATGATTGAAAGTAAAGACTCCGGTCACATAGGTATACATATTTTGTATAGCGATAGAGATGATCAGTTGTAGTTACTAATTCATCTATGCTGTCGAACCCATGTAAGATCCAAGTACAGAAGTCATCACTCTCGAACCCATGTAGGATCCAAGTACAATAGTCGTCACTGCCGAACCCATGTAGGATCCAAGTACAGTAGTCGTCGATGCCAAACCCACATAGGATCCAAGTACAGTAGTTGTCATTGCCGAACCCACGTAGGATCCATGTATAGTATTCTTCACTACTGAACCGACGTATGATCCAAGTATAGTAGTCGTCGAAGTTGCAACCAGCTCTAGGGTTCCCGCACACAACACGCTGGATTCCGGGAGGGTCTGCTCTTCGAGAAAGGGGGTCGATACATCATCTATCACAAAGTCTAGAGTTTATTTATCCCGAAGTTCCATCTCATCAAAATGAACCAAATGCGAAAGACGACGCGTCAATCAGACGCCCGATCTGAGAGTTATTGGTTTTTCTGTTCCAGGGGCCCAGTTGAAATTACGCTCATTCCAAACCCGGTCATTTTCCAAAGTTGTCCAATATTAACTTAGATTATTTCAAAAGAACTATCTCATCAAGAGGATCCCAGTGCCGCAGACGGTGCATCAATCAGATGCATGGTCGAGAAGTTATTGGCATTTCCGTTCCAAGGGCCCGGTTGGATTTTGTGTGCAATCCAACTTGACCATTCTCCAAACTCATTTGAATCTAGTGCAGAGTATAACAAAAGGACCGTCTCATCAAAAGGAATACAACTTAGGTGACGACAGATCAATCGGACGTCCGGTCCTTAAGTTATAAGCGTTTCCGCTCCGAGGGCCCGATTGGTTTCAGGTTCGAACCAACCCGGCTATATGCAAACTTCTCCAAAACCATGATTTTAATATACTGAAATGACCTTCTAGATACAAGGAATCCTATGCAAATGACGGTGCGTCGATCAGAGGTCCGTAGCTCAAATTACAGGGAAAAAACCAAAAGTGGTCCGAAGAGGGCGGTTTGGGTCCGGTCTGACCCGGCCCAACCCGCCCTGGGTCGGCCCGAATCGGGTCGAACCAACCCAGATCCAGGTCTTTCCTAGTTGGACATGGCCCATCCCGGTGGTTGTGTCCCAACCTAGCATGGCGGCCTGACCCAGGGCACCGGCCGAACCCGCGCGGCGGCTCGGCCCGCGTGGCGCGGTGGCCCTGCCCGCGTGGCGCGGTGGCCCGACCCTCGTGGCACAGTGGCCCGGCCCGCGTGGCGCGGTGGTCCGGCCTGCGTGGTGTGGTGGCCCAACCCACGTGGCTGGGGGCGGTGAAGCCCGCCTGGTTAGGGTAACTAGGTGGCGACGACACCCTGCTGGCCCCGCCCTAGTCAATCAGGGGGGGGGGGGGGGGTTGCGCCCCCCGTCCCCCTGCAATGGAACCGATAGTTTTCGGTTCCGCTCTGCGAAACTCGGCTGAGTTTTACCCTGGGGTGCACCAGCGACCGGCTCTGCCAGCCTCCCTCCCCTGTCCACCGTGACCATTGACCGCAGGTCCTCTCTAGCGCGGCGCGACGGCGCCGCGGCCCGCCTTGGCCGCGACCTGGCTTGGCCATGGCCTCGTGCTGCCCTCCGCGGGGTGCAACGGTGCCGCGCACCTCCATCGTTGCCCGACGCGGCCGCGACTCTTCTCCGCATAGCGAGGCGATGTCGCGCCCTCCAAGATACCCGGTGGCCTTTGTACTGCCGACCCCCTTCTTCACGGTCGTCTCGTTGCTGGTCGCTGTTGTCCGCTCCCGTCGTTAACCAAAAATAAGATCAATGGGGAAGATACGGACATGTTGGTGCAGTCTGAATTCCCCCATGTTACGATGATACCATTTTGTTGTCAAACTATAATTTCAACGACGTATAATGGGTACAAAAAGAATTTAAAAGAATTTAATCACTCCAAATTAATTAATTAAGTTGATTCACTTAATTAATTACATGGAGTTGGCAAGAACTTCATATGTCTCAAAAAAAATTAATTACATGGACGTGTTGGCACTTTAACGGGAAGTCCAAAAGTTTAAGGGAGTTCAAGGGTTTGGTGTTCGTGTGGGCCCTACACACATTATCCTCCCATGGGAGGTTATGTGGGGTTGAGACCTACCATCATCCTCCCTTTGGAGATAATAACCACCAACTAAATAAATTGTGTAACAAAAACATTTATTTAATTTATTATGAATCACCCAAAATTAACTTTCAACCTGTAGAAAACACAACCGTGGTAAAGGTCCCCTTGGGAGAATACCGGCGCTGCGAGTTTATCGGTCTCCTCAGATTTCAATTCTGAGCAACAGTTCAAAAGATAGAAAAACTCGCATGTACGTTTACTCAACATACCTGAACAAAACTTCCGAAATTGATTCCTGGCATACCGGGCCTCGGAATCAGGTTCTGTTAGAAGCTGCAGACTCGTAAAATTCCAAAGAATTTAAGAAAAAATTTTCCTTGAAATTTCCGAGTCTTTACAATGAAAATTGAAGACACGTGATTCTGAGGCCCGGAGTGCCTAGAATGAATTTCTAAACTTTTGTTTAGGTATGTTTAGTAAACGTACAAGCAGATTTTTCTAACTTTTGAACCGGTTCTCGGAATTAAAATCTGGGGGCACCGTTGAACTCACAGGACCGATATTCGCTTAAAGAGAAATTCACCTCGATGGCAGTTGGTCGAGGGTGAAAGTTATTTTTTGGGTTTGTCGTGAATGAATAAAATAAAAATAAAGTTATGTAGCTTTTATTTTTATTTTATTTTTCAAAACTTCCATGTGGAAGTTGAGAAGTGGGGACCACCAGACCTTAACCTCCCATGAGAGGTTATGGTGGTGGGGACCACCCGATCCTAACCTCCCATGGGAGGTTATGGTGGTGGGGACCACCCGAGGCCTAAACCTCTCAACTCCCTCATTAAATGTGGGAGAGCCTTTTCAAATCCTCCAATATTAGTTGTACCAACCCTCCTCCATAATAATTAATTCAACACACAACATTAATTTTTCCAACCCATGATATTAATTAAACCAATTTGAGTTATATACCAGCCAACCTAATAGATCACATAATCTATTAATTTGGGGCGACCATTTCATTTTGATGGATTTGGGAGAAAAGATCTCTAATGAAGAATACTAAAGAAGAATGCCTCTCCTTCGACGTTTTCTTCTCCAAACTTTGTCAAAGGATCTCCAACGATGCATGAATCGATAAACGAGGAAAACACCGACGACACCGACGTCTATCTTTTCCCAACGATTCGTCTTCTTCCTTGCGACCTTGTTGACGTCATCAAGCGAACAACTAGGGGTTTATTTATATTTTTTTATCCCTTCCCAAGTACACCTTTCTATTTATTTTGTGGGTTGGGAATAATCATTACGAGAGGATGGGATTTGACGTTCATGTTCTTGATGAGCCATATGCTACCACCCTAACGCGGAGGGAACGAGCCAAACCAACATGGCCCGACCCTTACACAAATCTAGTGGTATTATTCATGATGGGGGAGGATGGAAACCATCCATGGTTGGGATACGAGAATGGAAGCCGACAACACCGCCGACCATGAAGAAGGAAACGATGCTACCCTGTGACCACCACCACCGCCTCGTAGCCTCCGTGCCGATCGCATCCATCACCGCCGTCCGCAGCTCTGCACCGCCCCACGCTCGGAAGGCCGCCTCGCAGTCGGATGACCGCCCCGTGGCCGGACCGCCACCCCGCGGCCGGACCGCCATCCCCGTCTGAGCCGCCCCGCAGCCATGCACCCCCATGACACCCTCAATGGCCACACGGCCACCCTCAGCTCTCTGCAGCCTGCTGGGCCGTACCCAGAAGGCCGGGCCGGCTAGCGGGCCGGGCTGAACCTAACTGGCCGGGTTGCCCAGTAGGTCAGGCCGGGTAGACCTGAACCGGGTCATCCTAGGCCGGGTCGGGCCGAGTCGGTCTGACTGGTTCGGACCGGACCCGGGCCGACTACGAAACAATTATATTCTTTTGGCCATAACTTTGGCACCAGACGTTCGTTAGATGAACTTTCAGTGGAGTTGGGATACTTAGAGTGAGTTGGTCCCTTTGAGTGACACGCCACTATGCTTAGGATTAAGATAGGGAAGAATCATGTTGGATTGAGCACGAATCAAACTGGGCCCCCGGGACTAAAAGGCAATAACTCACAGACCGGGCACCCGATTGACGCGCCGTCTGTTACATTGAGAACCCTATGATGTGTTAGGCCATTGAGATACTTTTTCATGGGAATTTAGGGCAGTTAGTGTATCGACCAATAGCTTTTGGTGCAGATCCTCCCAGAGATGTGTGAGCATAGTGTGGGAACCTAGTGGCTGGATGAGACTTGATGACTGTTGACCTTTTTGACTCGGAGTGACTTGACAGTCCTAGTGGGGAGTGCCTTGGTGACATTGCAGACCCACAGTGGGGAGTGCCTTAGTGACGCAGCAGATCCATAGTACTCGATAGGAGGAGTACCTCAGTAGGACACGAGGGAGAGTGCCTTGGTGATGTCGCAGAACCACGAGGGGGGGGGGGAGCGCCTTGGTGACACGACAAACCCATAGTAATCGACAGTAGGAGTACCTCAGTAGTCCAAGGATTGTGGGAAGCGCCTCTATGTGACCTGGTATGCGCACAATACTCAATAGAGGAGGAGTTCTCCAGCAGCCGAGGTGTTCGATGTTGTGACTTAGAATGTTACTTGACACTACACCTAGAATAAATCCTGGTGTGAGCTGATTCAGTACCTCTGTGTTTTCCTCATTATTGAGATGGATTATTTGATAACATAGGTATATGTATGGGAATATACCTAAGTAAGGTTATCTATTGATTTAATACTTTATGATTTATCCTTAATGGATTCTGTGAGACCTAGAGGGTCTCAAGGTCCCTACTGAGTATTGCTATTCTCACCCTAAATGGGCTATGTATGCACCTTGTTGTGTTGGATGCAGAGGACAGACAACACTAACTGAGGTTTAGAGTACTAGGACTGGACGGTACCTGGAGTTGGACCATATGGCATGTCGGTACATAGAGGAGACGGGTGGACGTGGAGTGATAAGAAGGAAATCTATACCTACCCTTCAGGTAGGAACCTCAGAAGATGACCTAACATATGAATTTTCCATTTCTTCAGTTGTATTGTATCATATTTTTACTTGTACTTTCCAGTTAGGCTTGTATTCTGGCCTCTTTTACTTACTACAATCACTCTATTTACAGTTCAGTTTACTTGTGTTCCTATCTTGCTGTGTTCTTGGTTACGCGTGCTTACAGGTTATAAAGACAATGTCTCCCTAGTTTTAGGGAATACGCCTTTGGTGCTAGTCCCCATCCCCTGGACTATGGAAGGCGGGCTTAGGGTATTCACGACACGGGCCCTGGGGGGCGGGTTGTGACACTTATGAACATAACGGTTACCCAAAGTAACTCATCACTGGGTTTCCTCACATGAGAACATAAGTGGAAAGAGAAAACATGAATATTGAAGAGAAATATAAATATCAAGTTCTAATGGATAGTGATAGAGAAAACATTTATGATAAAGTGAACAATAAAATATCTATAAATCTTTTATGATTTAAGGGAATATTTTATTCATCATAAATGAAGGTACTTAGATTTTTTTTGGTTTCATGATCCTTTACCTAGAGTTAAATAATTAAAAGTAATTTTTACTTGAATAATTATAATCTCATCATTTACTTGTTCCATGATCAATTTCCACTTCATCTCTCATTCCAATAAATGAAGCTGAATTTTTAATTCCTAAAGAATTATCAGATCATGAGATCAATACATAGAATGACATCTCATTCCATCTGTCTTTATCATAAGTTGCCAAATATGAATAATTTCTTATATGGTGAGATAATACTTTTTTCTAGAAAACTTCATCCAATGTTTAACATAAGATTTCAATAATTTGACAACCATACATTCCTTTTAAAAGGTGAAAATAAAAACATTTAGAAAGAGGTTCCCTAACTCAACTTAAAATTTATCCCTTATATATTATAAGGCATTTCATGTTGGTCACATTCAAAACATGTGAACACCTTAATAATGTATTATCTTGAGTCATGGTAATAACATATATTATTATATATCATTATTGAAAATATGCATGTTTCCTTATTCTTATGAACAAAATATATAAACATAATTCATGATATCATCAAGAACTTTTCAAAAAAAGAAAATACTTAATCAGTTTTAAAGAAATCATTACCGTCCAATTTGCTTATTCATATCCAAAATAACTTTATCCAAATATCATTATCTTATCATAAGGCACATATTAAGGGTTATCTTTACCTTAATCATGTGTTCTAAAAATATATCACCTTACACTTAAATCAATTTTCTATGTCTTTGGAAAAATTCAAAACATCCTTTGTAATCCTTAATGAAAACATTATACTGAAAAAACAAATATATTTCATGATTTGTGTAACATAATCTTTGAATTATGTAACATAAACACATCAATCATTCATCTTTATTCTTAATCCATTACTAATTATCCATAATCTTATTATTTCATAAAATATGAATCATGTATTAAGGTTCCTCAACTATTATCTAACCAAGATTCTTTGGTTTAATGTAAACAATAATGCTAGAACATCCTATAACCTTCACATGTCATTTATAATCTCTTTATCCTCAGTAGTATAACTAATAATCAAACCACATTCATGATTATCTTCATGATATTTCATCTTAGGAAATAGATTCTTATATTACCCATACTTTCCACATCTGAAACATTCAATGTTAAACACGTTCTATCTAGTTTTGTCTATTGACTAGGACTAGAAAGCAATGTGTGAGAAACAATTATCATAGATGAAAATCACATAACCAAGTAAAATTACTTGTAATATTCAAATCTATGAAACCATAGGTTTAATCATAGGTTATTCATAATTGTTAAAAAAATTATAGGATTATAACCTACACATAGACTTATCAATAGGGACACACCTATATATATCCTTAGATATCTCTAGGGATCTCATTGAAGTTTTCGCATCCTAGTTTCCAAAGGTTAACCAATCATTCACTTTGATGCCAAATCTAATGACCCAAGTTTGACATACAAGAGTATTACATTACTTTTTGGGAATACATAAAAACATTACCAAAGACTATATTAGTTTAGTGACTTTGGAAACTTGGAATAGAAAACTCTAGTCTAGTTAACGATAATCATTGTTTACTACAAAAATATTCTTATTTTTTAATCATACCTAAAACCGTTCATTATATTTCAAGGAAATTAAAAAAAAATAAATGTGTGAGCTTAGATGATTAGTAAAGGTAAACATGGAAGATATGTAAGAATAATAAAAAAATAATGGTATAAAAACATGATCATAACAATTTATGATCATACCCTACATATCTAAAGATCACATTCATGAGTCATGGAATAGTGATTAGTATTTATTAAGACATGAATCGTATGGGAATCACAAAACATAATCCATGAGATCATAACATTAACATAAGATATGAAATTATGGCATACACATAAAATTTTAACTTTTAGAACATGAATTAATTGTAACAGGTCCACTTTTTATATTAAGGACATGAATTTAGGCCCTTTCACAAACACATGGACTTGAAAACTAGTTCCATGCATAAGATTATAGACATGAAAACCATGTACAGTCATATACTTGTGAACAAGAAATCAGGTTCATGCATAACATATATATCTCAGAAGTTATTAATCTTTACCCAATGCATTAGTAGAAGATATAGGCCTAACAATCACATAATTAAAACCATACATATGTGTTCCACAAGAACATAAAATAATTCATCATATCAGAAACCATGTAATTAAATTCATTCAAGCATAATATAACCCATAAAAAGAAATGAATTTAATAAATTTCATTTTATCATATATAGAAATCATTTTTAGAAAGAATAAGAACGATAACTAAAAATCATATCCCCCTTAAAGAATAAGTAACAGATAATAATTTTATCTTCGATGGAAAATAATCTTGAGATATCACAAGAAAATAATTCTTGAGGAAAATATTATTTAATCTTTCAAAATTGATTTTTGAAACATAAAACATTTTTTAAAACATTTTAATTGAAAATAGACGTGAATAATTGTAAATAACGATAGGAAACATTTTTAAAAACTATTTTCCTTGAAAAAATATGAAGGAATCTTGGAAATATTTAAAAATACATTTTCCTTAAAAATGAGTTTAAGAGATGTTTTGAAAACAGTTCTTGAGGAAAATGATCTTTAAACATTTGAAAGTGTCCTATACCACTGTGAAACATTTGAATAATCATAACCATGAAATAATATAATTAAAATAATCTTAAATTATCATGAAAATAAGTATATTATTGATATAAAATGTCAATTGGTAATGTACAGACCTTGTAA
The DNA here is from genome assembly GCA_963277665.1 of Viscum album. Taxonomy (NCBI): domain Eukaryota; kingdom Viridiplantae; phylum Streptophyta; class Magnoliopsida; order Santalales; family Viscaceae; genus Viscum; species Viscum album. The sequence goes on along the minus strand of OY728141.1, from coordinate 1,683,449,100 downwards.
ATGAACATAGGTTCATAACAAAACATGTGTCTCAAAGAAGGAAAATTGAGACAAAACTAACTTACTCATTTGGTAGATTTTGAAATGTAAAATCCCATGAAGTAGATATCATAAAATGGATATAAAAATACCTAGAACATAAATTATAAAAATCATAGAATACATTCATGGTAAGTATGTACACCACGTAGAAGAAACAAGTGGTGTATAAGGCATATGTCTCACAGAAAAAACAGTGAGACATAAATCCATTACCTTAGGTTTGGGTTCATTTGTATGTGTTTTAAACTCATGTATATGATTTTAAATAATTTAATTGACTTATTCCAGAATAAAATTAATTTTTATGATATCATATGTGATCATATTAATACATCTCTGTTCATAACATTATTACTCATCTTTCGGGTGTTAACTACTTCATGTTCTTATGCATGTTTTTTCATATAAGTTCTAGTTCTCATTCCTAGGTAATAGGTATATCATTTAAAAAATGATATTAATATAATATATATAATATTTATTTATTTTATACATTTATATAACCATTCTTTAATGGATATAATGTAAAATAAATCACATTACATCCTGGAGGCGGTAGGCCGTGCGTACGTAGGAGCGACAATATCATTCCCTTAATTGTGAAATGGTATGGAAGTGGATGGTATATATTTTGCTCCAAAATACATATAATGTTATTATTATAATATATAGTTATTATTTACATATTTATACCCATCCATGTAAAGTGGTGATGAAAATCATATTACAACGCATCTTGGAGACAGCAAGCTGCATGTACGCACGCGTGGTGATTTAATTCATCTTAGGATAGATAGAAGGTAGAATTTAGTTGTCACATAATCATTAAAACATCTCATTAAATAATTTATTGTATATATATATTAATTTATAATGGAATAAACTCATAAATATGAAGTATAAGAAGAAATAAGTTTGAAAGAATCAGTAGAAGAGATTAGAACTTCTTTAATGAGATCCCTCATGATTTCCTCTTAGAGGCACTATAATTAGTCATTTGAGAAGACCAGAACATCTTGAATATAAATAGAGAAGTTTATAATAGGAATTGGTAGGGTATGGATGAGAATTAAGGCTTAATATGAAGTTACTAAGTGAGATATGATGTGCTCTTTTATAATTAACGATAGGGGTACTTTTGGAATCTCCAAAAAATATTAATTTATAATAAAATAAAAATCCATCCAAAACCTCTAAAATGTCATATTTTAGAACAATAGATGATATAAGTTTGTAATATAATCAAATATTAATTTCTAGACATGTTTTGATGTCAATTTATACCGTATCATTTTAATTAACTCTTATTTATACAATTTAATTATAACTAAGGTAACAAATTATTAAATATTCAAAATGTGTAATTTTTACTTATTTTAGGTCAATTAGACCATAAATAAAAAATTTAGAACATTTTATAACATATAATTATAATTTTATACTTTAAAAAAAATGTATTATGATTTTTAAATAATTTAATAAAACATTATTTTGATAAAATATCAATAGTGGGAATTTAGACACTATTAATTTCTTGGATTTTAAAAAATATCAAGATAAGATGTTATCATAGAAAAAACTTTTTTATTATATCCCTAAGAGTTCAAGTTAATCTTTAGAATTCATTAGATATATTAATTATCCCAAATTATATTTATTTTATTATTTTTAATAACATTTATTTGTTATCGCCATTAATACAATAACTATTACATCAGTTTTGTTTAATTATTCAAAATACTTAGTTTTTGAATAAAAATTAAAAATAAAATACTATGACATATATAAATACAATTTATTTATTGAGAATAATTATTGTCAAATATATCTTTGGGAAAATTCTACATTAAAATTTTATATTTATTAAAACATGAATGTGACGACTTTAACATCACTTTATATAAAATATTTTAAGCGTTATAATCATTTCCATATGGATCCAAATGGTCAATAACTCAACACAAAGATGATTATATAAGAGATATACTCTAATGATACTATTTTTCAAGTGTTATTTTATTTTAATAGTTATTATCATTTTAATAAAAATTATTTTATTGATTTCTCATCAATTAAATAATTTCTACAGCATCAATGTATATTCTTTTAAGGTAATTAATTATTTCTCTAAAATTTTAAATAAATTACCAATACAAATTGAATAAATTTATATTTTAAATCACTATTTATAGTCGAACTTATCTTCTAGATAACCATATATTAAGAATGATATAACTACTAAAATTTGAGCGAGACATATTTAACTTTTCTTAAATTAAAATATATTAAATGTCCTAATCTCAACCAAGTGGATTCTAAAGGATAAAATTTCAAAACAAGGATGATTTATTTTGAAAATAATCATCCAATAATATTATTAAAAGTGTTAGGGTAATTTTAATATTTTATTTTTACCCTTAATTACTCGATTTATCGTTTTACCGTATTAATAAAAATTATGAAAGTCACTATTCATAACGCCAAAAAATAAAAGAAAGATATTTAATTTTTTTCCTACTAATTTAATATTTTGAATCTATTATTTTAAATTAAAAATGCAAAATTTTTAGTAATTAATTTAAAATTAATCCCATTGTTAGAAGGAGATAACATGTTTTAAAACATAAAACATTCAAAACATTGAAATGTTTTCACATTTAAATTCATTGTAAATTTAAGGAAAATAACCTAAATTATATAGAATTATAAAAATATAATATATTTACAATTTAAAACCATTAAAATAAATAATATAACACTATAAACAAATTTTATGAAAATGTAGTTTTTAATTAAAATGCATTATTTTTTACTGTTAATCAAAACATGAAACATATCAAAAAATATAAAAAATTTATCCAAAGTAAATTTTTATTCACCTATTAAAAAAATAAATTTATTTTTTCAAATATAATATAATTTTTTTTTAAAAACTATATTTAAAATTGGTGCGCCATGAAAATGGGTCAAAACTACATTTTTTGAAAAATACATCTTTTATCCAAAAAAACTGAATTTTTTCATTTATCAAGTATAAAAAACATACAAGATAAATTTAAAATGTTATATTGAATATATTAAATATATATTTTATTGAAAAAATCCATCAATATTTATTTTATTATTTTATAAACTCACTAATTTTCATTTAAAAAGTAATTTTCAGAAAAAAAATTCCTTTTATTTAAAAATGGTTTTATTTTCATTTATAATTACTTTTAAACAAAATAATTAATTATATATACATGTGTAAAAAATATTTTTATAATTTAGTTAATACTATTCATACTCTCCATTATAATGGCTAGGTTATAAGTTAATATAATAATATTTTGTTGTTCTCTTAAACTCGGTCTTGCGTGAAATGAAATCAATCAAAAGAACTCAAAATTTTGTGTAACAAAAGCCGAGAATAGTGTTGCATTTACCGAAATATAAGTTATTGTTTCTTATAGGGAAATATTATCTTGGTGAAGTGTAAAACAAAAAACATCAAATAAATTAAAAAAAATCTACCTCATAAAAATCTCTGGGTGTTACATACTCAACCCTAAAGAAAGAGATAAGGAGACAAACCTATCTAATAATGAATATATTATCTAGAATATTTATAGTAGGGAAAAATTACTTAGTAATTGTATAACTCGATTAGTGAAGATAGTATAGAGGAATCAAAAGTTAGAGGAAGAAACATGAAATATTGAGGAATCAATGATGAGTAGTTATCTATTTTTTGTATTGCTTTATATAAAACATTTTGAGAAAAAAATATTTAATAGGGGAAGAATACAAGACCTAATAATCTAATATTATAAATAAAAATATCATTATAACATCTATCACATTATAAAAGATCATTTTTATTATATTAGTAAAATAAATTATACAGAGTTACATTTATAGGAATGACTACAACTAGTGCTATAAAAAATATAAAAACATATCAAAATTCCATAATCTTATACTTTGGTGGATTGTATTCCAAAAATAATAGTTAAAAAAAGATACATTTATATTATGAAAAAATAATAATTAGTGGAATGGCCATGATATATAAACTTATAAAGTGAAATGAATGATTTTTAAAGTTATAATGAAGTGTATTTATAAGGCATAATATGATTGTTGGAAGGGTAAGGTGACCATTGGAATAGTAATATAGTAACATGACCATAATTTACAACACAAAAGCGTATAATAAAATATATATTAGAATTTGGAAATAGTGTAATTAAAAAATATAAATAATTTATATTGACCAATAAATACAAATTTAATTAAATACATATATCTTAAAATATTATAAACGTTATTAAAATAATGTTTTTTAAATTTATGCGTGAAATAAAAAATTTTAAAATAAGATAATAGTTTTATTTAATAATTAAATTTATTTTATATAGATTTTTTTTATAAAAATTATTTCAAATTTAGAATTATATTTTTTAAATTATGGAATGGATAATTTTTAATAGTTTTCTAAAAAAATTATTTTTAGGTGAAAATTAAAATGAAATATTCATATACAACATGTATTACTACTAAATTTTGATAAAAAAATGATTTAATAACTAATTGAAATGAACCATATGATCTGATGTAGGAACACCTAGAGGGGAGGGTTAATCAACTGTTGAAACCTTTTAATGATTTATAATTATCATTTTAAGATTCCCACCTTTACTGATGAAGTGACTAGTGCATTTTAGAAGCCACATTGATTTTCCATGAAAGTCAAAGTTGCATGACTAGATGTAAAATCCAAGAGAATAAAATAATTGGAAACAATTTTAGTGTGAAAAATCTTAATTCATAATGAATAGATTCAAAATATGAATAATTAATGAGAAGATAGAATCAGAGAATCAGAAGATGAAAATAATGCGCTCAATATGAGAAATATTGACTTTGAAGTAAGATTGAACAATCTAGAAGAGGCCAAACCTGATACTTCCCAACAATATGATATGGTAATAACTACCAAGATCATTTATAAATATATTATTATTCATTTTAATACAATAATTATTGGTAATAATATCATTGTAACATCACATGGGAATCCTATAACTAGATCATATAAAAAGTTATCCCATTGTCCAGAAAAATCAGTATGCACTAAATATATTTGCCTGAATAGTGTTGGAAAAAAATTAGTAATTATATAAATGTGGAGAGTAAAAAATGAAAATAAATTCACCAATTTTTCAAATGGAATATGTGGTAATGTATAAGAAAAACAAAACCTTAAATATAGATCAAAAGAGTGGCGTACCACCCTAAAACAACAAGCTACTAAGGCTAGATAGACTGTATGGAAAGTAAACAAATATATATTTGGGTCATTTTTAGTGCTGATATAGATTTGGATACAAGGATATAGAGTGGCGATATAAAATTTTAGTAATTGGGAGATATAAGATCCTTAATTAAGGAGATGAAATGCTAAATTTGGAGGAAAACTAGTTGGGTTGTAGTTGAATTCATAATAGAAAAAGAATCTGCATCATAATAACCAATTTGAAACATTTGATATTTCTTTGATTATTTAAACATATGGGAACACTAAATTTAAGAATATGTTTATGTTAAATTCTATATTTACTATTATACTATTGAGAAAATTATTCCACAACAATATAAGAAATACATAAATTTAAGTAAGTCTTCCTTGAGGAGTAAACAACTGATGAAAGATGAGAGAGATGTCAAGAAAACAATAAGGAGATGATTTTATTACTGTAAGAGAGGCCAAAATTTGGATTATTATAAAAAATAAATGTAAATATAATATATAAAGATAAATCTTTAAACAAATGGAAGGAAATTCAAGAATGTGATAATATAATTAACATGGTTGTTTACACTTCATATGATTAGATTGAGAGGTTTCCCAATATTGATAACCAAAAATATAAAAAATATGAGAATATCATGATGGAAAAAGGTTAGAAAAATTTATAAAACCAAGAAGGAAGAGATAATTATTAGATATTTAAATTTTATACTTTCGACGAAGAAGTCTCAACATTACTTCTGCAACTAAATAAATGATATAATACCCACCTTATTTACATATATGATTGGCTATGTATCGTGGAAAAGAAGATTTATGGTGAAGTATGAAATTAAAGACTTTATAGATAATTTTAGGTGCACATATCCTATAAATAAAAATCCATCTAGGTTAATTATAATTAAAACCATGTTTTCTCCCTGCAATACATTACATGATAAAATTTCAAATTGTATTAGAATTTTAACTGGTATCATAAATTTTTTGAGACTATTTCTAAAGATAAAGACAAACATGGTGATTTATAGAGAGCATACATTAAGGGTGATATATACATTAGTGAAAAATACAAGGAATTATAAATTTCTATTAAATTTAAAATCCTTGATATATATTGAAATAATATAGGTTAAGGTATGATTTTCACGATTTCATTACTAATTAGTTTTATATTTATTCAAATCATAAATGGGGAGTGGTTATCTAATAGGATAGGGATAAAAAAAATTCACTTAAATTATTTTCATTTGTTTGTTCAAGTATGTTCATGATATAAATATCATGAAAAATCTTTTTAGACAACTCCTAAGAAGTGCATTTTGATTTTTTATCTCATCGATGAGTGTAAATGGATAAATTTATTGTATAAATTGACCACTCTTGTTTTCTACACCAGGTTAGCTCATGTAGACATATATTTTTTAATGTATAGAACATTTTTAATTTAAAATGTGTTACTTTTCTCCTCTACTTTATTGAATGTTTATGAAAAGTGAGAAAAAAGGAATACGGACCAAACATGAGACCTTTTTTTGACAAGGATGTTAACTACCTAATTTTAGATTTTCATTTATTACCTATAAGAGGAAGAGAATTTAAATTGTATTTTATGGGAAGTGGGAATTGAAAATAAATACAAAGGGGGATATTATAGTTTCCAAGAGGATTTGTGAAGATAATGTCACATTTTTTTGTTAATGTACTTGTTCAAGGAATGTAAATGTATGGAAGAAATGGTTAATGAATGAATTAGAGATTCACATACTTTGATATAAAAATGTATAATGAGAAGACTTATTAATGTGTAGACCCATACATAAGATGATTTATTGAGATAATCCAAAATTCTATGACATGTTATGGATATTATGTTATTGTCTTCTATTGTTTATAGAAGTGTATAAGGAGCTGTTTGAGTGAAAACTTCAAGAGTTGGCATTAATATAGTTAAAACCTAGTTATTTGGGGAGTTGAAGACCCAAGATATTGGTAAAAACATCATTGTGTAAATGATCATGTAGGATTCTATTTAAAGGGTTTAAAATATCTTGGATTAATGTTTTAAAAAGTTGAGTATGAATATATAAATACAAAGGCAATGAACTATATGGATTAATATACTTGATTATTTAAATACTACAAGTACTTGGGAATGGTATTGAATATGTTTTAGAGGGCCTGATAAAAATTCATAGGTATATTTTATTGATCTGAATAGGTTGAGAATCCCTATAATAGCATTAATGAATTTTCATTGTGATATAGAGAAGTTGAAGTTTAGAAGGATTTATGAAAAAATGGAAAAATACATACATAAGATGATTCCCGTTTGGATATTCATGTAAGTGAACTATCATGTAGTGTCATTTACATAAGGGTGACCACATATGGGGGACATATGGAGATTCCTACCATGTAATTGGATCCAGTGATTTATGTAGATCCATAAAAGGGTGAAGATCAATGTAGGGAATCCATGTGATGCACATGAAATTAATATATGGTAATCAAAAGTTATAGATTAACATAATGGGATTTATCTTTATGTATTGGAAAAAATTATTGGGTTTCCAAATTTGTGTATTTTTATTAATAATTCATTATGATGATACTTGGACTAATTTTCATGAATCAAAACATCAAAAATTAAATGTTATACAAAATATGAATTGTTGATAAATTGATATTCAAGTTGATAAAGGGAAGATCAAATTAAGAGGGAGTTTGAGAGACTTTTTCAAGTCTAAAAATAATGTTTCTATAATTGTTTAGTTTTAATGAAAAATACATCAAATAATTATAAGGATGTTATTTCAAGTATAAAATATAATGATTCTATTCTTAACCATGATTACGTCCTCAAGTTGAAGGAAATGAAGGTAGATGAAAAGGATAATTTGATGTGATCACTATTATTCTAATTTGGGATTTTAAAATGAAAATATTTGAAAATATATTCATATGATCCAAGATGAAATAATATATGATGATGTTGGTTCTTATTTTAAGAAGATTTAAGTATCATAAAAAGTATATGTGATTCAAGTTCAAAATTTTGAGAATATTGATTAGTGGAATTCTATGATGTTCAATAAATATAATTTTAAGGTGTACTACTATTTTAGATAATCTCACACCAAAATATAAAGATACAAAGTATATATTTTTATTTAATATCAGATTTTTTATATCCCTAGTGATTTTTGTTTTGTTTTTGGATTTATATGAGTAGATAATAATGAGATGTATAATCTTGAAGCCTATTATTTTATCTTTTCAAGGATATTTGTTCGGTAGAGAGAAATGTTTAAAATGAAAAAAGAAAATTAATATTACTCCTATGATTTAACAAGAGGCAACCATTGAGGAGGAAAAAGAATTTTTGAGATCATGGGGGACTCCCCCACATGAAAAGTGAGAAAAAGATAACAATATTGTTGAGAAAAATATTTATAGGGTATTTTCAATATTTATATATAGAAAATAAAATCTTGTGAAAAATGTATCAAAAATGAAAATATAAAGAGAGATAATGTTTTAGGGATAGAACCTGGGAGTTGGAGTTGTGAAAAATACTGAATAACTTTTAAGAAAAAGAATAGGAGGATGATCCGATACTGATATAAAGTAGATAATCATTTTGGTATCGAAGCAAAATCACATTCCAAAATTTTTCTCTCTATTATATTTAAGGATGGGAAGTAAGAGGAATGATCAAGGCTAATAGTACTACCATTAGGGATCATTTATGTGCAGAAGCACTTGAAGATTGAAGAGTTTATAAATTTTTAAATATCATAGGATCCTAGTGAGTTGAGAAAATCCTATGATATTTTTTAATGGAATAAATGTCGTGATATGAGAAGAGACTAATTTATAGTTGTTATTGATGATATAATGGTTGTTAATTACTCTGTCCAAGAATAAGTGGATAATATTTTTTTAGGAAGATGAATTTTATATAGAGCCAGTGATATACTTCAAAGGACGAAAAAACCAACACTTTCATATACATGGTGAAAAAATGTAAAACCATTGGGACTATGGGAATATAGGTAGATCATAGTGAAACTCTGTGACACTAGTGAGAAGCTGTAAATCTTGTAATCACTGTGAGAAGCATTATAGTGTGTAAAGAAATAATGGGTGAAGAATAAACCCATTATAATAATTTGATTTATAGTGATTAAGTAAAACCCTAATTGGGGTGAATAACTAATCCAGATAAGGATTGGGATTCTCAAAAATGGGATTAACCTTATAAAACACTTGTGTATAATTTTGATTCCTTATCTACATTGCACATAGGTGTATTCTTGGATGAACAAAAAAAGATACATCAATGTTTTATTATTTTACCCAAAATACACCTATATAGAATGAAGATAAAGTAGTAAAGTTTTACATGGGTGTTTTTATAAGGATCAAATCCATTATTGGAAACATGTTCCTTTTCATGATTAGTTATTGTCCAGAATAATGGATTCTCTTAATCATTATAAAATCATGTGATTATAATGGGTGTTTTCCTAACACCTTATTTCTTTACAAACTATACTACTTATCACAATGATTAAAAGATATATAACTTCTCACTAGTGTTATAGAGGCCAACATTGATCTATTTGCATACCCAGAGTCCCACTGATTCTATGAATTTTGACAAATATAAGTGTTTTTTGATCCCAAATTTTGGATTATGTCATTGGGTCTACATTATATTATTTTCAATCAACAAATTTGATTTTATTCTTTTCACAAAAAATATTTGACAATCATTAGATATTTAATAATAAAAAAATATATCTCTTTTCCAAAATCATCTTTATGTTCATTAATTGAATATGTCCACTATATTTTCTCAACTCACCAATTTACTATGATCTTTGAAAATATAAAAACTCCTTAAAGTTCAATGTTTTAACACATAAATGATATACAATGGGTGTAGTTTTGAAATTTCTCACTCTTCATCAATTATTTATATTTGAAATAAACTACAAAATATAACCATATCATATTTTCCTTATACTTTAATAAACAAAATATTATCATATTCTGATATGTATTTGATCCTCCTCCTCTTTTTCTTCAATATTTTTTCTACATTTTTCCCTAAAATCCATCTGTTGGTTTCTCTACAAGACACATTTTCTCATTTTGTTTTCTTTTTATGTGTATGTCACAAAATATTATTATATATATATATATAAATATAGAAAATAACCTCTTGATACTTATATTCCAATGAACTCCTTTTATTTTTCTTACTTTTTCATATATGGGCGTCTCCAATGATATCAATGATTCCTTTTGCCTCTAAAATGATCATTTCTTATTAAATTATATAAGTACCCTTAATTTCCATTTCCATTTTTTATATTTTATCATAGAAGAATTGACCTTATTTGAATCCTCTAGTAGTAGGATTCAAGATTTTATTTCTAATTCTCATATTGTAATATAAATCCAGAAATAAATAAAAATTATAATTTTATAAAATACTATAGAAAATGAAATCTAAGGTACATATCTTTATCTTGTAGTGTGAGGTAATTTGATTTAATAATAAAAATTTAGCTTCTGTTTATTAAACATAATAGAACTATAATTATCAATCATCTTATAATTCTTATCTTGAATCACATAAATTTTTTTTATTTAAATAAACTTCAAATCAGCACCAATTCCGTCACATTTTATTTCAACTTTGACACATGAATATATTTTCAAATATTTTCATCTTAAAATCCCAAATTATAATAAAAATGGTCACCATAGCTTCTCATTCTCATCTCTATTCATTTCCTTCAAATCAAGGCTATAATCATGAAAAAAATTGCACAATAATATTTTATAAATTAAAGAACAACATTAGAATTATATAATATATTTTTTCACAAAAAGTTAACAATTTTGGAAACATTATTTTTAGACATGAAAAATTCTCACAAAATTCATCTTGATTTATATTCTATTTCTCATTTAGAAGTTCAATTTTTCAGTAATTCAAATATTATATCACATTTAATTTGTGATTTTTTAATCCATTAAAATCAGTCCTAGAATAATCCCAATGAATTATTCATCAAAATATTCAAATATTGAAACCATTGATTTTTCCCACATGAAAGGATTAATCTCCATACATGAATCTATAGCTTTGGATTCCCTTACGTCAATTTCTATTACATCATATGGATTCCCTTACATAAATCTACACCTCTTCATGGATCCACATAAATCACTGGATCCCGTACATGGTGTAAATATCCTTATATCAATTCACATATGTGATGCTGGAGAACATAATGTGAATTAAATTTGTGAATCCCCATATGTGGTCACCTTTAAGTGGATGAATCTATAAGATAATTTTATTACATGAATCTCCAATTGAGAATCCCTTTATTTGGGTTATTTTCTATTTTTCAATAATTCCTTTAGAATTATAAAATTTTAAATATGACCCTAGGGATTCTTCAAAGAAATTTTGGATCTTCTAAACCTCTTCATAGAAACTAAAAATACATTTGGGATATTATAAAACCTTCTTAAACATATTTAGTCCCATTCTAAAGGACATATAATATATAAATATTCGTGTAGAGTACTATATATATTTTAGTTTGTTTTTTGATGCTCCAAAGGCATCCTTTTAAAACCTTTATCCAAGAAATTTTATAAAATTTAAAATGTATCTTATATTATTTATTAAACTAGGATTTTTTCTCTAACAACTTGGGTCTTTAAACTCCCAATCAAATTGATTTTAACTCTGTTAATGATATCTTAGGATGTTGTCCACTCAACCAACTCCTTTTTTTCTTCTATCAACTATAAAAGAAAATATAAAAAGATTCTGAAATTTTCTTAGAATTTAGAAATAGATAAAAAAAATATTTTGATTTATTGGGATACACACCAAATAACCTTTTAATTATCCATTTTTCAATCAAAGTATGGGAAACCCTATATCACTCATTACCCATCTTCTCCATACATTAAATTTTCTCTCACAAGTTAATTGATAATAAATATAACACTAACTTCAAAAGTCTTATTGTGAACTTCAATAATATAAATAAATAAAAAAATAAATATTTTAATTTGTTAAAATAATTTATTTTAATTTTCTAAAATTAATTTAGAAACTTATAATAGAGTTCCAAAATTTTAAAATTGAAATTAATGTTTTAAAATATTTCTTAGTGAAAAAATGAAATTTTCATCATTGAAATAATATAATTAAAGGGATTTTATTTCATTAAATTATAAAATTTAAAAAAATACTTAAATTTAAAATAGTATTATTATTATCCATCAGAAGTACAATGGTTTTAAATTTTATGCAACCTAGATTTTTCAAGCCTACCTCTCAAAATTAATAAACAATTCTCCCTAAATTTCTATAAGTAACCACCAAAAATACCATTCCCCTTCACTCTAAAACCATTTATCAAAATAAATATTTCTATTTAACTCTCAATAATTATCCCAAGTAGTTATTAAGGATATAAAAAGTTCTTTTTTAAATTTTGATAAGCAACTTAGCTAAGTAAGAGTTTATAATCCTCTCTCTTAATTTACTAATTTTAATTAGTTTGTTATAATATACTCTAAACATCCATTTAATGTTATTACGTCCATATATTTCCATTATATTACTATCCTTTTGATTTATTATCTATGATATATTATCTATTCTCTCTTATCTTACACATTTCATAAGACGTTATTATACCGAAGTAAGGGGTTCTAATATCTTATTTTTTTATTTCCCATTTTCAATCCTTTTTAATTCTATTTATTTCCATATAAAATTTTATTATTACCTTTTATTATACATAAAAAATTGTAATATTAATGATATATTACTATTCCCTTCAATCATACTATCACTCTATGTTATTATAATGAAAATATAATTTCATATCCATGAAATAATTTATCCAAATCCCTATATATGCCATATATTTATGGTATCACGGATGTATTGTTTTAAGATGTGGAATTTTTATAAGGAATGATAATGATGATATATCTTCTTAACCTCTATCAGACCTATCATGTTTTAAAATTAATTTTGTTACAAGATAATCTTTATCATCATAAGATATCAACATAATATTTTTCGTTAGTTCTATGTTTAATTGAGGGAGACTGATTGTTTATAGCAGTCCCACACCCAAAATCTCATATACGATTCAATAAAAATTATCTGTACATTTCTGGGTTAATATTGATAAAAACGAACCAATGTCTTACATAAAAAACCTATAACAGAAAAAGGAAATAATGGATCAATTACATGTCCAAAGACATGTTAGGTTTAATGTTTTAGAGAATTAAGACAAAATCTTACATAAATTACACCTATGTATTCAAGTGATTTTCTTTCACTAAAAGAAAATTTTATTATTTCATAAGAAGTCATCATCATCATCCATATGAATCCCTTCTATACATAATTCATTTAACATCATTTTTGATAACTAATGGAAAAACATAATAAGGTTCAGATCAAATGCTCAGTAAAGGTCAGCATAATCAATAATAATTAAATATAATCAATGAGAATAAAATGATAATATGAGTATTATGACATAGTTAATGTTAATGGGAATAACATAAGGAAACAAAAATCCATGAATAACGAGATCATCAATCATAAAACATGTAATAAAGATTTAAAAAAGGAAAGCGTTATTAGAGTGAATAATCATGAGCCATGTGATTTCAATCTTGATCAAATAAAGAATTTATAACTCATAACAAGAATAATGAAAAAATTTGGTATATTGGATCATTATCTTCATTACCTATTAGAAACACATCTCAAAAATAACTGGATTTTAGTTAAATCCATAAGAGAAATCCAATGGTAAATCCCTCCTTTCCTCTATAGATAATGAATATTTCCAAATTTATCAGAGTGCTATAATGGGGTTACCCATCATATAAACTATATCAATATATCCTGACACTATCTGGGTTCACCCATAATATAAGCTATATCGAGATCCCTCAACACTATTTGGGTACACCCATTATATAAGGTATATGAGGCTCACCTAATTATATATAGGTGAACCTATCATATAACATATATTGGTATCACTTGGTGTTATATGGGAGAAACTATCACCATTAATGATATATAATTACCATTTATGAATAAAACATTTAGAAAATTTCACCTTTAAGATAATAATAATTATTGTTCTTTCATTTCTGGATTAACAGAAAAGAAATGGGATACATTATAATCTCATAATCCATATAGAGTAAGAATAAAAATGTAATAAATACCATATATCCCTAGTGTATTTAAAGTATCATCAAGTGTTATTGATGTTGATGAATTGAAATACCATTAAAAGGTCATTGAAAATATTCTTGAGGGAAATAACCTGTTCAAATTAAAAACAACATTTAAAAAATAAAAATTCACCAAACATTTTGCAAATACTTTTCTTTGAAAATAACCATGGAAAATAATAAAATAACATTTATTGAAAATAATGGTCATGATAGTGGTAATATTTTATCATGTTGTAAATGTTAAAAATAAATATTCTTTTCAAATATTTTGTAAAGGGTGTCTAAAGTGACACATTTAGAAATTGTTATGATTTTTTTAAACCTTTTAAAATAAGTTTAAATATCATTAAAAATATATTTAGGAAATAATTTATTTTTCTAAAAGGGAACTCTTTAAAAAAATTTATAAAACATGGATATTAAAGAGAAAGATTCGCAATCTAAAAGAAGATACAAAATCAGTATCACTTGTAAACAAATTTCTTCATATTTATTTGATAACCAGGGGATGATATGGGAACTAGTAATGTAAACCAAATTAATAATTAAAGGGTCATAAATTATATGTTTTTATGAAAATAATAGAAAATTATTTCTTCTAAAATGACCTTCAACTTAAAAAATCTAAAAAATGAAGGATATTGTAACATCAATCCTTTTATATTTTTTCTGCTTTTGAATATTCATCCAAATTAAAGAATAACATCAAATGAGACTTTAAGTATAATAAAAACTAGTAGAATCATGATATAAAATGTAAAGGGGTAGTATATAAAACTCATAGAATAATATAGGCACAAATCATAAAGGTATGTCTCACAGTTAGAAAACCAACCATGTTCTTCATTGTAGAAATGCTTACCATGAATATTTCCCACTTCTACCTACTGTGCCCCTACCTATCGAGATTCCACATGACCATAAACTAATTCCAAGAATAAAATTCTACTAAATAACCATATCATTATCTACTGATTATTAATGATGATCCAAAGGATGAGAGACACTCCAAATTCCACCACCACCACTTATCTACCACCATCATGTGTAAAACAGGATGTCACCTACTTGAGTTATACCACCTTCTGAATCCACCCATGAATTTGGGATGATGATGGAGTGAATCCAAATTTATAGGATAGTCAGGGAAATAAAATTTCCCATCCAATATCTACAATGAATGATACTAAGATATAGCCTAATACACTATATGTGAAGCTTCCCTTCCAGCACTACAAATGAGGAAGTTTTGACACTCGACTCAGTTATGAAGGATATCGCTACCTTCCAACACCAAAGATGCATGGAGAAGGAATAATATCCAATGATTATATAATGAAAATAAAAGAGTGGTGGTGAATTGGATGTCTCAACTATTCAAAGATATTCAAAATATCCCTATGCTATTAAATAGAACCACCCACGAGTGCGAGATTCGATCCCAAGGAAGGAAAGATACATGAGAGGCCATCCTATAGAGAAATTTAGTGCCACTAACAAGATATGGTTGAAATTCACTAGAATACGATGGAACATATGGGATAAAGACACTAACAATATATGATGTTTTGTAACGTCTTAGATCTGGGTGCCACCCAAAGGTTCCCCGTTCCCAGTTGGTCACATGACCTCAAGAACATTTCCCTAAATGCTAGTGGCTTCCAACTATCAGTGAGGGCCTTAGGTGAGATAGTGGGGAAACTATGCCCTCATTGACAAAGCGTGCACAACGGAATAACAAATAATAAACAGTAGAAGAAGAAAAATACTGTACAACAAGTAAACAATTGAATTCTGAAAGTAAATAACAACTGGAGCACATATATAAATTATGCATTCCACATATGACTAGGAAAGTAGTGAAAGAAAAAAATATTCTTGAAATAAAACTGAACCCAAGTATAAAGAAAATAATAAAAATCAAGAATCATTGCAAGCCTGAACTTGGTCCCTTTCAGACTAGGGAAGTAAATATGATACCTTTATTTGAAATGATGGAGTTCATAACCCCATGCAATAGTATAATCTTTCGGATGTAAAACATTCCATGATCATCAAAAATGAAGGTCTCCTTGATCGGTAAAAAGTGTTCCACCTTTGTAATCCTGTAGATAACAACCCAAACCACATCATTCCCTGGAGGCGATCTCGGTAACCTGGTCATAGAATCCTTCATTACATCATTCCACTTCCACTCAAGAATGGTTAACTTCTATAGAAGACCTACATGCCACTAATGCCCTGCCTTCACCTGATAACAATTGGAACATCTCATAACAAAACCAGAAACAACCCTCTTCATACATGGATACCAATACTGTTGGGGTAAATCTCGAAACATCTTGGTGACACTAGGATGGACTGCCCAAACTGAGGAATGAAAATCCCACATCATATCTTTACATATGTCTGCAGATACCCATACACATCCATTAAATTTCAATATCTCATCCTCACCTATAGTCCATCCAGTAGCAGGGTCCTCTCTTGACACACTCTCTTATAGGACTATGCCTTTAGAATATAATATCTTCATCATTTTCACTTGATCCAGAAGAGTAGAGGTAAAAACTATAGAAGAAATAAATATCTTCCTCTATCTTTTGTGAACCTCCAAATACATTTCAAAGAAAATATCCATGAGATTCCACTCAAAGTTGTCCTCCTAAACTGCCTGTATTTGAGTCCTCCTACTCAATGCATCAGCCACTACGTTACCTTTACCAGGCGTGTAGGCAAGCTCAAAGTCAAAAGACTGAAGGTACTCAACCCACCTTCACTATATCACATTCAGGTCACACCGAGTAAAGATGTAAATGTGACTTTTGTGGTCAGTGAACACCAAAAAATGCTCTCCCAAAATATAATGTCTCCAACATCATAAATTATGAACAACTTCAGCCAACTCGAGATCGTGCATCGGGTGATTCCTCTCAAGTGGAATCAAATGCCGATACCCATATGCAATGAATCCTTCCCCCAGCATAAGTACTTCTCCCAGCCTGATATTTAACGCATCATAGTATATAGTGAAACTCTTTCTCAACTCTGGAAAAATCAATATAAATGCTAAAGTAAACCTTCCCTTCATCTCTAAAAAGGATGACTCATAAGAATCTAACCATGAGTACTTTCCACCCTTCTTAGTCAGACCCATCATTGGTGCTACTATGCGTGAAAAGTCTTGTATAAAATGCATGTAGTAACC
The DNA here is from genome assembly GCA_963277665.1 of Viscum album. NCBI lineage: Eukaryota > Viridiplantae > Streptophyta > Magnoliopsida > Santalales > Viscaceae > Viscum > Viscum album. Next base: position 1,683,431,230 of record OY728141.1, on the reverse strand, counting down.
AACCATCCCCAGAAAACTCTATACCTCAAACGTGTTCTTTGGATGATCTCAAGAAACTATTACTATCACTTTCTTTGGGTCAAATTATATTCATATCTCTAAGATAACATGACCCAAGAAATGAATATGGTGCACCCAAAAGTGGCATTTTGAGAGCTTTGCATATAACTGATGCACTCTTAGTATACTCAAAATGATCTCAAGATGGATATCATGGTCATGTAGAGTGTGAGAGTACACAATGATATCATCCATGAAAACAACCAAAAAGGAGTCCAAGTAAGGATATAACTCTCAGTTCATCAGTTCCATGAAAATCGTAGGCACGTTCATGATACCGAACCCCATAACCACATACTTGTATAGATAATACATGCTCCAAAAATCATTATGAGGTATATCTGATCGTTAAACATGAAATTGATGATAAACAGATCTCAGGTAAATCTTTATGAACACCTAGTATCCTTGAAGCTGATCAAAGAGATCGTCAATCCTTGAAAACAAATATCAGTTCTTGACTATCAACTGGTTTAGCTTCCGATAATCCACACAAAGTCTTAGGGAAAAATCTACCTTCTTCTCAAATAGGACAGGAGAACCCCAAGGATAAGTAATGGGTCAGATGAAACCCTTTTCCTAGAACTCCTCTATCTTCTTCTTGAGATCCTGTAACTTTGATGTATCCATCCTATATGGAGGAATGGACATCAGTGCTTCCCCTAGGACAAGCTCAATAGAAATGACTACCACTCACTCCAGAGGAAGACATAAATTTTCTTGAAAAACATCAAGAAAATGATCCACCACTAGAGAAAAATCATCCTGGGAAGTCATTTGGTCATCAAGACACAGACTAGCAATCTGGGTTGTAACAACTCTCAACCCGTGATGCTTGGGTCCAGCTCTGCTAGCCTGGTCATCCCATTCACCCTTATGTAGAAACAATCTACCCAATGGTGATACGAAACTCACCATACAATGATAGAAATCTAAAACAACTTTTAAGGGAACTAACCAGTCCATTCTGAGAATGACATTATATCCCATCATCTCTAAGACATAAAGGTCCCAAAAGAAGTGACACCCCCAACCTCAAAGGGAACTCCTTGAAATGACGTACACTAGCCGTTCTAATCCCCAAAGGTGTGTCCAACATCATGATATCAGTATAAATGAAGATACAGAGTCCAAGGATCTCAACAATAGGCACAAATATAATGCTTTGGGAAGCCCCTATTTTGAAAATAATAGAAGATAAAACAGAGGCAAAAAAAACTATACCTCTAACCGTAAGGGGTCTGAGATCTTACTCCAGCTGGATCTGCTACATCACAAAAGCCTGACCTACACAATAGTCCTATGAAGCTGTATGAGATACCAGAGCTGATCCAACTTGTATATATTGAAAATCCTATGTATGAACACTACAACCATGACCACCACCTCGACCTGAACATCCTGAAGAACTCCATCCCCTGGTCGGATATAGAACTGGTGGTCTTGCTCCAGTATGAGGAGTCAATACAGATTCTCCCTCACTAGATGCTGGAAGGAGGGAATTGCAGAAATTATGAAGATGTCCCATCATGCCGGAATATCGGAACTCAATTGGGTATCTCAGGAACTAAGGTTTCTTATGTCCTCCCTTTCCGTACTAGTAGCACACCACTTGGCTACCTGAAGAAAAATCCCACCTACTCAGATCTCCAGGGGTAGACTCCCTGCAGTGCTTCCTGATATCAGTCAGAAGGGTACCAACTATGGATGTTGAACTGCCCTATCCCACAGATCTATAATCCCATAGGTTTCTTTTGGTGATTAGTTCATGGTTGAATATAAAAGATATGGAAGTAAACCTGAATATGTTCACATGAGATCAGATTTCCTTCCTGAGACTATCCTCAAACTTCATCGCCAGAAATAACTCATCACCCTTAGAATGGGTGTAAAGCATTGCAGCTCTATGAAGAGAGAGGAATACTCCATGACTGAGAGAGTACCCTACTCCAAACACAAGAACTCACAGGCTCAGTTAGCCATCAAGGTCTCCAAGTTGAAGTTGTCATAGAAGGTATTCTAGAACTCATCTGAAGCCATAACTCGCTGGCGTACTGCCTGTGATATCACATGACACCATCTCTTGGTGGAATCACATAACATGTACATATTGAAAATCACCCTCATCTATAGAGGCGTCTAGAGGTTCTTGATGATAGACAACAATGCTTCCAACAATGACTCTATAGCCTATGGTCCTCCATACCCTGAGAAGGTGGGAGGATGCTGTTGCTGAAAAACCCATGTCAAATATTCCAAATATGGGGCCAGATGTGGTGCTTCCTAGAAGTTATGCATCATCCTCAGGAAGCCTTATCAGAACTATGAATCAACACCTGTATCTGGTACTAAAAGTGGTGCCAAGATGGGCACAATGAGAGGAACTTCCAGTAGTCCCTGATCTACCATTTCTAGTTTCTGATTGTTGCCCTATATCTAGTGTGCAACTGGAGGACATCTCAGGGGAATGACTCTACAAGGTCAGGCTCACACTTCAGTTCAAGATTATCAAGGACTGAAACATTGAAGTGTAATAAAAGGAACATGAGAAAGAAATCCTTCAATTTTTTTTCCAAACATGGATACATGGCGTGTATGAACCTTACACGGCGTGTCCCTTTAGGTTTCAACACGGTGTGTACCTCTGCCAATATTGGTCATGTAACACCCCTACAAATGGCATGTTCCTCATGTGACATGGCATGTACTTGAGTTTTCCCTCCTTCCTTTGTTTTTCTACATGACTAAACACACAGTTCTCTCTTTGGTAACACTACATGGGGTGTTAACCCTAAACACATTTCTTACCACTTATGTTCCAAACACCTTTGTTGTTAGTCACACAGTCAGAGACACTATCAACTCTACACGGCACGTTCAAGATGGACACAACATGTATGTCCCAAAAATCATTGACCTGTGTTGTTAGTCACATAGACGGATACATGGCCTCTTTGGCATGACATGCACTCCTAGTACATGGCATTTTCTACCCATGTTTCCAAAACCCCATGTATCTACTCACATAGTCAATCACATGGTCAAAGACTAAATGAAATGTACTTAAGAAAAGTATTTTCTTCTTGAACAGAAGGATACAAGACATGTATTTATCATCACACACCATGTATTCTGGTTTTTTTCAGATAGTAATCCTCATAAACTACTCTAGATACCCAAAAAATACTGAAACAAGAATTAATGTGCCATATTCCATTATGTGGGGGCCCATACTCCCCGCAAATCAAATCTTGGCATCATATTCATGTATATCCCAAAGCCTAATAGTGTAATCGGTCACATTATCCACCAAATTCCGATCCATGATGGCCCATAACACCTATGGGACTAAAGTTTGGCACCCATTCAAATGAAAAGTTAAACTTTTCTAATACCCTATCCAAATAACAGGTATTCTATCATGAAATATTTCAAAATAGCATGCATATCTAGCACAACATCTATCGCAATAGCATGAAATCAGAAATTCACCCTAAATGGAATGACAATAATGCATGACATATGATCCTTATTAAGTGCCTATATGATGAATTAGATGGAATACCCCCATATCATCAGGTTGCAACAGAAATAGAACCTCAATAATATTAATGATAATAGTACAAATCATGTGAATCACCCAACAGTGAAATAAAATCAATTATAAAAATTGAAAAACCAGAAAATAGCAATAATGATGGTAAATTGTATTTTTCCTGTACACGGGTTAGCTACTCTCGAGAACATCTTATTACCAAATACCTATTATTTACTATCCCTATCTATAGGCTCCAAATAGTAATAAAAAGTAGAAAATAACCTCCATTGATACTACCTTGTAACATCCTAGATCTGGGTGCCGATAAAGGGTGCTCTTTACTCGGTTGGTCACATGGCCTCATGCGCATTTCCCCTAATGCCAGATGATGCTGACTAGTAGCGAGGGACTTATGTGTGATAGTGGGGAAACTATTCCCTCATTGGTAGAGCATGCCAAATGGAATAGAAAATGATAAATTATAGCAGAAGAAAAATACCACACAATAAGTAAATAGTAGAAAACTGAAGGTAAATAACAACTAGAGAACATATATAAATGATGAATTTCACATATTCCTAGAAAATTAGACAAAAAATAAAATATTATAGAAATATAACTGAACCCCAATACAATGAAAAAATGAAAACTCTAGCAGCATCGCAAGCCTCATCTTGGTCCCATGCTCTCCAGCTCCACAATAATCAGGTACCTATGGATGAAGGGAACTTTCCCTTATCTATACCTATAACCATATACTCTGTTTGGGTGCAAAAGCATGACCAAAATAAGGTGTGAGACAAATCCCAATAGGCAAACACCACAAAATCCGTGCCTAACTGTCAATGATTATATATAGCATGTAATAGTGGAAATACAACAAAGAAACTAGGAGTACAAAAAATTAACCAATACTACAGTTTCTATTTACATTCATTAGCATTTAATGTTTAATATTTAATCAAGTAATTATCAGAAATAGGTATATCAGAAGACAAACTAACAGGACCAAATCCAATATTGTGCTTTGGCATTGGCAGACATGTCACAAACATTCAATATTTATGTTAACCCTATGGGTAGCTCATAGAGTATAACCCCTCTTTCCAGGTAATGCAATAAAACGTAAAGACACTCTGAGGAAGAACTCACCATCAATTCCCAATATAGTATTTCTTGAATAACTATAGACTCTTTGGAGAAGCACTCAATGTCAATTCCCCCTATGATCTTGTAACATAATATATAGACACTCTGAGGGAGCACTCACCATCAATCCCCCCTATGGTCTCATAGTGGGAAATATAACAGACACTCTTAAGAAACACTCAACATCAATTTCCCCTGTGGTCTAACTACACTGGGTTCGCATAGCCCTATAAAATTCAATCATACATAAATGATATCAAACATACCAAAGTAATCTCAACTACTACATGGCTAAAAAATTCTAATGCATATCACAAGCATTTAACAAGCAGCAAAAGGAAATCAGTTCTATCCTTTCTAGCAAGGTGAGGAAACAAGGTCTTCCTTATAGGCAACCTCGACTAAACAACCTGGATCATTCAACAAGGAAAATCACCCATGGGGTGTTCCTTAACATGAAATTCCAAATAATATCACATCAATAAACCCTTAAACCAACAATCAATATAAGGTAGATAAAATAGGGTCCAATTTCCTTAACCCGAAATACCGGAAACATGGGTAATCAACACGTTGACATATTAATCACAAATAAAAACAATGAAAGGAAATAAACCACCTTCCTTGACATTATAAGATTAAAACTGTCAAACAATGGCTATTGAATTGGCCTATAACATCGTAGATCTACTAAAAGGACAAAAATGTTCAACTATGAATAACTTGAGAAAGAAGATAAATCAGAAGGAGAGTCTCTTGAAGAAGGAATGACTCAACGGTGGGATTCCAATGCACCCAGTGGCACCTCAATCGATGCTCGGATAGAGGAAGGAGAGGTTCTTGAATAAAATTGGCCATAAATCACTCTCCTATTCAAGGCACAGGAAGAAGAATACATTTCTGAGGATTAGACGCGACCTTGGTCTGATTTATTAGATAAAAGATAAATCACACAATGTGTTAATTTAATATACATGTCGTGTACATGCCTCAACCAAGCCCCACTTTAGGAGGTCTCCAGGTCACCTCACATGACCATGTCTTAGCCATTACAGGGCCAATACATAGCTACGCGCGACAACCTGGTACATGGTGTGTACTCCCAAGTACACGATCTGTATTTCTAACGTTTCCAAAAAACTCCCCTTTTTCTAAAAAAACCCGAAATCAAGAACCATACCTGATAAGAAGATCCAGTTTATTACATGTTTCATGCTTAAAAGTGACAGTGCCTAGGCCTTTGTAAATAACGAGGTCCATCCACTAAATCTAAGACTATTTTCCCATTGTTTTCATACATGTAAAATAATGAAATCCTCTATGACGTGAATAACTAGATCACTCTAATAAAAAAAGAACACTGAAATTGACTATGGGAGGAGTGATGATGACTTAAAAAATTAACCCAAACGCTTTATTCTAGACACATCCCTATCATTTAGAATAAAGTAAACCTACTCCAAGTTGAATAAAGAGGATATTCATGAATTTCGTAAAGAAGTTACTGCAATTAATGTGGAGGGAAAAACATGGATGGTCAAGAATTATTCGATAAAAGTAGAAGGGAAAGAGGAAAAGAGAGAGGAGGAGGACTAGTTCGCTCATGAAGAGTACACTCACTCACTGCTAGCTGCGACTCTTACTTTATTTTCATTCACCATTATTAAAACTTTGATGATGGAACACTAGAAGTTCTATGGTCTTGACAAGGAGAATCCCCTCATTTACCCAGGATGATGAAATATGTCCATTTAATGTTTATAATAAATCCTATATGGATCTTACTATTTCTAATAATTATAGGGTTCTTCTTATTTTATCTTTTAATTTCTTCAACTTATTATCAATATTTCAAACACAAGTCACTTAGATATAATTCAGTGCATGTGACAAAAAGAAGTGGGAGAATTAAAGGATGAATAGAGGTATCCATTCACTAGGATAGAATATTATAGGGAATATAACTATCATTATATATCTCTATATGAACTAAAATAACCTAATAAAAGTAATCAGTTAGATTAAAATTGATAAGAGTAATAAAATAGATGAATTAAATAATGATTCAACAGAAGAATGAAGAAATAATCCAAAGAAAAGACACTGATTATTAAATTGATATTAAAAAAACAATTCACCCACTAATTCAAAAAAATCTGAACCTGCAAAAAATAGTTGAAGTCACCCACATCACCATCTTCTCTAGAGACAATCTGAGTCCCATTATACTACATTTTTTCCCATTTTCATTAATTTGTTTTGCTGAGAACCCCATGATAGGTTCTCATCAGAAGGAAAGTATTATTTTTTTTATAATTATAATAATATCATAGATTTTATATTACTTATTCAAATAATATTATATATTTTCTTCATGCAATGCGGTGATGAAAAATTAATCACATCGCTTTGTGGATGTGATAGTCCAAACGTACGCATGAACGACGCTATTATTATTTAGTTAATAGAAATTTGAATATTAAATGATATATTATATTTTAACAATGATAAATATTTCACGAATATAATATATAAACATTAAATCCCTCTTCATGAACATTCATGAGAGGTAATTATGTCAAACGAATTACATCAGTCTGTTAAGTGGTTGTCCACCGCCCAAACGAACGATAATTTAGTTTCCAATTTGATTGGGGTGGAGATGGATTTAGTTTATAAAATTAACATAATAACATCTTAGTATATTTGATATAATGATGTTATTATATCATAATGGTCAAATAATATAAGAATTAGGTGGAATAATAAATAATAAAGAATGCTCAATTAAGAATGATACATCTTCTTCCACCAACTTCTTTAGGTTTACACCATAATACTTCATAGGAGGGATTTATAATCAAACCAAGGAATATAGGATTTGAGGAGGAAATTTATTGAGATATTTATGAATGGATTGGATGAACTGAAATATTTTTAATGTATTTATATTATAGGACATGGGTGGTATATTTTAAGTTTTGGAGAGGAAACACTTGAAAATTTTGAAAAGAAAATGTTATACCCACATTTTACAAAAGACACAAGGATAAAAATGGAGAATTAAAAAGAATTATATGATATAAGGTCGAAATATGGAAATAAAATGGAATTTAGATAACTATTTAGACCATTTTAGTCCTTTTATTTCTAGTTTAACCCCTTAGTAAACCCGTCTTAACCTTAATAATGGTAAAACATTTTTACTATTTTTATGATTCATAATGACATAAAATAAAGTTGAAATTGTTATATAATATATATCATGATGATTAAAAATATATAATCCACCTTATCACATTCAATTCATATAAGTGTAATAATTTAATTTAACATAAAACCCATAGATATGACAAAGACATGATTTTTCAAGGAATGCATTTTCGAGCATAAAATGATACTATATTGACTATATGACTAGTAATAATCAATATATAAATATAAATTAATATTTTAAGATTTATAATATTGAAATTTCATTTAAATAATCCCCCATTAGTGGTTATTTTAATCAATTAATATGGATAAACATTATGCACTCTAAAATAGTTTAAAAAAAATGCGTTTAAGCCTAAAAATAAACATATAGTAAAATATAGTATAAGGATGATTAAAATTTAATTAATTGGATTAAATATAACTAAATAATATTTAATTTAAATAAAATTTAAATCATAATTATAATTTTAAATTAATTAAGTTATTTAATAGAAAACAAAATTTTACAAAAATTGATATTTTTCAATACTGAATGAAAAATAAATATTTTCAAAAAATCACAAAATTTCACATCAAATTAATTTTTATATGAATATATGAAAATAATTTTATTTTTTAAATTAAATTTTATAAAATCTCTATATATTAAATATAATACTTTTTAAAAAAAGCAATAAAAATTATTTTTGATGAAAACATAATCTTCATGAACTAATATTACTAAAAATTTATTGATTTATTACTAAGAATGTATCAATAAATTTATATTTATTATGAAATATATATATATATATATATATTTGTAAATATATATATATCATAAATAAATTAATCATATTAATTACCACCAATTTAAGGGTAAGGTTAAAATCATAATATAATAATATTTCATCATTTTTTAAGCTCGGTGTTGCGTTTTGTATACGCTATCGAACATAGTTTACTTTTTTTAAATAATGGGGTGATATATCCTCACTAATTTAAAAATTCATCTCTATTTAATTTTAAATTTATATTGGTAATCAAAGTTTTGGTATTTAAAAATAATTTTTTTGAAAACCCATATCATAAAAAAGGAATAACCGAAGATCCAATTTATAAGAAAGAAAAATATAAATGTCATCTGGAAGAAACGATAAATAATTTTTAAAATTGTATAAAAATTGTGTGAAGTGAAGATATAGAAACAGAAGAAAATTTAAATTCCCAAATAATGATACAGAGTTATGGTGATCATTGATAATAAGAAATTGAATGATCCTTGTAAGGTCAACAACCACAAAAACATAAATCAAAGAGGTGTGAAAAACACCATCAATTTCATCAAAAATGATAGAAATATGAAAATATATTTTTTCATTATCCTTTTTCTAGAGTTTAGGAATTAATTTACCATCTAGATAAATAAAATAAGGAACTACAGTTACTTGATTACTGTAATTTCTTCCTTTAATAAATTTCTATTATAGTCTCCTCTTGTTCTCCAAATGATTAGTATTGATAATGAATATTTAATATCATAACACTAAAATAAACTATAAATGAATGAGATAATCCCTAAAAGGATAAAAATATATTAATAATATATTTATACATTAGCCAAGACCAAATTAGTTAGCAAAAGGTAAGATATATCCAAAACCGAACAAATCTTTATAACATTAATCTCCAAAATTTCAGAGTAATACCCAAAGTTAAAACTAAATCATTACAAAAATAACTATACATAAAATTATTCAAATTATTACTAACTATTATTAAAACCCAAATATTATAAGGGTTTGATCACATATTCTTTTGATGCTTATTTAGAAATTATCTCCAAATAACACCAATCACTTTTAAAGTCTCATACAAAAAATTTATATAATTTAATCATATAATCTCTAAGATATTATAATAACTTGCATAAATAACATGAGTCATGACAAATCCATAATAAAATCATATATGATTCAAAAAAAAATTCTACATGTATTCCTCAAATAAAATCCAATAATGTTCCATTTACCTTAATTATATAATCTTCCCAAAAAATAATTAACCTATTTTTTAGTCATGTAGTCACCAAATATATTTTATAACCCAGAGTTTGATATATCATATTTTCCTAAATTAAAATAACCCACAATACCATCAACATAAAATATATGATAAACCCTAAAGGTCACAAATAAAATTATACTCATTTCGACAAATGTAATATTATCCTTCTTTAAAATAATACTTCACATTAAACGTAAGGGTTTCATATACCCCAAACAAATAAAACATCCCCCAAAATGTCATTATTAAATCAAAATTTCATTAATAAAAACCTCAAAATGGCTGTATAGTAACTTGAACTTATGATTGAACTTAAACTTGTGAAACCATGATGTAATACATAACACTTAAGATAACTTCACATGAAAAAAATCATAATCTCCAATGTTATTTAAACTGTACTCTTACACCAACTATAATAGCCCCACCCCCAAATCTTGGACCTCATGATAAGGATAATATATTTACATTTTTGGATTGATATTGATAAATGTGTTTTAATATTTCCATCCAAAACTTATAACAGGAAAAGAAAATACTAGACCACTTACATAAATGCAGACCTTTTAGGTTTATAGTTTTAGAGAATTAGGAAAAACACTTATATAAACATTACCTATGTCTTCAAGTGAGTATTTCTCCCACTAAACCAAGATTCACATTAACTAATCATCATTATTCATATGAAAACAATTTAGACATAATTTAATAGACATAATTATTGATAAACTAGGGAAAAGAAAATATAAAAAGGTTGAGATCAAATTCTCAATAAAGGTAAAAATGATTATTGACAATTGAATTTTATCTATGAGAATGAAATAATAAAAATTGTATGATGACATAATCAAATTGAATGAGACTAACATAAGTAAATTAATACCAATTAATACCTGGATAATCAAATATAAAACATGACATACAAATTTAAAAAAAGGAAAGAGTTATTTGAATCAATAACTATGAGCCATGTGATTTCAAAATTGATCAAATGAAATATTTATAACCCATAAAAAGCATAATTAAAATGTTTTTTATCTTAGATAATTATCTTCACAACCCATTTCAAACTCATGTTAATAATAACTAGAATGCAGTTAAATCCATAAGATAAAACCTATGGTAACTCCCTCCTTCTTACCTATAAATAAAAGGAACATTACCCAATTAATTGGAGAGCTATAATGGGGTTCACATGTCGTATAAGCTATATCGGGCTCACCCAATACTATCTGAGTGTACTCACTGTATAAGAAATAAAGAGATCACCTAGTCATATCTAGGTGCATCCATAATATAAGCTATATAAAAATCAGATGGTGGTATCCGAACTCACCCATTATCATAAATAATGTCCAAGAACTATTCATTAATAAAACATTAAGAATAATTCACTTTTCAATATAACAGTAACCATTGCTCATTCATCTCTTGATCCACCATTATAAAAGAAATGGGTTCCATTAGTATATCATAATCCATAAAAATAAAGAATAATAATGATTTTAATACTAAATATCCCTATTAAAGTGTAATTAACATCAATTTTTGTTGAAGTTGATGAATAGAAATACCATTAAAAGTCTATTAATTTTTTTTGGAAAATAGCCATTTCACTTTAAAAATAGCATTTAAAAACTAAAAAATAAGAAATTATTGTGTATAAAATTTTGTTTTAAAATAATATTAAGAACTAATAATGTAATAGTCATATCAAATAATGGATATGATGGTGGTAATATATTTTTATGTTTTAAATGTTAAAAATAATCCTTATTTTAAAAACATTCTGTTAAGGGATACAGTGGTGACCCATTTGGAAAATGTTAATAAAATTTCTATTTAAAAACTTTTAATGTAAGGTTAAAGATCATATAAAATAGATTTATGAAATAATTTATGTTTATAAAATAACACTTTTGAAAAGATTTTATAAAACATGGACATGGAATACAAATATTTCCAATCTAAAAGAAGATATAGGATCAGTATAACTTGTAAAGAAATTTCGTGATGTTTATTTAATAAATAAGGGATGAAATGAAAAAAAAAATCGTAACAATAGTATCATAAAAGATATTTTTTTTAATAAAATAAGATCATATGATTTACTCCAAAATAACCTTTAACATAAATTATCTGGAAAATAAATGAGATTGTAACATAAATCCATTTCCATTTTGGTACATTTTTAACCATAAGTCCCGTGAAAGAATAAATTCAAATGAAACATTAAATATCATGAAAATAATAATATTCATGACATAACATATCAAAGTGTAATTATTACAACTCATAAAATAATATAGGTTCATATCATAAATTTATGTCCCAAAGAAAGAGAATTTTAGATGAATAGCCCTTACAAAGTTCATATAATTGAGGTAAGAATTAATCAATGGAAAGATTATTTATAAAAAATGAAAATACGAAAAAAATGTGGAAATAAATAATAAAAATATTTATAGATCTATTATTACATAATCATGTCATAAAAAAGTTAATGTTAAAGAGTTATAACCCAACAAAAGAAAATTGAGTTAGGAAACTCTTTACCACTTAGTAACTATCAATTAAACTCATCTTAGATGAAATAATTCAAGTTGAAACATAAAATAACATTGAATATGAATTAATCATGATATAATATGTAAACATTTAGTATATAAACCACATAATAGAAATTATATTAATAACATTAAAATATGCCTCAATTGAGAAAAAATGAGATGAAATACCTTACTACTTTGGTAATCTATGGATAAAAAATTCATAAAATTGGGAACATCACAAGGATTCAAAAATAAAAATATTTATCATGAAAATATTCAAAAAATAAATTCATGGGTATTATATACAATATAAATTATAAATAATTAGAGAATATGATATATTTCTCATAGAAAAAAGTGAGATGAGAAACCCTTACCTTGAGTCCAACTTTTCTATGTAAGTATTTTAATTACTAAATAATAAAAATATATAAATTATTTTATTTCTTTATAACCTTTAATAGGTTCAAAAACATATACATAATTAACTAATTTCAGGTATTTTTTAGAAATATTTAAATATTTAATCAGTTAAGTCCACGTTGGGTGTTTGGAGGGCATTCAGTTCTTATTTTCAAAGCAGCGTAATTATGTTGTACCTAGTCAAAGTGTTCATTATTATATAATCTCAAAAATAATAATTATAAATAATTAAAAATTTTAAACATAAATTATACTTTAAAAACCTCCCATGAATAATGGTTATGAAAAATTAACTACTTTACAATCATGGAGACGTTAGGCCATACATGCGGAAGAGAAAAGTTACTGTTTTTCAACAATCATTATGAAAAGAAGGTAAGTATTAATTTAACCTTAAAAAATGATAATAATATAAAAAATATCATATTATTTTTTTAAATATATTTATACATATCATCCCTGTGATATGGTGATGAAAAATGAATCACATTGCTTCATGGAGTTGGTAGTCCACACGTACACACGAATGATGTTATTATTTTTTAGTGAATGTAATAGTAAAAAGTAAATTATATATTGTTATTATTTAAGTTTAAAAACATTATTTAATATCATATATAAAAATTATATCAATCAATAATATATATGAGATGTGATGATGGAAAATGAATTACATTGGTTTGCGAGACAGCTGTCTACCATACACACGAATGATGGTTTCTTTTCCTATTGGATGGGGGAGGATATGGATTTAGTTTATAAAATTAACATAATAAAATATAAGTAAATATGAAATAATTTTTTTATTATTTAACCTTTTTTGAAGAATATTTTAAGGAGGTGAAAAAAGAAATAATACAGAACACTCAGATAAGGATAGTACCCCTTCATTAGATGACCTCTTTTGGTTTGCTCAAAAATAATTTATAGGAGGGTTTTATAACGAAAAAAGGATTATAGAATATAGGGAGGGATTTGAGGAAGGTATTTGGGTAGGTATTGTATTATTCAAAAAGGATCTTATTGTGTGAATAGGAGAAGATAGGGGGTGACCATTTATAAGTTGGGGAGAGGACGCACGTGGAATTTTTGAAAAGAAAAAGATATACCCACAATTTACACATGATAAAAGGGTCTAAAATTGACAATTATAAATAATTAAATGACATAAATCATAAATATATCCATAAAATTGAATTTATATACGTTTTAGGTTATTTTAACCCTTATGGTTTTAGTTTAACACTGAGTAAACCAATTTAACCTTAACCAATGTAAAATATTTTTACTATTTTCACTATTAATTATGCTGAAAAATTAAGTTGAAATTATTATATAATATAAATTTTTATTATTAGAAATATGGAATACATTTTATAAAATTCATTTCATATATTTTCTATAATTTAATTCTAAATAAAACCAGCAAAATGCGATGAAAAAATTGTTTTTCAAGATACATATTTTTCAAGCATAAGAAAAACTTATATTAACATTATGAATAGTAATAATCATCATATGAATTTTAGTTAATATTTATATATATAATATATTAATTTAATTTAATTATTTTCTAATTAGGATTAATTTTAATTCTAAAAAATGGAGAAACATTATGCACTTTAAAATAATTTTATGTAAAATGTTTTCAACGCAAAAAAATAAAGTTACACTAAAATATAGTAAAAAAATGATTAGAATGTAATTAGTTGGATAAATATTACTAAATAATATTTATATTAATATAAATCAAATTAATATAATAATGGAACTTTTAAATTAATTAATTTATTGAAAAGAAAATACATTTCTATAAAAATCCATATTTTTAATATTCACTGAAAAATCATTATTTTTTGAAAAATCCTAAAATGTCACCCTAGAATATTTTTTATATGATTATTTAAAAATATATGTTTATTTTATAAAATAAAATTTACTAAATCTCTATATATTAATTATAATATTTTATCAAAAGGCACATTAAAAATCATTTTTGAAGATAACATATTTTTGAAGAACAAAATTATATTACTAAAAATTGATTAATTATTTAATAAGAATTTATAAATAAATATATATTATGTAGGAAATATATATATATATATATATATATATCAAAAATAAATTAATCATATCCATTCACTCTATTTTAACACCTTGATTTAAATGACCACAAAATAATATTTCATAGTTTCTTTAGTCTTAGTGTTGCGTGTTGTATACGTTGTCGAATGTAGATTTTTTTTAAAATCTTGACGTGTTACATTTTTTGGGATGAAGATATAATTTATCTATTTCAAATTTTTATTATTATTAATACCATATATTTATATAATAGATTAGTTATAATTTCTCATAGAATTTAAACTCTCGGTCCTTATTCTATGTCTAGTTTAATGTATTTTTTTGGAAATTTTTACATTTTCCAAAGTTGATTATTTTTGAATATTTTTATGTCATGTCATATAATAAGGATAGAAATATTATAACATATGAATATGATTTTTTTTAAATTATTATACCCTATGAATTTTCATAATAAACTTAGGAAGCTTTAAAAATTTTCTTTACAAAGCTTTGAAAATGTACCTTAGGAACTTGTACTCTATGAATAAATAGATCTTAAAATAAAACTATACCATATGAAGGATCATATAAACCCTAAAATGGTCTATTGTAACCTTATGAAGAATATTTTTATTTTTATTTTATTTATAGATCTTATTATATTTGTCTAACTTTAGATATTTTTAACCTTATGAGTTTTCACATCTTATGATTTTTGTTGTATGATAAAAATACCATTTCTTATGGTATTTTTATCATAAGATTTTTTGTCTAAGATTTATATTTAATAAATAAAAATAAATATTATTTATAACTTTAAATTATATATACCGATAAATAATTCACTCCCAATTAACCTGTAAAATGACACATTTTTAGTTCCACTCATATATGAATTCAATCATATGAATTCTATTTAAATAATGTTATTTTATTTATTTATTTTATTATTATAATTTTTTCCTGATTTTTTTCCTATTTATTTTGTTGTGAGTTTTCAAAATTCATTAAAAGTATGAACATGTGGATCAAATGTACGGAAACATCCACATATAGATGACCATAAAGATTATGGACTAACCATTAGATAATTTTCTGATGAATTCTGATCTAAAATAACAACTGGACACATAAGATATATGATAGATAAATTATATATATATAATTGTGATTAAACTCTTCTATCATGAATTCCAATGAACTACTACAATCATTGTGAGTAACTTTATTATGAACAAATGCATTGTGCAAGAAGTGTTCAACTTGCATCAAATTTTTCTTTTATTTATAATTTTTCATTATGGTTTCAATGTTGTATTGTTTATTTTCCTTTTTAAATTTAATTATTAGTTTATAATTTTCCCTTAAAATAAGGTTCACTTGTTCTTGGTTACCTCCACTATAAAAGGAAGTTCTATTGAGTTATGGCACTCATCAAAATACAAATTTGTTCTAGTTGTGATCCGTTCTATAGAAAGAAAGGGTTATTCTAGGTTGTGTCTCCATGTGAGTAAAAGGAAGGGTCTTATAAATGGACTTCATATCCTTTAAAAATTGAGGTTTATTTTAGCAAGTTCCATTTCAATCATTTATAATATAGGATTGATGATGTGATGTTGGATCATGTTTTTATGAACTAGTATAATATTATAATGTTCTTATTTTTATTTTTTCTCTATATCTACTTTAAAATATTCATTATTATGAATGTTTTAAAATTATAATTTTGAATTCATTATTATTTTAAATTTTGTGTGCTACTACTCAGACATTGAACACTTTTTTAGTAATATTTTATAAATTTAAAGAATCTCTATTTATTCCATTCTAATCCTAATCATAATAACCCATTGTGAATTTTTTTTATCAAATATATCACATCTAAAGTTGTATTTTTTCCTATAACTTCATTTAATATTTTTTTATCTTATTCTAACCAACTCAAATATATAATAATCTATGGAAATATCCTTCCTAAGATTCTATTAATGAATTTTAATAGTGGGTGGATCCATAAAAAACCACTATAGTTTATATGAAATATTATGGATACTGGCTAGTGAGGATGAAATCATATCTTAATCATATAATCATAAATCATTGGATGATAATTTTAAAAACAAAAAAAATATATATTTTGATCTAGATACACTTAATGGTAACAATTCAATAAATTATGTTCTAAATTATGAACTTATGAATATATTATACTTTGATATTAGTAAATGTCTGTTTATCCATGTCTTAGGATTCAAGACATATTAATACATTTTAAGGATACTACGAGATACACACTATGGTACTGGTAGGATAATGTAAACAAAAATTGGGTTACTACATGAAAAATATAAAGAGATTAATAAAGGAAAAGAAGAATCAATAAACAAGATATTTCATATATTTAGAAGAATTATAAATGGTATGACTGAACTTAGAGATGTATTGGATAATATAATGTTAGTTGAAAGAGTTATATGATCTCTATTGAAAAAGTGACATGCAAAAATGTGTCAATCAATGAGTGTAAGAATTTTGAGAACTATACTTTGGATGAACTCATTTGTTCATTATAATAACATGAACATAATCTAATAAACAATGTAGACAAAGAGAGTACATAGAAGAAATGTTTTTAATTTAAATCAAATATAAGTATTTATTATGAGACATCTAATTTTGAGCTATAAGGATGTGAGAAATATGAGATATATTACTTTAATAAAAGAATATATAACATAATGAAAAATAAAAATTGATTTAATAAGTGGATCAGAAGGAAAGTTTGAATGCAACATAAAAATGGTGAAACTAGTATGTATACTGATTTCTTAGAACTAACATGTTTTTAGTGTTGAAAGAAGTGATGTATTAAGTTTGAATATTAAAAATTGACGCATCTAAGTAAATAAAATAACTATAGGAAGAAGGAAAAATGATAAATGATGGATTGTTAGAGCTATACAGAAGATTCAAACTCCTCTGATGATTCTAAAAGTTAAAAGGATTTTGATAACTTGTTCTTGATGGACACAAATATGAATAATGTTTTTACTAATTGTTATTTTAATTCAGGATATGATTTAGTTTTTCAAAATTATAATTCCAAATAGTTATATAGTGAAAATAATGTTTTTAGAATGATTTTCTAAGAATTAATTAATTGTATTGAGAGTTACTTGGAGAAAATAATATTAATAAAGAAAAATCTATTACTTATGAGAATAATAAAATTACTCATTAAAATTAGCATGCATGAAATACAGATTCATTCTCAAATGAGAAAGTCTATGATGAACTTGAGAGTTAACAAAATGAGAGTAAAAATATAATCAAATAAACTGTTAACATGAAATAATATTTATCTAGTTTTGGTCAATTAAAATACAATTATAATATTATTATGGAAATTAATAAACCAAATAAATAAAAATATGACTTTGGTTATAATAAAAAAATATCTAACCGGAATAAAATATTATTTATTAATAGTTTAAAATGAAGTGTTTCTAATGTTACTTATTTTAGATGTATAATGAAGGGTATTATACTAATGAATTATAATTGTGATTTACTCAATATTTAAGTCAAACAATAAATTTCATTTCTTAGAATTTTTCTTCGATATTACTGAATAATAAATGAATAAAATCTTTTTTGGTACTTAAGAACTAAATTATTAATCCTATTCGTCCTACGATTTCCTAGGAACCAAAATTGTTTTCTACTTTAACAATTTTAAAAAATATATTTTATGAGTATCAAGGGAACATGGTACATAGATAGTGGTTATTCCCAAAATATTACTGGTGATCTATCATACATTATTTCTTAAAATAAATTAGATATAGGCCCTTTGAAATTCAATGAAAACTCAATAGGTAAGGATTTAGGTTTCAAAGAATTTGGAATGTCTAAAACTATCATAATTTGTATAATATTATATATAGAAGGATTAAAAAATAATTTAATAAGTAATTAATAGTTGTGTGATGATGTGATGAATATTAAATTTGAAGATAATAAAGGTTTAATTTTATGGAATAAATCCTTTTTAATTTATGTAAAAATGAAAGATAATATTTATTATTTTGACCTTTTTAAGTTAACTAATATGAATGTCAAGTGTCTTAATGAAAAAAGAAAAAAATTGAATATTATAGCATATGAGGTTTAAACATGATAAATTTTAGTTTTTACATATATTTTCAAATCATTGAAATTTGAAGAAATTATCCAATATGAAATCAAGGGGGTATATTTTTAAGGAATCACGTTACAAAGGAAAAAAAATTTATTTTTTTAATCTATTAGTGAATTGAAAACTAAAATTTATCTTCAAAATATTTATATTCATTTATTTTCACTTATGAAATCTATTATCTTATGAGGAAATAAATATTTTTTTTATTTTTCATTATTTTAATATGTTCACCTGGAAATATTTTATATCTCATAAGCATGAAATATTAGCTAAATTCATTATTTTTTATAAATTTTTCCATAATAAAAAATGTTACAAGTTATCTTTATTATAAGTGATTAAGGAGGTGAATTTTATAATATGGAATTTGAAATATTTTAGGAATAAAATGGCCATTTTTATTATTTCTCTTCCCTTAGAATAATGCCTAAATAATGGTGTTATACAAAGGAAAAATAAATCTATTTTAGAAATGTCAAGGATCATGTTAAATGAATATAACAAAGATAAATTATTTTAGTATAAATATATAAATAAAAAATATTATATGTTAAATAGAGTTTTTATATGATATTTTTTAAATAAATTCAATTAAGATTTTTTAATAGGAAAAAAACTAAAGTTGGCTACATTAATGTTATTGGGTGTTCAATTTTTTTGAAATTAATAAATATAATTTTGATAAGTTTTATTATAAAAGTTATGAAACATTTTTATTGGATATTATAAATTTAGTAAGGCTTATAGAGTTTATTATAAGATAACTATAGTTTTATGATAATCTGTGTATGTTATGTTTGATAAAAATAATTTGAGGTAGAATTCAAACCGAAGTAGAATTAGAATGTTTAACTATGGGGGAGAACTTATAGGTAATAATATATTAGTTAAGCAAGAGGATATCCATACTCAATATGGTCCTTAAAATTGTAATACTGATAAATATAACCATTTAGAAAATTTAATTGCTGATATTGATTTTGGAATTAAAACTTGGAAATATATTATGAAGTATTGTGTTAATTATGATTATGTTTCAAATTTTTTTCAAAAAAATATTGATAAATATTTGAAATATTATA
Organism: Viscum album; assembly: GCA_963277665.1. Lineage (NCBI taxonomy): Eukaryota > Viridiplantae > Streptophyta > Magnoliopsida > Santalales > Viscaceae > Viscum > Viscum album. The sequence goes on along the minus strand of OY728141.1, from coordinate 1,683,410,890 downwards.
ATTTGATTTTTTCTTTGAAATATGAACTTAATTAGTTTTCTACAAATAAATTTATTAATTAAATATAACCCCATAAATATTAAAAATTAATCAAAACTAAATGGATTTTAAGAAATGAAATGGATGAATATGGTAAAATTTTAAATAATATGGCTAGATTTGTTACTCTAGGATTTTATCAAGAATAAGGAATATATTTTTATGAATATTTATCTCATGTTTATAAGATTAATGTTATTAGTATTTAACTGTATTTTTCATTATTTCGAGGTTTTAAATCATTTTAAATGGATGTTAGACATGATTTTTTAAATGGTTTTATTTATAAAGAAGTTTATGTTAATAAACCACTTGGTTTTAAACATAAAGAAATTCAAAATCATGTTTCTAGATTTTCAAAATCATTATATAGTCTATATTTATCTCCAAGATCATGTCATAATATAAAATAGTTTTTATAATGAATAATGTTTCAAGTAAAAGAAATTTTTATTCAATATTATTTATTAATAATTTATATATAAATTTTAATTACTAAAATTTATGTTTATGATATTGTTTTTCATTCCTCTAATAAGTTTATTTGTAATGAATTTTATAAATTAAAAAATTATGAATTTTATATGAGTTTAATGGGAGAGTTAAAATTATTTATTAGACTATAAATGTTTCAATGTGGTGGAATGTTATTGAATCAATGTAAATATCCTAAAGAGTTATTTAAAAGGTTTGGTATTGAATTTATTAAAACTTTTAGAACCCTTATGATTACTTATTATAAATTTTATTTAGATAAATATAGAAATCCAATTGATATTAAACTATTTAGTAGAATGATATGAATTATACATTATTTTATTTTTTATATACCGAATATTATGTTTTGTGATTGTATATATTGTAGGTTCCAATATAATCCTAACTAAATTTTTTTGAAGGATGTTAAATGAATTATCAATCATATTAAAGGAATCATTGATTATTTTTTATTTTATTCTAGTCAGGGCCATTTTTGATTTAATTTCTTATTCTGAATCATTTTTTAGAGAATGTAGGATTGGTTGAAAGAGTAATTCAGGTATGTGTCATTTAATTAGTAAAATTTTGATTCCATAGAGCTCTTATAAGAAATTATCAGTTTTCTTATAAACAATTGAGGCTGAGTATATAACTATAATTGATTATTGTGATAAAAGTTTATGGACTAAAATAACATTATCAAATATTAATGTTTATTTTGATAAAATGATAATTTATTATTATAAAAATTTATCTATATCAATTTCAAAGAATAATTTACTGAATTATGGTACAAAATATATTAATGCTACCTTTTGTTTTTAGAGATCATGTAAAATGAGATATTAAATGAGATCATGTTATATTTTAATATTATTAAATGTGATATTTTTTTGTAATTTGTTTCAATTTATGATCAATATGATAACATTTTTACTAATCCTTTTGATGAAGTAAAGTTTAAGAAACATAATTTGAACTTGGTATGATAGAGATTTAGGTTATACTATTCAAATTTTAGATATTTATTATTGTTTACTGTTTATAAATATTATGTTGAACTAAAAATGTTTTTAGAAACAAGGTTTAAAAGTTGGTGTTTATTATTTTTTGAACTGAAATTTTGATGAGTTTAAGACAGTTTCACTGTTACATATTCTTATGTGGATTGTTTTTACATTAGTTTATTATTTCTCACTATTTTTAATACTTTTACAAAATATATTCATAGAAATAGATTGATTGGTCTGAAGAATATTGTTATTTTCATTATTACACACACACACACACACACACACACATAGACACACACACACACACAAATATATTATTTTTGATATGATATTTCGGATAGTTTTCCCTAAGAGTTTGATTTCATTTTTTATGAATTTATTAACGGAATTTTAAATGTTTATACTCTATTAAAATAATTTTGTATTTTTGATTAATTTTTTAACCAATCATTTATTTCATCTTATTATATTTTTTAACTAAAAAATTAGTTTTCATTATTAAAGAGAAGATAGTTTTTGAATAAAATTGTTAATTTTTCATCCCTTGGATGAACAAGAAATTAGGGAGATATTTTTGATATTCATGTTTTGTATTGTAATTTTCAAAACATGGGGTATTCTTAGTGGTATGGTTTGAGTAATGGATATTTATTATTATTATTGGTGTTTTAATTGTTTTTATTTCATGTTTTTATTGTTACTAATACCTCATACTTAAAAAATTAGATAATTATAATTTCTCACAGTATTTAATCTCTTAGTGCTTACACTGTGTGTAGTTTAATTATTTTATTATATGGTTCTCAAAGTTTAGTATTACTAAATATTTCTGAGTCCTACACTCTTGGAAGGTTTTACACCTTGTACCCTACAATGATTAAAATTTGGTAAATATTATACCCTATGAAGTTTCATACAAAACTTATAAAGCCTTATATATATACCTTATGAATCTTTGAAAATGAATCTGAGAAATTATACCCTATGAACATGTACACTATAATGAAATGTACATTATGATGAAAATAGAACTTATGATTTCTTTTCAAAACCTTATAGAGGCCTGTTTGAACCTTACAAAGTGTTTTTTAAGCTTACATGATTTCTAAAAATTAAAATGTTTCTCTATATTAGAAAATTTATATCCCTTATGATATTTTATATCTTTCTGGTTTTTATCATTTGAAAATTATTTATTACGGGATTTCAATATTATAAAAATATATCTTCAAAAACTTCTATTTCAAATATGAAAATGATGATGGTTTATAACTTAAAATGATTCACATATAGAAATACATCACTCATATGCAACCTGAAAATGAATGATACCTAGTTTATAAAATGGACCATACATGATTTTACTTATACATGAATTCACTTATTTGATGTCTCTTATAATAATCTTATTTTATTTATCTATTTTACAATTATTATTTGGTTTGTGATTTTTTTCTAGAGTATATTTATTAAAGGTTTGGAAACTTGTTTAAATTATTTATGGGTGGATTAAAATATAGAAACATTTACATGGTGATGATTGTGAATATTTTGAATGGACCATTGAATAATTTACTTATAAATTTTTGATCTCTATGAATAACTTGTTAAAAAAGAGATATAAGAGATATGAAAGCACTAAAACTCTATTACCGTGACTTTTCTTACACTTTTAAGATCACATAGAGGATATTTATCATGATTAACTATTTTGTGAAAGGAATTATTGAGCTTCATGGACTTCTTCTGTTCTTTATATTTTTAATTTTGGTTTCAATGTTTTATTATTTATTTTATATTTGAGCAATAATTATCATTCTATTCTTTTACATTCAAAAATTATGTTTTTTGTTCTTGGTAATACCCCAACTATAAAATTTATGCCTATAGAGTTGTGAATTCCATAAAAAGTTAGGTTTTTTATGGTTTTGATTTGGTTTGTAAAAATGTAGGAATAATTTGGGTTTTGCCTCCGATTGAGAAAAAGGAAGAGTCTTGTAAAAGGTGATCACATCATTTCAAAAGTGAGGTTTGTTTTAGTGAGTGCCATTTCACCAGGGGATAAGTGAACAGTGAATTTTATAAGAATGATCTAACCGACTTAATCTAATATAAAATTATTATGTTCTTGTTTTTATTTTTCCCACTCCATAAGTATATTTCGTTATTCATTATTATATATGTCTTTAAAATTTTATTCTTATTTCACCAACATTTTAAATTTATGGTGTTGATACTCTAATTTTGAACACTATTTTATTAATTTATTTGGAATTTTAAAATATATTATTCACCCACCCTAGATCTATTTCATATCTCACATTGGGCCAAGAATTTCTTATTAGGAATTTTTTCACCACTTTGAATCAAAAATGCATGTCTCATACTTCTAATATCGAGAGTGGATTTTTTTATAATTTATTCACAGTCATACCATTGAAAATTATAGAATTAAATCATTGGATCTTATTGATATATGTAAATAATTATATTATCCTACCTTATTACAACTTTGATTTGGGTACTTTCCACTATATTGATAATATCCTATAATTTATAATTTGGTTGATGGATATTCACCCAGATATCCATATAATTCGATTGACAAGAAAAATATATTTATCGTGAATGTATATCCTTTTTTATTCATGGTAAAATTTGTGTAATTAATATACAAATTATTTATTTAGATATAATTGTTGATTATAAATCTATGTTTATGTATGAGGTTACATAGGGAACATTACGATATGTAATAATATATATTATTTTCATATAATTTAAGCACTATTATTATTATGTTATGGGTGAGGTTTAGAATTATATTTTCCCTCGATGCATTGATAGGTCTCATGAGTCAAATTATCTTGAATATTTTATCTATTCGTATCCATTTATGAATGGTGTCTTGGAATAAATCCTTGATGTTCTGGTTACGATATTCGACATTATGCATTACATAACATTGAAATTATTTATTACAATCCAAATTATCATATATTTATATTATCATATCATATATTAAAATATTATAATTATTTAACAGTTATATTTTATCAATTGACTATTTATTCCTATGAGATTATAGATATTTTTTAATTCATGATAGCTTCCATTGTACACTACTCCTTATTGAGAATCTGAAATCATCCTTTATATTGTTTTCCTATTTCCCAAGAAACCAAAAATAAAACAATAAATTTAAGTATATGAAAAGAAGGAATAATTATATTTCATGTATTGTAATTATGTTTCCCATGTAATTTTTTGATCATGTTTGTATCAAGTCTCTTGAGACTATTAAACATCAGATCCTATTTATTGTGATCTATATATATTTTACCACTATAATAAATAATCACTGGATCTAGATGACTATCTTTTATATTATTATAGTTGGTATTAAAACCAAATTTAGTAGAAACTATGTGAACTAGATTTATATTAATATAATTAGACAGAATAAAATTATGGAAAACCCTAATAAATTCTAGAAATTTACCTAGAATGGATAAAATACAAGATATGGAATTTTAATAAATGTATATAAATTATACCATATGACTAATAATTCAGAGTTTTATTTATTAAATAATTATTTTTATACCATTATTTTTTGAAATAACATCTAATGTAAGGAATAAAAATCATCTCAATACCCATTATTAGTCTAGGGATTTCTCTCCTAAAGAAACCAATGATGCTAGCGCTGAAGCTGAGAATATTGTCACTATATTATAGATGTTGACTTAGGTTATGATAAATAAACTTACCCATTTGAAACAACTTATTTACATTTAATATGATATGACAATATTGGATCATTCTAGGAGGAAGAAAGATAAAATATTTAGTAGAATAGAAAATCTATTAGTGACCATTAAATGGACTAAATATTTAGATAAGATACTCCTCTCTTTGGGATTTAGTGAAAGGGATAAGGTTATCATGGTTGTATATCATGTAAGGAGAGATTCTGATAAATAGATTTAATTGATTCAAAATACCAAGTAGAAAGAGATTAAAATCATATAATACAATATTTTTTATGTAACATTCCTTGATAAGCATTTTTCTTAAGAGTGAGGAAATAAAATAATACAATTTAAATTCAATATAGAAGGAAGAGGAAACTATTATTTAGTATAAGGAAGAATTTTAAGGTTGGTAAGACTTTTTTTGTGAATATGTATGTAATCCAAAATGGTAGAATGGTCTTTTTTATGGGACAAATCCAAGCCTTTGAAGGGAATTAGTCCATCAAATATTTTTATAATATGTGGGGATAGTGAAAAGTGTTATCATGTTTGAGCATGAGTGATCAAAGTTTAATATTTTTAAAGGAAAATAATAGAATAAAGGGATTATTGAGTTCCATATAGAATGAAATTTAGTAGTAGAGAACAAGGTAATGGTAAAATTTCCATCATGTAATATTTTCTAAAAGAAACACCTTGATTATTGATTAAAGGGCCGGAGAGTTTTTACATGTTCGGGAGAAAGGCCATAAAAATCATGAGTGAAAAGACAATGAAGAATCTAAAAGTTTCTAATTCTTTGATTATATGGATATGGGATAAAAGTATAATCAAATCCATAGGCACTATGGTAATATATAATATAAGAGGCCAAGGGACTGAGGTCGATCTTATAATGTTACTATGATACAAATTTAGGTCCGAAATGGTTTAAAAAAGTACTTTGATTATGAAACCAAATTTATTTGATACATTATTTTATTTTGGATCTAGATATGCTTTTATATCTTGTAATATTTCTAATAAAATTGAGTAATATCATAATAAATTAAATAATGAGTTCTCAGTTAAAATTATTTGTGGAAATCTTATCACAACACAAAAATATTTGGATATTTATAATATAATTCATGGTGGTTTTTAGTTGAAATGTTGTTAATTTTTCTAATGAATGGATTTAAGATAATTCTTGGGATATATTGTATCTCAAAGTATAATTAATGATTTTTATAAGAAAAATAGATTAAAAATTTTGAGGGTTCCATAAATTCCTAATTTAGATGATAAATTCATTTATTTATATTTATTTGTAACCACCTACAATAGGCCATCTTAATAAAAATATTATAGAATAAAAAAACAATATATTCATTTAATGAGAATAATATCCTAATAATATAGGATACATCTATTATACAAGATTGTATTGATGTATTTACAAAGGAATTACCTAGATATCCACCTAATCATAATTTATAATTCTTTATTGAACTTATCCATGATTTAAAACATATATGTAATCATCCATATACAATTAGTCTAGTGTAATTAGTTGAATTATATAGGAAATTACATGTTTTGTGTAATAACGGATTTATATACCCTAGTGTTGAGCATTTGGGGGAACCGATACTTTTTATAAGTAATAAGGATAGATATATTAGGTTATTCATTAATTATTGGGAAATTAATTCCATTTAGATTAATAACAAGTTCCCTCTACAACGAATTGGATATTTGTTACACCAACTTAATATGGATATTTATTGAAATATTTTTCTTTATTATAGAAATCATTAACTAAATGTTAATAAGGATGACATAATAAATATTTCTTTATATATAGGGTATGAGAATTATGAGTTCATATAAATTAATTTTGGATTCCAAAATTAACTCTCTATGTTTATGTATATCATAAGTAGAGAATTCAAGGATTATATTGATAATTTTTTATGGTGTTTATTGATGATATATTGATACACTCTAAGAGCTATGAAGGTCGTGAGAACCATTTATAGATTTTTCAAGATATTATTGTTGAAAAATAATTATATGGGAAATTCAGTAAGTATGAATTTTGGATTCAATAAGTTTATTTTATTGTCCATATTTTCTAAAAGGATTGAATATCTATTAAAACTTCAAAGACCCAATTGCTTGAAGAATGTACAACAATAATGAATATAAATGAGGTAAAAAATTTATTTTTGTTAGAGGGTTAGTATCTATGATTATTTAAAAAATATTTCTTGATTAGATGATCTGTTAACTAAGATGACATTTAAAGGGGTTAAATCCACATGTTCAATGAAACATGAATACTTTTTTGATGAATTGATTAATGAATTGATCAGCACATAAATAGTAACTTTACCATCGAGAAAGAAATGATTGTTTATATATAGTGATGTATCAAATAAAGGATTGTGGTGTATCCTTATGTATAATTATACGGTGGGTACTTATTTATAAAGATAATTATTGACACATAAAGAAAATTATCTAAAACATGGTTTGGAGTTTGTTTTAGTAATATTTTCCTTGAAGATATGGATACACTATCTATATGGTGAAATATTTGACATATACAAATCAGTTAATTATAATGTATATATTCACCTAGAATGATCTCAACATGAGAAAAATGGGATGGGTGAAACTACCAAAATACTATAATTGTGAAATATAATACCACAAAAGGAAGGAAAACAATGTTGAATATGCATTGATTCAAAAGGATCAATAGGTAATATATTTGTTAGAGAAAATAAATAATACATAACAAGATAGAAATTTTCTACAAAAGAATATTGAATACATAAAAGATGAAATATTAATGTAATTTAATTATAAAGATGAAATTTTGATGTTTTAAGGAGACTTTGTGTACCTTTGGTTCCAAAAAATGAAGAGAGAATTTGGTACCTAAGATGAAGAGATAATTGAAATATAAATCTTATAGATAAAATTTCACTATACATGTTTAAAGAAAAAAGATTCATAAGTATTTAAAATAATACTTTTATAAAAAATCAGGAAGTGGGATATTATTGACTGCATGTCAAGATTCTAGGTATGTCAAAAAGTGAAGATTAAGAGGAAGACTCCAAACGGTGCATGAAACCTCTCTTTATACCAAAGTGTAAGTGGTAAATTTTGATAATAGACTTATTTACTGGTATTACTAAGATATATAAGAGGAATTATTAATATTGGTTATTGTGTATTTTCTTATAAAGTCTATACATTACCTAGAAATTAGGATGTGTATAACCATTGAGTGAATTTCACTACTTTATGTCAATTAATTTTAAATAATTCATTGTGTACCTATATAAATGTTATCTAGATGCGAACCTCATTTCACATGATAATTTTATCCGAGGAATTAGAAGGATCTGAAATTTGAGTTATATTTGTGCACTACCTATCACCCTCAAATTGATGTGTAGTTTGAAAGAACTATCTAAAAAATAGAGGACATGCTAAGGTTATGGTCACTCTACCACCAATGAATTTTGGGCCAATATCTACATATGGTGTAATTTTAATAAAATAATATATTTTATTTGAGTTTAAAAATGGAATAATAAAATGATTTACATGGTAAAATATTACATACTCCAAACTTTTGTGATGAAGTTGGGAAAAAATGCTAGTTGGTCCCAGAATCATTATAGAGACAATAGATAAAGTATGAGTTATCCAAAAAAATTCATGTAATTATAGATAAAATAAAAGATTAATACTAATAAATGAAAGAAGTACCTAGAGTTCCAAGTAGCGGACCATGAATTCTTGATGTTATCACCATGAAATAGAGTTATAAGGTTTGGTAAAATGGTTAAGTTAATTCCAAGATAAATGGTCCCTATTGAGGTTTTAGAAATAATTTGTGTAATATCCTAACCATTGTTTTCAAGCACATCTCTCTCTGAGTCTTGATTCTGGGAATAAATATGTTAAATGTTTCATGGGATCTTGGTGAGATGTGAGACTATAAAATAGGTCCTTATTATTCACAAAGGAAAATGGGTTGAAAAATTTACTACATAACATTTACATAGTTTATTAAGGGATTACATATTGTGTAATTGTTGAAGGGTTAAAAAAAATAAATTCAAGGTGATGGGTTTTTCATCGTATTCCATTAAAAATATTTACAGGACATGTAGTCATATTATAAAACACGTAAATTACCAAAATTATATATTAAAAATGACGTGTGGATGGATTATTTATTGTTTTTACCTATATCTCTCCTCCTTAAACCCTAGACTCTCTTTCATGATTTTGTTGGCTCTCAGATAGATTCTAAGCCTTCCTGACCTACTTTCATGGAGAATCAAAAGACGAATTGAATATATGCACCATATGAGTATTTTCTTTCTTATAATATAGATCTATATCGCTCTTACAATCCTGTTTATAGATAAAATTGGTATGATTATCTACTATTGGATATAGATCTAGTTCAACGATTATTATACATTGATTTGTTTTGATCTTAGATTTTGGATTCCGATCTAAATCCCATTATTTATTTCATACTTGATCGGTCCACATCAAAAAGGATATTCATCCATTGGAAAACATTGTCAACAAATTGTGGTAGGTGGTAAATAATTCACATCCCATAGTATTGATTTTAATTATTTTTTTAATTTTAAAATTTCAATTATATTCTTATTAATTGATTTCTTTATTGAATTAATTAATTTGGTGAATTAATTAATTAAATGAAATTCGAAATTGGGATATTGGGATTGTAGATAATAAATAATTAATTATATAATTAGTTATGAGGGAATCAATATTTTTGATTGAGGTATAATTAATTTCTGAGTTAAATTATCATAATATTGAATTTTGGTTTGACATAATTAATTTTTGAATTAATTATGAGATATTGAGATTTGTGAATTGAATGATTAACTGGTGAATTAATTATTATATATTTAGGTAGTTGATTTGAGATAATTAATTGATGAATTAATTTTGAGATATTGAGATTTTTAATTGAGATAATTAGTTGTTTATTTAATTTTGGGTTAGTGATTAATTAATTTTTGTGTTAATTAAAGGGATTAATGTGATTAATTGATCAGGGAATTAATTTTGGGGAATTATGCGATGACTAATTTTTGGGTATGTAATGAAATTTATGTGGATAATTAAGTGTTTAATTAATTATTTGTTGATGAATGGTAATATGGTCATTTGATTGTGAAATTATAAATGGTAACATGGCCATTCAATTGTGAAATTATGAATGGTAACATGGTCTTTCTATTGTATAAGGCGTGAATTGTAACATGGTCATTCAATTGTATAAAATGTGAATGGAAACATTTTCATTCAATTGCATAAAGTGTGAATAGTAACATGGGCATTCAACTATGAATTAAATAATGGTAGCAATGGAATTCTGATATATGATTTCAATTGGGAATAGTTTAGACTTCGGTATAGGCTGAAGCAAGTTTTGAGATACGAGTGTCCATGGGAACCCAAGGGGTTTTGGGGCTAAATAAAATATAATTGATAATGTGATAAATACTTAATTATGTATTTTAATTATTTCATTATATAACTAAATGAACTACTATTGAATGGATATTTATTAGACATTGTTGTTGGTGGCCTACTGAGTTTTACTCACATCTCAACTCGTGATACCTGATCGGTAACCAAATATATATCATGTTTATAAGAAAGGATCTGGGAAAGGGCCATATGTTTTATGAATGAGCTGGTATGAAGTTTGGATGAGGGAAACATACAATATTTGGGACCCTATTGGTGGAGTTGTCAGGGTTTTTATTTTGGGTTTTCATTTGGCCACTTAGAACGTATTTTAGCATGTCGTTTTTAATGTTTAGTTTTTATTCTATATTTTCCATTTTGGTCATCCTGTGATATTGGAAACCTTATTGTTATGGTTCTGTATTTGGTTATTATATATCTATTTTTTGATGGTGTTTCACGTTGGGAAAGAGGGTATAGTCTCCCCTTGACTAATATTAGACCATCACTGCTATTTGGAAGCATCAAGCGTTTGTGGAGGAGCTCTTGAGGACATGTGGCGGTCCAGCTCGGGGCATCAACGCATTTCTTTTGAGCTGAGACATTAAAAGGTGGTATCAAAGCCCTATTTTATTTTCTTTTTCTTTACTATTACTATTTTGTAAAGGTATATAGGAGACTTGGAAGCATCAGGACTTGGACATAATCTCATGCATGGGAGTTTCAAGAATTGTTACCATTTTTACAGTCTTTGGTACTAAAAATGATTTAGAAAATGTATTTATGAAAATCCAACTTTTTATCATTCTTTATTCGGAGAACCTGTTTTCTTCTAAAACCCATGTTTTATTAAAATGTTATAAAAAAATGTTTTTAAAATGATTTGGTAATGGAAAATTTTCCCATTATTTCTTTTACTAATGTTTTCAAAAGAATCTTCTTATTGCTTTCAGTGTAAGGAATTTTTATAACCTTTAACCATGAAAAATGAATGTTATTTTTACCTCATACGACTTTTAGGGATTTACCCACCATTATTTACTTGATACTTGATTTTAATAATTAAAAGGTTACTTTTAAAGTATATATTTTCAAAATCGATTTTCAAAGAAAATATTTTTAGAAACAAATAGATATTTTCCTCATGACTTTTTAAAAGTTATTTTTTATATTATTTCCATTCATCAACAAAAATAACCCCTTATTTAACACCACTTGGGGAATGTTGTTTTGATACCATGCTTATCATTCCTCTAGATGGATTTTGATTGATTTGGTTAATGTTAGTATTTATATTCAAATCATTGATTCATTTTTGAAATCCCCTTGAAATATTCAGTCTCATATGATCATTGAATTTCCCCTAATTATCTATATCATCTATCATGGATATTACTATTTTTTAAATCATATACCATTTTATATATGGTGTCTACTTTGAAAGTTATTTTATTATATGGGGGAAATATTGATAATTCCATATTTTTTATGAAATATGGTTATTTGATAATGAATATTATTTATTTTTATTATTAAACATAATAATTGTTTTGGAATGGTGTGACATGGGTGAGTCCCGATTATAGATAGACCCTTGATGCATCGGTCGTCTCTTAGGTTGATTCATTTGGCTAGCCTCCTTAGATAGGGGTTTACCTGATATTTTGTAAACCTTCTTATGAATGGTCTTGACAGTAAAGGTACCATGTACCTAGGAAACATGGTGTCCAATAATCTAGCATTTACCTCATATTAGTTTTAGTTGTTATTCATCCATGAGATTTTGTGTTGACATATATATTGATACATTTCAATTTTTGTTATTCATATGGCATGTTTTTCAGTTTATTACCGTTCCATATTTATTTTACCTTATGTAGTTATTAAATTTCATGTGTTTCCATTTATTAAAAAGCCATATTGTTTATACACTTTCATTTAGTTTATTTATTAGATGACATGTGTGTTCAGTTATTTACCTTTCCCATATAGTCTATTCTCATTGATTCTTTATTTATTCCACTATATTTTACTCCTAAAAAGAATTTTATCTCACCATTATTATGATACTTTCCTAAGTAATCCAAGATGAGTACTATGAAATATATTTCAAGATTCACTAGATGGAATAATTATACCCTCAATTTTATTTATTTATAAAGAAGAAGAAAAATATATTGTAATTAGTGTATTTTTTCTTATGTATGTTTATATTTTACCAATACTTTTAAACTCCCATTCCCTTAGGATTTTATTCCATGTAGTCATACCAATGTAATTGATAGAATAAACCTGCTCTGAGCTATATGGGGCTGGGTCACTATAGTCTCTATGAAGTGATGTTATTCGTTTTTAATCACCACAACACATGGATTATATATATAATTATATTTAAAGAAATAATTAGATAGTTATGATATTATGATATTTTGGGAAATATATAATAACCCTTACCTTATTTCCATAATGATCATTTAAAAATGGATACATTACTCATATGTACAAGCAGCCTACCATCTCTATGATTGTAACATAGTTAAATTTTCATAATGACCTTTCATGATTTGTTTTATAAGTTTAATTAATATATCAAAATAAAAATTATTTCATGATAATTATTCAGGATATTATGTAAAAATAAAATATTTTACCATATTCAATATAATTATGACATTTGGGACACATGCACCAAATATCATCAAAACAACCGACTTGAAATTAAATGATTAGGTAAATAAATATAACATGGTAATAAATAAAATAAAAGGAATATTAAACATAAAAAATTTCCTTAATTAATTAAATAATTAAAATAAATTTGTTATTCAGGATTATAAATTACATATGTGATGAGTTGAACTTAAGGTAAGGGGTTTCTTAAGTCAATTTCCATTCATTAGGTTATACATCTACTTCATTAACAATGTTTTTCCAAGATTATGTGGGAAATTCAATTTTATATTATTATGTTTCATTTAATTTTTTTATTTATATTTTTTACACATAATAAATTTGATGACTAATTATAAATTCAAGGATAAGATCTTTGTACGAGATTTCATCTCAATTTACCTTCATTGAGGCATATTTGAATGTTATACCTATAATTTCTTTTATATAGTGTATATGATGAACCTTTTACATATTATATATTAAATAAATAATAATTTATGCTATTTTAATTTATAATTCATCTAACATGCTCCAATGGGATTTGATTCAATAGTTACCTTAAGTGGTAAAGACATTATGTTACAATCTCCTTTATTTTCCAGATTGTTTTTGTTCAAGGTTACTCTGGGGGAAATAATATTAAATTATTTTCTTGATACAAATAAATTTAATCATCCTATGTTCATGAATATGGTTTACACATTAGGTTTACATTTCCTACCTTATTTAATAAAGAAACATCAGGGAAGTTGTTTATAAGTAATACCGATCTTGTATCTTTTTTGAGATCTGGAATCTTTAAATTCCATGTCTATATTTTCCGTAAAATCTGTTAAAGAACGTTTTTTTCTATTATCCAATGTTTTATTAAATAATTTTTTACTTTTTTACTTTTTATTTTAAAATGGATTACAATTAATGAATTTTCATTTTCTTAAAAATGTACTTTTTAATCTTTGTTTACGAAAGTGTAAAAAGAATGTTTTCTCTTAACTTATATGACATGAAAACAATTTCATTCCATCATGACTAATCAATGATCTGAATATTACTTTACAATTTTCCATGGAAATTTTCCAATAAAATGTTTTCTATAATATTTTTTAAATTTTAGGATTTTACAGAAGTGATTTAAAAATGAAGTTTATATTTTCCTTAAGAAAAATTTCCTTTGATATTTAAAAGATGTTTTCATAAATTGAGATATATTTGATATTATAGATTTACTATAATATATATATATATTACATATATACTGAGCTCATTCTCACTTCATTAAATGGGGAAATACATTCCATATGTTTATATATCAAACACCTTATTTATGAAATCACTGTAACACTCTGAGTTTTTATGGAAATTTTTTTTGAATAAATTAAATTTTCATTTATGTCTTGAAATTAAAATTTTTTGACATTCCATTCACATTGAACCAACTTGGAGTACATTACACGCAACACCAACTTGGTGTATGATACACACAACACTGAGTTTCTACGGAACATCTCCCTTTTTAATAAAATTATATAATTGAGATAATTATAACATAGAAATTATACATATTTATAGAAATATTAATAACTAATTTTCAAATATTTTTTAAATTATTTTATATAAATAAAATATATTGATAATAAAATCAATGATTCTTTGTCAAGTCTTTCTATATTTAAAAATACTATTTTCTTGAATGAACCTCTTTTAATGTCCTTATAATAAAATTAATTTTAGGCACTCATAGAATTTTTTTAAATATTAAATATAATCTCTTAATTAGGAATGTGAAAATTATATTAGAGTGAGTTTTTGGTATTTTTTGGAAAAAGTGTCAATTTCGCTGAATAGTGATAAATAATGCATTGTAGTTAAAAATGAACATTTTCATTTAATTATTTTTCTTAAATTAAATTAATTTTAATGTCACAGTAGATAAATAATACATTTATTAATCCAATGTAGGCCATTTGGATCTTTTTTTATAATAAATTTAGATATAAAACAATTATTGAACCTTAGAATGCCTCTTTTACCTACCTTCTAGCCAGATTTGTAGGATTAACATTAAACATAATTTTACCACTTATATGAATTGAATTTTGAAAAATAGACAGACATAGTTAAAATCATTATGAAATATGTGGTCTAATAAGATTAGAATAATTTTTGGAGAATATTAACTTTTGAATTTTATTTACCACGGTTAAAAATAAATAGGGTAATTAAAGGTAAAAATAATATTATATCAATATAAAATTACCATAAAACTTGTCCTAATTTCATTTTATATGTGTTATTAGACGCAAATAAAACTAAGGTTTAAAATTTGATTCTTTTTTAAGCCACTTTTGTTAGATTTGAAAATTTATTATATTTTATTTAAAGAAGTGTTAAAAATGTTATATTCAAATTTTAATAAGTAAATTGTTATTTAATACATGGTTCTACATAAGAAAAATTAAACTATAAATATTCATTAAAAATATAATAAATCTATATTCATCATGATAATTTATTTTTAATTTTTAGATGATAGATAATTTAATTAAAGTATTGTATAATAATGAAGAAGTAATAGTTTAATAAATTTATATATCAAAAAAATGATATTAAAAATATTTAAATAATTATAATTTACATAATTAATGAAATAAATTTTCTTATAGATAACATAGACATGTTAGTGACATATTTTATGTTTTGTTCTGACGTTATCACGCTGTTATAATATTTTTTAAAAATGAAAATAATAAATAGTATCCGAATTGACATAAATGTTACTTTAATGTAAATATTATTTTATTAAATTTTATAAAATAAATAAAAATCTATAATTAATTAAAATGACTAGGATAATGTTAAATATGTCATAAATTATGAAATTGGGGTTATTTCATCATTTTATAGTAACTATATTAACCCTATAGTGTCAAAAGACATGTTGTCACGGTAAGAGTTAAATTGTTTTACCAAGGGTTAAAGACAAAAGATAAGGTTAAGTGTGTGAACTAAAATTGTACAAAATTCATTTTATGAGAGGATTTAGACCCATAATCATATCAAATACTAAATAACTCACTTTAGAGCTATTTGAAATTGAAAAGCACTTTATAAAAAATTAATAGTTTTGGACTTTCCGAAAGTACCCTCCTCCCTCTTATAAAAGGCCACCACCTCTACCCACTTCCTCAAACCTCTCAAGAAACTTGTATCTCCAAAAATCTGACTAAATGAGATCCAAACATCCCTAGCTTCCTCATAATATCTTTTCATTGGGAATAAGTCAACTTAAGGTATCCGTTTGGCCCAAACAAAAAGAAGTTAACCGATTGAGAGGTAACACATTCTCTCGAACTCCTTTTGATTATTTTTATTATCCACCACATCTACTCTATTTATTCTATTTTGGTATAAAAAACAAGTATCTTTAATTTACTAGGATGTTTTATGGTAAGGGTTATACCTAAAATTACCAACACATGCATGTAATTTATATTGAACATACTGTTTCTTTTTTCTACAAACTACAACGTCATGAAATTATGATTATTCATTTTTCCTTTACCACCAATCATAGAGACCATTATGGTGGAAACCCTATTTATATATGTAATATATTATATTTATTATGTATTTAAGCTTACATATTCCTTTTTAAAACTAATTCCATTTTAATTTCTATTTTTTCTTAATATGATAATTTTGTTTGAGGAAGTGTGGATTACTGCCCCCTCAAAGCAATGTGATTTTTTCACACACCACATGTAATTTTTTAATGATGGGATCAGTGAAATTATATTATATAAAATTGATACTAGAATAATAATATATTTATATACATACATATATATAATAATATATTTTACAAAAATTAATCATGACAATTAAAATTGAAACAATGTTCATGCGTACGTACGACTTACCATCCCTGAGAACGGTGTATTTCATTTTGGTACTTCTTTTTGCAATAGATTATTATAATATACCTACATTGGATATAAATTATATTTATATTATTATTTAAATTCTATAATCATTATATAATTATAAGGACTAATGATATAACAAATGAAGACACATGCGAAGAACAAAGTGAATATTACCTGATGTGAAACCCTAACATATGACTTTTGAAAAACGAGACATAAAAGGTAATCATAAAAAAATATGTGGTATTAGATATAAGAATATGATTCTAAGAAATGTGTATAAAACACATATATTTATTATAATGTAATCTTTATTGAGTACGAAGAGAGTCATGACACAAGGTAAGGGGATTTCATCTCACTTATAATTTATGTGAGATACAAGCTATATTCGCCACTCTTTCCTTTTGTATGGTGTGCGTATTTACAATGATTGTATCCAATGATTCTTATAATTAAATTTATAGTTATTTATATATCCATTTTTGATCTTTCTTTCATGTGTTTTTTTTTCAATTGGTATTATGTAATGAAAATAATTTTTTCAAAGATGAAAGGATATTTTCCCCAAGATTTTTTTTAAAATACCTTAAAAAATTATTTTCCCAATTTGATAACATCCATTGGTGTTAATCATGACCTTATGGGGAAATTATTCAATCATTCAATTCATATTATTTATCTGAATGGATTATGTTTTTATGGAATACTTATTATAAAGCTCGTTTCTCTATCAACGGTTATATGCTTTTGAAATGGACTTGTTTTACAGGTTTTGTTTATGATGAAATTATTATGAAACATGTCTCTTTCCATAGGTTATGATATGTTTACAAGTTTATGATTACCATTTTATTTCATGGTTTATGTTATTGTGTTTAATGATCTTGTTTCACATGTTTGTATGATTTCATTATGAGACGGGTGTAACCTATATCTCTATCTAATGCATTGGGTAAATATTTATATTGCATGATATATAATAAAATGGTATTGGGAGTGAACCATGAATAATAATATGGACATGGGAGTGAACTATGACTACCAAGATGGTAATAGGAGTGAACTCATGCAACAATGATTTCCATGGGAGTGAACCATGACTACCGGGATGGTTTGGTGAGTGAACCCATATTACCAATATGGCCTTTGAAGTGATGCCTTGGATAATATGAATATCATTATATAATTAGGTGTCTTCCACAATTCCTTTTTTTATGAAAGAGCCCTAAATCCTTTTTAACTGATCAAAATACAGATCATTTCAAGGTCCAAAATTAAATAACCAGGTAGATATAGAAACCAAATGAATGATCAGAGTGCACATTAACATTAATTTCATAGATTTCCCAAAAAATCCTCTAACCACCTCTTGTTATCTCTTTCTAGGCGTCAATTTGATCCACATCAACCATACCAAGTTCATCAGGTGTTTTGGAATGATTGAATGCTCTCCCGTCAATTCCATGTTTTATGTCTATGTTATTATTTCTTGGATTATGATCTTTATTTAATTATGATTCATTCCATATGAACTTACAATACTTTTTTCGTGATTACTATTATAATATTTTATATTATGGGTATGATCATCTAATGTCATGATCATGTTCTCATACCCATATGATCATGTTTATGCTTACATGTCTCCCTTGTTTACCCATGCTAATCATCTGAGTTCACCCCTTTATGTTTCTCTTTACCCAGGTTATGATGATATGTAATATTTTTTATATGTCTAAGAAGGGTTATTATCAAGAAGAACCTAGTGATAGGGGATATAGCTCATTTATGTACTAGTTATTATGTTTCCATGTTTCTAAAGGTACTAGACAAATTACGATCTTTGGGCGTCTATTTTTATAATGTTTAAGTATTCTAAAAAAGTAATGTAATGTTAATGTTTTGAAAATAAAGGGTTTCTATAATTGGTATTAAAAAAAGGTATATTTACCCTTTGGAAGCTATGATGATAAAACCTTAGTGACAATTATATGGATATGTCTAGGGATAAGTCTAAGGATAAGGGAAAGTATAGTAAAATGTACTAGAATTTTTGTAAAGGATAGAGTGAGTAGTTTCAATGAAATATATAATTGTCTAGATACTACAAGTTGATGTGGATCTTGCATAACATTACCTTGGGGTAACAATGCTGAAAAGATTTTTTGAGCCTAACTTGGGGTAATATGGTGTAACAGCCCAAGATTTTATAAAGAAATATTCTTTTTAATTTTATTAATGTCTTGTGTTGTACGCTACACCAAAAGGAGCTTGCACAACACGCATCCTTGTCTTGCCTTGCATTACACGCAATCACGACCTTCCTCAATAGCGTGTGTAATACGCAATACCGAGTTTCACTAAACAACGATGTGCTATTAAAATATTATTAAAACTAGCCGTTATGAATAGTAATAACCACTTTTTAAAATTCTGTAAATCTTATTTTTCAAAATGAACTTCATTCTTGGATTCGGAGTATCGAATTTAGCCTAAGGTGAAATTTTGGTACTTTTCGGATAACTTTCATATTCTGATGAATAGTGAAAAATTACTAAATTATAATTAAAAACAACTTTTTTAATCGAAATAATTAATAGTGATAAATTATTAATTTGAGTGGTTTTAAAGTATATTTATAATATATTTTTACAATTTAATACAATGTTGGTCATTGGTTGTAATTTCACATTTAAACAAGACATAATCAAGTGTCAATCTTTTGATATATATTGTTTCCTAAAAACACGCTATTTATTTTAACAGCAGGATTTAATTATAAAATTAATTAATGAAACTTCTATGTTATGAATTTGGTAAAATAGATTTCATTTTTGAATTCGGAATATGAAATATAGCTTAGGATGAAATTTTGGCATTGTTCTGAAAAACATCAATTTTTGATGAATAGTGAAACTACTAAGTGGTAGTTAAAAAAACTGAATTTTTCATAAAACTTAATTTTTCCGCTTTTGTGAATGGAATTTCGAAAATCCGAGAGACACGGTTAATATCAAGGACTAAAATGTGGTTCAATGAGATGAAAATAATTTTTTGGTGAATAGTAACTTTTTACTTTTTTACCGCGGTTAATAGTAAATAGGGTAACTAAGGGTAAATATGATATTACTATTACCCTAACACATGTCCTAATTCTATTGGACAAGTGTAATTCGACCAAAAACAAACTTAGGAATAAAATATGACCATTTAGGCCCACTTGGATTAGATTAGGACATTTATTATTAATTTATTTAAAGAAAGGTTAAAATAGTTAAAATCAAAGTTTAATAAGTAAATCATTTTTAATATGGGGTTATACATAAGATAAATTCGATTGTAAATATTCATTAGAAAGCTAAAAAGATTTCCTACATGATGGTATTTTATTTTTAGTTTTTAGACATAAAATAATTTATTTTATTTATGACACAACGATGATGCAGTAATTATCTTATTAATGAAATATTGACATAATTGATGTTATAAACACCAAAATAAATGTAATTTGAGATTTTTTATGAATTACACTAATTTTATAGGTTACTATGATATATTAATGTTGATTTAATCAACTTGGTTCGAACATTTAATTCTGTTATGACTTTCACAAAAATCATATATCAAATAGTGTCAAAGTTGACACAAAATAGTTTTTAAATCAAATATTATATTATTAATTGTTATGGTATTCCTAAAAATCTAAGGTTCGGCCAAATGACATAGATAAGGATATATATATTAATAATAAACTATTTGGGGTTCGTTTGGCATGTTATAGTAAGTTTATTAACCATATAGTGGAAGAAAACAAAAAGACATGGTAAAAGTTAAATTATTTAACTTAGAGTTAAATTTAATTGATAAGGTTAAAATAATATCCTAAACTTGTCTAAATTCTATTGGTTGATAGGATTTAGACCCCTCCCAACCTTATCTTCGAAATAAGACCCTTTGGAACCATTATAAACCGATTTTGACTTTAATATAAAATAATATTTTGAGATATTCCTAAGGTGCCCCTCTCCTCCCTTATAAAAGGACACCTCCTCCCCCTCCTCCTCACACCAATTTGAGCACTCAAGCTCGTCCAACCCCTGCCAAAATCCCTTCTCCACTTCCCTAGAAACATCCTAGAGGTTCTGGTCTTCCTCAAAGACCAATTCTAGTTCCCTAAGAGGAGGTCTCAAAGAGGCACTTCAAAGAAGAGGTAATTACCGTTACCAATTCTTTCATCTTTATTTCTTCTTCCACTTCTTCTTCTTAGGTTGTTTCATTATGAAGTAATAACATCAGTATCACTCATATACTGATATGTTATTATAAGTATTAAATAACCCTATTTCACCATCTATCCATCCTACGGAAAAAGAAATCACCGCGCGTGCGTACGTACGGAATACCGTCTCCACGCCGTGGTGTAATCTATTTTCCACCACCACCTTACATGGATGGGTATAATGGTGTAAAGAATAACTATACATAGTTATTAAAAAATCATATTGATTCTGATATATTGTATAATCCACTCCAATTCAATTCAATATTTATAGAAATGATATCATCGCTCGTGCGTACGTACGGACTACCGTCTCCACGACGCGATGAGATTCATTCTCCATGTTAACCATTTAAGAATGATTATAAAGTATATATAAGAAATAATAATGGAATATATGAAATTATAAAGCTACTGGATTTATGTATATATATATATGTATGTCATCTACTTACTTCCATTCAAGACAATAAGGAAAGGAAAACAGCGTTCATGCGTACGTACGGACTACCGTCTCCATGAACGGTGTTTTTCATTTCATTTATCTATCTATTATATGTATATATATACTGAATATATATGATATATAAATCATATTTTATATTCTGGAAGTAAGTAAATCATGATATAAGTATTAATAATGTCAAGAACAACAAGTAAAATCACCTACGATAAATGAAACGATTTTACCCAAAACGCTTCTTTAACATGGAATTTACAAAAGAACGGGTAATATAAAGTCATAAGTGAACCATATATGATATCATAACAATGAATATGATTCTGTAATAAGTCAATGACATTATTTAAATCATTATACAGGAGGTTCGGACACATACGAAGCAAATCGGACCTAAGGTAAGGGAAATATCACAATCTCATTTTTATCCGAGATTGTTTATACTTTAGTATTTAATGGGGTGTATTTTATCATCCACATCCATGTTTCCCCAATATGTAATATTTATATCCTTCTACAATAGTTTATATCAAATTTTACCCTTTGGTGAGATTTTAGTAAAAGATATAAAAGGAATCTTTTGGCATTTTTCGTACGAGGTATTTTTTGACTTTTCCGACAAAAGTACGAGAAGAATGTTTTTTTTAACTTATACGGCAAGAATGGATTTTTAAAACATTATTTCCAAGAAGCTTCCTTTACAACTTTTCAAGTTTATTTTCAATCAACTTCTTTTAGTTTAAAGTTTTATGACATGTTAAGAAAGGAAAAAATTTTTTGAAAAAGAAAGGATATTTTCCTCAAGAATGGAGTTCAAGTGTTTTATCAAAATTATTTTCCATCTAAGATAATAAAGGGTTCTATTTTTATCCCTATTATTACATGGATTTGATTATGTTGTGATGGAAATATTTTTATGAATTTCTTTACCTTATATGAATTGTTTTATGATGTCATGTTGTTTAAGAATCCCATTTTTATTACATGGGTTACGCTATGATGTATGGTTTATGATTATGTGGCACACATAAGAAAGGATTCATTATAAGATGGGTGGGACCTATATCTCCCTCCAATGCATTGGGTAATGATTTTATATCTCATGAGATAGACATGGCTGAAATGGTAGGTTATACCGGTTCAGTGAAACAGGACTGAAACGAGGGTTACTCGATTCAGAAAGGGACTTTGTCCACTAAGATAGTCTTGGCAATGAGTCTTGACTAACAAGAAATGACTCTCTATGATTATGTGTGTATGCCACAAAGTTTCATGTTTTAAGTTATGATTATTTGGATTTCATTTCACTACTATGATTTATCCCATGTTATGAAATTATGCTCTCTTTTGCAGGTTAAGATTTCCAAAAGTTATGTTCTTATGAATATGATGTGATTGATTTTTCTTTTGTATACCCTTACTGAGCATTTGAGCTCACCCTTTTATGTTTTATTTTACCCAGGATATAAAGAAAGGTTTTAGGTAAAAAAAGGGAAGATCTTTATGGGAGATATTGAAGATCTTTCACCACGATTAGAAGATTACGTTCCGAGTTTCCAAAGACACTAAACTATTACGATCCTTGTGTGTGTGTTTTTTTGTTATGTACTAAGTATTCCGCAAATGTAATGTAATGTCCATGTACGTCAGGCTTCGGGTCTCTACAGTTGGTATCAGAGGAAAGGTTTAGTCAACCTTTGGAAACTAGGATGCGAGAACTTTAGTGAGATCCCTAGAGATATTTCTAAGGTATGTCTAGGGATGTCTCTAAGGTTAAGTATGCGTATAGGTTATAGTACTAGAATTACGCTAATGATCATAGAATTAAACCTAAGATGTTAGATATTGAAGTTACTCCCCCTTTATTATGATTTTTGCCTCTCACACTATTCTTTTGGGTTTTAGAAAATGGCTGGAAACAAGATGATTCACGATAATGGAGGATATGATGGACAATGGAATGATATTCTTCATAATGAAATGGGATTTGGAAGTCCAAACATCATTATTATTCCGAATCAGCAATCTCATAATATGATCAATAAAGTAAAATTTGGTAAGTTTCCTGACTCGGCTAATAAGAGAAAGATGGAGTTTCATGATGATCATAGAGGAAAGAAAGTTCAATTTCCCCTATGTAAATCATGTGGGAAGAGGCATCAAGGAGAATGTTTCAAAGGAACTGGAAGATGCTTTGGGTGTGGAAAAGAAGGACACAAAGCAAGTAAATGCAAAGGAAAAGGTTCAGTTAACAACATGGATGAGGATAATGGTATTGCTACAACATCAACAATGGTTAAATGTTTTAAATGTGGAATGTACGGGCATTATGCAAACCAATGCCCTAAGGGAAAGTCTTATGAAGATAATCAGTATGGTCGTATGGGAAGTATTTATGTGGATGATGATGAAGAGACTACAAATGATATGTGAGATGAAAGAATTGTTGAAGCTCGGTCAATGGTTTAAGAATGTAGTGGAATGATTACATGTTTATCATGTGTAATGTTGTATAAGTAATCTCATGGCACTATGGAATAAAGAGACATGTAAGGATTGTTACATTGTTGTCTGATTAATGTTACCAGTATCCATGAAAGGTTATTCAGATATTTTTGGAATGTAGATGATATGCGCATAATGAAGGGATAAGGAGAAAATAAAATGTTTGATAGTATTCATGAGCTCATGACTGATATAAGGAGAAGGTTATATCATGGTTTGAGTATATTGAATTTTTGGATTTTGGTATGTGGAAAGTGTTAACTTTTAACTGCACTCATGTTTTCACTAAGGTATTCAAGAGAATACACGATTAAGGACTTTGAATGTTTGGAATGTGACCAACAAGACATATCTTATGATATGTGGGGATCAACGACAGTATTAAATCTCTGGTAATCGATGTCACTATATTATGAGAGTGGACTGCAGTATTATGTATAAGCCTAAAGATTAGACTGGATTATGTTGGACATAAGTTAGTATTGTTTAAGGATAGAAGATTTTCGATATTATTGATGGGATGTTATAGTAACGTAGTTTTAGAAAAAGGGACAACCTGCAGGACGAGCGACAACCCATCGCTTCGGACAAGGCTGTAGGAATCGAACCCACAACCGAAGTGCGACTGGCCTTTATCGCCTACCACTGGCCTACAGGAAGTCCCTGTTTAGTAGAAACTAGTTTTATTATATTAAGCAGCATGATATATGAAGTATAAGTCCATTTTAGGAACCATATATGATTAATCTCACTATAGAATGACTTATGTATATTTAATAACTTTTGCTAACCTTTTGTTTGAGACAGATGGAATGAACAGTCATTCTATCACATGATCTGCTAACACTTCACAAATAACAAATTCAACTTCATTTATTTAAGAGATGAAGTAGAAATTGTTCAAGGCACGAACAAAAGTGAGATTGTACCAAAATAAAGTAAGTATTTATTCTAAGCAAATTTTCAACTTTAGTGAAATGATCTTGAAAACCAAAAATGTTGTCCTAGTGATCTTATACCTGATGAATCAGATGGTACCTTATATCATCACAAATCTACGGATTTGTGATTACTGGCTTTTCCATAGCCAGGTTCTCTACCACTCTCCATCAGAACATGATGGTTAGATTTCTCTTCCATATCCATATTTTCACCTATGTGGAAACCCAGTGATTAGTTTATTTGGGTAATCGTTACATTTCATACTTTAGTTTTTAAAGCCAAGTTTTGGTATTCCCTTTTACGATGTGGGTTTCTATTAAAGAAACGTTCGAATAGTAAACCATTTATAACCCCGACGAATTTCGAGGGCGAAATTCATTTTAAGGGGGGTAGAATGTAACAGCCCAAGATTTTATAAAGAAATATTCTTTTTAATTTTATTAATGTCTTGTGTTGTACGCTACACCAAAAGGAGCTTGCACAACACGCATCCTTGTCTTGCCTTGCATTACACGCAATCGCGACCTTCCTCAATAGCGTGTGTAATACGCAATACCGAGTTTCACTAAACAACGATGTGCTATTAAAATATTATTAAAACTAGCCGTTATGAATAGTAATAACCACTTTTTAAAATTCTGTAAATCTTATTTTTCAAAATGAACTTCATTCTTGGATTCGGAGTATCGAATTTAGCCTAAGGTGAAATTTTGGTACTTTTCGGATAACTTTCATATTCTGATGAATAGTGAAAAATTACTAAATTATAATTAAAAACAACTTTTTTAATCGAAATAATTAATAGTGATAAATTATTAATTTGAGTGGTTTTAAAGTATATTTAGAATATATTTTTACAATTTAATACAATGTTGGTCATTGGTTGTAATTTCACATTTAAACAAGACATAATCAAGTGTCAATCTTTTAATATATATTGTTTCCTAAAAACACGCTATTTATTTTAACAGCGGGATTTAATTATAAAATTAATTAATGCAACTTCTATGTTATGAATTTGGTAAAATAGATTTCATTTTTGAATTCGGAATATGAAATATAGCTTAGGATGAAATTTTGGCATTGTTCTGAAAAACATCAATTTTTGATGAATAGTGAAACTACTAAGTGGTAGTTAAAAAAACTGAATTTTTCATAAAACTTAATTTTTCCGCTTCTGTGAATGGAATTTCGAAAATCCGAGAGACACGGTTAATATCAAGGACTAAAATGTGGTTCAATGAGATGAAAATAATTTTTTGGTGAATAGTAACTTTTTACTTTTTTACCGCGGTTAATAGTAAATAGGGTAACTAAGGGTAAATATGATATTACTATTACCCTAACACATGTCCTAATTCTATTGGACAAGTGTAATTCGACCAAAAACAAACTTAGGAATAAAATATGACCATTTAGGCCCACTTGGATTAGATTAGGACATTTATTATTAATTTATTTAAAGAAAGGTTAAAATAGTTAAAATCAATGTTTAATAAGTAAATCATTTTTAATATGGGGTTATACATAAGATAAATTGGATTTTAAATATTCATTAGAAAGATAAAAAGATTTCCTACATGATGGTATTTTATTTGTAATTTTTAGACATAAAATAATTTATTTTATTTATGACACAACGATGATGCAGTAATTATCTTTTTAATGAAATATTGACATAATTGATGTTATAAACACCAAAATAAATGTAATTTGAGATTTTTTATGAATTACACTAATTTTATAGGTTACTATGATATATTAATGTTGATTTAATCAACTTGGTTCGAACATTTAATTCTGTTATGACTTTCACAAAAATCATATATCAAATAGTGTCAAAGTTGACACAAAATAGTTTTTAAATCAAATATTATATTATTAATTGTTATTGTTTTCCTAAAAATCTAAGGTTCGGCCAAATGACTTAGATAAGGATATATATATTAATAATAAACTATTTGGGGTTCTTTTGGCATGTTATAGTAAGTTTATTAACCATATAGTGGAAGAAAACAAAAAGACATGGTAAAAGTTAAATTATTTAACTTAGAGTTAAATTTAATTGATAAGGTTAAAATAATATCCTAAACTTGTATAAATTCTATTGTTTGATAGGATTTAGACCCCTCCCCACCTTATCTTCGAAATAAGACCCTTTGGAACCATTATAAACCGATTTTGACTTTAATATAAAATAATATTTTGAGATATTCCTAAGGTGCCCCTCTCCTCCCTTATAAAAGGACACCTCCTCCCCCTCCTCCTCACACCAATTTGAGCACTCAAGCTCGTCCAACCCCTGCCAAAATCACTTCTCCACTTCCCTAGCAACATCCTAGAGGTTCTGGTATTCCTCAAAGACCAATTCTAGTGCCCTAAGAGGAGGTCTCAAAGAGGCACTTCAAAGAAGAGGTAATTACCGTTACCAATTCTTTCATCTTTATTTCTTCTTCCAATTCTTCTTCTTAGGTTGTTTCATTATGAAGTAATAACATCAGTATCACTCATATACTGATATGTTATTATAAGTATGAAATAACCCTATTTCACCATCTATCCATCCTACGGAAAAAGAAATCACCGCGCGTGCGTACGTACGGAATACCGTCTCCACGCCGTGGTGTAATCTATTTTCCACCACCACCTTACATGGATGGGTATAACGGTGTAAAGAATAACTATACATAGTTATTACAACATCATATTTATTCTGATATATTGTATAATCCACTCCAATTCAATTCAATATTTATAGAAATGATATCATCGCTCGTGCGTACGTACGGACTACCGTCTCCACGACGCGATGAGATTCATTCTCCATGTTAACCATTTAAGAATGATTATAAAGTATATATAAGAAATAATAATGGAATATATGAAATTATAAAGCTACTGGATTTATGTATATATATATATATATGTATGTCATCTACTTACTTCCATTCAAGACAATAAGGAAAGGAAAACAGCGTTCATGCGTACGTACGGACTACCGTCTCCATGAACGGTGTTTTTCATTTCATTTATCTATCTATTATATGTATATATATACTGAATATATATGATATATAAATCATATTTTATATTCTGGAAGTAAGTAAATCATGATATAAGTATTAATAATGTCAAGAACAACAAGTAAAATCACCTACGATAAATGAAATGATTTTACCCAAAACGCTTCTTTAACATGGAATTTACAAAAGAACGGGTAATATAAAGTCATAAGTGAACCATATATGATATCATAACAATGAATATGATTCTGTAATAAGTCAATGACATTATTTAAATCATTATACAGGAGGTTCGGACACATACGAAGCAAATCGGACCTAAGGTAAGGGAAATATCACAATCTCATTTTTATCCGAGATTGTTTATACTTTAGTATTTAATGGGGTGTATTTTATCATCCACATCCATGTTTCCCCAATATGTAATATTTATATCCTTCTACAATAGTTTATATCAAATTTTACCCTTTTGTGAGATTTTAGTAAAAGATATAAAAGGAATCTTTTGGCATTTTTCGTACGAGGTATTTTTTGACTTTTCCGACAAAAGTACGAGAAGAATGTTTTTTTAACTTATACGGCAAGAATGGATTTTTAAAACATTATTTCCAAGAAGATTCCTTTACAAGTTTTCAAGTTTATTTTTAATCAACTTCTTTTAGTTTAAAGTTTTATGACATGTTAAGAAAGGAAAAATGTTTTTGAAAAAGAAAGGATATTTTCCTCAAGAATGGAGTTCAAGTGTTTTATCAAAATTATTTTCCATCTAAGATAATAAAGGGTTCTATTTTTATCCCTATTATTACATGGATTTGATTATGTTGTGATGGAAATATTTTTATGAATTCCTTTACCTTATATGAATTGTTTTATGATGTCATGTTGTTTAAGAATCCCATTTTTATTACATGGGTTACGCTATGATGTATGGTTTATGATTATGTGGCACACATAAGAAAGGATTCATTATAAGATGGGTGGGACCTATATCTCCCTCCAATGCATTGGGTAATGATTTTATATCTCATGAGATAGACATGGCTGAAATGGTAGGTTATACCGGTTCAGTGAAACAGGACTGAAACGAGGGTTACTCGATTCAGAAAGGGACTTTGTCCACTAAGATAGTCTTGGCAATGAGTCTTGACTAACAAGAAATGACTCTCTATGATTATGTGTGTATGCCACAAAGTTTCATGTTTTAAGTTATGATTATTTGGATTTCATTTCACTACTATGATTTATCCCATGTTATGAAATTATGCTCTCTTTTGCAGGTTAAGATTTCCAAAAGTTATGTTCTTATGAATATGATGTGATTGATTTTTCTTTTGTATACCCTTACTGAGCATTTGAGCTCACCCTTTTATGTTTTCTTTTACCCAGGATATAAAGAAAGGTTTTAGGTAAAAAAAAAGGGAAGATCTTTATGGGAGATATTGAAGATCTTTCACCACGATTAGAAGATTACGTTCCGAGTTTCCAAAGACACTAAACTATTACGATCCTTGTGTGTGTGTTTTTTTGTTATGTACTAAGTATTCCGCAAAAGTAATGTAATGTCCATGTACGTCAGGCTTCGGGTCTCTACATATGGCACATGAAAATGGGCATAGCTGCATACCTAGTTTGGAACTCTCGAGGAAAATTCATTGGGAATTCCCAAACTCTTCACAAATCATAATAAAGGATTTAAATATATATTGTCTATGAATAACCTATGGTAAAAATAATGTTTCATTGATTAAGGAAGGTTTCATAAGTTAGACATCCTAAAAGTGTTTTTTTCATGATTATGTGGTTCCTTGTTATGATAACTTTTTCTTACTCTATGCCTTTGGATTTAGTCAATGGATAGAACCAAGAGGAACCATGTTAATGGTGATTTTGATAGATAATTAAATGATTTTTCTCATGAGTAACCAAATTCTATGGGAGATAGAATGAAAAACCATGTTGCTGTGATCACACTAATTTCTCATGCAATGAATAATGGTGGACTTCCAAATGAGGAAAGGAGGGAAAAATTATACTGAGTCTTTCATGAGGCAACATCCACATAATTTTAGAGGTCCATCTGATCCAATTATTACTGAATAATGGATCAGTATGTCTGAAAAGATATTTTTCATTCCTCAGTACTTGGTTCATGATAAAGTCATTCTCTTTGTTTGTCCGTTAGAAGGAGAAGAAAATCAGTGGTTGACTCGAACTAAGAATACGTGAAAACAATATGAGATTGAACCACGGATTCAGACGAGTTCAAGAAATTATTTTTCAATAAGTACATTACATAAATTCTTCTAACCAATATGGATAATGAGTTCCTTAAGTTGATGAAAAGGTATGATGAGTATGTTGGTACCTATAAGGCTAATTTCATAAGACTTGCGAGGTATGGTTCAACAATTATCGTCTAACATAAAAGTAAAGTTGATAGGTTATTTATTGGATTAAAGACAAGTCTTATAAAATAATTGGTCATAATAGAATTTATTAGATACTAATATATTTTACTTTGTGGAATTAAGGTTGAAATGGAGGTAAGAGTGATGTATTAATCTCATTCTTTTGAAAAGAAGGGGAAGATGTAGTTTAATGAAAAATCTATTAACCACGAAGAAAAGAAGATGAACATTACTTTTTGTTCTATGTGTGGAAATAAGCATGGAGGAAATTACCTTAAGGGGTCAATTAAATGTTTTAAGTACATAAAGTATGGTCACCAAGAAATTGATTACCAAATTGATGGGAATAAGAAAGCTCAAAACTCTAATGGAGAAAGATCCATAAAGAATTCACCTCCCAGGATTCAGTGCTAAAAGTTTTAGGAGAATAGGAATTATGATAACCACTACCCAAACACATGGGTTTGCGATGATGATTAACATAAATAACCTATTAAGCCAAGGGACAAGGGTAAATCTCATGAAATCACTGTTTCTGATGATGGGACCAATAATGATGCGATAAAAGGTACACTTACAATACACTCTAGAACTGCTAATATCATATTTGATTCTGGATCGACCCACTCTTTCATATCTAAATAATTTTATAAGGGTGTTAAGATTCCTCTAAAATTATTATAGGTTGAATTAGGAGTGAAAACCCCGAATGGTATGATGATAGCATCTAAATTCTATGAATCCTATCCTATTGAAGTTTGTGGGAATGTGGTTCCTAAAAATATTATCATTCTTAATTTGGTTGAATTTGATGTCATATAAGGCATGGATTAGATTTATCAGCATAAATCCCACATCAATTGTCAATTAAGTTAAGTTATGTTTGATATTTCAAACCATCCTATGATCATCCATCAATGTGATGATAAGTATGAACTTCCTGTGGAGATTACATCTAGTTTATGGGTCATAATTACCATTCCAAAGGGTTGTTTATCTCAAATCATTAGGGGGAAGATTGAGATCGATGATATACCTGTTGTTCAATATTTTGTGGCTGTATTTATAGAATAGTTTACTAGCCTTCCAAAAAAAAACAGCAATTTGATTTACTGATAGAACTTATTCCTGGTTCGACACAAATTTCAAATAATCCTTATCTAATGGTACTAATTGTGTTGTCGGAATTGAAGAAGGAACTGTAAGAAAACCTTGATAATTGATTCATTCGTCTAAGTGTGTCACATTGGTCTCAACCCATTATTTTTGTGTAAAATAAAGATGAAAAATGAGACTCTTAATTGATTATCGACATTTTAACAAGATCACAATAATGAACAAGTATCCTCTTCCCTGTATTGAAGACTTTTCTGATCAACTGCATAGAGATTAATACCTTTCCAAGATCGATCTTCCTTCTAGATATGACCAATTGAGGGTAAAGATGGAGGATATACCCAAAATGTCATTCCGTACAAGGTATGGTCACTATGAATATATAGTGATGCCTTTTGGTCTCACTAATTCCCCAACTATCTTCATGGATTCAATGAATAGAGTCTTTAGAGATTACCTTGATCTGTTTGTTGTCGTCTTTATAGATGATATTATTATCTATTCAAATAGAAAGGAAGAGGATGAATATCACTTGATAGTGGTACTAAAAACCCTATAGAAGGATA
Source organism: Viscum album (assembly GCA_963277665.1). Classification (NCBI taxonomy): domain Eukaryota; kingdom Viridiplantae; phylum Streptophyta; class Magnoliopsida; order Santalales; family Viscaceae; genus Viscum; species Viscum album. The sequence goes on along the minus strand of OY728141.1, from coordinate 1,683,378,170 downwards.
ATATATATTCAAATTTTACAAAGTTTAAATTTTGGATGAAAAAGGTTTCATTTTTGGGTCAAATAATCTCAAGATACTGCATAGTTGCAGGTCTATAAAAAACAGAGGCTATTGAAAGCTAACCTAGACCAACCAAGGTAATCGAGATCTGTAGATTGACTAGTTTAGTTTGATATTATTAACGATTTGTGGAGAATTGATCACAACTATTTAATTCTTTGACCTAGTTAACTAGAAATAGTTTCATGTACTTCTAGACAAATGAATGTGAGGAAAATTTCAAGGAGATAAAGAAAAGTTTGGTCAATTCACTTGTTCTCACATTACCCTATAGTGGATAATGTTTTTTAATATATATTGATTAATCCAAGAATATATTGGGATGTGTTATTATGAGGAATAACATGGTTCTAGAATATTCATCACGAAAGTTGAAGATTCATGTGAAAAATTACCCAATTCATGATTTCAAGTTAGAATTAGTAATTTTTTCATTAAAGATATGGAAACATTACCTTTATAGTGAAAAGTGTGATATATATACTGATAGTAAATTTTAAAATTTATATTCACACATAAGGATTTGAACATGCATAAGAGAAGATGGTTAGAGTTGATACATAATTATAACTAATCAATACATTACCACCTTGGGAAAGTGAACAAGGTGGTTGATGCGTTGAGTCAGATAGACTATGCTAGCTTATCCAATATGAGGATAATAAAAGATCCAGTATTTATGGATTTGAAAAGGATGGATCTAGAAATTATGAAGGAAGGGAAAAATGTTATCTATCTCAAATGAATGTTCAACCCTCTATCTGAGTGAAGATTAAGGAGGTGCAGAAGAAAGATGAAGAGATGTAAAAGAATGTTAGAAATGTTCCTGAGTTTAACATTGATTAAGATGTAATGATATGGTTTAGGAACTATGTACGTGTTCCTTCCATACCAGATTTGAAGGAGTTTCTAGTGGAAGCACATAGTTCTTCATTCTCTTTTCATCCTGAAAGTACGAAGATGTATAGGGACTCGAAAGAATTCTTATAGTGGGATGGAATGGAGATAGATATCAAGGAGTATGTATCTGAATGTTTGGTATTCCAACAAGTTAAGGATGAAAAAAAAATTATAATATACTCTTACATCTATTACCCATACTAGAATAGAAATCGGAATACATCACAATGGATTTTGTTGTCGGGGTACCAAAAAAATCAAAAGGGTCTAATACTTTAAGGGTGGTAGTCGACCAAATTAATAATTTATAACACTTTCATTCCATAAAAGAAGATTTTTCTCTTGATAATCATTCCTGGATATAAATTAAGGAAGCAATAACGTTTTTTGGAGTAGCAAATTCTATTGTATCAAATCAGGATCCAAGGTTTACCTAAATTTTCTAGCAAAGTCTTCAGAAATAACTCGATACATAGTTGTGTTTTATCACAACTTATCATCCTTAGAAAGATGGGAAATCCAAAAGAACAATTAAAACCCTAGAGGATATGTTGAGATATTGTTCTCTAGATTTCAAAGGTTGCTGGGATCAACACAATCCTCTAGTTGAGTTTTCTTAAAATAATAGATTTTACTCCAGAATTCAAGTGGAACCATATAAAGCCCTATATGGGAAGAAATGTAGAGCTTTAATGATCTTTGACGAGGTTAGAGAAAGAAAGATATTTGGAATTGAGACCACTAAAAAATGGTCAAGAAGGGTAGAACCATTCCATAGCATATCAAGGTAGATCACTGTTGGCAGAAAGGTTATACTAATAACTGTAAACGTGATCTATAATTTTATGTTAGTGACAATGTGTTTTTGCGAATCTCACCATCGAAGAAAGTTATTAGATTTTGGAAGAAAGGGAAACTAAGCCCTTGGTATATCGGCCCATTTGAGATTCTTGATCATATTGAGGCCGTACAATATCTCTTGGAAATTATTATAAATAAATCTCAAGTCGATTATGTGTTCCATATATCTTTCCCAAGGAAGTACATACCTTACTCTTCACATGTACTGACCATAGATGCCATACCACTGGAGCAGGATCATTCTTATTAGGAGAAACATATTGAAATTCTAGAACAATAAGAGAAAGTTCTATGAAACAAGACCACTCACCTGGTTAATGTTTTAAGGATAAATCACTAATTAGAGGAACCAACGTGGGAACTTAAGGATATGATGAAGTAAAATTTTCCTCATTTTATTTTACTCGAGTGATGAATTTTGATGGAAAAATTCATTTTATGGGGGGGGGGTGTAGAATATAATACCCAGAATTTTTATGGACCATTTTTTTCAAATAAATTAAATTTTCATTTATGGACTAAAATTCACTAAGCTAATGATTCCTTTAACATGTAAACGACTTGTAGCACATTATACCCAACACCAATATGGAGTGCGATACACACAACCCTATGTTTCTACGAGAGATATTTTTATAATATAATTATTTTAATGATATAATTATAACCTATCCATTAAGAATATTTATATGAATAGTAATAACTACTTTTCAAATATTGTTTATAATTGTTTTATATGAATAAAACATATTCATAATAAAATATATGATTCTTGGTATATTCCTTCTATATTTAAAAATACCATTTTCTCAAATGAACCAATTTTAATGTCCTTATAATAAAATTAATTTTAGAAACTCATAGAAATTTATTTTTCTAAAATAAACATCATTTTTGAACTCAGAATATCAAAATCATCTTTGGGTGATTTTTTGGTTTTTTTGAAATGTTTTAATTTTGATGTGTTAGACCCTTTGTGAGATAGTTGTTTTAATAATCACAACTTTTGACACTTTACAAATCATGATAATTCGTAAATTATGATTTAAGTAATGTTAATCATTCCAATAAATATTTATATATGAATAAATTATGTCACATTGTATAAAACATTTCAATATGTCAATATATTATGGATATTTCTGTTTCAATATATTTACAAGAATATATGTACATATAACTACAAACATCACTTAATATGATATTGTTCTATATAAGAAATACACTTTGTCAGTTTTTCAAAGTCACTATTACTGATAGTTCAAAGGAGTCACCATTTCTAGAATCACTAATGAGGACTCACCGATTGAAGGAGACATTGATGTAGGACTCACCGGTAGAATAAACGACACACTGATGGACAAGTCACTGATGATCGGTCACACCGATTGTTCAAGAGACTCACCATTGGATGACTCACTAATGGATGATGCACCATTAGTTGAAAGGAATTACCAATTGATGAGTCACTGATGAGCAAAACACCGATAGTTCAAAATGAGTCACTAATGATGACTCACCAATTCTCGGATAGACCGATAGAAAAAATGACTCACTGAAGCCCAGAGTCACCGATATTGATGGAAAGAACTCACTGGTACATAGAGTCACCAATTATGATATACTGGTGCTGACAGATCGATGCTACTTACTCACCGATGCATATGACTTACCGATAATCATAGAAACTATTTTTATTTTATTAATTAAAATTTATATATAACTGTCATATTTAGACACATTATTGTTTTTGACATTATTTAATGTTTTCTGTAGGATATTTAGTAGACAGTATGAGGTACATGCATGTGGGAAGATCATTTTTTTCTAGAACTAGAAGTATAAAATAGTTAAAAGATGGATCATTAAAAAAAGGAAAAACACATTAGTGAAAAGAAAGTGAGAAAGTGCAGAAGAACTCTTGCAATTCTTGAGCATACTTCAAAACCCAAGAACTCCAATGAAAAAAAACCAGGAGATCAAGAAGACAAGATAAATCTACTGAGCTTACATGAACATCATACCAACAAGAAGTTGAAAATTTCACACTCTTGGAAGCCAGACCATAGAGACTACGACACTCTGTTTTGGAGTCAACTTCGAGAAGAGGACTTGAACTTCAATTTCACTATATCGAATGAGTCCAGAGCATCATTTCATAACAAACATAAACTTTTAAACCATAATCTATAACCTTATCTATGTTTTCTTCATTTATTTACACTTCTAAGTAGTGGGTGTATCTGTCTATTACACACACTGTCTCCTATGAATAACTGGAGGATACTTGACATCCTCAAACTCAGTCTCTATTTATCCTTTTATATCCCATATAGAACTTTGGAGGTGGTCATGTGGCACATGTTTTTTGTTTTTCCCATGAAAAACCATGGCAGAGTTCATGTGTGACTTGGATAGCCTTGTTTGATATTGTGAATCCCGATCTAGGGTGTGGATCAATCTATTTATTAATTTGAACTGCTTGGTGGCATGTGATCAACAAGTAGATGGGATTAAGTCTCATCTTGAGACTGAACCTCTTGTTTCATTTCTGCTGTGTTTTAACCTTTTAATTTTAATATTTTTTATCACATATTTCAAAAAACTAAATTGGACACTTATATATAGTTTATAAAGTGTTTATAATAGCTTTTAACAAGTGGATTAGTTTTAAAAGTTATATTAATCTTTAGATCAGTAAATCTAGGAACTAATAAATCTCTTGAGAAATTAAATGAACATTAAGTACTCTTACAAATTCACTATAAACTGACATAGATTATATTTTTTAACTGGGGGAAATTTTCAAAGAACCAATTATTAACAAAACATTTTATAGATACTCAATTCACCCCCATCTTGAGTACTTTACTCCAACCAACATCTGGTATCACATGACTTAGGAATTGTTTAGTTTTAAAATATTTTTCAAACTTTTTCAACTGTGATTGTAGTTGTATTTAAATGATCAAAAAATTTATGTTATTTATAAATTTTTATCTCATTGAAATCGTTTCCATATTTATATAATGGAAAATGTATTTGAAGGTGATACTAAAAATAGACCACCTTTTTAATGGAATAAATTATTCTCAGAGTAAGATTAAAATGAAAATAAATTTTGAAAGCATGGGATTTGAAATCTGGACTGGTATTGAAAGTCAATATGCAATCACTAAAACTGCTATAAACACTTGGGATGAAGTTACCAAGACTTCCTATAACAATAACTGTAAATCAATGAATTCTCTATACTGTGCACTAAGAGATGAATAATTTAATCACATTTCTTCTTGTAAAACTACTCATGAGATTTGGGACACTTTAACTATTTCTTAGGAGGGAACATATATTGTAAAATATATGAGATTAAATACTTATATTATTAAATATGAAAATTTGTGAATGAATCCTAATGATTATATTCCTGATATGTACCTCATTTTTATTGAAATTGTGAACACCATGATTTCTTTAGGAAGAGATGAAACAACAAATGAGTAGATCATGGGGATTCATTGATGCTTAAAAGAGAGATGGAAAGGGACATCAATAACCATAATATAATCATGAAACATTGATAAAATACCATCTTTAGAACTAATTGGAAAACTAATGATGTATGAAGGGAAAATAAAAGTTAATTAGGAGGAGGAAGATCCACAAAGAAAATCTGTAGCCTTCAAGACTACCACATCCAAAAAGAAAGACAAAGAGAAAGTTCAGGCTGCTGTTGAGAGCACAAGTAGTGATGTAACATCATTATAAAGTAAAGATGAAATGAGAAAACTATCCTAGAGATTCAGAAAAGTTTACATAAAAAAAGTTCTTCAAGAGACCAATCATTAAAGGAAAACATGACAACAAAGGCAATTAGAAAAAAGATTGGAAGAATCCAGACAAATAAAAAGAGATTGTATTCTATGAATGAAAGAGGAGATGACATGTCAAAGATGACTGTCCAAAGTTAAAATACAAAAAAAAGTATAAACCAAAGATAAGAAGTATTAGAAAGATATGAAGGACACTCAGAGTACCTCTGAGGATAAATCCAGTGAATCAATATCATCTCACGATGAATAAAATGACATGAAAAATAAGTTTTTAATTAAAAAAACATCTGAGGTAACCTTAAACCCACCTGGACATAATTCTTATTATTCTGAAAATGAAAGTGAGTATGAAAATATGAAAAATGATGATTCTTTTGAGTATTGTAATATACTATAAGTGAAATGTAATGAACTAAAGGGTAAGTATAAATCATTAAAGAAACAAAATTCTCTTACTGTAACTATTAATTCTAAACTAACAATTGAAAAGGAAAATAATTATCAACTAATCAAGGAAAACAATGAATTAAAAATGTCTAACGAGCAATTGAAGAAGGATTTAGAAATCTTTACCAATGGAAAAATACTCTTACTCTAATTCTTGGTAAACAGATAGCTCCTAAGTACACTTTTGGTATTAGATATCATCCTAGACATAGAAACTAATCGAAAAAACATTTTATGACTAAATCTGGAAAATATGCTTCATTGTCCAAAAATCATGATTTTACTGTAAGTTCCAGTTCTAAAAAATCTTTTACTGTATCAAGTTATTCTTTAATAAACTATGTTTATTTTTGAAATACATTATATTCTACATATAGCAAACCCATAAAAAAATTTTGGGTTCTTAAAGCCTTTATTACTAATGTTTCTAGACCCATACAAATATGGGCACCAAAATCTTGTCTTGGATAAATTGTTTTGTAGGTAAACGACCTAAAAAGTACCTATTGAAATATTTGGAATTTGGAATGTTGATGTTCAATACCCATGAAAGGATAATACTCAATCTTCATGAATTTCATCAATATTGATGGAGTACATGTCACATTTGGGGATAATGGTAAAGGAAAAATCATTAGCTTAGGCTAGATTGGTAACCCAAACTCTATTTCAATTTACAAAGTACATTATATTGGTGGATTAAAGTATAAAATGCATATAATATCTAAAATATGTGCTTATGGATTTAATTTCAAATTTAAAAATGATTTATTTCATGTTTTTTATGCAAAAAAACTAAGTGTTTACTCCTCTTAGAAATGACAATGTCTACGCTGTAAATTTAGACACACTAGCCTCACATAATGTTTCATACCAAAGTGCCTTTCATAAAGAGTCTTGGATATAGAATAGAAGACTATAACATTGTAATGTACACTACCTTAAGATGTTAACCAGAAAAGGTTTAGTTAAGGACCTACCCAAACTAGAGTTTCCAGACAATAGAGTGTGAAATCCTTGTTAAAAGGGAAAGAAACAAAAAATATCTTTCAAACCAATGAATTAAGTTACAACTTATCAACCTATCAAGTTGGTTCAAATGGAATTTTTTGAACTATCTAGGGTTTCAAGTATCAATGGGAAGTAATATGTTTATGTTATTGGAGATAACTTCTCTAGGTATACTTGGACCTTTTTCTTAGCTCACAAAAGTGAAGCATTCTCTCATTTTACCAAGTATTATAGGACTGTAGAAAATATTAGTGGACTTAAAATTAAATATTTAAGAAGATACCATGGCTGTGAATTTGAAAATCAAGACTTTGAATATTTTTTTTCACAAAATGGCTATCGGTAGAACTTCTCTTTCCCTAGGACACCTCAAAAAAAATGGTGTAGTAGAAATAAGGAATAGAACCCTACATGAAATTTCCCGAACTATTATCAATGAATATGACCTACTTATTTATTTTTGGACTATAGATATTAATAAAACTTGTTATATAAAAAATAGAATCTTAATCATCCCTATCCTTAATAAAAAACCTTATGAGTTATGGAAAAATAGAAAACCAAAGGTAAATTTTTTTAAAGTGTTTGAATGTAATGTTTATATTCATAACACAAAAGATAATCTAGAAAAATTTGTCTCGAGGAATGATGAAGGAATATTCCTTGGATATTATACAACAAGCAAATCACATAGAGATTTTAATAAAAGAACAAAATGTTTAGAGGAATCTGTACATGTCAAGTTTGATGAATGAAAACCAAATGAACCTAAGACATCACTAGGGAATCTTGAAGAGGGTATTTCATATCCGCACATTAATGAAAAACCCACTAACCATCCTATAAAGGAACCTATTAAAATATCCAGTTCTGAAAATTCTCTAGATTCTACCCATAATGAACCAAAATCAAGTAATGAACCTAATGTCACTAGCCCTAATTTTATAAGACTACCTAGAACCCTTCAAAACCTTCCCATAGATTTTATAGTTGGATATTTAGACTGAGGAACACAAACTAGAGCTTCTTTGAGAAATAAATTTGAACATCAAGTATTCTTTGTTAGGATGGTATGACTCTGAGTATGATATACTCTATAATACCAAACTTAGGATCGAATAAGTACAATGAGATAAAAATACAAGATGGGGGGGGGGGGGGGTGAATTGTACCTTAAAAAAAACTCCCTTAGGAAATTTTTGATAACCACAATTCAAAACACCTCTTCGTTCTAAAGACTTTCTTTATTCTGGAAAAATGATTCCAGAAATGAAACTTAACAAAAGTTTACACCAACTAAGATTCTACCTTAAAGCGTATAGAATCTAACTAAAATAGAGTACAAGTAATGAAGTATAAGAATGTTATACTTTCCTTAATAATACAAAATTCAGTGAAAAAAATGTAGTAAAAATTACAAGTAAAAAACAATAACACTTTTAACCCAAAGAGAAGGGTATCCAAAAACCCTGGATAAGAGGTCCCTTGATTTATACATTCAAGAAATTCTATCTTACCCACACCTGGGAAAGCCCTCGATATGAAGATCGGTGTCTATCTTACTATCCCTGAAAGTCCTCAACTATTAGGTAGACGAAACCTCTGTCTTCCTCAGTAAGGAAGATCTCAACTTCAAGGTGTTGGAACCTCTCTCTTCCCATCCCCGGAAGCCCTTGATTGTAATCCACAACAATTAGAGTCGCATGAAGCAAGTCTGCACAAGGAAAAGTTTGAACAAGCTGTTCAAAATTTCTGCATGAAGCTTTGAGAGTTGATAAGAGCCTCTCTCTCTAGAAATCACTTTTGGATGTTCTGATCACCAAAATTCCAAAAGTTACGAACACTTTAAAATGATATCATATTTATATGAGAAGATCCAATAGTCGGCTCCCTCCTCCAATGGTCATATTTCAACATAAATTCTGGAGGGACCTGTACACATGTCACTCAACCAATGGTTAGTCAATAACTGGAAGCACGACATCGTTTTGTAATGAAACAAGTGTAAGAATAAGTAAAACTGAAGTTTGGAATGTAAGAAAATAAAAGCTCAGAGTCTAACCAAAATGGAATTCGGAGTCTAAAAAAAATGGAATTCGGAGTCTATAATAAAGAGATATTCAGATTCAGTTTTGTAGGAATTCAGAACCTGAATTCTTTAGAAATCTGGAGTCTGAATTTCAATGAAATTTGGAGTCTGGTTTCACCAGAATTCGGAACCAGAACTTGCAAAGTTTGGAGTCAGAGTTCATGGGAATTTGGAGTCAGAACTCATAAAAGTCCAGAGTCTGAATTCCGAGAACTTGGATTCAGAACATAGATAAGTTTGTAATCAGAATTCAGAGTCGAACTACATGATAGTTCATATCCATAATTCTGAGTGGAACTTCATGAGAGTTCATATCCAGAATTCGGAGCCTAAAACAGAATGCTTCATATCTAAGTATTATATGATTTCGAAGTTTTAGATATGAATCCTATTTTTATGCTTAAGAAAAATATTGATATTAACTATGAAAACATGATAGGGGTAAATTCCTATGGGAAAGAAATTTTCCTTATATAAGTAAAATATTGATTTTCTTACGTATAAGGTGATTGTGATTTTAAAAACAAGAAGGAATGGAAAAATTCATAAGGAAAACCTTATTGACTCAACAATCTCGCCCTTTTTGGAAAGCACATACAACCTTTCAAAAAAGAATAAAAGGACTTAAAAAAATTCTAGACTTTGGAATTAAAGCTTATCTCCCTTTGTTTATGGATAATGGTGAATACGACTAACTCCCCCTTAGGCTTTGAAACTCTGAGGATTGTATTCTAGATTTCTGGAATTGAGTTTTCATTATCATGGGAATGAAAAACTTAGTAATGAGAAACTCCCCCTTACTTAAGGATAGTTCTTCTAAACTTAGAAATTTTCCTTCTCCCTTTCAGATTTTCCTTCTCCCCCTTTTGAGTAGTTCTTTTTTACTTCTCCCCCTTTGTGATTTTCAAAAAGAATTTAGGGAATGTAATAACAATAAAGTACATGAAACATTAGTAAAGACATACAAACAACACAAGAAACCAAAGTTTTCATTAGAATTGAAAGAATTTTTACAAGGAAAGACATTACAACCAAAAAATCGGATTGGTCTATTTGTCTTCCTTTTCCTTGGGGATTAACTTCTTCAATAGGTTTTTCATATTCTTCAAGTCTTTCTTGTCCTCCTCTTCTTGCTTTTCTAAGGATTTAATCCTTTCATCTTGAGCCTTCAGAGCGTCAGATTATGCCTTAATAATTTCATCTTGCTTCACATGATTTTCTTCGATCTCTATCCGGAGATCTCTTTCCCCTTTCCATCTTTGAGAAACCAAGTCAAGCTTCCCATTCAGATCCTTCACCTGTTGATTTTGAGTATTTTGATTAAGGGTCATCTTTTCATGAATATTATTCATCTTGGAATCCTCGGTTTCAAAATCTTCTTTTACATCATTCTGAAATTGATCAAGCTCTTCCATGTCATCATCAATTTTCATTGACCATAGAGTGGTTTTGCTGTAAGATTTTCTATGAACATCATAATTGGTAAGAAAATTTCCATGCTCAGCCTCAATATTTACACACATATCCATCACTATGGATATAGATTCTGATATTTTATTAAAGCTATGTTGAAGCATCTGGCATCTGGAGTCTATGTTGGGAAAGATCAGAATTGTATCCACCAATTTCATCAAAGACTCAACAACAAAATCACGTCCCAATGCGGATGATTCCGAATCGGACACCTTGCTCAGGGATTGTTCTTCTTCAATTTCCACCAACAATCTTTTAGAAGAGCCACCAACATGCTTCTTACTTATGATATCATGTATTAGGGTTTCCATAATAACTTGCTTACCCTTATATCTTTCGGAATGGGTTCTTCATTAGGAGATTCTTCCCCACATTCAGATAGTTGACAAATTTTGTCTTCATCTGGTTTCTCCGTCTATGCTCCTTCTTCAAGAAAGTGTTTCTCATAGCTTTCTTCCTAAGATAATTCATTTTCTTTATATTTTTCCTTGTCATCATCATTCTTACCATCTTTCTAATCTCCCTTTCCCGGAGTGACAAGCTTTGAGGACTCAGCCTCAGAAGATCGGAGTGGTAGTTTTTCTGATAGGTTTGATTTTTCTTGATAATCCTCAACATGTTTAATGATGTTATCTAGATCACCATTGTCTTCTTCTACTACTTATTCTTCTTATACTTCCTCCTATTCTTCTTCTCTTTGTACAACTACTTTCTCTTTTGGTTTTTCTGGAGTGAAGTAGTTCTTTCCAGGGGTCTCCTATAATGGTTAGACAAAAAAAGTTTCCTGTACGGGAATCTCCTCAGAAGCTACTTCTGTGTCTCTCAAAAGAGACTGTACAACAACAGCTTCATACATCTTCTTCTTCATCTTATTATCCTTTTCTACCTTCTCAAGGTATTCAGCAGTCTTCTCCCATAAGGATTTAGCTTCAGTAAGGTCCAATCCAAACTGAGGTTCCCCTTCTTTCCTTTTCTCCTTATCTTACCTACATTTAGAAACCACCTCATCTGAATAAGATTTCTGTTTCTTCAGATTGGGAGGTGCGGATTGGGTTTCCTTAGCTTTAGGGGTCTTGTCTTTAGCCACCACTTGGTTCAATTTCCTCTTCTTACCAACCTTATTCACTGGCACAACTTTCTCCATATTTTCTGGAACGACTCCTGCCTCCTCCTCTGGTAGATCGTAAAACTCACCTGACTCTTTTGAAAAACCAGATTTCATCCTCTTTAGGGTGTCATCACTTATTAGCATCACCGTACAATTTCTTGGCTTGGTGGTGCAAGAAATATTTAAAGAATCAAGACAACAAATAATAATCTTGGAGAGAAGAGAGGGATACATAATAATTTGGGCTTTCATAGTGCCATTCTTGATGTTCTGAACTGTAATAAGAGTGTGCCTCATCAGATTGATATTTCTTAGATTTACCAAGAAATCCAAGATGTAAATATCACTTTTCTTTAGGTTATCCTTGTCACCTCTTCTTGGTATGAAAAATCCTTGAACCCACAATTACAGAATCTGGTTGTTGTGGAGAGATGGGCAGTCTTTGCTATTTTATCATCTTTGAGTCCAAGGAATTCCATTGCCTTCACTTTTCTGAAACTTCCTTGAACATACGGTAGCTTATGTGAACAGAATTCGGCTTCACCATCGTATGATAAGCCCACCAAGCTTGCAACTTTGGTGTAAGAGATCTTGTAAGTCTTTCCATAGCTCTTAAAGGAGAATTTTTCCCTTCCATCTTCTTCATAGAAGGAAATAGACTCATAAAATTCTTCAAAAAAATATGTATAAACAACATGTTGATCCCTTGGTTTCGATACACAGTAATCTTCCCATCCAATGAGTTTGATATTCTAGGAAATTAGAGAATAATACTTACTAAAAAAGTTCAGATGGACCAACCTTTCCCTGTAGACTAACCAATTTGATATTAGCTTCATAGAAGACATATCTTGGGAAGTGGCTTCTACAGACATTTGGAATAGAGGAGCACTAAAATATTCCGAATGGTCTTTAAGAACTGAGGCAGAGCTTCGACATGTGAGGGCTATGAAAATGATGTGGGATAACCATCGAAGGTCCCCTTTATATAGGCGATGGAGGTGACATTTGAACCTCCAAAACCAATATAACGGTTGAAAAAATCTCTTCCCTGATCTGACGGTTGAAAATATACCCGTAAGGAAATCTTGAATACGATCTTTTGAGGTTTTAACAAAAACATTCAAAATTAGGAAGAAACAAATCCGAGAAATTTTATAGGAAAAAGAAAATACCATTAAAAAATGATTATGAAAACTTAATTAAGGAAGTCACACCTTTTGGATTAGCCAGGAAGTTTATTCGTAATAGGTGATATTCTTCTTGAAGAAAGTTTAACTATGAAAAACATACTATGAAAGACTCACTACAAAAAACTTAACATTGAAATATTTTTTGCAAAAACATTGAGTAACAAAATTCTAGTACGAAAAGTATGAGTACGAAAATTCTCATTATGAAAATTCTCATTACGAAAATTCTCATTACGAAAATTCTCATTACGAAAATTTCATAACAAAAATTTCTAGTACGAAAAATTAATTACAAAAATTTTCAGTACGAAAACTTCATTACGAAAAATTTCTGTACGAAAACTTCATTATGAAAATTTTTGAAAGACTCATTACGAAAAACTTTGAAGGACTCATTACAAAATTTTTTGGGAGATGCATTACGAATTTTTTTGAAAGACTCATTATGAATAGTTTTGAAAGACCCATTACAAAAATTTTCGAAAAGAGAACCAACAAATGTTCTCCCCCTATGAAAAGGAGTTTATTACTGTAAGGAGAATGATTGAACAAGAAGTTAATGAAGTAATATTACCTCACGGTTATCATTTATAACTTTAGTTTAATGTATTCAAATATATTGGAAGGTAAATAGTTTTTGAAAATGTAAGCAAGTTGATCTTGCGTTCCGATAAATTGAAGAATGATATCTCCTTTTGCAGAATCTCTGAAAGTTACTTTTCCACCTTTCGTCTTGATAATCTTTTCAAAAAAGTTTTTTTTACTAGTCATATGCCAGGAACATCCACTATCCATGTACCAAGTATTGTTATTGGTAATTTCCATATTTTCCTGAAAACAAGAAAAAGTTAGGTTTTCGGAATCCAGACTTACTTGGATCTGGAAATTTCAGAAAGTAAAATATTGAGTACCCACATCTTCTTAGAAAAATAAGCCTTATGAAATCCTAATGATTGGGTTTTGTTTAAGGAACAACTTTTTTCCCAGTGACCACCACGTTAAAACTTTGTGCAAAATGGGGTACTTTGAGGAACAATGTAGTTGTTACTAAAAATCGGTTTAGAGCTAGTGTAACCAAAACCAGAAGTATTCCTTCGAGGTCGGATTTGTGAATTCATTTTATCAAAATTTTCTTTACCCAGGGTAAATTTTGACAAACACTTCATTAAGGAAAATATTTTGGATTTATGTTTGATAACTAAGTTCTTGTCTTCAAAAACATTTGAATTAGAGGTAGGCTTGAAAACGTTTTTCTTGGAAATTATGTTTTCAAGATCTTTTGAAAGTTTATTTTCCTCAAAACTTACTTCATCAAGTATTTTTGAAATACTTTCAAAATCAGCATTTTTCTTATCAAGATATTTAGAAAGATCTGATATTTGCATAGTAAGAATAATATTCCTAGAGTTTTCCTTATTAAGATTTTTCATGAGTTGTGAGTTCTCATGTTCAAGAAGTTCAGCAAACCTAGAAACATCTTCATTGGTAGGTAAAGTATTTTCTTCATCATAAGAATATTCTTCATCAGAAGAATTATAATATTTACTATCATTAGAATTTAAAGAAATGTTGGTCATGGATTCAGTATTGTGTACCTTAGCCATAAAGCAATGATTATCAACAGGTAGTCTGGCTATTAGACCAAGATTCTTCTGTCCAGAAGATTCATAATCTGAAGATTCATCTGAAGAGTCACCCCCACTGGCACTCCAGGTGTCATTAGCTTTCATAATTTTCTTATCTTTGGACTTGTAATACTTCTTTCTGTTCCTTTCAGAATGCCTCTCTTTTATTTCTTTTCTTTTAAGCAATGGACAATCTGGTCTTATGTGTCCATCTCTCTTGCATTCACAGCATATGATATATGAATATTTCTTATCTTTCCTTTCCTTCTTCTTATACACAGATTGTAAATTTCTCTATCCAGATATCTTGTTCATCCTTCGAGCAAGATTAACCTACTCATTTTCTAAGACTTCACTCTCACTAGATTCAGATTGGATAATAACCTTCTTAGATCTGGATCTAGTAACTCTCTCAGGAGTCTTAGCTTTCATGTGATTTGAAGTTGTAGTAAAAGAAACACTACCATTCCCATTCTTCTTATTTATGTTGTCAGCAGCTCTCTTCATTCTTGTCTCATGTTGAAGAAGAGTTCCAAATAGTTCATGAAGAGAAATTTGAGTAACCTTTCTATTCTCATCAATAGCAGTTCTCTTTGATTCCCAACCATTTGGAATAATATCTACGATCTTTTCAACAAGGGATTCATCATCTAGACCTTTCTCTCCCATAGATTGTAAGCTATTCATGATAGTCCAAAATCTCTATTGCACCTTACGAATTGTTTCTCCATAAGGAAATTTAAAACCATGATACTCAGCTCTGAACATGACTCTTCTAGTCTCAATCACTTTAGATGTACCAAAATGTGTAACTTCAAGTTTCTTCCATATAAAATTAGCTGTTTCATAAGAAGAAATTTGGCCATATATGTTCCTAATCATTGAACAAAGCAAAGTATTGCATAACTTATAGTTGAGTTTTTATTCATGCTTTTCTGGATTAGTAAAAGCACTTACTTCTTTGTTATAAATTTTATATCCTCCAGTAAGCATGAAAAAGTTATCTACCATAGTATTGATAATGAAAGTCATCATAAGATCTCTCCCATATTCGTAATCATTAATATCAAAGATAGGTGGTCTAGTAGGATTTATGTTGTCAATAGAACCGACATTTAAACATGCAATTCTTAAAAAAAAACTTTGGAACACAAACTTGTTAGAAGTGTAAGTTTGTAAACAAGATAAAATATTCTAAGCAAGAAAAATTGTATCTCTAAGAAAAAAGTAAATCTGAACTATGAATCCGAAAAATAGATTCCAAAAAGTATGAATCTGGAAATATGAATCTGAATGATCAATTCCGAATGTTAAAAAAAAAATATTCTGAATCTAATCCTGAGATTAATTCAGATTGAACCAAATGCTCTGATACCAATTGTTAGGATGGTATGACTCTGAGTATGATACAATCTATAATACCAAACTTAGGATCGAATAAGTACAATGAGATATAAATACATGAGGGGGGGGGGGGGTGAATTGTACCTTTTAAAAAAAATTCCCTTAGGAAATTTTGGATAACCAAAATTCACAACACCTCTACGTTCTAAAGACTTGCTTGATTCTAGAAAAATGATTCTGGAAATGAAACTTAACAAATGTTTACACCAAATAAGATTCTACCTTAAATCATATAGAATCTAACTAAAACAGAGTACAAGTAAGGAAGTATAAGAAAGTTATAATTTCCTTAAAAATACAAAATACAGCGGAAAAACAAAGTAGTAAAAACTACAAGTAACAAAAAATAACTCTTTTAACCCAAAGAGAAGGGTATCCAAAAACCCTGGATAAGAGGTCCCTTGATTTATACTTTCAATAAATTTTGTCTTACCCACACCAGGGTAAGCCCTCAATACAAAGATCGGAGTCTGTCTTGCTATCCCTACAAGCCCTCAACTATCAGGTAGTCAGCACCTCTATCTTCCTCAGTATGTAATACCTCAACTTCAAGGTGTTGGAACCTCTGACTTTCTATCACCAGAAGCCTCGATTGTAATAAGCAAAAATCGGAGTCGCACAAAGAAAGTCTGCACAAGGTAAAGTTTGAACAAGTAGTTCAAACTTTCTGCACGAAGCTTTGAGAGTTGATAAGATCCTCTCTCTCTAGAAATCACTTCAGGAATTTCTGATCACCAAAATTCCAAAAGTTACAAAAACTTTCAAATGAGATCCTATTTATAGGAGATGTTCTAACAGTCATCTCCCTCCTCCAATGGTCATATTTCTCCTTAAATTTCGGAGGGACCTGTACATGTGTCACTCAACCAATGGTTAGTCAATAACTAAAAGCACAACATCGTTTTGTAATGAAACAAGGGTAATCATAAGTAAAAATAAAGTTCGGAATATAAGAAAATACAATTTCGGAGTCTAACCAAAATGGAATTCGGAGTCTATAAAAAAGATATATTTGGATTTTGTTGTGCAGGAATTCAGATCCTGAATTATGTAGAAATCCAAAGTCTGAATTTCATGGAATTTCGGAGTCTGGTTTCACTAGAATTTGGAACCAGAACTTACAAAGTTCAGAGTCAGAGTTCATGGAAATTCAGAGTTAGAACTCATAAGAGTTCAGATTCTGAATTCAGAGAACTCGGAGTCAGAACTTATATAAGTTCGTAATCAGAATTCGGAGTCGAACTATATGAGAGTTCATATCCATAATTCGGAGTGGAACTTCATTAGAGTTCGTATCTAGAATTCAGAGCCTAAAGCAGAATGCTATATATCTAAGTATTAGATGATTCTGAGGTTTTAGATATGAATCTGTTATTATACTTAAGAAAAATATTGATATTAACAATGAAAACATGGTAGGGGTAAATTCCATTGGGAAGGAAATTTTCCTTATATAAGTAAAATATAGATTTTCTTATGTATAAGGTGTTTGTGATTTTCAAAACAAGAAGGAATGGAAAAAGTCACAAGGAAAACCTTATTGACTCAACATTCTTGTCACAACCTAATCCTAAAATCAATGATGCAATCAATGCTGAATTTTGGGTGATGTCTATGTAAGAGGAGCTTATTCAGTTTGAGAGAAATAAAGTATGCAATCTTATTGAAAGAGCAAAAGGTACCCTAACCATATGAAGTAAGCGCGTTTTTAGGAATAAATTAGATGAAGTTGGAAATAAGATTAGAAACAAAGCTATATTGGTTTCATAAGGATATAATCAAGAAGAAGTAATTGATTATGAGGAGACCTTTTCACTAGTAGCTAGGTTGAAAGCCATTAGATTCTTACTTTCATATACAAGACTCCTGGATTTCAAAAATTATCAAATGGATGTCAAAAGTGCATTCTTAAATAGTTATATAATTGATGATGTTTTTGTTAAAAACCCCCAGGTTTTTAAAATCCAAATTTTCCAAATCATGTTAGCAAATTAAATAAAGAATTATATGGTTTGAAATAAGATCCAAGTGCTTGGAATGATAGATTGAGAAACTTTCTTATTTATAAAGTGTATAAAAAGGAGTTAAAGAACCTACTTTATTTATTAAAAAAATTTCTAAAGAAGTTTTGATAGCTCAAATATATGTGGATGATACTATTTTTTGGTTCATCTAAATATTATTTATGCAATGATTTTTCAAAAATGATGCAAAGTGAGTTTGAAATGAGTTTGATGGGTGAACATAAATATTTTCTTAGTTTTAAATTATTTCAAAACAAAGAAGGTATTATTATAAACTAAAGTAAATTTACAAAATATCTTTTGAAAAGATATGTATCTGATGGCATTAAGAGTAGTGAAATTCTTATGAGTTCTGCATGTAAGCTGGATGTTGATGAAAATGGGAAATCTATTGATCAAACTTCTTACAAAGTAATGATTGGGAGTTTTCTTTACATAAATGCATGTAGGCCAGACATCATGTTCAGTGTGTGTATGTGTGTAATTTTTCAAGAAAACCCAAATGAGTCGCATTTAAATGCTATAAAAAGTGTTTTTAAATACCTGTATATACAAAAAAATTAGGATTTTTCTACCCTAGAGGACAACCTTTTGATATGGTTTATTATTCTGATATTGACTTTGGTGGATGAAATTTAGATAGAGAAAAAACCTCTGAAACCTGTCACTTGTTGGGAATGTCTCTAATTTTATGGTGTAGTAAAAAGAAAAAATCAGTTTCTTTATCAACTATTGAAGCAAAGTATATTGCTGCTGATAACTGTTGTGCACAAATTTTGTGGATAAAACACACTTCATTAGACTATGGATTTCAGTTCATATATATCACCATAAATTTTGACAATAAAAATTATCTAACCATTTATAAGAATCCAATTTCTCATTACATAAAAAAAATATTAATGTAAAACATCACTTTTTGAGAGATCCCTATCAAAAACGTGATATAACTCATGAGTTTATTAGGACTGATCATCAAATTGATAACATTTTTACCAAACCCTGAAACTATGAGGGAATGATATATATCAAACATGAACTAGGAATTATAAATGCATAAAGACGATCCGACCTGATCCCATTAGAAAAATCTATTTGTCTATCGCACTGATCACTACCTCACTGATATGGTGAAACCGATCAGTGAAATTGATCACTAAAACTGACCAGATAAAATATATCAGTGAAAACACTCAGTGAAACCGATAATGTGAAACAGATCAGTGAAACCATTCGAGTAAAACCAATCACATAAAGCCGATCATGTAATACCAATTTGGTGAGATTGATACCATTAGGATGAAACTGATCTCTATAAGGACCTTTTAATAAATCTGTCTGTCTGTCAATTTTAAAATTAAAACAACATAGGTTCATTCATTTATTTTAGTATTATTATATTTTTTTGTTTTTACGGAGTACAATCTATAAATAATAAAATTAGTCTGATCCACACTACTTCTTCCCTTCGACACTCTACCCACTCAACCCTTGACCCTTCTACTCCCTCTTCGAACCCAAACCTTTAGAATGGAGAGAACGAAGAATGTGATGGAAGGACCAAGAGAATATTAATCATCCAAGTGTCATAAATGCTAATCTATTAGTGCCACGAGTTTTATGAATCCGGGGTTGGGAAGCCGCATAATTACTTCATAGAAAGAAGTGTCTACTGAGTGGTTGTTGTTGAGAAAGTCTCTCCTGCTGAGAGATTTGGAATCTGAAGGGTGGATCAGCTAGTTTTCAAACATTGAGAGACTGTTCTATACCCAATTGGTACACCATTTCTATATCAAATTTAAAGTGTATTTGGATGAAATTGAAGAGGCTAAGATGAAGTCTGTGATGAAGAGAAAAAAAATTTCATTTTCCGCAAAGAAATAGGCTGAATGCTTGGAGATGCCTCATAAGGGGATACTTGATAACTAGAAGGATAATATTCCACCATTCTAAGACTTATTTTCATATGCAAATTATTTGAAATAATTGACCAAAAATAAAGAGTCAAGGAGAGATACATGTACATAATTAGATGGAGAGGCCAGACTACTTTTCAAGTTCATTCAACACTAAATTTTCCCTAGGTAGTGAGATTTTTCTAGTTTTGAGTATTATGAAATTTACTTGATTTATTTGTTCAAAATGTGGGGCTAAAGTGAATTCATGCAACTACCTTATGGTACACATTTTTGAGATGATCAAACCGTCCAAGAAGGCAACATGTTTATACTACCCAAAGATGATTTCTGCAATGCTGAAGAACCTAGAATGTGTGGAGGATGGAGATGAGGTGATCACTACCTGTAGTGGCATGAGCCTACATAAGGATATCTACAAACAAATTATAATCTTTTGGAACCCATGGATGATATTTTGGGTAGTAGATGAAGAAAAATTATATGATGATTATAATCCCATTGATCATTTTACCAGACCAATGGATGAAGAAGATCCATGTCTTAAACCTGGTGAGAAGGTTGTATATTCAGATGAAGGATATGGTGAGCCTGGGCTTCCAAGAGAAGAGTAGTCTCCTATAGATTATAGGAGTGACCCAGATTTTGCGGAGATCCCTAAAGACATGTTATATGGAAATTCCAGTCTACCTTTAGCACTACCTTCTCGAGAACCTTTATTGGGAAATGAATATAAGGAAGGGAATGAAGTCTCTATAGTTGAAGGATATGTGAGAAACACTAATGGTGATGATGAAGATGATGATGAAGATGATGTGGATAATGTAGGTGAGCATGTGAGTGACCCACTAAAGGAAGGAAAAGAAAATGTTAGTTATTTTGGGTAATCTGTACATAGAGATGATGATGAGGCTGATAGAAAGGATGGTGCTGATCCTGTTGAACATGATGAAGCTGATCATGATGTTGATCATACTGATGGAGACGCTAGAAATGAGGATAGAAATGACGATCCTAATGATTCTCAAGGTATCATTCAGGAGTTTAATGATATTATGGAAGGAGTTCAAGAGGAATAGGATGAACCTCAGAATTCACCAGTGCCTCATAATGAGGGAGAACCTCAAGGGGCTGGAGATCAAGAAGAAGTTCAAGTTCAGTTGGTACCAATGCCTTAATTTTTTTTGTATAGAAATCAAGATGAAGAAGATGAGGCACAAGTTTATGGGGAGCCTCGAGGAAGAAGAGTCATGATTTATACTACAGATCCTAGAGATTAAACTTGTTCAGGGGAGTGGAATAGAAACCCATATTATATCAGGTTTGGACATGATTATGACTCAGATGAGGAGATGGCAGCTTTTCTTGATCCACAAGTTGATGTGGAACTGATTCCCCTGCTTCACCTATTTTTCTTACCATTTTTGATCCTGTTGTACCTTCAGTGCCTATTGAGTATGTAACCAAGGCTGATTTTGAGTAATTCAAAGCTGATATATGTGAATCTTTGAGATATTTTATTGGATTTATAACTGAAGCATCTACTTCTATGAGTATTTCAGAGGCCGATGCTGCAAAGATTTCAAGAATGGTGATTTAGGAGATACAACCCAACCTAATCACTACACCCAAGACCACAGTTAGAAATAATATAATGATGAGTGAATAAGTGAAGAGGTTGAGTAATGAATTGACATCCCTAACTAATGATTTCTATACCACACTTGGTTTTGTTATAAAGGTTATTAAAAACCATGTTATATAACTTCTAAGTCCCGATTTAAAAAAGTTGAAAGAGGATCTTGGAAAAATAATTTATACTACATAAAGTTCTAAAAGTACTTGGCCTGCTGTTGATATGGGGTCCCCCTGAAATATGATGAGAGAAGAGAAGAGATTTATTTAGAGTGACTTTGACAAAGATACCCCTCCCAAAGTGCACAAGAACCCTGACCTTGTTTATAACATGGTAAGATAGTGTACAAATGAACCCTCTCCTTCTCAAAAAGATATCAGATAAAATGTGGACACGTATTTTGAGAAAATATACACCATGCTTGATCTGAATAACAACTTTTAGTACTTGGATGAGAATCTAAAGATTCCACAAGTGATAGAGGATTTCAAAAGGAAAGTGGTCCAGTTGAAAGAGTTTAAACCCACATTGTAAAATTCTATGGAGAAAAAGGACGATTTTAAAAATGGAATGCAGAATGGCGGTGAAATTATAAATGATTTTATGAAGATTTTGAAGCCCTATCTACATGTGAAACCTAAAGCTATATTGGTCCTTGTAGCGACTTCCATTGGACCTAGTTCACTATCTCGTGCTCAGTTGATAGTATCTCAAGCCTTATCCCAGATCAGGCCAGCGATCCAAGAGCATCCTCAATATCATGTTATGTCAGAGAGGAGACCAAGCCTTGAAACATATGTTCCCAAAGGTGTTGCCTTACCAGGTGTTGTCATTCGATCATCCCTTCCTACATCCACAAAAATCCTCTTGAAACCACTCTTGAACATTTAGGCAATGGGAAATCTCCTCAAAATCCCAAGCCTTAGTTGTGGATCATTATTCTAATAGGGTTATGTACTTGTATTCATAACTTCCTAGTTGTCCTCTATGTATCTTAATGTTAATCTATTTCACTCCACTATGTATCAAGTTTCATTTTGTTTTTTTCTTTATCTTTTATGTTTATTTTCACCTTTTTGGTAATACCAAAAGGGGGAGAAATCTATTGATGGCATAGACTCTTACATTAAGGTGGAGACTCACTATGGATTAGGAAAGATAGCATGTAATCAATGAAATTAAGGGGGAGTATGAAAGTGATATAATATATCTCTATTAAATTAAATCTTCAATATATATCCTCCAATAAAATAATTAAGGGGGAGTATAAATAGAAATACACTATAGCTATTTTGATAATTCACATTCCCTGTTTGTATGATAAGTTAAGTAAATTTTTTTATTTTTATTCCTTAATATCCTGTATAGCTCATTAATTCCATGATTTGTGATTATCCAAAAAGGGGAGATTGTTGGACCCTTTGTGAGATAGTTTTTTCACAATCACAACTCACGGAACAATACAAATCATGATAATTCATACATTAAGCTTTATGTAATGTTAATCATGTCAATGAATATTTATATATGAATAAATTATGTAGCACTGTATAATATATTTCAATAAGTTAATAAATTATAGATATTAATGTTTTAATATATTCACAAGTGTATATTTACATGTAACTATGAACTTCACTTAATATGATACTATTCTGTATGAGACATAAACATTTTCAGTTTTTCAAAGTCTCTGAGACCGATAGTTCAAAGGAGTCACCGTTGGCTAACTCACTGATGAGGACTCGCCGATTAAAGAAGAAACCGATACAAGACTCACCGATAAAACAAACAACACACTGATGGAGAAGTCATAGATGATCGGTCACACCGATAGATTAAGAAACTCACCATTCGATGACTCACTGATGGATGATGCACCATTAGTTCAAAGGACTTACCGATGGGTAATACACTGATAGTTCAAAATGAGTCATCGATGATGACTCACTGATACCCGAACACACCAATATCACAAATGACTCACTGATGCCTAGAGTCACTGATACCAATGGAAAAGAATCACTGATACAGAGAGTCAATATTACTAATAGACTGATGCTGACAGAATGATGCTATTGAATCACCGTTGCTTATTACTCACCTATAGTAATAGAAAATGTTTTTATTTTATTAATTCAAATTTATATATAATGATCATATTTAGACAAATTAATGCTTTGGACATTACTTAATGTTGTTTTTAGGATATTTAGAATACAGTACGATGTACATGAATGTGGGAAGATCATTGTGACTAAAGGACCTCAACGTATAAAATAATTACAAGCTCGATCATTAAAAAAAAGGAAAAACATAGTGGAGAAAAGTAGGTGATAATGTTTCGAAGAACTCCTAAAATTCTTGAGAGTAATAAAAAACCCAAGAACTCCAAAGGAAGAACATATGAGGAGATCACGAAGACAAACTAAACCTACTGAGATCACCTGAACATCATACCAACATGAATCAAAACATTTCACACACCTGGAAGCCAGACCATAGATACTACAACACAATTTTTTGGAGTCAAATTCTAGAAGGGGACATGAAATTGAATTCCACTACATCAAACGAGTCCAGACCTTCATTTCATAACATAAATAGAATTCTAAACCATACTATACATCCTTATCTCTATTGTGTCCATTTATTTACTATTATGAGTTGTGTGTGTATCTGTCTATTACACACACACTTTCTCCTGTGCGTAACTAGAGGATACTTGATATCCTCAAACTCACTCTCTATTTATCCTTTTACATCCCACATAGAACTATGGAAGTGGTCGTGTGTGACATGTTTGTTTTTTTTACCATGAAGAACTGTGGTAGAGGTCATGTGTGACCTAGAAAACCTTGTGTGCTATTGTGAACCCTGATCCAGGGTGTGGATTAAACAGTTTATTACATTATACTTCTTGGTGGAAGGTGATCTCTATGTGGAGAGGATTAAGTATTTTCTTGATACCGAACCTGTTTTTTAATTTATGATATGTTTTTACTTTTTAGTTTTACTCTATTTTTACCACATATTTCATTAAACTAAATTGATCTATGATAATTATTTTAGAAATTGTTTATAATAGCTTTGAACCATTATATTTTTTTCAAAATTTATATTGATCATTAGATTAGTATAGCTGAAAACTAATCAATCTCTTGAGAAATCAATTGACCCTTCTGGACTCTTATAAATTAACTTCAGACAAACATAGATAATTTTTTTGTTGGGGGAAATTTTTAAAGAACCAATTCTTAACAAATTTTTTTATAGACACTCTATTCACCCTATCCTGAGTACTCTACTCTTACCATCATGATGAATAGTAAAAAAATACTACATTCCTGTTAAAAGAAAAATTTTCTTCTTCTAAATAATGGTATTAAATTTAAATTGATTTTAAAGTCAAAATAAATAAAAAATACATATATTAATCCAATGTAGGAAGGAGTCAGTGGGAAGTGAGCTCGAAGCAGTGTTGGCATAACTCTAATGGGGTCGACGGTGCATCCCCCTCTGCCACTAGTCAGTGGGAGGGGGGAGGATTTCCAACCTTTTCATAATGGATAAAGAAAAGACTTCTATCCCTTTGCCGATCTGGCTATGATTATAAGATTTCCTATGATCAATCTTGACTCGAAGGTCCCTGGTATTTTGGAAAGCAACCATGTGATTTTGTTTTTGGCTTAGGAGTTTACAGAGGTAGAGATTTTACTACATCTAACGTTGGTTGCCCAATTTAGGAACAAACATCCTTCAGTGGATGAATTTGATAGGTTTTTCTTCGATCATTGGTGTCTAAAATAATGATCGGTTGTTGGTCTACTAGATAAAATGCATTTGATGGTGCAATGTTCTTCTTTATAGGACCTTGTTCGGGCTCTGTCGTGTGCGCCCGAGAAATGCGGTGGAGGCGGCTTCTATATATTTTGGTGGAGCTATGAATTATACTCCGAATCATGAATTTCCTAGAGTTCTAGTTTGGGTATGTCTTCCTCAAATTCCTCTACCATTCCAAAATCCCACAATTCTACATATGTTAGGAAATATAGTTGGTCGATTTCCCTATGTGGATTTGCGTACTACATCTCTGTGTCATCTGATCAACCCGCGCATGTGTGTGGAGGTGGATATATCGAGGCCCTAGGTTGAATCGGTGTGGATTAAAGCTGGCGAGGAGTTACGGTGTAAACAACCAGTGCTCTGTGCTGTATGTAGACCGGGTGGCCATCAGGGGAAGGTTACTGTGTAGGGGAATAAGTAGAACAATTCTATCTAGACTAATATCATAGAGGGAAAGGAAGTTCAGAATAGACCATTGGAAAAACAAGTTGAGTAACCCTATGTGTTGGGTATTTTTGATCAGCCTAAGGAGGATTTATGGGAATAGTACCTGGGTAATTTAGTGAATATTGATAAATCATCTTCGTAGTCATCTCATGTTGAATGCAAGAGTTTATCTGGGATGGAAATTGAGGATTGGTCTGAAGGGGTGGCAAAGGAACCTCAAATCAAGCAGAGTAGTTCGGGGGTCCACAATCAAATAGCGGGAAAGGGTTTGGTTCAAAATGGTGTTAAGACTCAAAACTCATTTGAGTGTTGGGACACCAATGCTCCTATCCAAGATATTCCATATGAACTAGATGGAGGAATTAAAGAAGGTGTGGAGTGTGAGGAGGATCCTAAGGCACATGAGGAGGGGAAAACCCCTAGGAAAATGAAGAGGAAAGGATGCAAGGACTACTCTCACATACCAAAACAGATGGAAACACATCATGTAAAAAATTGAATACATGTGAGAAGGATATGTCTTTGGCCCTCATGGTTGTTGTGCATGAGAATCCCCAAGTTACAATTCTGGAAAAAACAGTAATTCAACCACTATTTGAATAGAAAAGGGCTCTAAAGATCATATCCTCCACTCTAAGTAGGAGATAGTGGAGTGTGTTCTTTATGTCAATATCCCACAACAAGTGGTAGAGATGATGGGAATACCCATTCAAGTGGAGGACAACAATGAGTAGAAGAATTGGATCAACAAAAAAGATATGATTCTGATGAGAGGCTTCAATGATGGGAAAATCAACAAAGAAGAGTATACTCAAACCTTAGACAAAATGGAATGTTGTTTTAAAGATGTTTTGGAAATGACCCTACTGCTAAGGTATGGATTATGAACTGGAATATTTATATAGAGGAAAGAACAAATAGGCTGAGGCTTTTCTTTGATGGATTTTCTTTCTCCTATGAAGCTTCACCTACAGATTGACTGGGACTGGTTTCTCACATTGTCTAAAAAGTGATTATATAATGAAAAGTTAATTTTCTGTCAGTAATCAAATGTAGGTCATTAAAATATTTTTTATAATAAAATTAGATATAAAAAAATTATTGAACTTTTGAATGCCTCTTTTACCCACCTTGTAGTCACATTTGTGGGATTAGCATTAAACATAATTTTACCTCTTCTATGAATTGAATTTCAAATAATAGACATACATGGTTGTAATAACTATAAAAAATGGGGTCTAAAAGGTTAGTTAAATGAAAAATTAATATTAAAAAAATAGAAAATTACCCTAACAGTTGTCCTAATTTCAGTGGATATGTCTTTTTCATCCAAAATAAACCTTAGTTTGAAAATAATATCTTTTTTAAGCCACTTTGGTTTGATTATGACATTTATTATATTTCATTAAAAGAAGATTCAAAAATTTCATATTCAAATTTTAATAACTAAATAATTTTTACTATAGGGTTATACATATGAAAAATTTGACAATAAATATTCATTATAAATCTATGAAATCTATCTTCATCACAATTTTTTTTTAATTTTTATATAATATATAATTTAATTAAAGGCTTGAATAATAATGATGCAATAATTGTTTAATTAACTGAGATATTAAATAAATAGTATTAAAAATATTAAAATAAATATAATTTTACATAATTAATGACATACAATAATTTTATAGATAACATAGACATTTTAGTGAAATATTTTAAGTATTGTTTCAATGTTATCATGTTGTTATGATTTTTTTAAAATTCTAATAATAAATTGTATCAAAATTGGCATAAATCATACTTTAAAGTAAATAATATTTTTTGAATGTTTTAAAATTCATATAAGTATATAATTCATCCAAAAAAGTAGTATAATGTTAAATATTTCATAAATGATCCCATTGAGGTTCTTTTAGAATTTAATAGTCACTATATTAACCCTATAGTGTAAAAAGGCATGTAGTCATAGGAATAGTTAAATTGTTTAACTAATGGCTAAAGTCCAAAGATAATGTTCATTTTGTGACCTAGACATTCCTAAAAGTAATTTATTGAGATTATTTAAAGCCATACTCATCTAAAATTTGAAATAACTCACTTTGGAGATATTTTAAATTGAAATTATGTTTATAATAAATTAATAGTTTTGGAGTTTTCTAAAGTGTCCCTCCTCCCTCTTAAAAAAGGCCACCTCCTCTACCCAATTTCCTAAACCTCTAATGACCATTGGTTATCCCAAAATCTAATCCAATAATATCTCAACTTACCTTACTTACTCCAACAATCCTCCTTTGGGCTGAATTAAACTCCATAAATCCTTTTGGCATAAACCAAAAGGAGTTACCTAATTAAGAGGCCATGTCTTCTCTCAAGCTCCTTTCTTTTATTTTCCTTACCCACTAATCCACTCTATTTATTCCATTCTGTTATGAAAAAACTAGTATCCTCAATATACTATTATGATTTTATTCTAAGGTTTCTACCTATACTTACACACACCTCCATCTAATGAATATTGAACATTCTATTTTTGTGTTCAGCGAACTACTGGATCATGAAACAATGATTGTTACATTTTTCCTTTACCACCAATCATGGTGTCCATTATGGTGGAAAATCTATTTATATATTTAATATATTATATTTTTTATGACTTTAATATTACTTATTCATTTTTAAAACTCCTACCATTTTACTTTCCATTCAGTGTTAGTATGATAATCTTATTTGGGGAAGTGTGGACTACCGCCCCTTCAAAGCGATGTGATTTGTTCACACACGATGAAGAATGTTCTGATGATGGGTTTGATTTAAAAATGATAATTTAATAATTATATATATACATACATACATATACATATTTCATTTACACACTTTCTTTCAACATGAAAATTAAATCATGAAAAACATTCATGTGTATGTATGACTTACTGTCCCCATGAACGATGTATTCAATTTTAGTAGTTCTTTATTCTATAGATTATTATAATATAAATATATTAAATATATTAAATATTTATATCTTTATTTATATTCTCGAATCAAAATATACATTTAAGGACTAACAATATAAAAAATTAAGACCCATGCGAAGAACAAAGCAAATATTACCCGAAGTAAAACATTAGCATATGATCTTTAAATAGCGGGTAATACAAGGTTATCAAAAAACCATATGTGGTATTAGATATAATTATATTATTATGTAAAATATGTATAATAAACTTATATTTATTATATAGTAATTTTGATCAAGTACAAATGGAGCTAAGACACAAGGTAAGGGGATTTCATCTCACTTTTAATTTCTGTAAGATACAAGCTCTGTTCACCACTCTTTCCTTTGGTATGGTGTATGTACTACTCATGATGGTATCCAATGATTTATAGACTTAAATTTAATAGTATTTACATATTAATTTTATGATATTTCTTTCATTGGGTTTATGTTTTAAAAGGTTTTATGTTATAAAAATCATTTTTCAAAGGAGAAAGGATATTTAACTCATGAAATGTTTTTAAATGATATTTAAAAATTGTTTTCCATATAAGATAAAATCCATTGGCATCACTCATTAATTTATGGGGTAATTATTCATTGTTTCCATTCACATTATTTCAATTAATGGATTATGTTTATATGTCATGATGATTATAAATCCCATTTCAATTTCTCGGGTTATATGGTTTTGAAACCTAATTATTTTCACGGGTTTTGTTTGTGATGAAATGATTATAAAAACTATCTCCTTCTAAAGTTTATGAATTGTTTACATGTTTATGATAACCATTTCATTTCATTGGTTATGTTATTTTTTAATGATATTGTGGAATATGTGTGTATTATTTCATTATGATATGAGTGGGACTTATATCGCCCCACAATGCATTGGATAAGATTTATATGTCATGAGATAAACTTAGATGGTTTGGGGACTGATCCTTAAAAACTAAGATGACCATGGTAGTGAGCCATGACCACAAAGATGGGATGAGGAGTGATCTCATGATACTAATATGGATATGGGAGAGAACCATGACTACCAAGATGGAAAGGGGAGTGAACCCATAATATTAAGACGTTCTTGGCAGCAATTCCTTGGCTACTATGGAAATTATTATATGCTTATGTGGCTACCACAATTTCATGATTTATTCCTATGTTATGCTCTCATGTATTATTATATTTATTTCATTATGATTTATCTATTATGAAATTCCAATACTTATTATATTATTACTATTATAATCATTGATATGCGGGGTATGATCTGCTATTTTTATGATCACATTCTCATACCCCTATACTCATGTTTATGATTATATTCCCCCGTTGTTTACCCATACTAAGCATATGATATCACCACTTTTATGTTTCCTTTACCTAGGTTATGATGATATGTATAATGTATAATGTGTCTAATAAGGGTTCTAGTCAATAAGAACTAGTGGTAAGGGATGTATTTCATTTATATACCAGTGATTATGTTTCAATGTTTCCAAAGCCACTAGACCAATTACGGACTTTGGGAATCTATTTGTATAATTTTTATGTATTCCAAAAAAGTTATGTAATGTTAATGTTTTGAAAATTGATGGTCTCTATTATCTCCATTGATTATGAGATGAGGCAAGATTATGAAAACCATTTATTTCCATGGGAAATTTATATGTTTATCCCTGTTGATTGATTATATGATTTTTGGAAAGAATAATAAATTAAATTTTAATATGTGTGTGCCCATAAAGAACTCTAATGAACTGGGTAATGTTTTGGGTTTCATAAGACATTATGTATGGGATTACAAAGTAATCCTAATCATTTATGGGACCTTTTCAACCATGTGATATTGTCTTGGAAGTTAGCATTTACTCCTATTTATGTAATGTTATATTTTTCTTCCACATTTCACATGTTTCAATGATCTTATGATACTATGTTTTTTATGTTATGATTTCATTTGATTACTACTAATACGTTCTATTATGATATATTGTTATACCTATAGGTCACACATTTTATTTCCTAATCATTTTTATCACATTAATGAGATTTCTAGATCACCTATTTCATTTGGGGGTTCCCCATGATATCTAATATAGTTTTAGGAGCTCAAAGAGATTTATGAGCTCACTAATGAGAATAAAAATCAAGATATTTTATTTTAATTTTGTTATGTTTTATGTACATGGCCTTCCAAAGACACTAGGCCTCATAGTCTTTGGGTTGTAATTAATGAATGTTTATGTTAAAATCATATAATAATATGGGTAAGAGGTTTGATTTTAAGTATTGATGATAATGAAACCATCAGTCTCATAAGGGTGTGTGATGAAAAAGAAGTTTAGGTAGTATTTATAATAGAGAATGATAATAATATGGTCAATTAAGAGGAAAAATGTGTTGAGTCAATAAGGTTTACTTATGAATTTTGTATTCCTCCATGTTTTAAAAATAAAAAACACTATCTCTTAAGGAAAAATGATTTCCGTAAGGATTATTTCCATAATAAAAATTTCCCTTCACTAAGGAAATTTTTATCCTTACCTTTGATTTCATTGTTTCATTTTATAATCACTCTAAATGAAACTCATTTTAATACTAATGTCTAAAATTATGATTCTTATAAAAAAACTCGAAAACTTATTATTTCTTGGATAATGAGTGTTCTGTTTTCAGACTCAAGATTCTCTGATGTTTAGACTCCAAATTCTCTGAATTTTAGACTCCAAATTCTCTAAAATTCAGACTTCAAATTCTCTGAAATTCAGACTCCAAATTCTTTGAAATTCATACCTTGAATTATGTAATATTCAGAATTCAAATTATCTTAAATTAAGACACCAAATTCTCTGAAATTTAGACTTTTAATTATTTGAAATTAAGATTCCAAATTCCATAGATTTCAGACTCTGAATTTCTCAGAATTCAGACATAGAATTCCTTAGAATTTGGACCCAGAATTCCTCAAAATTTAGATTCCGAATTTCTTAGGATTCTAACTCTGAATTCATTAGAATTCAGACTCTGATTTACTCAGAATTTAGACTCTGAATTCTTCAGAATTCAGACTCCAAATTCTCTAAAATTCAGACTCCGAATTCCTTAGAATTCAAATTCTCAATTCATTGGAATTCTATCTCTGGAATCTATAAATCAGATTCCTAATTCTTTGTAAAACAGAATCCAAATGTCCATGTTGTATAAAATATGAACATTTATTTGGTAAGACTCCAAATTATGATTTTTTCTTAGACTCCAAAAAATAGATTTGATTAAAAAACATTATTTTCCAAACACATGGGTAGTAGAATAAATATGAATGTGATGACTTAAAATTATTATTTTCTTTATTTATTAAATATATATTTTTAATATAAATATAATCTAATTTTTTTTGGTTAAATTTTTTTATTAATATATAACATAGTTTTTATTTGTAATTTAATTAAATAAATATGAATGTAATGACATGTAATTACACTAGTGGAAAAAACGTTTAACACGTCGTCATTTTTCACATCAGTTCTATATACCTGACATGAAAATATTTAATAATTGATATATCACGTCAGTTATCTTATAACCGATGTGATATATCGATTAGGATACATTTTTTACGTCAGTTATTTTATAACCGATGTAAAATATACAAAGATTAGCTTTTTTATGTCAGTTATTGTATAACCGACATGAAAATCAAATCTGGTGTGCTTTATCATGTCAGTTATAAAATAAATTCTGTGATAAAGGAAATCTTGGCACTTTACCACATCAGTTATAAAAAAACCAACGTGATAAAGCTAATCTCGTCAATTTATCAATTTGATATAAAGCAACATATATCACATCATTTATTTTATAAACATTATGATAAATGGTTTTCTACATCGGTTATTAAATAACCGATATTATAAACATTAAAAAAAGAGTTTACCACATTAGTTATTAAATAACCTACGTGATAAATCTTTTAAATGATTTATCGCACCCCATATTTAGTCATTCTGCTTTCTTCGATCGGGCGACCTGTGACTCATCTCTCCCAGGAGGAAAACCTAGAAACAATTCATCAAATTCGTTCCCTCTAACCTCATTTTTTCCAACATCATTATTCATGTTTATTATCATCAGATCTATCCGGCCGAATCAAAACACTAAAGTAAGCCTCACATGACTCCTTTTCTGTTTTTATTTTCCGTGATGCCCTAAAATAATTTTTTGAGATGTTATTTTTTTTGTTCTTGTTATCATGATGAGTTTCATATTGTTCATCTATACCATGAAAAAATTTTATGGTAAAATAAACCTATGGAAGTGATATCATGCAAGTTTAAAATTTTTGTGTGTTCTATCAAGTGTGTGTGTGCGTAAAGGGGGTTTCCAAGGTGGGGGGGGGGGGGGTTGTGCATGTGGGTGGGGGTGTCCAGGGGGTTTGGGTGGGCTGTCTAGTGGGGTGGGGGTTTCCAGGGTGCGTCAAAGGTTTGGGGGTGTCAAGGGGGTGCAAGGGTAGTCCAAGGGGGTTGGGGGTGTCCAAGTGGGTGTGGGGGATGTCAAAGGGGGTGGGGGTGGTGTTCAGGGGGGTGCAGGGGCTGTCCAAGGGGGGTGGGGGATGTCCAGAGGGTTTAGGGGGCTGTCTAGAGGGTTGGGGGGGGGGGGGGTGTCCAGGGTGTCCATGGAGATGGGGGGGGGGGGGGGGGGTGGGGTCCAAGGGGGGTGGTGGTGTTGAAGGGGGAGGGGGGGGGGGTGTCCAAGGGGGTGGGTGGGGGGTGTCCAAGGGGGTGGGGGCCTGTTCAGAGGGTTTGGGGGGTTGTCTGAGGGGGGGGGGTGTCCAAGGGGTTGGGCGGGGGTGGGGGGGGGGCTGTCTAGATGGGTGGGGGCTGTCCAGCGGGAGGGGGGCTATCCAAATGTGTGGGGGGATGTCCAAGGGGGCGGTGGTGTCCAGGGGTGTCCAAGGGGGTGGGGGGGGGGTGTTCAGGGGGTGGGGGGCTGTCCAAGGTGGTGGTGGTGTCCAGGGGGTGTCCAGGGGGGTGGGGGTGGGGTCCAAGGGGGTGGGGGATAAGTGTCAGTTGGGATTGACTATTGCATCATGGTTTGTGAGATTATGACATGATGATTGTATTTTTTCATTGATATTAAGATATAATTTATTAGTGTTGTTTAATTTATAGTGGGTCCATCATGGTGGTCAGTGTTGTGCTATGTTGTAGCCAGGATTTCTTTCAAATTGAATAGGGGGAAATTTGTGGATATTTAAGGAGCTTGAGGTTTCCACTATGATTTTTAGGGATTCAAGCATTATTAAAAGATGAGGGGTATTGCAATATGATTATATTTGGTTATTTATATTCTGATTAGTCATTGAATATGACAAAATTATGGGTTATGGGGGAGACCATGTTGTGGTTTTCAAAGATGCAGTTATCCTGACCCATTGTGCCATGATGATAGGCTTTACATTGTGATTTTCCCTATCAGAGTTTTTATTTTAAATTTGATGGGATTATTAGGTTTACTCCATTTTCTCAAATTTTCTATCAACCATTGGAGGCCCCATGGTTTTCGTGGATTCCATGGAATTCCCTATGCTATGGTGTTTGATTCTTTCCTTTTATTGAAATTTGATTTGCTTAAATAAGTTACTTATTCCATGTTCTTCTTCCTTTCTTCTTTATTTCTTTTCTAATTATTTGTCCACTTCTCCTTCTCCTCCTGTCCTTCTATTATTAGGGATGTTTGGTCATTTTTAAATTGATGGTTTTAAAGTAATCTATGTGTTCTAAGGTTATTAGGAGGGGTGGGGGTGTCTAGAGCGGTGGGAGACTGTCCAAGGGGTTGGTGATGTCCAGGGGGGTACAAGGTGGTGGGGTTGGTGTCCAAGGGTGTGGGGGTGTACCGGGGGTATGGGGTTGGGGTGGGGGTATTGTCCAGGAGGGGTGGGGGTGTCCAAGGTGGTGGTGGTGGGGGGGGGGGCTGTCTAGAGGGGTGGGGGCTGTCTAGGGGGTGCGGGGGGGGGGGGGGGGGTGTTTTCCAAAAGGGGTGGGGGTGGTGTCCAAGGGGGTGGGGGTGGTGTCCAAGGTGGTGGGGGTGATGTACAGGGGGTGGGGGGCTGTCCATGGGGGGGATATCCAGAGGTTTCAAATCGTTAGGATCTGTGTAATTTTTAGTAGTTAATGTATACATATTTTAATATTTATGCATCATATTTCTTTTTTACGGAAGGGTAAATTTGGTATCCTATTTCACAAGGATGTATTCTTTATGAACATTAAGAAGAAAGGATCCAAGATTAATTTAAAACTATTATATCTGACTATATATTTTTTAA
Source organism: Viscum album (assembly GCA_963277665.1). NCBI lineage: Eukaryota > Viridiplantae > Streptophyta > Magnoliopsida > Santalales > Viscaceae > Viscum > Viscum album. The sequence continues at coordinate 1,683,342,965 of OY728141.1, read as the reverse complement.
AAAATAATTTTAAAGAATATTTGTTTAAATACGCATAGATTTGTTTTATATTTCAAAATTGTTTTACATTCAAATTATGATATTTTTCATATAAACATATATTTGTCTTATATTAAAAAGATGTATAATTTTGATATTTGTTATAGGTAATAAAGAGTCATAGTTGGATTATGGAACATCTAATGAGTAATGAATATGAGGAAGGTGTTTATGCCTTTTAGGAATTTTCTAAATGAAAAGTTCAAAGTAGTGACATTTTTTTTCTGTCCATGCCTGAAATGTTTGAATATAAAGAAGTTGAAAAGAAGAGAGATAAAAAATCATCTAATTTTTCATGGTTTTAATCCATGTTGCAGCCCTTGGATTTGGCATGGTGAAATTGGACGGAATGTCAGATCTACTGATGATGATGATTTGCAAGATGGAAACTCTGATAGAATTAAAGAAATGATTCGCGATATTACATAAGAACAAATTGAGATAGAACCGACAGTTGCATGTCTATATGGTGATGCTAAAAAACCATTGTATTCGTACAAATTTTATGGTTTTTTCAGCGATGTTAAGATTTATTAACCTGAAAGAAAAACATGGATGGAGTGATAGAAGTTTTAAAAAGCTGCTACAATTGATGAAAGACATTCATCCAAAAGATAACGATATTCAAGATTCACATTATAAGGCCACGAAAATATTATGCCTGATGGGATTGGGATATAAGAAAATACATGCCTTTCTGAATGACTGTATGATATATAGGAAAGAATATGAATTTCTGTCAGAGTGTCCTAAATGTTGCAAATCATGGTATAAGGTGAAATAAAAATCATAGGCTGATGTAGATATTACAAATATCCTTTTAAATGTATTTTGGTATATTCCTATAATTCATCTTTTAAAATGTTTATTTGCTAATTCACATGATGTAAAAAGGTTAATATGGAATGCTGATGAGCGAATAAGGGATGGAAGAATACATCAACTAGCTGATTGTCCACAATGGATGAATATTGATGAGTTGTATCCTACATTTGGAAATGAAAGTAGAAATATCGGACTAGGGTTGTGCACAGATGGAATGAATCCATACCGAACCCTTAGTAACACACATAGTTCATGGCCTGCTATATTGGTAATTTACAACCTCTCTTCTAAAGTTTGTATGCAGCAAAAATATATCATGTTGAGTATAATCATGTCTTGTATGAAGCAACCCGGTAATGATATTGATGTTTTCTTGTCACAATTGATTGATGATTTGAAACTTTTATGGGAGTATGGTATTAAGGTGTATGATTATTATAAAATGGAATATTTTCAACTGCATGCAGTGCTTATGTTCAGTATAAATGACTTCCCAACATATGGAAATTTTTATTGATACAGTGTTAAAGGGAATAAATCATGTCAAATTTGCGAACAATAGACTTCATATTGTCAATTGCATCATTGGAGGAAAACAATGCACATGGGTCATTGAAAGTTTTTGCCTATGGATCACTCTTATGAAGACTAAAAAAGGAATTTAATGGCTCACATGAATTTGATATTGCTCCAAAACCTTTATCCACTGATCTGTATTTTGAGACGGTGGAAAACCTTGATGTGACATTGGGAAGGACACAAAAATCTGGTAATAATAGACATATTTGGGAGAAAAGTTCAATATTTTTTGAGCTACCATATTGGAGATATCACAAAGTTAAACATAATATTGATTTCATGCACGTGGAGAAGAATATATGTGATAGTTTGATTGGAACGTTGTTAGATATTAAAGGAAAGACAAAATATGGGTTAAATGAAACATTAGACTTACTATCAATGGGAATACGTTTGGAGTTAGCTTCCACTCTTAATGGAAGATGAACATTTCTTCCCCTGACTTGTCATACATTATCCAAGAGGGAAAAAAATTTCTTTTGTCTGTGTCTTCATGATATCAAAGTGCCTAAAGGTTATTCTTCAAATGTAAAAATTTTTGTCTCCTTGAAGGACTTGTAGTTGATAGGTATGAAATCTCATGATTGTCACGTCATGATGCAACAACTTCTAGCAGTTTAATTGCGTGGAATAACGCCCATCCGTCTCAGAAAGTCTATAATGAAGTTGTGTTATTTTTTCAATTCAATTTGTAATAATGTGATTGATGTGAATGCTTTGAACATTTTCGAAAAGGATGCAATTTTTATACATTTTCAATTCGAAATGTATTTTACTCCAACTTTTTTTTGATATAATGGTGCATCTAATGGTTCATCTAGTTTGAGAAATAAAGCTTTGTGGACCTGTATATATTTGTTCGATGTATCCTTTTGAAAGGTATATGAAAATATTGAAGGGGTATGTTAAGAATACATATCGACCTGAAGCCTCTATTATTGAAAAGTATATTTATGAGGAGGTTGCAGAGTTTTGTATGAGCTACTTGGATGTGGCACACCACATAGGTTTGCCTCCATCTCGCCATAAATATGTTAATAATGAGGGAAAGCGGATTCATGGCTGGAAAGTCAAATCGTTGCCAATTGAACAGATGAGGAAGTTAGAATTATACATCTTGAATAACATAACCTATTCTCAACCGTATATCACATTAAATATTAATGAGTTGAAACAATGCCATCAAAAGAAGAGAGAAATGTTAATTTTGAATGAGAACACCCAAACATTTTTGTCATGGTTCAAAAAGACCTTGCTTGGTAGATCAGACGTATCAGAGAAATTAAAATGGATAGTGGGTGGTCCATGTTTAAATTTGATAACATGGTCCGGTTATGACATTAATGGCTATACATTTCATATGAAAGATCAGGACAACAAAATTACAGTTCAGAATAGTGCTGTATTAGTGTTTGCAGAAGGAATTCATTTTTCGAGTGCTAAAGACAAAAACCCAATTTCTACATCAAGTGCATATTATGGAGTTATTGAAGAAATATGTGAGGTTGATTACTTTAAAATTAAATTTATTGTTTTTAATTGTAAATGGATTATCAGTAATAATAGTTTCAGACACAATGAATTTGTAATGACAGTTATTAATCTGAATAGATTGGAATACACAACTAATTCTTTTATAATGGAAACACATGAAATTTTTTTTTCTATGTAGTAGATCAATCAGATATGTAGTGGGATTTTGTTTAACAAGGTAAAAACAATATGTTGGTGAGGATGAACTTAACGAGGATGCTGATTTATGTGAGATCCCTACTTCCATGGAATGATTAACAAAACATAATGATGAGCATGTTGAAGACATAGTTTGTGCCATATGGAATGATCACAACAAATGAATTTTGGAAAACAATCCATTTTTACATTCCTAAAATTATAGGTAACATTTGTTTATTTCTTATTTACATTTATTATTTTCATAAAATGTTTGATAATATATATTTTTTCTTATTTAATATTTGTATTAAAACAAATAAGTATAAGTATTTGTTTGTTTTAATTTTTTTTAGTTTACTTTATCATGTTTACCATTAGATAAATTATATATGTATTATTATTTTTCAATGACAATTACATTACCATTTTTACCATGTTTACCATGTTTACCATGTTTAAAATCTTTAGTATCATTACCATTGTTTAACATGCTTACCATATTAACCATGTTTACTATTACATAACATAGTACAATTTTCTATTTTTTGTTGACATTAGTATTGTAATATTTGAATTTTTATATTTGTGAACTAATGTTTTTTTTGATTTGAAGGATAATGACAGATCAATTAGTTGATCAAAAACATGATTCTAGAGATGAGCATATTGGTCATACCTCTAGGGAGGAACATTCACATGCTCCTCTTGATGTTCCCAAATATTCCTCATGTGCTCCCATTACGACAAAGAGTTCAAGAGTTGGTAAACGTGGGTGCACATGTTTACCAAAATTATCACTTTCCCATACGTTGGATCACAGGATACTCATTTAGTTTGATGAGGATTCTACTCCTAGAGGTCAAAATGAAAAAGATTTTAAGAGTTTTTTATCAACTCAGGGTAAGAGAAAAGTAAGAATTTTGTATAATGACTGGAGAAGTGTGGACAATGAAATAATCTCTCAGTTGTGGGAGATGATTTTGGTAAGATGTTTCTCCATTGTTTTCCTATTATTTAAATGTTTCTGGTATATATAATATGTTTAACCTCTTCTCTATCAGATGACATTTAATATTCCTGACACTGGAGGAGTCTGGAAGAAATGTTTATCGATGGATGCTAGGAGATGGACAGATTTCAAATCAACCCTCTCATCTAATTTCATTTTTGTTCATAGGAGTCATGATAATCCATGTCATATATATCCTTTCATAGATTAAGACACATGGATATAGTTTCTTGAAATTAGAAGAAAAGATTCATTTTTGGTAAGGGAAATGTAAAATTTATAAGATTTCTTATATAAATGATCTTATTAATGTTTCGTTGATGATTTCTTATTCTTAATTTACAACAAACAAGGAAATCTCATCAGGAGATCCAATATAAAAATTTATTCCCTCATTGTTTATCTTGGGGAGGGTATACATTATTGAAAGAACAAATGATGGTGGAAAAATTACAAATACTAAGAGTTGAGTTTTCAAGCTCTGGAGAGGTGGAACCTCTATCCCCTCCATCTAGACATGAAAAATGGAAGAGAGATCAGATGAGAAAAAAGGAAATATTTTTAGAAAGATTCAGGAATCATATATGAGAGGATTGTAAGATATCTATTTTATTTATTTAAGTTAACTATTTTCTTCATATAATTATAATCATTATAGAAATGTTCAATTAATTAATACAGGATTCTCTTGGGGAGAAGAGCTCACAGAGGGTATTTACAGCAGCTGGGAGGCAAGATATTTTATCTGTAGTATTGGGAGAGACTGAACATCCTGGTCGTGTACAAGGATATCTAGTAGGCGTATCAGTAAGAAAAGGGTTGATACGTTCTTCTACTTCTTACGTTGTGGGTGTTTAAAAAATAGAATCCTTTCAGGATGAAGTTCATAATATTAATGCGATGATGGAAGAAAATATTAGATCATCGATATAGTCTATGTTTGCAGATATGCAAAAACAATTTTGGACTGTAGCTCCCACTCCTCCACCTCCCCCTATAGACCCCATTATTTATCCTCCACCTCTGCCAGTAGCTCCCACTCACCTACCTCAGCCTGCGGACCGCATTTTTTATCCTACTTCTCCGCCGCAACTTCCTACTTATCTCGAGATGTATGTAGATGATCCTCAACATTATATAGTTGCATATGGGTTGGTATATTGTATAGGAGATATAGTTCATCATCAAAAATTATAGGTAGAGAATCATAGGGTCACTGTATAGGATATTATAGATAGTTCATCTCGAGTACCATTACCAACAGATGAGGTGACGACAGTTGGACATAGTATCGTCCACTTTTTAATTTGTCCATCCAGACTTCTCTGACTCATTACCATAGAGGTATGTATGTTATATCTTTGATTTTTATATTAAAGTTGTTTTATCATTTGAAAACTGATATATTTTTCTATTTATTTTTACAGGAATATTTCAAAGGTGAGGAAATAATATATAGACAATAACAAAGAAAAATGGCTATGACATCAGATACAGATTCTAGTAGTCTTGAAAGATTTTCAAGATATTCAAATTTGTTGGCAGATAATTATGAGTTTCCAATGGAAGCTCATGTTTGTGGACGTGTAATAACTGTGGGGATTGTGAAAACTGATATCATGGAGCTTGTTCCTGGAGATAAGTTGGGAATCAACCTGGTGAATTTTTTTTTCCATGTATGTCTTAACACCTTTTCCCTATGTTATATTTATTAAAAATGTATACTTATGTCTATTTTGAATTAGGTATCTTTATAAAATTTGTGAGAAGGATGAGTGGAAAAATGTATATGGATTCACGGACCTGCATTTGATTCCCCCCGAAGCACGTGCATTGGATGCAGAACAAAGAATGCTATATATTTCTAAAAGACATGAATAGAATATAGTCACACAATGTTGGATGCTGCCTTTTTTTGAGAGGTATTAAACACATCTCTCTAAAAGAGTTAATTATCATTTAACATAAAAACCACTAACCATAAATTTTCTTTTATCAGTGATCATTGGATGTTTGGGGGGTTTTGCCCAAGGGATAAAACACTTTATTTGATATGCTCTGTCCATGGCGTTGTGCCGGAAAGTTTTAAGAAAATGTAGGAAAAGTGAGTTTCAATTTCTCAATAGTTTTAGATATTGTAATGAATTTTAAATTTACCCCATTCTTATTATTTTCTAATAGGGTATGGGTCTACTTTCAAAAAAACACAAAGAAAAGGAGTATGAAGATCGATTATGTAAATGTAAAGGTAAATATCCATTTATAATTTGTAAATTTTGATTTATTACATAAAAATAATATATTGAATTTACACTGATTCAAACAGAATTTTCATGAACAAAAAGGTGTCATCGAATGCAGATATTATATGTTATGATTTATGTATGAAATAATAACAATTGGAATAATTGTGAACTTTGACCTGGTAAGATTTCCTTTTAAAATTTTCCATAAAATTTTATTTTATTTATTCATTATAAAAGTTAACTAAAAACCTTTTAATTTGAATATATTTGATGACCATCAACCCTATAGTGCTCAAGACATCAAACACTTACAAGTGGAATTGTCAAATTATTCCAAAGGTTTGATTGAATTTTAGTTTTTTGTAGTGTAAAATGTAATTCAGAATATTGTCATTGTAGTTGTGTATTTGGTATTTGTTTAGGTTGGATTTAGTTTTTTTATGTTTACATTGTATGTTTTGAATGTTATATATGTGAATGTTTAGTTTTTCTCTACTTCTTGTTTTGGTCTACTTATGATGGTTTTTCTGGTATGGATTCTAGTCTAGGGGGAGGGGTTCCACGGGTGTGGGGGGTGTCCAGTGTGGTGGGGGGTATCCAGGGGTGTGGGAGGGCTGTCCGGTGGGGTGGGGGGGGGGGGTGTCCTGGGTGTCCATGAGATTGGGGGAGGGTCCGTCTAGGTGGTGGGAGCGTTTCCAGGAGGGTGGGAGGGCTACCCAGGGGAGTGGGGGGCTGTCCAGGGGGTGTCGAGGGGTGTGGGGTGTCCTCTGGGGTGAGGGGGGTTTCCCGGGGTGTGGAAGGGCTGTCCAGTGGGGTGGGAGTGTCTAGGGTATCCAGGGGGATTGGGGGGGGGAGTCCAGGGGGGTGGGATAAGAGGCGCCGCCATCCCTCGGGGGGCTGAACGCCGTTGGAAGTTACTCATCACTCTCACATGCGAAGATTGAGATCTCAAATAGTTTCACCAATGCTTTATTCCCCTTTTAAAATCATTCATTCTATGACTTTGATGCTAGTATAACCTGGGGGAAACGCCGTCATGTGTGACTAAAATACCTAGATCTTGGCGGTGGAAATCTCCTGGATCTTGCGGGACTGGAAATGATGCTCACAAGGCTGCCCATTAGATGCATGAAATGACGTTAACAAAAAGCCCAATGATGGTAAGAGGGCACCGAATCAGTTGGTGGAAAGGGACGCTAAGAAGACGACTGTAATGATACGAAATATAAACAACCAGTACACGTAAGTGACTGTATAGTTTCCCAAATTAGATTCTTGAACAAATATAGGGTTGTTTGTGTGTTTTTTGGTCTCCTCCATGCAATTATGGTCCAAGAACATTACCATCATATCCCGTCTGTCACCAAAAAAACACACAAACAACCCTATATATGTTCAATCATCTATTTTCAGAAACTAAATAGTCACTTACATGTACTTGTTGGGTATATTTTGGATCATCGCAGTCGTCTTCCACGCGTCCCTCTCCACCAACTGAACCAGCGCAATCTTCCCACCACTGGGCTTTTTGTTAATGTTGTTTCACACGTCTCATGGGAAGCTCTGGGAGCATCATTTCATGTCCCTCATGATCCGGGAGATTGCCACCGCCAAGACCCAGTTATTTTAGTCCCACATGATGCTGTTTCCCCTAGTTATATTGGCATCAAAGTGATATAATTAATGATGTTTACAGGGTAAGAAAGCATTGGTGAAACATTTATAGAGCTCAAGCTTCACATGTGGGAGTGATGAGTACCTTCCAGCGGCGTTCACCCCCCCAAGGGATGGCGTCACATCCTCCCCCAACACCAGCTATCTAGGGGCTGTCCAGGGGGTGGGTGGGGGGCAGTCCAAGGGTGGGGGGGGGGGGCGGTAGTACATGAGTGTTGGGGGGGGGGGGGGGGGCGTTCAGGGTGGTGGTGTGGGCTGTCCAGTGGGGGGGGGGGGTTTCTGATCTGGTTTTGGTCTGTTTTTGGTCTGGGGGTGTACAATGAGGTGGGGGGGTGTCCAGGGGTGTGTTGGGGGCATGTCCAGTGGGGTGGGAGGGTGTCTAGGAGGGTGGGAAAGATGTCCAGGCAAGTGGGGGAATGTCTAGGGGGTGTCCAGGGGTGGGGGGGGGGGTTCTAGGGGTGTGGGAGGGATGTCTAGGCGAGTGATGTCTAGTGGGGTGGGGGGTGCCTAGGAGGGTGGGTGTCCAGGAGGGTGGGGGGGTGGGGGGGTTGTCCAGGGGTATAGGGGGCTATCCCGGGGGTGGGGGTAGTCCAGGGTTGTGGGGTGTCCAGGTGTATGTGTGTGGGGGGGGGGGTTCTGGTTTGGTTTTGGTCAGGTTTGGGTCTGTTTTTGGTTTGGGGGTGTCTAGTGAGGTGGGTGGGGGGGGGGTGGCCAGGGGTGTGGTGGGTGCTGTCCAGTGGGGTGAGAGGGTGTCGAGGAGGGTGGGAGGGATTTGAAAGTGAGTGGGGGGATGTCCAGGGGATGTCCAGGGGTGGGGGGGGGGGCAGTCCAGTGGGTGGGAGGGGGGGGGGGGGGGTTCTAGGGCAGTGGGAGGGTTGTCCATGGGAGTGTTGTCCAGTGTGGTGGGGGTGTCTAGGAGGGTGGGGGGGGGGGGGGGTTCTAGGGGTGTAGGGGGGATGTCGAGTGTTGTCTAGGGGGTGGGGGTTTCCAAGATGGTGGTGGTGGTGGTGGGGGGGGGGTTGTCCAGGGGTGTGGGGGCTGTCCAGGGGGTGGGGGGCAGTCCAAGGGGGTGGGGGATGAGGGGTGTCCAGGGGTGTGATGGGGGTTGTCTAGTGGGGGGGGGGGGGGGTGATTCTGGTCTAGTTCTGGTCTGGTTTTGGTCTGTTTTTGGTCTGGGGGTATTCAGTGAGGTGGGGGGGGGGGGGGTTGTCCAGGGGTGTGGTGGGGGATGTTTAGTGGGTTGGGAGGGTGCCCAGGAGGGTGGGAGGGATGTCCAGGCGAGTGGGCAGATAACCATGGGTGTGTGTGTGTGGGGGGGGGGGGGTAGTCCTGTGGGGTGGGTGGCTGGAGGGGGGAGGGTTCTAGGGGTGTGGGAGGGCTATCCAGGGGAGTGTTGTCCAGTGGGTGGGGGTGTCCAGGAGGGTGGGGGGGGGGGCTGTCTAGGGGTATGGGGGGCTGTCCCAGGGGTGGGGGGGGGAGATTGTCCATGGGTGTGGGGGGGGGGGGGGGGGTCCAGGGGTGAGGTGGGGGCTATCCTGGGGTGGGGGTGTCCAGGATGGTTGGGGGTTTTCCAATGGTGTGGGGGGGGGGTATTCTAGGGGTGTGGTGGTGTCTAAGGGTGTGCTGGGGGGCTGTCTAGTGGGGGGGGGGGGGTTCTAGGGGTGTGGGAGGGATGTCCATGGGTGTGGGAGTGCTGTCTAGGGGGTGGGGGTGTCTAGGAGGGGGGGGGGGGTGTCCAGGGGTGTGGGGTGCTGTCCAGGGGGTGGGGGCAGTCCAGGGGTGTGGGGGTGTCCCAGATGGTGGGGTGGTGTCCAGGGGGTGGGGGGGGGGGGGGGTAGTCCAAGGGTGTGTGTGTGTGGGGGGGGGGGGTCCAAGGCTATGGCGGTGGCTGCCCAGTGGGGTGGGGGAGGGAGGGGGGGGGGGTTTGGTCTGTTTTTGGTCTGGGGGTGTCCAGTGGGGTGGGTGTCTACGGGTGTGGTGGGGGGTGTACAGTGGGGTGAGGGGGTTCTGGTCTATTTTTGGTCGGGTTTTGGTCAGTTTTTGGTATTTTTTTGGTATGTTTCGGGTATTTTGGCAGGGCATATCAGTGGTTGATCGGTGGTGGGGGTTGTCCAGTGGGGTTGTGGGGGGGGGTATGGTCAGTTTATGGAAACTTTTTGGTCTATTTCATGTATTTTGGGTGGGCATTGTAGTGGTTGATCGGTTTTTTTGAAAAAATTGTTCTGTACAAAGACTATTTCATAACCCATGTAAAAAATGGATTGGGATTAGTTTCAACATCGGTTATTTGGAAACCGACGTAATAAATTCATTGGAAATGGTTTTTACGTCGGTTATTTAATAACATAATTAATAAATGGAAATGGATAGTTTTTTACATCAATTATAAAATAACCAATGTCGTAGATATGTTTTCATATCGGTTATTATATAACCAATGTTGGAAACCGCTTGGAAGACATGTTTATAATGTCAGTTATAAAAATAACTGACATGCTAAATGCTTTAGAGGAGTGATTTATGACATCAGCTATATAATAACTGACGTGAAAGGGTATATAACACATCAGTTATTAAATAATTGACGTAATAAACAATGACCCCGAAGCATTTTTCACGTTGGGTTTTTATCAACTGACATGAAAAATGCTTTGGATTTGTGTTTTTTACGTCGGTTGTAAAATAATCGACATAAAAAACAATGTTTTTAATGTCTCCTTTAATAACGTCGTCCAAAATCCGACATAAAAAATAAAAAATAACCGATTTTACAAACTTTTTCTACACAAGTGTTATTAAAGGTTACACATACTAATTTATATATTAAATTACTTATTGTTTTTATAGTTGTTTTATTTAAGATATTTGGTATATGATCTATTTTTTTTGTTATAGGGATACAAAAGACTAATAGGTTTAGATATTATTGTCACATTGAATCATAAAATATACTGTTAGTGTCATAGAGTACACTGGTGGCATCATAGAGTACCCCAATGAAATCAAAAAGTACACTTATGACGCCATTGAGTACACTAAAAAATCACTTGTTACATCGGTTGAACATCACAACCCTTTGACCCCTATGTCATCATTTGATCCAATATATTTTCTGTTAGACTCATCTGGTACTATTTCAACCACTTCTAGTATACTCCCTGTATTCTTTTCTGCTCCTTCATGAAAGGATTATTCAACATCAAGAATAATATTAGTGATGTATTGAACAAGTGATGATATAGTAACTAAAGAATCCAGAGGATACTGAAGTGTCACTATTATTGTTATTATTTTCATTGTGATAATTATAATTCCCTAAATTGTAATATAATTTCATAATTTTCACATTCAAAAGGTAAAATTATTAAACATATATTCAAACATTAACAGTCATGATATTTAGAGTGTAATTGAATTGAATTCAGGCTTACTGATTAATGCATTTGGGGTACCCACTGAATTGCTATGGGTCTTCAAAGGCTGATTTTAGGAGACATATATTTTCTTTGGAGACATCCCTCTCAAAAAATTATTCTTATTGAATGCATGTTCCATTTTGGTGGAATAATGAATTTTTTGACAACTAGATAAATGAATTATACTTATTATGTATTCAAATATTATAATATTTGATAAAATTTATTATTTTGTAAAAATTATAATGATTTCAATATATTTTATATTTTATATGTTATTAAATTTTTTTGATCCTAATTTGACAAAATGTTCATGGAAATTAAAAAACATGGGGAAGAAATTGAAATATTTCATTTAGTGACTATGACATAAATTTAAATAACTTTTTTGATGGTGACAAAAAGGTATGAGAAGACCCCTAATGGAATCCATAGAGAGTAGGGGAAGATGTTTATTTACCATAATAGTACTAAATCAAATAAGTTATTTTATGATATAATCGTTTATTAATATTTGTTTTCTTAATAATTTTTCATTTTTTAATGATATATTAAATTTATGTTTTAAAGTATTTGTCTAAAAAATACTACAAGTCGATGGAATCAAATTATTCCAAACACATTTGAGTGTAGGATGATGTATGATTTTCATAGAATGATAGTCATAATCACAGGTTTGGTATTGCAGTACAATGTGTCTACATAATATAATTGATAAGGTTTAATGATGGTTTTGGGCAGCATCAAAATTTTAGGATGATGGCAGACACTAAGCCCGACATTAAGGGGTGGTGGGACGGTAGATGAGGTTACCATGAGGGTGGTGGTATCTAATGAAGCAATTAAAAGTATGGGACATATGGTCCATGTATTGAGCACCTTGAGGCTACTATATGCAGGGCCAATGGGCCTATATATATAACATATATAATATATATAAATAAAAAATGGGTCGGAATAATGGGTTATCCCTTGGTGGCTTATGACCATTCCTTCTAGCCTACAAGCATGCAGAGCATGTGTTTCATTGTAATTTTACAACTAATATCTTATATATATTATGATGTATGGTATTTCAACCCTTAATTGGCAACATTTATATTTTATATTGATATTTTTTTCTAGGTTTTAGGGAGGGATGTTTAGGTCGTGTGAGGGTGATGGGTTATGGACCATTCCCATCACAAGTCTTGTAGGCTGCACACATCATTACTATCATCATCAAAAAAAATGGGGAGTACTCCCACAGTTCATTTTGAATTATAAGATAAAATTCATAGTTTTAAGAATACATTTGAGGATTGTTGGTCACATATTAAAACTAAAAATTATTGGGTCTTAAATTTATAGATTGTGTTAGCGTTGGTGGTTAAGGGGATGAAATGAAATATCCCTAAAGAAATTCCATCACTGATTCAATTTTATTTCATAGTAAGTTTCATTACTTATCATATTAATTATTTTTAACTAATCCTATATAAGCATATCCATTATATTTGTAATACAAATGTTCTTTTTTATATAATTAACTAATTGATTGAGGAAAAAAATATTTATGATAGGGGGAGTTAAATATGGATTTATTTTTCTTGTATTAATTAAATATTTAATATTACTTCAAGATCATTTTGGGTTGAAACATGATATTAATAACCATATTCAAGTGTTTGGTGTTTTTGGAATTAAAATATGAATTCTATTGCTGGAATGAAAAACATGAATTTTTATTATTAAATTATTGTCTTTTTGAGTTTTTAATCCTTAACTACTCTTATAAAAAATATTTTTTCATCTTTAATTTAAAATAATAAATTCTAAAATCTTGATATTTTAGTGTGTATTATTTTATGTAAATATCTTATTGAATAGTATGTGATATATACAATACAAAACTAAAGTGAATAATTCATTATTAGGATGAAAAATAGACATTGAAAAACTATTAATATATAACATTAAAACAATATGTTAACCCTCATTGGTAAATGATATTAAATAAGTTAAGAACATATAATGTTTAAAATATTCATTTTTATAAAAATTCAATTTTATTTATTTATTTTTTAATTTAAAAGATAAATTTATGAGTTTTTGATTTTTAGTTTGATGAAATAAAAACCATTTTTTGATTCAATATATAAAAATTACTATAAGTTTAATGGGTTATATTTTTCTAAAAATTTTCGGTTTTTGGGCGAATAGTGAAAAAGTATAGTTTTTAAAAATATTTTTACTTTTATGAAAGGGTAATTATATAAAAATAACATGACGATTTGTAAAACTTTTTTGATATAGAAAATATAAATTTAATAATTAAAATAAACAATTTTAAAAAATATTACTAAATATATAAACCATTGTTTTATATTTTAGAACCAAAGTGTTGTTTTATTCAGATAAAATAAATATTTTTGATTCTTTTATTTAACTAAATATTTAAAATAAATAATTCATTTTTGAAATTTTTTGACATTATATAACTCCCTTTTATTTAATCATAAACCAATACATGTCATGTGGATCAATTCTATGCATGAATTTGGTGTAAATTATTTTCCATTATTAAAAGACATTTTTCTAAAACCTATATTTCATTGTGACATATTAACTTATATTAAAATTAATTTTGTACGCCCCTAAAAATTGAATCCAATAAAATAAAGTCCATATTTCGAATCAACAAATTCAAATTATGTAATGTGTTCCATTTCATTTTTAGTCATAAAAATTATGTTATGAAGGTAAAAGTTAATCACTGTAGTAAAGGCTAAAACTTGTTATTCCCATCATGTTATATTCTAATGAGGTAAATTTTGTAACCACTTTCCTTTGATAATGTGATTTATTTTAATTTAATTTAATTGTGTTTACAAATAATGTCACTTACCCTAACTAAATATTTTTAATTTGTTTTTAAAATAATGAAAAGGATAAAAAAAATTAATGAATCTAAGTGACTATAATTATAGAAATGAAATTATATTTATATTAGTAATTTATTATTAATTCTAAATAATTGTATAATTATCAAAAATTCATTTACAACAACGAAATTTTGCTTCTTCAAGAAGTAGAAAAGTCAATGTAAATGGTTTTAAAAATAATTAAAGAAATAATTTTTAAATGAACTAAAGTTTTTTAAGTATTTTGGCAATAAAAATGATAGGTAATAAGTAATTCTAATGATTAAATTTTAATTTACTCTTAATATAGATACCATTTAAGACAAATTATGTGAATTTCATGTAAATGAAATTAAAGGGTATTTAATTTTAAATAATATTTTATTAATTGATTCAAAATCAATAAAATATTATCTGATATTAAATAGATGAGAACTGTTTGAGAATACCATACGTGTTACATTTATTATCCACTTAAATATTTTTAAATTACATTATTGATACATAAATATTGACCAATTGTTAAAAAACCATTACTTTTTTCTTATAAAATGGGACTCGATATAACCTTTCTATAAAAACATCTGAGTTCATTTTTATCTCAAAATTATACCAAGAGTCCACACCAAACTTGTCATACCTCATTTTTAGAACTCTATCATGACCACAATCCTGTTTTCCAAATGTAGAAAGTTTAATATAAAGGAAGATAAAAAAATAATAGGTAATCATTTTAGCCAAGCTCATTCATGTTTCATTCTTCTTAAACATACTAAAAATATTCTATAACCATATTAACATAATTATATCACTATAATTAGATTAATAACTTGTTAAAATGATTTTGGAACAACCATCATCTACTTATATTCCATTTGTTGGAAAATGAAAATATCACTCGCACGTACGTACAGACTACCACCTCGAGGAATGATAAATTTTATTTTTCATCACCATATTACATGGATGGTTATAAAAATGAATTTAATGAATAAATATGATATTTATATCATTATTAAGATAATATATAAGTAATATTATAAATATATAATAAAATTTACTTACTTATTCAACCGTTATAACATGTTCTTCTTTTGGTAGGTTTTACAATGAAAATGATTTTTATTTTAATGTTTATGTCATGAGTGATTAAGGAATGTTATGAAAAATTAGTATTATTTAATATTAATTTATTTAAAATGTTTTTATAATTAGGGATCATTAATATTCAAAATTATATTTACCTATAAATTCAATTTTTTTGTTAGCTCAATAATCATAAAAAATTGAAATTTTAAGCGTTATATGTGAACCATTAACATAAATTTCACAAAGTAGATATAAAAATATAGAACTATATCAAAATCATGATCTATATATACATTAATAGTATAGATATAATGAATTCATGATCAAAGTTCAGGGAAATGAACCATTGAACTAAAATAATTATGGGAAATGAGATAGTTAATACATAAGTATTTATCTTTAAAAAATAATTTTTAATAAATGGGTATTAATAAATTAAAATTGTTTAGTATATAGTAAAAAATAAATATATGTTTATTATATAGGCATATGGTAAATCTAAATTTATTATAAATGGAAGTGTGAGCATATCCGACTAAGTAGAAGTATAATGTAAGGGGACTCATAATTTAATTTCCTTTCATTGGGTTACATCATGTATTCATTTACTATAATATTCGAAGATAATTTTTATGACCTATTATTGTTTTATTTTTTGTAAATATTATATATTTTATTAATTTTTTCTATAATCAATTCATTTATGGATTCTTAATTCAAATTTTATGATCTTTATAACAGTTATTAGTCTTAATTTTCATTACATGAGACATGATTCGTGTTTTAAACCATGAATTAGTTTATATAATTTACTTACTTTCGCATTGTTTTATTTTGAATTATTCCTTCAAGGAAACAATTGGTTTTATAGAGTCATATAATGTTCTTAAATTTTATGAATTTTTAATTCAAGAATTACCAAAGGTGTAAGGGTTTATTGTCACAAATTATTCACTAATATTTATTTAAATAGTGTCAATAATACATATTTTCTATATTATATCATAAATGTACATCCTATTACCTTCTTTTAGGAATTCTTCTTTCAAATTATTTTTTCCCATTAATTGGGTGAGTCTTGGGAAGCTTGTGGATATAGATAATTTGTTATGGATGATGAATTATATTTTATAGATGAATGTGTTTTTGTAATTAATGGAATTATGGTATAAAAGTGTAATGGATTTTTAGTATCCTCCTTGAGTTCAACGAATTCCATAGTGGTTTTGGGTTTTTGAGTAAGAATTTGTAGGTTTTACAGACAATTGGAGAAATACACCTAGTGTAATGGAAATACACATCGTGTATGTTTTTTAGGGTAGTTGTCAGGAATCTGGTGCACAATGTGATGTGATTACATGCCACCTAAATAATACATGCCATGTAATAATAATATAAGGGTTTTTAATAAAAAATAAATGGGGTTATTAGGCGTATCTAAACATTAAAGAATATATGACATGTAAAGGTATTACACACCAAGTAAATGTCAAATTATTGTATTTTATGGAACTAAATTAGTTGAATTATATTTAATTCTTCCCCAAATACTTTGTATCTCAACATAAAAAGATTCTCCAATGTATTTTGGATTCTATATTCGATCTAGATTTATCTGTTGGGTGATTGATCACTATTTTGGTTGGTTTTGTGACTCCCTGGGAAAGTATGTCTTTCTTCTTGTCCATTTATTTGATCACAATATTTAAGTTTCAATTCATTATCAAACCCATTGGTCTGTAGTGATGTTTACTTTTGTTTCTCTCTATATCCATTGTACGATCTTTCTATGGGGTCTATTTCCTATGTTGGTTATGGTGCGACATGTATGTGTTCTTAAGGTATGTGTTGTTTACTCTTCTATAGGAACCATTTTATTAAACTGAGTCAAGACTAATATTCTTATACTGGTTATAGGGCATTTGTTTTCATTTTTATAATCTTATTTTTCGTTGATCCTTTTGTGGGAATGTACATCCCCGAGTTTGGAGGTAGCTAGTTCTATCACTAGCAGGTGTTGGTGAACTGCATTTCTCTTTTTATTGATAAATTATTTTATTAAATGAAATGGAATTATATGACTGATTTGAATTGTTTTTATGGAAATGGGTATTAAAAAATATATTTCACATAATTTGGTAAATATAAATGGCTTTGAGAGCATTGCGAAATGGTTTTTTGAAATATATTGTGAAATTATTTTCTAATGATGAAATGATGAAAAAGGATTGATGAATTATTTGGGAAAATATAGCACATGGGAAGACATGGTTCCTTAAGTGAAAGGTATTTTAATAGGCCTCTTCATCTATTAGAGTATTTTCTCACATGGCTTACCTCTGCCCCATATGCATGTTTTTCAAGGGACTTATTAAACCAATGTGTGGGGAGACTTTTATGGGGTGTTCCTCTACCCTCTATACTCTGTGTGTATGTCTAGTGTCTTGATTCATAAGGGACTTTCTATGTTAGGTATAAGTGTCTTAACTATCATGACCTAGTGTGATTTTGGGAGTGATGTTACCTATGATTCTTGTCTGAATTGGGAAACTTTTGGTTTGTAATATTTGTTTGTACTACTATGGATTTTGATATGATATTTGATACATTATTTATTTTGAATTGATATATATTCTAAGATATATGGTTATGAAATAATTTGAAACTGATTTACAAATATATTTTAAAAATGTGGAAAGAGGGGAAATTAAACTATTTTTCCATCCTTCCGATATAAAAACAATTGATCCTTTATCATTGCATGTTCTCTTTAAATTTGAGCACGCTTGGATCACTATACAGAGATTTGATATGAAACACCTGGGTGACACCCTGTTAATACTGTTAGTTCACACCCTACACAACTCTTCAGCGATGCGTATACATAGTTATGTATTACAATTTAGGGAAAGGAAAGACACTGAAGTGAGTAAATATGGTTTTCTGTCAGCTAGGATGAGTAGATGGGAGTGGGATAGTGGGAGTCTACCCACACTAACACATGGAGTAGTTGTTTTTCTTATTTTTGTTGTTCTTTTTTGGTTGTAAATATACTTGGGTATTTTTTTTATAATATTGAGTTTTTTAGTTTCACTTATTCTTTTTAGTCATGGAATATAATTATCTTTTCCTTAATTATATCTATTATATAAAAGTTCCATGTCATGGCTTCAGGTTGGGTAAGATCATTCCCTTTATTTTTTGTTTGATGTATGGGTGCTATTCCCAATCTCGTGTGGATTTGGAATTCCCATCAGGTATGTGGAATATCTGGTTGGGTGCTAGTTTGAGAGTGTATTCAAGTTTTCCATTACAATTTGGTATCATAGTCTCTGATTTTGAGGTTTATCCCTATATTTTGAAGTTTTATTGACTAGAGATAGGATTGTTGAGACTTGATCAGTAGAGTGCAGGAATTTCATAGCTAGAACATTTGATGATGAGACTCAATTTACCATGGAATGGTGGGATGTGTGGTTTTTGTTTTGAGTTCTTGATGTCAATATCAGGTTTTTCTTCTAGGCATTCTAGTTTAAACTATGTTTTTTTTCTGATCATTTCTCTAGTTCTGGTGTGAAACATTATACCTTTGATAAATGCTTATTGAGTTCCCCAGGAGGGTTCATCTGATGCTCCTCAAATAAATACTTTTATGGATAAAAAAATTATATTAGATATCATGTGAGATGTTGGTGATATTAATCTGAATGTTCCACATGTTTAGAAAGTATTTTTCGAGGTATAGTAGAGAGAAGGGGGAGACAAGGATCTATCACGGGAGTACTTGCATTAGAGTCAACCATCCTTTAAAGGTATAAAGGAAATTTTAGAGGAAGAGGATTGGTTGGAAAAGATAAATAAGATATTTAGATTCTTGGATACACCTGACTATATCAAGGAGAAGTATGATTAATTTTGAATCAAGGGTACCAATAAGAGGTGGTGGGATTCTATGGTACAGGCTGATAAGCATGTGGGCTTGGACTGGATGGGTTTCCATACTCTCTTTATCCATTAATTTTCTCTATATTCATTGATGATAATGAAGAATATTGAGTTCTTCTCTTTATTTTAGGGAGAGTGTGTAGTCTTACAATACTCCAATCCGTTTTCTAAAATAGTTCTCCTTTAACTATATGTTGTATAGAATAATCAACCGAAAGCTCAGAACAACATTTAAGGGTTGTGATAAGATATCATATCATAGGAACTTATGATGAATCTTTCAACCTATAAAAAGAAACTAGACAAGGATATTATGGAATAATTGAATATTTCAAGAAATGATAGATATTCTACACCTTCTATTCCATTTATTGAAAGATTAAGTTATTCTCTAAAGAAAAAGTGGAAGTGGGAAGATCATCATAGGTGTGGTGGAGGTGGTTCTCAATACCAGGCCTCTCCAACACCTCTAGTTATATGTAACGGTGAACCTATTACTTTCAATTAATGTGGAAATGTTAGACACACAAGAAATTATAGTTTTTCACCTAAAAGGATGTTTAATAGTTGTGGGAATTATAGTCATTGACAAAATTTTTAGCAGGCCATGAATACTCCTTGATATGGTCAGGGACCGTTGGCTCCAAAGGCTAATACGACATATTTAGATGCTTGAAAAACTATAGGGATCCAGCCATATTACTTAGGAGTGAATCCTCACTACTCAGTAGATGATTTTTTATTGGAGGTTGATGCAGGTCCAGCGACATCAAGCAGTACTATCTTTATTACATCCTCAATAGTAGTTGATTTTTTTGATGCTGGTTCTTCCCACTCATTTACTTTTGGAAAATTTTCTAATATTATTAACCATCCAATGAGTCTCTTTTCCTTTTTAAGGATTTAGTAATTTCTATTGGGGAGAGAAAAGAGTAGTGGATTCGATGTCCTTGTGAACTTTAAATAGCTGATATGGGGTTAGTTTTGGATTTTCATATTCTCAATTTATATTATTTTAATGTAATTATAATGATGTATTAGATTATTTCTCATCATGAGGATGTTTATTTTTATCATCAACATGTATCATTTATTACCACCATTGGGTGCTCACAGGTGTTTTAGGGAGAGTGGGATCCGAGGTCTAGTTGTGCCGTACCTTCCTTCCCATAGCACATGAATTTGTAGTTTATCTTAATGAAGTTTCTTCTATCATTGATCTCCTAATTATTTTTTATGGTTTTATTAATGTTTTCACAAAAATTTTCTACAAGATTCCTCCAGAGAGGGAGGTAGAGTTTACGATTGACCTGGTACATGGGGCAGAACCATTATGGACACCCTCTTATCATATAGAACTATCAGAGATGATAGAGATTATGATTCAATCATATGATCTAGTGGAAAAGGTTCCCCCTAGTGTTTTTCATTAGGAATCCCCAATTCCATTTTCTAAAAAGATATTTGGTTCATTCTGGTTGTGTGTATAATATCATAATTTGAATTCTGTATCAGTTAAGAAAAAGTATTCATTACCATGTGAATATGATTTTTTCGACTAGTTAATGTGGGGAAAGTGGTTTTTGAAGATTGATCTATGGTGGGGTTATCATCAACTTAGATTTTTAGAGATCGATATACTAAAGACGAATTTTGGGAGTAGTTATGGCCACTATGAATATCATGTTATCTCGTTTGGTCTGACAAACAATCCTATAGTTTTTATGGATTTGATGAATTTGATATTCCATTATTGTCTCTATTATTTTATGGTCATGTTCATAGATGATATTTTGGTTTATTTAAGATCCAAGCATAAGCCTGAGTACTATTTGTGGTTTGTTTTGGAAATAATGAGAAGTCACTGTCTATATGGAAAGATTTCAAAAAACACATTCTGGATTAAATAATTTATGTTCTGGGGGACAATGATTTATGATCATGGATTATTAGTTGATCATGACAAGGTAAATGATATCTTTCCAAGGGAAGATCCACAAAATATATTTGAAATTTTGATAATCCTTGTAATCTCTAGTAACTATCAATAGTTCATCAAGGATTTCTCAATGTTGGAATCACCTTTGACTACTCTTACAAGGAAAGGGGTGAAATTCATAGGGGATGAAAAGTGTAAGTCCTATTGTAATGGTCTGAAAATACTTTTGAAATTTTCTCTTATCTTGAACTTACCTAAGCCTGATAATGGATCTGTGGTTTTCAATTATTCATTTGGAACTAGTTTAGGTTATGTGAACATGAGGTATGATCATGTGTCAGCTTATAACTCGTGCTAGATTTAATCACCTTAGAAGAATTACCCCAATTAGGATTTAGATCTTTTCATAGTTATGCATGCACTTAAGCTTTGGATGCATTATTTTTTAGGGATAGGTCCATATTCTAATATAACCAAAAGAGTTTATGATATATATTTTTTAATAATTACTTGAATATTAAATAGTTGTGGTGGGTGGAATACCTATAGAAATTTGACTTTGATATCGCCTATCCCACGAGGAAGGGGAATATCATTGCAGATTCTCTTAGTAGGAAAGTATCCTCACAATATGTTGTGGAATCAAAGGAAGAGTGAACAATTATGAGGATGTTTTATTAGTTGCATCTAGATTCTATGAAGAATGTTTTAGTCATGGTTTTACTAGTGTTAAATTATATTCAATCTCCATGAGTATAATATATAGATTCAGTAGTATGATGTAAATTTATGAGGAATTTGAGAAACCCAATATGGTGGGGAGACCTTTTTGGATTTCTTCATCTCTTTAGATGGTATTCTCCATTTTCAGGATCAATTATTCATCCAACACCATTAAAAAAATAATTTTTGTATGATTATCATAGTACTTCATAAACCATTCATTTGAGAACTATAATATGTATTATAACATTAGATAGTGACTCTAGTGTCCGGGAATCAAGCGTGAAATTGCTGAGTAAGTGTCTCACTGTTAAACCTTCCAACAGATAATGACAGAGCATGGGAAACCATATGGTTTTCTCTAGCTACATCAAGTGTATATTTGGGAATGGGTTAAGGTATCCATTGAATTTGTAATTATATTACAAAAGACTCTCCAGTTGATTAATTCAATTAGGGTAGTGATTCATTAATTATAAAATTCATCTCAGTTAATTCCGATCAAAGACACCATAAAAAGATCAATATCTGGTTATGTTACATCTACAAGAATTTGTGAGGTCACATGGGGCTCTTTAAGATATTGTTTTGTACATGAATCCTAGGATTAATTTGAGGTTTTAGAGAAGTTTCCAAGAGTTGATGGGGAATCTGGTCATATTGAGTATATCTTATCATCCAAACATAGTCATTTAGGAAGAGCATGTTATTCAAATCATGGAGGGTATGATTTGTGCATGTTTCATGGATTTTGGTGGGTTTTTGGATAACCATATGGGACTGATTTATTTTTATTATCATAATAGTTATCAGAAATTAATAAAAATGGATCCTTTAGATGATTTTTGTGGTCACCCGTGTTGGTCACATCTTATTTGGGAAGTGGTGGGTAAAGATTATTTAATAAGACTGAGATTGGTTTTGGAGACATCTATGAAGATTTAAGATATATGTCAGCATCTAGTTACTGATCAATGTCAATAGAAATCTTATGTAGAACAATAAGATCATTCTTTATAATTTTCCATAGGTGAACAATATTTCTTTAATGTTTATCCTTGGTAGGGTCACCATCATCTTGTAAAGTAGGGAATGTTGGCTCCAAGATATGTGTGACCATTTGAGGTCACTGAGTGACTTGTGAAGGTTTCTTATTGGTTAGATTTTATGGTTATGTGGATTGAATTTATTTATGTTTTCCATATATCATAGCTTAGGAAATATAATTTTGATCCCTATCTTGTTTTGAGTTGGGAAGATATTGAGTTAAAACTAAATGATTCTATTGTTGAGTAGCTAGTTGAGACCATAGACTCTCAGGTGAAATTACTGTGTGAGAAGTCAATTCTATTGGTCCTTGTTTTATGATTGAATATATCATATTCTCAAGATACATGGAAACACGATTCTTTTATGAGGTATTAGTACCCTCACATATTTACCCCACTAGTTTTTTTCACATGACTTTTTGGGGACAACATGTCTTATGGTGGGGATTTTTTAACATATCGTTACCTGCTTTGAAGAATTATTCCTTATCATATCTTGTTTTCCTCTTTCATTAGGTGTGACTTGGAACTCCCAAAGATGGAGAGAATTTATTGGGGGAAAATGAATTAAATTTATTTTATGAATGTTTTTTTGAAGTAATAGAATATGAATATAAATATTTAATGGATTTTCGGATTCTCCATGAGTTCATAGAATGCCCGAGTTGCTTTTGGATTTTCATATAAGAATATAAATTTTTCACAGTCTATAAGAGAAATATGCACTGTGTAATGGGATTACAGACCATGTAAGTTACATAGGGAAGATGTTGTGAGTTTGTCCACAAGATGAAGCAAGTTCTTGATGTGTAAATATTACACACCATTTACTACTAAAAGATGGGATATTAATAAAAAGGAAGCAGGGTTTTTTGGTGTATCTTATCCCTAAGGATTACATGACATATAAATAGATTAAAATCCATATAAATATTGTTCTTTTGTATTTTAGTTTATTGAATCTGTTTAATTTTAATTCATTGTTTTATATATCCTTTATATCTTGACCTAGAAGGATTATTTAGTGATTTTTTAAAGACTCTATTAAATCTAGATTGATCTATTTGGTGATTGATCACCATTATAGTCATTTTACATCTCTTCAGGAGAGTAATTCTTTCTGCTTCTTCATTAAGTAGATCAAGGTATTGTCATTGCATTGTATTATTTGATCTATGGGTGCCTAGTGATGTTTCATTTTTTCTCCCTAGACTCATTATGTGATCTTGCTTAATGGGGTGTTTCCTTTGTTGGTTGTGGTACAAAGATTGTGTGTTCTTGAGGTATGTGTTGTTTCCTATTATCCTCCAAAACTTTTGTTAAATTGAATCAATTCTATTATTTTTAGATTGTTTTTAGGGCCTTTATGTTCATTTTTGTGATATAATTATTGGAGGTTCCTTTATGGGTGTCTACAATCCTGAGATTTGAGGTAGGTGGTTCAATCTCTAGCCTATGTTGGTAAACTGGATTACACTTATTTTTGATAAATTTTATAATTAAATGAAATAGCATGATATTATTGAATGTAATTTTGTATGTGGAATTGGGTTTTTATAAAATATGGTTTCCCCTAGTTTTGGTAAATGAATAGTATTTTTAATGCACTGTTAAATAGTTTTGCGAAATGATTTTCAAAGAATGAAATGATGAAAATAGATTAATGAATTAGTTTGGAAAATATGTCACAAGGTAATCCCTAGGTACTTAGTTGTAACATATTGTAATAGGTATCATCCACTATCAGGTGATTTTCTCATGGGGATTATGTTTTCTCCCTAGGGCCATTATTCTAAGGACATGTTAGAACAGTGGGGGTATTTATAGGTTCTTCGTATGCCTTATATACTAGATACAAATGTCTAGGGGTATGTTACTAACATGATTTTCTATGTGAGGTACAAGTTTCATAGGTACCCTGGCTTAGTTTGATCCTTGTTTTGGTATTACCTATGCTTCTTGATTGATTTGTGATACATTTTGTTTGCAAAATATTGTTATACTTAAATGAATTTTGATATGATATGTGATGCAAGGTTTGTTTTTTACTTGATTTATCTAATAATAGATATGGTTATTAACTAATTTTAATCTAATATACCGGCTTATTTTTGAAGTGTAGAAAGAGGAGAAATTAAATTGTTTTTCATTTTTTTTATAAAAAAAATATTAAAATATTACCATTCCTTATTTTATTTAAATTTTTTAATAGTTGGATTACTGTTTGTAGACTTGATATGGAAATCATGGGTGAGACCGTACTGAGCCCGTTATCCCACACCCTGCACACCTCTTTAGTGGTGTATAGAACTGGATATGTCTTTCGATTCTTGGAATAAATTGTTGACGTAGTGAGGAAGTGTGGTATTCTATTAGATGTGATGGATTTCTGGTGGGTGTATTACCACATAATCACATAGAGTAGTTAGTTTTCCTTTTTAGTGTTCCTTTGTGGGTTTACTTTTACTTGGATATTTATTTCTACTCTTAAGATAATTAGGTTCAACAATTTTTTTCAATTATGAGATATATTTATGTTTTCTTCTATTATATCTATTAAATATGTGTTCCTTGTCATTGTTTCAGGTTCGGTGAAATCATTCCCTCTGATTGTTGTTTAATGCCAGAGTTCTAGTCACCTACTCATAAGAATCAAGAATTCCCTTTGGGAATGTGGAATATCGGGTTTAATACTAGTTTTAGAGGGTATTCGGGCTGGTCCATTTCAATAAATTTCTGTTTATCCTTGATTACTTATGTTCTATATCATGTTATTTATTTGAATTGGGTTTTCAATTCCATAATATGTTTCTTCAAAATTATTGTTTTAAATGTTTTTCTCTTACCCACTTATTTTCCAGCCATATTTATATTATTTATACTACTTAAACAATGTTATTCCTTATATTTCATTGGTTGTTTAAAGTAACTTTAAAATATCTTCGAATTTTTTACAATGGGTTTAAAAGGAATTTTTTGAAATTTTTTAATACCAGTCTATTTTGAATTTTTTCTAAAAGTGTGAAAATAATTTTTATCTAAAGTTTACTATAAGACCCCATTTCCAAAAGTCTTGATTATTTTTTTTATGAATCTTCCATTACATGTTACATTGGTATTTCAGATGAAATACTATTCCTACTATTCTTTTAAAATTTAATTTTTAACTGTTACCAAAAGTAAATTATATTTTTTATTGTTTTAAAATAATTTTTCTAATACTTTCATAAAGGTACCTTTCATTTATATAAACACACTTTAAAGATTTTTATACTTCACTAAGGAAATTATCTAACGATACCACCCATCTTCTTTATATAGATAACATATGATGTTTTTTTAATAAAATTTTGATGATACTGGTTTATTTTCCATTGGTTAATTAAAACATAGAAGAATGATGTTTTTTTTCATGTTATGGTTCATTTAAATTTAATATAATGATAAGTGAGTCCATTATATCCCTCCATTTCATTAGCTAATGTAAATTTATTTAATTGGTTACAAGTTACTCAGATCAAGTGAATACAGTTAACATGATATTAGTTACTCCAATGAACATGTAGTGATGATAGATCTAAAAAGATATAAGATACTCTAATGAATAAATTATAATTAATCTAGCAGTTTATTCCATTATTTGAATTATTTTAAGAGTATGATTTCTGACGATGCGTTTGTGAATTTATATTATTTATATGTGTTTTAATGTTTTTCTTGAGAAAAGGTTGGTTTAACATGGATCATGATTATTGAATCATATCAAATTTGTATTATGGTATGCCAAAGAATAATTCAATGACCCATGATTTATGAATCATGTTTTTAATGTATGAATTTATTATGCTATGAACATTGACTATTTTCTCATACCATTATGCTCATATTTTTTTCACTTATGATATTTGATTTATAATGCCTATGTTTATCCTTATTGACTTTTTGAGATCTACCTTATTATGTTTCCATTTACTCATTTTTTGAAGAAGAGTATTACATATAAGATCTCTATAATGGTATCATGTGCTAGATTTCATTGGAGTTGTAAAATAATTTATATAAAATAATAAATTATTAATATAATGGGTAAATGACCATTTCATGAGAAACACATGGGTTTCTTAATATAATGTTTTTTGTTAAATATATATATAATTAAACATAAAGGGTCTACAAGATATAAGGGATTATTTTTTTTGTTTTTGTAGTATTTTTAATTATTTATGGTTAAATTTTTGTTTCGTTAGTTGATAAAAAATACATTATGTAAAAGGTATAGTTTTATCACCAGAACGAGGTATAAGAGTCTAGGTGTTATAATTGATATCGAAGGGAGGATTTAGATAACTTTATAGAGTGGAATGTTATTAGATGAGGTAATTTTAATAGTTTTTGATAAAATCATGGGTTAATAAATCCTTGGTTGATCATAAGATTAATGTTTTAGATATAATGTTGAGATTTTATTTGATAATATTTCAAGGTGATTAATGATGTTTTTGGATTCTTTATTGGGTTTTAATAGATGATTGAGGTATATGTTACCCATAAGATTAACATGTGGTTTAGTATGAATATTATTTGAGAATAATGTAATTAGGGACATAATTTGGAAGGTTCACATAAACTTTATGGTTAATACACACTTTTTTGTTGAAGTAATTATGATTTTTTTGGGATAAAGAGCTATCCTATATTTTGGATAATTTTAGGATTAAAGTGAATGGAAAATTATTTTATTGTATTTTATTTTATATCAAATCTGTTGATATTAATATATGTGTAATGATTGAGATAAATTTTAGACGCACATATGTTTTTTTGTGGTTTTAGGTCTTGGTTATTCGGGTTATCTTTGGAGAAGATAAGTATATTTTAGAGAATATATGGTTAGGGTGTATAACTATTTTTTATGTGAATTTTTGAGTGATAAATGTTGTTTGGGGATAAATGTTAAGATGATATTCATGGAAAATGTGATCAAATTTTTCTAATTTTTGGGATTTGAAATTTTACAGATTTATTTTGATGATTTATAAAATTATATATTTTTTGGAATGATTTATGTTGAACTTTTGGTTTTTCTGTTGATGTTTTAGATATTAATATAACATTTCTTTAGATAAACATTTATTCATAGTTGGTGTTATCTTATGTTTTTTTAAACATTTTTATTTTAAAAAATTTATTGAAGTAGGAGGAATAAATTATCATCATTTTTTTGATCTCATGATCAATTATAAGTTTATTTTCATGCTTCAGACATGAAAATTTTATCTTAAATATTCATTATTTTGAATATAAGATAAAATGTTGGTGGAAACTAATCTAAACGCACAACCTAGTGCTGATATTGTTCCTATTGAAATGGATAAAAATAAATTAATTATATGTTATCATATTCTGTATCTTGATGGTGAAAGAATTCATCAAGAAAAATGAAG
The DNA here is from genome assembly GCA_963277665.1 of Viscum album. NCBI lineage: Eukaryota > Viridiplantae > Streptophyta > Magnoliopsida > Santalales > Viscaceae > Viscum > Viscum album. The sequence goes on along the minus strand of OY728141.1, from coordinate 1,683,314,411 downwards.
ATAAATCTATTAAGTCATATCACTAAGCTATCATGGTATGCTTTTGGAAAATCATTCACAAGTATAGTTTTGAAAATATTTAATTAACTTTAAAATTAATAAACATAAAAAAGTATACATCTAAGTCTAATCCTAATTTAAGATATATTTTTTAATAAAAAATTAAAATTCTAAGGGAATAATTTTTTTAGTGGGGGGAATGTTAATTTCCAATATTTTAGTATGCATTACCTCAAATAAATATCCTGTTAAATAACACGTGATATACAAAATAATGAATAAAAATGAATAATAACTTATTAAAAATCAATATAAACATAAAAAATTCTGAATATACAATTTTTATACCAATAAATTAACACTTATTGGTAAATGAATGGAAATAAGGTTAATGTAACTTAAATTTTAAAAGGGAAATTTTTCTATAAAATTGTTTTTTATTTATAATTTTTATATTATTTTTAGAGTCGAATTTATAAATTTCATAATTTTAATTTAATGAAATGAACTTTATTTTTGTATTCATCTTACCAAAATAAATATAAGTTGAATTTCTCAGATTTCATTAAAAATGTTGTTTTATGAGTGAATAGTAAAAAATTATAGTTTTTACTAATACTGTCAGTTTTATGGAATCATAATGATATAGGAATGAAATAAAAGTTTATAATTTTTTATAGAGAAAATATATATTTATAAAGTAAAATAAATAAACAAAAAATATTATGATGAATTGATAAACCCATGTTTTACATTTAAGAACCTAAGTGATGTTTTCATTATAACAAAAATACTATTTTTTATTGTTTTTTCCTGTTAAGTACTTAAATTGATACATTTGGTATTGAATTATTTTAAAATTCAATTAAATCTCATTTTTTAGAAATAAACCAAAAAATGTTATCGGGATCAATTATATACATGATTTTAATGTAAAATCAATTTTATACATAAAAGACATTTTTTTCATAAAACCATTCTCTATTTCATTACACATACTTATAATAAAGTTATTTATCACCACCTCTAGAAATTGAATCTTGAAAAATGGATTATATATATTTAATCAGAATATTTAGTTATTTAATAAGTTCTATTTCATTTTTAGAAATAATAATTAAGTTCCAAAGGAAAAATTTAGTCACCACGGTAAAGTATAAAAAAATTAAAAGTATTTTATCAAAGGATAAAGTTAATAAATATCAAAAAAAATCTTAAAATGGGTGTATTAGGTCTTGATATACCTTCTATGGTATTATATTATCTATATGAAAATTTTTGTGCTATATTATTTTTATAATGACCATTAATTTATTTTATGTTAGGATTATTTATGTAAATATCACTCTCTCTATAAAGAACCCACCCGGGTCAACCTGGAACCGGTCAACTGAGCCAATCCGTGATAAGGACCAATAGGCATTCCCGATCCCCCCAGTTTTTCGACAATCGTCAGGGCATCAACAAAGTAACAATGAGAATGATTTCTCCCAATATATTAATAAACAAAAGTATTAGAATAAATAAAAGAAAAACAAATCAAAATATGGGTTTCAAGATCCACATCATTTTCATTACAATGAAATATAACAATAACTAAACAACAAGTTATATCAAGAAGACAGATTGAACCCGACACCCAAGACATCTCCATGTGACCCCGAGGGTCACTGTCCAATATACAACCCACTATCAACCAAGGAAATTGAATTGATGCCAGAACCTACAATAGAAGCTAAAAACAGAAAAAACACTATAGGTGTGATTATTCAAACTCAGTAGGTATTACCAAATAATTCTATTCCCAACAAAGATTCATGAAATAAAGAAACATTCATTATAAGTTTTTAACTATAATTTAAAAACACAAGTTATTTCACACATTCATTTAGAGAAAACAAATAACGATCTCAATTAATTTTATTCAAAATTTAAAACAAGGATCATTAATGTTAGGATGGATAAGTTCAAAAGGGATATTGAAAAAAGGAAACCAATAAGAAACATTTATTTTTCATGTTTATGGGAAAATAAGGAAAACACTAATTCATTTAAAACAAATTTCTTAAAACCCTTCTAACAAACCACACTTTCACAATATAACAAAAGAAAACGGACACCAAGCATAAGCGTAATGAATGCAAAAAATGATGGAAATGATACTAATTGTGCTAGAAATAGAGGAAAATGGGAATACCTAGTAACTAAGAGGAGAACCAGAACATACTAATACGTGAGACCCCATCCCTAGCATCATTCCACACATGATGAAATCAAAACGCCCAAAGGCCCCACCATCCTATCCCGGGATAGACCAAGGGGACCAGTACTATAGTAATAAAAACAAATATCTACCTACTATGGGCCACTGGTCTGTTCCTAAACTATAGGCGAAACAAACATTATCATAATTCCACTTTTCTATTCTAGGTTACCTTTCTATTTTTAGAAATGGATGTTCCACACATTCTATACAACAAGCCATATATATATATACACCACAACACACATCACACAAACCAACACCACCTCAACCACCTCAAGGAGTATTCCTTGACATAATATAATCATTACATAAGGGAAATCCAATACGGTGGACACTCCTATCCCATGATCAACTGACAAGGAAAGATTCACTTCGAAGGAGTTTTTGAAATGAAACCATTTTTAGAAAAATTCCAAACGAGCCACAAGTCACTTTCACATATCATACCTTTATAAAAAAACACACACAATCCATTTTTCAAATCAAACCAATACAGAAAACCAGTTTTGGAAACACCAATGCCCATTTGAATATCAAATTATTACTTAAAAAACAAAACTATGGATTTTAAAAATCACAAACTTGTGAGAAAAAGACAATCGGGTAATTTAACAAGCATTTGGTGTGAAAAACCCACCAAATCCATATCACACATAGAAATTGATTAAGAAAAACCTTTTATTTCACTTGGAACAGTCATTAAAAACATGAATCATTACTATTTAATAATTATTTGTGGTGTGAAAATCAAGAAATCAATGAAACCTTAAATGTAAAGAAGAGGTGAAAAGGGATCCTACCTCAATCGATGAAGATCTTTTGGAATCCGTTGTAAAAATTCAATATCACATCAACTGTACCCAACTGAGGCTAGATCCAACCACAAGAAACTCAATCAAGAAAAAATACCCAATGATCAAGCAACTAATCCAAGAAAATTCAGCAAACATGGATACTAGGGTTAGGGAAGAGGATGAAAATGGAGAGAAAGAAAATGAGAATGAGAAAGAGGCCCTAACCTTTTGATTTGGGTGGAGAATCACCAAGAAACCATTGTGAATCCATTTTAATGGGGATTGAGTGTAGATAAACCCCCCATGGGAGGCACATAGGTTGGAGGAGGCTTAATGGAGGAAAAGTTGGGGATTAATGTATAAAAATCAAGGGGAGTGAAAAGGGGTTTTAATGATCTAGACAGGCAGCATGGATAGTCTGCATAGTTTATCAAACTGTACGGATACCATGTGACCACTACAGCCAAGAAATAGATCGACCACACGACCTAAACGCCAAATATAACTTACTGTGAAATAGCCATGTGGTAGCTACTTTATCACCTAGGAGCTTCCACACGGTTACTTGGTCTGGGGCGAAAATTACTACTTACTGTGCGCAAACCGTGCACCAAGGCTTACCCACCCCAAAACACCCATTTTCACCCAAACTCAATGGGAGTCCAAAGGAGGAGAGATATTCTAAGAAAGGAAGGAATAAATAATCCAAAATATCTAACCCTTGACACCATGTTCCTGATTAAATAGTAAAAAAGTAGAACTAAACCAGGACCGAAGATGAATTCTAAAACCCATGTGGGAATATTCTCCCCACCATAACACTTTCCACCCCATAAAGCCAACCAATGACTTATATAAAAATAATAACCCACTAATCCTTCACAAATCAAGTATATTTTCAAAAGACTACAACCAAAGGGATTAAAAAAATAGTAACACTAACAAAGAGATGACAAAACGATATCAGGAGGCTGAATGGACTCCCCGCTAAGTGCCACCCACACCTATAAGTTCAATCACCTCTAATTGATTGGTTCAGAGGGTATAGAACCTTCACATCTCAAAAAAAACCACAAAATATAATAATCCTAAACATAAAAAATATGAACTCAAACTATCCACCCAAAATAGACAAACAACCTTAAACCACCTCTATCAGATGCATTTATAACCTTACTTAACCAAACTGCCAAAAACACATCCATCCCAACCACTACTCAAAGGAGGAACATAAAATTTAGTAATTCCATATGAAACCATCAATCAATAAATTGATACCAGGAACAAAACCAAGATACAAACATGTGAAAGCCTAAACAGACTCCCAACCATTAGAAACGAACCACCACATGAGACGAAGATAAAGAATATACTAGGATACCAACTAAGGGAGGCCTGAACAGACTCCCCACCATAAGAGATAGGTTCATGCCACAACACTTTTAAGAATTAAATGTGACCCATAGTGGGTTTCCCCACCAAAAGATATATCCATATTAAATGGACTTTAGAATCTACCCATGAGAACTAAAAATCCCCACCAAAATGGGAGGGGAGGGAGTGGACAAATTAATGTACCAAAGCCTTTCACACAACCGGGGATCTCCTAACTATGCGCCATCATCACTTTGGAAACTATGGCTTGAGAGCTAATAATTATAGCATCTCATGCCTTGTAGCAAGACATTTGAAACCTCCGAATAGAACTGCTCCACCTGGTGCCACAAGAAACCACACCCCCTCCCAAATAGATCCAACAGAACCCAACACAGCCCAAGATTCACTCTGCCTCAACACAAAACATTTTCATGATAGGGACTTAGAAGATTCATAAGAATCATCCCTTTCACCTCGAACAAGGAACCCAAAAGAAGCGACACAGGGGAAAAAATTTCCATTTGAAACCAAGATTATTGGAATTATTGAAGGAAAGATACACTTCGATCAAAATAGAAGTCCCAAAAGGATCCACAACATCAACCTTTTAATTTAAAAGAGAACACAACACTGCCAAATGAAACAAAACATGACCCCTAAAACTCATGGAAACATTACAGGGAGTGGGATCTTAACCCAAGTCCTGAACAACACATAATTCATTCAAACAGCTTTAATAACCCCTTATGACCAAACTCACCAGCCTTGTGGCCTGGAACAAATCTAGAAAAGTGTAAATGATAAAAGATCTAGATATTCATTCTAGGATAGAGACCAAAACTAATAGCTTCAGATCGTGTGTCCCCACTTCTAAATTAAAGATTTCCCTTCCCTGATTCATGATTGAACCATTGGACACAATATTGTCAAATCCCACCATTAATGACAAAGGATACTTGAGAAACTAATGTTTCCTTCCACCTCCCTCATGTTTTCCCTCCTAATGTGAGAGGATCCGCTCAACCAAAAAAGTAATAGGTAGATTGAAGTTCTAAATTCAAAGATGGAAATCCTTTCCTTGGTCAACTAGAGGGTTTACTGCTAGGGAGGTCACCCATGAATACATTTCGAACATACATTTATTCTTCATGGAAGCGAACTCTAGATAATGAGGAGAAACCAAGGACCCAACAGAATTGGTCCATTGGATAACACATACCACAAAGAACACCAAAACAAAAAGGAACCCAGCACCAGGTTTTGTCAAATTTTTTTCAAAAAAACCACCAACAAGAATATAATTTAGAAACAGTAATAGAACTAAAGGAATCCTCAGGCTCAAGATACCTCACAACCATCATTCTAAAAACAAAAGAAGTGAATCCAAACCACTTATTCAATAGAAATATCCTGTTTAATTAATAAATGATTTTTGGGCTACACACTTACTAATAGAACCCCATGGAGTATCACACATACATATCCTTGTTCCATACGATGCACCCATTTTCTTTTTCACAAATTCACATGTATTTGGTCACCCAAGGAAACACCGAAGGTTAAAAGATTTTTTTTTTCAACTATCAAAACGAAGCATTCAACCCACATATCCATTCCAAAACTCACCAAGCCTCTTTTCAAAAATCACTAACCAAAAACTTTTGAATCCCAATTCAAGATTCGCAAATCCGTTCTAGAAAAAATTATGACCATAAAATTTAAAACCCATTTCCAGACCTCACACATCCCTTCCAAAACATTTTACTCTTCTTAAAATTTTGGAGAACATACCAAGGATTCACCAACCACCTAATCAAAAAAAAATTTCAACTCCACACCTTTGTTTTCAAAACATATCATCCCATACAAAATTGTTTCCAAATACTTATTTTTATACCTCAAAACATTTTTTAGTAGTTCAACTCATCCCTTTACACCACATCCATTTTACCCTAGAAATTAATTTTATAAAAACCCAATTTCCCAAGACCTATTTAAAAAAGGTTATGAAAATCCGTTTTCCACTAGATAAAAAAGTCCATTAGAATTTTAAATTCACTTTTTTTTACAATTCCAAAATATAAATTTTCAAAACAATTTCCATAATTAAGGAGAATCCAAACAATTCACAAAAAGGGAAACTAGCATCGATGGGTGACTTGGCTATATGATTGGAGACCATATGCCAATCTGACCACCATGATGAGGAGAATTATAGAGAAATGAACTAGCACAACATGGCTTTCTAGGCCCTAAGAGCTGAAAGAGGACAGTTTCCCAACTCCGTTTTCGTTTCCCAACAACACAAAATCCACAAAATTGAAAAGACACAAACATTACCAAACTTCCCCTTGTAACCGAGGTTCAGAATGAGCAAGGGTTCATGGAATCCTTCCAATTAATTCACCCCGATCGCAACAATACTTCTCCTTGTACCATGAAATCCCCAAATGATGATAGGTGATCTAAAATAAAGGTCCTCAAAAGAGCGGACCTGCTCTAATATCATTTTTTCATGAATCAACCCAGGTCTACCCTGGACTGGTCACCCGAGATGATCTTTGAGAAGGAATGAGAGGCATTGTCAATCCTCCCAAACTAGAGAGAAGAACTAGAGAAAAAACAAAGTACCAATGGGAATTATTTTTCCCAATATACCATTACAAAAATCAACATAATGAATAAAATAACAAACCAAACTAAATATGGTTTTTAAGCTCCACATTTTTTATATTATAGTAAAAGATAAAACTAATTAATAGAATGTCATATGAGGAAGTCAAACTAAATAATAAACCCAAGACATATCCATGTGACCCTAAGGGTCACTCTATAATCTACAACCCACTATTTACCAAGGCGATTGAACTGAAGTTAGAACCTGCAAAAGATGATAAGAACAAGAAAATACTATATGAGTGAGTATTAAAACTCAGTAGGTAGGCCCAAATAATTTTATTCACAATGCACAATCTTAAAATAAAGAAACATTGATTAGTAGGTTTGAACTAAAATGTAAAAATATAGGTTTTCCACACTTTCATTTAGAAAAAAATCCCGATCACAATTCATTTCCCTTAGATTTTAAAACAAGGTTCATTATTGTAAGGAAGGTTAGGTTCATAAGGGAGAAGGAAAAATGAAACCAATAAGAATCATTCATTTTTCATGTTTATGGGAAAATATGGAAAACACTTATTCCTTCAAAACATCTTTCTTAAAACCCTTCTAACAAGCCACACTTTCCTAATCTACCAAAAGATCACTGAAACAAAGCTCAAGAGTAACAATTACACACAATGAGGTAAATGATACTAACAATGCAAAAAATAGAGGAACACAATAATACCTAGGAACTCAAGGGAGAATAATAAAATACTAATACATGATACCCCATCCCCAGTATCATTCCTCGCATGATTAAATCAAAATTCCCAAAGTCTTGGCCTTCCCAACTCAGGACAAACTGAGGGGCCCAATCCCAAAGTAATTAACCCAAATATCCACCTACTATGGGCCAATGGTAAGTGCATGAACTATGAGTGCATCTAACATTCTTATAATTTCCTTTTTCTATATTGGGTTCCCATGATATGTTTACAAATGGGTGTGCCACACATTACAAACAACAAGACACACACACACATATAAATATATACCACCACACACATCACACAAATAGGCACCACCCTGGATACCTCAAGGAGTATTCCTTGCCTTAAAACAATCATTAAACATATAACGACCCACACTTTACATACATTGTTAATACTTCAAAATTGAAGCACACTTATTACAACATATGACAAAACCACAAAGGACCGTATAGGTATAGTGTCTTTAGAAACTGGGAAACATAAACAACTGGTTCATAAATCTTCTACAGTGTCTCCCATTTATTTCATCATATCTAGGGTCCCTTTTAGCATATTCTACTTAATATCCATCTTCCTGACCTGGGGAAAAGAAAACATAAAAGGGTGAGCTCAAATGCTCAGCAAGGGCAAATAAAGGAAATAAAAATCATATCATATCTTTATGAAAATCAAAACCTGCAAAAGAGATCATAATATCTTAACATGGAATAAATCATAGAAGTGAAAATGAGATCCCCATAATCATAACATAAAACTTGAAACTTTGTGGCATGCACACATAATCATGGAAAATCATTTCTTGTTAGTCATGACTCATTGCCAAGACTATCTTAGTGGACAAAGTCCCTTTCTGAATCGAGTAACCCTCGTTTCAGTCCTGTTTCACTGAACCGGTATAACCTACCATTCCAGCCATGTCTATCTCATGAGATATAAAATCTTTACCCAATGCATTGGAGGGAGATATAGGTCCCACCCATCTTATAATGAATCCTTTATTATGTGTGCCACATAATCATAAAACATACATCATCGCATAACACATGTAACAAAAATGGGATTCTTGAAACATCATGACATCATAAATCAATTCATATAAGATAAAGGAATTCATAAAAATAATTCCATCACAACATGAACAAATCAATTTAATAATAGGGATAAAAACAGAACCCTTTATTATCTTAGATGGAAAATCATTTTGATAAAACACTTGAACTCCATTCTTGAGGAAAATATCCTTTCTTCTTAAAAAACATTTTTCCTTTCATAATATGTCATACAACTTTAAAATAAAAGAAGTTGATTAAAAATAAACTTGAAAACTTGTAAAGGAAGCTTTTTGGAAACAATGTTTAAAAAATCCATTCATGCCGTATAAGTTAAAAAAACATTCTTCGTAATTTTGTTGGAAAGTCAAAAAGTACCTCGTATGAAAAACGACAAAAGATTCCTTTCATATCTTTTACAAAAAAAAACTTACCGAAGGGTAAAATTGGATATAAACTATTGTAGAAGGATGGAAATAATATTACATATTTAGGGAACATGGATGTGGATGATAAAATACACCCCAGTAATTACCAAAGTAAATACAATCTCGGATAAAAGTGAGATTGTGATATTTCCCTTACCTTAAGTCCGATTTGCTTTGTTCGTGTCCGAAGCTCCTCTTCTTTGGAACGCCTCTTTGAATCCTCCACTTAAGGAACTAAGATTGGTCTTTGGAGAAGACCAGGACCTCTAGGATTATTCTAGGGATGTGTAGAGGAGAAAATGGCAGGGGATAGCCGAGCTTGAGTGCTCAATTTGTTGTGAGGAGGAGGGGGAGGAGGTGCCCTTTTATAACGGAGGAGAGGGGCACCTTAGGAATATCTCAAAATATTATTTTATATTAAAGTCAAAATCGGTTTATAATGGTTCCAAAGGGTCTTATTTCGAAGCTAAAGTGGGGATGGGTCGAAATCCTATCAACCAATAGGATTTAGACAAGTTTAGGGAATTATTTTAACCTTATCAGTTAGATTTAACTCTAAGTTAATTAATTTAACTTTTACCGTGTCTTTTTGTTTTCTTTCACTATATGGTTAATACACTTACTATAACATGCCAAACGAACCCAAAATTGTTTATTATTAATATATATATCCTTATCTAAGTCATTTGGCCGAACCTTAGATTTTTAGGAATAAAATAACAATTAATAATATAATATTTGATTTAAAAACTATTTTGTGTCAATTTTGACACTATTTGATATATGATTTTTGTGAAAGTCATAACAGAATTATATGTTCGAACCAAGTTGATTAAATCAACAATAATATATCATAGTAACCTAAAAAATTAGTGGAATTCATAAAAAGTCTCAAATTACATTTATTTTGGTATTTATATTATCAATTTTGTCAATATTTCATTAATAAGATAATTACTGCATCATCTTTGTGTCATAAATAAATTAAATTATTTGATGTCTAAAAATTACAAATAAAATACCATCATGTATTAAATCTTTTTATCTTTCTAATTAATATTTACAATCGAATTTATCTTATGTATAACCCCATATTAGAAATGATTTACTTATTAAACTTTGATTTTAACTATTTTAACCCTTCTTTAAATAAATTAATAATAAATGTCCTAATCTAATCCAAGTGGGCCTAAATGGTCATATTTTATTCCTAAGTTTGTTTTTGGTCGAATTACACTTGTCCAATAGAATTAGGACATGTGTTAGGGTAATATTGATATCATATTTACCCTTAGTTACCCTATTTACTATTAACCGCGGTAAAAATAGTAAAAAGTTACTATTCACCAAAAAATTATTTTCATCTCATTGAACCACATTTTAGTCCTTGATATTAACCGTGTCTCTCGGATTTTTGAAATTCCATTCACAGAAGCGGTAAAATTAAGTTTTATGCAAAATTCAGTTTTTAACCTACCACTTAGTGGTTTCACTATTCATCAAAAATTGAAAGTTTTCAGAAAAATACCAAAATTTCACCCTAGGCTAATTTCGATATTCTGAGTCCAAAAATGAAGTCCATTTTGAAAAATAAAATTTATAAAATTTTAAAAAGTGGTTATTACTATTCATAACGGCTAGTTTTAATAGCATATTGTTCTTTAGTGAAACTCGGTATTGCGTACGACGCAAGCTATCGAGGAAGGTCGCGATTGCGTGCAAAGCAAGCCAAGCAAGTGTTGTGTAGAAAAAGATTCCTTTGATGGTATAACATAAAAGTCTCGGGTGTTACATTCTACCCCCCTTAAAAATAATTTCGCCCTCGAAATTCGTCACTTTGTAACAAACAAATGAGGATAATTCTCCCTCATCATATCCTCAAGCTCCCATGTAGATTCTTCAAGTTGGTGGTTCCTCCATAAAACTTTCACCAAGCGAGTGGTCTTGTTTCGTAGGACTTTTTCGCTACGATCCAGAATCTCTATCGGCTGTTCTTCATAAGAAAGATCTTGCTCCAGCGGTACAACTTCTGAGCTGAGTACATGTGAAGGATCTGGTATGTACTTTCTCAGGAGAGATACGTGGAACACATCGTGAACTTGAGAGAGATTCGGTGGAAGCGCCAATCGGTAAGCTACCTTCCCAACACGATCCAGTATTTCAAAAGGACCGATATATCTAGGGCTCAACTTCCCCTTCTTTCCAAATCTCATAACCCTCTTCCAGGGAGATATTCGTAAGAACACTTTATCACCCACTTCAAACTCTAGGTCTTTTCTTCGGTTGTCGGCATAACTTTTCTGTCGACTCTGAGCTGCTCTTATGTGTTGTTGAATAGATCTGACCTTTTCTGCCATTTCATCAACGAGATCAGGTCCTAATAGCTTTCTTTACCCAACTTCATCCCATCAAGTTGGAGTCCTGCATTTCTTTCCATATAGAGCTTCATAAGGAGCCATCTGAATACTGGAGTGAAAGCTATTATTATAAGAAAATTCCACCAAAGGTAGGTGTTGATCCCAACCTCCTTTGAAATCCATAGAGCAAGCTCTCAACATATCTTCTAGGGTTTGAATTGTTCTCTCAGACTGACCGTCTATCTGGGGATGATAAGCAGTGCTGAAACTCAACTCTGTATCCAGAGTATGCTGAAGACTTCGCCAGAACTTCGAGGTAAATCTCGGATCTCGATCAGATATAATAGAAAGTGGTACTCCATGCAATCTTACCACTTCCTTTATATATATCCTGGCAAGCTGATCTAGAGAGAAATCCTCTCTAATAGCAATGAAGTGTGCAGACTTTATAAGACGATCAACTATGACCCAGATAGCATTATTGCCTTTGGATGTTTTAGGAAGTCCTGTGACAAAGTCCATAGTGATGTTTTCCCATTTCCATTCGGGTATGGGTAATGGTTGTAACATCCCCTTAGACTTCTGTCTCTCAGCTTTAACTTGTTGACAAACCAAGCATCGAGAGACATATTCAGCAACATCTCTTTTCATGCCATCCCACCAGAAGTACTCTTTCAGGTCCCTATACATCTTCGTGCTTCCAGGATGAATAGAGAATGAAGAACTATGAGCCTCATCTAGCAGCTCTTTCTTTAATTCGGGGATGGGAGGAACGCAAACCCGATTCCTGAACTTTATTATCCCATCACAATCAAGGTTGAATTCAGGAACATTTCTCACCTTCTTTTGTAACTCGACATCTTCTTTCTGTGCCTCTTTAATCTTAACATGTATAGATGGTTCAACATTCATTTGAGAAAGATAATATTTTTCCCATTCCATTATAATTCCAAGATCCATCCTTTGTAAATCCATAAATATTGGATCTTTTGTGATCCTCATCATGGATAAACTAGCATGGTCTTGTCGACTTAATGCATCTGCCACCTTGTTTGCTTTCCCAGGGTGGTAATGGATTGAGCAGTCATAATCCTTAATCAGCTCCAACCATCTTCTTTGGCGCATATTCAGCTCCTTTTGTGTGAAAATATACTTTAAACTTTTATGATCAGTATAAATATCACACCTTTCACCATAAAGGTAATGCCTCCAAATCTTTAATGCAAAGATTACCGCAGCCAACTCCAAATCATGTGTTGGGTAATTTTGCTCATGGATTTTCAACTGTCGTGAGGCATAAGCTATCACCATATCATTTTGCATAAGAACACACCCCAATCCCTTCTTGGATGCATCACTGTAGTTCACAAACCTTTCTCCACTACAAGGCAGTGTGAGCACAGGTGCACTGGATAACCTTCTTTTCAACTCCTTGAAATTCTCTTCACATTCCTCTGTCCAGACAAACTTAACTCCTTTCCGAGTCAACTTGGTGAGTGGATTAGATAATCGTGAAAAATCTTTTACAAAACGTCGATAATATCCATCCAAACCAAGAAAACTTCGGATCTCAGTTACTGTTGTTGGTCTTGACCATCTTTCGATAACCTCTGTTTTTGCTGGATCCACAGATATACCCTCTTTTGAGATTATGTGACCCAAAAATGCAACTTTTTGAAGCCAAAATTCACACTTGGTAAATTTGGCATAAAGCTTCTCCTTTCTCAGGGTCTTCAATATAATTCTCAAGTGATCTTCATGCTCTTCCTTTATCTTTGAATAGACAAGAATATCGTCTATAAAGACTACCACAAATTGATCAATATGGTCTCTAAAGACTCTATTCATTAGATCCATGAAGATAGTAGGGGTATTAGTAAGACCAAATGGCATCACTATAAATTCATAGTGTCCATACCTTGTACGGAAAGCCGTCTTTGGTATATCCTCCCTTTTGACCCTTAATTGATGATACCCTGAACGAAGATCAATCTTGGAAAAGTATTGAGCTCCGCGTAGTTGGTCAAATAAGTCATCAATGCGTGGGAGAGGATATTTGTTCTTGATAGTGATCTTCTTATGTTCTCGATAATCAATGCAGAGTCTCATTGATCCATCTTTCTTCTTAACAAATAGAACAGGTGCTCCCCAAGGTGACGCACTAGGGCGTATGAATCCCTTATCAAGATTCTCTTGGAGTTGCTTCTTCAATTCCTGCAACTGAATTGGGGCCATTCTATAAGGTGTCTTTGAAATAGGCAAAGCACCCAGTACGAGTTCTATTGAAAACTCAACTTCACGATTTGGTGGAAGACCCGGTAATTCCTCCGGAAAGACATCATCAAACTCCCGTACAATGGGAATATTCTTAATCGTGAGTTTCTCACCAACTATTTGAGATAAATAACCTTTATTTAGTGGAATCAATACCCATAAGATGGAAGAAATTTCTACTGGAAGGTTATGTTCATCCTTGCATTGATAGACGATCGTAGGTTGATCTGGAATATGAAATGTGACTTCCCTTCTTTGGCAATTGATATGAGCTCCATGTAGAGAAAGCCAATCCATGCCAAGAATCACATCAAATTCCAATAAAGGAAGGATCACAAGATTTGCAGGAAGCACTTTCCCACAAACTTCGATCGGAGAAGAATTATAAACTTCTGATGCGATTGATGTGCCATTAGGTGTTGTCACAGCTAACTCAACATCTAATTGTTGAGGTAATACGGTGATACCCTTAGAAAATTTTTCAGAAATAAAAGAGTGGGTGGATCCAGAATCAAATAAAACATTTGCTACTTTAGAGTGGATGGTAAGTGTACCTTTCACCACATCGTTATCGTACTCCACATCGCTGATAGAAATTGCATGTGACTTTCCTTTGTCTTTAGCCTTAAGAGTTTGTTGACGTCGACCATCATCATCAACCCTTGGATTTGGGCATTGATTGGCATAATGCCCCATCTCCTTGCACTTGAAACATTGAAGTGTAGTAGGTTCATTCTGTGTATCCCTTCCTTTGTTTGCATCATTAGACATCTTCTTCCCATTATCACGACATTCAAATGCCCGATGACCTTCCTTTCCACATTTAAAACATTTACATGTCCCTTTAAGACAACTCCCTCCATGTTTCTTTCCACACTTTGAGCATAAGGGAAAGTTCATCTTCTTTTCCGTGTGCTCTTTAGATTTTTCTTTGAATTCCATCTTCCTCTTCTTATCAAACCCATGTGACTGATGGGTTACTCCAATCTCCATCTCGACTTTGAGAGCACATCGAACGATTTCCTCGTAGCTATTGAAGTCCCTTATGGATAACGCCCTTCGAAGACTTGGTTTTAAGCCACTAAAGAATCGATCGATCTTACTCTCAGGTTGGATAATAATACCAGAAGCGTACCTTGCAAGTCTTGTAAAATTTGCTTCATAGGTACTAACAGATTCATCATCCCTTTGCTTCAGTTCAAGGAACTCTTTCTCCATCTTTGTTCGGAGAATACGAGGGAAGTACTTATTGAAAAATAAGTTCTTGAACTCGTCCCATTCCATAGACTCAATTTCATCCCTTTGCCTCGTATTCTTAACAAGATTACACCATTGATCCGCATCTCCTTCCAAACGATACACTGGTAGGACGACTTTATCATGATCAGAACATTGAAGAACTGAAAATATCTTTTCAGTAGTACTAATCCATTGTTCAGCAACTAATGGATCAGTAGACCCGCTGAAAGATGGTGGACGCTGCCTCATGAAGGATTCAACAGAATGTTGCTCCCTCCATTGTTCGTTTGGAAATCCTGCATGATTCATATCTTGAGAAAGTTGTGTGAGCATGGCTACAATATTTTGCATTCCAGCTCCCATATCGTTTGGTTGCTCAGGGGGACAATCATTGCATTGCCCATCGTATTCCGCATTAACACGGTTCCTTCGGGTTCCATCCATTGACTAAAACCAAGAAGAATAGTGTGAGAAACACTAATTATAATAGGAAACCACATAATTCAAGAAAAAAAAATTTTCATGCTTATGGTCTTATCCTAGGTTATTCATGGCCATTTCTAAGATTGTGTTCTATGCTTAGACTTATCCTTAGGGTTCTTACTAAGGTTTTCACATCCTAGTTTCCAAAGGTTGACTATACCTTTCCTCTGATACCAACTATAACGACCCACACATTACATACATTGTTAATACTTCAAAATTGAAGCACACTTATTACAACATATAAAAAAACCACAAAGGACCGTATAGGTATAGTGTCTTTAGAAACTGGGAAACATAAACAACTGGTTCATAAATCTTCTACAGTGTCTCCCATTTATTTCATAATATCTAGGGTCCCTTTTAGCATATTCTACTTAATATCCATCTTCCTGACCTGGGGAAAAGAAAACATAAAAGGGTGAGCTCAAATGCTCAGCAAGGGAAAATAAAGGAAATAAAAATCATATCATATCTTTATGAAAATCAAAACCTGCAAAGGAGATCATAATATCTTAACATGGAATAAATCATAGAAGTGAAAATGAGATCCCCATAATCATAACATAAAACTTGAAACTTTGTGGCATGCACACATAATCATGGAAAATCATTTCTTGTTAGTCATGACTCATTGCCAAGACTATCTTAGTGGACAAAGTCCCTTTCTGAATCGAGTAACCCTCGTTTCAGTCCTGTTTCACTGAACCGGTATAACCTACCATTCCAGCCATGTCTATCTCATGAGATATAAAATCTTTACCCAATGCATTGGAGGGAGATATAGGTCCCACCCATCTTATAATGAATCCTTTCTTATGTGTGCCACATAATAATAAAACATACATCATCGCATAACACATGTAACAAAAATGGGATTCTTGAAACATCATGACATCATAAATCAATTCATATAAGATAAAGGAATTCATAAAAATAATTCCATCACAACATGAACAAATCAATTTAATAATAGGGATAAAAACAGAACCCTTTATTATCTTAGATGGAAAATCATTTTGATAAAACACTTGAACTCCATTCTTGAGGAAAATATCCTTTCTTCTTAAAAAACATTTTTCCTTTCATAATATGTCATACAACTTTAATATAAAAGAAGTTGATTAAAAATAAACTTGAAAACCTGTAAAGGAAGCTTTTTGGAAACAATGTTTTAAAAATCCATTCATGCCGTATAAGTTAAAAAAAACATTCTTCGTAATTTTGTCGGAAGTCAAAAAGTACCTCGTATGAAAAACGACAAAAGATTCCTTTCATATCTTTTACAAAAAAAACTTACCGAAGGGTAAAATTGGATATAAACTATTGTAGAAGGATGGAAATAATATTACATATTGAGGGAACATGGATGTGGATGATAAAATACACCCCAGTAATTACCAAAGTAAATACAATCTCGGATAAAAGTGAGATTGTGATATTTCCCTTACCTTAAGTCCGATTTTCTTTGTTCGTGTCCGAAGCTCCTATTCTTTGGAACGCCTCTTTGAATCCTCCACTTAAGGAACTAAGATTGGTCTTTGGAGAAGACCAGGACCTCTAGGATTATTCTAGGGAAGTGGAGAGGAGAAAATGGCAGGGGATGGCCGAGCTTGAGTGCTCAATTTTGTGTGAGGAGGAGGGGGAGGAGGTGCCCTTTTATAAGGGAGGAGAGGGGCACCTTAGGAATATCTCAAAATATTATTTTATATTAAAGTCAAAATCGGTTTATAATGGTTCCAAAGGGTCTTATTTCGAAGCTAAAGTGGGGATGGGTCGAAATCCTATCAACCAATAGTATTTAGACAAGTTTAGGGTATTATTTTAACCTTATCAATTAGATTTAACTCTAAGTTAATTAATTTAACTTTTACCGTGTCTTTTTGTTTTCTTTCACTATATGGTTAATACACTTACTATAACATGCCAAACGAACCCCAAATTGTTTATTATTAATATATATATCCTTATCTAAGTCATTTGGCCGAACCTTAGATTTTTAGGAATAAAATAACAATTAATAATATAATATTTGATTTAAAAACTATTTTGTGTCAATTTTGACACTATTTGATATATGATTTTTTTGAAAGTCATAACAGAATTATATGTTCGAACCAAGTTGATTAAATCAACAATAATATATCATAGTAACCTAGAAAATTAGTGGAATTCATAAAAAGTCTCAAATTACATTTATTTTGGTATTTATATTATCAATTTTGTCAATATTTCATTAATAAGATAATTACTGCATCATCTTTGTGTCATAAATAAATTAAATTATTTGATGTCTAAAAATTACAAATAAAATACCATCATGTCGTAAATCTTTTTATCTTTCTAATGAATATTTACAATCGAATTTATCTTATGTATAACCCCATATTATAAATGATTTACTTATTAAACTTTGATTTTAACTATTTTAACCCTTCTTTAAATAAATTAATAATAAATGTCCTAATCTAATCCAAGTGGGCCTAAATGGTCATATTTTATTCCTAAGTTTGTTTTTGGTCGAATTACACTTGTCCAATAGAATTAGGACATGTGTTAGGGTAATATTGATATCATATTTACCCTTAGTTACCCTATTTACTATTAACCGCGGTAAAAATAGTAAAAAGTTACTATTCACCAAAAAATTATTTTCATCTCATTGAACCACATTTTAGTCCTTGATATTAACCGTGTCTCTCGGATTTTTGAAATTCCATTCACAGAAGCGGTAAAATTACGTTTTATGCAAAATTCAGTTTTTAACCTACCACTTAGTGGTTTCACTATTCATCAAAAATTGAAAGTTTTCAGAAAAATACCAAAATTTCACCCTAGGCTAATTTCGATATTCTGAGTCCAAAAATGAAGTCCATTTTGAAAAATAAAATTAATAAAATTTTAAAAAGTGGTTATTACTATTCATAACGACTAGTTTTAATAGCAAATTGTTGTTTAGTGAAACTCGATATTGTGTACGACGCAAGCTATCGAGGAAGGTCGCGATTGCGTGCAAAGCAAGCCAAGCAAGTGTTGTGTAGAAAAATATTCCTTTGATGGTATAACATAAAAGTCTCGGGTGTTACAAAACATGGGAGGTCCCATACCGAGGAAACTCACATCCCATGATCAACCAACAAGTCAAGTCTCACTTCCAAAGGGGTTTTCCAAATGAAACCATTTTATGAAAAATAACAAATGGTCCCCAAGTCACTTTCACATATCAAACCTTTATAAAAAACCACACACAAACCATTTTTAAAATCAAACCAACCTAGAAAACCATTTTAGGAAACACAAACCACCATTTTAATATCAAACAATCATTTAAAAAAATTAACTATTCACTTTAAAAATCACAGACTAGTGAGAAAATCCAATTGAGAAATTTGACAAGCATTTGGTGTGAAGAACCCAACAAATCAATATCACATATACAAGGAGAATAAGAAAAAAAAATTATATCACATGTAACAACCATTAAAATTCTAAAAGATTACTATTTAGTAATTAATAGTTGCGTGACAATAAATCGATCAATGAAAAGATAACTTTAAAGCAGAGGTGCAAAGGGATCCTACCTCAACCGATGAAGAACTTCCATAATCTAGTGAGAAACTTCAATTCCACCTCAACCACACCCAAGTTAGGATAGATCCAACCAGATGGAGAACTAATATGGAAAAATCCCCAAAAATCAAGAAACCTTAGACAAGAATATCACCCAACATGTCAAATAGGGTTAGGGAAGAAGAGGAAAATGGATAAAAAGAAAATGAGAAGGAGAAAGAGGCACTAAACTTTTTATTCAGGTGGATAATCTCCACGAAACCACCATGGATCCCTATTAAAGGGTAATGAGTGGGCCAAAACCCCCCATGGGAGAATCCTAGATTAGAGGAGGCCTAATGGGAGAAAAATAGGAGTTTAGGGTATATAAATCATTGAGAGGGAAAATAGATTTTAATGATTTGCAAAGGCCACATGATCTGTGAAACCGTACTGATACCACATGAATTATACTTCCGAGAAATAGATCATCCACATGTCATACTCACACAGTATAACTAACAGTGTGGTAGCCAAGCATCAACTACTGTCTCACCCAGGAGCTTCTTTATAGTTACCTGGGCATGGGTGCATGATTACCACTAATCGTGCACAAACTATTCACTAGGGTCTACCCACTCCAAAACACCCATTTTCACTAAAACACAATTGGAGACCAAAGTAGGAGAGATCAGAAAAGAATGAAAAGAATAAATATTCCAAAAGATCAAACCTGTCACACCTGGTTCTTGAGGAAATAACCTAAAAACGAACCTGAAATAAGATTGAAGATGAATTCCAATACCTGGGTGTGAAACTCTCCCACTTAATATTTTAAATTTATATTATATTTAATGATACATGAAAAAGTAAATTATAAACTTATAAAGATGAATATAATTATTAGTGTGATATTTTATTTATATCAATTTTTTTAATTTTAAATAAATGTAAAATTATTTAAAACACTTATGGAACATCGACACAACACTTGTGCAAGAATTAAGAAAGTCAATGTAAATGGTTCATAAAAAATTAAAAATAAATAATATTTGGATAAAAAGAATTATTTCATGACTTTTAGGGATAAATATTATATTTAAGAAGAAATTTTAATGATTAAATTCTTATTCAATGGTTACCTATATACCATTGAAGAAAATTATATGAATCATCTTTCAAATTACTTTAGAAGGTTTTTAATGTTACAAAATAGTTTATGAAATGATTTAAAAATAAATAAAATATTATATTCAGAAAAATTTATGATAAAGAGTCTATATTTAAATACATTTTCTATTTATAATTCACATGGATATTTTAATATTACATTATTGACCCTTAAATATTAAATATTTGTAAAAACTACAATGATTATTACCATTAAAATGGGAATCATATAGCCTTTTAAAAAAATAATCGATTTAGGATTTATATCAAAATAAATCCCAAATATCACACATAGTTCCCATAACACATTCCTATGCCTCTTATGATATCATAAACTTCTCTTTCAAAGGTTTTTAATTAAATTGAAATGAGGGTATCAAAATAATAGGTAATTATCTTAACTGAATTCATTAATGTTTATTTATTATGAATAATTATTTAAATTTTATAAAGTAGATAGAATAGATGTCAAAAACCATCCCAATGGGGACCTTTCCATGAATCCCCAAGCCCACCTCCAATAGGCTAGGGGTTGGAAACTACTGCCGAGAAGACATATCACTGACATGGGAGGCCTTATCCTAAGTACCTATACACACACACACACATCTCCAAGAATGTACAATACTAAAATGTAATAATAACTTAACAACCATGAAGTTATACATATAAATCACAAAACTAGAGTAAACATAGAAGTAAAGTAAGATAAACAATTCCAAATACAATCCCACCACAAAGAACCTAAAAACACAATCCAACCTAAAATTAAATACTAAGACTACTATCGTAAATCCAAAGGAACACACCTCGGTCTATCCGGCCTCACTAAGAAAAATCTAGACCTGATCCACCTAGGACTCCTTCAAAAGGTTTATCATCACCAAAATACATGAAACCTATTGGAAAATATTGTGTATGGGTGAGTATAACAATAATCAATAGGACACCTCAAAACCACAAAGCATACAAAAATGGAAATACAATCATTTATACATAGGTATATGTATAAAACACATATAAAATTATTATCTTGATAAAATAAAAAATTACAAAAAGTCTATAGGTAAGTCACAACCATAGTATACCAATCTAGGATTATATATCAAAGAACCCAAAAAACACTCATCCTGGAGAACACACTCCTAAGACTGATAGAATCGATGAAGTCTGTTTGAGGGGTACTGCTCTTTGGGTCTCATCATGAGAAATAACATGCTGATAGGATAAAGAGAATATGATACACAGATGAGGATAACTACCATGTCCATAGGGTGATACCAACAAATCAAAATGGATTAACCCGCTAAGTATAGAAGTGACACCTACATAGTGTTGGTCAATATGGTAAAATGAAATCCACCTACGGAATGATGATGATGAATAAAGGATCTCACTGTGGGCCTCTCATAGCATTCCAATGACTCTATCCAGGAAGTCCTATTGAAGTGATCATAGTCCCATGAGTAGGAGATGATTACATAACAACCTTAAGGGAAAGGATAAAGGGAATGTACACTAATGAAATTTGTCAACGATATGAAGGACAAGAGCTCCAAGCTATGTATAAAGGAGTGCATGATGTGTAGTAGGGGTCACATGCCATATCCCTTGACCCTGGGTCCTACCTGTTTAAACAACCCATTTCATCAAGCTATGTCTGTGTAGTACTAAAAAATGTGTAGTTTTCCCATCTACTCTACCCATGTTCCATTACATGGCTCAAGCCCATGTACATTTTCTTGTGTACCGGTACAACACTTAGACCATGTATCTGGTCCAGTTCATTTCTGTGTGGGGGAGTACATGACATGCTCCAACCCGTGTAGTCCACCCTGTGTTATTTTACATTCCAATGTATAAACCAAGTAACCCATGAGGTACCACATTGTTTTTGATAGGGGTCACACTCTATGTAGTATTTAACTTCCTTCGGAAACCCTAGTCACTTCCCAGGGGAACATCATGAAATGTAGATCTAGATTACATGCCATGTTGTTAGGAAATTTCTAGAATCTCAAATATGATATCGAATTAGATACGGTGATTTTTTCAAAAGGATATCAAAGAAAAGAAAATTTACAGGCCTCTCCTTCATCAAGAAACACATTCCATCATTATAAATTCTCAAAAAATGGATCAAATCATCATTTTTTGTGAGTTAAATAACGCCAATGAATGAAATAGAGGGTATCTACCACTCTCTGAATTGCTCCATCTCTATCATCACACCTCCATCATGTCATTTTGATCCTAGATCTATGATTTTGGATTATTTCACCATGAAACATGAATGCAAGGAACAATTGATTGGGATGTTTTTGAGTCATTGGCCAAACGAATAATGCCCACGATGAACATAAAATGTAATTTCTCAAATTTTCTATGTATTATTTTTAAATATTATATGGAATTATTATTTCGAGACTGGGTGCGAAGACGACACATCATTCCAAGGCCCAGGGAGCCCGAAATAGTGGTTTGAACTTTTTTAAGTTAAGTGAGTCGGTAGTTGTGTGTGGTAGTGGTAGTTTCCAAACGGATGCCCAGATTAAAAAAATGAGTCCACCGTTGTGTCTGGAATAATGAATTTACCTAAGAATGTGTCTAACCTCAACAAGCACAAGTTGAGGGGAAAAGTCAATTTTTGGACGTTTTTAGAAAAAATAAAAACAAAAATAAATTCGCAAAGTTTATTGTTAATTTATGGAAACATCCGCTGTAGTGCGGAAACATGGCAACTGTTTCCTTAATTAAATGGAACGTCATTATGACTCAAGAATGGAATGTTGGACTCATTAATACCGTAGATTATTTTTGAATGTCAAATACGTTTCCCTTTTTATTGGGATAATCAAACATTGATTGTTTTTGAAAGATTGAGAGAAACTCTGGAGAAAACTCTCGGCGATGAACGACGACGGATCAAAGCTGCGAATCCCTGCACCAACAAGGTTGGAGGATCTCAAAGATTATGGTAGAATGACCTCTTCATTGGAAATTGGTCCCTTATTGAGGTAGGGGTTTGTTATTTAATTTTCTTTCCCCCGTTTTTGATTTAAATGATGAACACAGATCAACCACGGACAAGTTGATCCACAGATTCGTATGTTCTTTTGGGAGGTTTTTCTTTGGGATGATTCAGGGAATTGATCCATGTTGATTTTGTTGTTTATTGATTCTGATCTGTTTAATCCTACTAATGGGGGTGGATTAATTCTGTGACAAACGATGATGGGGGTTTGTTCATCAAATTTTTTATTGGATTTCTTCCCTTTTTCTTTCACGTGTTCTTCGCTTTCTTCACGAGGCGATGAACAATGGATTGTTGCACGTCCGTTTTGCGATGCAATGATCCCAAATTAAATAATCAACACCCGAATGACCTTTTAGAGGGGTCACGACGATAGCGGACAACGAATCAGACCGGATCCTAAAGGGCTGTTCTTCGAGTGTTTTTCACAAGGATAGATCAAAACATGTTTTTGGGGATAATCGGAGGTCCAGAAACACTGAAAGAAGCTTCTTGGTGTCAGGGCGACCAAACCATGGGAGTTTCATGGCAATCTGATAGCCAGATCAAAGATCAGGGTAGCATGGGAAGTGTACCGGCAAAGAGCATTGTTTTTGGAAATTTGTAGAATACATTGCGTGTACTTACGAAGAATAAGTCATGTAGTATTGGTGGTAGCAGCTAGGGTTTCAGGGGTCAGATAAGAATCACACAGCATGTGACGCAGGTAACACGTCGTGTTAGGCTTTACTCGAAGCTCAACATTTACTTTGGGAAGTACACAGACACGGGCTGGACTACAGGGCTTCAGACGACATGGCATGTAAAACATAGCAGAGGCGGCTACGTGGAACTTAGCGTGTATCCAGGTGGTACATGGGCACGGGGTGGGGTAAATGGCTTTTTACTCCATCACACAACCAGAAGAGGCAAGTAACGCGGGTCACCCCGTGTACTGATTACACAAGTTGGTGTACACAGGTTGATGACCATGTATGGGCACAAGTCCAGCGTACACGGAGCCAACCCCAGTGACTCGGACATGACGTGTACACCATACTACACGCCATGTAATCAGTTTTCTACACATACAGTATTACGACACAGGCCGTTGTACACGGGTTTTACCCAGGGTCAGATAACACGACGTGTAACTTTTCTACACGCTGTGTATTTTTTTGGAAAAAGGAATGGTCCTCTTGTTCACCGCATCTTGGACATCTTTAGTTTGGGTTAGTTCCTCTTCTTCTCATTCCCTTGAAGGCCATGAATCGTTTTCTTCTACAAGAGTATGATCCTTCAACATGTCTTTCTATGATAGAGTCAGGCATCCATTTGAGAGGCCCAGATCGAGATCCTCTATCCATTTTGACCCTTGGTAGAGTTCGACATCGACGTGACCAACTCCACCGGGTGTCGATCCTCTACCTAGCAGGTGAATTCCGGATGAGTCGTAATATCTGCCATGGCCCTAGTAGTGATCCTCATCCGTGTATCGAGATCTGTCCCACTCAAGAGTGTTTCTCCTGTAATGAGTGCATCTATCTATCGTAATCTTCCCACTCAGGAGTGTGTCTCCTGTAATGAGTGTAACTACCTCTTGTGGCATTTCCCGATGAACAGTACATCTCGGACGGATGTCATCAGAACTATAAAACTTTTGGATTGTGTCCTCCCGGAATGAGTGCTTCGTGGAATCTTTGAACTGAACCCCTAGTAGGGGGTATGCGGTTGTGTGACTTGTCTCTAGACTACAGGTCTGGGTTTTCAGTATATCTGGTTTGTGCTATATGTTCTGTAGAAATATACTGTGCATAGATGACTGTACCTTTTCTTTGTGTACTGCTTCATGGTTTTTGGGGTCCTCTATTGAGTATTGTTATACTCACCCCTGCACGGGGTTTGCCCGCACGTGTCGTGTCTTGTGCAGACGGGTAGCGTTTTGACAAAGTCCAAGGTAGACCAGGACATGAATGATCTTTTTGAGTTCCCTACAGACTGAGGCATTCTTATGGCTACGATCAGTAGTCCCAGTACCTTTTGTGTTTACAGGTTGGACTTTTCCATTTTCAGACTCTTGTTTTGGTGGGCTTGTATTCTGGCCCAGTTTACTTTCAGTAATTTACCTTCCATCGTACTCTGTTGGATGGGTTTAGTTTTATGCATGCATTTTTTTCTTTAGTGTTTTTTTCATTTCTACATTTGTGGGCTTGGAGATGTGTGTGTGTGTACAGGTGCTTAGGCAATGCCTCCCATGTTAGTAATATGCCTACTCGGTGCTAGTCACCAGCCACTGGCCTATTGGAGGCAGGCTTGGGGAGTCGCGGCCCGAGCCCGACTGGGATGGGTCATGACAGAGTGGTATCAGAGGTGTTCGGTTCTACCTTAGGACTAAGAGTCTGTGATTTTGGTTTGGGGCAACGGTGTTAAGTGTTTTGAGCTCGGATTTTAGGCCAGAGACTCTAGTGTTGGTGTGGCGTTCGACGTATCCATACACCAAGACTCTGATAACCTGCTTTTTGACTCGGTCCATGAAAACACTGGTTGCGGGGAAATAAAAGAAAGGTATATGCATCATATAGGAATGGCTTGTATTTTCCATGTCCTTTGTGTTAGCTATCCAGATATACTGATTGACCATGGTACATCTTATTTTTTTAAAGGATGCCTCCACGATGCATACCTACTAGGATTCAGCAGTGCGATCATGAGGATGATCCCCTAAGTGACGAGGCTTTGATACACGGACCAGTTCTCCAAGATTTTCCACCAGGTTGTGCGCCAGTTATGCCGCCACCAGTGGAGTATCCCGTGGTACCTGCGGTACTGACCGACGAGTAGCGTAGGCTGAGCGCGCTCCATGAGTTCCAGAGACAGAGACCCCTCAGGTTCCGATGTGAGCCTGAACCTCAGGCGGCTGGGGACTTCCTTGAGGCAGTGACTAGCGTTTTCTGTCTAGTGAGGACACCCGCAGACGAGATGGTGATCCTAGGAGTGAGCCTTATTTAGGGATTGGCGGGACGATGGTGGAGTCTGACCACACAAACTCACGACGATGAGACTCTTTCATGGACGGAGTATGAGGGACTCTTTAGGGAGGAGTTCTCTCTGTTTACACTGAGAGATGTGGACATCCAGGAGCTTCTTCAGCTCTAGCAGGGCATTATGACAGTAACTGACTATTCATCGAGGTTCAACAACCTTGCCCGATACTCGATGGATATGGCCAGGGATCAGTACATCAGAGGTCGGACCTTCGAGTGAGGTCTATGATGAGACATCTGAGATTGTGTCATGCCTCTATGCATTTGGACTTATGCTGGAGTGCTCGAGCGAGAATTGGTGATCGAGAGCTTCTTGGAAGAGCAGAGACAGCCGACGACAATCAGCAGCAGGCAGACAGGTGTGGAGACCCCGGAAGCAGGGAGCCGAAGTTAGGCACAGGGATCTAGACGCGGGAGGCATCATAGGAGGACCCAGGATAGAGGCTTGATATTATAGGGCTCTCAGGATGGATCTAGTCATCCTAGGGAGAGGTGATGCTATGCATGCGACGGTAGGGGACATCTCGCTAGAGATTTCTCGACCCGTCGAGATGCTGACAGGGAAGCGGTGGATGGACCACCGAGGCAGAGGAAGAGAGTGGAGAAGAGAGACCCTCCAGGCAGCGGACGTTGCAGAGGAGCTGGGAGAGCTGCAGGTGGTGGCAGACACTTTGACTTACTTCCATCACTACCCCCAGGAGGTCTGCACCAGGGTCAGGGAGATGGGGGATAGGGATGAGGATAGCTGCATGCATTCGAGGCATACGACCGAGGGGATCCAAGGATGATTAAAGGTATTGTCCATGTGTTTTCTACCTTAGCTGTCATACTTATAGACACAAGTTCTAGTCATTACTTTATAGCCACATGTCTTGTACGAAACCTCGAGATTCCAGTAGAACTGTTGACTCGATCCTTACGCTTGGAGACACCTATGGGAGGAGACTCAATGACCACACACTTGTACAGACAGTGTGATCTTACCCTTGGAGGTGAGAGTTTCAGTTGGAACCTCTTGGTGGTAGCATCAAGGCCTTATGACGTCATTCTTGGTATGGATTGGTTATCTTCGGTCCATGCCCAGATTGACTGTTTTAGGCGAAGAGTTCGGTGTGTCCGCTGTGATGGAACAAGGTTTCCTTTTTCGGAGAAAGGGAATCCCATGTAGCGTAGAATGGGCTTATGCATAGGAGGGTGAAACCAATCGCTCATGAGTTGGCTAGACTTTCCTTGGAATAGTGGATGTTGTGAGCTCCCAATTCCCAGTAGTGGTGGCAGAGTATGATGATGTCTTTCCCGAATATGTTCCAGGATTACCTCCCCACCGGGAAATCGACTTCTGCATTGACTTACACCCAGGGACGACACTGAGATCCTCATCAGCTTATCGGATGGCTCCCACAGAGCTTCGTGAGCTGAGGGTGTAGTTGGAGGATTTGCAGAGCAAGGGTTTCGTGAGACCCAGTGTTTCACCCTGGGTGGCCCCAGTCTTGTTAGCCAAGAAGGTAGGCGGGAGTCTAAGGTTGTGCAAGGATTTCCGGCTCTTGAACTAGGTGACGTTGAAGAACAAGGATCCACTTCCAAGGATCGATGACCTCTTTGATCAGCTAAGAGGGTCACGGTGGTTCTCGACGGTCGACCTTCGATCAGGCTATCACCAGCTACGAGTGCGGGATGAGGATATACCGTACTCCACTTTTAGATGCCGCTACAGTCGCTATGAGTACTAAGTGTTGCATTTTGGCATGACAAAATCCCCTGCAGTGTTCATGGGACTGATGAACCAGATCTTCCAGCTGTACATTGACCGGTTCGTAGTGGTCTTCATCAACGACATCCTTGTGTACTCGGTGTCAGAGGAGGTGCCCGTGAGACACCTGTGGATGGTCCTAGACGTACTTCGGGATCACCAGCTTTATGGAAAACTCTCAAAGTGCCAGTTCTGGATTCAGGAGGTCCACTTTTTGGGACATGTCATCTCAACAGATGGAGAATCTGTAGACCAAGCCAAGGTGGAGGCTGTGTTGGCATGGGAGACACCTCGGAGCGTGATGGTGGTGTGAAGCTTCCTTGGGTTGGTAGGATATTACCAGAGATTCATTCTTGATTTCTCCTGGATATCAGAACCGATGATGGCCTTGACCTGGAAGGGGAAACCCTTTGTGTGGATGGAGAAGTTCCAGTAGGCTTTCGAGTGGTTGAGACAAAGTTTTATGAGCACCCCAGTATTGAGATTGCCGGAGGAGGGTGTCGATTACATAGTTTTCTGCGACGCATCAGGGATCAGGCTTGGCTGTGTCATGATGCAGAGGCAGGTGGTGATTGCTTATGGTTTGAGCCAGATTAATCCACCTGTGTAGAACTATGCGACCCATGATCTCGAGTTGGCTGTGGTAGTCTTCACATTAAAGATGTAGTGACACAACCTTATGGGTGAGCGGTTTATCATTTACTCTGACCACAAGAGCCTTAGGTACATCTTTTCGTCGAAAGATATGAATCTGAGATACAGGTGATGGCTGGAGTTCCCTTAGGACTAGGATTTTGATATCATTTACACTCCTGGGAAGTGGAAAAAGGTGGTGGATGCTCTGAGCAGATGATCGAGCTCACAGTTTTTGAGTGAGGTGACATAGTAGTTATCCAAGTTGCAGTTGTCCTTCGTGGACAGGGATGATACAGCCTACCTACAGTCGATGGTTGTCGCCCTTCCACTCTTACAACAGGTTAGGGAGGCACAACTAAGAGATGTCAAATATGTGGCTTTACGTGATTAGTTATCCATAGGACATGCTTCTGATGGATATTAACAAGGTGGGGAGCACGTACATCTTTCTAGAGGATGCACTACTATACCGGTGGTGTTGCAGGAGGATGTCCTGAGGGAGTTTCATACATCCCCTTTGGCGGTACATCCTAGAGTGGCAATGACGTACCAGGATCTCCGACAATAGTTCTGGTGGTCATGCATGAAGACGGCAGTAGCAGATTTCGTTTCCCGATGCCTCACATGCCAGCACATGATGGCTGAGCACTAGGCTCCAGCAGGATTAGGTCACCCCTAGAAGTTCTCGAGTGGAAGTGGGATTGAATATAGATGGATTTTGTGAAAGGATTACCACATACGTCCAAGGGGAATGATTCCATCTGGGTGATCGTTGAACGACTCACCATGTTGGCACACTTCCTAGCTATCTAAGAGCAGAGTTCTATAGAGAGCTTGGGTCACCTCTACGTGCATGAGATAGTTCAGCTTCATTGAGTCCCCTCGACGATAGACTCAGGCTGAGATTCCCGTTTCACATCACTGTTGTGGAAGGGATTGTAGGATGCTTTTGGGACTCAGCTGCGCTTGAGTATAGTGTTTCATCCCCAGACTAATGGTTAGATGGAGAGGACCATTCAGGTTCTAGAGGATATGTTGGGAGCCTGTTTCTTGGACTATGGTCGCAGTTGGGAGGACCACCTACCACAGGTGGAGTTTTCATACAACAATAGCTACCACTCCACCATTGGTATGACACCATTTGAGGCCTTTTATGGAAGATCCTTCCGGTCACCACTTTGCTGGAACGACCCCATAGAGTCAGCACTCACAGGTCCAGAGTTGGTGCATGCTACCACTCAGAAGGTCCATACCATCCGGGAGCGGATGAAGACTGCACAGAGCCGCATAAGTCTTATGCTGACAGACAACGAAGACCTCTGGAGTTTGAAGAGGGAGACCACATCTTTCTGCGGGTCTCACCACGATGAGGGTTACTGAGATTTGATTGAGGTAGCAAGATATCTCTATGGTTCATCGGACCTTTCCAGATACTGTGTAGAGTTGTCAAGGTTGCGTACCACCTATCTCTACCACCACAGTTGCACCAGGTAAATGATGTCTTCCAAGTGTCGTAGTTGAGGTGGTACGTGCATGACCCATCGCACATCATCGACTGCGGCGATATGGACAAAGAGGATGGAGAAACCTATGCTGAGTACCCTATGGAGATTGTGGATTGGCATAAGAGGATCCTTCATGGGTGATCAATTCCCTTGGTGCGCGTCCGGTGGCAGTATAGGAATCAGTAGGAGAGCACGTGGGAGCGGGAGGCCCAGATTCGTGCCCTGTACCCACATCTTTTTGAGTAGCCTTTGTTTGGATTTTTGGGGACATAAAACCTCAAGGTGGGGAGAATGAAATGTCTCAGATTTTCCTTGTATTATTTTCAAATATTATATGGAATTATTTTTTCGAGATCGGGTGCGAAGATGACACATCATTCTGAGTCCCACTGAGCCCGTAATGGTGGTTCGAACTTTTTTATGTTAAGTGAGTCGGCACTTGTGCGCGGTAGTTGCTGTTTCCAAAAAGATGCCTGAATTAAAAATCTGAGGGCACTGTTGCATCTGGAATGACGAATTTACCTAAGAACGGGTCTAACCTCGACCAACACAGGTTGATGGAAAAAGTTAATTCTCAGACGTTTTTAGTAAAAATTAAAATAAAAATAAAGTCACAAAGTTTATTTTTATTTTATGGAAACATCAACTGCAGTGCGGAAATAGGGAAGCTATTTCCTTAATTAAATGGAATGTCATTATGAATCAAGAATGGAATGTTGGACTCATTAATAATGCAACTTATTTTTGAAAGTCAAATACATTTTCATTTTTATTGGGATAATTGAACGTCGATCGTTGTCGAAAGATTGAGAGAAACTTTAGAGAAAACTCTCGGCGACGAACGACGATGGATCAAAGCTGTGAATCGCTGCACCAACAAGGTTGAAGGATCTCGACGACGACGGTAGCATGACCTCTTCATCAGTTATTGATCCCTTATTGAGGTAGGGGTTTTTTATTTAATTTTCATTTCCCCGCTTTTGATTTAAATGACGAACACGGATCAATCATGAACACGTTGATCTGCAGATTCGTACGTTCTGGCGAGAGGGTTTTTTAGGATGATTCGGGGAATTGATCCATGTTTATTTTTTTTTTGTTTTATTCTGCTCTGTTTAAGCCTACTAACGGGAGCAGATCAACGCCGTGATGAACGACGGCGGGGGTTCGTTCTGCAAATTTGTTTTATTGGATTTATTCCTTTTTTCATTCGTGTGTTCTTCGCATTCTTCACGGGGCGATGAACAATGGATCGTTGTGCATCCATTTGGTGATGAAAAGATCCCATATTGAAGAATAGACACCCCAACGACCTTGCAGAGGTTCGTAGACGATTGCAGATGATGAATCAGACTGGATCGGGAAGGTCCGTTCTTCGAGCGTTCTTCACGCATATAGATCAAAACATGTTTCTGGCCCGATCAGAGGATCAGAAACATAGGAATAAGATTCATGGCATTGGGGTGACCAAAAGCCGGGAGTTTCATGGCGATCAGACAACCTAATCGATGATAAGGGTAGCACAGGAGGCGCGCCGGCGAAGAGCATTGTTTCTGGAAATTTCCAGAATACACGGCGTGTACTTCCGAACAACACACTGTGTAATACTGGAAGCAGTGGCTAGGGTTTCGGGGGTCAGAGAGGAATCACACGGCATATGAACCTTGTCACACGGCGTGTTAGGCTTTCCTTGAAGGTCGATGTGTACTTTGGGAAGTACACAAACACCGGCTTGAATACACGGCTTCAGACAACACATCGTGTACAACATGACAAAGGTGGCTATGTGGAACTCGGCGTGTATCCGGGGGGTACACAGACACATGGTGGGGTACATGACTGTGTACTCCATCACATGGCCAGGCGAGGACAGTAATGTGGGTCACCTTGTTTACCGATCACCTGGGTTGGTGTACAGGGGTTGATGACCATGTACGGGCACATGGCCAGTGTACACAGAGCCAACCCCAGTCACTCGAACAGGGCGTGTACAACATACTACACGCCGTGTACTCAGTTTTTTACATGACCAGCCTTATGACACGGGCCGTTATACACGGGCATTACCTGGGGTCAGACAACACGGCGTGTAACTTTTCTACACACCGTGTCCTTTTTGGAAAAAGGCTTGGTCCTCTTGTTCACCGCATCTTGGAAATATTTCATTTGGGTTAGTGACGCTTCTTCTCGTTCCCTTGAAGGTCAGGAATTGTTTTCTTCTACAAAAGTATGATCCCTTTTGCAGGAATTTCTGTGATCGATTGAGGAATCCATCAGAGAGGCCCGGATCGAGATCATCTATCCATTCTTGAAACTAGGTAGAGTCATACATCGATGTGACCAACTCCATCGGGCGTCGATACTCTACCTAGAAGGTGAATTACAGATGAGTCGTGGTATCCTCCATGGCCTTGGAAGTGATCCTAATCTATGTATCGAGATCTTTCTCACTCAGAAGTGTGTCTCCTGTAAGGAGTGCATCTATATATTGTAATCTTCCCACTCAGGAGTGTGTCTCCCGTAATGAGTGTAACTACCTCTCGTGGCATTTCATGATGAACAATACTTCTCAAACGGAAATCATCAATGCTATAAGACTCATGGAGTGTGTTCTCCCAGAATGAGTGCTTCGTGGACTCTTCGAACTGAACCCCTAGCTGCGGGTATGCAGTTGTGTGACTTGTCTCTAGACTACGGATCTTGGTTTTGAGTATATCTGGTTTGTGCTATATGTTCTGTAGACATATACTATGCATAGATGTCTATACCTTTACTTTGTGTACTGCTTTGTGATATTTGGGGTCCTCTACTGAGTATTGTTATACTCACCCTTGCTCGGGCTTTTCCTACATGTGTCATGTCTTGTTCAGATGAGAAACCTTTTGATAGAGTCCAAGGCAGACCAGGACATGACTGTTCTTTCTGAGTTCCATACAGACCGAGGCATTCCTACAGCTATGAGCAGCAATCCCAATACCTTTTGTGTTTACAGGTTGGACATTGCAGTTTTCAGACTTTTGTTTTGGTGGGCTTGTATTCTGGACCAATTTACTTTCAGTACTTTACCTTCCGTCATACTCTGTTGGATGGGTTTATTTGTATGCATGAATTTTGTTCCTTAGTGTTTTTTTCATTTCAACATTTGTGGGCTTGGAGATGTGTGCGTGTGTACAAGTGCTTAGGAAATGCCTCTGATGTTAGTAATATTCCTACTCGGTTCTAGTCACCAGCCCCAGGCCAATTAGAGGCGGGCATGGGGAGTCGTAGTGCGGGCCCCATGGGGACGAGTGATGACATAAAACCTGGGGAGAAAGAACATGAATTGATAATTGGAATGAACCTCTATAGATATTTGTATTGATCAAGATTCATTTCGATTATAAAATAACTAAATAATGAACAACCAAAAATATAATTTCCTATAAAAACCCCACAAAATAAACCAATATTCATATTTATCGAACCCTGAATCAATCTATTCATTGATTGATTGACATTCAATATAGAAATCATGAATAAAAATGAATCAAATCAAAACACAAACTTCCACAATTTGGATCAAAACCTGATGAAGAAATAAGTTTCATCGCATTCTTTTGTGAGATCCTTTTAATCTGATGTGCACTGATCATCAATCCGTGATCCCATTATCATTTTCCTAATAGAATTATCCAATTCTCTCTCTAACAACATACCAATGGTTCCTGGGTTTATGCGGATAACCCCAGATATCTAGCATAAAAATTTATTTAAATATTGTTGATATCTAGGTCAAAAAAATGAAATGAAATAATATATTCAATTATTTTATTCAATTCTACCCCTGTTATGATTTTTCTACAAATTTCCTGAACCAACTAATGTTAATTCACACCTTGGAAAAAACACACATTTGGAACTCAATGATGCCCTCAAATTTCTAATTCTGAAACCCATTTAAAGTTATTCAACTATTTTTGGAAAATTTTATGCATGTGATATGTAATATATTTAATATAATTCAAACGTGGCAACACCAGGACTTGGAATCTTATGTCATCATAATTCTAGGTCTAAAAAATAATCCAAATAACATCCACATATAATACACAAAAAACCCCTGACATTAAATTATCCCTAGGTTGGGGATTTATGTACTCAAAAAGATGAAATAAGGGAATCTCAAATATATTTGGGCACTAAAACAAAGATGATACTTCCACTCCCATGTGATCTTCTAGAGATTTTAGTGCTTCCACCGGACACAAACCAAATGAATCCATCACCCACAAGGAATCCTCTCCTGCTGATCCTCAATCTCCACTGGGTACTCATCAAAGGTCACTCCGTCATCGATGTCCAACTCACCCTAGTAGATAACATGTGATTGGTCAGGAACATACCACCAAAACTATAACATGTGGAAGACGTCGTGTACTCAGTCTAACGGCCATGGTACATCTAAGTGGTATGGAACCTCACCAACTTTACACAGTATCTATAAATGGTTAATGATCCTAAAAGATGAATTTACACCTAAACTAAATCTCTATAATCCACATCCAGGTGAAACCCATATGAATATTTGTCCCCCATCATCGAACTCTAAAGGCCTTATCCATATATCAACATAACTCTTCTGATAACTATATATATTATTTATATACTCTTGGATGATATGAACCTTCTCTCTTGTAGCTCACACCATCCCTAATCCCATGAGTGATGACTCTCCTAGGTCATTATAGAAAATTATTTACCTACACGGTTGCACATAAGAACCCTATAATGGTTCCATACTGATGGTGGAATGGTTACTATTTTTTTATATAAACTCCACCAGTGGTTGGCTTCCCAACTACGTCCAAATTCAAACGTGTAAGATTGAACATGTTATCCCAAACATGAATGGTCTTCTTGGTCTACCCATATGATTGTGGGAGAAATGCAGTGCTCAAGTGTAACTGAGTCCAAAATTCCTCCTGGGAACCCTTCCACCAGTAGAATGTGAAGTGATTACTACAGTCTGAGATGATCACCGATGGAACCTATTGAAGTTTGACTATATATTGTATGTAGAGGCGACCCAATATCTGTTATGAATTCTATTATTATATAGGTATGCAGTGGGTTGTCTTGGTGGGTTGTTCTACAATCACCCAGATGGCATCATGTCACCTGGACATATGTGGTAATACCATCATGAAGTCCCTAGATATCCCATCCCACTTCCACTACAGCACCTCAAGGGGTTGATCAAAACCCACTAGAACTTGGTGCTTATCTTTCCCTGGCTGACAGGTAAGGAATCGAGAGACAGACTCCGAAAATCAATCTTTATCTCTGGCCTCCAAAAATGACATCATATGTCCTAGTATATCTTTTCCACATCCAGATGTACCATCAATGGAAACATATGAAACTCTCTCAGAACCTCCCCCCATAACATCACCTGTACCATCATGCATCCTATGAAAAGAACAACCTGATCCCCACCTTTATAATATTCATTATATAATTTCCAATAGATATCTCTGTATATAGGGTCTCACAATCAATATCCATAAGCTATTTCTCCTAGAATCACTATAAGAGAGGAGGGGTAACAAACATTATTTGGAGGTAAGATGGTCCATCTTCATCCAAAAAGGATAAATATAATGAGGCCAACTACCCCGATGAATCATTCAACAAATATGAACATGATCTCTTACTGAGATAATCTACTACCATGTTCCCCTTCTCAAGAGTATAGACTATTTTGAAGTGATAATCCTAAAAGAACTCTAGAAATCACATATATCTCAAGTTGAGATGATTATGAGAGAAGATATACTTATAATCTTGTTATGAGAGTAGACAATAAACCACTCACCCACCATGTAGTTTCATCACGTTTTCAAAGAGAATACTACTACTAGCTCAATATCATGGGCCACACAGTTCTTCTCATGTGATATCAATTAAAATGAACCATAGGTAATCAATTCGTACCTCATCATTAGAACACAGCCATGCCCAGTTAATGATGCTTCACAAAAAAATAAGTACATGAAACCCTCCTTTGGTAATCTCAAGAAGGTATCACTCCTAAAAATATACCTT
The DNA here is from genome assembly GCA_963277665.1 of Viscum album. Classification (NCBI taxonomy): domain Eukaryota; kingdom Viridiplantae; phylum Streptophyta; class Magnoliopsida; order Santalales; family Viscaceae; genus Viscum; species Viscum album. Next base: position 1,683,278,016 of record OY728141.1, on the reverse strand, counting down.
AACTGAATAAAATCCTATTGGAACCTCTATTTCTATTTGAAGGGATACCTCTTCCGAGTCAAAGCTATTATGGGTGCTGATATTCTAGAGAAATAAGATACGAATATCTGATAATAACCTCTTAGTTCAAGGAATATCCACACCTTCATCGCAATTTTGGGTGTCTCCCATGCTAAAATTGCCTCAACATAGATGTGTCCATTATCACTCCATCAATTAAGATAACATGTCCTAGAATATAGACCACATGAATGTAGAACTGGAACTTCGAGATCGTTCTTTATCGATATTTCTCTTCGAGAATGTCCAAAACTATCCTCATGTGTCTCATGTTCTCCTCCTTGGACAATGAGTACACATGGATATCATCGATCAAGACTACCATGAAACGGTCTAGGTAAGGCTGAAAGATCCAGTTCATGAGAACCATGAACACCACTACAAATTTTGTTACACCAAAGGGCATCATAAAGTACTCATAGTGATAGTAGATACATCTTAATTACATATTGGGTATATCATTATCATGTAATCACAACTGATGATATCCTGATCTAAGGTCAACCATTAAGAACCATTGTTCCCCTATTAACTCATCAAATAGGTCATCGATCCTCAATAGTGGATACTTTTTATTCATGACCACTTGGTGCAAGAATCGATATTTCGCGAACAACCCCAAGATGCTGTCTGCATTCTTGGAAAACCAAACTGGGGCTGCCCAGGGTGAATCATTAGGTCTAACAAAGCCCTACATATATATGTCCTCCAACTTCATCATCACCCCATGAAGATTTTAAGATACAACTGATAAGATTTTTCAAATATTGGGGTCTTCTTGGGGTTTTGATCAATGCAGAAGTCTATTAGTCAGTGGGGAGGTAAACCTGGAACATACTCAGTCAATATTTCATCATACACTTCCACCACTATAGGAAAATGGGAACACACAACATCCACTACACCAAGGGCGATTCTATTCAAATCATGAGTAATCTTCTACAAACTCCTATTCTTGAGTCCATCCTATGCTACATGGGTTTCATTTTCACTAAAAAATAATAATATGGTTCTATAACTACAGGAACACCACACCATTCTCCGAAAAATAAAACTTGGCATGAACTATATATAACCAATCCATACCAAGAACGATGTTGTAAGGCATCAAGAATTCTGCCAAGATATTCCAACCGAATCTATCACCTTCGAGAGTTAGGTCACATTATCGGTAAAAGTGTGTGATCACATACTGTTATACCGTAGAAGTCTCCAAGTGTAAGGGTCAAGCCCATTATTCAGCCAAAATCTATAAGTATCGTACATGGTGTGTGGTATGAAAGGAATTACTATAACTATTTTAAATTAGTACTAAAAATAAGGAAGAAAAGACATAGATCATATCTCGTACCATCCCTAGAGCCTCTCTGTTATATTATTTGACTACCAACAACTATCCTTTCCCCTATCCTCTAACTCCTTGAGCCTGGCATAGATCACTTGGGGATGGTGGTGGTAACAAGTCAAAATTTTGACCACCACCTCCTAATCTCCCAACTCCTTGGCCATATTATCCCCTTGCAAAAACTCTTGGTCCTACCACTATCTCTGCCTCATTGGATCATCCATGGTCTCTTTGTCAGTTGTATATAGAGTCAGTCAATATCATGCAAGATGTTCCCTTCCATCACATGAGTTGCACCAACTCTATCTGAGCTAACTGGACACACATTGTGATCCCTAAATTACAGATCCTCTCTCATGAGACATCCTCCAAAAATGTCTAACAAGCCTAGGTCCCGAAGACTGATTTCGACTTCATTCTGCCGATGTGTCTACTTATACATGCCCACTCCTCACAACCACATTCTATGTTTTCTCATCCAAGAAACATTCAACCACCAAATCTCTATCTAACACCCTGATATAGGTAGGAATACACAAATGGATAAAATTGGATCAGATTTCTCTACACACTCCTCGATTTATGGTCTGAGACCTAGATAATAGATCACAAAACATATCCATTGAGTACCAAGAGAGGTTGGTGAACCTTTATGAATACTCAACTACTATCGTGCTTCCCTGATGGAGTTGAAGAAGCACCTAGATACATAGTTCCTCCAAAATAGATGGTGAGAACTCCTATATGAAAATTTTCTCTAACTATGTCTATGAAGAGTAACCTCATCATAAGAATGGGTAACCAAGAACCACAATATCTTTTTTGAGTGGTGAACAAGGCTTTAATTTATAACCACCTTATGATATGCTGGTGTCCTGACTATATGAGAATCTTTGGTCACAACCTCAAGATAGTTCTCATCCACCTATGGTTCTGGCTCACCTCGAAACTAGAAGGGTCTCTATATCTGAAACTCATGAAGTGCACTCATCTTGGTCACCACATCCACTCATATTGTAGGTATGATGTACTACTCTGTAGGTGTTGGTTTGGATGGTGCACCACCTAGAGGCATCAAATTGGGAACCGGTCCCCATATTGAAGACTTATATATGAGGCGATCATCATCATGATCCTAATGCTTAACCCTAGATGGCATACGTCATGGAGGTATCCTGAATGAAACAAGATATACCATGGCCAATGAGTATAATGGGAGAGATGACTCAAGAAATAAATGTAAACAATAGCCCATTCCTATATGATGCATGTACCATTGTTTTCCATGAAACCATTGTTCTTAAGTATTGAGTTGAAAAGAAGGCGATCAAAGTCTTAGTGTATAGATACTTCATCCGCCACACCAACACTAGAGTCCCTAGTCTGAAATCCAAACTAGAGACACTTACCATTATTTTCCCAAACAAATGTCATAGAATCCAATCCTAAAATAGAACCGACCACTCGGATACCAATCCATCAAGACTCATCCTATTGGGTCCCATTATATGACTATCCAGCCCTACCTCAAATAGGCCAGAGGTTGGAGACTAGCTCTAAGAAGGTATATAACTGAAATAGGATGCCTTAGTCTTAGTACCTGTATACATGTACACATCTCTAAGCCAATATAATGAAGAAATGTAAAAACAACTGAACAACCATGTATTTAGACATCTAAATCCCAAAACTAGAGTATTATAGTAAGTAAAAGAAACTAAACAAGGATAAATAAAATCCCACTAAAGAGTATGAAAACAGAACTCCAAAATTATAGTAAGTATTGGGACTACTATATGAAAGGTGAAGGAATACATCTTGGTCTTTCTAGCCTCACTAAGCACTGTCTGGTCCTAATCTTCCTTGAATACCATAAAAATGTTAATCATTTTCACAAGACATGACATATGAAAGAAATGTATTTGCAATGGTGAGTATAAAAATACGTAGTAGGAAACGATGAAACCAAAAACCAGACAATAAAGGAAATATATTAAGCTCTATACTGGTATATATCTTTAATAGATATAATAATAATATCATTAAATACTCAATAAATACATACAATATAGAGGTAAGTCACAACCATAACATACTAGAATAGGATTACAGCTCAAAGATCCCATAAATCACTCTCCCGAGAAAACACACTCCAAATCAGGACGGAACTGATGATTTCTATATGAGTGGTACTTATTGTCAAGTCTCATCATGATAGTAAACATATTAATTGTCCAAAGAGAATATGATACACAGATGAGGAATAATTCCAAGGCCTTAGGGTCATACCAGAAACTAAATCTAAATTAACCCACTATGTAGAGGATCAACACCCGTGTAGTGTTTGTTACGATAATACCAAGAACTCCACATAGGGAATGGTGATGAATAGATGATCTCACTTCAGGCCTCATGGAGAGATTCCAATGACTCTTTCAAGGAAGTCCTTTTGAAGGGATTATATTACTAGGAGAAGGATATGATTCCATACCATCATTCTAGGAAAAGATAAGGGGAATATACCCCAACTAAAATTGTCCAAGATATGGAAGAAAATTGCTCCAAGACATGTATAAAAGAGTACACAATATGTAGTAGGGTTTACATGCAATGTCCGTTGACCTTGGTTCCTGCTTGTGTAAATAACTCATGTCATCAAGTCATGTTTATGTAGTATTGTATGACACGTAAGATGTCATGCAGCCTACCAATATTCTAGTACACAACTCTAACCCATGTATTGTTTCCTAAGTATGAGTATATGGTTTTTCCCATGTATCTAGTCCTGGTTGTGTTCACATAGGGTAGTACACAATGTGCTCGAACCTATGTAGTCAACCCCACATTTGTTTTCTTCTCAAAGTACATGTCGAGTCACCAAATAGGGACTACACACCACATAATATGGGTAAAATTCCATGTGATATTTAACATCCTCTGTAAACCCTATACAACTCCCTGGGGGCCCAACAAAATTTGTAGATCTAAGTTACATGTGGTATTTCTTGACAATTTGGAAAATCCTAGATATGCTCTTGTGATCCATCAATCGCCTTTAGCCTTCGATTCGGTGATTGATTCACCATAAGATCAAATATGCCAAATCTAACTAGCCTCAACATCATTAAGAAACACATTCCGTCATTATCTCTTCTAAAAAATGGATGAAATCATCATTATCTATTGTGAATTGAAGAATGTTGATGAACACAAAATCGGGTATCCAATGTTTCTTGAATGAATCTGTCTATGTCGATGCACCTCCATCATGTTGTGAAAATCCTAGATCTATGATTTCAGAGTGATGAACCAATAAATGGGTGAAATGATCAATTCATCAGTATTTTTCAAGTTATGGGAAAAATGAAGAACACCCACGATAAATGAAGAATCAGGGGAGGAAAGCACAAGAACATATAAGAGGAATGAACCCTGACCTATGTTTTTGTATATCTTTATTTGTTTCCCTTAGAAAGTGAATCAAATAATCAAAAATAACAAAGATATTATCCCATAAAATCCTCACAAAATAAACCCCTCCCACATATTTATATAACTACGGATCAATCTTTTCATTGATTGATTCGTGATGATCATATAAATTATGAATGGGGAAGAATCGAATCAAAATACACACCCTACCTCAATTTGGATTAATTGTTGACAAAGAACAAAGCTGCATCCTATTCATTAGCCATATCTTTTGAATCTAATTCATGTTGATCATTGATATATGATCCCATCATCGTTCACCAGAGATAATTCTCCAAATCTCTCTCCAACAACAATCTAATGGTTCCAATGATTATGCAGATAACCATGGATTTCCAAAATAATAATCTACTTATATTAATTTTTGCATCCAAAAATATGAAAGAAAATAGTTTCTTCAATTATTCTATTTATTTAATCACTCATGGTGACTTTTATACAAATGATACATGCCAAATAATGTCAATTCACTCATAGGGTAAAACTAAAATTCTAAACACAATGATTCCCTCATATTTCTGATCTGAGCACCTGTTTAGAATTTGTTCCAGTTTTTCCGGGAAACCACCCACGTGTGTTACTTAATATATTTAATTTATTTAAAACATTTATTTTGGGCACACAAATCCATAGAATCGAACCTTGTTTTAGTGCCTTATCTCAAGAATAATCTATATAATATTCAAATATAATATGCAAAAAATATAATACATTACATTAACCATGATCTACCTCCATTCCATCCAAGTGAAAATGATTATTTCATTTATGTGTACATTTGAACTACCACCTCCCTAAAAAATATATTTCATTTATCATCACTGTCCTACACTGATGATTAACAAATTGAATGTAATAAATAAATATTATTTTTATAAAATTATTATTCTTCAAGAAAATTGATAATGTAATTATAAATAATATTTTCTTACTCATTCAGCTGTTATAATGAGTTATTGTTTTGGTTTGTTTCACTACCAACATGAACATCATTATAATGTTTAGGACATAAATGTTTAAAAAATGTTTTGTGACAATAATATTATCAAATAATGATGAATTCAAAAAGTTTTCATAATTCTTTTATGGTAATATTCAAAACAATGTTTTCCTATAAATTCAATTCTTTAATAAATTAAACAATCACCTAAAATGGATTTTTAAGATTTCTATGTGAACCATTAACATAAGTTCTATATAATGGATATGAAACTCTCTAGAAATATATAACTAGTGATATATATATTCCTGAAGATTATATAGAATGACACCATGACCATGGTTTATAGATCATAACCTTAAAACCGAAATAAACATAGGAAATCTAGTAATTTACACATAAATATTTATCTTTAAAAAATATTTTTTAACAAATGGGTAATAAGATATTATAAGTGAGTGGTATATAGTATGAAAAAGTTAAATTTTTTTTTGATATAGGCTTATAATAAATTTTAACCCATGTAAAGGAAATGGAATTCATTATAAAATCATCAAAACATAATCATAAGAAATCCATAGAAACAAAGTGCAATCCATCACTATATAGTTTCCAAATTAAATAATAAAAATCATTAAATTATATCAACATTGATGGAAAATTCCGTTATAAAAGAATTAAAAATATTCTTTAAAAACAAGATGAAATAGCATTTAATTTTGGAAACAATTAAAAATGACAAATTATATTTATAACTATAATACAATTTTATTTGAAAAATCATGAATATTGGGGAAGGAAGATTCATGGTGAAGAATATTCATGATGGATTGAAAAGTACTTAATGTTGTAAAAATTAATTAACATTCATTTCATTATTTAACAATGGAATTCAACATTGAAAAATGTGGAAAATGCTAAAAAATTACGTCATATGTAAAGAAAACAAAATATAATTGAACACAGATATAAAAAATCATTTAAATTTAGAACATAATATTATTAATATAATATAAATAATATATATATAGATTAAAAAGATTCATCTTAGATAAATACTTTTAATAAAATTATTTTAGAGAAAACCCAAACATGATTAAAAATAAAAACCCCTTGAAAGAAATAACATTAGATGAAATTTCAAATATTATTAATAAAAATTAATTCATGATATAATATTTTAGTATCTTATTATATACAACAGATAAATGAATATTGGTACATAAATTCAAACATGTTGTAAAGAAAAAAATTTGAGGCGAATAACCCTTACAACTTCGGTAATTCTTGAATAAAAAAGAAATTGAATAAAAGATAATGATATTTTTATATGAAAAACATTATTTAATTTAAATAATAATTTAAAATAAATTCATGGTATAGAGAGTACAACGTATAAAATAAATCAATATACACAATATGAAACATATCTCAATGAATTTAAATTGAGACCAAGAACCCAAAAAAATATTGTAACATTTGAAGCAAGAATAAATCAATAAACTAATTTTGTTACATAAAATTAATCCACATAAAAATTGGTTATATATGTCATAAATCAATAACAGGTCATAAAAAATACAATTTGAATTAAATAGTTAGTAAAGAAGTTATATAACTGAATGACATTAAATTGACTTAAGCATCACCTTACCATAGAATTCCACTAAGTTAGAAGTTCCCCAAAATTCATGTATAATAATTTAAAATCATTGTATTAAAAGTATTTATCTAAGAAGACTCTTTTTCATCCATATATATATTATTTATATTATATTAAGAATATTAGTTTCTAAATTTTATTGATTTTTTAGATCCGTGCTCCAATATATTTTGTTTTCTTTACATATCTCGTAATTTTTTAACATTTTCTATATGGGTCAATATTGAATTTCATTGTAAAAGAATGAAATGAATGTTAATTAGTGTTTAAAACATGATATACTTTTCCATCCATCATGAATATTCTTCACTATGAATCTTCCTTCACCAATATTCATGTTTTTTTCAAATAAAATTGTATTCTAGTTATTAATGTAATTTTTCATTTTTAATTGTTTCTAGATGTAAATGAAATTTCTTCTTGTTTTTCATAGTGTATTTATAATGCTTTTTATAATTGTATTTTTCATCAATGTTGATATAATTTAATGATTTTTATTATTTAATTTGGAAACTATATAGTAATGGAATCCACATTGTTTTTATGAATTTCTTATGATTATGTTCTGATGATGTTTTAATGAATTCCATTTCATTTCCATGGGTTAATAAGAAATGATGGCTGTTTTTATGAGTTTTATGATGAAATGAAATCCCTATGTGGTTTATTCAAGTTATGGTTCTTTTAAATTGTAAATTATGATCAATATGTCCTTTATATCAATCAAATTCATTAGTTAACGTTGATAGAGTTAATTGGATATAAGTTATACCTCTAAAGTAAAAAATGTTAACTACATACAAGTTAATCCTATGAAGATGCAATGATGATAGAGATATATGAAAATAAGATTATCCTAGGAAGGTGATATAAATAACTGTGTATGTAATTTTATTGTTAGAATTATTTTAAGAGTATGATGTCCCAAGTTTCCTTCCTTGGTTTTATATGATTTCTAGGAGTTATAATGGGATTGATGAGAAAATTTGGTTTCACAGGGATTATCACTGTTGACCCAAATGAATATTTTCTTATGTTATACTAAACCATTATTCGATGAATCACTATTTATGAATCATGTTTAGTTTGGTATGAATCTCATATTCTATGCACTTTTACCATGTTATCATACCGTTACGCTCATCTTATCCTCAAATATGATATTTAATTATTAATTACTATATTTTACCTTGCTAATTGTTTGGGATCACCCTTCTTATGTTTTCATTTCCATAAGGTATGAATAATAGTGTTACATATGATATATGATGAAGGGTATCATATGTAGATAATTTTTTGGGAGATATTTAAAACATTACACAAAATAATAAATTCTTCGTATAAGGGGAAAATAATCATTTGATAAGAATCATAGGTGATTTTTTATGTAAAGGGTATTCATAATTCTTGAAATTTCTAAAAATAAAATTTATTTGAGTTATATGTGACTAATTTATTTTTTCGGAGATTTGTAATTGATGATGGTTAAATTAAGTTCTGTTTAGTTCATATTAATGAAAGTATTTAAAAATAATTTCCTTAACAGAAAATTTGTGTATATGGGTCTAGGTTATTTTTGAAATGAATTATGAAAACAAATTATTATACAATTTATGGTCAAATATTAAATTTTTTATATGAAAGAAATTTGAACTATTATGTGATTTTAAATTGAAATAATTTATTTGGATAATTTTATTAAATTTTGGATTTAGTTTTTATTAATTAAGTTATCTGTAATTCCCCGAACCCAGTTACCTAGAGTCGGTGCATTATTACATAACATTGGTATGATCACAAGAAAGATCAAATCTCGAAAGACCGATTAGTTTAGTAGCCTTGGAGACACTAGATATATTCATAAAGTTTTACATTACATCATAAAAATGAAAACTACAACAACATAGTCTCCGTAGTCTACACTCTTATCCCCTCATACTATCCCTACAGGTCATTAATAATTTAGTTCTTCACATCCTGGGAAAATAAAACATAGAAAAGGGGTGAGCTCAAATGCCCAGTAAGGATAACAATATAGCAGAAACTTTCATAAATAAGAATAAAAATTTAAGGCAATGTATAACTAAAACAAAAGCCATTTGAACTTGAACTTCAACATAGTATGGAAAAAATAAAATGAAATAATGCCATTTACTTATTCACATGGATATTCTACTATTTGAATAATCACATGCAATATCAATAAACACTTTCATAATGATGGAATGCATAATGCTAGACTATCATAACCACATAGCGAATGCCTCTTGCCAAGACTACAAATAAGATTTTGCCAAGGCTGTGTTCCAAGACACTATTTTGTCTCATGAGACCTACTAATGCATCTAGGAGCTATATCGGGCTCCACCCACCACATCTTAAGTCCAATGCATTCCCATATGAAAATGTCTAAACATAACCTAAACATTCGTATTAAAACTAGCATACAAAATGTAAAATTTTTATCTATAAACCATGAATGGTATAAAAATAACACATCTATAGTAAAATTTATCACAAAACCTTCAATACAATATAGAATTTTTTTATCATAATAAATCAACTTCAAATAAAGATAAATCCATCAAAGGATGTTGACATAGATGAAATCAAAACTCTTTTTAGAGAAATATCTCTTTCTATTTTGAAATCATTTAAGAGTCATATATTTATAAAATAAAACATTTTCTTTGAAAATATTCTTATAATATCGTAAGGTATGCTTCGACAATTTTATAACGGTGGAAAATAGCCGTACCCACCGTATAAGTTTAAAAAACATTCTTACATTAATTCTGTCAAAAAGGTTAAAAAGCACCTTGTTTGGAAAATGACGGAAAGATTCTTTTATAAACCTCGTATAAAAATTCAAACAAGGGTATAAATGACTTTAACCCATATTCTTGTAAATATTAAAAATGTTTTGAAATATATTTTTAAGAAACATGGATGTGGATGATAAAGAGATCCCAGCAAATTATTACGTATAAACAACCTTGGATAATGAAGAGATTGAGAAATAAACCCTTACATTGTACTTTTCCTTGGATGAGGGTAGGTGAACCTCCTATATAATGGTGAAATAATTGTTATTAAATTATACAAGAATCATATACATTAATATGATATCATATATGATCTTTTAACATTGATTTGTTAATAATATCTTAGTATTATCGTAGTTTCGGGTGTTAACATACTCATTTTCTTTTATATGTTTTGTTATGTAAGACATGTTTGTCATGGATAGGTTGTATCTTAATCATATCCATAATGATATAAAGTCCTTATATACTATTATTAATCATCAAATGAGAATTATGCTTTAATGGATACGATGGAGAATGAATCTCATTGCGTTCGTGGAGACGGTAGTCCGTACGTACGCACGAGCGACAATATCATTCTTTTGATATTAAAATAATATATAATTGGATGGTATATAATATATATATAGAATAATTATCATGTTATATTTATTATTTACATGAATTACACATCATTATTATAACCATCCAAATAATAATTTATTGAATAACAGTTACACCACGACGTGGAGACGGTAAGAAGTACGTACGCACGTATGGTGACATGTTATTCAAAGGATGGATAGAATAATGAATATGGTTGTACCATATTTATAATAACATCACAGTATATATAAGATACTGGAGTTATTATTTTATAATGATAATAACAAAGAAAGAAGAAGTGGAAGAAGAAAGGAACTTGAAAAAGGGTGGTGAAATCATTACCTCTTCTTCGGGTTCTTCATTTTGATTTGATCAAAAGGGCTCTATTGTTTGGCTTTCTGACTAATGGAAGGCCTCTAGGATGAATTGAGGGAAGTTGAGAGTGTATTTGGGTAGAGTTTGGCCGAGTCAAATGGCTATGAAGGTGTGAATTAATTAGAAGGGGGGGGGGGTTCCCTTTTATAAGAAGGGTGAGGGGCACCTTTGGAAAAGCTAGAAATATTATTTTATAATAAATTCATATTCGGTTTCTATTGGCTCAAAAGTGGATTATTTAAAGGTTAAGGTGGGGATGGGTTGAAAACCACTAAACAAATAGAATTTAGATAGGTTTGGGTCATTATATTAACCTTATCGTTTAGTTTTAACTCTTAGTTAATTAGTTTGACACTTACCATGTCACTTTGTATTTTTATATTATATAGTTAATAAACATACTATATACCTCCAATAAACCCCCCAATTGGTCCATTAATGATACACCTATCATGATATAAGTCTTTTTTCCGAACCTTAGATTTTTACAAAATTTAATATCAAGTAATAATATAATATTTGTTTTAAAAACTCTTTTATGTCAATTTTGACACAATTCAATAATTGATTTTGGTAAAAATAACAACAGAAGTATTACTTAGATAAAAGTTAATTAAATAAATCCTAAAATGTCATATTATCCTATAAAATTAGTGTAATTCATAAAAAGTCTCAAATTATATTTATTTGGGTATTTGTAATATCAATTATTTTAATTTTTCACTGTTATGGTAATTACTGCATCATCATTAGGTCATAAATAAATTAAACTATTTAATGTCTAAAAATTATAAATAAAATACCATTATGTAGGAAATATTTTTATCTTTCTAATGAATATTTACAATCGAATTTATCTTATGTATAACCCTATATTAAAATGTTTTAGTTAATAAACTTTGATTTTAACTCCTTTAACTCTTCTTCGAATTAAATAATAATAAATGTCCTAATCTAATCCAAGTGGACCTAAATGATAATATTTTATTCCTAAGGTTGGTTTTGGTCGAGATACACTTTTACAATAGAATGAGGACATGTGTTAAGGTAATATTAATATCATTTTTACCCATAATTACCCTATTAACTTTTAACCGTGGTAAATAAAAGTAAAAAGTTACTATTCACCAAAAATTATTTTCATCTCAATAAAACACATTTTAGTCTTTGATATTAACCATGTCTCTTGGATTTTTGAAATTCCACTCACAGAAGCAGTGAAATTATGTTTTATGAAAAATTCAGCTTTTTAACTACCACTTAGTGGTTTCACTATTCATAAAAAAATGAAGTTTTTCAGAAAAATACCAAAAACTCACCCTAAGATAATTTCGATATTCCGTATCCAAAAATGAAGTCCATTTTGAAAACTAAAATTTATAAATTTCAAAAAGTGGGTATTACTATTCATTAGAGCTAGTTTGATTGGTTATGGTGTGTTAGAACTCGATGTTGCGTACAACACACACAATGGCATTATTCAAAGATAAGCGTACCGTAGAAGCTTTGTAACACCCCAGGATTCTACGGAATGATTCTTTTTGAATAATGTGATAGCGTGTGTTGTACGCAACATCGTGTTCTAACACACCACAACCAATCAAACTAGCCATTATGAATAATAATACCTACTTTTTAAAATTTTAGAAATTTTATCTCTAAAAATGGACTTCATTTTTGGATTCGGAGTATCGAATTTAGCCTAAGGTGAAATTTTGGTACTTTTCGGGTAACTTTAATATTATGATGAATAGTGAAAATTACTAAATTTTAATTAAAAACAAATTTTTTAATCAAAATAATTAATAGTGATAAATTATGAATTTGAGTGGTTTTAAAGTATATTCAGAATATATTTTTACCATTTAATACAATGTTGGTCATTGGACATAATTTCACAATTAAACCAAACATAAACAAGTATCAATCTTTTGATAGTTATTATATCTTAAAAACACACTTTTTGTTTTGACAGTGGGAATTAATATAAAATTAATTTCTGCCACTTCTGTGTTTTGAATTGGGAAAAATGGATTCAATATTTGGAATCAGGATGATCAAATTGTGTAAATAGGTAACTTTTTTTTAGACATTTTGAATAACTATTTTGGTAAATATTTTATTTACCATGGTTAAAGGGTAAATCCGGTAAATAAGGGTTAAAAAAAATATTATAATAATAACAAATTACCTAAAACGTGTCTTAACCTTATTGGTTGATACATGTCCGACCATGATAATCTTTGGGTTGAATTTGGGACCCCATGGTTTCGTTTGTAAGTGATTGGGACACTTTATTTTAATTAAGTTAAAATGAATACAAAAATGACACAAGCATATATCTTTTAGAACAACAATTTTTACATAGGGTTATATATGTTGGATTTTCGACTATAAATATTAATTAGAAATATAAAAATATTTTCTACATAATGGTATTTTATTTATAATTTTTATACCTTAAATAATTTAATTTATTTATGACACAATGGTGATGCAGTAATTACCATAATAGTGAAAAATTAAAATGATTGATATTGTACATACCAAAATAAATATAATTTGAGGCTTTTTATGAATTAGACTAATTTTATAGGTTAATATTACATGTTAGGATTTATTTAATTAACTTTTTTATAAGTAATAATTCTGTTATGATTTTTACAAAAATCAATTATTGAATAGTGTCAAAATTGACATAAAAGAGTTTTTAAAACAAATATTATATTATTAATTGATATTAAATTCCTAAAAATGTAAGGTTCGTCCAAGAGACTTATATCATGATAATTTTATCATTAATGGACCACTTGGGAGTCTCTTGGTTGTATATTATATGTTTATTAACCATATAATATAAAAATACAAAGATACATTATAAAAGTGAAACTAATTAACTTAGAGTTAATACTTAAAGATAAGGTTAGTATAATGACCCAAACCTGTATAAATTCTATTGGTTGAGTGGTTTTCGATCTATCTCCACCTTAAGATTTAAATAATCCACTTTTTAGCTATTAGAAACCGAATATGAATTTATTATAAAATAATATTTCTAGCTTTTCCAAAGGTGCCCCTCACCCCTCTTAAAAAAGGGCACTCCCCCTTCTCTTTAATTCACACCTTCAAAGATTTTTGGATCGGACAAACTCTTCCTAAATACTCTATAAAATTCCCTCACTTCATCCTAGTGGCCTTCCATTAGTCATAAAGCCAACCTAAGGGCCCTTTTGGTCAAATCAAAAGGAATAACCCGAAGAAGAGGTAATGATTTCACCACCCTTTTCCAAGTTCCTTTCTTCTTCCACTTCTTCTTCCTTTGTTATTACCATTCTAAAATAATAACTACAATATCTTATTTATATTTTTATGTTATTATAAATATGGTACAACCATATTCATTATTCTATCCATCCTTTTTGAATAACATGTCACCATACGTGCGTACGTACGACTTACCGTCTCCACGTCGCGGTGTAATTGTTATTCAATAAATTATTATTTGGATGAGTATAATAATGATGTTTAATTCATGTAAATAATAAATATAACATGATAATTATTCTTTATATATGATATACCATCCAATTATATATTAATTTAATATCAAAAAAATTATATTGTCGCTCGTGCGTATGTACGGACTACCGTCTCCACGAACGCGATGAGATTCATTCTCCATCGTATCCATTCAAGTCTAAATCTCATTTGATTATTAATAATAGTATCTAAGGACTTGATATCATTATGAATATGATTAAGATACAACCTATCCATGAAGAACACGACATACATAACAAAACATATAAAAGAAAACGGGTAAGTTAACACCCGAAACACAAATAATACTAAGATATTATTAACAAATCAATGTTAAAAGATCATATGTGGTATCATATTAATGTATATGATTCTTGTATAATTTAATAACAATTATTTCACCATTATACAGGAGGTTAACCTACCCCCAACCAAGTGAAAGTACAAGGTAAGGGTTTATTTCTCAATATCTTCATTATCCGAGGTTGTTTATACGTAATAATCTACAGGGATTTCTTTATCATCCACATCCATGTTTCTTCGAAATGTATTTCAAAACATTTTTACTATTTACAAAGAATATGGGTTAAAGTCATTTATAGACTTTTTTGAATTTTTATAAGAGGTTTATAAAGTAATATTTCCTTCGTTTTCCAAACAAGGTGC
The DNA here is from genome assembly GCA_963277665.1 of Viscum album. Taxonomy (NCBI): domain Eukaryota; kingdom Viridiplantae; phylum Streptophyta; class Magnoliopsida; order Santalales; family Viscaceae; genus Viscum; species Viscum album. The sequence continues at coordinate 1,683,262,522 of OY728141.1, read as the reverse complement.
TTTTAACCTTTTCGACAAAATTAAGGTAGGAATATTTTTTTAACTTATACGGCGGGTGCGGCTATTCTCCGCCATTATAAAATTGTTGAAGCATCCCTTACAAGCTTATAAGAATATTTTCAAAGTAAATGTTTTATTTTATAATTATGTGACTTTTAAATGATTTCAAAATGAATATTTTAAAAATTTCTGAAAGGTACTCTTTATAAAAAAAAGAATTTTAAATGTTTTAAGGATTTATCTTTATAAACATTTTTAATTAATGTCCATGTTTTCAAAATGATTTTAAGGATTTATTTATATAGAGATGAATGTTTTTAAATTTTATTTCTTTTCAAAAGTTTTGAAGTGGTATGGGACACTTTGATTCCAAAAATCTCTTTTAAATTACATCATTAATAAATGTGTGACTTTCAAATGATTTCAAAAAAAGAGATATTTCTCTCAAATAGTTTTGATTTCATCTATGTCAACATCCATTGATGGATTTTAAGTTTATTTGAAGTTGATTCATTATGATACAAAACTTCCATATTGTTTTGATGTTTTTTTCATGTGTTTGAATATGGATGTATTATTCTTATACCATTCGTGGTTTATGGATGAAGTATTTACATTTCGTATGCTAGTTTTAATATGAATGTTAATGTTATGTTTAAACCTGTTCATATGGGAATGCATTGGACGTAATATGTGACGGGTGGAGCCCGCTATTTCTCCTCGATGCATCAGTAGGTCTCTTGAGACAAGATAGTGTCTTGGAATAAGGCCTTGACAAAATATTATTTGTAGTCTTGGCATGAGGCTTGGCTATGTGGTTATGATAGTCTGGCATTATGCATTCCATCATTATGAAAGTGGTTATTGATATTGCATGTGATTATTCGATTAGTAGAATATCTATGTGAATAAGTAAATGGAATTATTTTATTTTATTTTTACCATACTATGTTGAAGTTTATGTTTAAAAGGATTTTGTTTTAGTTATACATTTCCTTAAATGTTTATTCTTATTTATGAAAGTTTCTGCTGTATTTCTTACCCTTACGGAGCGTTTGAGCTCACCCATTTCTATGTTTTATTTTTTTCCCAGGATTCCAAGAAGTATATTGTGATTTATAAGAAGGGTTAAGACAAGGGAATAATGACATTCATAAAGTATTATTTATGTTGTTTTGTATGTTATGAAGTGTAATGTAACATTCATGTATGTAATCTATTTTCTAAGACTACTAAACTAATCGGTCATTTGGGACTTGATTCCTTGTAATCATGCCAATGTATTAAAATAATGCACCGACTCTAGGTAACTGGGGTCGGGCCGTTATAGTTGGTATGACAGGCAAGTTTAGCAATAACCTTGGAAACTAGATTTATATAAACTCTGATTAGAGCACATAGCCCTAAAATAGACTTTGAGGATTAGTAGAGAAGAACTTCCTAGAATTTTGGTATTGTAGAGTGTTTGTGAGTTTTCTGAGAAATACATCCCGGTCTGGATACAAGCAGGTAGAGGCGGCTCTGGCACAGATGTAACTAGGGGTAAAACCCGAAAACACCGCTTTGAGCTAGACTCGAACGAGAACTAGTGCACGACAACGGGCCTTGCTGCACTCTTGGTTACAACACTCCCAGTGTATATGCTTGGGATAATTCTCATTTTATTTACAAACCATTATAAAGGGATCATGAGTATATATTTACTCAAAGAAATTTTTTTTTATGATTATAGATTATATCCATAAAATGTTCAATTTGCGTTAGGAATTATTTATTGCAATTCATAAACTGACATAGTTTATGATATTGTATAGAAATGGATCCCAGTAGAAGGAATGTGAACTCCAGTAATACATATGATCCAAAGAGTAAGAAGGATCATATATTTCATGGTATTAAGGCATCATTTAGAAGGGAAATAGTCTCCCACGTATTATCATCATATGAAGAAATAGTATCACGTGTGGATAAGATAACTAAAGAGTTTACTGAGTTTTATGGATTTGAAGGGAAGAAAGAGAAGAAAAGGATGGAAGAGAGAAAGATAGATAAAGGGAAGAGTGAAAAGAATAATTTCCCCATATGTGATAACTGTGGGAAGAAACACCTTGGAACTTGCCTGAAAGGAATGATAGTTTGTTATAAGTGTGAAGGAAAAGGGCACAATGTACGTGACTACAAGGGTAAGAAAATGGTTTCAAATGTACAATGCTTCATTTGCAAGGAGTTTGGACACTATGAAAACTTATGTCCCAGTCATAAAACTATGCCGAAAATGATGATATTGGATAATAATCAAGTTATGATACTACCACAGATGAAGAGGAATGATTATATTTCGTATGTTGATTATGTCTTTTGAGTGTTGTATCAACAATGTACTTGTTATAATAATTATGGAGTATATAAGGATTGTACTGCAGTACTATTTCATTAAGGACTTGAGATTGTGTGGAACAATGAAAAGTGACTCAATAGCAGGATAAAATGATGGAAAATATATGGTTGAGAGAATGATAAATCATAATATAGTTCTGATACCGAAGTAGTGATTTTAGAATAATACATGATTGATTTGGATAAATTATATTGGATATTATTGACTAACTTGAAACTGATTAATGATTTGTATATTCCATCATTGATGGGGTTTACAACATTTTTGGATCGAAGGAGTATATCCATTATTATTTAAGGAATAATGGATCATGAATGTAATCAATAAAGTTTTATGGTAATTCATGATGTTGCAGTGTTTTAAAATAATACATGATGAAGGTGTTCACATGTTATTATGCAGCAAAAAGGATCTTTATTTTTGGACTAAAGCATTTTGGATAGTTATATTTTGGATTATTTTTGGATTTCCATAAAAGGAAAACCCGGAGGTTGGGCGGAAACCCGTCGCGTCAGGCAAGGCCGCGAGACTTGAACCCACAATCGAAGGGCGACAAGGGTGTATCACCTATCACTAGCCCACGTAATGTCCATTATTAAATAATGTAGTTTTTTTAAAAGATCTGGTAGATGAATTATAAATTCTTTTTTTTGGAACCCCATACGAATAGTATAAATAGAATATTTTTTTTACGTTCTATTATCTTTTAGAGTGAAAGATGAGTTTGTGGTAGAAATTAGTTAAATGATGGAACTATACTTGTCAAGAATATATTTTTCTTTTTCTCTTATTCTATGAAGAAATTAATTATTATAATTTATTTAAGGAATCCTAAAACCAAAAATGTGTTATCTTAATACCCTATGTTTTGTTGAACCGATGATATTTCAAATCATCATAGGTTGATGAATTTAAGGACCTCAATTTTACACTTGTTTGTGATTGATGACCTCAATCAATACCTATAAATATTTACATTTTTCCTCCAATTATATGTCTCTAATTTCTACCAATGTTTTCTTAATCGAGATCATAATTTGGTGGTGACCCTTTCATTTCTCTTTTCCTCATATTAAGGCTAAATTTTAGTAACCCGATTTCCGATGTGGGTTTTCCCATAAAGATATTTTCTATTTTCAACCTTTCATTTTCGAAGTAAAATTTCAAATTGAAAGGACACAATTTATTTAAGGAGGGGAGAATTTAACACCCCAAGCTTCTACGGTACGCTTCTCTTTGAATAATGCGATAGCTTGTGTTGTACACAACATCGAGTTCTAACACACCACAACCAATCAAACTAGCCGTTATGAATAGTAATACATACATTTTAAAATTTTAGAAATTTTAACTCTAAAAATGGACTTAATTTTTAGATTCGGAGTATCGAATTTATCCTAAGGTGAAATTTTGGTACTTTTCAGATAACTTTAATATTTTGATGAATAGTGAAAATTACTAAATTTTATTTAAAAACAAATTTTTTAATCAAAATACTTTTTTGTGATAAATTATAAATTTGAGTGGTTTTAAATGATATTTAGAATATCTATTTACCATTTAATACAATGTTGGTCATTGGAAATAATTTCACAATTAAACCGAACATAAACAAGTATCAATCTTTTGATAATTATTATATCTTAAAAACACGCTGTTTGTTTTGACAGCAGGAATTTATTTTAAATTAATTTCTTCCAATTCTGTGTTTTGAATTGGGAAAAATGGATTCCATATTTGGAATCAGTCTGTTAAAATTGTGTAAATAGGTAACTTTTATTTTTAGACATTTTGAATAATTACTTCGGTAAATATTTTATTTACCATGGTTAAAGGGTAAATCCGGTAAATAAGGGTTAAAAAAAATATTATAATAATAAAAAATTACCCTAAAACGTGTTCTAACATTATTGGTTGATACAGTTCCGACCATGGGAATCTTTGGGTCTATTTTGGGACCCATGGTGCCACTGGTAAGTGATAGGAACACTTTATTTTAATTAAGTTAAAATGAATACAAAAATGACACAAGCATATATCTTTTAGGAATAAGATTTTTACATAGGGTTATATATGTTGGATTTTAGACTATAAATATTAATTAGAAAGATAACAAGATTTCCTACATAATGGTATTTTATTTATAATTATTAGACATTAAATAATTTAATTTATTTATGACACAATGGTGATGGAGTAATTACAATAATAGTGCAAAATTAAAATGATTGATATTGTAGATACCCAAATAAATATAATTTGTGCCTTATTATGAATTAAAATAATTTTATAAGTTAATATGACATTTTAGGAATGATTTAATTAACTTTTTTAGAAGTAATCATTATGTTATGATTTTTACAAAAATCAATTATTGAATAGTGTCAAAATTGAAATAAAAGAGTTTTTAAAACAAATTTTATATTATTAATTGATATGAAATTCCTAAAAACCTAAGGATAGGCCAAAAGACTTATATCATGATATTTTTATCATTAATGGACCACTTGGGGGTCTCATGGATGTATATAGTATGTTTATTAACCATATAATATAAAAATACAAAGAGACATTGTAAAAGTGAAACTAATTAACTAAGAGTTAATACATAAAGATAAGGTTAGTATAATGACCCAATACTGTCTGAAATCTATTGGTTGAGTGGTTTTCGACCTATACCCACCTTAAAGTTTAAATAATCTACTTTGGAACTATTAGAAACCGAATATGTATTTATTATAAAATAATATTTCTTGCTTTTCCAAAGGTGCCCCTCATCCCTCTTATAAAAGGGCACTCCCCCTTTTCTTTAATTCACACCTTCAAAGCCTTTTGGTTCAGCCAAAATCTACCCAAATACTCTCTCAACTTCCCTAATTTAATCCTAGAGGCCTTCCTTCAGTCCGAAAGCCAACCTAAGAGCCCTTTTGATCAAATCAAAAGGAAGAACATGAAGAAGAGGTAATGATTTCACCACCCTTTTCCAAGTTCCTTTCTTCTTACACTTCTTCTTCCTTTGTTATTACCGTTATAAAATAATAACTCTAGTATCTTATATATACTGGGATGTTATTATAAATATGGTACAACCATATTCATTATTCTATCCATCATTTGAATAACATTTCACCATATGTGCGTACGTACGGCTTACCGTATCCACGTCGCGGTGTAATTGTTATTCAGTAAATTATTATTTGGATGGGTACAATAATGATGTGTAATTAATGTACATAATAAATATAAAATTATAATGATTTTTATATATGATATACCATCCAATTATATATTATTTTAATATCAAAATAATGATATTGTCGCTCGTGCGTATGTATGGACTACCGTCTCCACAAACGCGATGAGATTCATTCTCCATCATATCCATTCAAGTCTAAATCTCATTTGATGATTAAAAATAGTATCTAAGGACTTGATATCATTCTGGATATGATTAAGATACAACCTACCCATTACAAACATGACATACGTAACAAAACATATAAAAGAAAACGGGTAAGTTAACACCCGAAACAACGATAATACTAAGATATTATTAACAAATCAATGTTAAAAGATCATATGTGATATCATATTAATGTATATGATTCTTGTATAATTTAATAACAATTATTTCACCATTATACAGGAGGTTAACCTAACCCCAACCAAGGAAAAGTACAAGGTAAGGGTTTATTTCACAATCTCTTCATTATCCGAGGTTGTTTATACGTAATAATCTACTAGGATTTCTTTATCATCCACATCCATGTTTCTTCGAAATGTATTTCAAAACATTTTTACTATTTACAAAGAATATGGGTTAAAGTCATTTATACCCTTGTTTGACTTTTTATAAGAGGTTTATAAAAGAATTTTTCTGTCGTTTTCCAAACAAGGTTCTTTTAACCTTTTCGACAAAATTAAGGTAAAAATGTTTTTTTAACTTATACGGCGGGTGCGGCTATTCTCCACCGTTATAAAATCGGTGAAGCTTCCCTTACAAGATTATAAAAATATTTTCAAAGTAAATGTTTTATTTTATAATTACGTGACTTTTATATGAATTCAAAATGAATATTTTAAGAATTTCTGAAACGTACTCTTTATCAAAAAAATAATAATTTTAAATGTTTTAAAGATTTATCTTTCTAAATATTTTTAATTAATGTCCATGTTTTCAAAATGATTTTAAGGATTTATTTATATGGACATGAATTTTTTGAAATGATATTTCTTTTCAAAAGTTTCAAAGTGGTATGGGACACTTTGATTCCAAAAATCTCTTTTAAATTACTTCCTTAATAAATGTGTGACATTTAAATGATTTCAAAAAAAGAGATATTTCTCTCAAATAGTTTTGATTTCATTTATGTCAACATCCTTTGATGGATTTTAAGTTTATTTGAAGTTGATTTATTATGATACAAAACTTCCATATTGTTTTGAAGTTTTTGTGATGTGTTTGACTGTGGAGGTATTATTCTTATACAATTCGTGGTTTATGGATGAAGTATTTACATTTCGTATGCTTGTTTTAATACGAATGATTATGTTATGTTTAAACCTTTTCATATGGGAATGCATTGGACTTAATATGTGATGGGTGGAGCACGCTATAGCTCCTCGATGCATCAGTAGGTCTCTTGAGACAAGCTAGTGTCTTGGAATAAGGCCTTGACAAAATCTTATTTGTAGTCTTGGCACGAGGCCTTGGCTATGTGGTTATGATAGTCTGGCATTATGCATTCCATCATTATGAAAGTTGTTATTGATATTTCATGTGATTATTCAATTAGTAAAATATCCATGTGAATAAGTAAATGACATTATTTCATTTTATTTTTTCCATACTATGTTGATGTTTAAGATTAAAAGGCTTTTGTTTTAGTTATACATTGCCTTAAATGTTTATGATTATTTATGAATTTTTCCACTGTCTTGCTTACCCTTAGGGAGCATTTGACCTCACCCCTTTCTATGTTTTATTTTTTCCCCAAGATTCCAAGAAGTATATTTTGACTGATAAGAAGGGTTAAGACAAGGGAATAATGGCATTCATAAAGGATTATTTATGTTGTTTTTTATGTTATGAAGTGTAATGTAACATTCATGTATGTAATCTATTTTCCAAGACTGCTAAACTAATAAGTCCTTTGGGACTTAATTCATTGTAATCATGCCAATGTATTAAAATAATGCACTGACTCTGTGTAACTGGGGTCGTGGCGTTACAAGCTTGCGGTGTTACATTCTCCCCTACTTCAAATAATTTCGTCCTCGAAATTTCTAGAATACCACCGCATGAAAAGAATCTGGTGGTTCTTCATCATAAGATACTCGGGTTCCCACATTGCCTCTTCCATCTTATCGTTTCTCCACAAGACTTTTACCAGACGAGTCGTCTAGTTTCTCAGTACTTGTTCTCTCGTATCACGAATCTTGATGGGCACTTCGCAATAAGACAGATCGGGTTCCAGTTCTAATTTCTCATAGGTGAGTACATGCATTGGGTCAGGCATGTATTTCCTCAACAGAGATACATGGAACACATCATGAACTTTGGAGAGACTTGGAGGCATTTCCAATCGGTAAGCTACAACCCTAATTAATTCTAGAATTTTGAAAGGTCCGATGTAACTGGGACTCAATTTACCTTTCTTACCAAAATGTATGACTCCCTTCCATGGAGATACCTTCATGAAAACATGATCACTGACTTGAAATTCCAAATCCTTCCTTTGATTATCGGCATAGATCTTCTTCCTACTTTGAATTGCTTTAATATAGTTTTGGATTACCTTCACCTTTTACATCATTTCCTCCACCAGTTCTGGGTCTACAAGTTTTCTTTCACCAACGTCATCCCAACAGGTTGGTTTGTGAAATCTCTTTCTGTATAATGCTTCATATGGTGCCATCTGAATACTGGAATGGAAGCTATTATTATAGAAACATTCTACCAGAGGTAAATATTGATCCCACATACCCTGAAAGTCAGGTGAGCAGGATCTCAACATGTCTTCTAAGGTTTGATTAGTTCGTTCTGATTGCCCATCTATTTGAGGGTGGTAGGCAGTGCTCAAATGAAGTTCAGTCTCCAAGGCTTTCTGAAGTCTTTTCCCGAATCTTCAAGTAAAATGGGGATAATGATCAGAAACAATCAATAGGGGTACTCCATGAAGTCTCACAACTTCATTAATATACAGTCTTGCTAGTCGTTCAAGTGGTAAAACTTCCCTTATAGAATGAAAATGTGATGACTTGGTAAGACGATCAACAATGACCCATATTGCATCATTCCTTATAGGAGTATTTAGTAGCCCCATGACAAAGTCCATCATAATATTGTCCCATTTCCACTCTGGTATGGGAAGAGGTTGCATGAATCCTCCAGGCTGTTGCCTTCCAGCTTTCACTTTTTGACAAACTATACACCTTGACACAAAATCAGCAGTCTCCCTCTTCATGTTGTCCCACCAAAAATGTTCCTTCAAATCTCTGTACATTTTGGTGCTCCCAAGGTGTATAGAGAAATTTGAACTATGAGCATCATCCAGAAATTCCCTTTTTAGATCAGGTATATCGGGAACACAAATCCTCTTCCCGAATTTCAAAATTCATTCTTCATACACAAAGTCTCTCAATCTCCCATCATTCACAGCTTTAATCTTCTTTTTAAATTCTTCATCATCAGTCTGAGAACTCTTAATCCTTTCTAGTAAAGATGGTTTGGAAACCATTTGATAAATCATTGATGTTTCACCTTCCCTAGTTATTCCCATGTCCATCTTCACTAGATCCATGAAAATTCGATCCCTTTTAATTCTCATATTTTTCAAAACTCCATGGTCTTTTCTTCTCAAAGCATCTACCACCTTATTTTCTTTCCTCGGGTGGTAGTGTATCGTGCAATCATAATCCTTGAGTAATTCAAGCCATCTCCTTTGCCACATGTTGAGTTCTTTTTGTGAGAAAATATACTTCAAACTCTTGTGATCAGTATAAATCTCAAAATTTTCACCATAGAGGTAGTGCCTCCATATCTTCAAAGAAAAGATCATTGCGTCCAACTCGAGATCATGAGTAGGATAGTTTTGTTCATGAATTTTCAACTGTCGTGATGCATAGGAAATAACCCTATCATTCTGCATAAGAACACAACCATGTCATTTATTCGATGAATCACTATAAATAACGAACCCCTCATTCCCCGATAGTAGAGTCAATATAGGATAATTGAATAATCATCTCTTCAGTTATTTGAAACATTCTTAACACTCTTTTTTCCAAACAAATTTAACCCATTTACATGTGATATTTGTTAATGGGTTATCAAACCGGGCAAAATTCTGGATGAAATGTTGATAATAACCTGCCAAACCAATTAAACTATGTACCTCAGTTATACTCGCCGGTGCTGGCCATTCATGGATTGCCTTGGTCTTAGAAGGATAAACAGAGATTCCATCTTTAGAGATAATATGACCAAGAAAAAAAATCTCCTAAAGCCATAATTCACACCTGCTAAACTTCCCATATAATTCATGTCTTTTCAGAGTCTTCAGGATAATGCACAAGTGATTTTCATGATCTTCGTAGCTTTTGGAGTATACCAAGATATCATCAATAAATACCACCAAAAACTCATAAAGATATTACTTGAAATATCTATTCATTATATCCATGAATATAGAGGGTGCATTAGTCAGCCTAAAAGGAATTACTATAAATTCGTAATGCTCGTACCTGGTTCGAAATTTTGTCTTCGGAATTTCTTCCTTCTTCACACAAAACTGATGGTATCCATATCGAAGTTCAATCTTTGAAAAGTATTGAGATCCATGTAGTTGGTCAAATAAATCATCAATTCGAGGTAGGGGATACTTGTTCTTTATTATTATAGCATTTATCTCCCAGTAGGCGATACATAACATCACAGATCCATCTTTCTTTTTGACAAAAAGAACAGGGGCTCCCCATGGAGAAACACTAGGGTGAATAAATCCCTTATTACTCAATTCCTCTAGTTTTTTCTTTCATTCAACTAATTCTACAGTGTCAATTCTATAAGGGGTCTTCGATATAGGCCTTGATCCAGGAATTAAATCAATGGAAAACTCAACTTCTCGTTCTGGAGGATGTCCAGGTGAATCTTCTGGAAACACATGTACATATTCTTTTAAAATAGGTACATACTCTATTTGAACATTCCTTTCCTCACCCATAGTCATTTCATCATCTTCATCCCCAATAATTTAATTTAGTTGAGCTACTGGGGGTGGATCTAGATAAGAATTAGGTGGTGACGACTTTACTCTAAAGATAAGGTGTTCCTTATCATCATCATCAAAAATAGTAACATACCTATTCTTACAATAAATATTTGCATCGTGGTCTGAAATCCAATCCATACCGAGGATTATATCAAAATCAATCATATGTATGATGATGAGATCAGCGGATAAATAACATTTATGTGCTCTAATGGGGACTGATTCAGAAAACATTGTTGTAATAATACTTCCCTTAGGAGTTTTAACTGACAACTCCCTTGTTAAATCAAATTGGAAATATATAATTTTCTTATCAAACTGGGATGATATGAAACAATGCAGTGATCCAGAATCAAATAATGCATTTTCTAAACTAGAGGAAACCATTAAATTACATTCCACCACGTCTTTCGGAGCTTCTACCTCAGCAGTAGTGATAACATAAGCTTGGACTTGATTCCTTGTCCTTTTATGAGGTATGTTCCCCTGACGCTTAGGAAATTCATTTTTATAATGTCCCATCTCCTTGCAATTGTATTACTGAACATCGGTAGCTTCCTTCTTTCCCTTGCAATCACGAGCTTGGTGGCCTTTTTCACCACACTTGTAACAGAATCCCATTCCTTTTAAGAAAGTACTGAGGTGTTTCTTCCCACATTTACTGTTGGATGGATATTAAAATTTTACCTTCTTCACTTTATTTCCATTCCCATATTGATCAGCAGATCTGTTATTCCCTTTCTTTTCTTTAAATTCATATGACATAGAGAATTCTTTCTCTGTCTTGATAGCACATGAGACAATGTCTTCGTACAATGAGAAGAATTTTGAGACTAATGCTCGACGGAGAAATGGTTTTAACCCATCAAAGAAATGATCAATATTACTTCTTGGGTTATGTATATAATCTTTAGCATACCTTTCTATCCTTGTAAAGTTAGCCTCATACTTTGCGACATTCTCATCCTCCTTTTGTATCAGACTTAGAAATTGTCTTTCCATACCTGCTCGATGGTAACGAGGAAAGTACTTTTCTAAAAACAAATATTTGAACTCCCTACATTCTATATTTGATACTTCATCATCTTCTTTCATGTTTTGAATCAATGACCACCATTTATCAGCATCTCTAGTGAGGCGGTAAACTGCCATGATAACTTTTTCCCTTTCACTACTCCCAAAAGCCTGAAATATTTTCTCTATAGAATTTATCCATGTCTTAGGTACTAAGGGATTTGTACTCCCACTGAACGTTGGTGGTTGTTGCCTCATGAAGCGATCTAACATTGATCCTCAACACTGCGGATCAGGGTGCTCCATACAGGTAAGGTTATTATTCATAACCTGAGGGAGTTTTCCTAGTATGGTGATTAGCAGATTGGCACTAGTTGCATCACCAGCTCCACTATAATTATCTTGAACAGGAGGGAAATCCCCACATGGAGTACATGCATTGATACCATTTCCATTTCTTCCACTAGGTGCCATTTCTAAACAATGGCATAAACTAGATCATTTTATGAATCAAAATACATAATTCCATACTTATAAAACACTTAACATAAATTAAACTATTTATGGATATAATCCATAATCATAAAAATGTTTTCTTTGAGGAAGTATATACTCATAAACCCTTTATAATGATTTGTAATGAAAATGAGAGTTATCCTAAGCATATCCCCTGGTAGTGTCGGAACCAAGAGTGCAGTAAAGCCCGTTGTCGTGCACCAATTCCCGTTCGAGTCCAGGTCAAAGCGGTGTTTTTTGGGTTTTACCCCTAGGTACATCTGTGCCAGAGCTGCCTCTACCTGCTCGTTTCTAGACAGGTATGTATTGCTCAGAAAACTCACAAAATCAATACAATACCAAAATTCTAGGAAGTTCTTCTATACTAAGCCTCAAAGTACATCTTAAATCTATGTGCTATAATTAGAGTTTATCTAAATCTAGCTTCCAAGGTTTTTACTAAACTTTCTCTGAAACCAACTATAATGCCCCGACCCCAATTAGTTAGAGTCGGTCCATTATTACATAACATTGGAATGATCATATGAATGATCAAATCTCGAAAGACCGATTAGTTTAGTAGCCTTGGAAACACTAGATATATACAAAAAGTTTTACATTACATCATAAAAATGAAATCTACAAGAACATAGTCTCCATAGTCTACACTCTTATCCCCACATACTATCCCTGCAGGTCATTCATAATTTACTTCATCATATCCTAGGAAAAATAAAACATAGAATATGGGTAAGCTCAGATGCCCAGTAAGAATAACAATATAGCAGAAACTTTCATAAATAAGAATAAACATTTAAGGAAATGTATAACTAAAATGAAAGCCTTTTAAACTTGAACTACAACATAGTATGGAAAAATAAAATGAAATAATGCCATTTACTTATTCACATGGATATTCTAATAATCGAATAATCACATGCAAAATCAATAACCACTTTCATAATGATGGAATGCATAATGCCAGACTATCATAACCACATAGCCAAGGCATCGTGCCAAGAATACAAATAAGATTTTCCCAAGGCCTTGTTCCAAGACACTAGTTTGTCTCATGATACCTACCGATGCATCGAGGAGCTATAGCGGGATCCACCCATCACATATTAAGTCCAATTTATTCCCATATGAAAAGTTCTAATCATAACATAAACATTCGTATTAAAACTAGCATACGAAATGTAAATAGTTCATCCATAAACCATGAATGGTATAAAAATAACACATCCATAGTCAAACATATCACAAAACCTTCAATAAAATATAGAAGTTTTGTATCATAATAAATCAACTTCAAATAAGCATAAAATCCATCAAAGGCTGTTGACATAGATGAAATCAAAACTCTTTTTAGAGAAATATCTCTTTCTATTTTGAAATCATTTAAGAGACATATATTTATAAAAAAAACATTTTCTTTGAAAATATTCTTATAATCTTGTAAGGGAAGCTTCGATGATTTTGTAATGGCAGAAAATAGCTGCACCCGCCGTATAAGTTAAAAAAAACATTCTTACCTTAATTCTGTCGAAAAGGTTAAAAAGCACCTTGTTTGGAAAACAACAGAAATATTCCTTCATAAACCTATGAAAAAAAGTCAAACAAGGGTATAAATGACTTTAACCCATATTATTGTAAATAGTAAAATTGTTTTGAAATACATTTTTAAGAATCATGGATGTGGATGATAAAGAGATTCCAGTAGATTATTACGTATAAACAACCTCGGATAATGACGAGATTGCGAAATAAACCCTTACCTTGTACTTTTCTTTGGTTAAGGGAAGGTTAAACTATTGTATAATGGTGAAATAATTGTTATTAAATTATACAGGAATCATATAAATTAATATGATATCATATATGATTTTTTAACATTGATTTGTTAATAATATCTTAGTATTATCGTTGTTTTGGGTGTTAACTTACTCCTTTTCTTTTATATGTTTTGTTACGTAAGCCATGTTTCTCATGGATAGGTTGTATCTTAATAATATCCAGAATGATATCAAGTCATTAGATACTATTATTAATAATAAAATGAGAATTATACTTGAATGGATACGATGGAGAATGAATCTCATTGCGTTCGTGGAGACGGTAGTCCGTACGTACGCACGAGTGACAATATCATTCTTTTGATATTAAAATAATATATAATTGAATGGTATATCATATATACCGAATAATTATCATGTTATATTTATTATTTACATGAATTAAATATCATTATTATACCCATCCAAATAATAATTTATTGAATAACAATTACACCACGACGTGGAGACGGTAAACCGTACGCACGCACGTATGGTGAAATGTTATTCAAAGGATGGATAGAATACTGAATATTGTTGTACCATATTTATAATAACATCATATTATATATAAGATATTAGAGTTATTATTTTAGAATGGTAATAACAAAAAAAGAAGAAGTGGAAGAAGAATGGAACTTGAAAAAGGGTGGTGAAATCATTACCTCTTCTTCGGGTTCTTCCTTTTGATTTGATCAAAAGGGCTCCTTAGGTTGGCTTTCTGACTAAAGGAAGGCCTCTAAGATGAAGTGAAGAAAGTTGAGAGAGTATTTGGGCAGAGTTTGGCCGAGACAAATGTCTTTTAAGGTGTGAATTAATGATAAGGGGGAGTGCCCTTTTATAAGAAGGGTGAGGGGAACCTTTGGAAAAGCTAGAAATATTATTTTATAATAAATTCATATTCGGTTTCTAATGGCTCCAAAGTAGATTACTTAATGGTTTAGGTGGGGATGGTTCGAAAACCACTGAACCAATAGAATTTAGATTGGGTTGGGTCATTATAATAACCTTATCTTTTAGTTTTAACTCTTAGTTAATTAGTTTGACACTTACCATGTCACTTTGTATTTTTATATTATATAGTAAATAAACATACTATATACCTCCAAACGATCCCCACGTGGTCCATTAATGATAAAAAAATAGTGATATAAGTCTCCTGGCTGAACCTTAGATTTTTAGGAATTTAATATCAATTAATAATATAATATTTGTTTTAAAAACTCTTTTATGTCAATTTTGACACAATTCAATAATTGATATTTTGTAAAAATTACAACAGAAGGATTACTTCGATAAAAGTTAATTAAATCAATATTAACATGTCCTATTAACCAATAAATTAGTGTAATTCATAAAAATTCTCAAAATATATTTATTTGGGTATTTATAATATCAATTATTTTAATTTTTCACTATTATGGTAATTACTGCATCATCATTGGGTCATATATAAATTAAATTATTTAATGTCTAAAAATTATAAATAAAATAAAATTCTGTAGGAAATATTTTTAGCTTTCTAAATAATATTTAAAATCGAATTTATATTACGTATAACCCTTTATTAAAATGTTTTAGTAAATAAACTTTGATTTTAACTCTTTTAACTCTTCTTTGAATTAAATAATAATAAATGTCCTAATCTAATCCAAGTGGACCTAAATGATAATATTTTATTCCTAAAGTTTTTTTTGGTCGAGATACACTTTTCTAATAGAATTAGGACATGTGTTAGGGTAACATTAATATCAATTTTACCCTTAATTACCCTATCGACTTTTAACCGTGGTAAATAAAAGTAAAAAGATACTATTCACCAAAAATTATTTTCATCTCAATGAACAACATTTTAGTCCTTGATATTAACCATGTCTCTCAGATTTTCGAAATTCCACTCACAGAAGCGTAAAAATTAAGTTTTATGAAAAAACTAGTTTTTTAACTACCACTTAGTGGTGTCACTATTCATCAAAAAATGATGTTTTTCAGAAAAATACCAAAAATTCACTCTAGGCTAATTTCGACATTCTGAATCCAAAAATGAAGTCCATTTTGAAAAATAAAATTTATAAATTTCAAAATGTGGGTATTATTATTCATAACAGCTAGTTTGATTGGTTGTGTTGTGTGAGAACACGATGTTGCGTACAACACACACAATTGCATTATTCAAAGAGAAGCGTACCGTAGAAGATTGGGGTGTTACATTATCTATGAGAAATCATTTTATCTTTATATATTATTGAATCTTATTTTCACTTATTGGATTATGTCTTATAGTAAAATCCCATTCTGAATTAAAATTCAAATATCATATTATAAATCACTATGTTTTAGGATCAATTTTTGTTGTTCTTATTTTATATAAATATATATCTATATATAAATTTAAAAAATTCTCCACTATTCTTTCAAAATTATTGAAACATGAATAAAAAATGTTTCCTTAAAAATATGAAACTAACTGAGGTCATTTTATTTATTCATAAGTAGAATATTAAAACTAAATCATGTACAACCTCGTATCAAGCACCATGGACTATTACTCACCATGGAAAAAATACATCCATTAAAATTTTATAAATAAATAGGGGACAATAGATAGAAAAGAATAAAATTCTAACAACAAGAAAAAACTTTGGATTATCTTCAACATCGAGGGTCAACAATAAAAAGAACCCATATTGAGTAACGACACTATTAAAGGGGAAATAATTAAGAAAAATCAATAACATTTAATACAGAATTTTTCTTGTGAATGATAGTGCAATTAATGAATGATTATATATGTATATGTTTATAATGAACTTTGGTAATTATAAATATGGTCATTAAAAAATGGTCTTTAAAAATAACTCATTGTTCATATGTAAAATAGGTATACTGAAGTTGTGTGTTGTTAGGTAGTAAACTTAAAATAATATAACGCATAATGAAATAAAAATATGATATTAAAATATGATATATATATATATATTCATTATTAATAAATATTAAAAAAAAATATAACTAAAATTTTATATGATATGTATATAAATTTAAAATAAATATTTTAAAGCCAATATAGTGGTAAAATTAATTTTTTAAATAAAAATAATTTATATGAATGGTATTTGTAAATGCATATTTCGTATAAAAAGTTTTTTTTCAAAGAAATATTTTTTAAGTATTTTATATTTTACTTTAATAAAACTCCATTTACTATATAATGTTTAGAATGACATAATATCATCTTCTAAATTATAAATGCATGAGAAATAATATTGAGAACATTTAATGTTTAAAACTGTTGTTTTTAAATAAACATGGATTTCTTATATTTTTTATTTTCTTTTAAAAATACTTTTTAAAAATTTATAATTGGAATTTTAGAAATATTACTTAATTTTTGGATTAATAATTTTAAAATAATATTATCATTAATTTTTTGTATTTTTTTAATTTTTTTATGTGAATAATGTAAATACCTTTTTTACAAAAAACATGACATTTATGAAATTATTTGTTTATAATTATGAATAGGAATTTCATAGAAAAAATATTTATTTTATAAAAGAATTTTTAATTTTAAAAATATTCTTTTGAATTTATAAACCCATATTTAAAATTATAGAATTTTAGTTATAATTTCCTGAAAAGTTATTTTTAATAAAATATACATTTAATACTTTGAAATTAAATTTCATCACTTTTAGAAATTGAATAAAAAAATTATTTTGAATTTGGAATCATCATGTCCATATTATTTAATATGGACTATTTTATTTTGGGATATAAAGCATAAATTACCTTGGTAAAAACCAGTTATCGTGGTAAAAACCTGAATGGTAAAAATGTGTATACAAAGTTGTAAAGTGAAAAGTCATGTTAATAACATGTATTAATTGATATTATTAGGTTTTTATCAACCTTATTTGTTTTTCACTCTATTATTTCCCAATAATTTATCGATTTTACATGAGAGTGAATTTCCATTATTGGGTAGTTTTGGGTACTTAGAAAAATGCCACTCCATTTCAAATATAAATGAGATCTATTCCCCTAACTTACCCTCACCAAAACATACTAGTCTAGGCAGGAAATTTGTTCTAAAATATCCCCAATAATACTAGACACCCAAAATAGATTTTATATTTACAAAATACCATCAATGAAAGTATTAAGCCCCTTAGGAAAAGAGTTAACCCAAGTATTGAGGTATAGATTTAAAAAACAATCTCCCTCTATTATTTTTCCTAATAAGAATTTATTATTTATAAAATTTCATTTAACCATATAAAATGATAAAATATTTATCCTTATTATACAATAATTTTATTATAATGATTCACGAAGCTAAACCACACTTCACTTTTTACCGAAGAAAAGAAAAAAACACATCTGTATGTGCATGGATTACTGCCTACAAAAAACATCCAGATTTATTTTTCCATAACCACCTTACTTGGATGATAATAATGATGAATTTATTAAAAGTGTTTTATATTTAAAAATGTTTTATATTATGAAATGATATAATATGTTATTCGTTTCTCCCATTTGGTGGAAAATTAATCATCAACCACGTGTATGTATGGACTACCGCCTCCATGGGGAGATTAATTTTTGTTTTAATTTTCATCACTATCTTATATTCATGGTAATGAGAATTATTTTAATGGATAAATATTATTTTTATGAAACCATTATGAAATTTTATGAAATATTTAAGAACTAATTAACTATATTACTAAAAAACTATTATGGTAAATTCTATAATTAAAAAAAAGTGTAGTAAGAGAAAAATATTTAATTAATTATGGAATATTTTAATATCCATTTCATATTATTCTGAAAAATTTATAATTAGAATATATCAAACTAATAAAACATAAATGATATCATTATGATACTAGGGTAATGATATTGCAACTAAGTTATCAATTTCATCAATAATCATGGTTGGTTAATGTTTGGGTCGGTTTAACCACCCACTTGAATAATTATATGATATTATATCATAGATAATTATGAAAATTTAATTACTTGAATAACATGATAAAATTTTATATAAAATATTATATAAATTCTATATAAAATTTTAACACATTAAATAAGAAAACACCCTTCATAGTTTAAAAATCACAAAAAAAATGTTCATTGCCAATTTCATGTTCAAGAAGTAAGATTATAATACTAATGAAAGGAAATTTAAACAGAGTAAATCCTTATAATTAATCAATTATTATAAATTTAATGAAATATTAATGAATAAATTTTTAAGAAAAATGAATACTAACACCACTGTTACGGAACTAGTTCAAAATAATCAAGATTTCTTAAAACCTACATCGAAAATAGGAGATAACTAAATAATATAAATGTATAGAATAATTATAATTTTTTAAAAAGGTTATTTTTATTAAAAGGGATCCTAAATATGTTTTTATGATATTTATGTTTTTATGAAGGATCATAAAGAGTATTCGACTAAGCAGGGAAACAAGGTAAGAGGTTATTTATCTCAAATTAATTTATTGAGTATTATTTCTTAATGTGAACCATGATACCATTAATATGGTGTGATTACTACCTAAAGATTTTATTTCACCATATTAACTAGGTTTTAAGGTACATATCATTTAATTTATTTGAAATTCTTTCAGTTTAAATGATATCCGACATGAAAGAGGTTTGGTAAAAAATATCAATCAAACCATAAGGGTTTCATTACCAATATTATTTTAAAATCATGATTATTTTCTAAATATTACCCATATAAGGAATTTTTTTATTTATAGAACCTCTTATTATCTCATTCTTGTGTTCTTTTTGTTTGATACTCCCTATATATTTCATTTCTTATTGACTCATATTTTACTAAAAGTGTTTCTTGATAGTGGAACCAACCCCTATTTTATTTTTAGTTGGGATCCTCCCATTATCTATTTATTAATTCTTTGGATTATTTTGAAAATATACTTATATATACCTAAATAATTTATTGAGGTCATTTTATAATACTTTATCTTCATCAAATAATAATAATGAAAATTCTAATGTTTTTTATATGGGTCATTTTCATCAAAGTGTAAAAGAATATATTTTTAATATATTCTATGTAAATACCTCTTCCTTCAGCCTTTATTATTTCCTATGAAACATATTTTATAATATTTTATATTTTTTTATAAACAAATTTTTATTCCTATTTATTTATATAATTTGTATATCTAAAATGTTTTTAAAAATATCATGGATGTTTCATATTTCCAAAGTGATTTTTCCAAATACTCTTAAAAATGGGTTTCATCAAAATTCACATACTTCAACAAAAATTATTCTTGATCATGGACATTATTCAAATGTAACCATCCAAATTATTTCTATGTATGTCATATTTATTATATTTCTATTTTGCAACAATGATCCATTATATCCTTTTTCGTTTATAATGATCCATTATGTATGACCCAAAATTTTCACCCATTGGATTTTCCTTGTGAATACCCTATTTTTGATTCATTTTATTAGATTGTGTTCACCTTGATAAAGAAAATTGATTATTTGTGTACAATATTGACTTCACCATATAATAATTATCAATATGGTTTAATACCATAGGTTTTATTATCTTTATTTTATGGTATTTAACTATAATGTTACTAGATGTTACTGAATACTGATTCATTTTCCATGTGTTTTTCATGTTTTTATTATTTAATGAATTATTAATGATTTACAAATATCAATCCATATGAAACCCATTTTATTTCCCTATGTTCTATATGATGTTTTTAATTAAGCAAATCTTTATTCCATGGGTTATCTATACTATAAAAATTAATGATTTTTTATTTTGAATTTTCTTGAAACCATTTTATTTCCATGGTTTATATATGAAGTGATAAGTGATTGATTTTAAGTGGCACTCATAAGTATAGATAAATATTTTTTTGGACTAGTATCACCAACCAATGTATTAGTTTAATGTTTATGTATCATGTGACATGTATTTAAATGTATTATTTAGTTTCTCATATGTATGGTCACTGGTGGAGTGGATCATGAGTTTTTTATTCCCTTTACTAATTTATGTGCCATATTTGAATGATGTATCATAGTTTTATGATTATGAACTTGAAAATATTATAATATCACAACTCATGATTATTTTATCACTCTATATATTCATGTATTATCATTTATGTCAATATTTATACCATTATTTAAAACCTATTATTTATTGGGTATAATTTTTAATGTAACTTCATTATACCCATATGCTAATATTATGCATAGTTCTGATGATTGTTATTTATTATATTTTCCCTTACTACAATTATGATCTCACCCATTTCTTATGTTTCTATTTCCCCAAGTTAAGAAGATAAGTAATATATAAGATGTGTCTATAAGGGTATCTTGTTTGAATAATTTGTGGAATATTTTGAAGAATTATTATGGATTAATTTGTTATTAATATAGTACATAAAATGAACATTAGTTCAATAATAATTGATTTTTCATTAATTTTTTATCATAATTTACTAAAACTGTAAACCTAAAAGGACATGGGAATGTATTATAATGAAATATTTTCTTTAATACGCATAATTACAAAAATATTTGCTCTGAAATATCATACATATAATTTAATCTTTAGAGATTGCTGGTATTCACTCATTATCCAACATGAACATAAATAATTTATATAAAAGTAATAAAGTCTTGTAATAGGTTTGAAGGTGAATTGAAATACTTATATAAGGGTAGTTGAGGTGATACTGAATAGATGAGCTATTGATAGGGGATCCTATTCATTTTTTTAAATGAGACCCAAACCATTATGATGACTAAAACATTTTTTCTTATAATATTTAATGATTATAAATACATGTATATATATTTTTTATACATTAGGTAATGTAATTTAATTGATTAAAATTACTTGGATTTTTTGAGTTTTCTTTTATCAGTATTTTTTTTTCGGTGTATTTTTTTCCAATCAGGTTATATTTTTTAAATATATTTTTACCATAAAAAATAATTAATGAATATTTTAGCTACTAATAATTAAAAAATATTTTTCCATGATAAAATAAAACATATAAAAATACTAGCACTAATTTCCATATTTATGGATCTTACATAGGACTACTGCAAAAACAACAATACCACTATAATTTTATGATAGCTAAATACATATGTATCTATTTAACAAAACTTATATGAATTTATTAGAGATGTTTTAAACTCTGTGGAATTAAAAAACTTTTCTAAAGTACATTTTCTTAATAATTGGTATTCCTAAAACATTAAGTGGAAAAATATTGATGGAAAAAAATATATTTTTTGAAAATTCAATACCACCATGTTAGAATGAAAAATCTATTACCATTATCTCTAAGAAAATGAAAAATTAGTTTTTGTTTTCTATCTTGGTTAACTTAAGTAAATTTTTTAAGTATTATTGCTTAAAAGTGGTAATATATGAATATTTTTGGTGGTTATAACCTTATAGTGTTATCATAATTTCCCAATTAGAGCATATATTAACAAATTAGTTTTAAAAAAATATTGTATACCTATTTATTTATTTTGTTCTTGAATTTCATGTTGTTAAACAGGTTTATTATCACTTGATGTATCCAATAAAAATGTATGAAAAAGATTTTTTAATTCTTTAGTTTTTTTGAAATTTATTTAACGTATATATATTTAATTAGTAATGGTTTTTTTAAATATTGAAAATTTATATTTATAATAAATTTCCTTCCAATGATTCAATTTTTAAAGGATATATTGCCATAGATTATATGATATAATATTCAGGATATTTATTTGGTATTAAAATAAGTGAAATTGTTGTTAAAATAAAGAATGACAGTGAATGAGATAAAACATGTAATTGGATATCCATATTTTCTCTAAAATGATATGAAAAATTTAAAAATAATGGAATCTAATCATATTTTCAATGATGTTTCATGAACAAAATTATGTTCTAGAAAATTGTTATAAATTTCAGGTATATTCATACAATGTGACATACACATGGATTTTGTTACCAATTTTAATGCTTTTAAAATGTTAACCTTCTTATTTAATTATAGGTATCTCTATGAGATATTTGACAAAAAATATCAACACAAACAAGAAAAAATTGAATTCATCTATAAAAATTAGTTTTCTTAATGTTTTATGAATAATATATATATACTAAAATATATAATATTTCAAATTTTATATTTTTTCCCAAAAATCAAATTTTTCCTTGAGTAACAAGGTTTCAAACCATCTAACTTATGATGATTTTATAGAAAATGATTTGAAACGTTTAAGTTAGTTTCCTAATATGTGGATTGAAATATGTGTAATGAAACTTGTAACGGTTATATATAGTGTTTGAAATAATATTATAAGAGTATTGTGACTCAAAATTAGGGAAATATTGTTTGCGAAATAAAAAGTATGAAATATTTATCATATTATGGCGTTTTTATTGGAATTATTGAGTTGATTTATCTAGGTAGAAGAAATATTATTTCATTTTAGTGAATTTGGGGAAATCCTATTAATGATTTCAAAGAATATAAGTTTAGATTTACTCTTATCAAATTTTTATGGATAATAAAAACAAATGATCCCTTTGTGATGGAATATTATTCTTTATAATTGTTTTATACATCAAAATCATTGTTAAAAGATATTATAACTTAAGAGTAATAATTATAGATATAAATTTTAAATGATTCAAATGAGATAAATCTTGCCAGATATGGTATTATAAATGATACAATTGATGACCCTACACTTTATTTTGTTAAAATCCATTGATGCACTTTAAGAAGACCTCTTTTGTTGTGGTGAGTCAGATTTTCTATCAATAAATTTTCAACTCATATCATTTACATTTTATCATCTAATTATTTTTTAGATATTATCATGTCTCAACTCAATTAATTTGTTACTATTTTATATTTTACATGGTTATCGATCAATTGATATTACTATGTTGATTTTTGAAGGGTTTTTATAAAGGTAATCAAGCTAATTTATTTTATAAATCTACCAATTAATTAATTTTTTAGTAATTTCACGTGTTTCTTAAAATAAAATCTAATAATTGGAAGTAGTGTTAATAAAATATAGTTAAAGAATCATGAATTAATGATGAAATTGAAACTGTTAAAATATTGTTTATTTTTTATTTGTTATTCAATGGAGAGTTTCAAATCGACAGGGATTAATTAGTAGTGTGAAATTATCTAATACACCCCCAAATTAAATGTCTCCAATTTTTGTGTTTATATTAAGGTACTCTACATCCCACTGTTTACACACTTTTATTATTTAAAAATTTTAATCTAAAAATTACTCTTAAGATTAATTATTTTATTTATTATCTAATTTTGTTTCATATTTATATTGTTTACATTAAGAGGGAAAAAAGAAAGGGGTTTGAAAAGTTTAATATATGAGTATCATGGTTATATAGTGCTCACCACTTTTACCAATATCTTCTTAAATTTGACGACAGACATATGAGGTTAATCAGTATGGAAATGTCAATAATTAAGGAAGTCGATAACACAATCACCATATATTAATTTTTTGATCTCTGTGTTATGGAATATAACATTTATATAAATTTACAATTAGTACAATTAGATTTGTGGAGTGTTTATAAAGGGTACATTGAAAGTATAAAAATGGTTCACATTCCCCAGATTATTTTACTATTTCCATTAATTTAATTAAAATTCATTTAAAATTATTCCTCAGGATATTTATATTTTGTTTCTTCATAATAATGGATTCTAATGGAATAGAGGTTTCTTATTTAAGGTCCCCATGTTTATCCTTTTTTAGCATCTCAACCTCATGATAAAGTAAGGATGTTACGATAATATAGATTATGGAATTTTTATATATGAATACATTCAAGATGATTATATAAAGGATTATCTTCAACATATGTATCACTATTTTATATTAATAAATCACATATAAATTGCCTTCAAATAATTCATGACTAAGGAAGCTTTTCTTAACTAATTTACATTTATTAAATAAGCCCTTGTATTGGAATAATAATATAAAAATTTCTATGACTGAAAAATACGGATTTGATAGTTGTATAAGAAAGTAAAATCGTAAATAATAATCCATGATTTGATTATACTGAAAAAAATTTATAGGAAAGTAATTCAATTAAAAGATCAATAATTTTATGCATTCTAATCTCAATGCAACTGAGGATAAGATCTATGTTTCAAAAAATGTGAGAGAGAATAATTGATAATCTCTACCTGAGTATATATAGATTATTTAATTTACTACCAAATTATATGTGTATAGCTTCAGAGTTATGTTATTAGAGATGATTACTTGAGAGTGGGTTATTTATAAATCCAGGCATACTTATTCAATGAATATTTTAGAAAGAGAAAATTGATGTTCAACATAATGTCCAAACTATTTTATGAAAGGGATTATCTAATTAAGGGTCTATACCAAGATCCTAAAGATATCTCCATTTTTATTATTAGAAACTATTTATTTTAATGATTATATATCATGTTTGTTATGTTTCTAAATTTTTTAATGTTTTATGTTATTATATATTTTTTAGTGAAATTATGAACAAACATGGCTAAGTTCTGATATACCATTAGTTTAATGGATATACCATCATTTATGGGGTTATACCATTACATCTACCAAAAGACAGATCAACTGTTGTTGACATCTACCACCAAAAAGATCTACCATCAATAACATCTACTTCCAGAAAGATCTACTAGAAGAACAATATACCACCAAAAATATCTTCCATCAATATATATATACAACCAAATTAATCTAAATAATAATTATATACCACTAGGATGATCTACTTCTATTCTATGCTAAGGTTCAGTAATGTGACCTCTTATATGAGCTACCTTTAGAGTGCTACAATTTTGATACAGATTAATTTCAACTTTAATTTCTCCAATTACTTGTTTATGGAATTAAATTCAGTTATCCAAACATGTATTTCAGAATCATCATTATTAAAAAACTACATCAATGAAAAAAAATATTTATAATTTCTTGATTTTGTACTCAGTATGAGGATTCATGTTATATTTTTATTATTCTCCAATGGATAATTTGAGAACGAGTGATAAAAATTAAAAATAACTCCATCATGTATGGTGTTCGATAGATATATGAAGCCAACACGAAAATTAATTTTCTAAATCAAGAATAATCTCTAATACACCTATGTGTGGAAGGATTTTATAAATATATAGACAAAAAACAGTAATATTTTATAGACCATAATGACACTCTAGTTTGTTGTACATTTTGTGGAACCTATTCAAGATCCCTTAAAATAAATATTCCGGTAAATCAGACCATATAAGGATATTAGGATTGACCAAAATCACCTTTTCCAATCTCTAATCGGTTCCCCTCTCTATTTATACTTTATTATTTATCTATGATTAGTTCTACTCATTTTATCTTTTAAAAAAGTCTTCTATTCTTTACTATAATGTGTTCGAAACTATCTCTTAAATTTATTTATTTGTTTTACGAAAACTATAGTGGAAGATGTCATGTGTGACCAATACTTATTTTTACCGTATGTATAACTATGGAAGATGCGTTATTCATAGATATCCTTACGTGAAATTTTCTATAAAACCTGATCCATGTTGTGGTTTACATTTATTATTTAGAAAACCAATTGGAAGTTGTGTATTTCCATGTGGAGGGTACTTAGTTTCAGTTTGAGGATGAAACTAATTTTTAAATTCTTCTTTGTGTTTTATTATATATATTTTTATTTCAAATTGAAATACTATATCTTTCTAAATATATGCATCAAAACATAATTCTAATAGTTAATCTTAATTTGTATTTTATATGAATTGTTTTATTAAGTAATTTGGTTTCAAATGTTAATGATATTTCAAATATTATTTGAATTGGGCATTGATCAATCTTTGAGAATCTATTTTAAAAATAAAACTATATATTTCTATAATTTTGATGAACTGTGTGTTTTTATCAAATAGGGTGATTTGTGTTTTAAATTGTTTTTTAAGTATAAAATTTATTGGATTCTCAATTCACCCCCTCTTGAGGTGTACACTTTGAAAAATATTTGAAATCAGATGTGTTTAAAAAAAATACTTTTTGTTGTGATATAGTTTCATAATAAAGATGATTAATCTCTATTATTTCTAAATTTAATTCTTTATATAAATTATAATAGATAATATGGAACTGCTATTAACTGGCCTATTTATTTTAATGATACTAACTAATCTTCTTGGATGATTAAAATGAAAATATATATAGAAATTATGGGATTTAAAATTTTGACTGTCATTGAGGATAAATATGAACTAAAAAAAATAGATATAGTTGAAGGAATTAATCCTACTAAAGAATATTATAAAAATAATTGTAAAATTATGAATTATTTATACCATTCATTAAGAGATGAAGAGTCTAACAGAATATATTCCAATATCACTGCATTAGATATTTGAGAATACCTTGGTTATTTATCATAAAGTAACGTCAAATGTGAAAGAAATTCAATTGAAGACTTATAATATTAAATAAGACAATTTTATGATTAAACCTGCTTAACCAATTTATGATATGAATCTTAGGATCAATGAGTTTGTGAACACAATGAATTCACCTAGGAAACCAATTGCTGACAAAGATCAAGTGATGATCCTACTATGAATTTTACCAGAATGATGAAGAGGAAATTTATTTTCTATTTGGGAATCATGTGATATAAGTAAGTTACCCATTTTAGAGAAAATAATAAATATCATGATGTATGAAGATAAAATTAAAGTTAATAGAGAATAAGAGTATAAAACAAAGATAAAGTTAGTACCCTTCAAGAATTCTGACTCAATGCCAAAAAGTAAATATTAAATAAGAATAGTAATGTGATGGAGAATGATCTTCAAACAATGATGAATAAATTGATAATTTATCCAGAGGATTCATGAAATGTTACAAAAGGAATAAATTATTCATGAATAAAAACTAAAAATACATGTATAACATTACAGATAATTGAATAATATAATAGAAAAATGAAGATTCTAAAAATGAAATAACATTCTATATACACATGATAAAAGATTATATCAATGTAGAATAACCTAAGATAAATTTTAAAAAAACATTTGAGGAAATAAATAAGATGTATAATAAGGTTAGGAAAGAAAATTGGAGTGATTCATAATATAGTTCATGAGATTCAAATTCAGTTGGTTATGATACACATGATAAAACCAATTTTTTTTGAAAAACACAACTAGGGTATCTAATATTTTTTTCAGAATCTTCTATTCACAATTCCAACCTTTCTAAAAATTAAAATATAAAAAAAATGTCAAGTGAATATTTTTGTGATATTATAATATTATAGAGGACACATTCAATGATCTTAACAAAAAATTAAAAAAAATTAATGAAGCAAAATTCATTGTCTTCCCACTTTATAATAGATCTTAGTATAGAAAAGGAAAAAAAATTATCAAATTATAAAAGAAAATAATATGATAAAATTATCTATTAATCAATTTAAAATAGATTTGGGGAGATTAAAAAAATTAAAGAAATAAATTAACCCAAATTCTTGGAAAATAAACTGAACATATCTAAAGCACATAAATTTGATAAAATGTATAAAAATAAATATTAATTAGAATAAATTTATTTCTAGTTATAGTTCTACCAATACTTTGATTACTTCATATTATTACAAACCTAACAATAATTTTTTTTCTAAAAGTCTTAGATTTCTCTATAATAAACCTATTAAATAGTAATGGATTTTTAAATCCCTTATTACTAATATAAATAGACACCAAAATATTAGGGTAGAAAAATAATGTTTTATTTAATTATTTCAGGAAACCCACGTGATAATTTTTTGTTAGAACACATAGAATCTTTACAATAGTTACTATGGACACATGAAGGTGATTCTTCAAGCTTCAAGAACTCAATAAAGGTTGATGGTGGACATGTAACCTTCGATGATACTGAAAAAGGAAAAAATTACTTGAGATGGTCAAATAGATAACTCTAATACTATTTCGGTTTCTAATGTATCATTTATAGATGGATTAAAGTACAACATACTAAGAATATAAGATCAATTTGAAGATATATTCCATGTTTGTTTGAAAATAATGATTGCAATGTTTTTAATTAAAAAAATATTATTGTTTTCCCACCTCTAAAAACTGGTAATGTATATATAATTAACTTATATTTATTATTTTCCTAATTTTTTTTCATAGATGTGTCTTTAAAAAATATATTTCGATTTGGAATAGGAGACTAGCCAACTAAAACAGAAATTCTCTTAAAAATATAACTAGGAAAGGGTTAGTTAAACACCTTCCTAAACTAGAATTACAAAATGTAAAATTATATAAACCATGTTAAAAATTGGAAGTAACACAAAATCTATTTAAAAACAAAGAAATAATATTCATCTTATAAACCCATAGAGTTGTTTCATATGGGTTTTTTGGACCCTATAGATTTTCTAGCTCAAATGTGAAGCACTATGATTATATTATAGTAGTTGATTTTTCTAGATATACTTGGGTGCTATTTCAATCATAAAAAATTAAATTGTATTTCTATTTTTTTAATTATTATAAATCCATATAAAATCATACCATAATTTCATCTATGATCTTAGAATGTAATCATGGTAATGAGTTTCAAATTTTGATTTTGAATCATTATACTCACAAAATGACTATAATCATGAATTTAATGCTCTAAGAACTCCACAATAGAATGGTTTAGTGGAAACAATAAATAAAACCCATCATGAAAATTCCCAAAATATTCTTAATTAGTATGATTTAAGTATATTTTTGGATGAATATATGAATAAAACTTGCTATTTAATCAATAGAGTTCTTATAAGACCAATCTTTAAGAAAGCCCCATAAGAATTATGAAATAGAACCAATCCAAATGTTAATTAGTTTAGAGTTTTGGGTTGTAAAGACTTTATTGTAAATTCAAAAAACAATCTTGGAAAATTATCATCCAAGAGTAATAAACGAAATTCCTTGCATATTCTACAACTAGTAATGCATATATAGTATTCAATAAAAGGATTATGATAGTGGATAAATTTTTACATATAAAAGTTTATTAAATAGATCCACCCGAGTCTAATAATTATTCAGAAAATCTTTAAGATGACCTATCTAATCTAAACATAAATACTAAACCTTATTATTGTTCTGTGAAACATACTAAAAAATCCTTCAGTTCTGATGAACAACCTAAACTCAAACATGAAAAGGATAATAAAATATCCAACACTTACTTTCCTTGAACTGTTATGAATCATTCTTTTCACCCCTTAGATAATGTAGTTGGAGACCTAAATAATGGTAATAATGATATATTCTCATATAAATTCGGCTGAACATCAATTTTTCTTGTCACAACATTAACCTAAGAACATAAATGATTCAATTAATGAAGAATTCTCGGTAAAGTAAATAAAAGAAGAACTCAATCAATTTGAATGAAATATATTATAGGAACTAAGGAATAGATCTAAATATATTATGAATATATACACTAAACAGATATTTATAAACATGTTTTTTTATTTAGTCACAATAGTCAGAAACAAATCTAGGTTGGTTGCATAAGGATATAATCAAGTAGAAGGTATTGATTAAGAGGAAACTGTGGCATTAGAAACTAGAATTGAATCCATCAGAATGATGCCTATATATACATTAGTTTTTAATTTCAAACTATATAAGATTAATGATAAGGGTTCATTCCTTAATGGTTATATAGTTTGGGATGTTTTTTTTAAAAACTCCACGTATTTTAAAAACCTCATTCTCAAAATCAAGTTTTTAAATTAACAAAATATTTATATGGTTTAAAATAAGTTCACTATGTTTGATATGATATGATCATATCATTTCTAATTTATAAACGTTTTTCAAAAGGCACACCTAACCATAAATTAATTATAAAAATAATTTCAAAATATGTTTTAGTTGTAAAAATTTATTTTTGTCATATAATTTTTGGATCTTTAAGAAAATCTTCTGCGTTTAGTTTTTCAAAAATGTTAAAAAGAAAATTTGAAATGAGGTTAATGGATGAGTTTAATATCTTCCGTAGTTTTCATATTTTTCAAAATAAATATGGAATTATTTTAAATTAATGTATTTAAACCAAAGAACTTATAAAAGTTTTTGGTATGGATAGAACCTGGAGGAGTGTTACTCCCATGAGTATAACCTGGAAACTCTTTTGTGATGAAACTAGAAAACTTTTTGATCAAACCAATTATATAGGTATGAATGTAAGCTTGATATATTTAATTACTATATAACTAGATATCTTGTTTATTGTATTTATATGTTCCCTTTTCCAAGAAAATACAAAATAATAACTTTTACTTGCTATCAATTTTTTAACCACCTATAGTATTAAACCAACTTATGATTGTTTTATCCTAGTGTATAAGAATTTGATTTATTGAGTAATTCAGATTCATATTTTAGTGGCTATAATTTATATAGATAAATAACCTCTAGAACAAGTCACCTTTTTAGAAAGCCTCGAGTTTCATGGTGTAGTAAATACAAAAATTTTATTGCACTATTTAATATTGAGGTTGAGTACATAGATAAAAGAAGTTGTTGTAAATATATTCCATGGATAAAACACACTTTTCAAGAATATAGATATCAGTTTAGACATGTCCTCATAAATTTTGATAATATGAGTGTAATAAATATCTCTATGAATACCATATCTCATTCTAGGATAAAAATATATTGACATAAGACATCACTTTTGGGATATCATTTCAAAAAAGTGATATTACCCTTGAATTTATTGGAATTTTACATCATATTACTGATAAATTTACAAATAATTTGTATTTTTAGAGATTAATCTATATCATAAATGAACTTGGATTGATAAAAATTGATTAGTTCTGCATCTTTAGATTTATTTTTTTAGTAAAAGTCCATAGTTTGTGATCCACCATTTTTTGTCAACCGTTGGTGATATACTATTGGTGATCCCTAATTAGTGATCCAATACTATTGTTACACCATTGGTGGTTAATAATTAGTGATTTACCATTGTCGATTCACCGTTGGAGATATACAGTTCTAGTGTTTGAAATTGTATGTTTCCTCCCCTATTTTGTTTGATTAATTTTTTTGGTTTATTTAAATATATTTTATTATATATATTAATTATAAATACCTAAATGATAAAATCATCTTAAAATCAGAATTTGAGAACCCTCCCTATCAAATATTCTTAATACATTACCTTCTCATTTCTCTCTCAACCTACAATTGTCCTTGAACTTTCCATTCTTCTATTAAATCAGTGCAAAAATTGAGAGAGTCAAACATGATACTGTTTCATCTCCTAAAGGATCATATGACTAAAGAAATTCAAGGTGAATCTACCCAGCCTGTTTATGTTAAAAAACTAATCCACAACTATTTTCTCAATATGTTATTTCTTAAAATGATATAGATCCTAAAATTTCAATTTTTATCAAGTCACTAGTTTTGAAATCATCTGCAACCAAGGATGGAATGAATGGTTTTCGAAGAGAAACTAATCATTCATTGCTAGGTTGGATCATTGGTTTTATCAGTTTTCATAGTTTTATTTTACTGAAAATAATGATGTTATTAATACCATGATTGATGAAAAAGAAGTGATTTTTTGTCTAACTAGTCGGCCAGATGCTTCAATGTACTTTATAAATGTATACATAATGATTTTTAGGGATAAGTTATGAGAAAACATGATTTTTTCATGTATGAGGATGCATTATTGGAGTTAACAAGATATGATTCTATAAAAAAACCTAATTCTGTAGGGATTAATGAGGAATGCACGATTGTTTTATGTTTATCCAACATATGTTTTGTACCTAGATGGGGGGCTTTAGCACTATGAGGTACTCAGATTTACTTTTCTTACTTCTTATGAAAAAAAGTGAGAAGATAAACTTGTGAAGATACCTGATGGCCTGTGTAATGTAAATGAGAAATACCTTATCTATATCAAATTATTTTATCTACCCAAATTTTTTTGGATATATTGGATTCCCAAAGGTATAGTGTCTAAATTGAAGATTATAAAATAAAATGTTGATATTTCTATCTAATATAGGTTACCTACAATATAATGAAGGATAATTGGAACCCGTGGCTCCAGAAATGGGTGTTCGATAATGATAAAATTTATAAGAATATTAATCATGTGAAACACCCTTATTGAACTAGTGACATGGATGATGCTATATTTTAACTAGATGAATTTGTGTTATATTCCTCTATTGAGGAAGTTGATGATGACGATGCTGATGAAAAACAAGATATAAATAGAGAATTAGAGTTTGTATCTATTTTGGAAGAAGAAGGATTCAGGAGTAATGTGGACCACAACCCTTATTTTTCTTATGGACAAGATTTTTCACCTAATTATCTTATTTATAGATAAATTTTACTTAGTAAATGTGGATATTCTATGATATATGAAATCTAAAATGTATAAAATTCTGAGATTCCTTTTTCAGGAGCTCAAGGGATGTTTTTGATGTGTCTGATGATTCCATGGATGAAAATAATGATGATGATAGGGATTCTAAATGTCATAATGGAATTGGTGATGAGGTTTAGGATTCTGAGAGTTAATCTAAGTATTTCTTCTATGATTGAAATGAAGAGGGGGCACCTGCTAAGTGGGATAAATCCCTATGATCTGCTCCCCTAGGGATTGAATATTCAAATATAGAAGATGGAGAAGAAGAAAATGATGACCATAGAAATCCACATGATCATTTTCTACATTCAATCCCTATTGGTGAAAATGATCCTAATAAATATCTTGTTTAAAATATTGATGATGCAAAATCATTATAAGATTTTACTTTTGATGTTCAGTAAGGTGAGTCTAGACATAAGGATAATACATTTTCTATCCAAGTGATAATTCCATCAGACCCCACTTATTATTATCTTCCTTCTAGCTATTTTACTAAATATGTATTGGATGCCTTGAAATTATGCATGTTATTATATATAAGTGAAATTCCCCAATCCACACCTCCTCAAGGAAAAAAATTAGTGAAGATGATACCATATGGTTATTTCCCTTTTTAATCACTTATATCCAACCTAAGAACATTTTGAAAATTTAAGAACTAGAAATTGAGAATAAGTTATTGGATGATCAAATGGATGATACTAAATCTACCATGTAGGAGATGAGAGGGAGCCTTATCAAAAGTTAACTATCTATTCTAGAGATATTAGAGTCTCTAACTAAAGAATGTTATTCCAAATCTAGTGATCCACCTATACCTACTTATTTAATTTATGCATATGTGATCCATTACATTGAAATAGGTGAGATTAATACTATCATGGGTAATATTTCTTCCTCTCATCAAGAGGAATTTGATCAGATAAAGGCACATGGTGAGAATATTTATAAGTTGTTTAGAGAATTATTGAATGATTCTAGAAGTGATAGAGATAATTTAACTAAAGTAAATTAAATATTACACTTCTAGTATTTATAAAATGAGTGAGAAAAATTATTATTATTATTTTATTATATAGAATCTAATAATAATTCTAATGGCCATGTAATTCTAGGATAAAGTGAATCAGATCAAGGTTTATCCCCCTTTCACAAGCTTTTCATGGAAGAGAATAAGGATTTATTCAATGAAATGGAGTGTGGTAGAAACATTATCCCATATTTTCTTCACTTAATGAGAATGATTATTCATTCCCTTTAATCAAAATAAGTAGAACCTCAGGTTATACATTCTTCTTCTATCACTTCTTCACCATCTTCATCACCCCTACTTGCATAATTTCAAACTTCTTTCATGAATTCATTTGACGTCATTCCTAGTTTTTGGTTTGTCATGATTAGGGAACCTACTACACCTACTCCTACACCCTCTATATCATCCTATGTAACTCCATTTACTGAAAAAACAAATGGGTCCATTGGTCTCTTATTCTAATCATATTGAGATTGGTTCAGACTCCAATTAGTTCATGATGGGGAATGTATTTCCATTTTATTACTTTTTTGGGATATAACCTTTGAAATTTATATATAATTCCAGTTGTCTATTCATTATATATATATATATATATATTATTTTATTTATTTATCTCTTTGATAAAAAAATGAGTTATTATACTTGAATGGCATTTAAGATGGTAATTAACACATCCATAATTTGACATGTTAAGAAGAACATTTTTAATATTCATCTATA
This sequence comes from Viscum album, assembly GCA_963277665.1. NCBI lineage: Eukaryota > Viridiplantae > Streptophyta > Magnoliopsida > Santalales > Viscaceae > Viscum > Viscum album. Next base: position 1,683,227,137 of record OY728141.1, on the reverse strand, counting down.
CATATCTCTATATTTTCAATACATGGATACAAATTACATGATTTTTTATCATAAAATGGGGATATTATAATCACCTCCTTATTTTACAGATCCCAAATCAAGTTTATTATTTTGCTATCATGTTTAATATTTTTTGACAGTAAATATTTTTCAATAAATATTATGAAGAAACCCATGTATGTGATGATCTACCATTATTTCAATGGGTCTATCATAAGTGATGGCATGAAACTGTTAAATATAAAATTATAAGGATCTAACCTTAGGAACATATACCACAAAAAAATATCTATTATCTGACAAATACATCACTAGGAAGATCTACTAGTAAAATACATATACTACCAAACAAATATACCTTCAAGATAGAACTACTGCTATGTTCATCTACAATGTCCTAGACCTAGATTCCACTCAACGGTTCCTTGATACCAGTTGGCCACATGGACACGAGATCATCACCCAAAACAAAAAAAGATTTTGACTAGTGGTGGGGGAATTGGGATTGTATCGGGAAGACTATGCCCTCATTACCAATGTATCACAACAAAACAATCATCAGATAAATTGTGGAAGAAGTATAATAATTGATAAATAAGGGGAAAAATGTAAATATCCATTAAAATAATATCAACACTAAGGAAATAGTTCTATTCATATAAAAAATGATGATCATGAATATCATGTGTCTAAGAAGAATGAAAAATGGATACAAGGAAGGAAAAAATACATGCCGTAAAAAATAAATAGAGGTAAAAATAGTCCAAATGGTTTATCCAAATCTTGAGATCCATTTTAATCATCTATTACCATCTCTATCATATTTAATTTATGAAGTAAAACATCCATTAGATGAAACATTCTCTAATATACACCTATAAGAATGTAGTTTATTCAGGTGCCCATTGATGAGATGAATGGGACCGTGATACAATCCTTGTAGGTAACCGCTAAAATTTCTATAAAAATTCAGTCATGATTAAAATATATAATTGTGTATATATAATAAGTAAATTCATAATAATAACTAAAAAAGAGTCAGCTCTAGTTCCGGAAAGGATGCTAGGCTGAAACATCATTCTTCATCCCATGCTATAATAACACAGAATATTATCATGGGATGAAATGACCAATAACAAATATACAAGGGATTTTGTTCCTTATATCACATTAGTATCACAAGGGAATCCATTCCCATACCACAAGGGTCACCATTCTCGTATCACAATAATATCATAGGGGACACTATGCTCGTATCACATTTATGAAGAAGTAGGGACCCCATGCCCATTTATATACATATGTTATAGGGTTCATCCTTACAATTTAGTTTAATGACTACATAAGAGTCTCCATTCCCATTCACTACAATTCACTAGGTACATCAATCCCATTCATTATAATTATCAAGGGACAACATTCCCGTATCACATGTTATTGATTTAATACCACTGTCTTATTTACAGGACAAGGTATAATTATAAAGTCATTATAATTAACATTCAATAAGGGCTTGAACATTTTCCGATTCAAGAAAGTGATGAGGGAACACAAATAAGTTCATCTCAATTCAATTCATTATAACACCCAAGGGAACTAGTCATTTTATTCCATGAAATCCATTACAAAAAAATTTGGTATCATCATTTTAATTATGGTCCAAACACACCATTTAGTGTTTTGTTCATAAGAGCATAAAAGGAAAATTAAGATTATAAGAGGGAACACCTAAAGGGATGGATCCATCCTAGGATGTTCATTCCTAATATGTTAAAGGGGTCTAACATGTTCATTAGGCTCCAAACATTGAAAATAATTCAAGGTAGATATAATTTAGGAGAAACAAATTTTGGAATCAGTGTGTGGAAGAACAAAATAGATTATGAAACATAAAAACACATGGAATGATATATATACTACCTTCCTCTTACATTTATGACTCTCCTCATCCAATATTATCCTTTAGTTTGGCCAGAATTGGAAGGAATATAAAGAACAATCCAACACCTTGAAAATTGGGCATAGGGCCTGCAACTCAATTAATTAATTAGGGAGAAGAGAAATGGAGAATAGAAAAATTGAATTAATATCTTATAGACATGAATCCAACTAGACTAACGGTGCTCTGATCAGACTCGTGTAGATGAACGAGACCAATACTTTACTTAAGATTGAAAAGTTCATCAAAAAGGGAGAATGGAGGGCGCCCTATCCCCTAGAAAAGAAATAAGAGAAATGTTGTGTTTAAAAAATAACATAATTAATTTTTGTAAAATCACCCAATAAACATGGGTTGCATTGTTTGGTTGCACGGTTGTCGAAACTATGAACAAACCATGTAAGTTATTTTTTAAGGGGGCACCCACATGGTTTGAGAAACTGTGCACCTACTGGGGAAAACACTTCTAAAACATGTCTACATTTTATTAGGATGGATGTGAAGACCCTGGTGTATAGTTTTGAAAAATAGTGTATCCTATATCACCCAAATATCTAGCACCGCATGGGTAGGAGATACCTTGGGACCTTGGTCACACAATTTTTACTAACTATGCGACCATTGTATTTTTCATACTGGCTGGGGTTTGGAGCATCACACTATCCCCATACAGCCCAAAAAATTCATGTACTCATTAGGCATCCATATTAGGAATATAATAAAGAATTAGACCAACATTAAAAGGATACATACCTGAGATAAGAACCAGGTTCTTATAGTCTTCCTCCTTAAAGGAACTTGTCCCTGAGTTCACCTTCTAGGGAGGAAAAAATTCAACTAAGAATAACTTTAGACACTCACCACATACATTGGACTCAGGCTGTCAAGTCTCATCTTGTTCCCATCGTTGCTTCCAAAACACCCATAATAATGGTATAAACATGACTCATAGAGCCTATATAATCCGTTCAATGATTCATATAGGGTATTCCACAAATGAAGTATCAAAATTAATCTCAACATCTTTGGGATCAAAATTATGAGATTGGTCGACATGATATCAATGAAGCTATGAAATATGGAAGTCATCATGCATAACAAGGTACTTATGTGGTATTATCAACCGATAAGTTATCAGACCGACTGTCAACTGAAAATCAAATGACATGAAAAAACACCCAGACATGTTCCCTTACATCTATATCTGTATATTCCCATGTATGGGAGATACTCAAAAGAACATATGATCGCTAACCTCGAATTCTAGAGTTCATTGATGGCATTCAACATTTGATTTCATTATAGACTAATCACTATACATCATCTTAAGGATCATTTGGACATACTTTGAAGTATTCTGAATGAAATGATGACCCAATAATACTTCCTCTCCTGCCTCTAACCAGTACATGGGTGAATGACACTGCCTACCGTAAAGGGCCTTAGAAGGTGTCATCAGTATACTCACCTGATATTTTTTATTGTACGAGAACTCGATGAGAAGGGATATTATTCTCCCAATAGATTCCAAAATCAAGGATTAATGATCTAATAATATCCTCTAGAACCTATAGAGTTCATTCTGAATAGCTATCAGTGATAGGGTGAAATGTCTTACTTAGAATAATTTGTATACTCATAGAATTCTTCAATGCCTACAAGAACATTGATGTAAAACAAGAGTACCTATATGAAATGATAGTAAGAGGGACTTTGTGTAGTCTTATGGTCTCATAAAAATACAATATTCCAAGATCATCAATTGAGAAAGTCCCTCGGAATGGAAGGAAGTGGGATACTTTAGTCAGTTGGTCAATAACTACCCATACAACGTCACTACCCCTAGGAAAACTTGATTATTTAATGACGAAGTCCCAGGAAGCATCCTCCAATTTCTATTCCAGGATAGGTAATGGTTATAGAAATCTTTTAGGTCACTGGTGGTCTTCCTTCACCAACAAATAGGTGGAACACTTGGTAATAAAACTTACTTTCTGATTCTCCATCCCTAGACACCAATACTGTCAACCCATGTCACGATACATATATAAGATACCGAGGTGAACTTCCTATTGCGAAGTATGTGACTCACACACAATATCCTATCTCCTATCCATGGTAACCCAAATACAACCATGTATAAATAAGATTTTATCATCATCGATAGTGTAATCTAGAGGCCATTCCCCACTATCAATTCCCTCTCATAGGACCAAGCCATTTGGATCAAAAAACAATCTCATCTTCACCTTCTCTAGAAGTGAAGAGGTCACTATTATTGATGTGATTACATATTGTAAAATATGATCCTAAAAATCTATAGGAATATGATAAAATATATCCATAATATTCCTTTCTCTAATAGACTCCTTTCCATCCTACATCTATGTCCATCTGCTAAGAGCATTGGCAATGTCATTGCCTTTCCAAGGAATATTGGATATCTCAAATTCAATAGAAATTTGATATTCAACCCACCATTTCTTTTTAAGATTCATGTATTTTTGTGTAAAAATATACCTAAGGATATTATGGTTCATAAACACCATAAAATGATTTCCCAATAGGTAATACCTCCACAAAAGAAAGGCTTGTTTGATCTTTTCTAACTCAAGATCTTGTGTTAGGTAACTCCACTCATGAGGGATCAATTAATGTGGCCAATATGAAATGAATCTATCTTTCTACATAATAAATTCTCCTTAATTGATATCTAATGCATCACAATAGACTGTATAGATCTTTCCTTGATTAGGAAGAATCAATATTGGTGTTGAATTCAATATCTTTTCAGCTCTGGAAATGACTTATCACATGCTTCATACCACATGAAATCAACACCCTTCTTTATAAGACATGTAAGAAGTGTTTAAAGGATACATAATTCCAATATAATATTCTATTAGTAATCGGATATCCATAAGAAACATTATATGTGAAATACATTTTTTGGCTTCTACTAGGTAACCACATCTCACACCTTCTCTAGTTCAATAGTAACGCTTGACTTTGAGATAATTTGACCCATTAAGTGTACCTTGTAGATCCTGAAGTAACATTTACTAATCTTATAATTCAACCAATTCACTCTCATTTTATTTAAAATGATCCCAAGATGAGGTGCATCAACACATCAAGTATGAGAATACACAAAGAAATAATCTACGAATACCACAACAAAGGATTCTAGATTGGCATAAACAACCATAGTCATCAAATCCATCAATACAACATGCATGTTTTTATGAACTAATGACATCAAAGGATACTCATATAAGCCATATCATCTATGGAAATCCTCATTTAAAATATATAAGGGTATGAATCAAAACTAATGATATTTTGATCTTAATTCAAACATCGAGAATATCCTTGCTCCTATGAGCTGGTAAAATAGATCATCTATGTGTGGTAAAAGATACTAGTTTTTCATTGTATGATGATTCAATATCCAATATTCCATGAAAATCCTTAGGGTTCCATCTGCCTTCATGGTGAAATAGACTGGTGAACCCTAAGGAGAAGTATAGGTCTATATAAAAATATTTTCCTCTAAATACTCTAGTTGCATATTTAGTTCATCCAACTTAGTTGTAGACATATTATAAAACGGAATGGACATTGGTGAAGCTCTCGACACTAACTCTATAGTAAACTTCACCCTTCTATTAAGAGGTAGTTCCAAGAAGTCGTTGAGGAAGACATTTTAGAATCAATCAACTCTTGGAGGGAACATAGTTAGATGTAATCCCTGATCATTCATGTAAAGGCTAGAAATTTTGGTGGTTACTCCACCAATACAATGATTCAATAATTTAGCTCTACCAACCTAGACATCCCATTCACAGTTTTTAATATAAGTACCACCCTCTAGTGATGTAAATGACACCCTCTGATGATAAAATTTTACATAGGCATGAAAAGGAACTAACTAGAACATCCTGAGAATGATGTCAAAGCTAGCCATCTCAAGGAAAAGGAGGACGTATAATATATTGTGGCTATCTACTTCAAGATTATAGTTCTTTCAATAGAGTACACACTCTGATCATATACCCAAAGGTGTATCTTGCGTTATTACGCCATAAGAGTAAAAAAAATGATGTTCGATGATGACCCCAATAGAAACGAATATGAAATAATGTGATGCACCTGTATCAAATAAAGGGGAAATGATAGTAGAGGCTATGAAAATATTACCTCTAAAAGTAGATGGCCTGACATCCCGCTCCTCCAATATAGGTTACACTAAATAGATATGGTCTGATCACCAGCCCTCTGCTACAACCTGACTACATGGAGTAGTCACACACTGTTGGAACTGTATATACAAAACCTAGACACCACAACAATGACTTCCGCTTAAGAATGAATGTCCAGTAGTACTATACCTACCTACCTCACGAGGCAATATTAAATATTCTCCTGAAGGTGGAGATAGTAAGTATCCTCTCCTACTCAAAATAGTTGGTATGGTCCCACAGAAATAATTAAGATTCCCAATCTACCACAACCTTGATACTCAGTGGGGTCTATAGGGCATTGGGGGCTCCTATGCATAGGCCTTCCACACTGATGAAATGCCACATAACTGTATGTGGGTGTCAACGAACTTCCTCTATTCACATGAATGGTCTTAAATCATGGTTTATTACTAGTCCTAGAACCACTACATTTCCTATGTTATGAACCACCTTCGCTCACACCGGCTACTTCCCTCAGGTTTTTCTCGGTGATAAGTGCTTGGTTTACTTTTATAGATATGGTAGTCAACTGATAAAAATTACCCCTAAAATGAATAGGATGCCTCAGATGGTCCTAAAGTTTTTTCACATTCAATAGATCATCAGTAGAATAGATATGTGAAAATATGCGGGGCTCTATAAAATGATTTGAATAGGACATCACTATCATCCAGCATTGATTCTAGTTCTTGAACTCTAGGTAATGATCCAACCTTAGAGTCTGAGGAAAGAACTAATCAAATATGCTTAACTATAAGTCCCCCTATGTTGCTTCTCGATACTGAATATCATGATTTAAAATATCCCGCCAATGTTTTGTGGATCCACATAGCTTGTATATAGCGAGTTTCACTCTCTTCTCTGGAGGTGTATCTATATTGATTAATATAGAGATGATAGCCTTGAAGAATAACACTACAAACTATGGTCCACTATCCCCCATGAATGTGGGAACACATAGCTGCTGGAACTCTCTATACTACTCTAACATGTAAGGGGAAGATCGTGGAACTCCCAATATATTTTTTATAAGTGACAAGAAATATCCTCGAAACTAGTCATCATCACCCACATTGAAAACATGAATATGTGCCACTAATAGATGTATATTTGGAAGCTCACAACCCACCAACTCTAGGCTATGGTCATCACCACCCTCCTGGAATACAACTATAGGAATTCAGGGTGACATTTCTCTACAATTTCTAATTACACACCTTAGTTAAGACTATATAACAACATAATCCATGGATAAAAAAATTAGTCCGGTACAAGGACATTATAATTAACAGTCAAACCCCTCTTCTAGCTCAAAGTGGCAGATTTGGGTGATAGAAACCCACATATAGAACAATAAATATTTTACATACTACCCACTACTAAGGTGAGAACTATGTAAAGATATGTTTTTTTGAATATAAACTTTTTAAAATTTTATTTTTATATTTAATTTCAATTCAACATAAATGGTGAGACTAAGTTGTTCAAAACTATTTATTCATAAGTTCCCATACACATTATGAATTGAAATGTGTTTCCCAGTAAATCCAGACCATTACACATTCTAGTATATATGACTAAGGGTTCATGATTCAACATTCCATAGTTGGATTCCTAGGGTGTCTGCTATAGCTTTTCTAGGGAATAAATGTTAGGTTATAATAGCCACTCTAAGTATAAACAATGTTTTTCTCAATAACCTACATGAATCCTTAGTTTATGAATATTAATTTTATATCATTCAATGCACTCAAAGAAAGAATAGGCAATGGAAACACAAAAAGCTCCTATATGGCATGTCATATTCATTTCATGTGAATATCCTACAAGGTGACTACTATGATGCATGATCAATGATTTCTCTCCCTCATCTCATTAGGATAATGATAAATGAAAAACCTCAATCATATCAATAGTAATATCAAAACTTATATACATCACCCAATAGTGGAATAAAATCAACTTCAATATGAAAAAAACATCAAATAAAAATTTTCATTTGATAAAATATTTCTTTTCTCCATATATGGGTTTTAAACTCCCATGAACAACTCATTAAAAAATCCCATAACCTTTCCAATCTCCTAATCACTATCTCAAAAGGGTAAAATAAGAATATAAAGCCTTTGATACCACATTATGACGTCCCTGACCCAGACTCCACTTAGTGGTTCTCCAAGACTTGTTGGTTACATGACCTCAAGAACATCTTCCAAAATTACAAAGGCTTACGACTAGTAGATAGGGATATATGTGTGTCCATGGGGATACTATTACCTCATTACCAAAGTCGTATAGAGGTACAATCATCAAATAAATAGTAGAAGAAATATAACAATGGATAAATAGTAGAGATGAATGAAAATAGCCATGAAACTAAACATAGTCACATGATTAAGGTTTATCATACATTTCATGTGTCTAATAAGTAGGAAAAAATGGGTACATGGTATCAAGAAATACATGTTGTTAAAAATAAAAAAAGGGAAAAAAATTCCAAAAATTAAATCTATAATCCTAAGCCCCAACCCAGTCATCTGCTACCAGTGCCATCATATGTCATGAAATAAGTCATTTATATATAACATGACACTTTCCATTATCTAAACATGCAATAATATAGTCTGTTTGGGTACCCATGGCTTCCCTAATATGGTGTGAGATACAATCCTAGTAGGTAACCAACCATTTATTTATAACTATTCATCTATGTTTATAACATGTCTATGTCAAGATATAATAAGTAAAGTAGTAATAATAACCGAAAAAGGGTTGTCTATGGTTCCTGAATGGAAAATAGGTTGACACTACCGCCTTCATCCCATGATGGAATAACCCTAAATACTAGCAAGGGATTCAATTCCCATTACCACATTTAAAATGGATTCCATGAAAAATGTCACAATAGCATCACAAGGGATTCCATGCGTGTATTAGAAGGGATTCTATGACTATATCATAATAGTATCACAAGAGAATACATGACCATTTCATAAGGGAAACCATTATCATTTCACAATAGGATCATAATAGATTCCATTCCTATATCACAAGGTATTTCATTCCTATTTATTAATTATAATGCAGAAGGGACAAAACTACTATTTATTGATATACATCACAGGGACCATCGTGCTCATTTGGTTTAATAAATACATAAGATTCTCCATTCCCATTAACTACATTTTTTGTGGCATGTCTTTCCCATTAATTAAAATAAAAAAGGGTCATCATTCCCCTATCACATGTTGATGATTTACGACCACTAGATTCCTAATGACCCATGATGAAATTCTCATGTCATTATTATTCACCCTGAAGAAAGGATTGATTCTTCTTAGATAAATGAAGGTGAAATGGGACCACTAAACATTTAAAAAAATTCAAATTATTTATAAATCCTAAGGGAACTAGATTTTCTATTCTATTACATCAATTACAAAAATTTTGGTATCATCATTTTAATTAAGGGCCAAAGACACCATTTTTTGTTTTGTGAATAAGAGAATAATGGAAGAATTAAGGTTATAAGAGGGAACCCACTATGGGAAGGCTCCATCATAGGAATTTCATTCATGATAAGTGAATGGGGTATAAAAAGTTCATTAGGTTCAATACATGGAATCAATTTCAAATAATATATAATTTAGGTGAAATACACAGTGAAACTAGCATGCGTCAAAACAATGCATATTATGAAACCAAAAAAATTAATTAATAAATTATAGATCAAATAACTTGTAATCATATGAATCTATTCATCCAATAACATCCTTTAGTTCATAATGTGTTGGATTAAATTTTATGAAAACACTAATGCCCTCAAAATATGGCTTATGGGCTTGTGCCTCAATTACTTAATTGAGGGGAAGAGAAATTGAGAACATCTAAAATGTAATTTGGATCTTACCTGTGTAGATCCAATGAGACTAATTCTACTTTGATCATACTCTGTACAGATGAATGATATTAATTCCTAGATTAGTCATGAAAAGAGCTCCCAGAAGGGGGAATGGATGGTGCCCTGTCCATTGAAAATGAAATTAGAGAAAGGGTGTGGTAAAAAAACAACAAAGGTAATTTTAATAAAATCAAAAAAACCCCAAGTCTCAATGTTTTTATGCATAACTGGCCAAAATATGCACCAATTATGTAGCTTTTATTCTATTTAGAGGGAACCCACATGGTTAGGCCACATGGTTAGGGAAACCATGTGACAATTATGCAAAACACCTATGCAAAATCTATGTAGTTTTAGCATGGTCATACAGCCCCGAGCACACCGTTAGGGAATACCGTACACCTTGTATCACCCCACTCTTTAGCACCACATGGTTTGGAGAGACCATGCATCCTAGATCACATGGTTTCTAATAACCATTCAACAAATTTAATATTTATATTGTCCAGTGTTCTAAGCTCCGAACAAGTCCCAATCAACCCAAAACCATTTTAAACTCTTTTGGAATCCATATTTGGTTCATAATAAATAATTATACAAAAATTAAAAAGAACGAAATGTGTTAAAAATCCATTTTCTTACATAACCACTGAATTAGATACTCCCAAGATAATATACCACCTTTCTGTACCATGTTTTAGTAATGCTATAACTAGGATGAGATACCAAAAGATTCAGAGCATTGTTATCTATATTAATTTCAAAATTTAATTTTTCCAATGGTTAGTTGTAGGTATTAAATTTAGTAAGCCACACATGTATTTATTAATCATTATTATAAAAATAATCCATTAATACATTAATGAAAACATCAAATTTTTTTGATTTTTTTCTCTGTATGAGGATTTAAGTTATAATATCCTTATTCAATAATGGATAATTGGATGTGGAGTGATAAAAATTTATATGAACTCCCTCATATATAGTGTGTAATATATATATATATATATATATATATATAACACTAATATGAATATGCTGAATCATGAAGAATCTCTAATACACCTGTGTGGATGTATTCTAGAAATCTAAAAATAGAGAAAGGATGTGTTTTCCAAACATTCACTGCACTATGTGTTGCTATAAGTTTTGTGTAACTTGGTGAATTAAAATTATAAGAATGATTCAAGGACCTATAATATATTAATTGAGAAGAATCACCTTTTCAAATATCTAGTCACTTTATATCTCTTTATTTATTCATTATATTTGAGATTTTTTAGTTTTACATTATTTGTATATATAACACAGTCTCCTATGCTTAATTAGAGAGTACTTGACACACTCTAAAATACTTCATCATTTGTATACCCATAAAAAACTTGTAAGAGGTTGTGTGTCACATAAACTTATTTTTATTAGATATATAACTATAGAATATTTATTATTCCTAGGCAGCCTTGTGTACTGCTATTTATAAAACCTAATCTCGGTTGTGGAAATTTTTTGTTGATTAATAAACTATTTGAAATTGGGGAATTTATATGTGGATGTGATTAAGTCTCAGTTTGAGACCAAACACAATTTTTAAATTCCACTATTTGTTTTATTAGTTTTTTATAAATTTCAATGTCTAAAAACAGATCTATTTTAAAATATGTATCAAAACATTACTATGATAGTTAATCTTATTTTTGGTCAATATAAATTATTTCACCAAGTAATTTAGTTTCAAATGTTAAATTAATTTCAAAGAATATTTTAACTGATCATGGAACCTACTTTGAGAAGCTATTTGAATAATCAAATTATATATTTCTTCAATTTTTATTAACTATGTATTTTTATCATATTGGGGGATTTATGTTTTAATTTTTTTAATAACTAAAATTTATTTGAATCTCATTTAACCCAACTCTTGATTGTTTTAATCTGACCAACATGTATTTATAAGGAATAAATAACTCAGCCATTGAATGATAACTTATTGGAAAAAACTTGGAAAATATCTTTGGCTTCCCACTCAAACAATGTTGTTACACTTCTATTGGTAGAAGAACCTTTTCCCCATTAAGCAATCATGGGCTATATTCTTAATCATGAGAAACCTATCACAAGAGGTATAGGTTGGTTAAATATCTCTTATGACGAGGGACAATAATTTAATGATGGTTTAATATGAAATTTTATTTATAGTCATATTCTTCTTTTATATTTTATATTATACAAATTTTATTCTTACTTCCATTGTAATATTGGGGAGGAGATGATTCTATCTAGATGTGTGTAAAAACATAACTATATATATGGTTTAGGATAGTAATCCACCTTCATTCGACAGTGTAAGTGAAACAATTTTCTTGAATAGGGGATAACCTACATCAATCTATTGGTGTGATCATATACTAAATTATTTATATTATTTCCATTTAATTTAGGAGTGGGTGAAAAAAAATGTTGGGTAAGAAACCTAAATGAATAAACCTTAAAAGTAGGGTGAACCATGATAGTGACAACTGATGTGTGAGAGAAATGAATAATAAATGGGTAGAATATTTTTATTTAAGATGTTGAAAAGAACTGGTTTATGTTATATGTGTTTTCTTTTCAATAAAAGAAATATTGATTTAACTTTTGTTTCAAATTAAAGATTCATTTCCATTTTTAATGATCTTCACTCACCTCATTTTCTCTTTATATAAAGTAATATTTTGTTATTTAGAAGACATGTTTTTAAGGAACCCATCGTGACTGTGAGTACTGAGGTGTGAGAAAAAATGGAAAAGTGAAGAGAATAATTTAGAGTAGGGTTGGTAGTGGGAAAAAATACAAGGAAATTAGTTAAGTAAACAATGAGGGGGCTATAATAAATATAGTTTTATTTTTTTAATTGGATATATTTCTATCACTAAAATTTATCCCAGCATTAACTTTTTATTGTGATTTAAATTTTTAATAGTAATTATAATGGTTTTAATTATTTTTTAAATTTTTGATTCCTTTTTCATGTTTCGCTGATAATTACTCACCCTTCTCTCTCAGTATGTGAATAAAATATTATTAAATTAGATGAATGTATGAAAACAACCCATGAAAACTTAAATTTTCAAGATGTGTGAAGAAAAAAGGGAAGAAAAAGAGGAAATAATTTTAGTAGAGTGGGAAATGAGATGTTTTTTTTGGCAGTGAGTTAGATAAATTGTGACGGTATCCTTGATAATGTTATTAAACTCTCAAATTCTTCCACTACTGATGGATAGAAGCTAGGGAGTGATTATTAAATAAAAGGGAGGATTTTTCATTTAATAATAGAAAATAGGGAATGATATAATAGTTGGATCATTTATATGTATTTTTATATTTATTTTAGACAATAAAGTGAATTAATTTAAGTTATTTTTAAAAATTTATTAAAACTACAAGAAGGACACGAAATTATACAATGAAAATTAAAAATAAACTATTGGCCTAGTGACTCTTCCCCAAGACCATAACCCAAATCCCAACCCACCCTCACCACCCCAGCTTATTGCGTTAAGCTTCATTTCTGTATTGATTTAGTGCATTTAAAAAAACATTATTAATATAAATAATTTTATTTTTCTAGAAACAAGAATATGTTTTTGCAATAAATCGTCTTAGTGTATCAAATATTTTCATGGAAGATAATTTTAAAATTATTATATAATAATCACAAATAAAATATTATATAAAATTAGTTTAATAAATATATTATAAAACTTTTCTAATTGATATTTTATATAATTTATTAAGAAATATAAATTATCTGTATTTATTATAATAAATGATAAAATAATATTGTTAATAATATTACTGATTAAAAGATAAATATTGGTAATTCCATTACCAATTAAAAATTTCTATATGAATATGTTGCTAATATTTTGACTAATTGATATATTATATAATAGAATTATTATAATTATAGTAGAAAAATTTCAATTGTCAATAAAACATTTAACACTAGTGTTTTTACAAATAATTTAGAGACATGGATGAATCTATTGGAAATATGATTTACCAATAAAAAATATACTTAGAAGATCTTTCCATATTTAAAAAATAGTTTATATTATAAATAAGTTTTGTTTAAATATTATGCATGAAAATTATATTTAAAATAACTATTATAATAATATAGTCCGTGAATATTATATGTTATAGACTATGTATTTATGGATTTTGGAATATCAATCCTTTAATTTCCATAGGAATTATCCCTCTCGTGTTGTCAAATAGACTATCAAATTCACTGCACACCACTGTGAAATACTTATCTTGATATTTCATTCAGGACTCATACTCCTAGTATTGTTTCTCTAACATCACATTTGTTTGATTCTATACCTCGAAGAGTAAAGGTAATTAGTTTTATATATGTAGGCGGTGTAATATCGCACACCAAATATCATCGTATCTATTTAAATATTTATTAATTTGGGTTAATTTAATTTTTTTATCTTTCATGATTGAATTTTATTATTCCCATGTTGTTGTTCATGTTCACATTTTACGCATGGTCACCTCTTATTTAGTAAAAAAATATGTAGATAAAAATTCCATATAATTCCTAAGGTCAATGATTTTTTGTGAGAAGTTTTGGGAATATATGGTTTGTTTCACCCTTACATAGGGCCTTTTTGGATCATTTAGAACATTTATAGTTTGACCTATATCAGTAATTCTAGGCTAGGTGAGAGTATACAGTGTGACCCTTTCATGGGTTCTATAGTGTGAACAGGTGGTGTATCATTATAAGTAACCAAGAATAAACTACATGAGAGTGTTCTATATTTTAACAGAACCATTTTATATGGTTGGAACATAATTTTTCATCTTTTGTAGTAATTGTGCGAGTTTCTATGTTTTAAAAAAATGTTTTATTCCAAAATTTCCCTTATTGAATTAAATGTGGGTAAACCCTCCCTTTTCCCATCCTCTCGGTTGGGCCAAACAATGTTTATGGTGGAGGGGAATCTCATTCCTTCTTGATTGATCTATAATCTCTCCCACAAAATTTTTAAGCTATTTACTCAAGGTAAAACCCAAACTTTCACTTCTTCTCCTTCCTTAATTCCCCCCATTACATTACTCCTCTATATACTCTCCACTAATGATCCATATGGTATGTTTTGGTTAGATTTTGTGTTTATAATGGAATAATTAGGGGGGTTTTTAGGCATTTAGGAAGATTCTTTGACACTTGGTTGAGAATTCACCATCGAAGAAACAACATTCAACTTGATTGTTACTGAATAGAGGTAGGTGTTTTTGGAATTTCCATTAAATTACATGTCATTGTGTGATATGTGATTTAAAATTATTTATTTATAAAATTATAGCAATATGTGATATGTCTAATTGATTTCATAACTGATTTCAATTTAAATTTTCTTTTTATAAAGGGTATTTTAACATTTTTTATTTCTCTATATATGTGTTCATGTTCCATGTTTATGAAAAATTATTCAATGATTTTTTAGGTGAAATTGGTATTTCATAATATATTTTACCCCATTTTAGTAATGAATTGACGAAATGGAATGTTTTTGTCTCTTTAACGGTTTAAATTCTAATTTTTTGGTGATGAAAATGGGTTTGAATGTTTTTTAAATGGCAATTCTTAAATTATGGGTTTGAAATGAAATTTAGATGGTTTTATTTTAATTATTCATTTGAAATAAAATTCCAAATGACTAAAAATGACATTGCATCTTAAGTCCATTTTGGTAAGTCCCTTTTGTAACTTTTGAATAGATTTCAAATGGTGTGGATGTGTGAGATCCCCTTATTCATTTTTTCCTGATATGAATTTCAATACAAGGGGAATGCTATTTATTTTATGTGATGTGAATGATATGTGAAATGGGATTTTTCTTACAAGGGTTTTGAGGGTGAGATGAGATTTATTGTTCTTGATTCATTGATTCATATTACTACTCACCACCTATAACATAACTTTCATGGAAATATTAGGAACATTAGTGAGGGGTATGATTGTTTATATCTAGTCCCCACAATACTAACTATATCAACATTGGTCTTAAAGGCCATAGGTGAGTTCTAGTTGTGTGTCCGGTTTATAGAATATGGTTAGTACTTGTCTCAAGAATGTATCGATAAACTAATAGATGTTTCAAACCTATGTATATCTTGGGTTTTCTCATAACATGTTTGGGAATTAACTATGATTACTTGATTATTTCTATTAGGTGAATTTGTTTCTTTTTTTGTTCCCTATTTAGATTGTTATCTAGGGAAAAGTGTTTCATTTAATTAATTTTTCATGATATATTCAGTGTTTTATTTATAAATTATGTTTTATTTTATTTTATTTATATTATTTGAAAACATATTTGGAAAGTTTTATTTATAATGTGACTTTAAAATGTTTTTTTTGAAATGGTTGTTTTGGGTAAAAGAGGCATAATTTGAAAAATTTGATATCCAAATGATTTTTTATGAAATAATTTTTGATGTGATGTTATATTATATGTAATTATATAAGAAAAATATATTTTCTAAATATTTTCCAAACTAGAAAAAATTAATTTTATTTTAAATTAACAATAAATTTTTTTTGGTGAAATCATATAGAGCTCGGTCTTTTTCACACCTTACAAAGGCCATTCGTTTTATAAAATTCTTCTACATTTCTCTAAGGTACCTTGCATTGGTCTCCTAGTTTGAGATATTCTGTATGTTCATAGTTTTTGGAATGGGATGAAAGTGTGATCAATGTTTAGATGGAGATTTATGGGTGTTGATGAGTTTTTGTGGAATGTATTTGTATCAAATTGTATAACCTAGATCTTGGTTGATTTATTATATTATAATATTTAATCAATATATGGAATGTATCTATATTTATAGTTAAGAATATGATATGATGTTTAATTATTTATTTGTTTATTGTTATTGACGGTGATATTATTCCCTATTGTTGTATTATTTGAACCTAGTACAAGTTTCTAGCCTCGGATGATAAGGAATGAACCTCAAGTATGTCACAAGTAATATTAGGTTATTGATTCCGGGAAGAAATATGTTGGTTCATGAAAAAAATACTATAATAGAACCTTTATTTTTATTTTGTGCATGTTAGTTTAGTTTGGGAGAAAATATTGTCATTGTGACTCATGTAGAGGGTGAAAGAAAGTGCTTGGGAAACTCTTCAACACACCGACCCTCAAGTTACCCTAGTAAGCTATGACTTGTGTATTTAATTTGAGTTTTATTTTTTTATTCCTTTGATGTATTTTGATATGTTATGACGATACATTGGTTCACTATGAGTGCAAAAAGGATTTTAGTGTTTGTTTTGAGTTTTGAAGGAAAATTGGTGAAAAGAAAAAAGATTTCATCATTATACTACATGATACAGTAAACCATGTGGTTCCCATAAAAAATGGGTCTATAACCATCATAGATCATATTACATAGTTGGTTCATGATATACCGCCTGGTACGACCAAACACCATACCTTTCTATTTCCCTTTAAGGAGTGTTGTTTTCTCCCATTTGTTTTTTGATTATCTTGATAGTGTTTACAAGTGGTGTGATGTTTATTAAGGGAGTTTTTAGGGAATTATATTTGATTGAATGTAGTTTTATTGATAATTATACTTATATTATTTATATTTCCCCTTAGCGATATGGTTTTATGTGTTTAATAAATATTATTCTGGATTAAAAAAGTAATTTTATATGGTGTTTTTCTTTTGAATATCATTTTATAATGGTTGTCAATGGAAGTATTGTTTTTTGTTAAATATTAGCTTATATAATGATTTTTTTTGAATTGAAATGTGTAAAGTTATTTTTAAATTAGGGTGAAGAATATTAGTTTTAATTTGATTTAAATGGGTTTATGTTATTGTTTTGTGGGATAAAGTTATATTTTATTTAAAATAATAAGTTGTGAAGGATTGAAAATTTAAAACATGGGGTTATAGGAATTAATTATTTAATGTTTTTGTAAAGGTAATTAATTTCAAAATATAATTTTTAAGGTGTTTTGGAATAAAAAATTGTTTTTATATTCAAAGGGGTACGTGGTTTATTTTTATTCCATGAAATGAATTAAAGGTTTTGGTTTTGAAATAAAATTTACTAGGTTTTGGATAAAGAGGTACTTTTTATGATTTTTTTTGGTTTTATAATTAAACATTAATAGAAATCATCATTTTTAAAAATAGGGTCATTTTAATAAATTTAAAATGAGATGATGTTTCCAAAAAGGGGTGGTTTTTTATTGAATGCATGTTTTATAAAATATAATTTTTAAGGTATTTGTTTTGTGTGTGTGTGATCTTGATTTTTTCCCTTCATTTATGGGAACTATTTATTTTATTGAGTAGAATGGAAAATTAGGTTCATGTTTCATGTTATGAAAGGCCCATGTGGATGGTTAATGAGTATGGTTTAATTTTTTATACTATATAATAAGGAATCAAAGTAAATGTATGATAATGTCCTCTATTATTAGTGAATAATCATTGAAATAGAATAATGGAATGAATTTGAAAAGTATTGAAGAATGCTTGTGATAATTCTTAGAGAATTGGTATAGATTCATTGGATGTCATTTACTAAGACAATTATCCATGATTAAATGTGACGATAGATGAACTACTCCTAAATTACAATGACATGTGTCAAATTTGTTGAGGATGACACATTACTCGCATAAAAAAGTGTTGAAGACCATGAAAGAAGAAATCAATTGCATGATAAATTATTAGAGTCCATTCAAAATAACTTTTTTAAATGGTAACTCATAGTTAAGGGAGAATATAAATTTGATAACAGCTTGCTGATTTATCATGGGTTTTACTAAGTTTTTAGAGACAACCATTATTAATAAAAAGACATACCCAAGCTAGATCACACGCCAAATCAACCATCATAATGGGATTTTGTAAAAATATGTAGTATCCAGCCCACATGGCATAGAATTAGATGAAATTGATGATGCATAACACACATAGGGATCATGCCTATATGGGAATCTATTTTTGTGTGTGGGTGAGCACATTCATGGAGGTCGGAAATGAAATCTAGTTTTGTGTAGCGTATCCGAGTACTAAACCCAGTGCCATATTGAGTGTTTCTGCAACATTTAATTTTATTATAAAGTGTGAAAAATAAAATATCTTCAATGAAGAATGATCACATGTGAAATACTATTCATTCATATTAAAAAGAAACACATATATCATAGTCATCCGATCAAGGAAGATCCAATGACTCTCCAGCTACCATATCTTCACCTTCATCCA
This sequence comes from Viscum album, assembly GCA_963277665.1. Lineage (NCBI taxonomy): Eukaryota > Viridiplantae > Streptophyta > Magnoliopsida > Santalales > Viscaceae > Viscum > Viscum album. The sequence goes on along the minus strand of OY728141.1, from coordinate 1,683,207,750 downwards.
TAAAATCTTATAGGTTTTCAAAACAACATGATTTCCTTCATGGAATGTATCTTTTATCCTTTATCATATTGAGATCTAGTGTATGATGCAATATTGAGATAAAAATGAGTCTAATCATCCTGAATTGTTTATATGACGCACACGCGATCAGGAGTTCAAAGAACATGCTATTTCTATGAAATTAAAAAACATATAGGTAACCTATATGTAAATGTACCTATAGAAGGGTTGGATATGTAAATGTAAAATCGGTTCTTAACTTTACTTGAGAAGAATATGATCAGGAAGGAAGTGATTCCATCATTTTTAATGTCACATAATATGGAATCCAATGTTCAAATATTTTAGTGTTTGAATCATTGGTGATATTAAAATCATCTTTGACATGAAATATGAATTGGTTGTCTGAGTTAATGAAAACATGGATCAAAGATGGTGTAAAAGGTCTATAAATAGTAATACCTAGATCCAGATAAATGTCTCTTCATATCATGAGTTTTGAGAGGTCTTGTTTTTCTTAAGAGACAAACAAGTTTTTCTCAGGGTTCTATTTGCCTGAATTTAATAAGAATCCAAAAGACTCCTAGGTTAGAAAAATTAGTAGAAGGCCTCCCAGGATCCTTAAATATCTTAGAAAATGAGAGGAGATAATATTAAACTTTTCAATCATTCATGAATCAATTTGATATTCATGAAACTATTTTCATTTTCACAATGAAAAAGGTTTGCAAAACTTATTTGTTGTTGCATGAAGAATAATATTTGTGTACTCATTTTCACAAATGAATATCACACACTTGAGTTTAGAATATAATCATTATTTTCATGAAATATCTTATAGTTTTATAGTCCATTAATCTTTTTCAACTTATTAAGAATCCATAAACACACTTGTACATGAAGGAGAAGGAGGAAGAGGCTTTGGGTATTCTTTTTTACAAAATATGGAACTATGTGGGTGGCGAAGACATTATATGCATATCCACCTAATTTAGTGCATGAATGTGATCACCCATTACATTAAAATGAATGGGGAAATGAATATTTTAAATAAAAATATTTTGAATTTGATTAAGGGAGCATGATGTGAAAAACAAATGATGGAGAATATAAAATAATCATATAATGTTTTTTGTTCTAGGTTTTGTTGCATTTTTTTTGTGAGAATTATTAAAAGATTAATTATGTTGTGAAATATGTTCCTTTCATAAAATAATATTGAAGAGAGAAAATTTGAGGTTTGGAATTTCATTATTATAAGGATAAAATTTATTCCTATGCATTTGAATATTTAGTAATAATAAAAATTATACAACATTGTAGATTCTTCAGTTGATCATTTTGAGAAATGTATGAGTTGGAGTGGAAGTTATATCTTCCAAAAATTAAAGAGTACATAACCAACATACATACAATCAATATTTTTTAATATAATATCCTTTGAAGACATATAGTTTAGGAACATGGTTATTCAGTTGAAGAAAATACAACTAGTACGGTAGAGAGATATTTTTTAAAAATAGTGTTGGAATATTATTGAAGAACTAGTGGTACCAATATAAACAAATCCATTAAAAAATTGGTGGTACTAGTATAAATAACTCCATTTATCTATTATCAGTAGTATATTTTACAAATCTAAACTATTATAAGAATTTTACTCCACTTGTTATCAATAAAATTTTAGTGATATGAAAATATATGGAACAACCATAGGTTGATCACAATAAGTAGTATTATTTATCATTGAAGATGAACCATGTAAAATGTTTTAGTACTTATATTTCATTATGTATCATTATTACATGTGTAAGTGATTTTTGGGAGAACATATCAAATCCATTCTTCTTAACTGAGGATAAACTTTGAGAGTAATATGTGTTAGTTGAAAAGAATGTATAATGCGGTAAATGTTTGTTATACTGATTCAAACACCTCTTAGTGCACGAGAACAATTCATCTGAACTCCACTAGTGGTATTAGATCATAACTGTGCCTCTAAGTAGATAAAATGTTTTTTATCCCTTGTTCTCTTTATAAGGTTACTATTAAGTGACTATTTGATGTTTATTCTAAATTACCTTTGGTGGAACACATTGTGTCTACTCATATTCAAGAATACATGAAGGTCTCTACTAGGAATAAGAAAATAGGAAGAATATTGATGTATTGTTTCATGTAAAATATCAAAAAATGAAGGAAATTATTAGTGCTCATTTAAAAAATTATTTTACAATAATCCCTTTGAAGAAATTTGATCAATTTAAAAGGTATAGGGATAATGTAACAAATTCAGCTGTTTCATATAATTTTTTCATGGATCTTCTTGATGAAAAATCACAAATTAAATAAAAAATTAATTATATAAGGGATGAAATATATAATAAATTAAAAAGGTGTAATGATCTCATATTCCTCACCGATGAAAAAGAAAAATCTACGAATCTTTGAAATTAATATATTTAATTAGTTGAAAAATAATTGCAATGGTATGTTTATTAGAGACTCAAAAATAAATTTTTTTTAGTGAATTAATAGTTTCAAAAATATTATATTTATTAGTTCCATGCTCTAGAATAATTACATAAAACTAATATCAATGTCAATATTACCTAATTGGATGTTAAATAATAAAGAATTATAGACCATGCAAACTATTTGAATTAATGTATTATATAATATAATGATTGTATCAATAAACTAAAAAGTGTATGGGAGGTAGGATGATAATATATGAAATGAAAAATTCTGAATTTAACCTGAAATGTCTTGAACTAGAGGTTAAATTGAGAAATTATAAGGAGGCCCATGATGGAACATCCCATGTTTTTAAGATAAATTCATCCACCCAAATATATGAAGAAAGTTAGGCCCCAAAAGTTATATTTCTATAAAAACTACTGATGATAGTCATGAGACTCATATTTATAGAAATTAGAGCTTGAAATCATATATTGATCAACATTCTAAAAGCTTATGTATGAATGTAACTGACAACCCAGAAAATATTTTTTTCTACTAATGTAGTCTCTTCTAATGGTGTGGGTTCTAGGAAAAAATATTTGATGGTGGGGGTACATAAAAATACTGATGAATACAAACAATCAAAATTGATGGATACTATAAATATATAGATAATTAACTATCAAAATGTTGCTAAAATAAGTAAGTTCGAATACACAAAAAAAGGTATTAATTCTTTTCATCTTGGGACTATAAGAAAAAAATACTCATTACCTACTGTCGGTGATATTGGATGTCTGGACATCATGCTGCAGCATGTTGGAACAATGAGAAAATGTATGAATTGTACCAAATTATTACATTTATGTGGTATTATATGTGAATAAATGAAGAAATATACTATGTATAATTAGATTCAAAAAAATAGAATGATCATGTACACTAGAAATATTTTCTATTTCATTACATAATAATGTGAGTACTATAACATATGTGGCCAAATAGAAGAAGATTTATGGATTGAACCTTCCATGTTACAGTATAATGTGAACATACATTAAAGATCATAACCCATTCATAGAATGATTATAAAGAAAGAAGTATAATATTCCTTGGGAGATAAATAGGTGAAGGAAGGTGTTCAATAATTGAAAATAACTAAACATACCACTCCTAATAATATTGAGAAGATTGATGCTATGAATTTCATTTCAATTATGAAAATATGATTCTACTATAGAAACATAGCTCATAACATATACCATTACAAACATTCCCTGGATATTAAAATCAATAAGAGCTAGATGAAAATAGGAATATAATTAATCTATGATATAAACAAGAAAATGAGATTGATTGAAGAAATTACTGAAGAATATTTAGATTATATTCCAAATAATGGTATCTCAAAAACATTTAATATGCTATATAGAATATCCATATAAGAATATATTATTAATTATTGTCTAATTTTTTTTAATCATGTTTAATCTATTAAAAAATTGAAAAAAGATGAAGAGGATGAACTAATTGGAGAAAAAGAAAAAATGTTTTACCACATAAAAAAGAAACCAAATTCATGGGATGTTATAAAAAAAAGAAAGTGATGTGTTATAGAAAAAATGAATGGAAGGTGAAAGTATAATGGACATAATGTAATAAATTGTATGACACTTCTACCTGATGATGAAGAAAGTTTGAATATAGAAAAACAAGCACCTCGTGAAGCTATTAAATTTTTGGAAGATGTGAAGCTAAATGATATAGATAATATAAAGGTGAATAAATGTAAAGAATCGATGAAATAAAATATATTTCAAAATTTAATGTTTAAATAATATAAGCATAAAGTGTACTAGACACTTTAGAGCTATAATGAAAAGAGTCATTGGGTTGATATAAAATTCTCAAAACTATTATACATATTAAGAATCTATTAAGTGTTCAACCTTAATCCTTTTCTTCTTGTGCAATATTTGTGTGCTTAAATTTCAGGTAATTGAAGGTGAATTTCAATCTCAAGATGAATATTGAGTGAAAAATTGGAATACAACAATTTGGAATCATTATTCAATATCGGGTAAAATAAAGAATTGTTTTACATTGGTGGATCATATATATGAACATCTTGAATAATATACAATGAAACTATCCACTATATAAAATGAAGGGAGTGATACCCTTGAGGTGGGTAAAACATAAATTTTTTGATATCAAGGTTTATTCCATGAACATATGTATTTTTAGGTTATCCATAAAGAAGTTGAAAAATAAGTCAACCTAATTACACTTCTTACTCTTACATTGATTATATTAATGGTTTTGTATAAAGGGGGACTTCTTGTTGACGTGTAAACTTATAAAATGGTGGGGTAATGTATATTTATAGTTAAAATTTCTGACGTATTTGTTGGGTGATGTTAATGTTATGTATTTATTGAAGAGAATTTTATTTTTACATCCCCAAGGATAAAAAATAATAAAATTATATCACACGTTAAATTAATTTATATGAATCATTGATGTCTGGGTGAAATCACTCTTATTTCATACACCAGGTTTTCCCATGTAGAATTAGACTAACTAGCTAAAGGATCATCACTATGGAAATATTTTATATCATATTCTTAATTATAGGTTGGCCAAATGAATCCTTTAATTTATTTTCAATAAGTTAGAGAATAGATATTGAACTTATTTATGGAAATGATTTTTTCTGCAAAGACAAAGTGGGATATTTAAAATACCATGAAGATGGATGATGAGTATGGTTTTTTATATTCCAATATATCATAAGGAATCAAATTCATTGATTCACGAATCCCTCTATGATTAGTGATTAATCCTGGAATGATAAATATAGAATTAATTTTGAAAAATATTTAAGAAGGAAGTATATGATGCTTTGTGAATTGATATGGACTAATTTTATGTAATTCACTTAGAAAATTCTAAATGTTTAATTTTAATGATCAGTGAACCAGTATTAAATTTCAATTACATGTATCGATTGTGTTGAGGATGGCAAATTGTTTTCAAAAAGAATAATTGAATTCCATTAAAAAGGAAATTTCACGCATGATGAATTTAATGGGCACCAATTTTTTTTCATGATTATTTATATAGGGGAGATAATATAAATTTGAGAATGGTTTAGTGTTTATACTTAATTTTTACAAAGTATTTAATGCTCTGTTTTATTAAAAAAGGTACATCCCCGATCTCACTAATAGGAAAACTCAACCGCTCAAATCGGATATTGGTCTACCACACAGGTTCCATCCCACAGGTCTATCCATGATGTGATAGTAGTCGTTCATAGAAAACATAAGAAACATGAATTCAAGGTCATTTAGGTGTTTTTATGGGTGATCATGTGCTTGGAGGTCGGTAGTGAATCCCAGATGTTTATAGTGTATCTAGGTGTAGGACTTGATGCCTATAAAAGTGCTTGACGAAGTTATGAGTATTGTAAAAAATATGAACATAGAGATCCTCAATGTCATAAGAGAACATGTGGAACACCATTAACTTATATTATAAACATATCGATATACCATGAATGACTAATTAAATTAGATCCAATAACACTTAAACTTCTATTTCTTCACAGTCAACATTCGACTCTCAAAGGTTTTCAATTTTTTTTGAAGTTATTCATGTGATGCATTTTTCATTCTTCATCATACTGATCAAAATTTTCTGATTCGATTTTAATAGAAAATTGAGTTTAATCTTCATGAATGGTTTCAAAGATTCACATGAAATTCAGAGTTTGAAGGACATCCTACTATCATGAAATGAAGTATTGTAAGGGTAACCCATATGTAAGGGACCTAGTGAATGGGTTTTTTGTATAAAGGTTACAATGATTCTTACGTTTTTGTGAGGTTAAGATGATTGTGAATGAAGTTACTCTATTATTTTATGATTCATATATTATGAAACCCATTGAAAAATATTTTAATTTCATGGACTTTGGTGGTATTAAAAGCATCCTTGAAACATCTAATAAACCAGCCATTTGAATCAGTGAAAATGATGACTGATTTCAGTTCTTATGGTATATATATACTCATACCCTGTTCCAAAACAAGGTTTCTTATGATGATGGGTTTTTGGAGATCTATTTTTTTTCCTAATAATAAAAATAAAGTATTCGTTTTATTCTATTTGTGGTAATGACAACAAATTCCATGACCCTCCTAGGTTCCTCAATGAGACTAAAGTCCTCCCATGATCCTTAAATGGATTTTTGAAGGAGAGGAGATCCTTTGCTTATTTAAATGATTTTGGGATGAAATTAGACATTCACACAACTATTTATATTTACATTAAAAATAAGGTCTTCGTTTTAATTTGTTCTTTCACAAGGAAAAATCTCAGTGCTCTAATTTGTATGAAGCAATACTATGAACATGAGTTTATAAAGTAATCATTATTTCTATATACAATCTTAAAATTTTGTTAAGAATTAAATTTTGTGAGAAATAATGAGTACCCATGTGAACTCTTTAAAACAAAGAGGATGGAGGAAGATACATCATTTATTCTTTATTATATAAAATTGAATGACGTAGACAATGTAGAAACTGGATACAAATAGTCTAGAAACAATGCATGAATTTGATCAACCATTACATTCACATTAATTAATAAAACAAAATTTTACATAATATTATGTTAATATTTGTTAAGGGGTCATGAAGTGAAACAAATATAATATTGAACATAAAATAATAAGATAATGAATCATGTTCCGGAGTTTGTTACATTTAAGGTGAGACTTATGGAAATCATCATATTGGTGTAAAAAATCGTCCTTGTATAAAATAATATTGAATATATATTATTTGATGTTGATACTTTAAATTATAGATGAAAAATATTTCTTCCCAAGAATTTGATTATTGTGGTATTAGATGACATACAAAACATTATAGATTATTCAGTTGATCATTTTGAGACAATATTGAGTTTGAGTGGAAGTTGCATCTTCAATTTATTGAATATTACTAGGATGGAATGCATATAATCAATACTATTGATACACTATCAGTCAAATAATTATGGTTAAAGAATAAGGTTATTCAGTTGAAAAAAATATATCCAATATAGTAGAGAGATATTATTTAGAATGTGTGTTGTATTATTCAAGATGAACTGGGGATACTAATATTAACAACACCATTGATGAACTGGGTGTACCAATAAAAATAATTTCAGTTATCATTTATAGGAAGTGAATTCTACCGGTATAAAATTACATGTGAATTTTACATCAATTTGAATCACTATAATATTAGTGTTATGAATGTACATGAAACAACCAAAGGATGATCAAATGAAGATGTAGGCATTTTCATTATGTACAAACCTTGTAAAATATCTACAAACTGTTATTTATTTTAGTATCTATGTTATATGTGTAAGTGATTACTGAGAGCACAGTTCAGATACATTAATCTTAATCTAGGAAGAGGTTCTAGGATAAGATGGGATAATTGAATAAAATTTATAAAGTCGGTAAAAGTTGGGTACACTAATTCACCTCCCTATCTCAGTGTCCTTACATGATCCATCTAGGCTCTACATATTGGTTACTATAGGCCTCCAATAAATTTAATAATTAAATATAAGGGTATTACCCATTCCATTGGTGTAGTTACTAGATTCGTGTCATTTTATTGTGGTTCTTGGGTCCACTTGTGGTAGTGGATGGGTTAAAAAGGGATTGGAAATTATAAGGTATTGTCTTTAGTATGGTATCTTTGACCCTATTAATTGGTCTTATATGTTGAGTTTGTTTAAATGGTAATCTTGGGTGTATTTAGATTTTACGATATTGTTGATTAAATTTGGAATTGATCTTATATGAATTTTTTTGACATTATTTAAGTTTAAATTAATTATTTCATAGTAGTTTTTCTGGATGGTGATGAATTATGGATTAGTGTGTATTCCTTCATGATTTTGGAGAAGGATTTGGGGTTTTGAGTTTTGGGTATTCATTATAGTTATTAGTAACCTTCTCTTGGGTATATGAGAGTATTCTTGTGTTGTGTTTGTTTTTTTGTTAGATTTCAACTATTTTGAGAATTTGTGACCATTCAGTCAGTTCCTGGGTAACTGTGATGATTTTTTACATGAATATATTATTAAATTGATATAGGTTTCATTATTGGGTTCAACGTGGTATGAGGTTTCTTGATTTTGGTCCTATTTTACCTCTTTAGTACTGGAAACTGTAGTCAAGAGACCAATTTTTTTTCATTTTATTGCATGTTTGTAATCTTTTTTGTTTTATTTTTTTATTTGAGAGGAAGTTTGAGGTGTGTGATGGTATTTTTTTGGATTATATTGAGTTCTCAAAGGGTTTTTATTCCATTGGGTTTTTTGAATTTGGTATCTATGTGGTCATTAGATTTCCTAATGGTGTGAGTTATTGGGTGATTATTTAATATTCATTATTCTGGGAAATGTCTTTGCCACATGGTGTGCGCTATTATTATCACACCATTTAGAGAATTTATAAATCAAAGGGATATATATGTTAATTATTTTTCCATATTAACATCTTGATTCATCATCAGGTAGCATTGTTTTTGGATACATTTTTCAATTTTATGGAATTGATAGCTTTAATTCAAGGATTTGTTCTTTCTAATGGTTTTCTTCCTTAGATTCTCTCAAGTTGTCTCTATAATAAACTAAAATTGTTACATGGGGTGTGGTTTGGACTTGTTTTCAATGACTTACACTTTTAATAAGGTCTTTCTAGGGTCATAAAGTGTAATGGTGGGGATTTTTTCATACCCAGGTCACTGTATCTATTTAAATAATAATTGATTTTTAGTAATTTTAATTTTTATAATTTCAAGGGTTGATTTTTTATTTTCCATTAGTTTTTTTATAGTGTACGGTTTTGTGTTTGGACTCATCATAATTATTAGAAACTATGTGGATTACAATTCCATATAATTATTTAGGTGAATGGTTTAGGAATAAACTGTGAATGTTACCCATTATTATGGAATTTTTATTTTATTTTGAATGTGCACAGATTGACATGCACATGCATCCTAATACTAGGGGATACCACATGTGGTTACACTTACATGGAAGTCGTCTAGAAAAATGTTGTGCATGATTAGAGGTAACCATGAAGTTAACATTAACGGGTTTTTTATAGTTTAGTGGATCAATTCTATAGGTTTGGTTCATAGTTTTATAAATCATGATGACACCATGCATGTCTCCCAATTTTTTAAAATAAGAAATCCTAAAGTACCCCTTAAAGATATAAAGGGGAAGACCCTCTATTTTCTTATTCTATTAGTTCTGTTGGGCAATGAGAATTTAGGGGGTGGTTGGGGACTCTTTACCCCCTTTTCCCTAATCTCTATGCCCTATCACATCATTTTTCGCACTGATTCATCAAGGTAAACTCCTTTATTCCACTTCTTATCCATTCATATTTCCCCATTTTTCTTTTTATTCAATTTTCTCTCCAATACTGAATCCTAGAAGAAGTATTTGTCATATTTAGGGATTAAGGTGGCCTAATCACTGTATTTTTTTATGGTCTTGATGGATGTTTCCTAAATTTTATTTGAGCATTCATTATTGAAGTCGATGACTTATTGTTTGATTACCATTAAATTGAGGTAGGGGTTTTTGTTCCTTTCTTTAAAATATATTTCATTTTTGGATAGATTATGTAAAATTCTTTTATTTATCAAATTTCAGCTATATGTGATATGTCAAATCATTTTTGTAAATATTTTGATATGAAATATCACTTTTTAAAAAGGGTATTTTAAAGATGTTTTTTTATTATTAAGATGTGTTTGTCTCCAAAATAACTTAAAAATGTTTCGATTATTTCCTTTAATTAAATTTATTATTTTCAAATATATTTGACTTTATTTAAGCCCTAAATTGAATAAATAGAAATTTTTAGTCTCTGGGAAGGTTTAAATACAGTGGGGATGGTCTTAAAAATTATTATATATATTTTTAAATGTTTTTTCTTAAATAGTATTTTTGAAATTGAATTTATATTTTTTTATTTTAAAGTGTCATATGAATTGAAAATTCAACTAATTATAAATGAATTTTATTCCAAATATAATTTTAGTGAAGGTATGTTTGAAACTTTTGAATGATTTTTAAATGGTTTGGATGTGTTAGACCCTATTTATTCCCCTGTTCAATGTTCTTGAAATGAATTTTGTCCCATAGGGGCATGGTATATATTTCATGTGATGTGATTGATATTTGAAAGGGGATATTACTTGTGAAGGGGTTTGTGGGTATACAAGATTTACATATTATAATTCATTAATGTATGTGGTTGCTCACACACTATTGTTAATCTTATAAGGGCATCCTAGGTGGCCTAGTATGGGTTGATATTGTTTCAATCAAGTTCAAATTAGGTGTACTAGATTTAATTTTGTATTAAAAGAATGATTGGTGTGCCACTAGTGTGGATGGTTTAGTGCCACTGGTTTTTTATAGACCTAGGAATGCATAAATAGGATGAAATATGGTTCTAACACAATTATATATTGGGTCTTTTAATGATTTTTTTTTGTAATTTACCATTATTAATTGATGATTCTATTTAGTAAACTTTTTTCTTTTATGTTCTCTATTTCAAATGTTGTCTAGGGAATTAATTGTCATTTATATACATTGGTATGTGATTCAATAGTGTTTTAGAAATCATTACAGAATTTATCTTGTTTTACGTAAATTTATTCCAAAGATATTTGAAAAGGTCGATTTATAAATAGAATTTTTAATGTGGATTTAAAATGGGTATTTTATGTAAAAGAGGATTAGGATGAAAAATTAATTTTTTAAGTGATATTTTTCATTAAATAAAAGAAATGAAGTTTCATAAAATTATTTTGGATGTGGTATTGGATTTTTTTACTTATGTAAGAAAAATATATTTTCTAAACTTATTCAAAATAGATTAAATGAATTTTATTTTAATGGAACAACACATACTATTTGATGAGATAACACTAGGATCACTTTTTCTCACATATAGCGTTGAACATTCGATGTATGTAGCCCATATGAAATTATTTAATATTCCTATATTTTATCTTATAGTTTAGGATATTTATATTGTCTATAGTGGTTGGCTTGGGGTGCATGAAGTGGCCAAGGGTCACATGGAGATCCTACATAGTGGACATGTTATGGATTTTTTTTATTTTGGGATGTCTATGTATCATCCTGAATAGCCTATATATTTTTCTTTTCCATTCATTGTTATATTTTTTATTATTATAATATATCTATTTATTTATGGTTAACACTCAAATTTGATGTTTAATTATTGATATTTTTGTTGTTATTGAAGGTGAAATCATTCAAAGTTACTATGTTTAGAGACCTTGGTACTAGTTTACAACATATGAATGTTTAAATAACACTTTAGGAAAGTCTCAAGTCATATCAAGTGTTCGTGTCAAGGGAAACACATGTTGATTCATGAAAAAATGAATAAATACGAGTACCTCACAAAGAATCATGATATATATTGTACGGACCCAACCTTAATCAATACATACTATAGTTTATTTAAAACTAAAAATAACATTATTTTACCGAAGGTATTTTAGTTTTGGTGTTTTAATAAACTAGAAAAAACTCTTAAATAGTAAACCCATACATTAAAAGTAGACACATATACTTAGTATCCACTTATTCCAGGAAACAAAAGAATTTAAAACTAAATCATTGGTTATCTCCATGAAAAGTAATTAAAATTTACCCCTTGATCTCATCCTTTTACCTAATATTCATTTATCCTTTTTAATTTTTTTAAGACTAGTGATGAGAAAAATAATTAATTAAGTGAAAAAAATAAATAAAGATGTTACTCTAGTGAAAACCCATAAAAATAGTTTCATGAAAACATACATTTTCACTCTGAAAAAATAATATTTTTTAAAAATATCATTCACTAACATTTATAAAATCAATCAATTTATATAAAAACTCATTAAAATGAATTTAAAATTCATGATTAAACTTGGGACATCATTTTCAATAATACAATTGAAAATGAAGTAACCAGTATGGTCAAACACCTACTCTAGAGAACCCAATGCATTAAAGGTTCAAATGTAACCACCCGTCCATGGTTTTTAACAGAACCACCTATCCTTGAGTAATAATATAAACTAGAACACTTGTTTTATCAAGGAATTAACTATTACTGGTTTATAATATAACCATGAATCATCATAAAAAATTCCCAATAATCATAACATGAACAAAAATCCTGAAATATTTCAACGTAAAAACATTCTTTGAAGAAAATAATTTTTTTGTTTTGAAATCACTAATTTTGAAAAATTGCACACATACAATAAAAAATTTTTTCATTAAACATAACACTAAAAACATGTAAAGTAAAATTAAAAATATGAAGGTGACATTATTGTTGTAAATTCCAATAATTATGTATATATAATAAAAACATTCTTTTTGAATTTTGTAAAAAGAAATTTTAAACGAAAATGTTTTAAAATGAATTTTTGTAAATTAAAAACATAAAAAGATCAATTTTTGAAATAATTTTAGAGTAGTTTAAAAATAAATTTTTTTAAAATTCATTTAAAAATAAATAAATTCATAAAAATCATTTGAAAACATAGACATTAAAGATAAATATTTACAAATTAAATCTTTAAAACATTTAAAATGAGGGATTTTAGTTTAAGAGTAATTTACCTTGTGTCCGTAAGTACACACTTTCTCTTAAAGTCCTAGATAAAAATATTAGATTAATTAAGTACTTAATAAATATCTTTTTAAATAAATATTTATCTTATTATAATTTTTATGTTCATTTATGGCCATTTATATGAGTTATAAAGACTAATTTTGTCTTTTATGGGAGCATTCGTTACATGCTTTCATGGCCAGTTCACTTGAGTATAGTTATGGATGTTCTTGTAAAATGGGAATAGAGCTATATAATTGGAATAAAATGGTATTAATTCACATATATAAGAAAAAATAATTCTATATATCATCTTTTTTCTTTTATGTGGATGATTCATTTGATAAAAATGTTACTGACAAATGATTTGTTTATTTGGGCAGGGGTTTCAGAAAATTATGAAATAGTTTCATTTTATTTTATATTATATCTACATATTATTTAAATAAAATTAAATAAGTTTTAATATACATATTAAAATCCTAGTTAACAATATTAATATTTTTATGACCAGCCTTGTAGGTGGTAATGAAAAACATTAACTCGTTATCTATGGATATGGTTAAGCGCTATAATTTGGAAAATGGTTTAGTTTCAATGAATAAGGGGAGATCATTAAAGGTATTGATATAAGATATTAAATTATAAATGTAAAATGATAGTATAAAAATGATAATAGAGTTATTATTACCTGATTGATTATGGAGTTTAGAAGAAGGTAGTAGAAGAAAAGAAATTTAGAGAAGGGGTTTGAGAAAGTTACCTCTGAATATCACCACCATGAAGGACCCCTTAAGGATCTTGGACATGGACTTTTGGTGAGACAAGAAGATATTAGACATAGGGAGAGTTTGTATTATTTTTTTGGTAGAGATTTTATATTCTTCAAGTCTTGTCATGTGAAAAGGGGTGGTGTAGAGTGGTATTTATACTTGAGGAGGGGTTCTTTTATGTGATTAAATAATGGTTTTTTTATATTTAAAGCCTACCAAATTTGGGTGGAATTAATTAAAAATATTGTTATTGATAATTAATGTTATAAAGTATTTTTATGTTCTATAAACACATAAACCACCCATTAAATTTTTATTTTTTAGGTATTTCAAGTTTTTACCTTTTAACTTTAACATGCTTCATTATTTTACCTATACTACAGTAAATCAATTTTTTCCACGATATTTTTTTAATAAATTTTTTAAAAAAACATAAGAAATAATTTTTAACTTATTATTCCAAATTTTGAATATATTTTTCCAAATTAAATTAATTGAATTGGAAAAATTAAATTTAAAACAAAACCTACCGAGGTGATGAAAAAGCTGGTTTTCAGGAAGTGTATATTTCAAGAAAAGATTATTTTATATGAACACTATGAGTAATAATAATAATTTTAATAAAAAAATTAGTAGGTAATGGTATATAATATATAAATATAATTTAAAAAAATCTCCATTGGGGATTATTTTAATTAATTTAAAATGAGAAACATTATGAACTTTCAAAAAGTTTTCCGAAATATACAATTTTTAAACCCATAAATAAACGTATTAAATAATAAAAAAATATTTTTTTTAAAATATTTTAAGTGGATTAAATATATATAAATAAAACTAGAGTTACATGAATTAAATTCAAAGCATAATAGTATTTCATAAATATTTTAATTTATTGAAAACAAATGAGTATAAAAATATTTATTTTTCGTTATTCTTGGAAAACACGATATTTATAAAAAATGACCAAAATTTCTCCCAAAATAAAACAAGATATTCTTATTTAAAAACATAAATTAATTTTATGAAATCATTTTTATATTATTTAAAATAAATAATTTTATGTTTCTCTCAAACAAATATATGGTTTTATTACCTCTAAAATGGGTTCCTAAAAGGAGTCCTCATTCCTCCAAGGTCAGGATCATTGAGTTTTACAAGTTACTCATCAAGGTGAGGGAAATATCAACTTCTCTATTCCTTTCAAGTTCCCTTTTATATGGTATATCTTTAACATTTCTACACTATTTTATTACATCAATTTAATCCTATCCATTTAATGTATAAATAGTATTATATGAGTGGGATACCCTTGTACCCATTCTTTTTAATATTTTATAATACCACATTTTATACCCATTATGATACTGATTTTACATCTCATAATTTCTCTCTTTTCCACAATAAATAATTATTTTTTCTTTTGTGAAAACCCAAAACCATTTAATCTATAGGGGTATTCACATATATTTAAAAATTATCTAACTTATTATGGGATTATCATAAATGAAAACCACCTTCCTTTTCTATGGGTTTAAAATGAAAAAAGCATCTTGTTTTTAAGCACTGTCTAAACCACCTTTATTCTTATATGAAACCCATTTATTTTATAACACATGGGTTATTTATAAAGTTTTTATTATG
The DNA here is from genome assembly GCA_963277665.1 of Viscum album. NCBI lineage: Eukaryota > Viridiplantae > Streptophyta > Magnoliopsida > Santalales > Viscaceae > Viscum > Viscum album. The sequence goes on along the minus strand of OY728141.1, from coordinate 1,683,192,117 downwards.
ATATATTGGGATTATATTAATTAATAATTAGGGGTTGTGTTCAATTATTTCTCTCAAATGAATTTTCTAAAAAATCAAATCTTTAGGGATGACAAGTTTTACGATACCTTTGTGATTAGACTTGGTAATTTTTATGAAATTTCAATGAAAACAAATTGTGGTATGATTACGAATGGCTCAATTAAATGGTGTATACTAGTTTAGAATTTATTATTCTTTTTTTACTATGATATTTATCTTTCTTATTTTCTAATTCCTTTACAGTATTCTTCGAATTTTTATTGATAATTATCATGATCACTTGAAAATTGTTTCCGTTTATTTTCTTTACCAAGCCTTATGCTCACCCTTTCTTTGTTGTTTGTCACCAAGTAAGGATATGTAGTAATTGTATGTAGGATGAATCTATGATGAATCCATTCAAGTGTATTAGTATAATTTTTTCATGTTTTCATGTATTATTTACCTTTTCCAAGACACCAAACATTAAAATATCATATTTTGGTAAAATTCATTGTACAGTTATGTAAAAAAAGAAAATATTTCATAGTTGGTATCAAAGAATGGATTATTTAATTTTGTAAATTTGGAGTTAAAAAATTTAGGAATAACCATAGTTAAAATTTAAAATATAGAAAAACATCCAGGTATTTTGGTGAAATATATTTTATGTGGTTTCTAAACAAATAAATCCCTCTATGGATATGAAAAAATGGATGTGGCTCTAGAAAAAATGTATCCAGGGGTAATACCTAAAAAACTCTTTGAGAAAAACTTGGTTGGGAACTGGTTCACATCAATAGACCTTAAAACACTTCTTGTTTGACACTCATGGGAGATATTTTTTCTTAATCACATGCTTTTTAGGAAACATTTTGAAGAATTTATAAAACAATATCTATTGTTAAAGAATGTTGTTTTAATAACTGAAATCAATTTAGAATTATAATATTATTAAATGAAGAAAATTATCACTAGGGTTTTATTCATTAAGGAAATGTTAATAAATAAGATAAACCGTGTAAATGGTGGGAATAATGGACTTGGTGCTGACGATATTCTGATAGAATCTGGAATGGAAAACATTGCGAGAATAATGAATGAACAAACTTGAGTTATGGTTAGTAACTTGAATCAATCCAAAATACCAGATTCACCACTAAGGGAAAAACATTCAATTGAGTCCTTTATGCTTCAACGACCACCTTTTTATAATGGATCTAAAAACACTTTGATTTCTGAACAATGTAAAAGTTATATAGAAAAGATGTTTTCCATACTTCATTACTCAGAATAAGGGAAAGTCACCCTGGATGTGTAATGTATAGAGGAGGAAGCAGATCGGTGGTGTAAACTGATTGAAAACATTAATCCAAGAAGGAATATTGAATTAATATAGTGGAAATAGTTTAGGGGAACATTTATCAAAAAATGGTTCCCCCATTCGATGTGAACAAAAAATGGAGAAGGAATTTATAGAGAAAAATTTGAAGGAAAAGGATTTTATGGGAAGAAATGAGATGAAATTTAGAAGACATTATTGTAACACCTCTATATTTTTCATGTATCCTAATGGAATGTTTGATAGATTTTTCAGTGGACTAAGACCCCATGTCAGGAAGAATCTTGCCAATTGAGATTTTTATAGTGATGAGAAGATTGTGAGAAGTGCTCTAAAGGTTCAACTGATGTTCAGGGAGATGCAGTAGTCCCATATATTTAATGAAAATATTAAATATTTGGAGACAAACATGGGGATGTTATTTGATCAAGGTAGATGAAGAAATAATGCGAAATATTACACCTGAAAAAACCTATGGGATGTAATATTTAGGTATCTTCTTTGTCTAGGGAGGGAAATGTTACAAGTGTGGAAAATAAGGCCATATTTCTTGGAAATACTATAGTGAGGAGAGTCTAAAACATCTCAACACTAACGATAAAGGGAAGATGATGCGGGTCTAGCCTAAGAACCAATGATTCATATGTGGATAGATCACACACTCTTCCAATCACTATTTAAATCTAAAGTCAATGGGGGGGGAATCAATATAAAACTCAGCATAGCCCAAGGGACCGTTATATATTTTTTATATCATAATGGATGAAGTGGAAACTCCAAATTATTTGGAGGAAGATACTCTCATTGTTATCTCAAATATAGAAAGTACATTTTTTGATTCTAGTTCTATGCATTCCTTTATTTCTTCCATGTTTGAAAAGAATATAGAATCAATCCCCTATAAGTATAGTTATTTTTCAAGACATATAGAGGGATTATTCTAGAATCAATAGTGTATAGAAACTACAATATCTACTTTTGTGATCACAATATAATCAAAAATCTAGTATCCATTACCATGGTAGAATTCAGCAATATACTAGGGATAAACTGGATATAAAAGTATAATGCTACGATCAACTGGATATGAAAATAAATATTGGTAGTCTTGAATGGAAAACCTACAATTGTTTTCAAATGAGAGATATCATAACCTAAGATTTGTTCTAGAAACACCACACATAGCCTTCATTATGAATTTGATTGGTGAATATATTGAAGGAAATGGAAGTATATGAATAGATAATGTCCCCATTGTTTAGAAATACATTTATGTATTTCATGAAGAGTTACCTGGAACTCCCTGAGAAAGATTGGTAGAGTTATCCATTGAACTTATACCTGGATCCTAGCCAATTTTAATAAACCCATATAGAATGTAAATGAGTAGTTGGAGGAATTAAATAAGAATTTCCCTGATCTTTTGGAGAAGGGGTTTATTTGACCAAGTTTGTCTCCTTGGGGAGAACCTATTCTCTTTGTGAAGGAGAAGGATGGATCAATGAGACTATGAATTTATTATATGGAACTTAATGGGATCACATGGAAGAACAAGTAACCTATTCCAATAGTTGATTGTTTATTTTCCCATCTTAGTGAGGCTCAATTCTTCTTCATGATTGATATTCAATCTGGTTATCATCAATTGAAGGTGATTAAATAATACATTCCAAAGACCACCTTACAATCGATATATGAGAATTATGATTTTATTTTCATTCCCTTTGGCCTGAATAATGCTCCGATTATATGTATGGATTAGTTTAACAAAGTATTAAATGACTACCTTGGTAACTTTGATGTAGTTTTTATTGAAGATATTATGATATATTCCAAAAGTCATAGGGAGAATGAGTATCATCTAAGGTTTATATAACAAACTCTGAGGAAGGAGAGGTTATTTGGAAAGTTTATCAAATGTAATTTTTTGTTACAAAAAGTTTCTTTCTTATGTTAAAATGTAACTAAAGACGAATTATCAATTGAGCCTGCAACAATAAAGGTTGAGGAGGAGTGGACTCATCCTATAATAGTAACTAAGATTCATAGTATTCTGGGATTATAAAGATATTATAGGAGGTTTGTGTAAAACTATTCAGGAATTTCTAACCCACTAAAAAAATTTACTAGAAAAGTGGTCATGTTCATCTCAACAAAGGAGTGTGAAGGATGTTTCCAAGATCCGATGAATAGATTGGTAAATGAACCCATGTTAACTCTACCCTCAGTTAGAGAAGGATTCATTATTTTTAGTGACTCATATATTAAAGGGATTGGGTGTGTCCTCCTAAACAATGAAAATGTGATTAATTATGCCTCTTAACAGTTGAAGCCTAATGAGTAGAACTATCCTATGCATGACCATGATATGGATGTGGTTTTTTTTCTTTGTAGATACATAGACACTATCTTTATGGGGATAAATGTTATATATAAACATACCATCAATGTTTAAAGTATTTTTTCACACAAAATGAATTGAACATGAGATAGTGGATATGGTTGGAACTTCTTAAATATTAGGATTGATCAATTCATTATCCCTGTGGAAGAGAAAAAAATCCATTGTGGAATTGAGTAGGAAAGACCCTGTTGTTTTGGTATTGATGAGGATTCAAGGAGATCCATTGAATAAAGAACCACTAAAACTGGACATGGGAATCATAACGTAATGGACATAATCAAATATATCCCAAAATATTTTTCAACTGTAATTACTAATAAATATAAATAATCACAATGAGAAGATACTTTTTTTACAAAAGAATATCGAGGCTGTGAAGAATGGGATGTTTCCTGGGTTTAATATTGATCAAGAAGGTGTACTGATTTTTTTTAAAATGCTATGTGTTCCATATATTCTATAAATAAAGAATGAGATAATGGATTAAACACATAGTTTTACTATATATATACATTATAGAAGAAAAAAATGTATATGGCCTTTGTGATCATTATTAGTAGGATAACATGAAAAGAAATATTGATAAGTACAATACAAGGTGCCTAGTGTATCAACAAGTGAATGCATAGTGAAAACCTCCTAAACGAGTATTGCAACCACTACCCATTTCAACATTGAGGTGGGATAATATCACTATGGACTTTATCATTGGTATCCCATAAAATTCCAAAGGATACAATGTGATATGGGTTTTAGTAAACCATATCACCAAGACTTAACATTTTATATGTATTGAGAAAGATTTCTCCCTTGAAAAACATTCCATGATTTATATGAAGGAAGATGTGAGGATGGATGGTGTCCCACTTTATATCATTTATAATCATGATCCAAGGATCACATCGAATTTATAGATAACTTTTCAAAATGGTCTGAATACTAAATTGAATTTCAGTGTGGCCTATCACCCTCAAACTGATGCCAATTTAAAAGAACTATTCAAACACTCCAGTTCATGTTGAGAAGATGATCGATGTAATTTAAAGGTTAATGGTATCAAAATATTCAATTATTTCAGTTCTCCTACAACAAAAACGTTCTTTAGAGTATTCAAATGACACCCTGTGTAGCTCCATAGAAATAGTGATGTAGAACTCCTACATGTTTGGATGAAGCTAGTGAGAGAAAACTTTTATGGCATGATATTGTGTAAGTGATGATAGAAAAGGATCATTATATCCAGAAGCACATCAAAGTCAGTAGAAGAGCTATGCTAACAACCATTTAATATTCTTAGATTTTGATGTTGCATAGAAATTCTTCCTTAAAGTTTTACCATGGAAGAGAGTCATACCAGTTGGGAATAATGGGAATCTCAACCCCAGGTTCATTGGCCCCGATGAAATCGTTGATATCATATGAGTAGTGACCTCTCATAATTCAATTCATACAAATATAGATCATGTTCATTAATTTTTCCATGTATCTCTCGTGAGGAATTACATACCTAGCATTTCAAAAGTACTGAATCTAGAGGTGGTAGAATAAGAACATGGTCTCTCTTATGAGGAGTAGCTGGTGATGATTAGGGACCCTAGAGGGAAGGTCTTATGAATCAAGACTACCCACACATTAATGTGTTGTGGAGGAACCCCAAATACGAATAATCCACATTGGAACCAGAGGAATCAATGAGGTAGAAGTACCCACACATTTTCTCTTCTAAATACACAAGTTGAAATTTCAGTGATGAAATTTATTAAGGGGAGAATAATGTAACTCCTAGAAGTTTGTGAAGTATTACTTTTTACTTAAAATGTGTTTTATATTATTTTATACAAAAATAACTATATACCTTTAATAATGAAGTGAGTATCATTTAAATGTAACCATTTGGTTTCAAATGTTATATTATCATTGGTTAATTATGGCCACTGGTCAGTTATTACTCTTGGTAAATTATGATCATTGGAAACAATACTCTTAAAAATAATTTTAATGCTATAAATTGAAATGATAATGGTTAATTAATATATAATGTAGAGTCAATGGACTCATCCAATAGATTCATGACTTAAAAATCTCGTTTATCAAAACATGGAAAGAAAGTAGCGTCTTTGGACTTCTCTCTTGATGAATATGAAGAACATCTTTAACATTTTAGGCTTGATCTAAACCACCTATGGGAGAAGTTCAAGTTAGTGGAGATTACCACTGAGGTTATTTTATCTGAATCACCCCTAGAATATATCACTATCATAAACCTCACCCTTACGTTTTATGATGGTTTTATAAGAGGTTATGTTCTATGTACATAGTTACTTATTATATAATCCATTTTTTAAATAAAACTATTGTTCTATAATTTTTTTGAGTATAGTTTTTCTTAAAAAATTTACAAATTTGATAAATTGATTTTTCAGACAGAAATTGTACTTTTCATAAAAGATATAATTATTTTAATAAACTAAGATATTATTAATAATGTTTATTTTATTTAAATTTTATGATTAATATAATCTTATTTAAATTTAAATGGTAAAATAATTTTATTTTTTTCATGTTCCAGAAATTTGACAATGCATTTTACTATGCATTCTCTTTTCCCTATTATTTGTAATAAATAAATATTTTTATTGTTAAAAGTTAAATTTATCATATTTGGATAATTATTATGATAAAATAAATTGCTTTTTGGAAATCATAATGTCGATATGAGGTAAGGGTGAATTTATGAGAATTTTATAAAATACTTTCTTTTGTGAATAGTGAAAATATAGTTTGTGTTTTTCTGTTTGTTTAATGACATCATAATGTTGTAATAATTAATATAAAATGCTGGAAGACTCTTGTGGATTACAATATTATATTAGGTGTCCCAAGTGTCCAATACCAATGAAAAATACCACGGTGAATCCCATTTTTTTGTGAATACCACTACCGAGGTTTCCAATGAAATTAATAAAAAACTCCCTCACCTATTCTATAAATAATCATCAATTTATTCATTTAATTTAATTAAAAATTACTTATTCTCAAAATTTGGATAGTATTACCTCCTTAGGATTCCTTCTAAGGTATACTCAAGATTCCAATGTCCCTATTCTAGTGGTTTTGGAGTTAATCTTCCAGGTAAGAAAATCACAGCTTGTCTTTTTCTTTTCAAGTTTCCTTTTCTATGTGGTATGTATTTCATATATCCGAAAAATGTTCCTATATACATTTAATTATATCCATTTACTATATTAATAGTATTTTATGAGTGGGATAAAATTTTCCCCTCTCCTTTTAATGTTGTCTGAAACCATATTTTATAGCCATTATGCTGTTGATTTTACTTCTCAAAATTTCTTTCCTTTTCACTAGAAATTATTATTTTTTAATTTGTGAATAGCCAAAAAATATTCTCTAGGGTTATTCACATATAATTAAAAATTATCTATTTAATTATATCATTAACATAGATTAATCCCTACTTCCTTTTCCATGTGTTTAAAATAAAAAAAAGATATTGTTTTAAATGACTTTCTTAAACACCGTGATTTTGATATAAAGCCCATTTATTTCATTATCCACGCGTTATTTACGAATGGTTTATTATGATCTATATGGATCACATTAATTAATAAATATAAAGGCTGTTCTATAATAGCTCTCTAATTCATTTTTTATAGAATTTAATCTCAAGATATGATATGTTTTATGATACCTTGGTGAATAACCTCGGAAAAGTTTACGACAGCTTAGTAACAAACCTTAGTGACATGCCTATAAATTATTCTATTAGATGCTACAACCACATTTACATGTTATTATTCAAGTTTTATTTTAATATTTTATGTCTATTTCATGTTTTCTCATTCCTTTACAATATTCTTCATGTTCTTATCAATAATTCTCATGATCACTTGTAAACTATTTCCCTTGATCTCCCTTATTGGGACATATACTCAACCATTCCTTGGATTTATGTTCCCAAGTTATGAGATGATGTAATTTTACATAGGATAAATATATGATTAATCCTTTCAATTGGATTAGAATAATGTTTTCATGTTTTCATGTATTATATACCATTTATAAGATACTATTATTTATAAATTCCTCTATTTATAAAACGACATGTAATGTTATGTAATAAAAAGGTGAGATTCCTTACACCAAGAAGGGATATCACACAAATTGGAGGAATTAGGATTATGTACCCCCACACATCTCTAAGCCCATTCATGGTTGAAATATAAAATAACTACAACAAATTCATGCATAAATATAAATCCCACAACTAGAGTATGACAAGAAGTATTGGAAATCGTAAAAGGGGATAAATACAAGACCAATAAAAAGAAACTTGAATGAAAAGTCTGAGTTTCTTTGAAGGAGGGGACTGCTGTCAAATGAAACACCAATATACACTTTGGTCTATCTAAACCAATATTGATCCACCCAGTCTTAGTCTACTAAGGAATTCACAGAAATTCCCCCATCTTCATAAGACATGCAATGTGATTTAAGAGCCCATGAAGGGGAGATTATAAGAATACCAAAAAAAGACACCCAAAAAACACTAAGAGAAAATCATCATGAGTACTCATCTCACCATAATATTTTTCAATCATAATGAAAGACATAGGAATAAGCATCCAAATAAACTCATAAAATAATATGAGTCTCAAGGGTCTCACCCACTGCCATCCATAGATCCACTACAAGGTTCTATGACAACACTCATCCCAAAAGAGATACTCCTAGAGCTACACTGCTACTGATGAAAATAATCCTAGATTTCACAGTTGTCAGGTCTCGATTCGAGGAACGTTACACTAGATATTGATGTGATTGATCTAATATATAAACTCCATTATACTAATACTACCTTAGAAAGAATAGAATCTCAATACCTTTATTGGGTTCAACACCTACGGATCACTCGGGGGACACCATACCAAACTAGAGACATCCTCCAAGATAGAAGATTAGTGCCCCTGTAAATATTGGTCACGCAAATTCCAAGAACCCCACTTGAGAAAACATCGAGGATATGATGATATCTCTAGGCCTCTAGGAGGGATACTTTAACCAAGCCGTTGAGATATCTATCTATGAAAACTGAGTAAACTCATTCCAAAATGAGGGAACTCACCCTCACTGCACAAATCATAGGATGTTATAGTGGGATTATCCTCTATGATATAAACATCGTGCCACACAAAACATTCATAAGAATAAACCATGGGATCACACAGACACACAAACACACACTTGATATAGGTCCATGTTATCTCACACAAGCTCACAATGAAGATGAGCTATAAAGATGTAGGAACCGACCTATCCTAAAAAGAGTAAATGATTTTTTTCTAGGGGAACATGAAAAGAATCACAATGTTTAGTACTTACGGTGTCTCACAATCACACATAATATACTTTTCTCTATACAAGTCATATCCCTGTGGTACACAACATCTAGGTGTCTAGGATGGAACACAGTGCGTAGACTACCCATGATCATGTACATTCCTATGTACATGGATTTTGGATCTCTATACACTGCAAATAAGACGATTTGATCTCCTAGGAATATACTCCATGTACACACCAAGGATCCTTCTAGGGTGTACACTTCATGTTTCATGGACCACATGGCACGAAATTCTAGCTAATATTCTAAGCGTGTACTCCCCACACATGTTGAACTGGTGAGAAAAAGATCACATGGAGTGTGAAAATGGTACAATGACATGCAATATATTTCTCTATGATAAAACCCTAGATCCACATATTGTAGAATACATGTCGTGTGTTAATATAACTACATGTTGTGTATTCAGTTTTTTTACAGAACCCATGCATGAAATTCACAATTCTTACTCCACTCATTATAATTTCCATGAATCTACCACTTATTTCACTGAAGAACATGAATCTTGATTTTATAATCTTTTCCATCATCATTCGCTAGATTAAGGCCCTGAAATCATCGCCATCATGCCTCATGTCAACCCTTATCATTGAGGCATGAATAAATACACACTAGTATCTCTGATCTATAACCGATTTGTTTGTAGATCTACTTCCATAGACATATACTTAGACCAGGATGTCAAATATACTTCTTAGACCCACTGTAATAAACCATTATACTAAAGATATAATTCCCAATAATCATTCACTCGGTATTATCCAAATCTCAAGAAAAAGAAACACTGATGATAAGTGCACCTAAAATGGTGAAATAAGACTAGAAACCATATGCGTGAGGAACAAACCTTTACATTTGTTTCTTTGACCTTGAACCTTTTTCATTTGAAAGATAAAATAATAGGTATATAAATCAATAAAAAAATTGTTATCCCCACCTCTTATAAATAACCCATTACCAAAAAAATTATCAAACCATTAATCAATATGTTAGTATTAAGATTCATGTTCATCATGGGATAAGAAAAATTTGGATAAATAAAAAAATAAAACATCTTAACTCGAGTTGGAAAATATTATGAGGAAGAATGAAGATGTGTCATTCTGTTTTATGAGATCCTTGAATTCCAATGCACACAGGTTGTCGATATTTGATTGAGTTATCATTTTCCTACACAAAATCCTCTATCAAATACTATAAACATGATGGTTATGTGGATAAACCTGTGATTTTTTCATAATATTTTATATTAAATATAATATAGCTCGCTGTGTCAATGAAAAAAATAAAAAAAATAAAAAAAATTATTTTATTCATTTCACACATAAAATTAATTTTTCAGTAACAATTACCTATGGTGTATAAAACTAAGAAAAAGGATGGGAATGTAAACTCCCATGTGGGTCTCCAACACTCATGACCTCTCCCAACAATTACCTATGGTGTAGAAAACCAAACACTCTAGGAAAAACATTCACAAAGAGGGAAATTTCTCCTACTATTCCATAACATAACTAGATCGTTGAAAAAAGAAACTCCACTCTCACAGTCCTTCTCACCATCTCAATAAATGATTCTTTTACATACCTTCTTACCTCTGACAGGTGGGGAACACCATGAAAACCAAACTACTGTGGCATCAGGGTTGAGCAGTACACCACCTTGCTAACTAGAAACAAAATTTATTAATGAAAGGACCAAAGATACCCAAAGATGGATTGCCTCTCTAGCTAAGACTCCATAAATCTCCAACTCCAAAGGCCTCTATCATGAGTCCACTAGGTACTCCTAGAATTTAGTAGGATATCATTATCCTCCCCTAGATGAACGATACCCTTTAAAACCATCAATATATCCAAAAATAAAGGCCATGAACTATTACAAACTAGATATGACCAATATAACATTTTTCTGAAAGGTACCTCACAAGTGAACTAAAAAATGTGCTACCCTGGTGGTGGAGTGATATTAATCATGATACAAAAACCCCACCAATGGTGGATGATCCACTAAGATATGGCTCCAAACTAACATGAAAACCCAAATCATGTTCACTGGGATATTAAATGTCCACTCTTATCTAGATATCTGGTAGGGGTAAAATTCTACTCCCAACTGCAACTAACACCCCAAATGCTTCATGCATCCCTTCCTGAATCATGTCATGATTCAATAATCATTGTTTGAAATGATCATAAAGGGAATTACATAGAGGTTGAATACCTCATTCTTGAATAAGTTTCCCAATTATTCAAAATGTTTTGTCAGCCATTCCAATAAATAGATGAAAAGAAATTTCTAACATGAAATAATACTGTAACTCTCTTGTCTTACCAACTCATTCCATTTGATCTCGGTATATCCTCATCACTACTAGGTGTACTGCTGAGGGAAAACAACCCCCCTTATCACCTATTCTCCCATAATGACTAGAATAACCATCCATACCTAGAAATAAGATGGTATGATTCCATCCATAAATGAATCCATTAGGCATATATCTAGTGGATATCTGGTCATACAATATCTCACAATAGATATCCCAAACTGGTACCACCCTAGATTAAAGAAGATGAAAAGGGTAAGAACTATCAACTGGAGGTGCACAACACCATCCTCATGTGTCTTTAATGCTCCAACTCAACACTGGGAAAACATATATTCTATAGAAGAAGACTACCATGAACTAATTGAAGAAAGTTCAAGGTCCCAATCTATAATGATCATGAACTCTACTATTGAGTTCAATATATTAAAGGGTATCACCAAGGACATGATGAAACTAAAATAGATATTGAAAGTCATGATCGCTACATCCACCTCTCAAACCTGGATCTTATGACAACCCATCCCAAGGTCAAGCTCTAAGATCTACCATGCCTCCATCCATTAGGTTAAGAGGTCATCAATTTTCAATAGATGATACTTTCCACTATGTTACCTTCTCCATGTAACACCAATCCACATAAAAATTCAAAACCTCTTCCACCTATCAGGAGAACAATACAAGTCTTCTCAATAAACACACACTAGGTTTATAAATCCCCTTTCTTGGAAGCTTTTGAATGCACCTTTAGCTTGAATAGCTGCCCAGGGTCATCTGATTTTCTAACTCAGATATCGAGTCATCCTCGGTACAATTTCATAAAAAAATTCAACTCTTGATGGAGTGGTAAACCCATCACATCCTAAATAATGATGCACTCATACTCTACCACCATCATAGGAAATAAAATCTAATAACCCCCTATAGTCCAAGGGTAATAATAGCCAATATTTTGGGAAATTGTTGTAACCACCTATTAATGTGAACATCATGCCCTATCTAGGAATCACTCTTTATCAATGGAGGAAAAATCATTCCCTAAAATCATGAAATGTTGCTACACTAACTAGTATCAATAAACTGAGAATTTCTGTTAGGAAGCTTGTCAATAATGAGGAAAACATCATTAGGCCCCACTACCACTATGGAAATATTTCCACATGAGGATCTCTCCTTCCTCCCAGAGTTTGGTCGAATTATTTACATAACCATGCAATCACTGATCCTCTCGGTGGGAGCCTCCTACACATGGGTCAAGAAAAAATGGATACACTAGTATCACTTGGTATCGAAATGGTATACTCTCAAGGAAAACAGGCTTGTAACTCTTTTTTTGAAAGTCACAACAGGTGTATTGAAAGAACACATAATACCTCAAACCGCACTCGAAGCCTCTATGATCTCTTTCTGCTTCACTATTCTCTATCCCACCTATTTACCACCACCAGTGATTACATTTAAAAGTTATTAAATCAATAATAGTAAATTAAAATGTTGGAAAAACACATCCACCACAGGTAAACATTATCTCTGTTGGGAGGCACCAAATCACCTGCATGGATTTGGATTGTGTCTAATAAATATGTCTTGGTGGGGGAATTTTCCCACTTCTTTACATGCCTAAATTCATGCCAAACATCACCAAATTAGTTCTCCACTAACTCCACATGTCTCCCAAGAAAATATTGTCTCATAGCAGTGTCTAAAAGTACCACAACAATAGTGTAGGTAACATAGATTATATCTCCAAACACACCAGGATCCTTCAGGAAAATAACCTCCCATGCCTAAAAATGCCCAAGATTCTGACTACGATCTCATCCATCATGTTCGCATCCTGATGAACCTCTTTGATTCTACTTCTGACTCTACCTTGTAGGTTATTCAACCATATATCTAACTATAGAAGATTGGGTAGGACAATATAGTGTGAGAAGTACTCTCTCACCATAAGAAAGGAAACATCTCTTCCCTAAAGAACCAATTTACCCCTAAGATCTCCTAAAAGAGATCCTATTTTGTGGATTTTATAACAGAACTACTATCAATAGGTTTTGATAACCCTATATCCCCAGAGATCACTACCTCATAAGCTCATGATATACACTCAAACCCAAAACATCATTATATAGCAACAATATATCCATCCATGGCTCTGTCTGAAAATATGAATCCACCTAAACCACTGGAGGTGGGTCTACGCACCACTCATTGGGTGGAAGCCCTACCAGATATCAACTCAAAAGAAAACATTCCTCGTGACCAAGCCCCTAAATAGATACCTCATCACTCATCGGGTGGAACACTCAATGCTTTCGTGAAAACCTCAACAAATTTCCTCCCACAAAAATTCTAAATGAAGACAAGATGTACCATGATCAATGAGGATATCTATAGAGTTTACTAAAAAGGTATTTTAAACCACAAAAAAATCCTATATGATTCGTGTACCAATTTTTTCTCTTCAACCAATGTGTACAGATACCGAGTCAACAAAAAGGATATCAATGTCCTGATGAATGGATACGTCGACCGCCACACCATCAATGGACACCCTATTCTGGGATCCATACTCGAAATAATTTAATATTGTTATCGGATTTTCATAACCAAACCTCATATCTTGAAAAAAGAAACTCCAAACACTAATATTAAACCTAGGTAGTTTCATAATATGTTTGGATTGGTATCGCTCTGATACCATTCTATCATGACGTGAACCAATGGGGCATGAGATGAAACTACACTTAGCTTAATGGATTGCGGTAGTTTTCTCTTGGGCCCCATCGATACATTTTGTGATAGAGCGTGACCATTATATATTTCATAATTTCATTTATATTGTTCATATTGAACAATTTAATGGCTGTATTATAATGGTAATATTTAAATAATATATTTTTTATCTGTTTATGGTTCATATTTCATATATTGTATGCTGTCAAATATTGTATTTTCTTTTGAAATATTTGTACATTACATTATCACTCCTTTATTAAATTTCAACCTCAAAATTTGAACTCGAGATCGAAAACATAGTTTTTTCTTTTCCAAATACATTATTTGAAATCTTCATCATAAAAAAGATCAATAAAAGTTTAACAAGAAAAGTGAGAAAGTATTTTAAGAAGTTTATCTAGAATAACACATACACGGTATAACACCCCATGTTTTTCTAAAAAAATCTATAGAAATGCATGGAACTTTGTTTTTTGTGGATATTTTTAACTAGCCTTTAAAACATAACTTTTCTACTTCTATGTTTTTAATTTCAAGAAATTGTCATATACAATTCTGTTCAGTATGTTATTTGGAGTCTATTGAAACCAACTTGTTTTTTTGGTGAATAGTAACATACCCTTAAGAATAGTAATATGAATAGTGATATGACCCTCATGAGTAGTAAATTTTATTATTATTTTATTTTATTAAGGCATTAATATAATAGCATCCTGGTTAATTTTTCATTGTGATAAAGAAGTAGTTGTAGAATTAGAACTGTTAATTTTTGAATTAAGTATGACTTTCTTTAAAAATTAAATTAATAAGATTTAGAAAAATATTTTTCAAAAATGGACTTCATTTTTGAAATCTAAACATCAAAAAATGGTTAGGGTAAAATATTTGGGATTTTTCTGAAATTCAAGAATTTTTTATGAATAGTAAAATACGATAAAATATGATAAATGCTAAATACATGATTTACTGCATCCTGGGTGATGCAAGGATTATGTAAGCCCACTTTGTTCGAACTCACATGAAATTTTTACTATTTGGGGTCACATGAATTATGATTATTCATAGTCATGAGGAAAAATATTATAATAATGATTAAAATAATAAAAAACACCCCTCTCATCCACTATAAATACCACTATAACTCCCCTCTTCCTCCCACGCCTCTATGGACCTGAGAATTTACTACTTTCTACCAAATTCCCTCCCCAATCTTCTTCCCTATGTCCTAGAACCTCTAGTCTCATCAAAATCCCAAAACCAAATCCCTTAAAGAGGATCTCAAGGAGACGAGGTCAAGAGGTAAACATCCTCTTTTATTTTCATTATTTTCTTTCATTTTCTTTTATTCTCTTCCATTACCTTTGGATTATGATGGGATATTTCATTAAATATCCCCCATTACTTCCCATATTATTTATGAATGATTATATATCCCCTTCATCTCATCAAACTATTTTTATGAAATTTTAAGAGACGCCGTTAGGCTGCCGAATTTTTGTGAGAAATTTATCATGTTTTCTTTTATTTTAAGATTACTTTCTTTTATTATTATTTCCTCACATCCTCTTAAAAAAGAGGAATTAAAGCTTCAAGATATTTTATATTCTGGATTCTCTCATGGTCATGTAAAATTATTCAACATAATTTTTCTCCTCCCCCACTTATTCAAGGAATTAAAATATTGTCCCTGATGTGTCGAATTACCAACATCGTGAACGATGTGATATCATTTTTCATTAATTCCTTAAAGACTGGTCATCAAACCATTTTTATGATTGAACCAGGTTATAATATATGTATTATTTCTCATCCATGGTTCTGTAATTATTTTTTACTCATGGTACTAATTTATAAGACAAAACGAGGTTGTTATTATCAAAGAACCACTAAAATGATCTAAACGAACATCATTAACGCTCTAACTTATGAATAATCATCTTGTAAGAATTTAAAAGGATAAATGTAATAATTTATCTTATTGGATATATGTAAATACTACTCCATTCCATGTTCTATATTTTCACTTCCAATCGACAAGAATGTCCACCATGAACCAATCATAGAAATCAAGTACAGAATTCGCCCAAAAACAATGCAAGGGGGAAAATACTAACAATTAAGGGTGAAATGATATTATGAAATGATCATATATGATGTTATAAAGAGGAACATGTTTCTTTAAAATATTAATAACAATCTTTTAACAATTATACAGGAGGTTTAAACAAGTTGGAAGTAAGAAAAACCCGAGGTTAGGGAATTCTTAACCAGATTTCCATTCTTTGGGTTAACCTTCAACTTCATTATTTATGTGTTATTTAAATTTTTTGTTTGGTGGGTTATATTTATATTAGGTTTTATTATGTTCATTTATATTATATATAAATAATCCATCCACTCTATTAATTCTCTCTTCTATTGTATGATATTTATAAGGGGATTTTTTTAAAAAATCATCTTTTTAAAATTCGGTTTTATGAAATTCCAACGTAATGTTTTTATAGAATTATTCATGATGTATGACTATGTTTTGGTAATTGGGAATTATTTATGATTAAGGGTGGGACCAATATCTCCCTCCAATGCATTGGTTATGAGTATGTTGGTGGTTGGCCATATGGTTACTCTAAGTGTAACTGCGATGATTACACAATGTAAGGTAGCCGTGAAGGTTACAAATTATAAGGTAGACAAGAATGGTTACAAGATTATGTACGTAATTTCCCAAGATAACTTTATGATTATATTAATATTCTAATGTTTTTTGGGGCTTGTGTAAATCCCATGATACACAAAGTAAGTATATATGGGTGACAATAATGTATTTTGAAAATGCTTTCACATGTTACGAGTATTCATGGACTAATGTGATCTTTCCTTATTTTCCATCCTTTACTGAGGTTTTGTGCTCATAAAAAGTTTTTAAATGATTTCTCACAGGTTAATGAATGTGTAATACAAGGAATTAATCCATGTTAAATGTTTAAGAATTGTCAAGGAGTATTTTTTTATGTTTTAATGTTTTATATTTTGATTAATTGAAAACTGTTTTTATGGTATCCAATCCTTAATAATGTGTAATGTCATGAATGCATTGTCCTAATTTTCTAAATCTCTAAACATTAAAAAATATTCTATATAAAAGGATTTTTTTGACTAAATTCATGATTATGTATGTAATAAGGTCGGTTCCTTATAGTTGGTATCAGAGGATGGTTTAGATAACTTTATGGGTTAGTATGATTTTAATAGAATACCATAAATGATTCTCACTCTATGTTTAATTTGAAATGTTATATCATTTAAAGATTACCATTTTTCATTATTTAAGACATGTTGGTTCAGAATGGTTGTTCGCAAAAGGAATAGGGATGCTGGAGAGGAGAGGCACCGACAGAATGACATCCTTCCGGAACTACAGCCCGGAATGGTAGGGATTGGAACTGAGCATTTTGTGACAGTAATGGCCCAGCTAATGCATGCAATAAATGGTAGTGACATCCATACAAGAGAACCAATAGAGGTACCACAACGAAACATGAAAGTAGTGGAACATTTTATGAGACAACATCCTCCTGCATTCAATGGATCTTCTAACCCATTAGCAGCTGAAGGAAGGATCAAAGCCCTTGAAAAGATTTTTGATGTCATGGGATGTTCGTACAATCAAAAGGTAAGTCTTTCCATTAATCATTTTGAAGTGGAAGCTGATCAGTGGTGGTCCATGGTAAGGAATATCATGGGTAGAGAGGATTTTTATGACTTAGAGTGGGATGAATTTAAATGACTTTTCCTTGAAAAATATTTTCCTAAGGTGGTGCGACTTAGAATGGAGAAGAAATTTATTGAATTAAAACAGAAGGAGGAAGACTTAGTGGATATGTATGAAGTGAACTTCACCCGAATGGCGAGGTATGCTCCAAATCATATTCTGTATCTTAATAGAAAAATCAACCACTTTTACTCAGGATTGAAGCCAAAGTATCGAAGGGCATTGGCCTCCCATTTATTCAAATTTTATGAGAAACTTTTTCGATGTGTTGAGAGGGTAAGATGGAGTTTGATGATGGTCATGTGCATTTTGGAAACAAAGCGAAGAAGAGGTCCAGTTGGCAAGCAATGGGTAAGAATCAACCAAAGAAATCTGATGGTAAGAAAATCCAATTTTCAGTTTGTGAAAAGTCTGGGAAAGAAACACCCTGGGGAATGTATTAGAAAAACTAGGAAGTATTTTAAATGTGGTAAGTTTGGACATATGGCTCGAGATTTTAATGAAAATGATCTAAAGACTAATCATGATAAGAATAATGTAAATTGTTTCAAATGTGGTGAAATGGGTCATTATGCAAATTCCTGCCCAAAGAGAGATCAAAATGATGCAAAGAAGCCATAATACAAGAAAAAAGGTGTAGTGAGGTCCTTTGAGACTACATCAGTAGATGTCGGGCCATCCAATGAAGTTATATTAGGTACATTGTTTGTTCACTCATATTTTGATAAAGTATTGTTTGATATGGGGTCTACACATTCCTTCATCTCTGAGAAATTTTCTGGTAAATTGTAAATATCACCTCAATGAATGAGACCCGAACTTGTTGTTAAAACACCCGGGGGAAATGTTATAGAAAAGAGGAATTATAAGAATAATTCTATTGTGGTCTCTAGAAAGACGTTACATACACAGCCTGTTGTTTTACCCTTAGCCGAGTTTGATGTTATTCTGGGAATGGATAGACTTTTAGATTATTATGCTAAGATTCATTGTACAGCTAAATAAGTTGTTTTTCCGAAAGAGTTTCAGTTTGTATAAAATAATGGACCCATACAGTTGATAACATATTAAGAAGCTGACAAACTATTGAAAGATGCAAATGAATGTTATCTTGCTCGTATTTTTGAAAACAAGGGAACTATTCAAATTAATGATGTGCCAGTGGTAAATGAATACCTTAATGTTTTTCCTGATGAGTTACCCGGTGTCATACCTGATCGAGAAGTACAATTCACAATTGACTTAGATCCTAATGCTAATCCAATTTCAAAACCCCCATATCATATGGCTCTAATAGATATTATTTAATTGAAAAATCAGTTGCAAGATTTTCTTGATAAAGGCTTCATTCGTCCTAGAAATTCACCATGGGGAGCCCATGTTTTTTTAAAAAATAAATATGGATCCATGAGAATTTTCATTGATTATAGAGATTTGAATAACACTACTATTAAAAACAATTATCCTTTGCCTTATATCGATGACTTGTTTGATCAACTCCAGGGAGCTCAGTACTTTACCAAGATTGACTTGAGATAAGGATACCATCAAATGATGGTGAAGGAGGATGACATCCTGAAAACCACCTTTCATACTAGATATAGGCATTATGAATTTGTTGTCATGCCGTTTGGATTAACTAATGAACCTGCTATATTCATGAATCTTATGAATAAAGTATTTCTTGAGTTCTTGGATAATTTTTTGGTTGTATTTATTGATGACATTCTACTATTTTCTAAAAATAATGAGGAGCATGAAAAACATCTAAGGGTTTTTTTTGCATACATTAAAATAAAAGAAACTATATGGAAAATTTAGCATGTGTGATTTTTGGTTGCAACAGATTTATTTTCTTGGGAACATTATAAATAAGGATAGAATAACAGTTGATCCTGCCAACAAAAGTTGTTAATGAATGGCTGAGACCCACAAATGTTATAGAGATTTGTATTTTTCTGGGATTAGAAAGTTATTATCGACGATTTGTTAAGAACATTGCACGGTTATCTAGCCCGATAACTGTGTTAACACAAAAAGGGGTTAAATTTAGTTGCACATAAGAATGTGATGTTTGTTTTCAGGAACAGAAGAAGAGATTGGTGGATGCTCCAGTTTTGGCCTTACCATCCCGAAATGGAGAGTTTATCATCTACAGTGATGCTTCATTGAAGGGACTTGGTTTTGTTTTGATGTAGAATGATTAGGTAATTTCCTATGCTTCGAGACAACTTAAACCTCATGAGATAAATTATCCCACACATGATTTGGAATTAGTAGCTATGGTTTTTGCTTTGAAAATTCGGAGGCATCATCTATACAGAACCAAATTCCAAATATATACTGACCATTAAAGTCTAAAGTATATATTCACTCAGAAGGAATTAAACATGAGGCAGAAAAGATGGATAGAACTAATAAAGGATTATGACTGCACGATCAATTACCATCATGGAAAAGAAAACAAAGTAGCAGATTCCTTAAGTTTCAAACATCACGCATCATTAAACATTTTATGTTTTGAACATGATCCCCTGATTAATGATTTGATGAATTTTGGCTTTGAAGTTGTTTTTGTAGGGAATACCTATATTTTTTTTTCAGGTTTCAGTGCAGTATTTATTGTCAGGCAGAATTAGCCAAGCACAAAAGGAAGACAGTGAGCAATATAAAAAGGTAGAATTTGTTAAAGTGGGTAAGTTTCTAGAATTTAAACTTGATAAATATTATGTTCTATGATTTGGGAAAAGATTGTGTCTGCCTAGTGATTCTCAGTTGAAGAAAGATTTTTTGTGCGAAGCTCATAGTTCTCCATTTTAGGTTCATCTTGGAAGTACTAAGATATATAGAGACCTTCGGGAGTATTACTGCTGGGATTTAATGATAAGGGATATAGATGATTTTAACATGAAATGTTTGACATTTCAGTTGGTTAAAGCAGAGAAGAAGTTACCAAAGGGGATGCTTCAGTCTTTTACAGTGCTAGATTGGAAATGAGAGAATGTATCCATGGACTTTGTGGTGGGACTACCAATGACTTCTCGAGGTAACAATTCCATTTGGGTTATTATTGATCGGCTAACAAATTCTGCACATTTGCTGTCAATTTGAGATACAATGCCTTTGGATTAGCTTTCTCAATTGTACCTCAAGGAAATTTTCAGGTTACATGGATTTCCTACTTCCATTGTATCTGACCGAGATCATAAGTTCACTTCTAAATTTTGGAAGGGACTATAGAAGTCATGGGGCACAAAGATAAATTTCATTACATCGTTTCATCCTCAATCAGGTGGGTAATGAGAATGAATGATTCAAACATTATAGGATATGCTTTGAGCATGTTCAATGGACTATCAGGGAAGATTATATTAGCATCTTTATTTAGTTGAGTATTCTTATAATAACAGTTTTCATTTCAGTATTCAGATGGAACCTTTTGAGGCCTTGTATGGGAAGCGTTGTCGGATTATGGAATTTTGGGATGAAGTCAGTGAAAGAAAGTTGATGGGGCCAGAATTAGTTAAAGAAGTGGATGAAAAAGTGACGATGATCCAGCAACACATGAGGACACCTCAGAGCAGACATAAAAGATATGCAGATAAAAGAAGGAAAGACTTCCTTTTTGAGGTAGGCGACAATGTTTTCCCTAATGTATCTCCTTGGAAAAGTGTTATTCATTTTGGTAAGAAAGGAAATCTAAGTCCATGGTTCATCGGTCATTTTTAAATCTTAGAGAAAGATGGAACAGTTTCATACCACGTAGCTTTGCCTTTGAGTTTGTTTCAGGTACACAATGTTTTTCTTGTTTCGATGTTGAGAAAGTATGTGCCAGATTCATCACATGTCTTGAGCCCAGAAGCTGTTCAACTGGAAAAGATCCATTCTTATGAAGAGAAACCATTTCAGATTCTTGATCAAAGGGAGCATGTAATGGAGAATAAGGTAATCCACCAGGTAATGTTTTTGTGGAGAAACCACATGGTTGAAGAAGAAACTTGTGAATTTTAAAATGCTATGAAGGAAAAGTACCCTCAGTTGTTTAATAAGTAAATAAAATTACGAGGACCCAATTTCTAGAAGGTGGGGATAATGTAACACCCCATGTTTTTCTAACAAATAAATAGAAATGCACGTAACTTTTTTTTAGTAGATATTTTTAACTAGCCTTTAAAACATAGCTTTTCTACTTCTATGTTCTGAATTTCAAGAAACTGTCACCTACAATTGTGTTCAGTATGTTATTTGGAGTCTATTAGAACCAACTTGTATTTTTGTGAATAGTGACATATCATTATGAATAGTAATATGAATAGTAATATGACCCTAATGAATAGTAAATATTATTATTATTTTATTTTTTAAGGCTTTAAGATAATAGCATCTAGGTTTACTTTTCATTGTGATAAAGAAGTAGTTGTAGAATTAAAACTATTAATTTTTGAATTAAGTATGACTTTATTTAAAAATTAAATTAACAATATTTAGAAAAATATTGTTTGAAAATGGACTTCGTTTTTGAATTCTACATGTCGAAAAATGGTTAGGGTAAATTTTTGGGATTTTTCTGAAATTCAAGAATTTTTGATGAATAGTAAAATACGATAAATACTAAATACTTGATTTACTACATCATAGGTGATGTAGGGATGATGTAAGCCCACATAGTTCAAACTCACATTCCTTTTTTACTATTTTTTGTCACATGAATTAATATTATTCATAGTCTTGAGAAAAAAATATGATAATAATGATTAAAATAAAGAAAAATACCCCATCTTCTCCACTATAAATACCACACTCACTCCCCTCTTCCTCCCTCACCTCTCAAGCCTTGATAATTGTCTAAATTCTGCCAAATTCCTTCCCCAATATTCTTCCCCACGTCCTAGAGCTTCTGGTATCACTAAAAGTCCAAAACCAAATCCCTTAAGGAGGATCTCATGGAGAAGAGATCAAGAGGTAAACATCATCTTTTATTTTCTTTCTTTTTTATCATTTTAATTTATTCTCTTCCATTACCTTTAGATATAATGGGATATTTCATTAAATATTCCCCCTTACTTCTCATATTATTTATGAATCATGAGATATACTATTCCTCTCATCAAACTATTTTTAGGATATTTTAAGAGACGCCGTTATGCTGCCGAATTTTCATGAGAAATTTATCAAGTTTTCTTTTATTTTAAGATTCCTTTATTTTATTCTTCCTTCCTCACCTCCTCTTAACCAAGAAGAATAAAAGCATCATAATCTTGTATATTCTTTATTCTCTCATTTTAATGTAAAAATAATCATCATTATTTTTCTCCTCCCCCACTTATTCAAGGAATTAAAATATTGTTCGTGATGTGTCGAATTACCGACATCGTGGACGATGTGTTTTGAATTTGCATTAATTCCTTAAAGTATGGTCATCAAAACATTTTTATGATTTATCCAGGTTATAATATATGTATTATGTCTCATCCATGGTTTTTTAATTATTTTTTACTCATGTTTCTAATATATAAGACAAAATGAGGTTGTTATTATCAGAGAACCACTAAAATGATCTAAACGAACATCATTAATGTTCTAACTTATGAATCATCCTCATGTAAGAATTAAAAAGGATAAATGGAATAATTTATGTTACAGGATATATTTAAATACTACTCCATTACAAATCTATATTTTCACTTCCAATCGACAAGAATGTCCACCATGAACCAATCATAGAAATCATGTAAAGAATTCACCCAAAAACAGTGCAAGGGGAAAAATACTAACAATTAAGGGTGAAATGATATTTCTAAATGATCATATAAGTCTTATAAACATGAAAATGTTACTATCAAATATTAATAACAAACTTTTAACCATTATACATGTGGTTTAAACATGTTGTAAGTAAGAAAAACCCGAGGTAAGGGAATTCTTAACCCGATTTCCATTCTTTAGGTTAACCTTCTACTTCATTATTTATGTGCTATTAAAATTGTTTGTGTGATGGGTTATGTTTATATTATGTTTTATTATTTTTATTTATAGTATATATACATACTAAATCAGCTCTATTTAGTCTCTCTTCAATTTTATTAAATTTATAAGGGACTTTTCTTTATAAATCATCTTTTTAAAATTCGGTTTTACTAAATTCCAATGTAATGTTTTTATGGAATTATTAATGTTGTATGACTATGTTTTGGTTCTTGGGAATTATTTATGATGAAGGGTGGGACTTATATCTCCCTCCAATGCATTTGGTATGAGTATGTTTGAGGTCGGCCGTATGGTTAATCCAAGTGTAACTGCGATGGTTACACAAAGTAAGGTAGCCGTGAGGGTTACAAATTATAAGGTAGCCAAGAATGGTTACAAGATTATGTAAGTAACGCCCCAAGATAACTTTATGATTATATTTATATCCTCATGTTTTCTGTGGATCTTGTGTAAGTCTCATGATAAACAAAGTATGTATATATGGGTGACAAGAATGTCTTTTGAAAATGCTTTCACATGTTACGAGTATTCCTGGAATAATGTGATCATTCTTTCTTTTCCATCCCTTACTGAGATTTTGTGTTCATCCCATGTTTCTATATAATTTTTTATAGGTTAATGGATTTTTAATACAAGGAAAAAAGAAATGTTAAATTTTGAATAATTGTCAATGAGTCTTGTTTTACGTTTTAATGTTTTATATTTTTTAAAAATGGAAACTATTTTTATGGTATCCACTTTGTAATAATGTGTAATGTGATGAATGTATTGTCCTAATTATCTAAAGCTCTAAACATGAAAAGATATTTAATGTAAAAGGAAGTGTTTTCTTGATTAAATTCAAGATTATGTATCTAATAAGGTCGGGTCATTATACACGGTTTTCTTATACGAAAACCTT
Organism: Viscum album; assembly: GCA_963277665.1. Taxonomy (NCBI): domain Eukaryota; kingdom Viridiplantae; phylum Streptophyta; class Magnoliopsida; order Santalales; family Viscaceae; genus Viscum; species Viscum album. Next base: position 1,683,167,223 of record OY728141.1, on the reverse strand, counting down.
GATATAGAATAGAAAAGATATCAGTGAAGGAATGATAGGGAGTGATATAGTACATGATCATGATAAAGATGACCATTAAATAATCATAAATCTATGATATATTAAAAGGATACTGATTTCTCAGTAATAGGAGTAAAATAATAACATTTTGGTTTCAAAAAAAATATTTCCTACAGTTGAGGAATTCATTTACGACCTAGATTATGAATATATGGAATTATACTTACTTGAAAAGTACAATTTCAACCACATATTTTATCCAAATAATAAGTTTTAAAGATGAATTTATCACATCTTAAGAATTATAACACTACAAAAAAAACACGCCATTAATAGTGATAGTAATTATAAGCACTTGTAATTTTTATCACTATAACAAAATGCTAATAAATGGAATATTTATCAGTACATTATTTAGCGAGGATAAATTTACCCTTTTATTAGCACATCTTTTTAAGAACTGATAAAAGAAAACCTTTGTCAGTAATTTATTTTTAGAACTCATAATGGTATTCTTTATTTGCACAATTTTTTAGTTCTGATAAAGGAAATCCTTTATCAGCACTTTATTTTATGTGCTAATACATGGTATCCTTTATCAACGCTTTAATTTTAGCACCGATATAAGGTATCCTTTTTTAACACTTTATTTTTAGTGATCATAAATATTTATATAAATAATATGAAATAATTAAATAAATAAAAAATAAAAAATGTGTTTATTAAAAAAATAGAACAATTTTTATTAATTAAATAATTATAGATTAAAATGAATAGAATGATTATACATTATATATTATTAAACTTTATATTAATTTTATAATTATGATAATTAATGTTATTAAATTATATATATTAAATATATATATCTATATTAAGGTACATAAAAAAGATTTATTTATTTCCAAATATTTATAGGCTTTACATTAAATATTCACATGTTTATTGAATAATGGTTTATAATTAAAAAATAATATGAATTAAAAATATTGACTATAATTGCAGAGTACAAGACATATAATTGAATGTTATTTGATTTTTCAATTTAACATAGATCAAATGTGTCTTTTATTGATTTTACATATACGTAGTTAATGCATTTGTATATACAATGCACAGAAACCAAGCTTATCCATTTTTTCAATATTGTTAAAGTGTACTTATTCTTAATTTATTCCATTTCACTCAATTTAACATATATACATGCACTTCAAAAGATACATTCATTAATAATGTTAAAAGAATATTTTTTACAAATATTTATATATAAAAACATTTATAAATATAATAATTAATTATGTATATTTAAGTAATTATTAATTTTTTTATAAATAATAAATATATTTAGTATATTTATATTTATATATATTTACTAAATAAATATATATAAAAATATACAAATTTACAAGGATATAACTGATGTTTTTTAATTATATATATATAATTAGAAATAAATAATTATTAAATTTTAATAAATATATTTAAAAAGGACTATATTTACTATATTAATATATACATATATTAAATATTTGTTGTTATTTATAATTTTTAATTCATATTTATAATTATAAATCCATTAACAACGATTCATTAATAAGCACTGATAAAATAATATTTATCAGTAAGGAAAAAGCACTGATAAAGATGGGGATTTATCATTTCTAAATAAAGAATATATAAAATGATTATTTATTGGCGCACTAATTTTAGCACTGATAAATATTAGATTTATCAGTGATTTTTAAGCACTAAAAAAGATATATATTTATAAATGTTTATTAATAAGCACTGATAAAAGAGTCCTGACCTATTTTAAAAGACATAACCATTTACAAAATTTTCATGATATTTAGATATTTCCTCAAAACACACCAACTACTAGTACTCCACCATGGTGAATCGAGGCTAAAATAACACAACTCAACTGTTGCTGATGCTCATCCTCCAGGAATCAAAGTTAAAATCACACCAATAAACTATTTTCGGCAATCCAGTGTCATGAACTTCATATCCAAAATCCGGTTTTCCATTGTGGTTGTGATTTAGGTGGGGTTTCACATCAATGTTCGGCAATTTCTCCACATGTGGTAGGGGTTCCATGCCCTAAATTTTTTTAGATAATTTGATTTTCTCACATGGTTCATTTTTTCATTCTCTACAGCTTATTTTGGTGGTGCGAATATGTTTTGGAAATGCTTTCACATGCATTTGTGTTGAAAATATATTTTCTAAAGTGAATTCTTATATTTATATATAGGCTATGTTGTGAAAAATTAGTGGAAGTGTACAATTAATTATCTGAGCAGTGAGAAATGTGTTTTTTTGGTTCTTAAGGAGAACATGTGTTGAAGTTTTTTTTATGGGAAATGAATCATTTTAGGCATGTTTGTCTTGTTGTGCTCTTTTGAGTATGAGTTTTGAAGTTTTTAAATAATGTATAATTTATTTTAGAAATGAAATTTCAGATGTAGAAATGGTTTATTAAATGGTGTGGTTGATGAAAAATGTGTTTTCAAAGGGTTTCATGTGCTTTGTGTTGGGTTAGGGTTTTGTAATAGAAATGGCTATGTTGTTTTTGTGTGTTTTAGTGTGGTGTTTCGTGGAAGGGTTCTATGGGTTGTTTGAATGGTGAAAATCATTTTTTCAAAGGTGTATAAATATAGATATGTTTGGAAAGATGTTTATAAAGGAAATTGACACAATTTCCCATGTTGAACATGTTATTCCATTTATTTAATCTGAATTGTAATTTTTTTAAAGGATAGAAGTCATGGTTTAAAAATGATTTCGGGTTGTGTATTTATTTGTAAAAAGGGACTTTCTATGTAATTGGTTGAGAATTAGTGTAAAATCTAGTTTTTATAATTAGAAGTGTTCTATAAATTAGTTAATAGAATTATTAAATTATATATGTGTTGCATATTATGTTCGATGTGGTTATGTGGTGTGTCAGATTATAAAAGTAGCATTTTTATGTAAACTTTGGTGCTTTTTATGTAAATCCATGCAGTGCCTCTGGGGTTTATTTTTGTAAACTTTTTAAATGGATTATTAACATACATAATAGGTGTGAGGCATGTTTGTTAAATTATTTTTCATGCGAATGTTTTCAAATGGGGTTTGGGTGTGAAAATAGTGGCACAGTATGTGTACTTTGTAATGACTATAAATGTGATGTGTTAGTGACATATGAATGTTAAACTTGATTGAGCACAAAAAAAATAGAATCCTAGTTAACTGGGTAACTTGATTGTTCTGTGTTAGGTAATCATGGTGTTTTCATAGTAAAATCACTATACATAGAAATAATGTATTATTTCATATTTATATTAAATTCATTTCATTTTAGTATTACTCAAATAAAAATTATTTTCTTATATAAGTGGGTTCTTTTGTTTGAGTTGGGGCTCTCTATCCGCCTTTCATTCTTCTTCTCCCTTAAAATAATTTCACCCATGTAGTAGGGAATTTATCAATTTATTTCATGTTATTTTCACTTCCTTTGTAGTAATAACAACATATCTACATCCACTAATTCAAAGAGGTAATCTTGATGTTTTCACAATAAAAACATTTTCTATGGAATTAATTTGTTGTTTCATATTTTTGGTTTAATTCATTTCTTTTTTGTATTACTCACATAATAATTGTTTAATTATACATGATGATTATTTTTTTTGAGTTGGGGTGCTCTTTCCAACTCTCATGCTCTTTATCTCTTATAATCTTTTCACCCATGTAGTGGTGTATTTATCACTTTTTTTCAATTTACCTCCACAACCTTTTCAAAAATATAAAAAAGGCTATCTCTCCTTAAAAAAATATGTAATATTGATTCTTACATAGTAAAATCATTGTCCAAAGAATTAATTTATTGTTATATATTTATGTTTGAAATAAAATATCTGGTTCTGGTTCTAGGAACCCTTAACGAATGTCGAACATTGGTGTGTAAACACTTATGATAATAAGGTCGTTAGGAGGTGTATTGAACAACATAAGGCTATTTATCAATACTGCCGACATCAATGACCTTGAGGTAGGTCATTCCATCCTAACTATTAAAATTGATTATCCTGGTTCTTCTTGATTTATTTTAAATGTTTATTTAAATTCAATTGCTCAAATATTCTTTCAATTAAATTGATAAAAACTCTATTCTAGTTAATCAAGATATTTGAAATGGTTTTGACATGAAAATTTAAAAAAACACTGATTCCATTGAATTGGTTGTGCTTAGGAAAATTGGCTGAATTAAATTGTTTAATGTAAATTGTGGACTTTATGGAAATGATTTTAATTAAATTGTTGAATATAATTGTGGAAATAAATTGTGTAATGATGGAATTTCTTTTGAATGGATTTCAAACATGTGAAAATGGATTAAGATGATTTTATAGAAACCCAATTATTTTATCTTGTAAAAAAGGCATGTTTTTGAATAAAACCTATTTGGTTTTAAATGGAATGAAATTGGAACTTTTAAAATGGAAGAATAAGATTGATCATATTTTTAAGCAGTTATAAAATAGTTCACCAATCACGTAAGATCACATGCAAGACTTAGGTAGTTATTGAGTAATTTGGATACACTCTACAGTACAACAACGTACTAAAACAAACTTGCAGCGGGTCACATCCTTGATGGGTTGGTGATGAGTCTCCTTTGTACAATGTCATAGGGACGTGTGAATACACATTTTTCAGAGTTCACACAGAGAGTGTGGTATCCTATAGCAAGTAAATACTATCGTACCTTTTCGTAGATGACCATGTTGCTCACTTATTGATTTATATTTGAGATATAAATTTATGCCAATTATTTTGAACTGCTTTATATACCTACTAAATCTATATAAACTATTTTATTTACATTTTTTATTTAAGCCATTGTTTTAGAAATATTCCATTATTGTAAATCCTTTTCTTAATGTATTTGTCCCATATTTTGAAAATGTATATCATGTTTTGTTTAAATATGCTTTTGAATTTCCAAACCTCTATACTTTAAAATTGAAATATTTTCATTAGATAATCTATATTTGGCATCTATTATGTAATATTTTGTGGTAACCTACTGGGATTTGGAACACACCCTACATTTTCCTTCGGGTGTTTATAGACCTTATTCTTCTAGGTTCGAGCAAAGGGAAGGGATCTCCTGGAGGTGGATCCACCTGTTTAGTTTTGGTCTTGGGGAGTTGTGTCCTTAGGGACCTTGGGGTTGTTTTTCGCATTTTATTACTTGGTTTGTATTACTTTGAGTTTTCATCCCATGTTGTATTCGGGTACATCACTCCCAGTGGAGTTTCTTTTGTTAGGCGTACTGTTTTTTTCCTTTTTCTTCTGCATTATTGTGGAAAAAATCATTCCCACTTGTATGTTGTACAATTCCAGGTGCTAGTTTCCGAACCATGGGGATCGGGAATGCCCTTCTGGCTTTGTCAAGGCTAGCTTGGTTATCGGGTTAGTAGGGCACCTGGGCTAGTTCTAGACAAAGTATTACTCACATAATAATTTTTTCTTATATAGTTGGATTCATTTTTTCGAGTTGGGGTGATCTTTCCAAGTATCATGCTTCTTCTCCCTTAAAATATTTTCTCCCATATAGTGATGCATTTATCACTTTATTTCAAGTTACCCCAACTTATTTTTCTGGTAGAGCAACGGTGCTACCTCTACTAAATCAGAGAGGTAAGCCTGATGTTTTCACAATAAAATTATTGTCCATATAATTAATGAATTATTTCATATTTATGATTAATTTTTTTCTTATTATTACTAGTCACATAATAAATTGTTTTATTATATAAGTGGATTATTTTTTCAGAGTTGATGTGGTTTTTTTAAGTTTCTCATGCATTTTTGGAATTTCGACAAATAATGTCAATGGAAATCATGGTAAAATTGATAGTTGTTATTTATTTTGAATATATGTAACAATTTTTTATGTAATTGTTTAACACAATGTTTGAAGTGTATAATGTTTTTTTCTAGTATTTGTGTGGTAAATTTTATTTGATTTAAATTCTATATTGGGACTTGTTTATTTGAAATATTTTGGTGTGTTTCTAGTGATTCTGGTGATTATGGTGCTGCATTGTGTTGTAACAACACACTGTAGTGGTGCTGTAGTGTATTGTTACAGTATACTATAGTATGTTTTTTTTAGTGCTTTTGAAAGAACTGAAAAAGAAATTTTTTTGCATCACTTTTAGAATCCATGATAAATGTGTTTTTATCAGTTCTATCTTAAGAATGGATAAAGGTTATAATTATCATCACAGATAAGAGTCCTGGGCTTTTAACAACTCTCACATCATAAGAACTTTTCTAACACTAGTAAAGACCATTTATAGTATTGTTAAATGCCAGTTTTGTAGTAGTGAAATCCACATATATGGATGAAAAAATACACCATATTTTTAATAACAGTTACAAATATGTTTTGTAATTTACCAAAACAAATATGGATAATTTAATATAATGTAAATCTCCAAAATAATAATCTTTTAAATGAATAAACATCTTTAATATCCAAAATTAAATAAAAATACCCAAGGATCAATATATATTATTGAAAAAATAACTATCCATAAAATTTCTCAAAATATTCTAGACTAAAATTGAAACCCATAAATCATAAGTATTTTATCAGATAGTCTTCCTAGATAATGTAATATTTATCATCAAATAATATCAATCATTCTTAAAGTATAATACCAAAATGTAAGTTCCATATTCACATAATGTTTAAGATATACTTATCATTTCTATAAATACCCTAAATCACTATAAATCATATATTTTTCTAGAATATAATTCATCAATTAAATCTAGAAGAAAATACCATAGTATTATATTTACTATAATCATATTAGGTTCTAAAAATAGTGAGTGTCTTCCAAAATAATATTAATAACTTAATCACATAATTTTTTTCCAATGCCATGGTTATCTATATAATAGAACATATGTTTAGAAAATTAAATTATTTTTCATTGATCAAATTGTTTACCAAGAAAGAAAAGTATCATACTAACTAGGATATTATGTAAGAAAGTGGTACGTGATGCACCCATGTCACCCTTTGGTTGTGGATTCAATTTATGCATCCTTTCTGAACATGATGGGTTATCACCCATAATGCGGGTTATCCTTTTTATAAAACTATATTAAGAGAAAAACGTTTTCAAAATTGTTATATGTTTTAAAAATTATTTTTTAATGAATAAAGGATATTTTCCTCAATATATATTTTAAAACATAATTAAAAATAATTTACCATTAAGGATAACATCTGTTGGTGTTACTCCTTCCTTCATAGAAAAACTATACAATGATTCCTTTCATATTATATTGATGAATTGATTATGTATTGATGACATGATATTTATGAAACCCATTTTTCTTTCACAAGTTATATGCTTTTGAAACTTAGTTCTTTTCACGGGCTATCTTTATAATGAAATGATTATGAAACCTATATTTTTACATATTTATTGATATCATTACATTTTTGTGATACCCATTTCATTTCCTGTATTAATATAAATTGTTTATTATTTTGTGGAACATGTATGTAGTATTTCATTATGAGATAGTTGAGACCTATTTCTCTCTCCAATTCATTTGGTAAAGATTTATATCTCATGAGATAGAGTATTACCGTCTTGAGAGTGAACCTTGACCACTAATATGGCCATGAGAGTGAACCATGACTACCAAGATGGTATGAGGAGTGAACTCATACTATTAAGATGGCCATGGGAGTGAACCTTGATTACCAAGAACTTATGGCGATTGAACCCATACTACTAATGTGGTCATGTAAATGATCCTTATATATTATGGAAATAATATTATATGATAACGTTTTCTTATATCCCTACACTATTGTTTATGCTTACATGTATCCTTTGTTTACCCTTAATCAACATTTGAGATAACCCATTTTTTATGTTTAATTACCGATTTTATGAAGATAAATATTATGTTTTATGTGTTAATGAAGGGTTATAGTAAATAATAACCCAGTGATAGTCAATATATCTCACTTATTTATCAGCTTACGTTTCCATGTTTCTAAAGGAACTACATTATTACGGTCTTTGGGTGTCTATTTGTATAATGTTTTATTTATTCCCCAAATGTTATGTAATGTTAATGTATTAAAAGAAAGGGTTTCAATATTTGGTATGAGAGAAATGTTTTAGTTATCCTATGTAATCAATGATGATAATACCATAGTGATAACCCTAATTATAATTCTAGGGATAAGTCTAATGATATGAAAGATTATATGAAAATGTAATGGAATTTTGGTAATGGATAGAGTGAGTGGATTCCTAGCAACACATCCGTGTCTAGATACCATAATCGGATGTGGTTTTGGAAAAAATGTACTTATGGGAAACAAATCGAACAGGGTCTTTTTGGCTGGACTCGGGGTAATCATGTACACGACAATGAGCTTTGTTGCGCACCTAGTTTGACCCTCCCCAAAGATATTCCTTGTGAAATTACAAGCTCTTAAAAAACATCATGAATGATTTAAATATATTATGGCTATGAATATACTAGGATAAACCTAAAGTGTCATATATTAATTAATTATTCATAATTTAGTCATCCTATAAGTGAATTTCCATGATTATGTGGTTCCTCAATGTGATAACTATTTTTTTACTTTATGTTTTTGGTTTTAGTCAACGGATAGAACCCTAAAGAACAATGTTAATAGAGATTGCAATAGGAAATGCAACAATTTTCCCCCTAAGAAACACAATTCTATGGTATATTTAATGAAACACCTCATTACGTTTCTCACACAACTTTCATAGGCTATGAATCATGGTAGAATTCGAAATGATCAATAGAGGGAACATTATTCTATTGATTTATTCAAGAGGAAACGTCCAACTTATTTCAGAGGGTCTTCTGATAAACATATTACTGAACAATGTATCATTACTAATATAAATATAATAACCACTCATATGTTTTTGATGCACATGAAATTCATTCTATATGTTTATCGATTAGAAGGTGAATCATACCAGTGTAGGACTCTAATCAAGAATACATGGAAGAAATATGAGATTAAATCCATCTAACGGGAAGAGTTCAAGAAATTATTTTGGAATAAGTACATTCCTCAAATTCTTCATACCATGATAGTGAAAGTGTTACTTGAGTTTAAGAAAATGGGTGAGGAGTCTATCGGTACCTATGAGAATAATTTCAAAAGACATGTGAGGTACGCTTAAGGAATTATCATCCAACCTGAATGTAATGTTGATAGGTTTTTCAGTTTCATAAATAAAAGTCTCATAAGGGAGTAGACTATAAGAGAATTTTGTATATTTGAAGATATCGTGTGTTTCTAAGTCAATGTTGAAATTGATATTTTATTCACGTATCAATATCACGATTTTTTCAAGAAAAGTAAAATGGAGTTTAAATAAAGAAAACAATTAAGAGAAGAATATGAGATCACCTTAATGCTCTAAGTGTGGGAAAAATCATAGAGGAAATTTTATTAAGGGGTATAATAAATGTTTTAAGTGTGTAAGGAATGGCCATCAGTATTTTTATTACTGGTTTGAAGGGAAGAAGTTATTGAATATTACGAGTGGGAAAAAAGTAGAACATAATACACCTCCCATGATCTGGTGCCACAAGTGTAAGGAGAACGTGAATTATTCTAACTAGTGCCCAAAACCAAGGGATGATGATGAAGAATTATTTCATTAACCTCTAATGATGAGGGACATGTAGAAATCTCAAGAAATCTTTATTTTTGATGAGGGTGCAATAAGAACATGATGAAAGGTACACATACCATCCACTCTAGAACTACTAATGTAATATTTGATTCTGGATCTACCCACTCTTTTATATCTAAAGAATTTTATAAAAGTGTTATTATTACACCAAAACAATTATTTGTGGAGTTAGTAGTGAAATACCTTAATTTTATGATGACTTCATCCCAAGGCTATGTTTTCTCTTTGGTTGATGTTTGAGGCACTATGATTCCTAAAAATTTTGTACTTCCTTATTTGGTTGAACTTGATGTCATATTAGGCATGGATTTGATTTCTTTGCACATTTTCCAGATCAATTGTCCAAGAAGGGAAGGTATGTCTGATATTTCAAACCCTACAATGATTATCTATCTATGTGAAGATAAGAATGAAATTTTTATGGAGACTAAATCTAGTGTATGGGTGTTAATTCCCATTCAAAAGAGTTTTTCTATCTCAAATGGTTGGGGAGAAAATGAACATCGATGATATGCCTACTATTTGAGGATTTATGGATGTATTTCCAGAAAACTTTCACAGATTTCAACAAAAATGTGAAGTTGAGTGCTCAGTAGAACTTCTACCTGGTACACACCAATTTCAAATAATCCTTATATAATATCCCAAATTGAGTTTTAGGAATTGATGAAGAAACTCTATAAAAAACTAATAAGGAATTAATTCATCCACGCATGTCACATTGGGGTGAACCCAATAATTTTTTCAAAAGGAATGATGGATTAATGATACTTTGCGTTGAATATCCGGATTTGAACAACATCAAAATTTTAAAAAATTCTCCTCTTCCCCATATTGATGAGTTTTTTTACCAACTATGTAGAGATCAATAATTTTTCAAGATTGACCATCATTATGAATATTACCAATTGAGTGTCATAAATGTGGATATACCCACAATTACACTCCATACAAGGTTTATGATCAATGAATATATATTGATCCATTTTGGTCTTACTAATTCCCCTTATCTCCACAGATTTGATGAATAAAGTATTTGTAGATTACCTCAATCTGTTTGGGGTATTCTTTATAGATTATATTCTTATTTATATAGTGATTAAAGAAAATGATTAATATCACTTGAGAATTTTACTAATGACCCTATTGATGGAGAAACTATTTCAATAATTTACAAAGTTTGAAATTTTTCTTCAAAAGGTTTCAATTTTTGGGTCACATAATATGATGAGATGGTATAATAGTAGATCCATCAATGATGGAGGTTATTGAATGATGTACCATACCAACCATGGTGACTGTGATCCATATATTTGTTGGTTTAGATGGATATTATCAATGGTTTGTGGAATATTTTTCACTACTATCTAATTATTTGACCAAGTTAACTTATAAGGGTGTCAAGTTCCTATGGAAAGATGAATATGGGGAAAATTTCATGAAACTGAGAAGTTTATTTAGGGAACCTATAGTTACGTTACCCTCTAGTGAAGAGGGTTTTTTAATATATAATGATTCATTCAAGATGTTATTGGAATGTTTTCTTATGAATAATAACATGGTTATCACTTATAACTCATGACGGTTGGAGATTCATAAGAAAAACTACTGAACTCATGAATTAGAGTTAGCAAAGATAATATTCTCATTAAAGATATAGAGTATTTATCTTTATAGAGAAAAGTGTGATAAATATAATGGTCATACAAGTATAAGATATATTTTCACATAGAAGGAGTTGAAAATTATCTAGAGAATATGTTCAGAGTTGGTAGTGTATTTTTATTGCTCAATACATCACCACCCGGGGAAAGTGAACATGGTGGCCGATTCATTGAGTTTGAAGGATGATGGATGCTTATCCATAATGAGGATCACATAAGATTCAATATTTACAGATTTAAAAAATATGGATAAAGAAATCATGAAGGAAGGAAAAAGTAATATCTTTCTCAAATGAATTTTCAACCATCTATCCAGGTGAATATTAAGGAGGCACATAAGGAAGATGTAGAGGTGAAAAAGAATGTTAGAAATTCTCTCAAGTTTAACCTTGAATAAAATATAATGATGATGTTCAAGAACTGTGTATATGTTCCTTTCATACTATATTTGAAGAAGGACATCTTAGAGGAAGATCATAGTTTTTCATTATCTATTAATATTGGAAGCATAAAGATGTACAGGGATTTGAAATAACACTTTTGGTTGGATGGAATAAAGAGATATATCTCATATTTTGTATCCTAGTACTTGGTATGACAATAATTTAAGGATGAATGTCAAAATTCAAATGGTATGTTTCACCCATTACCCATACCAGGATTGATATGTGAGAACATAACTCTGTATTCTGTAACTAGACTACCCAAAACCTGTAAAGGGTTTAATGATATATGTGCGGCCATCAATCACCTTACTAAGTAAGCACACTTCATCACTATCAGAGAAGACTTCTCTATGTATCATCTTTCCAGGATATACATTATGGAATTTTTAAGGATTCATGGTTTACCACGTTATATTATATTTGATTGGGATATGAGTTTTACCTCCATTTTATGAATTAGTCCTCTGGAAGAACATGATACATGATTGAGTTTTATTATTTATTATCATCCTCAGATACATGGTATGTTTTAATGAACAATTAATGCCATTGAGTATATTTTGAAATCTTGTTCTCTAGATATAGAGGTGTTTGGGATCAACACATTACCCTAGTTTAGTTTTAATAAAATAATAAATTTAAATAAATCATTCAGATGACATCGTATCAAGCCCAAATAGGAACAAATTTAGCTCTCAAATAATGCTATTAGTACATGAGATATCTAAATAAATTACAGAGAAGGTTAGAACCATTAAATAGTATATCAAGGAAGTTCCAAGTGGAAAGAAACCTTATACTAATAATGGTGCGTTTGATAAAGAATATTAATTTGGATAAAAAGGGTTTCTACGGATCTCACCCTGGAAGAAGGTTATGAGTTTCAGAAATAAAGTGAAACTAATCACTTGGTATATCAGTCCCTTTTAGATCCATGTTCGTATCAGGATGTTAGTATATCGCATGGAAATTCCTCCAAATATCTCTCAGGTCCATGATGTGTTCCATGTATATCTCCCAAGTAAGTGAATACCTGACACATCATATGTATTGAAGTCAGAAGTCATACCGATGGAGAATGATCTCTCCTATGAGGAACAACCTATTGAAATTCTGGATCGAATAGAAAATCTTATACGAAACAAGACCACTCACCTGGTAAATATTTTCAAGAGAAATAAATAGTTTTATGAATCTATGAGGGAACTTAAGGATATGATGAAGCATAATTATCCTCATTTTATTGTATCAATATGATTAATTTTGAGGGTGAAATTCCTTTTATGGGGGTATAATGAAACATCTTGAGTTTTATGGATTATTTTTTTCTCGAATGATTTAAATTTAATTGATTTATTTCAATGAAAATAGTCAATAATTACTTTCAAATGGGACATCAAATCAGTATTTGTTTCATGGAACATTTCCTTTGTATATTTTACACGTAACACCGACTTGGTATACATTAAATGCCACACCGATGTTTCTATCAAACATCATTTTATTGTTATAATTATTTAAATTAGGTAATTATAAAATATACATTAAAAATAGTTATATGATTCAAAATAACTAATTTTGAAATATTTTTGATAATTTTTTAATATAAATAAAACATATTGATAATGAATGAATTAATTTTGGGTAAAGTCCTTATATGTTTAAAAATAAAATTTTCTCAAATGAGCTTCTTTTAATGTCCTTTGAAAACTAATAAAATTAATTTTGGTAAAATTTAAAATTTAAAATTAATTAAATTAAATTAAATTTATAATTTATAATTTCAATATTATAATATGGTGAAATATTTATATTTTTTAAGGGAAACATCATTTTTTGATGAATAGTAAAAATACCAGATTTTCATTCAAAACTTCTTTTCATTAAACTTATTTAAAAAGAAAAATTATATTTTAATTGGTTTATAATTTTAATTAGATAATATTTTTATCAATTAACAAAATTTAGGTCATTGAGACCAATTTCTTTTGAACTTGGTTATAAAAACATAACAAACATTTGAATGTTTTAACATTAAGAACCCGCTTTGTCGACCCAACTACAGGATTAATTTTAATTTAATTTATTTCGCTTATGTGATTATAATTTCATGAAATGGATTACATATTTTTAATTATAATAATTTATAATTTCAAATAAGGAAAACTTATTTTTTGACAAAAAATATTAGTGAAAGTTATTAAAATTAATTAGAACGAATAACGTCAAATTAAGCACAATAAGGGACTAAACCATAACCACAAGGACAAAAATTACCTATAACCTTATCCAAAATCCATTTTATATCCATATTTCTACACTATACTTCATTTTAACTATTTTTTAACACCATTGGATCCAGTTTCAACAACAAATGTGGGTGAGGTTTCCCTTTTCCAAAATATTACAAGAGTGCCACTCCTCCTTCGTTATAAAAGGTAACCACCTATCCCTCTTCTTAAAACTTATCAAACCACTTTGGTTCATAAAATATATTCCTAATACACTTAAAATAATCCCTCCCTTACTCCTTGAATCCTACATATGGGGAGAAATCAATCCATGGAATCCTTTGGCACAAACCAAAAGCAGTTACCCGATTAAGAGGTAACGTCTTCTATCAAGTTCCGTTCATTTATATTCTTTCTCCACCCATAAAATATAATTATTCTATGATTTTATGGAAAAAAACATCCTCAATAAAATTCTTTTTTGAAATTATAATGTTTCTACATACTCTTACACACACATCCATCTAATGGTTAATGGACATACTGTTTATGTGTACGGTGAACTACCGTCCCACTAAAGAACGATTGTTCATTATCCCTTTACCACATCTAATGGTAAAAATAATGATTGAAAATATATTTATAAATTCCATATATTATATTCATTATGTATTTAATGTTCTATATTCCTTTTACCACACATATCTCATTTACAGTCCATATGATGTAAATATGATAATTTCGTTTGAGGATGTTTGGACTACCTCCCTTCAAAGCGATGTGATTCATTCACACACTACATAGAATGTATTAAGGATTAGTTTAGTGAAATTATATGATATATATAAACTTATTTTTCTAATTCAATTATATTATATATATATATTCATAAATTTCCTTTTCTATATTTCTTTTAATACGACAATAAAAATGAAAACAATGTTCATGCGTACGTACAACTTATCGTCTCCATGAATGGTATATTCCATTTTATATATCTATAATATATATATATATATATATATATATTATAATATTAATATTATGAATATAAAATTTATCTATATCATTTTTTAAATTCTGGATTCATGGTATCAATATAAGGACCAAAGATATAACAAATTATGACACAAGTGATTAACAAAGCAGATATAACCTGAAGTGAAACCTTAACATAGGATTGTTAAAAAGTTGGTAATATAAGGGCATAATAAATCCATATATGGTAATATATATAATAATAAATATATTTATAATATTTATAATAAATTTATATTTATTATATAAGTGGTTTGAATGAGTACAACTTGGGTCAAGAGACAAGGTAAGGCAATTTCATCTCACTTTTATTTTTGTGAGATACATGCCTTAATCATCCCTCAATTTTTGTTGTTGTGTATATACTACCCATTACTATATTACATGTCTCTTATAAATAAATTTATTGGTATTTAGATATCCATTGTATGATCCTTCACATGGTTTAATTTTCAAAGGTTACCAAATCCATAAAATAGTTTTGTCTAAATATTTCTTCATTGAGACTCATGTTATATTATTCATCTAAATTATTTGTAGTGGTTTATATAATTCCATTTTACACATTATATCATGAATATAATTATTTTAATGATATTTTAGGCTTCATTGAATTTCCTTTTCTTACATGTAGAGTATGATCCTATGTTACTGAGTGAGAAGATTTTATTGACAAAATCTAACAACTTTCCAAGATTTTTTATGTTTATGATTACTTTAATAAGATATTACGATGAATATCTCAAAAAAGTCATTATTTTTCTTATGATATGTTTATTCAAGGTATCTAATTTTATAATTACCAATTTACACTCTTTCTTACTTAATATAAATTTTATTTTTTAAGAAAAATATGATCGTATTTCTCTCTTAGATTAGAAATATGTTTTATTAAAATACTATTTTTTTTAAAATGTTTTTAAAAAATGTTTTCAAATGAAAATTGAAGATAATTTCCAAGGAATAATGTTTTTTAAAAAAATTCAATGGTTTTTAATGCTTTCTTTTAATGTTTTTATGTCTATTTTTAAATAAAAAGTTTTTTCTAAAATAATTATGTTTTAAAAATCATTTTTCATTGAATAAGGGATATTTTTGTAATGTCCCAGACCTCTCTAAGCCTTTAATATTTGAAAATATACATTTTTGGGGGTGTTTAGAGGATATTGGTGACTTATTTCGATATTTTTACCTAAAAGTCCAGTTTTTTCTATCGATGGTCCATTTTAAACTATCGGTGTCCGTGTGTCATTTTGAAATGTCATTGTCGGCATGTAGTTTTGAACTTTCAATGTTGGAGTGTCCCTTTGAACTGTAGGTGTCAACATGTGATTTTGAACTGTCAGTGTTGGTGGGACATTTTGAAATGTTAGTGTCGGCCTGTCATTTTGAATTGTCGGTGTTAGAGTGTCATTTTGAATAGTCGGTGTCAGACTGTAATTTTGAACATTCAATGTAGGCATGTCACTTTGAAATGAAGGTGTTGGTGTGTAATTTTAACTGTTAGTTTCGGTGTGTCATTTTGAACATTTGGGGTCAGCATTCCAATTTGTGTTGTCGATGTCGACGAGTCCTTTTTTACTATCACTGTCAGAGAGTCATTTTTGTACTATCAACGTCAACATCAGTGTCATCATTAACATCAGTGTTCATGTCTATGTCAGTATCTTTGTCAGTATCAATGTTGGTGTTGGTGTCAATGTTTGAAACAACACCATTTCCAGTTTTCCCAGTTTTTCCAATTTTTTCCAGATTCTCCCATCTTATGTTTTATTTTATTTAAATTATGTTTGAAGTCTTGTTTGGGTGTTTTAAGGAGGTTTAAAAGGATAATAATTATATATTTATTATTCTAATGCTTTAGGGACCATGACTTAGTCAAACTGTGTGACTTTGAGCATGATCTAACATTAATTGCATTTGGAACCATTTCCTCTTGTTGATATAGGATTAGGATTTTCTGAAAGCAGTGGTCCTCTATTCTATTTTCTCTTGGTGCGCGGAGAAATTTTCTTCCCAAAAGAGTCGTGTTCCTATTATATAGCCCTCTAATGTTCAGTTTTCCTTGGTGTTTCCTGCTGATTGTGCAACCAATTATTGTTCATCTAAGGAGGAACCTTTCTATTATTCTAGGTAGGGATTTTATTTCATCTCTATTTAATTTTATATCATGAGGGGTGGGTGTATAACTTCTTCTTGAGAGAGAAAGGATGAATTTTTTCATTAGCATGAGTAACAAATGAGGGGGGGGGGGTGTGATGAGAAAAATGATCACATGACATTTTATGATCAAAGAAATGGGATTAAATATAAATGAATGTTGAGTGATATTTTATTTTTTATTCTTTTTTTCTAGTTATAGATTGATGTGGAAACAAGTCCATATAAGAATCATGGTAATGGGCATACTTTTCTTGTTCATTGTTTATGTTCATGTTCTTTATATTGATACTCCATGAGTAATCATAAATATCAACCCATTTAATCATGTAAACATGGTTAAATAAATGGATTCCCTAGGATAAAACATGTTCTGTGATCAACCCTTTTATTTAATGTGGAATTAAATATCCCCTCTTGCTAAATCTAAATATATTTGGCTTAATTTTGTGGATGTGGGATATGTTTGGATGGGTTTTAAACTTCGTAGGGGTTGTGTGAAGTTTATTTTTATAAGGCCCCAGCCTTAAACCTTACTTAATCTTGAGTTATTACAAGATTACACTTTGAGGATTTTTTTGGGTTTAGAGTTTTAGAGAATTAGATCATAAAACTTTCATTACATTCCACATATAAACAAAGTGGTTACATAAAGATAGTATTCTTATTTCCCATCAATGGAAGCATATTTAAAATAAAACATGGATTCTTTCTTGACACTTCCTTGACACTATCATCATATCATGTACCTTTCCCTTGACCTATGAAAAACATTTCAAAAAACTTGGGATGAGCATAAAAAGCTCAGTAAGGGATATAAAAATATGGGAAGGAAACATGGGTAAATATATACATAAGAATGAAATCATACTTTACCCATAAAACATAATCACTTTAACATACCTCATAAAATCATGAATAAATCATAGAAATCATAAGACATAAAGGTAACTTGAGGCATTCATAACATTCTTATATAGGGAGTAACCCTCTTGGCTATGTTTGGAATACCCATTATAGTATATTCCCTAAATATTTTCAGAGAAACCTTAAAGTTTCACTCCTTCGCATTACACAATGCATTGGAGAGCTATATCGGGCTCACCCACCCTTAGTTTATCATGGAACCACCCGTCTTCATAATAATGCCCAAGAACCTCAACATAATCGTATCACATAAAACATGAATAAAGGAAACATAACATTTCCACCTTTAAATCACAAGATATCAATACAACACATTGATATAAAAACATTATGAAAACCATTTTCAATACCAAAATAAAAGAAAAGTAAAACATGGTATTTATTTTTATTTTAAAAAAAGGTATGGCTTGTAGAGGAAGCCGAAACTCAAATAATGGTCACGGCAGTGGAGAAGCCGTTTTCGCCGCATACGTACGACAAAAACATTCCCTTTTGTCATTTAGTAAAATGCTTCATATAAAAAAGATTCGTTTTGGATAAATGTAAAAGTCAAAGGGGTTTATACACCGTATAAAATAAGGTTGTGTATAAAACAAAATATGCCTCAATGAAAGGAGATTGAGACAAAGTCCCATTCCTCGGGTCCGACTTGACTCGATCGTTCTTTAATGTCCTGAATAATAAACTTGAGTTAATTTCTACTTTCATCAGAACCTTTTTCAAGTTCATTATTCCTTTTATATCACTTATTTCCATATCATGAACACAATGTAATTATTTAAGTTAAAAACGGTCGTTTTAATGATCATTGGTACTTGAGTCAAAAATAAACCCTTTATAATTACAAGTTGTTCATGTATCCATTATATCCAGAATTATAATCATGATGTATATATCAAATATATCGAGTATATACATGCATTTATAATATTACATAATCATTTAGAGGTAAGAAATGAAATGCACCGTTCATGGAGACGGTAAGCCGTACGTACGCATGAACGCTACTTTCATTTCTATTTCGTATTTTATAGAATGGAATCATAATGATATAAAGGTATATTATAATTCCAGTATAATATCATATATAATATCATAGTTCCATCCTTTATACGTCCCACATATGGTATTTAACGAATCAAATCACTTTGAGGGGGCGGTAGTCCGCACTTTCTTAAATGAAGATATCGCGTTTACCCATAATGGAAACCATAAAGGTATGCCCAAAATGAAAAATACAGATGCTTAAGGAAAACATAAACATATAATATATCATATATAAATATAGTGACATCCTAATGGCAACCTTTTAAGGTGTTAAAAGAATGTTGAACAATCTTCGTTTCGGGAGGCATAAATTCACCATCCACGGAAATAGTATGTCCTTTAACCATTAGATGTAGGTGTGTGTAATTGTAGCTCGAATCCTTCTAATAACAACATCCTAGTATATTGAAGATAATGGATTTTTAAAAAAAGAAATGAATAAAAATAGTTTAGGGGGTTGGAGAAACAAAATAAAACATAAGGACTCAAGTGAAGACATTACCTTAAAATCGGGTAACTCCCTTTGGTTTGAGCTCAAAGGCTTCCTTGGAAAGACTTCTTCCCAAATTGGGGATTCAAGGAGTAATAGAGGGATGTGGAGAGACAAAATGGGCAGAGGGTGTCCGAGCCATGGGCTTTGGGAGTGTGGGTAAGGAGGTAGAGGTGGGGGCCTTTTATAAGAGGAGAGGATGGGCACTCTTGGAAAGTAAATAAATGTTACTTTATTTGAAAATGATTTTCGGATTCAAAAGGTCCCAAATTGATATAATTATAGGGTAAGGTGATTCGGGTTTGAAATACACCCATCCAATAGGTTTTGGACATGTGTAAGTCATAGATTTTACATTATCATTTCATTTTATTTAAATCCTTTATTAATGAGGTAATCGCTGCATCATCATGATGTCATAAATAATTTAATTTATTTAATGTCTAAAAATTATGAAAAAAATAATATGATGTAGGAAATATTTTTATCTTTCCAATTAATATTAATATTATAAAATATCATCTATGTAGACAATATTTAAAATGTTTTAATCAGGTGATACATTCTTGTTATATTTACTTTCTTAAAAAACAATTAAAAGATAACAAGTCACTTTCCACAAAAGTGATTCCATGGGGTCCCCATGTTTGGAACAAGAAATCCCATGTTCGGCCATGAGACAACCAGTAGAATTAGGACACATGTTGGTGTCATTTTTTTATTATTATGATATTATTTTATTATCCTTAACTACCCGATAACTCATTAATCAAGATAATTAAAGATAATTACCGTCGTTACTATTCATAATGTCCAAAAACAAAAGAGTCTTGATTACATAATTTGGACCTTCAGATGCCAAATATGTAATCCATTTTACCAAATTCCAAACAAAAAAATTGCAATAATTGATTTAAAAATAATTCCCATTGTCAAAACAAATAGTGGGTTTTTTTTGAAACAATATCCATGAAATGTTTGACATTAGTTTATACCCAATTCCAAAGTGAAATTAATCCTAATGACCACCATTGGATTAAATGGTAAAAATATATTCTAATTTAACTTTAAAACCAATTCAAAATTTAATCTAATCATATAAATAAAGTATATTAAAAAGCAGTTTTGATGTAAAATGCAGTATTTTTCACTATTCATTAAAAAATGAACATTGTCAGAAAGATACCAAAAATTCACACAAAGTAAATTATGATGTCCCAATCATAAATAATAAGTTTATTTTGACAAACATAGCTTATATAATTGTCAAAAGATAGATTTAAAAATGGTTTTCCATCAAAAGGCAGTAAAACAATCCTTTAAAAAATATTAGTGTATTCCATGCTTAAGATTGGATTTAATTTCATTTTAAGCCTCTAAAACACTATCTAATTCATTAATAGACATAGATAAAAATATATATTATTAATCACTTACTTGGGATGTTACATCCTTCCCCCCTTTTGAAAATTGCATCCCCGCAATTTATTTACTTATCGAATTAATGGGGGTACTTACCCCTCATTGCATTTTCAGATTCCCATGTTGCCTATTTCATCATGTGGTTTTTCCACAAAACCTTTTCCTGATTAATCACCTTATTTCGTAACACTTGCTCCCTGTGGTCAAGAATCTGGAACGGTTGTTCCTCATAAGATAGCTTCTCTTCCAGCTGAACTACCTCTGGACTCAACACATGAGATGGATATGGCATATACTTTCTCAACATCGAAACGTGAAAAACACTGTGTACCTGAGATAAACTTGGAGGTAAAGCCACCCGGTATGCAACTGATCCAACTATCTCCAGAATTTTATATGGTCCAATGAACCTTGGACTCAGATTTCCTTTCTTACCAAATCTCATCACACTTTTCCATGGTGAGACTTTGAGAAAAACATGATCACCTACCTCAAAAGTTAGATCCTTCCTCCTGTTGTCTGCATAACTCTTCTGACTACTCTGAGTTGTTCTCATGTGTTTCTGAATCAACTGAACTTTTTTTGCCATCTCTTCTACAAATTCTGGGCCCATCAACTTCCTTTCACCCACATCATCCCAGAAAGCTGGAGTTCGACACCGCTTCCCATATAACGCCTCAAATGGTGCAATCTGTATACTGGAATGAAACCTGTTATTATATGAAAATTCAACCAAATAAAGATGTTGGTCCCAACTTCCCTGATAATCCATCAAACAAGCTCATAGCATATCCTCCAAGGTCTGAATTTGTTGTCCTGACTGCCCAATTGATTGAGGATGAAATGCAGTACTAAAATTTAATTCAGTACCCAATGACTTCTGAAGGCCTTTCCAAAAGTTAAAAGTGAACCTGGGATCACGATCAGATACAATGGAGAGGGGAACTCCATGTAACCTGACTATCTCTTTAATATACAAACGGGAAAGTTGATCTAGGGAAAATGTATCTCGTATAGCAAGGAAATGAGAAGATTTAGTCAAGCGATCAACAATAACCCAGATTGCATTATTACCTCGAGATGTCTTCGGTAATCCCACAACAAAGTCCATGGATATATTCTCCCATTTCCACTCTGGCACTGGTAAAGGCTGAAGCATCCCATTCGGTAACTTCCTCTCTGCTTTAACCTATTGACATGTCAAACACTTCATATTAAAATCAGAAATATCTCTTTTCATTCCATCCCACCAGTAATACTCCCGTAGATCTCTGTACATCTTAGTACTGCCCGGATGAACTGAAAACGGAGAACTATGAGCTTCACATAACAACTCTCTTTTCAACTGTGAATCACAAGGCACACACAATCTCTTCCCAAATCTCAAAACACAATCATTTTCAATGTTGAATTCAGGAAGCTTACCTTTCTGAACCAGCTCTACCTTTTTCTGCAACTCAATGTCTTGCTTCTGTGCTTTCTTGATTCTATCTGATAGAGATGATCTCACTGATACCTGAAACAAAACAGAAGAACTTCCTGCACCAACAAATTCTATGCCAAAGTTCATTAAATCCTTAACCAAAGGATCATGTTCCAAACACATCATTTCTAATAAGGCATTACTTTTTCGACTCAAAGCATCAACCACTTTATTTGCTTTTCCCGGATGGTAATGAATTGTACAATCATAATCCTTGATTAATTCCAGCCATCTCCTCTGTCTCATGTTTAACTCTTTCTGAGTGAATATATACTTTAAACTTTTGTGATCAATATATATTTCACACTTAACTCCATACAAATGATGCCTCCAAATATTTAAAGCGATAACAACAACAACTAATTCCAAATCATGTGTAGGGTAATTTACCTCATGAGTTTTCAACTGTTGTGAAGCATAATCAATTACCTGATCATTCTGCATTAGGACACAACCAAGTCCTTTCAATGAAGCAACACTGTATATAACAAACTCACCATTCCCGTAAGGTAGTTTCAAATCTAGAGCATTCACCAATCTTCTTTTCAATTCCTGAAAACAATCATCACATTCTTTTGTCCAGATAAACTTAACACCCTTCCGAGTTAGCTTAGTCATTGGACTAGATAACCATGAAAAATTTCTAAGAAACCTTCGGTAATAGCCTGCCAAACCAAGGAAGCTACGAATCTCAGTTACATTTTTGGGTCTTGGCCAGTCTTCCACAACTTTTGTTTTTACAGGATTAACAGTTATCCCATCTTTAGAAACAATGTGACCAAGGAAAGAAATTTTTTGTAACCAAAACTCACACTTGCTGAATTTTCCATAAAGTTTCTTTTCTTTTATGGTTTGCAAGATAACCCTTAAATTTATTTCATGCTCCTCTTTAATTATAGAAAACACCAAAATATCATCATTGAAAACCACCAAAAAATAATCCAAGAACTCATGGAAAATTCTATTCGTTAAGTCCATGAATACAGCAGGTGCTTTGGTTAGCCCAAAAGGCATTACTACAAATTCATAATGGCCATATCTTGTACGAAACTCGGTTTTCAGAACATCTTCTTCCTTTACCTTCCGCTGATGGTACCCCTATCTCAAGTCAATTTTTGAAAAATACTGAGCTCCCTGGAGCTGATCAAACAAATCATCGATATGAGGCAAAGGATATTTGTTCTTAACAGTGATGCTATTCTAGGCTCTATAATCAATGAAATGTCTCATTGAACCATTGTTCTTTTTAACAAATAAAACAGGAGCACCCCATGGTGATGTGCTAGGTCGAATGAAACCTTTCTCTAATAAATCTTGCAATTTCTCCTTCAACTCTAAAAGTTCAATTTGAGCCATTCGATAAGGGGGTTTTGAAATTGGCTTAGCATAAGGAACTAAGTAAACAGTAAACTCCACTTCTCGATCTGGTATTATTCCAGGAAACTCTTCAAGAAAAACATCAGGATAGTCATTTACCACTGGCACATCATTAATATGAACAGTTCCTTTATTTTAAACGATGTGTGCAAGGTAACATTAATTTCCATCTTTTACAAGTTTCTTGGCCTCTTGATAAGTTATCAACATTAAGGGTTCATTCTTGTACACAAACTGAAAGTATTTCTGAAAAGAAACATCTTTATCTCTACAGTCAATCTTAGCATGGTAAATAGAGAGCCAATCCATTCCCAGGATAACATCAAACTCTACTAGAGGTAGAACAATAAGGTTTTCAAGTAGGTTCTTTCCACAAATAAGGATAGGAAGATTCTTATAAATTATTTCTGACTCAACATTTCCCCCAGGTGTTTTTACCAAAAGTTCAGGAGTCATTTCTTGAGATGGTATTCCCATTTTACTAGAAAAGGTTTCAAAGATGAAAGAATGTGTGGACCCCGAATCAAACAACACACTGGCATAATCTGAAAAAACAAAAAAAGTACCTAATACAACTTCATTTGATGAACCGACATCTGCTGAATTAGTTGCAAAGGATTTCACCACCCCTTTTTACTTGTAGTATAACTGCTTCCCATCACTCAAGACCTTTGTCAGACACTCTTTTTCATAGTGACCCATCTCATTGCACTTAAAACATTTCACTAACTGTAAATAAAACGTGGTCTTACCTTTACCTTGATCTTTTTCAGTGCAATAATGAGCCTTATGTCCCATCTTACCACATCGGTAGAACTTTCCACAATTCAGAAGACATTCCCCAGCATGCCTTTTGCCACATTTATCACAAACTGGAATCTTAGATTTCTTACCATCAGACTTTTTTGAATAATTCTTCCCTTTCTCCTGCAACCTAGGACTCTTCTTCTGCTGGTTGTTATAGAACACTTGATCATCGTCAAACTCCATTTCCACCTTCTCAGCACATCGAACCGGCTTTTCATAACTTTTAAACTCATGATAAGCTAATGACCTTTGATATTTCGGCTTTAATCCTTAGTAAAAATGATTGATTTTACTATCAAGGTCTCGGATAAAATTTGGAGCATACCTTGTCAATCGTGTGAACCTTTCTTCATAGGTAGCCCCTGTGTCTTCCTCTTGCCTCAATTCCAAGAATTATTTTTCCATCCTATGTCGAACATCCTTAGGAAAATACTTTTCAAGAAACATACCATTGAATTCATCCCAGTCGAGAGCATCAATATCATCAGCGCCCCTGATATTTTTAACCATCGACCACCACTGATCTGCTTCACCCTCCAAACGGTAAATAGAAAGACTAACCTTTTGATTGTCTGAACACCCCATAACATCGAAAATCTTCTCCAGTGCTTTAATCCATCCTTCAGCTAGCACAGGGTCAGATGATCCTATGAATGATGGGGGATGTTGCCTCATGAAATGTTCCACCACTGACATGTTCCTCTGTAGTTGATCTGGCTGATCTCGTGTATGGATACCACCACCATTTATCGCTTGAGTCAACTGTGCCATTACTGCAACAAACTGTTCAGTTCCAATTCCGACCATCTTAGGATGCTGATTCGGAATGTTATTTCCTTCTGCATGCCTTCCTAGCACTGCTTCCCTGTTTCCTCTGCGGAAAACCATTCTGAACAAACATGTCATAGATGAAGCAACATGGTAATCTTCAAATACTATATCACATAATTTGACCATAAAAAAATATATTTGGATAATCATTTAATATAATTCTAACTCCTAAAGTTATCTAAACCAACCTATGATACCAACTATAAGGCCCCAGCCTTAATCCTTACTTAATCTTGAGTTATTACAAGATTACACATTGAGGATCTTTTCGGGTTTAGAGTTCTAGAGAATTAGATCATAAAACATGCATTACATTCCAAATATAAACAAAGTGGTTACATAAATATATTATTCTTCTTTCCCATTAATGGAAACATATTTAAAATAAAACATGGATTCTTTCATGACACTTCCTTGACACTATCATCATATCATGTACCTTTCCCTTGACCTGTGAAAAACATTTCAAAAAACATGGGATGAGCATAAAAAGCTCAGTAATGGATATAAAAATATGGAAAGGAAACATGGGTACATATATACATAAGAATGAAATCATACTTTACCCATAAAACATAAGCACTTTAACATACCTCATCAAATCATGAATAAATCATAGAATAAGCACTTTAACATACCTCATCACAGTATATTCCCTAAATATCTTCGAAGAAACCTTAACGTTTCACTCCTTCGCGTTACCCAATGCATTGGAGAGCTATATCGGGCTCACCTGCCCTTAGTTTATCACGGAACCACCCGCCTTCATAATAATTCCCAAGAACCTCAACATAATCGTATCACATAAAACATGCAAAAAGGAAACATAACATTTACACCTATCAATCACAAGAAATCAATACAATACATTGATATAAAAACATTATGAAAACCATTTTCAATACCAAAAGAAAAGAAAAGTGAAACATGATATTTATTTTTCATTTAAAAAAAGTTATGGCTTTTAGAGGAATCCGAAACTCAAATAATGGTCCCGGCGGCGGAGAAGTTGTTGTCACCGCATACGTATGACAAAAACATTACCTTTTGTCGTTTAGTAAAACGCTTCATATAAAAAATATTCCTTTTGGATAAACGTAAATGTCAAAGGGGTTTATACACCATATAAAAGAAGGTTGTGTATAAAACAAAATATGCCTCAATGAAAGGAGATTGAGATGAAGTCCCATACCTCGGGTCTGACTTGACTCGATCATTCTTTAATTTCCTGAATAATAAACTTGAGTTAATTTATACTTGCTTCAGAACATTTTTCAAGTTCATTATTCCTTTTATATCACTTATTTGCATATCATGAACACTATGTAATTATTTAAGTTAATAACGATCGTTTTAACGATCATTAGTACTTGATTAAAAAATAAACCCTTTATAATTAAAAGTTTTTCATGTATCCATTATATCCAGAATTATAATCATGATGTATATATCATATATATCTAGTATATACGTGCATTTATAATATTACATAATCATTTAGAGGTAAGAAATGAAATGCACCGTTAATGGAGACGGTAAGTCGTACGTACGCATGAATGCTACTTTCATTTCTATTTCATATTTTATAGAATGGAATCATAATGATATAAAGGTATATTATAATTGAAGTATAATATCATATATAATATCATAGTTCCATCCTTTATATGTCCCACATATGGTATTTAACGAATCAAATCACTTTGAGGGGGCGGTAGTCCGCACTTCCTTAAATGAAGATATCGCGTTTACCCATAATGGAACCCATAAAGGTATTCCCAAAATGAAAAATACAGAAGATTAAGGAAAACATAAACATATTATATTTCATATATAAATATTGTGACATCCTAATGGCCACCTTTGAAGGTGTTAAAAGAATGTTGAACAATCATCGTTTCGGGAGGCATAAATTCACCATCCACGGAAACAGTATGTCCTTTAACCATTAGATGTAGGTGTGTGTAAGTGTAGCTTGAATATTTCTTATAGCAACATCCTAGTATACTTAAGATACTGGAGTTATTATAAATGAAATGAATAAAAAGAGTTTAGGGTGTTGGAGAAGCAAAATAAAACAAAAGGACTCAAGTGAAGACATTACCTTAAAATCGGGTAACTCCCTTTGGTTTGAGCTCAAAGGCTTCCTTGTAAATACTTCTGCCAAAAGTGAGGCTTCAAGGAGTAATAGAGGGATTTGGAGAGACAAAATGGTCAGAGGTTTGCTGAGAAAAATTCTTTGGGAGTGTGGGTAAGGAGGTATAGTTGGGGGCCTTTTATAAGAGGAGAGGAGGGGCACTCTTGGAAAGTAAAGAAATGTTTCTTTATTTGAAAATGATTTTCGGATTCAAAAGGTCCCACATTGATATAATTCGAGGGTAAGGTGATAAGGGTTCTAAATCCACACATCCAATAGGTTTTGGAAATGTGTAGGTCATAGATTTTACATTATCATTTCATTTTATTTAAATTTTTTATTAATGAGGTAATCGCTACATTATCATTATGTCATAAATAATTTAATTTATTTAAAGTCTAAAAATTATGAAGAAATACTATGATATAGGAAATAATTTTATATTTCTAATGAATATTTATAGTCTAAAATATCATCTATGTAGACAAAATTAAAAATGTTTTAATCAGGTGATACATTCTTGTTATATTTACTTTCTTTAAAAAAATAAAAAGATAACAAGTCACTTTCCCCAAAAGTGATTCCATGGGGTCCCCAAGTTTGGTACAAGACATCCCATGGTTGGCCATGAGACAAAAAATAGAATTAGGACACATGTTGGTGTCATTTTGTTTTATTATGATATTATTTTATTATCCTTAACTACTCGATTACTTATTAATCAAGATAATTAAAGATAATTACCGTCATTATTATTCATAATGTCCAAAAACAAAAGAGTCTTGATTAAATAATTTGGAGCTTCTGATTCCAAATATGTAATACATTTTACCAAATTCCAAACACAGAAATTGCAACAATTGATTTAAAAATAATTCCCATTGTCAAAACCAATAGAGGGTTTTTTTTGAAACAATATATATGAAACGTTTGGCATTAGTTTATGCCCAATTACAAAGTGAAATTAATCCTAATGAACACCATTGGATTAAATGGTAAAAATATATTCTAATTTAACATTAAAACCAATTCAAAATATAATCTAATCATATAAATAAAGTAGATTAAAAAGCAGTTTTGATGTAAAATGCAGTATTTTTCACTATTCATTAAAAAAATGAACATTGTCAGAAAAATACCAAAAATTCACAAAAAGTAAATTTTGATGTCCCAATCATAAAGAATAAGTCTATTTTGACAAACATAGCTTATAAAATTGTCAAAAGAGAGATTTAAAAATGGTTTTCCATCAAAAGGCAGTAAAACAATCCTTTAAAAAATAATAGTTTATTCCATGATTAAGATTGGATTTATTTTCATTTTAAGCCTCTAAAACACTATCTAATTCATTAATATACATAGATAAAAATATATATTATTCATTAATTACAAGGGATGTTACAATTTTGGTTGCCTTGTTATGGGTACAGGGGTAGACAAAGGGAATGGCTTTGTTTTTCAGGTATGGCCTATTTGTGCAGCGGGTCTGCTATTTGGTGGTGTTTTGTTGTGGGATTTGGGTATTGGGTGTTACAATAGGCTTGGATGAATCTTAGGTTTTGATATTGATTGATATTGGAATGGATGACCTTTTAGGTAGTGGGACTGTCTTTGTTTGTTTTTTGGATGTCAAGTGGCATTGTACAGTGGTAATGCAATGTGTTTATGTGTTTTTTGGGAAGTGGACTTACTTTTTGTGCTGAGAACGGTTGTGGATAGTGGTTTCCAAAGAAGTCTTGGAAATAAATATAGTGAACTCCTTAAAAAATAATGACTAGTTATTAAATAAAAAAGTGATTGGGTTTATGCTTTGGTTGTGGCTGTTGTGTGGTTGTGTATATAGGTTTACCAGCAAAGGTGGTTCTATGTGGGATGATTGTTTGTTTGAAACACATAGGTTTGGTTGAGTGCTTATTTACCAATATATATAAATTGTATTTACTTTCAATTTTCAATATGAAACCCAACCTTTTTGAGCACTACGTGTCAAACACCCCCAATTCATGGGGGAGGGTTTCATTCCTAACATCTAGGTTAGAGGATGGATGGATGGTTACTGACATTCATCCTAACACCCCATCTAAGTTTTTACCGCTCGAGTGTATCCAGGTAGGCTGTAATGGTTTGAGGTTTACTATTATCCCAAGATCCTTTGGGAAGGTTGTGTTGTGGATGAGGGGCCCCAGGGTCTGAAGGCAAAGATTGTTTCCTAGGTGCCTTTGAGATGAGGCCTAGGTGTTTTAAGGTGAGAGGTGTGGTTGTTGTGACCCAAGTGTCTGTGGGCAGGGTATGTGTGGTTTGTGGGCCAGGTGTGTGTGGGAAGATGTGTAGTGGTGCTGCATTTGGGGAAGGGTGGTATCATCAAGATGTTAACCGTTAGGAATGAGTAGTTACCTAGTTGTAAAAGTTTTTTAGGGTACCCAAATGAAAAATGTTCTTATGTTATTACCTTAGTGGATTTGAATTATTTGGTGGGAATCCCTTAGGGAGGTTTTCCTTGTTAGTATTTTTTCTTATTAGGTGTGATTGGTTTCTTCTTTTTTCATAGGGGAGTTAGTATGCTTCTCCCACTTGTGCACGAGTGACTTTGGTCCTCAAACTGACTATACATGAATGCTCAAGCTATGTTGTAAGACATCTTTCAGGTTGACAGGTGGAAATTAATGATTTTTCAGGAATTTACTAGCTTAGGCATTAGGCTAGTTTTTGTGTTGCTGCTTAGTCTCTTTTTTAGTACTTTCTTTGGTGCATTGGTTGTACTTTTTTCCCAGCTTACATTTAAATCATGAAAGTATGGTATTTTGGTTTCCTTTATATAATATTTTGGTGTTTTTTTGGGATTTTTACCATCTAATCTCTTGATATTTTTTTCATGAATTACGGAAATGCCTTCCATTGTTTTTAGATTATATACTCTTGGTGTTAGTCGCCACACTAGAGCCCATTGAAAACTAATGAAAATATGGACTTTAAAAGCTCTTGAAAATTCCATTTACAATGCCAAAAATCACTCTTAATCTCAGCAAAGATAAAGGGGGGTCCCTTTTATCAGTGCTAAAAAAAGCGTTGATAAAGACCCCTTTTATCATCACCAAAAATGAGCTGATAAAAGAGGTCTTTAATCACCGCTAAAAAGAGTTGATAAAAGTTAAAAAACATTAAATTAAATAAAAAAATAATTATAAAATATTGGAAGGGGCTTCAACAGCACCGCCCCCACCCCAGCCTGCATGCCCAAGCCACACCATCCTTTAACAACACTTAGACCCATTTCCACACACGCACATGCCCTTCCGACACCTGGATTTGAACCCGAAACCTCTTGCTTGCATGCCTAAACTTTTACCCCTCCACCATATTTCGTTCCTCTCTATTTAATAATATTTCTATATATATATATGTATATTTAGTTATATATACTCATATATTAATATATATTAATATTAATATATATATATATATTAATATATATATTTAGATATATTAATATATATATATATCCATATATTAATATATATATATACATATATAGTTACATTTTTATATTTATATATTTGTTTTTATAATATATAATATATATATTATCTGTATATTAATTCAGATTTAATATATATTTATACGATAAAGTTTCAATGTATTTATAAAATTTTCTTTTTTATGTGTGTTTATAAATAAATAAATACATATATATAATAGACACTCACACATATATATATTATATGTGTATCTGTAAGTATAATTATACATATTTATATATATTTACAAATATTATATATTAATATGTATATACATATGTTTAGAATATATAAAATATATATATTATTAGGTCAATACAGACACACGCAAATATATATATATATATATATATATACATGCACACATTATATAGATATATAAATATTGATATATTTTTATTGTAAATAAATTGGATATTAGTTTTTTTAGATAAGGCTTATATATTGGAAAATATATTTTATATGTTAATATAGTTAATTAATTATTTATTATATTAAATTTTTTTGTGGGAATATATAAAAAATATGTTTATATTTGTTATATATTCGATTATGAAAAACAGTACATTATGAAAAATGATTAAATTTTGAATCCATGATATGAATATGAATGTAATACTTTGAAATAAATCCATTCCCCACTGAAAAGGGAAAAATACCACCATAAACGAGGCTGGAATTCCATTGAATTTTAATCAAATTGGGTATTCGGACTAAAAACTCAGTTTTGGAGGCCATATGGGCCTTTTTTGGCCTCAAAAAAATGCTACAAAATGTTCCCTTCAATTTCTATCACCTAGATCTCGTATCAGGATTCAATTTGATATTCTATAGATCTCAAGAAAATACCTGGATCCAATGTTATGGTCCTTTGAAGTTTGAGTTACGTTTTCAATTTATTTTAGATATTTTGATATATTTTTTTGATTTTTTATGTCTTCAATTTGTTATTAAATAATTATTAGTCAATGAAAATTATAAAATTATTAATTGGTAAATTTTTAAGATATTTTATAAGTCATTTTCACTAGATATCTTATATATTAAGTGCTAATGTTTATTTATACTTATGTAAAACATATTGAAAAAATATATATTATATTTATATCAATGTAAATATAATTATATATTTATATATCAATATACTATTTTTAATTTTTTTAAATAATATACACTTGGTTAGATCTAGGAAAAAATGAAGATAAAACCACCCTTTATCAGCGTTACTAAATAAACCACTAATAAAGGGGGCCCTTTTAACAGTGCTAAAAAAGAAATGTTAAAGGTGGTGCAATTATGAGCACTAAAAAAGTCATTGATAAATGGGAAATTATAACAGCGCTGTTAAAAGTATTGTTTATCAACGCCTTTTTTAGCACAGATAATGACACCCCCTTTATCAGTGCTTTTTTAGCACTGTTAATGTGTGGCACTACGGAAACCCAGTTTTTTGGTAGTGAAGGTGGGACTTAGGGGTCATTATCTCTTCTTCAACTTGAATAAGGATTGGTGTGGCTCTTTGTTGTCCCTTCCCTCATCTTGAAGAAGGTTGGCCATGATAGAATGGTATCAGAGGGAATGATTGAGAGATTGGATGGACTTTAGATTTAGGCATAGTGAGGATTGCATGGGATGGTCAGACAATAGTTCTAAGCAATCTTGGTGTGTGAAAGTGGTCAGGGAAGACCCGCTAGGACAAGGGATTTTCAGGCACCCCATGATCCAATGCTAGGACTTTGATCCTACTAAATGACCATGTGAGGCTACACTAATTATAGGGTAGAGACCCTAAGGATGGTACATGCATCATAATGACTTGTTTTCTTGTTTGTCTTGGGTGTTTATCGAATTTAAAATAAATTAGGAGTTAAAATGAATATAAATGAAAATTTCTATACTAACCGAGCATAAGAGTTCCTCATTTACCCTTTTTAGCTATGGTAACCATATCTCTCCCACATGTGGTACGTGTAGTGGAGGGCCATCAACATGACTTGGATGATCAACATAGGGTCGATCGAGAGGAGAAAGATGGCTTATGGCAGAAGACACATCGCACATTCCAATAGTAGACCCTGGGGAAGTACAAAGGCATCATTTTAGACTTATAGATAGAGGGATGGCTTGAGGAGCTTTCAATCACCATTACCTTGATCTGTGATCCGAGGGAGTATTGTGTTCCACAAGTGGTGAGATAGATTAGTGGAAGAGTTCATTAGTGGTGGATTATGTACCTCGGGGAGAGGAAGGAGACTAAAGTTTTGGGGGATGACTATGAGAAGGTATTTTGGGTGGAGTTTCTTTCCTCGATGATGAAGGTCGAGAAGAGACTGGAGATTCTCTCTCTCCTATATAGAAGTATGTTATTGAGGGAACTAGGGATCAAGTTCAAGGATATATTATTCTTTTCTCCGAACCCCTTTCCGAATGAGGAGTCTCAGCCGAGGCACTAGGCGGAGGCACTCCGAACATCCCTTCAGTATGAAGTTACTCCCTCGACCCTATTGACAAGCATTGAAGTTCAGAAAAAGGATGAGGTAGTGGAAATGATGCACTCATGAGGAGGCATGCTGTGAGAAGGGATCCAACCGAGTTTGTCAAAGGGGAAGGAAATCAGTATCATGTCTCTGGTGTCAGAGACATCCAGGTTTCGTCCAACATGGAGTAGGCATCAGTAGTATGAGTTTCACTCTCATGGTCCTTGCCCATTACCTATGGGATTGGGACCAAGGTGATTTCTCTTAAGAGGCCATGGACATATTCAGATCCATTGCCCAGTTCGATCTCAATAAAGTGGAGGTGGGCAGGTTCAAAACCCATGTCCACAAAAGCTACCAACCAAACATTTTCAGCATTAAGTACTGCATGCCCCCGCTCCACCAAGGGAAATTGGTTCTGGAAGAGGCTAACCGCAAGGTGATCCTCAGGGACCTTGAACAGGGCATGGATGATGAGGTGGTTGCAAACCGAGGGGTACATGAGCTCGACATGGGATGTTGAAGGCTAGAGAGGCAGTAGTTCCAGCTAGGCGAGATGTTATTTGAGGTAAGATCAATCTGTTTAGCACTCTTTCTAGTGCTTTGTTTGATTCAGGATCTTAAGACTCCTTCATTTCACCCATTATATCCTACTCTTTGGGTCTATATGTAGAGATCCATTCTATGGCCATGGTTTTGAACATGTTAGTTGGAATCTAGACTAGTTTTTTTGATGTTTTCTGGGGATTTAGACTGATGTTGGGGCCACATCAGTCTATTTGTAATATAGCTCTGTTATAGATGTAGCTATATGGTGTCATCTAAGGCATCGACTTATAGTTCTATGTTCATGCATTTATCAAATTCTTATGGAGATGAGTTTTGTTCTCAGATATAGATATCCAGTATGTAGCCTTCGTTGACCAGTGGAGTTATAATGTAAGAAGCTGAAGTGTGGAGCCTCTTCTCTCCATGTTGGATGAGATGTCAGAGGAATCGGTAGATACAGAGATTATTGGGGTTCCATGTATTGTTGACGAGACATTGAACCTTCCCACCTCGACATGAAATTGAGTTGGAATAGCCTTACAGCCCGATGCCCATCTGATTTTGATGGATCTCTATCAGATGAAGCCTTCTGGGTTGCAGGAGTTGCATATTCAGATTGACGACCTGATGATGAAGAACTCGTACTGAGTGTGTCATCATGGGGTGCTCCAGTCTTGTTCACGAAGAAGGAATATGGTGGTCTTAGACTATAAATAGACTACCATAAATTGAGTTAGGTGACTATCAAGAACCATTAACCCCTCTCTAGGATCGAAAATATTTTCAACCAGTTATGGGAAACATGTTTATACTCCAAGATCGATATGCAGTATAGATATCACCAGTTGAGGGTGAAGGAGGGTGACATCTTGAAGACTGATTTTATGAGCAACAATGGGCACTTCTAGTTCATGGTCATGCGAGTCAGTGTTACAAATGCACCATCTATATTAATGGTTCTCATGAAATCCACGTTCCATGAATTCCTGGACTTGATTTTCATCGTGTTCATCAATGAAATCTTCATCTAGTAATTGTTATAGGGGGAACAGACCAAGCATATGGGGACTATATTGGAGGTCCTATGACACCACCAACTCTATTGGAAGTTGTCCAAGTGCACATTTTGGATTTGAGAATTGAACTTATGTGGAAATGCAGTGTCTCAATAGTGGATAAAAATAGAACCATCAAAGGTCGATGCAGTTGTTTCTTGGTAATCACTTAAGAATGTGGTAGAGTATTCTATCTTCCTAGGTTAGTAGGCAATTGCTAGATGTTAATACTTGACTTATTATGAGTTTCAGCTCCACTTTTTTCCTTCACAAGGAAATTCAATGCCTTTGTGTGGAGAAAATAGTGTCATGCAACATTCAACTATCTAAAGGGGAGGTTGGTCAGTGCTTTGATGCTCAGGTTTCCAGAATAAGGGGTTATGTTTGAGGTGTTATGTGACACCTAAGATTTAGGATTGGGATGTGTGCTGATTTAGCAACAAGGAGTGATCTCTTATGGGTCTAGGAAGTTAAGTTACCATGAATGTAACTATGTAACCCATGATCTGAAGCTTTTAGAAATTGTGTCTGTGCTGATGTTTTGGCGACATTACCTCATCATGAAGCCCTTTGTGGTCTTCAAAGATAACATTATCTTAATGTATATCTTCTCCTAATGAGACCTGAAGATGAAGTACTATAGGTTGATGTTGTTTCTATAGTACTATGACATAGTGATATCTTATACCTTAGAAAAAGTTAATGTGGTGGATGGTTCCTTGAAGAGGAAGTCACATAAGGAGGTAGTTCGGGAATCCACAGATTCTTCGAAGGTAATGGAGGGGTTGACTGCTTTGTGCCTGGATGATGGGGTGGATAGTGGTAGAAAATATCTGCTTTTGATGATAGTATAGTCTTCCTTGAAGGGAAAGGTGGAGGAGTCTCAATAGGGAGACTTATAGTCTCAAGGTATGTGTGATCATGTTGACCAGGGTGATGCTCTGGTATGATTTCTAGAGGATGGTCAGAATCAGATTCTCTTCTATAGGAAGTTATTTGTCCAAGTTGAGATGCCCAGTGGAGTTCTTTGTGAGTTACATATCTCACCCCTAGTGGTACACCTAAGAGTTTCTAATATTTACTAAGGCAGGAGGGAACAATTTTGGTGGCCCAGGGTGATGTAGGAAATAACAAAGTTTGTGGAAAAGTTCCTAGTGTGTCAGCAAGTGAAGGCTAAGCATTCTGTTCTCAGTGGTCTGTTTCATTCATTATGTTTCCATGCGTAAAAATGGTATGAAATATTGATGTATTTCATCATGGGACTACCTAGGGTTCATGTAGGATGTGATGCTATCTAGGTAGTGGTGGATCTCCTCATGAAATTGGCTCACTTCTTGGAGATCAAGTAGTTGAGCGCAGTAGATGCCATGACAATGAGGTATGTGGACAAGGTGGTGAATATGCATGGGGATTAAAGATTCATCCATTTGGATTGGGAAGGATGGTTTACCACTTGTGTATGGAATGGACTACAAAATGGTTTTTGAACCCAATTACGCCTTAGCAATATTTTCCATCCTCAAACAGATGGGAAGACAGAGCGGACCACCCAAATGTTAGAGGATATGTTGCGGGCGTGTGTTCCAGACTTCGAGGGATCATGGGTATGAAATTTTCTTCTAGTATATTTTTCATAGAATAATATCTATCACCCTATAATTGGCATGGAACCGTTCGTGGCTTTGTAGGGTAGGTCATGTCATTCACCCTTGTGATGAAAAGAGGCTGGGGAAGCAGCCCTTCTTGGACCAGAGGTAGTGTAGAGCATAGTGGAGAACGATTTTCATGTGTATGAGAGGATGAAGGTGGATCAAGTCTGGAAGAAGACATATTGTAGCCATTGAAGAAGGACCTTGGAGTTCAAGGTTGGGGACTACATTTTCTTAAAGGTTTCCCTCGATGTGGGTAGTGGAGGTTTGTTATGCGAAGAAAGCATTATCCCAGGTTCATTGGACCCTTCAAAGTTTTGGGAGGATTTGGTGAGGTTTCATATCATCTAGCATTGCCACTATTATTGTAGAGGGTCCACGATGTCTTTCATGTCTCTCAACAACATCAATATCTACATGATGAATCACATGTCATGGACTGGGGAGAGTTGGATATTGAGGATAAGAGAATGTTCGTGGAGAGGCCGATGGTGATCTAGGACCATCGAGAGAAAGTGATTCAATGAAAAACCATTCCATTGTTTTTTCTATTGTGGAGGCAAGGTGGCCTGAAAGAGAGAACTTTGGAGCAGGAGTTGCAGATGTGTGCCTAGTACGCCCAGCTGTTTTGAGTTTTTCACTTAGGTATTTCTTTATTCCTTAATTATTTGAAAATTCTTGAACGTGTTTATATGAAATGTGCTATTTTGTTTTCTATGATATGTGATAATTCCCAAAATATGGGGAGGGGAGGACATAATTATTAATCAAGATTCATTAATTCATTTTCAATTAATCTAGTACGGGCGCGTCAGTGCCACCCAAAGATGATAATATATTGAATTGTTGGAAGGAACTCCTTAATATATGGGTCAGGATAGTGTAATCATTGAGGTTTTCATGGTTGTTTGGGGAAGTAGCTATTAGGGAGGGTTTCATGGATTTCAAGGATTTCACATCAGTTTTGGAATCACACATGGTGGTTTGTCCTTGAGAGGTATCTTATGGGGTGGTTGTTTAGAGCCCTCTTTCCTCTGGGTTGGTTTTGAATTATCATGTGTGAGAATTGTTTTAGATGGTTCTAATGTAATGAATCATACATATCAAGGCCTTTACATTGTGAAAGTATAGTGTTTGTGGTGTTTTGGAGGCTATTCGTGATTCATTTTTAGATGTTTACACCAAAGACCAGTTTTTTCTATTGGCATGTCTTTTTGAACTATTGGTGTCAGCATGTCATTTTGAACAGTTGGTGTCAGCGTTTCATTTTGAACTCTCAGTGTCATTGTTTCCTTTTGAAATGTCGGAGTCAGTGTGTCCTTTTGAACTGTCAGCAGTAGTGTGTCATTTTCAACTGTCGGTTTCACTGTGTTATGTTGAACAATCGGTGTCATATTGTCATTTTGAACTATTGGTGTCGTTGTGTCATTTTGAACTATCGGCGTCGGCATGTCATTTTGAAATGTGTGGATTGGGGTGTGCATTTGAACTATAGGTGTGGGCATTTCATTTTTAATTGTTGGTGTCAGCATGTCAATTTGAAGTGTTGGTGTTCGCGTGTCATATTTAAATGTCAGTCTTGGTGTTTGATTTTGAACTGTTGGCATTGGTGAGTTAATTTTTTTACTATTGGGATTGGAATCCGCATCAGTGTCGGTGTCAACGTCAACACCATCATTGGTGTCAATGTCAACGTCAGCATTAGTATTAGTGTCAGTATTGATGTCAGCATCAGCATCAATATCTGTGTTAGCCTCTTTTCCAATTTTTCCTAGTTTTTCTAGTTTATCTCATCTTACATTTTATTTTATTTAAATCGATTTTGAAGTCTTTTTTGGGTGTTTTTATGAGAGTTTCAAAGGATATAAATTATATCATTATTATCCTAACACTCGAGGGACTTTGAAATAGTAAAATCAAGTGATCCTGGCCACAATCAGACTTTAATGGCATTTGGAACCATTACGTTCCATTGATATAATATTTGAATTTTAGTAAAATATGAGGTCCTATCTTCTCTTTTATCTTAGTGTAAGGGGAGAATTTTTCCCAAATGAGTAGTGTGCCTATGCTAGAGCCAAATCCTGTTCAATTCTACTTTGAGTTTTTTGCTCCTTTCGTTACCCCCTATTCTTGGTGCAAGTAGGAACTTTGGTTGTCTGTTGTTCCTGGTAGGGATTTCCCATCTTCTCTAATTAATTATGTATCATGTGGGGTGGGTGTAGTAATTCTTATTAGGAGAGAACTACTGAATTCATCCTATAACAAGAGTAATTAATGAGGGGTTGGGGGGGGGGTTGATGATAAAAATATAACATTCCTTTTTTATGATAATAGGGAGGGATTGGAGATGAATGAATGTTGAGCATTGTATTATTTTATTATCATTGTTTTCATTTTATAAATTGTTATGGATGTAAGACCATCTGAATATCATGGCCATTGGTGTACTTTTCTTTCAAACTAGTGATGTTCTTATTCTTAATATTGATACTCTATGAATAATCAAAAATATCAATCCATTTAATCATAAACACATGGTTAAATAAATTTATTCCACAGGATGAAACCTGTCCTCTGATCACCCTTGATATTTAAACTGGAAATAAAGAAATGCTCTTTCTAAATCTAAATATTCATGGATTAACAATTTGGTTGTGTTAAATAGTTGGTTGGGTGTTGTAATTTATGGGGGTTTTGTGTAGTTGATGTTGTTATCCTTGTTACGGGTACATGGGTGGATAGAGGGAATGAATTTGTTTTTAGGGTTTGGGTTATTTGTGCAGCGAGGCTGCAGTTTGGTGGTATTTTTTTGGGGGGATTTCTATATGGGGTGTTACATGAGGTGTGATATGATCTCAGGTTTAGAGATTGATTTATTATGTAATGGATGAATTTGTAGAGAATGGGACTGCCTTTATTTGTGGTGTGGCCAGCGAGCAACATTGTGGATTGGGAAGAAAATGTGTTTATGTTCTCTTTGTGCATTGGGAAAATAGAATAACTTGCTTATGTGTTGAGAATGGTTGTAGATAGTGGTTTATTGGGTAGTGTTCGAATTAATTATAGTTAAATCTGTAATAAATAATGACCAGTGAATAAATGAAAAAGAGGTTGGGCTTATGCTTTGGTTGTGGTAGTTGTGTGGTTGTGCATATAGGGGTATCAACAAAGGTGGTTCTGTGTGGGTCAATTTTTGGTTTTAATACCATAGGTTGGGATGATTTCTTGTTTTCCTATATATAAAAATTTTATTTCCTTCTTACATTCAATATGAAACCACCCTTGTTGAGATCTAAATGTTGAACACCCCATTTCATGGGGAATAATATCTTTCCCAATATACCACAGGGAGGATGGATGGCTGGTTACAAACATTCTTCCTCCCAAACCCTTCCAGGTTCTTACCACTCGAGTGTATCTAGGAAGGATATAATGGATTCAGGTTTAATATTATCCTAAGATCCTTCAGGTAGGTTGTGTTTTGGATGAGGGGCCTAAGTGTCTATGAGCCAGGTTTTTTCCTAGGTGTTTTCCGGATGAGGCCCAGGTGTTTTCAGGTGAGGGGTGTGGTTGTTTTGACATAGGTGTCTATGGGTCGGGTATGTGTAGTTTGTTTCTAAGGTGTGTGTGGGATGATGTGTAGTGGAACTACATTTTGGGAAGGGTGGTAGCATTAAGATATTAGCTGTTAGGAATGAGTAGTAAACCACTGGGAATAGCAGTGTACGGTACCTAAATCATCTATGTGCTTATATTATTGCCTTACTTGACTTGAATTATTTGGTGAGTATGAATTGGTGAGGTTGGGGTGGTTAGTATTTTTCCTTAGTAGGTGCGATTGGTTTCTATTTTTTCACATGGGAATTAGTATGCTTATCCCACTAGTACACAAGTGACTTTGGTTCCCCTACTGAGTACAAATGTATGTTTACACAAAATTATAAATCTATTTTCAGGTTTCCTGGATGACTTTGAGGATCATTATAGACATTTCATGCTCAGGAATCCAGATAGTTGCTATACGACAACTTAAACTCTTTCTTTTGGTACTTTCTATCTGGATTTTGTAGTAATTTTGTCACAGTTTACATTAAAATAATTTATGGGTAGGATTTTGGATTCCATTATATAAATGTTTGGTGTTGTTTGGTATTTTAACCATCTTATCTCCCTATCTTGTTTTCATTAAAAAGGGCATTGACATCCATTTTTTTGTGAGAGTCTATACCCGTGGTGCTAGTTTCCTCTCTCGGGCCTATTGAAGGTGGGACCTGGGGGTTATTATCTCTTCTTCATATTGATGAAGAAACGAAATGAAACTTTTCTACCACATTCCTCATCTTTAAGAACTCAGATCACAAAAATTATCCTTATGATTTTTTTAAAAGATCTGTCAAAATGTTTTCTCTTCTAAGATATAATATTTAGGTGTTAATCATGCCTTCGTGGGGAATTTTTTCAATGTTCCCATTAATAATATTTCAATTAATGGTTTATAGATTTATGGTATGATGATTATGAAACTTTTTTCTCTTTCATAGGTAAAATTATTTTTAAACCCCCTTCATTCTGTGGAATTTTTTTAGGATGAAATGATTATGAAACCTTTATTATTTCATAGGTTATGATATGATTACATGTTTATGATACCCGTTCAATTTCATGGGTTAAGATATGATTTTTTATAATTTTGTGAAACATGTATTTATGAATTCATTATGACATGGGAGGGACCAATATTACACTCAAATTAATTGGTTAAATATTTATCTCTCATGGGATAGGATAATATGGTCTTTGTAGTGAACCTTGACTACTAAAATGGACATGAGTGTGAACCAAGACAAACACGATGGTATTAGGAGTGAACTCATGCTACAAGGATTTCCATGTGAGTGAACCATGAATACAAAGATAATATAGGGAGTGAACCTATACTAATAAGATGGTTTTGGAAGCGATTCCTTGGATATTATGGAAATCATAATATAGGGTTATGTGTTTTCCACAATTCCATTTTTGGTTCCTATTTTATTCATTCAGAAATTATGTAATATATTTACTTAATTTTCATGTCTTATGAACTACCAATATTTATGACACAATTCTTATTTATGATCTTTGATATGCAGGGTATGATCATCTATTTTCATGTTCACATTCGCATACCCCTATACTCATGTTTTCGCTTACATTTCACCCTTGTTTACCTTTACTTAGCATTTGAGCTCACCCCATTTTATGTTTCCTTCCATGATTATGATGATATGTAGTATATTCTATGTGTCTAATAAGGGTTATAGTCATGTAGAACCTAATGGGAGATAATATATCTCACTTATGTATCAATTTTTTTGTTTAATGGTTTCCAAAGGCACTAGGCTAGTACAGTCTTTGGGAATATGTTTATAAATTTTTTTTTATGTATTTTGCAAAAGTTATGTAATCTAAATGTACGAAATTTGAGGGTCTCTGTAGTTCTAAGGTCAGTAATAATATCTAATTTACTTTATTCAAATCGATCATCTTTTTATCTAAGATAAATACAATTTTCTTAACATGAGGAACTCATTAAGTGTAAAATTTCTATGATCAAAATACCACCATTCCATTAAATCACTATTATACGACATCATCACCATTCAATATATTATATAAAATCCTTAATGAAAAACATTTACTTCATGACTCATAAAATTTAATTGTTAAAATATAATATATATAAAGTTAAATCTTCCCACTTCTTTCCGAAACCATTAACCAAGCTTC
This sequence comes from Viscum album, assembly GCA_963277665.1. Taxonomy (NCBI): domain Eukaryota; kingdom Viridiplantae; phylum Streptophyta; class Magnoliopsida; order Santalales; family Viscaceae; genus Viscum; species Viscum album. The sequence continues at coordinate 1,683,124,358 of OY728141.1, read as the reverse complement.
ACCATCATATTCCTTAATACCTTATTCCTAAAACATGAAATACTAATCATGTATTAGAATTCATCAAAATAAATTTAATCATTCTTATAAATGATACAATTATAACAGAACAGAAATTTGGCATGTTTCTCATGGTATCTTCATTATCTATAACAATACCATTACTCCGTCAACCATTATTATTTCCTTAATGAAATTTTCATAAAAATAATTGAATTGTATAATTCACTCACCTTCAATATTTAAAGAATTAAATAGTCGAGGATACTTTACAGAGTTATTATTTTTATCCATTTTTTGAACTGAAATGTTAATTTTCCTTTTGTAGTTACTTGGTTTGTTTCCTTATTTTCCGTAGTCAAAACATTTAGCGGTTCCCCTAAGACATCCACATGGGTTTTCCTTCCCACATTCCCTACAAAAAGGAAACTAAATATTCTTTCCTATGTGGTCTCCATTACCTTGATTCTTAGAGAAATATTTCATTTTATTATTTAGTGATTTTGAGAGTTTATTATGGTTTATATTGTTATCCATGTTCCATAAAAACTGATTAGGCATGGTCATAATGTCATTCAGTACATTAATAATCCCATTTTACTGCGCATCAGAAAATTATCTATCACATTCAAAGATATCCCAATACCTTCTGGTTCTTTCCATTGACTAAAAACAATAATTATAGTGTCAGGAACATTTATTATAGGATAAAACCAATTAATCCTAAAAATTAACTTATATGATTTCTAAATCATGAAACCTTTAAAATATATAAAAAATTAGGCTTATACTAGATCATCCATGATCATCATATATTTAAATACACCAAATTGGTTCATAATGTGTTTATGAATTTCAAAATCATATCACATGGGTGTCTCAGACTAGGAGAACAATAATGCCCATTATCATGCACCATTTTCCAATTTAATCCATCTCAATATAGTGTTTTCAGGGTTGTTACCCCAATATACATTTATGTCAGATCCACATCCACTTGATGTATCCAAATTGGGATGTATTTCATGGAAATAACTTTATCAATCCTTTACTAAAATTCCAATATTTTCTCCGATACTATAAATCATCCTTAGACTTATCCTTGGAGATATCCCTAGACATATCCTTAAAAATATCCCCAGGGGCTGTAATAAATTTTTCTCATCATGGTTTCTAATGGTTGACATAAATATTTTTTAATGCCAACTATATAAAACTATTATTCTCATACATGGATATAAAATCATTTTAGGTGGATATTTAGCACATTACAAAAGTACATTCCTGAGCAATATAATAGATTATTCTAGTTGGAAAATTAGAAGACAACCTTATAACATTGTGAATGATATTAAATTTTTCCCAATAAATATATTACAATTTAGTACTCCTACTTAAAACCTTTCTTCATAACTTGGGAAATTAAAACATAAGAAATGGTGAGCTCAGATTCTCATTACGGAAAAGAATAGATATATATAAGAATAACATGAAAATAAGGGTATAATAACATGACCATAACATTGGAAGATCATCCCTTATATATAGCATAACATACAGATGAGTCAAAGAATAAATATTAGATGATTATAAAAAATTTATCATAAGAGAATAAAGAGAGTAATCCATTAGATAATAACATATGAATAAGACATGGAATTTTGGAAGAAATATAAACATATTAAATTATTTACATATTAGACAAGGATCACTGCCAAAGTTATCTTAGTGGAATGGGTTCACTCACCATACCATTTTAGTCATCAAAGTTCACTCCCAAAACCATGTTAGTATTTATGGTTCACTCCCAAGACTATATTAGTTGTAAAATTTCACACCCTATATGATTGTAGTTGTCAAGGATCACACAAAATACCATCTCAGTGAAAAAGGTACCTTACTGAACCTGGTTCACTACCCTTCAATCCATGTTTATATCATGAGATATAAATACTTAACCAATGAATTGGAGGAAGATATATATCCTATGTGTAACATAATAAAATAATAAATATGTTTTCCACAAGATAATAAAAAATAATTATATCATAATCCATGAAATAATTTTATTTAAAATATGTCATCATATCATAACCTATGGAAAATAGATAGGTTACATAATTATTTCATCAAAACATAACCCATGAAAAGAATTTCTTTTAGTGAGAATTGCATCATTGTATAACCAATATAAGTGAAATAGGTTTTATAAACATGATTCCATAAAAAAATAAACCAATTAAAGAACATGAATTGTATTATTATAATATATTACCAATGAGGACTAAGTAACACCAACAGATGCAATCATAGATGGAAAATAATTTTGAATGATATTTTAACAACATTTATTAAAAAAATATCATTCATGCTATGAAAAATTGATATTAAAACGAACTAAATTTTGAAATAATGCTTAAAAAAACATTTATAACATAAAAATTAATCTTCGAAGTAGTGACCAGTCATGGCAGCATAAAATTCTATCCTTGTCATACTCATTAAAACAAACATTCCATTCAAACTTTCTTTATATGTTAAAAGACCAATGATTATAAAATGGAAAGAATAATAATTCTAAAAACAATTTCCAAAATAGAAAAACACGAATAAAATTTTATTTTAAAAATCATATAAAATGTATTAGGATATCTTTGAAAATATTTTTAGAAAACTTGTGTTTTGGAGAAAACTTATTTCTGACCGATGAGAGAAATAAAGTTATATTTTACTAAAAACATGTTATTAATTATATTAAGTACTAGAGGGTAATAAATGGTAAATTTTCATGAATATATCTTTAATAACCCTTATTGAATAAAATTCATTAGATTTAATGATATATGGAACATAATATTTCATCAATGGAATCATAATAATAAACAATCATGATAAATGATGAGATTGTAGTAATAAACCCTTATTAACTTGATATCATTGAATCATAATACCCATGAGAGAATAAAATTAAATTAAGATTAAAATATTATGAATATTATGTGATTCATGATATATGATGTCAAAGGGTATTTATATACAACTCAAAAAATAATATTGTTTCATAACATTAGATGTTTCTTAAGAGGGAAAATTAAGGAAAAATTCCCTTACAATTCTGTTAACATTAAAACCATACCCCCATGAAAGGGATATCATAAAATGTATATTTAGACACCAAAAAAATATAGTATAATCATCATATAATAAATTAATGGGAATTATATACACCACATAGAAGAAATATGTGGTTAATATAGAACATTTCACACAAAAGTAAAAAGTTAGACGAAAATACCATACTACTTGAGTAACTTTTGAATCATCAGAAATGTTAATGAATAATATCAATTAAAACATTTAAGATAAAAAAATAAATTAAATTCATGATATAAAATACCATAGGGAAGTATATGCACCATATAATAGAAACGTGTGGTGAGTACAACATAAGTCTCATAGACATAATAGTGAGACTAGAAATCCCCTTACCTTAAGTCATTAATTTCATCATAAACATTAAAAATTACAGTATAATTAATATAATATTATTATAAATATAACTAATAAACATATTATCATATATTAAACCATATTTTATTTTATTATGTCATTATATTACCTTTCTGTTAACAATTCCTTGTTAAAGGTACATTTTAGGTAATAACTGCATTGTTTTTTTGTATATGTTTTTACTTGTTATTTTTGGCCTTATTTATTCGATCATGATTAAATAATTTAAATAATATAAACAATGATATAAATATAATATAGATTTAGTATATATTTATTTATAATAATCTATGAAATATGGAAATGTAAAATTAAATACATCGTTCATGGAGACGGTAGGTCTTATATATGCATGAATGTTGTTTCCATTTTCTTATTGTATTTTAAAAGAAATAAAAGTAAATGATATATATATTATCATTCTAGTATAAATATTATTTCATATATATCACATAAATATATTACATCCATATTTAATACATTCCATGTAATGTGTGAATGAATCACATCGCTTCACACGAATTTAGTCTACTATACACCCAAACAACATTATCGTATTCTCACGAAATGTAAATCATGAAGTAATATTTTATATAATAATTATATAATAATAAATTATTAAAATATATCATATGTATCATATATAAATTATATATCCACCATTAATCCCAACACAAAAAGGAGGTAATGGAAGAATGAACAACATTGGTTCCCGAGGTGGTAGTCTGCTGTACACTGGAATGATGATTGCATATCCCATTTGATGGAAGTGTGTGATGTTTTAGGCAGTAAAATTAACATTAAAAAATAATTGTATATCAGGGATACTAAGGATATTATATCATAATTTTATATGTATAATTGAAGTATTTTGGGGAGGAAACAAAACAAAAATGTGTTTTGATGAACATCACCTCTTCTTCAGGTAACTCTTTTTGGTTAAAAAAAAATGACATCCATGGATAGATTTTTGACCAAATTGATAATTATATATTAAGGGAAGATAAATTTGGAATTTTTATTGGTACGAAACTTCCAAACCAAATGTATTTAGGCATGTAAACTAGTGGGTAGAGTGAATCCTTATTTATAGTGGAGGAGGAGTGTAATTTGGATAAATACCTAAACGTAACCACTATTGGGAGGTCTCAATTACATCATGTTCCTTGAATAATTAACCATATTCTATAAAATAGGGTTTAAGTTTTAATGTTGTCCATAAAATAGGTTTTATACATATGTCAAGGCTATTTTATCCTTATGTTTAAAATTTATACCCTTGGAAAACTCTTTTTTCTCTTAATTGATGCGATTAATTTTAACTCTTTACACTAATAATTATGCTAAAAAACTATGTTGGACTTATTATAAATTTTAAAATATTCTGATTCCAAATATTTAATCTAGTTTTCAAAATTTTAATCAAATAATTGGAAAAAATTAACATAAAATCAATCATATAGAGGGGATGAGAGAATGAATTTTTAAAGTAAAACTGTTCAAAAGATGGAAATGTTTTTATAACTAATTTTAATGAAAAATTGATTATAATGACCTAAATTGGATTAATATATGTAAAATTGAACTAATTTTAAATTAAATCCAATTATAAATATAATTTATAATTATAAATTAATTAAATGAAAAATCAGTTTTCAATTAAAATTCATTATTTTTCACTATTCATAAAAAATGGTTCATGTAAGAAAAAAATTCAACATAGGATAATTTTTTCATTTTGAATTAAAAAATTAATTTTATTTTTTAAAATAGAATTTATAAAATTTTCAAGAAATATTTTTAATATAGGTTCACCGTTAAAATGCTATAAATCTATCTTTTAGAAAAATAAACATTTTTATGTATAAAACTGGATTTATTCTTATATATTGTGTGAGAAATTCATAAGATTAACGATGAATAGTTGATTTAATATATAATATATATTTATTTAAAATAATTAATAATTTTTTTTATAATTTATGAGTTAAAATATGTTTTCGCATAAAAAATTATTCTTAATAATTGAATTTTATTTATTTTCAAATAGTTATTACTTTCATTTTTAATTAATTAGTATCTAAATAATTACTTTTATATAAATATGTAAACCATATTTTAATAATTTTTTTTATTCATAACTTTTATTCCAATGGATAGGGGATAACTATAATAATATTTTAATAATATCAATAAAATATCGTAGTTCAATAAAACTCAGTCTTGTGTATAATGCATGATATTGAAAAAATTAGGCATTGTGTACAACACAATTAAAACACAGTTCCACATATTCCAAAATCTAATATAAGTGTATTTCATAACACATGTATAAAATTATGTTTCATATAATGTAATCATAACGTGGTGTATCAAGCAATGTAAGCCATCAATAAATTTTAAATTATTCAAAAAAATAATTCAAAAAACACATGGTGTTATATTATTCCTCCATTTAAATAAATTTTCCCATCAAAATTAATCTTGGTCAAAAATGGTTTTATACATGAAATTTACATTCATAGGAACCCAAATTTCAAAAATGAAAACTGAAAGCTCTTTTGAAAAGGAATTGTAGGAAATTAAACTATTACCCAAAGTGAATCATAACTAGGTCTCCACAAAGGATAACATAGGTAATGATTTAGACATTATTGAAAATAGTAAACAATTATAGAGAGTGATAAATATCAATGATTATAAGACAGTGGGTGATTCAGAGAAGGTTCATGTCCATAAAAACACCAAATTATTATTTAAGAGGTTTTTTATATAATAAAAACGATGATAACATGAAAAAATTTATTTCATGATCATTTTACAAAAGTTTAAGAATTTTCCCAATGAGATAAACTTACTTCATTTCATTAAATTTATAAGAACACTATTACCCTTTTGTTTTATCACGAGCAATTGTTGAAATTATCTATTAATCCAAAATGGTGGTGAATTTTTATTCCTAAAGCACTAACAGATCATATGATCCATAAAGAAAGATAAATTAGTGGATTTGTCTCTAGTTATCATAAAAATAAACTGGTTAGAACAGGTTAGGAAAAGAAGATAAATCCTTACATTGTGTGTTGATTCATTAATCTATAAAACCTCATCCAATGCTTAAATTAAACAATTACATAACTGTTTATCCTTATAAACCTTCAGAGATATAAAAATCCAAAAAAATTATAAAAAAGGTCAATAAATTTCTAAAAATTATCTTTACATTCATCCTCCATATATCATAATCTATTTATTTCCACGTAACAAACATGTGATTACCTTCATTGTGTATTTTCTTAAAACATATAAATATCCTGAGTTACAATAAAACCATATTGAAATCATACACACTTATTCATTCCTTATATATAACACTGATTAGTAGATATATTACATAGTTATTTTTTTTAAATTCATCCATGATAACATAAACCACGTTTTCCAAAAATCATTTATCAATTATATTGTCATAAATAATATCCAATTTTCTTTATCCATATAAAAAATATCATTATCCAAGATAAATAAAATTTTATCAACATCAGGAACACATTAAGGGGTACCTTCTCTTGATCAAAATACCACATTTATAATAAATAACATTTATAGGTCATCAGCACCATTAGACATTTTTTTGATTTCCTTAATGAATAAATATACTTAATGAATCATATAATAGAATTCCTGAATTCGAATACTCATACATTATAATCATCCCAAATATTTCTAAAAATAGGTTCTATTCTTCATAGTCTTATTCCATAATATCCATTGCCTGAAATATGAAATTCAAATCACGTCTGAACATTTATAAAACTCATTTTAATCATCATTAACAATAATAATATTAGAAAAAATAATTCCATTCATATATTGGATACAGTTTCTTAATTATCAACTCCAAGACTATTAATCCTAAAACGTTATTGATTTTGTTCATGAGATTTCCCCTAATTAAATAATTTTTCATAATTCCCATAACATCCATATTTTAAGAATTCAATAGTCCATAATACATTAGGGACTCCATTATTGTCATCCATTGTGTTAACTCAAATGTTTATTTTCAAATTGCTGATAATTACTTTATGTTATTATTTTCTATAGTAAAAACCACTTATTATTCCTCTTAAACATCCACTTATGTGTTTCTTCACACATTAATGACATAAAGGAAACTGAATCTTTTTTTCATGTGCGGTCCCCATTAAAAAAATTATCAAAAAATCATTTCCTTCCCTTCGTTGGGGAGTATGAGAGTTTATTAAGGTTAACATTGTTTATCATGTTCTATGATAAATTATTAGGGATGAATACAATAAAATTAACTATTGAGGTCATCCCTTTTGACTGCTCATCTGAAAATTTTCCATCACATTAATTGTTAACACTATTCAATCTTATTCCCTCTATTGACAAAAACAAAAATTCATAGTGTGAGGAACACTAACAACAGTAGAAAACAACATATTCAAGAAAAATTACATATATGATATCCAAATCTTGAAACCATATTTTAAATCTACGAATCCTTATTCTTATCATATATTATTAGTGATTACAATATTTTTAAATCCTTCATGATGGTTCATAATTTTTTCTGTGAATTTCGAAATTATATCCCCTGGGAGTGTCAAAAAAGGTGTACAATAAGGCCCATTGTTGTGCACTAGTTTCTTATCTTGTCTGGATAAACATAGTGTTTTTGGGTTTGTTACCCCTATGTAAATTCATTCTTGAGACACATCCACTTGTAGTATCCATACATGGATTCATTTCTAAGAAACCAATATCTCTATCCTTTACCAAATTAAGAATACATTTTCATATAATTTTAATCATCTTTATACTTATCCGAAGATATATGCCAAGATATATCATTATAAATATCTCTAGGGACCCCGCTATAGTTTTCCCATCCATGTTTCCAAAGGAAGACTAAACTATTCCTTCGATTCTGACAATAGAGACCTATGATTCTCAAGTATTGATATTACAAAATATTATATGAATATTGAGAACATTATAAATGTACATTCCCAAGGAACATAATAGTTTGTTGTATTTGGATTCTTTAAACACAATCTTATAAGTTGGGGAAATATATTCAATGTTTCCCACAATGATCTTCCCATTTAGTGATCCTAGTTAAAAACATTCTACAAGACCTAGGGAATGGAAAACAATTAATGGGTTATATTAGGTGCTTATTAATAGTAAATAAAGGATATACATATGAATAACATGAATATAAGGGTTTGTGAAGATGAGCATAAAATTTAAAGAGCATATCTTGCATATTAAAGACCATACACAAGAGTAATGGCATAAGTAATAGTAGATCATCAAACATGAATCATGGGGGAAACAAGGGGATAATCTATTAGAGTACAACATAGGAATACGTCATAGAATTATGTTAGAAACATAAAAATATGAAATGATTTCCATATTAGACAAGGATCACTTCCATGACTATATTTGTAGAATGGGTTGACTCTCTATGCTATCTTTGAAGACATTTTCACCCCCCAAGTCCATCTTAGTAGTTGATGCTCACTCCGAATACCATATTAGTAGTCAATGTTCACTCCCATAACCATATTAGAGGAAAAAGACCTTACTAAACCAGGTTCACAGACACTACATCCATGTATATCACATGTGATATAAATATTTACAAAATTAATTGAAAAAAGACGTAGGTCCCACCCATCACATAATGAAATAGTAAATTTTTGTGCCATCAGATAATAAAAAATAGTCATATCATAGCCTACGAAATGAAATGGGTATCATAAACATGTAATCATATCATAAAATATGGAAAATATATTGGTTTACTAATCATTTCATCTTTACACAACACAAGAGAAGAAGTTGGATTCATGAGTATTTTATCATGGTATAACCCATAAAAGAGAAACATTTTTCATAAAAATAATTCCATAAAAACATAAACAAAAGAAATAATATTAATGAGATTATTAGATCATATACCCAGTAAAAAATATGTAACATAAAAAGATGTCATAATAGATGTAATTTTTTTGAAAGATCATTAAAAAAAATTATTGTGGAAAATATCCTTTCTGGAATAAAAAGTAATTTGTTTTAAAAAAATACATTGTTAATATAATATTATATTAAAATAAATTTTAATATATAAAAAGGATGCTTCGATGCAATGACCCATCATGGTATTAGAGAATTCCATCTATCCCGTACACATTAAAACAAAGATTCCTTTCATACTATCTTTAGATGACAAAGAAGAATTGATTAGAAAATGATAAAAAGATTCATTTTAAATCATTTTTTAAAATGTAAAACATGGTTTAAAATTCATTTTAAAATAATTTTGAATATTGGAAAACATTTTAGAAAATATTTTTAAAAAAATTATTGTTTTTGAGGAAAAAATATTTATGAATGATGAGTGAAATAAAATAAAATATTCTTATTTTTCATAACTATATTATGTAAAAAATAACGAAAAAATGGTACCATATAATGAATATATCATGAATAACCTATGTAGAAGGAATTTATAGAGAGTTCATGAGATATTTATCATAATATTTCATCAATGGTATCATAATTTTATGGAATCCTGATAAATGTTGACATTATACAATAAACTATTACCAATTTGGTAAATTTGAATCAAAATACCCTTGAGAGAATAAAATTACCTAAAACATAAAATATCATGAAATTAATGAGATTACTAACATAAATTGTCAAAGTGTAAGTATATACACATCATAAAATAATATAAGGGAATAACTTAACATGTTCCTCAATAAAAGAAAATTTAGACATAATTCAATTACCATTTTGGTAACATTAAAATAATATCCCTATAAAAGAGGGATCCCCAAATGGATACGTAAATACTAGAGATTTTTATTATATTAATCATTTAATACATTCATATGATATATGTACACCACCTATATGAAAGAAGTGGGGAATATAGCATGTGTCTTAAAAAAGTAAAACTTGAGACATAAATCACTTACAACTCTAGTTACTTTTGAATCATAGGAAAAGTGAAAGAATGATATAGATTTAAACATTTAATGTAACACCCCAAGCTTCCACGGTATGCTTCTCTTTCAATAATGCAATAGCATGCATTGTACGCAAGTTCAAGATTCTAACACACCGCGACCAATCAAAGTAGCCATTATGAATAGTAATACCAACTTTTTGATTTATATAAATTTTATATTTCAAAATGGACTTCATTTTTTGAATCAGAATATCAAAATTAGCCTATGTTTAATTTTTGGTATGTTTCTGAGAACATCCAATTTTCGATGAATAATGAAAAATACTTAAGAACAACATTCTTAATCAAAATAATTTATAGTGATAAATTATACTATTGAGTGATCTTAATGTATAATTATAATATAATTTTACCATTTTATCCAATGTTGTTCATTAGAATTAATTTCACTTTGAAATTGGACATAAAAAATTGGTAATCTTTTGATTGATATTGTTTCTTAAAAACAAACTATTTGTTTTGACAACAGAAATTAATTATAAAATTAACTAATGCGACTTATATGTTTTGAATTTTTTAAAATAGATATCATTTTCAAATTTGTAATATCAATTATATCTTAGGGTGAATTTTTTGTATTGTTCTGATAAACTTCAATTTTTGATGAATAGTGAACCACTAAGTGGTAGTTAAAAAAAACTGAATTTTCATTTAAATAACACATTAATGCTTCTATGAATTGAATTTCAAAAATCTAACATACATGGTTGTCATTATCATGTAAAATTTTGTTCAATGGGATGAAAATAATATTTGGTGAATAGTAACTTTTGAGTTTTATTAACCGCGATTAGAGGTAATTAGGATAATTAATGGTAAAAATAATTTTATAAGAATATAAAAATATCTTGACACATGTACTACTCTTATTGGAAGATTCATGGCCATCCAAGACAAACCATGGAGCGATTTGTGGAACCCCATGGAGCCACTTGGGTAAGATAATGACATTAATACCTTTTATTTAAAGTAAAAAAAATGTCACAAACATGTATTGTTTTACTAAATAAAAATTTAGAAGGGGTTATACAAGTTATCTTTTTGACTATAAATATTAATTAGAAAGATAAAAATATATCCTAGATCATGGTAATTTTTTTATATTTTATAGACAGTAAATAAATAAATTTATTTATGATACCATGATGATGCAATGATTACATCATTAATGAACGATTTAAATAAAATGAAAATATAAGAAAATATCTAAGACATAAACATGTAAAAAACCTATTGGATGGTTGGATTTCGAACCCTTATCACCATATCTTTGAAATATATCATTTTTGGACCTTTCTAATCCTAAAACCATTTTATAATAAAATAATATTTTCAATCTTTCCAAAAGAGCCCCTCCTCTCCTCTTATAAAAGGCCCCCACCTCTACCACCTTATTCACACCTTAGAGGCCATTTGGATTAGCCAAAATCATCCCAAATACCCTCTCAACATTCCTCCCTTTATCCTAGAAGCCTTACATTAGTCATAAAGCACATCAAGAGTCCTTTTGGTTCAAACCAAAGGGAGTTACCCAAACTAAAGGTAACGATTTCTCTTAACTTATTTTCTTTTATTTTACTTCTACAACCCCTAAACTCATTTTATTCTTTTCTTTTGTAACAAAACCAGTATCCTCAATATACATGGATATTGTAATGAGAAGGATTCGAACTAAACTTACACACACCTCTATCTAATGGTTAATGAACATATTGTTTCTGGGGGTGGTGAATTACTACCTCTTGAAATGATGATTGTTCAGTCTTATTTTAAAGCCTCTCATGGTGGCCATTAAGATGTGACTACATTTATATATGGTATATATTATGTTAATGTTTTCCTTATGCTTCTGTATTTTTCTTTTATGGCATACCTTTATGATTTCGTTTATGGGTAAACGTGAAAATTTCATTTTAGAAAGTGCGGACTACCGCCCCCTCAAAGTGATTTGAATCATTAATTCCATATATGGGACGTATAAAGGATAGAGTTAATGATATTATAAATGATATTATACTGGAATTATAATATATCTTTATATCATTATGATTTCATTCCATTAAATATGAAATAGAAATGAAAGAAGTGTTCATGCGTACGTACGACTTACCATCTCCATGAACGGTGCATTTCATTTCATACCTCTAAATGTTATGTCATATTATAAATGCATGTATATACTGGATATATATGATATATATGATATCTACATCATGAATATAATTCTGGAGATAATGGATATTTTACCACATAAATAATTTGTAATTATAAGAAGTTTATTTTTGACTCAAGTACCAAGGATTGACAAAACGAATGTTATTAAATTAAATGATTAAATAATGTTTATAACATGGTAATAAGTGATGTAAAAGGAGTAATGAACATGAAAAGGGTTCTTATGAAAATAGAAATTAACTATAGTTTATTATTCAAGAGATTAAAGAATGATCGAGTCAAGTCGGACACGAGGTAAGGGGCTTCGTCTCAATATCCTTTCATTGTGGAATATTTATTTTATATGGTGTATAAAACCCTTTGTGTTTTAGTTTTATTTAAAAGGTATATTTTTATACGAAGCGTTTTACTAAATGACAAGAGGAATGTTCTGTCTTACGTATGCGGCGGCAACGACTTCTCCACCACCGTGACCATTATTTCAGTTTTGGCTTCCTCTACAAGCCATATATTTTTTTAAATTAAAAATAAATACCATTGTAACACCCCAAGCTTCTACGGTATGCTTCTCTTTGAATAATGCAATATCATGTGTTGTACGCAACATCGAGTTCTAACACACCAAAACCAATCAAACTAGCTGTTATGAATAGTAATACCCACTTTTTGAAATTTATAAATTTTATTTTTCAAAATTGACTTTATTTTTGGATTCGGAATATCGAAATTAGCCTAAGGTTAATTTTTGGTATTTTTCTGAAAAACTTCATTTTTTGTTGAATAGTGAAACCACAAAGTGGTAGTTAAAAAAACTGAATTTTTCATGAAACTTAATTTTACCGCTTCTGTGAGTGGAATTTCAAAAATCTGAGAGACACGGTTAATATCAAGGTGTAAAATGTGGTTCAATGAGATGAAAATAATTTTTGGTGAATAGTAACTGTTTAATTTTATTTACCACGGTTAAAAATAAATAAGGAAATTAATGGTAAAAATGATATTATTATTACCCTAACACATGTCTTAATTCGATTGGACAAGTGTATCTTGACCAAAAACAACCTTAGGAATAAAATATTATCATTTAGGTCCACTTGGATTAGATTAGGACATTTATTATTATCTAATTCAAAGAAGAGTTAAAAGAGTTAAAATCAAAGTTTATTTACTAAAACATTTTTAATACAGGTTTACACATAAGATAACTTCGATTATAAATATTCATTAGAAAGCCGAAATTATTTAATACATAATTATATTTCATTTATAATTTTTAGACATTAAATAATTTAATTTATTTATGACACAATGATGATGCAGTAATTACCATAATAGTAAAAAATTAAAATAATTGAAATTATAAATACCCAAATAAATATAATTTGAGACTTTTATGAATTAAACTAATTTTATCGGTTAATGTGAAATGTTAGGAATGATTTTATTAACTTTTTTCGTAGTAATAATTCTGTTATGATTTTCACAAAAATCAATTTTCCAAATACTCTCAAAATTGACATAAAATAGTTTTTAAAACAAATATTATATTATTAATTGATATTCAACTCCTAAAAATCTAAAGATCTTCCAAGAGACTTATATCACGATTGGTGTATCATTAATGGACCACTTGGGGTTCTCTTGGAGGTATTTAGTATGTTTATTAACTATATAATATAAAAAAACAATGTGACATGGTAAGTGTCAAACTAATTAACTAAGAGTTAAAACTATAGGATAAGGTTAATATAATGACCCAAACCTATATAAATTATATTGGATGAGTGGTTTTAGACCCATCCCCACCTTAACCTTTAAATAATCAACTTTGGATCCATTAGAAACCGAATATGAATTTATTATAAAATAATATTTCTAGCTTTTCCAAAGGTGCCTCTCACCCCTCTTATAAAAGGGCACTCCCTCTTCTCACTAATTCACACATTCAAAGCCTTTGGCTCGGCCAAACCTTACCCAAATACTCTCTCAACTTCCCTCAATTCAACCTAGAGGCCTTAGTTTGATCCGAAAGCCATCCTAAGGACCCCTTTTGATCAAATCAAAAGGAAGAACCCGAAGAAGAGGTAATGTTTTCACCACCCTCTTTCAAGTTCCTTTCTTCATCAACTTCTTCCTTCTTTGTTATTCCCATTATAAAATAATGAATCCAGTATCCCCTATATGAATTAATATTATTATAAATATGGTACATGTATATTCATTATTATATCCATCCTTTGAATTACATGTCACCATACGTGCGTACGTATGTCTTACCGTCTCCACGTCGTGGTGTAATTGTTATTCAATATATTATTATATGGATGGGTATAATAATGATTTTTAATTCATGTAAATAATAAATATAACATGATAATGATTCTTTATATATGATATACCATCCAATTATATATTATTCTAATATCAAAATAATTATATTATCGCTCATGCGTACTTACGGACTACCGTCTCCACGAACATGATGAGATTCATTCTCCATCGTATCCATTCAAGTATAATTATCATTTGGTGATTTAAAAATAATTTTTAAGGACTTGATATAATTATTGATATAAATAAGATACAAACTATCTAGAACAAACACGGCTTATGTAACAAAACATATAAAAGAAAACGAGTACGTTAACACCCGAAACGACGATAATTCTAAGATATTATTAACAAAGCAATGTTAAAAGAGCTTATATGATATCATATTAATGTATATGATTATCTTATAATTTAATAAAAAATATTTCACCATTATACAAGAGGTTAACCTACCCTCAAATAAGGAAAAGTACAAGGTAAGGGTTTATTTCACAATCTCTTCATTATCAAAGGTTGTTTATACGTAATAATCTAATGGGACTTCTTTATCATCCACATCCATGTTTCTTAAAAATGTATTTCAAAACATTTTTACTATTTACTAGAATATGGCTTAAAGTCATTTATACCCATGTTGACTTTTATAAGTGGTTTATAAAGTAATCTTTTGGTTATTTTCCAAACAAGGTCTTTTTTAACCTTTTCGACAGAATTAATGTAAGAATGTATTTTTTTACTTATACGGTGTATGCGCCTATTTTACACCATCATAAAATCTTCAAATCTTTCCTTACATGATTATAAGGATATTTTAAAAATAAAGGTTTTCTTTTATCATTATGTTATTATTAAATGATTTCAAAAAATAGATATTTCTTTCAAATATATGAAAATCCAGTGCAAATGTATATGTGTTTAACACAAGCTTAAAAATGTTTTCAGAAAACCCGACTCTCAAGTATGGTAGAAAGGAAGGGATTGGGAGTGGACCCATCAAGGCCTGTAATTAGTCGAGCAGTCTTAGAATTAGTTATTTTGTTTTCAGAAGCTTGCATAATGTTTTCGGAAAAATACTGGAGTATATTTGAGAAATTTTAAACGTAAGTATCTTCTAAAAAAATTGCATCGGTAGATATCATGAGACAAATTAGTGTCTTGGCACAAGGACTTGACAAAATCTTATTTGTAGTCTTGGCACGAGGCCTTGGATATGTGGTTATGATAGTCTGGCATTATGCATTCCATCATTATAAAAGTGGTTATTGATATTGCATGTGATTATTCGATTAGTAGAATATCCATGTGAATAAGTAAATGGAATTATTTAATTTTATTTTATCCATAGTATGATGAAGTTCAAGTTTAAAAGGCTTTTGTTTTAGTTATACATTTCATTAAATTTTTATTCTTAATTATGAAATTTTCCGCTATGTTGTTATCCTTACTGGGCATTTGGGATGACCCCTTTTCTATGTTTTATTTTTTCCAGGATGTGAAGAAGTAATTTATGAATGACTTGCAGGGATAGTATGATGGGATAAGAGTGTGGAATATGGAGACTATATTGTTGTAGTTTTTAGTTTTTGGATGTAATTTAAACTTTATTAATATATCTACTTATTCCAAGGCTACTAAACTAATCAGTCTTTCAAGATTTGATCTTTCTTCTAATCATGTAAATGTTATGTAATAATGCATCGACACTGTGTAACTAGGGTCGGGGCGTTACAGTTGGTATCAGAGGAAGTTTAGTACAAAACATGGAATCTAGATATAGATAAACTCTGATTAGAGTGCATATACCTAAGATGGAGTTTGAGGATTAGTATAGAAGAACTTCCTAGAATTTTGGTATTGTAGAGGTTTTGTGATTTTTCTGAGAAATACATCCCTGTCTGCATACGAGCAGGTAGAGGTGGCTCTGGCACAGTTGTACCTAGGGGTAAAACCCGAAAAGACCACTTTGAGATGGACTCGAACGGGAACTGGTGCACGACAACGGGCCTTGATGCACTCTTGGTTATGACACTCCCAGGGGATATGCTTAGGATAACTCTCATTTTCTTTACAAATCATTATGAAGGGTTTATGAGTATATAGTTCCTCAAAAAAACATTTTTATGATTATGGATTATATCCATAAATAGTTCAATTTATGTTAAGTGTTTTATAAGTATGGAATTATGTATTTTGATTCATAAACTGATCTAGTTTATGCCATTGTTTATAAATGTCACATAGTGGAAGAAATGGAAACCGTATCATTGCACGTACTCCATGTAGGGATTCCCCTCCTACTCAAGATAATTATAGTGGATATGGTGATGCAACTGGTGCTAATCAACTAATCACCATACTGGGATAACTCACTCAGGTTATGAATAATAACCTTACCCGTATGGAGCACCCTGATCCGCAGTGTGGAGGATCAATGTTAGATCACTTCATGTGGCAAAAACCACCAATGTTCAATGGGAGTACAAATCCATTAGTAGATGAGAAATGGATAAATTCCCTAGTGAAAATATTTCAGGCTTTGGGGAGTAGTGAAAGGGAAAAATTTGTCATGGCAGATTATCGCCTCACTGGAGATGCTGATCAATGGTGGTCATTGATTCGAAACACGAAGGAAGATGATGAAGTATCAAATATGGAATGGAGGGAGTTCAAAGATCTTTTTTTAGAAAAATACTTTCCTCGTGACCATCAAGCAGATATGGAAAGGCAATTTCAGAGTCTGAGACAAAAGGAGGATGAGAATGTCACAAAGTACGAGGCTAACTTTACATGGTTAGCAAGGTATGTTGGAGATTATATACGTAACCTAAGAAGTAAGATTGATCGTTGCTTTTATGGGTTAAAAACATTTCTCTGTCAAGAATTAGTCTCACAATCCTTCTCATCGTACGAAGAAAGTGTCTCATGTGAAATCAAGACAGAAAAGGAATTTTCTAAGTCTTATGAATTTAAAGAAAAGAAAGAGAAGAAGAGATCTACTAATCAATCTGGGAATGGATGTAAGGGGAAGAAAGGAAAAGTTGAATATCCATCCTGCTGTAAATGTGAGAAGAAACAATCCGGTACTTGCTTAAAAGGAATGGGAGTCTGTTACAAGTGTGGTGAAAAAGGCCACCAAGATCTTGATTGCAAGGGGAAGAAGGAAGATACCAATGTTCAATGCTATAATTGCAGGGAGATGGGAAATTATGCAAATGAATTTCCTAAGTGTCAGGGGAACTTTCTTCAGAAAAGGCCAAGGGATCAAGGCAAGATTATGCTATCACTACGTCTGAGGTAGAAGCTCTGAAAGACGTGGTGGTAGGTAATTTAATGGTTTCCTCAAGTTTATCAAATGCATTATTTGATTCTGGATCATTGCATTGTTTCATATCTTCCCAGTTTTCAAAGAAAATTAGATATTTCCAATTTGATTTAACAGGGGAGTTGTTAGTTAAGACTCATCTGGGAAGTATCATTGCAACAATTTTTTGTGAAGCAGTCCCCATTAGAGCATATAAATGTTCTTTATCTGCGGATCTCATCGTCATACCTATGATTGAGTTTGATATAATCCTCGGTATGGACTGGCTTTCGGACCATGATGCGATGATTTATTGTAAGAAAAAGGAGGTTACAATTTTTGGTGATGATGATAAGGATCACCTTATCTTTAGAGAAGAATCACCACCACCTAATTCTTATCTACATCCACCCCTAGTAGATCTACTAAATTCAATTATTGGGGAGGAAGAGGATGAAATTACAGTGGGTGAGGAAAGGATTGTTCAAATAGAGGATGTACCTATTGTGAAAGTATATGTAGATGTGTTTCTGGATGATTTACATGGGCATCCTCTAGAATGAGAAGTTGAGTTTTCCATTGATTTAATTTCTGGATCAAGGCCTATATCGAAGACCCCTTATAGAATGGCCACTGTAGAATTAGTTGAACTAAAGACAAAACTAAAGGAATTGATTAATAAGGTATTTATTTTCCCTAGTGTTTCTCCATGGGGATCCCATGTCCTTTTTGTTAAAAAGAAAGATGGATCTATGAGGTTATGTATTGACTACAGGGATATTAATGCTATAACAATAAAGAACAAGTATCCCCTACCCCGCATTGATGATTTATTTGACCAAATGCATGGAGCTCAATACTTTTCAAAGATTGACCTTCGATCTGGATACCATCAGTTGCGTGTGAAGAAGGAAGACATTACGAAGAAAACATTTCAAACTAGGTACGGGCATTATGAGTTTACAGTAAAGCCTTTTGGATTGACTAATGCACCCTCTGTTTTTATGGGTCTAATGAACAGAGTTTTCAAGGAATATCTTGATGACTTTGTAGTGGTATTTATTGATGATATCGTGGTATACTCCAAATGCTACAAAGATCATGAAAATCACTTGCGCATTATCCTCAAGACTCTGAGAAGACATGAATTATTTGGGAAGTATAGAAAGTGTGAATTCTGGATTCATGAGATTTCTTTTCATGGCCAAATTGTCTCTAAAGATGGAATCTCTGTTGATCCTTATAAGAACAAGGCAGTCCAAGAATGGCCTACACCGACGAGTATAACTGAGGTACGCAGTTTTATTGGTTTAGCCGGTTATTATCGACGTTTCGTCCAGAATTTTGCGTGGTTGGCTAACCCATTAACAAAGACCACACGTAAAGGGGTTAAATTTGTTTGGAAAAAAGATTGTAAAGAATGTTTTGAATAACTGAAGAGAAGAATAGTCAATGCTTTTATATTGACACTACCATAGGGGAATGATGGGTTCGTTATTTATATTGATGCATCGATGAAATGACTTGGTTATGTCCTTATGCAGAATGATAGGGTTATTGCCTATGCATCACGACAGTTGAAAATTCATGAACAAAACTATCCTACTCATGACATTGAGTTAGAAGCTGTGATATTTTCTTTGAATATATGGAGGCACTACCTCTATGGTGAAAAATGTAAGATTTATACTGATCACAAGAGTTTGAAGTATAA
The DNA here is from genome assembly GCA_963277665.1 of Viscum album. Lineage (NCBI taxonomy): Eukaryota > Viridiplantae > Streptophyta > Magnoliopsida > Santalales > Viscaceae > Viscum > Viscum album. Next base: position 1,683,104,249 of record OY728141.1, on the reverse strand, counting down.
TTTCTCACAAAAAGAACTCAACATGTGGAAAAGGAGATGTCTTGAATTACTCAAGGATTATGATTTTACGATACACTACCACCCAGGGAATGAAAATAAGGTGGAAGATGCTTTGAGCAGAAAAGATCATGTAGTTTTGAACAATATGAGAATTGAAAGGGATCCAATTTTCATAGATCTAGTGAAGATGGACATGGGAATAACCAGGGAAGGAGAAACATCAATGATTTTTCAAATGGTTGCCAAACCATCTTTACTAGAAAGGATTAAGAGTTCTCAGAACGATGATGAAGAATTTCAAAAAAAGATTAAAGCTATGAATGATGGGATATTGAGAGACTTTGTGTATGAAGAAGGAATTTTGAAATTCGGGAAGAGGCTTTGTGTTCCCGATATACCTGATCTAAAAAGGGAATTGCTGGATGATGCTCATAGTTACAAATTCTCTATACACCTTGGGAGAACCAAAATGTATAGAGATTTGAAGAAACATTTTTGGTGGGACAACATGAAGAGATAGACTGCCGATTTTGTGTCAAGATGTATGATTTTTCAACAAGTGAAAGCTGGAAGGCAACAGCCTAGTGGAGTATTACAACCTCTTCCCATAGCTGAGTGGAAATGGGACAATATTATGATGGAATTTTTCATGGGGATACCAAAGAGTCCTAGAAGGAACGACACAATATGGGTCATTGTTGATCGTTTTACCAAGTCAGCACATTTTCTTTCTATAAAGAAAGATTTACCACTTGAACGACTAGCAAGACTATATATTAATGAAGTTGTGAGACTTCATGGAGTACCCCTATCGATTGTTTCTGATCGTGATCCCTGTTTTACTTCAAGATTCTAAAAAAGTCATCAGAAAGCCTTGGATACTAAACTTCATTTGAGAACTACCTACCACCCTCAAATAGATAGACAATCAGAACGAACTATTCAAACCTTAGAAGACATGTTGAGATCCTTCTCACTTGACTTTTAGGGTATGTGGGATCAATATTTACCACTGGTAGAATATTAATATAACAATAGATTCCATTTGAGTATTCATATGGAACCATATGTAGCGTTATATGGAAAGAGATGTCACACACCAACCTGTTGGGATGACGTTGGTGAAAGAAAACATGTAGGCCCAGAACTGGTGGAGGAAACGATGGAAAAGGTGAAGGTAATCCAAAACCACATCAAAGCAGCTCAAAGTAGGCAGAAGAGATATGCCAATAATTGAAGGAAGGATTTGGAATTTCAAGTCAGTGATCATGTTTTCCTGAAGGTATCTCCATGGAAGGGAGTCATACGTTTTTGTAAGAAAGGTAAATTGAGTCCCATGAACATTAGACCTTTCGAAATTCTACAACGAATTGGGGCTGTAGCTTACCGTTTGGAAATTCCGCCAAATCTCTCCAAAGTTCACGATGTGTTCCATGTATCACTATTTAGGAAATACATGCCTGATCCAACGCATGTACTCACCTATGAGGAATTAGAACTGGAACCCGATTTGTCTTATTGCGAAGAACCCATCAAGATTCTTGATACGAGAGAACAATTACTGAGAAACCGGACAACTCGTCTGGTAAAAATCTTGTGGAGAAACCATAAGATGGAAGATGCAACGTGGGAACTAGAGGAACATAGGATAAAGAACCACCCGAGTCTTTTCATGCGGTAGTATTCTAGATTTTTTGAGGAAAAAATTATTTGAATGAGGGAAGAATGTTACACCCCAGCTTCTACGGTACGCTTCTCTTTGAATAATGAAATAGCGTGTGTTGTACACAACATCGAGTTCTAACACACCACAACCAATCAAACAAGCCATCATGAATAGTAATACCCAATTTTTGAAATTTATAAATTTTATTTTTCAAAATGGACTTCATTTTTGGATTCAGAATATCGAAATTAGCCTAGGGTTAATTTTTTGGTATTTTTCTGAAAAACTTCATTTTTTGATGAATAGTGAAACCACTAAGTGGTAAAAAAACTGAATTTTTCATAAAACATAATTTTACCGCTTCTGTGAGTGTAATTTAGTAAATCTGAGAGACACAGTTAATATCAAAGAGTAATATGTGGTTCAATGAGATGAAAATAATTTTTGGTGAATAGTAACTTTTTACTTTTATTTACCACGGTTAAAAGTAAGTAGGGTAATTAAGGGTAAAAATGATATTAATATTACCCTAACACATGTCCTAATTCTATTGGACAAGTGTATCTTGACCAAAAACAACCTTAGGAGTAAAATATTATCATTTAGGTCCACTTGGATTAGATTAGGACATTTATTATTATTTAATCAAAGAAGAGTTAAAAGAGTTAAAATCAATGTTTATTTACTAAAACATTTTTAATATGGGGTTACACATAAGATAAATGTGATTATAAATATTAATTAGAAAGATAAAAATATTTCCTCAATAATTATATTTCATTTAAAATTTTTAGACATTAAATAATGTAATTTATTTATGACACAATGATGATGCAGTAATTACCATAATAGTGAAAAATTTAAATAATTGAAATTATAAATACAGAAATAAATTTAATTGGAGACTTTTTATGAATTAAACTAATTTTATAGGTTAATATGACATGTTATGAATGATTTAATTAACTTTTTTTCCAATTAATCATTCTCTTATTATTTTCACAAAAATCAATTTTCCAAATAGTGTCAAAATTGACATAAAAGAGTTTTTAAAACAAAAATTATATTATTAATTGATATTAAATTCCTAAAAATCTACGTTTCGGCCAAGCGACTTATATCATGATAGGTGTATCATTAATGGACCACATGGGGGTCTCTTAGAGGTATATAGTATGTTTATTAACTATATAATATAAAAATATAAAGTGACATGGTAAGTGTCAAACTAATTAAATAAGAGTTAAAACTAAAATATAAGGTTAATATAATGACCCAAACCTGTCTAAATTCTATTGGTTGAGTGGTTTCCGACCCATACACACCTTAAAATTGAAATAATACACTTTTGAGCCATTAGAAACCGAATATGAATTTATTATAAAATAATATCTCTATCTTTTCCAAAGGTGCCCCTCACCCCTCTTATAAAAGGGAACTCCCCCTTCTCACTAATTCACACATTCAAAGACTTTTTCCTCGGACAACCCCTGACCAAATACTCTATCAACTACCCTAACTTCAACCTAGAGGCCTTAGTTTGATCAGAAATCCAACCTATGGAGCCCTTTTTATCAAATCAAAAAGAAGAACCCGAAGAAGAGGTAATGTTTTCACCACCCTCTTTCAAGTTCCTTTCTTCTTCAACTTCTTCTTTCTCTATTATTCCCATTCTAAAATAATTAATCCAGTATCTCCTATATAATGTAATATTATTATAAATATGGTACAACAATATTCATTATTCTATCCATCCTTTTAAAGACATGTCACCATACGTGCGTACGTATGGCTTACCGTCTCCACGTCATGGTGTAATTGTTATTCAATATATTATTATTTGGATTGGTATAGTAATGATTTGTAATTCATGTAAATAATAAATATAACATGATAATGATTATGTATATATGATATACTATGCAATTATATATTATTTTAATCTCAAAAGAATGATATTTTCGCTTGTGCGTACGTACGGACTAACGGCTCCACGAACGCGATGAGATTTATTCTCCATCGTATCCATTCAAGTATAATTATCATTTGATGATTTAAAAATAATGTTTAATGACTTGATATCATTCTGGATATGAATAAGATACAACCTATCCATAACAAACACAGTTTATGTAACAAAACATATAAAAGAAAACGAGTAAGTTAACACTCGAAACGACGATAACTCTAAGATATTATTAACCAAGCAATGTCAAAAGATCATATATGATATCATATTAATGTATATGATTCATGTATAATTTAATAAAAATTATTTTACCATTATAAAGGAGGTTAAACTACCCTCAACCAAGTAAAAGTACAAGGTAAGGGTTTATTTCACAATCTCTTCATTATCCAAGGTTGTTTATACATAATAATCTACCGGGGCTTCATTATCATCTGCATCCATGTTTCTTAAAAATGTATTTCAAAACATTTTTACTATTTACTAGAATATGAGTTAAAGTCATTTATACCCTTGTTGAATTTTATAAGTGGTTTATAAAGGAATCTTTCCATCATTTTCCAAACAAGTTCTTTTTTATCCTTTTTGATAGAATTAAGGTAAAAACGTATTTTTTTTAACTTATATGGCGTATGCGGCTATTTTACACCGTTATAAAATCTTCAAAGCTTCCCTTACATGATTATAAGGATATTTTCAAAATAAATGTTTTATTTTATAATTATGTGATTATTAAATGATTTCAAAAAAGAGATATTTCTCTCAAATATATGAAAATCCAGTGCAAATGTATATGTATTTAACGCAAGCTTAAAAATGTTTTCAGAAAACCTGACTCTCGAGTGTGGTAGACAGGAAGGGATTGGGCGTGGACCCATCATAGCCTATAATTAGTTGAGCAGTCTTAGAATTAGTAATTTTGTTTTCAGAAGTTTGCATAATGTTTTCAGAAAAACCCTCGAGTATATTTGAGCAATTTTAAACGTAACTATCTTCTAAAAAATTGCATCGGTAGGTCTCATGAGACAAACTAGTTTCTTGGCACAAGGCCTTGACAAAATCTTATTTGTAGTCTTGGCACGAGGCCTTGGATATGTGGGTATGATAGTCTAGCATTATGTATTCCATCATTATGAATGTGGTTATTGATATTGCATGTGATTATTCGATTAGTAGAATATCCATGTGAATAAGTAAATGGAATTATTTCATTTTATTTTTGCCATACTACGTTGATGTTCAAGTTTAAAAGGCTTTTTTATTAGTTATACATTTCCTTAAATGTTTATTCTTATTGATGAAAGGTTCCACTATATTGTTATCCTTACTGGGCATTTGAGCTCACCCTTTTTCTATGTTTTATTTTTCCCAGGATGTGAAGAAGTAATTTATGAATGAACTGCATGGATAGTATGAGGGGATAAGAGTGTGGACTATGGAGACTATATTGTTGTCGATTTCATTTTATGATGTAATTTAAGATTTATGAATGTATCTATTTATTCCAAGTCTACTAATCTAATTGGTATTTCGAGATTTGATCTTTCTTGTGATCATGCCAATGTTATGTAATAATGCACCGACTATGGGTAACTTGGGTCGGGGTGTTACAACCATGTTTTACTTATTTTTATTTTGGTATTGAGAATGGTATTGATAATGTTTTGATTATATCAATGTGATGTATTGAGATCTTGTGATTGAAATGTGGAAATTTTATGTTTCCATTAGGCATGTTTTATGAGATACGATTATGTTATGGTTCTTGGGAATTGTTTATGACATGTTTAAACCATTTCACATAAGGAATGCATTGGACTTATTAAGTGACGGGTGGATGCCACTATAGCTCCTCGATGTATCGGTAGGTCTCATGAGACAAAATAGTGTGTTGGCACAAGGCCTTGACAAAATCTTATTTGTAGTCATGGCACAAGGCCTTGAATATGTGGTTATGATAGTCTGGCATTATGCATTCCATCATTATGAATGCGGTTATTGATATTGCGTGTGATTATTCAACTAGAAGAATATCCATGTGAATAATTAAATGGAATTATTTCATTTTATCTTTTCCATATTATGCTGAAGTTCAAGTTTAAAAGGCTTTTGTTTTAGTTATAAATTTCCTTAAATGTTTATATTTATTTATGAATGTTTCCTGTATATTGTTATACTTACTGAGCATCTGATCTCAACCCTTTCAATGTTTTATTTTTCCAGGATGTGAAGAAGTATTTTATGAATGAACTACATGGATAGTATGAGGGGATATGAAGACAAGATGTTGTTGAAGTTTTCAATTTATGATGTAATGTAAACTTTATGAATGTATCTAGTGATTCCAAGGCTTCTAAACTAATTGGTCTTTCGAGACATGATCTTTTCTGATCATGCCAATGTTATGTAATAATGCACCGACTTTGGGTAACTGGGGTCGGGACGTTACATTTAAAGTCATGAAATAAATGATATTCCAGATATAAAATGTCCTAGGTAAGTATATACACCACACAAAAGAAAAAAGTGGTGAATATGGCATAAGACTCTCAAAAATAAAAGTGAGAATAGAACTTTCCTTACCTTACATATTGAATTTCTTCGAACACATTATGAGCTCACATATAATATAAATAATTTTTTATAAAAACAACACATATATTCTTTCTAATATATAATAACATATACGATTTTAATATGACTTTATTTTTCCCATTTATTAACAATTCCATGTTAAAATTATGTTTTGGGTAATTAACACTTTTTTTTCATATATGTCTTGAATTGTTATTTTCCCCCATTATTAGATCATGATTTAATTTATTATAGAATGTATAAAATTATATAAATATCATATATAATAATTATAAATTTATTTATAATAATCTATACAATATAGAAATAGAAATTGGAATACACTGTCCAAAGAGATGGTAGACCATAAATACGCATGAATAACGTTTCCATTTTCTTGTTTTATTTTTAATGAATGAAAAATAAATGTTATATAAACTGTATATAAAATAGAATTATTATTTCATATATATCACATAATTGAATTACAACCATATTTAACACATTCCATGTAATGCATGAACTAATCACATCGCTTAATGAGGTTGTAGTTCGTCGTGCACATGAAAGATGTTATCATATTCTAAAAAAATGGAAAGCATGAAGGTATGTGTTATATAATAATAAAAAGCATACAAAAATCTTAAATATCATATATATAAATATAAAAAATATATATAATATAAAACCATCATTATTACTAACCATAAGATGTGGTAATGGAAGAATGAATGATATCGATTCACGAGGAGGTAGTCCACTGTAAACATGATTGATGAATGTGTATCCAATTTGCGGAATTTTTTAAAGTTGTAGGTACTAAATTAAACATAAAAACATAATAGTATATTTTTCTAATGATGTTATAATATAATAATGGTATAATTAATAATTTAATGGGTTGTCAAAGGAAACAAAACAAAAATTCATGTTAATAAACGTTACCTCTTCTACGGCTGACTCCTTTTGGTTTTCACAAAAGGAAATCCATGGTTGAATTTATAACCAAAGTGATAATTATAGTCCTAGATTATTAATATTGAGAAGAGGTTTTTATAGGTATTTTATGAGGTAATGGGTTTTAAATGTTTGAAGAAGTGGGGAGAGGGAATGCCATTTTATAGTGGAGGAGGAGTGGAATTCCTGTAAATAAAAAATTTAAAACCTGATTAGGAGTTCTCCCTTACATAATATAACTCAAAAAATTAAAAATATTCGATAAAATGGGTTATATGTTTGAAATATGGCCATATAATGAGTTTTTACATGTTTATAGGTCATTTCCTCTAATAATTAACGCTTTGTCCCATAGTAAACTCATTTTTCTCCCAATCGACGTGATTAATTTTATAAGTTATCTATAATAATTAAAATCAAAAATTATGTTAGAATTATTAAAAATTAAAAATTATGATTATTCAAAATATAGAATCAAATTTTCCGAATTAAAATCACAAAATTGGAAGAAATTAATTTAAATTTAATCCCTTAGGCATGATGAGAGAATGGGGTTTTATAGGGAAAAAGTTAAAAGGTCTGAAATATTTTTTTATACATTTTCAATATGAAATAGATAAAAATTTACAGGATTGGATTAATAAATTTAAAATTTCACTATCTTTAATTTAAAAAAAATCAAATTATAGTTTAAAATTATAAATTATTTTAATAAAAAGTACGCTTCTAATTAAAATTCTATATTTTTCATTATTCAAGGAAAAAAACTTCTGAGAAAAATAATAAATATTCAATTTAAGATAATATTGATGTTTCTATATCAAAAAATAAAATATATTTTTCAAATATAATTTATAAAAGATTCAAAAATTAGTTTAAAAATAGGGCACCATTAAAAGGTGGTAAAACTACATTTAAGAAAAATACTTTATTTTTATAACCAAAATTGGATTTATTCTTATATATTTCTTGAAAAATAAATAAAAATAATGATATATAATTCACCTAATATATAATATATATTTCTTTATATTCATTCATCAAATTAGTTTTGTTTAATTTGTTGAGATAAAAAATATTTGTGCATAGAATAATAGATGTTCAAAATGGAATTTCATTATTTTAATATTGTTATTACCCTAATTTATAATTAATTGGAAACCAAATAATTAAATTTTTTTACCTGTGTAAACCATATTTTCATAACATAATTACTATTATTCATAACATCCATTCCAATGGGTACGTGATTCTTATAATAATATTTTATAAAATTAATAGTATATTATAGTTCGGTAAAACTCGTTCTTCTGTATAATAGAATATATTGAATTAACTTTTCATTATGTGTAACAAAAGCCAAACATATTGATTTTTATATAAAAATATAATCTATGTGTTTCATATAACATAAATTTAACTTCGTGTTGTGTTTGAAGAAATAATTACTTAGTGTAGAATGCAATTCAATCCATCAAATAATTTTATTCAATTTGAAAAAAAGAAATTATTAAAATCATGGGGTGTTATATTTAATGATTTATTGTTGAGTTAATTTATTTATGTACCTATTTACTTTAATATGTTTCATTATTTTACATATACTATGGTAAGTATTTTTCTAGCATGATAAATTTTTTATGAGTAAAAATTGAAAATAAACATGGTACCTAATTTAAACATTATGAATCAAAATATGGAATCCAAATTATTAAATTCAATTAACATAATTTGAAAAATTAAATTTAAAACAAAACCCACAAATGTGATGAAATATTAGATTTTCAAGAATTGTATATTTTATGAAAAAGTTTTTCTTAAATAAAATCTATGAGTAATAATAAGAATTGTGTGAAAAAATTAATATTTATGGATATATTATCTAAAATTTTCATTTAAAACATTCCCCATTAGTAATTATTTTAATTATTTAAGAAGAACAAACATTGGGTACTTTATTTTTTTTTCAGAAAAATACTTTTCTTAAACGCATAAATAAACCTATTAAAAAGTAAAATTTAAACGTGATTCAAAATAATTTTTGAAGATTAAATATTAATAAATAATACTAATGTTGCTTGATATAAAATTCATAGCCTAATTAATCATTTTAATATTTTAATTTATTGAAAATAAATTACAATTTTACCAAAATATTAATTTTTCACTATTAAATGAAAATCCAATATTTTATGAAATATTAAAAACAATAAACCAAAGTACGACATGATATTATTATTTAAAAAAGAATTTATTTTTATGAAAACAAATTTCATAATGTTTCAATAAATAATTACAATATTCACTTCCAAAAATTAAGAAAACCCATTTCTTGAAGAACATATGTTTTTGAAGAATAAAATGGGTTTACTAAAAATGTTAGTGATTATATAAAATGAATTAATTAATATATTAGAATTGATCATGGCCATTATATATTTCATAAAATCAATATTAATTTTAGTACCCTCTAATTTAATGAGTATATTATAATAGTCACATTTAAATAATATGATTTTGTAGTATTTTGATGGTTTATATTGCATATATTGTATGCTATCAAACATAATCATTCCTTATAAATTTTTAGGATGTAACGTGGATGGTCCAAAATCAATATCACACAAATGGTAAACATATTCCTTACCCAAAATTTGGGTAATAATATAAATATAGTATCTTTTTGATTAAAAGAAAGGATTTTGATCCCAAGGATATCTAATTTTTAATTATAAATGGAAAGAATTCACAAAAATTAACAAAATATATTACTTGAATAGAATAATTTCTATTTTTTAATTTTTACCCTTATGTTTACTTATTATTCATTTAAATATTTTTTATCCCTTTTATTATGGACATAAAACCACATATTAGTTCAATTAACATCATAAACAACCTTTTTTTCCTTCATCATGAAATTAAAAAATTTAAAAAATATAAAAATTTAATTATTTAAGTTACAATGAATACAATTTTAATAATAGTAAAATTATTTTCTTTCTCATAGTTCCCTTAAATGAACTTTTAAAATTAACCTTTTTTATATTAAAAAATTTTCCCATGCTTTATGAACTTTCTTAGACTATTCTTATAAAAAATGAAAATGTCATGTTTTTTCAATATTTTAATAAATTAATATAAATATAAGAAAAAATTATTAAATACCTCATGGAAATCATTGTGATTCATAAAAAAAACATCCATTGATCCTAAGGTATCCGTTAAAGTACATTTTCATACATTTGATAAAGAATCAATGAAGAATCATTAAACATACATAACCACATATTTTTAAAGTTTATCTATTTTCCTGAACATCACAATTTTAATTGATTCATAAGAATTTAATGAACAATAAAATAGATAATTATCATCATGAGTGGAATGAAAAATAAATTATATCACTACACTAGAAATAAAGTTCAACTAAAATTGATTTTAAATATTAATTTTAACCTAAAATTAGATTTTTATAAAACATACCAGTATTACAACTAAATGTAACACCAATAATGATACACTATGGGAAGGGAAATCATATCACATTCTGGTTTCCACATATTTTTCCCATATAACTCTATTATTTCATCTATATACACCCCACACATATCAAACAGATTAACTACTTTTAAAATTTTTAATCTGTAAACATCCCATGAAATATTGGTAATTTCTATCATGTTATTATCTATATATTTTCAATAAGTATATTCAAATATTAGTATAAAGGTTTATTGTTTTCTTTTGCTAATATGTATATACTATTAATAATCTCTATATAATACAATTGTATTGGTAAAGAGGCCAAAATATTCTTAGATGATACCTATTGATCTTCTACTAAATCAAACCCCCACTATCTATATCTGATTTAACCCATAAATCGTATGGGTGTGCACTAGAAGCAGGGATCATACCTAATTAATGTAAGATCATATCAGATATAATCACTAAAATAAAAGGGTTCATTCTAAAATTGGGATTAGTAATTAATGATGTTTGGAGAATATCAGATAGACCTTATGACTACATAAGTAATTTTGATAAATTACACATATTATTAAATCAATTGTATTTCATTTTTATCTTATCCAATAATAGTATTAAAGGATTGATAATAGATTATATGATAGAAAAATAAAATTTATCTAAATCATTATATATCGATTAATTAAATTCATGTATTTCTAAATAAAATGAAAATGTAATTCACTAGACATGATTAAAGGGTACATAACATATAATAAATTAATTCACAGTTGGCTATATTATTTTCATCCTCTTACATTAAAAAGACTTCATATTCTCTAACCACCCTTGTAATATAGACTTTTTCAATATTATCATGTAAAAATTGGCCAATAACTTGTTGTTGATGTGGCAAACTATCCTAAAAAAAATCCTTAACTTAATCCCCCATATTATACAAGTCTCTCGGTTTCACATGGACTACAAAACTCTAAACTTCAATGAATATTTTATTCATATAAATATTGTTTTATCTTGTGAATAAAAAAATATGTATCATATTTTAATCACTCACCATTATCGATACATTCAGATCAGTTAAAATTAGAAAAATGTCTCAAATTTTTCATTGTTCACTTGAAAATATCAACCAAACTGAATTTGAATAACACAATAGAAAACGATTTTTTATGTTTTCAATTTTATAATATGGATCAATATTATTTAATATCCTATATATATTAATTTTATGATGATTTAATTAATTGTTTTCCGACCATTTTCTCACAAAACACTATGAAATTTAAATTTATTAATTTTATATGAATAAAATTGTATATACTTCTTCAATGGTCCTTGAGAAAAATAATATGAATCATCTAAAAATCCATTATAATTATTAAAATTAATGACTTATATTAATTTATATAAAACTTGTTTAGTCACATAAAATTATTATATAAATATATTATTAATATGAAGTTTATTATGATCTTACATCAAGTGAAAACTTTTTAATAATATATTTTTCAACAACATTTGTTATCTATCTCTCCTTTTGAGTTTAACTATAAATTTTTCTCATTTCTTGAATACCTAGTTACTTAGTAAATGGATCTACATTATCACTTTTAAGAAATACACATCCATGAAATTGTATTTTATGTTCTATGGTCCAATTTGGTTCCCCTGATGGGGGGGAGTGAATCCGTGGTACAATATTTTTATGAATTATTTCCATTTTTAATTCAGCATATTGAACATGTTATATTTATCGATACAATAAATATAATATATCGTCTGCAACTCATGTGAAGTGAAAATTAAATAAAGAGATAAAAAATTATTTACAAGGTTGATGATGAAATCTTTCTCTATTCCATGTTGGATAGAAACCCTAACATGGATTATAAACTATCTTCTTCTTAAAGATAATAAAGGAACATATAGAAACTTGTTATACAACCTAATAATCAATCTTGTAGTTGACCCCAGTTTACACACCAACCACCAACTCCTCTTCCATAGTTTCTCAAAAAACCCAAGTATTCTTCCCCTGTTATTCCTCGACTGGTCATAAACCACAATCCTTGAGATTTTAAAGTAATTGTTTAGACACCCTAGTTATAAGATCCTTCTTATATTTGTGTTTATCGAGTAATATAAATTCATATTTCTCCATCAATGTGATCTTCCTCCATGAACCGGTAGGATCATAGATTCTTATATACACCTTCAAGATCTTCATGAAATTCTTGGAATAATATTGTTGGACATGAAACTCTTTCAATGAGCTTGAATGATTTGGTTATTATTAATCTATGTATCCTAAAAAATATATCTTTTATGGACTCTTATATTTTGGTCACCTTCCCACCACTACAATTTGAACTATTTTTTTATCATATAATTCTTAGAATATTCTCAATGGTTGAACATTTATTCATCATCACTTAAATTATATTTTTTTCTTAATATAATAATATATCTCAAATGATATTGTCCATATTAAAAATTTGAAATTTCTATTAATCTTAATGGAGAGACATCATTGAATTCAAAAATGGATTATATTTCATTATTTAAATTTTTTATTTAAACATGAAAAATCATCTCATTTAATTATCATAGGACCCGGATTTAATATTTTATAATTTAGTATTCCATATCATCATGAATATGTAAACAATAAAGGATACAATTAATTATTTTTATTGTGGATTATAAATAACCACAACCTTAACATTCCAGAAACAACAGATGAATTAATTTTATGCCACTTTTTTATTTTCTTGATTTAGAGAAATGCACATGAAACTAAATTCATGTATTAATCTATAAAAATATCACATTACTATTATGTGTATCCCATAAATCTCGTTTTTTTGTATCATCTCTTATAAATACCCATCAGATATTCTTCTCTTTCAAATGGTTTATGCATTAGTGTAGTCATAGATTCATTACATCAACATATATCATTTTTAAATTCCAGAAAGGATTGAGTCTCTTATTTCTTCACACAGTTCATTTATTAACCACAGAACCATTATTTCTCTCATATTTCCATGTGATAACTCATCCTTGTATGCATCCACCATAGACATCACAAAAGATGGGTGAACTCATTATTTATAGATGCATCAATAAAACATGTGGTTGATTATCTACTCTTCGGTCACCCAGGAAACACATTCAGTAAAATTATTTTTCACACAGAAAAACTACCCCTTGATCAATCCATGATAGTTATTCCGTAGATCAAATATAGTCATTCCATCGCTCCACCAACTCATGTAGTTTCTTCAGTTCCACATTGAATGTTAAAAAATTATCTCATGGTCCATTATTATAGTTTATCTATATAGATATCTAGTCCTTCCATTATGTATGTAGTATATATCTCACTTTACACTTATGAAAAATATAAATATTTGAGGTTACATTTACTTATTGGTTTTCAAAACTTACACAACCTTAATAATTTTCGTGCAACCTTTATGTAGTAATCTGATTTTCACCAGGACTATTTCATAGAAAAGTATCAAACTGATATAGTCTTATACATGTAATGACCTGCCTTAACACAACCTAAATTAAACTAGCCATATTATTTCATAACCTTCATAAATCATGAATTATTTTTATCTAGGTAGAAAATTTATCTTAAAATCACATCTTTCATTCTCAAAGACTTCTCCAACCCCTTCAACCCAATAAAAAATTCTTTTAAATATAACCACATAATGTAGAAAAGGTAATTTCATCCCCCAGAACTGATCATGTATTCATTTAAATATCAAAAAAATAATAATAAAATATACTATCGTGGAATTAAAATTTCAAACCCATAAAGTAGAGAAGGTTCCTTAATCCCTAAAAAATATCACAGATTCTTTTTAGGATCATAAAAATTACAATGTTATATAATTCCACTTACTCTTGAACATCATTAAATAGGTTCTTTAAGCTAGTATACTCACAACACATTTCCATTAATCATGGAAACACATCAAATATCTTTTAGACATACATGGATTTTATATCAAGAATGAAATAAAATTCATTTCTCATAAATTTATAACAATACTAAGAAGATCATCATCACTACACTAAAAAAAATATTAAATCATTTACAATAAATGAAACACTCACATGGGGACAACAATCCAAAATTTGAATTTGTTAGAAATTCCATAATTCCACATTTTCAATGATTGTGTTTGAGTTGATTCATTATGACCCCCTAATTGGAAAAAATTATAGTTTTCATTATAAGGGTCTTATCATGTAATAATTTTTCATTAAATTCACTCATGATTCTCTTACCCCTTTTCCAGGAGAAGGATGATGCCACATTTTTTAAATAATAAATAGAATTTACTTGGAATAATCTATGTCTACATGGGAAAAAATATGTATTAAATAAGATAGAAACAACCATGAAGGATTATGTTGTCCATATACTACCATAAGTGTGATATCATAGTAATATAGTCATTATTTCTATAATAAGGGATTCAAAAAAGAGATTTTTCAAGAAATATGTAATCTTGGAAAATTTAGAAAGCATATCATAATGTTCATGTGAAAGATATTTAACTCCCCCTTTTATCATCATTTTAATAATTAAAAACTTCCCCTTAATAAATAAAAGTGATACAATAAAAAAATATCATAAGTTAGCTTCATTAAATCGTTTTTCTAGATTCCAAACCCTTCAATAATTTCCTAATTCACAAAAAATCCACTAAAATGATATATTATTCTCAATAATTCTCCACCTAAAGGGATTCAATCAACTTCATCAATTTCAATTATATCGATATACTATATGGAGAAAAATATATTCATGTATAAAAATATAAAATGTCTCCTTAAGATCCCTATATGTTATCTAAAAATACATAATATAATAGAGAACAAGGATGAACATCTTTTATTTATTTAAAATAAAAACTGAAGGTTATAGTTTCCCCTCATTATTACTTTCTTCTTCTTTCTGAGATTAGCATGGGATGTTTTCTCCTTATTGTTGTCATCCTTTATAGATTATTTACATATTTTCATCCTATGAATTGAAACCATATGGTGATTTGTTCTCTCCATATCAGTTTAGAAGGTTACTTTTTTGGATAACTCATTATACACATCAAGAATATATTTTATTTTATTCATAGAACAATTTTTTTAATATTAAATTTTATTATTATTGGAAAATTGTTCTACTCAAACTAAACATGATTTTTTTGGTTTACCGATATTTGTTTTCTTATTACAATCCATTCTAACTACTTTTTCTTTTCATGAATTTTCCTCCATTTTTTTGAATATTTTTTTCCATTTCACTACATAATGGACTAATCATGGTGGGATTTTCATGAAATAATCAAAAAATTTACCATCTTAAACATATATTCCACACACTAGACACAATTATTAGAAAATATTTTGAGTGGATAGATTTTCAGTTAAACTTATCATAAATTTTTTACATTGAATTTATTCCTAATTTGAACACCATAATCCCCATTGGTTTATTCTAATTTCCATGAAAAGATATATTATACCAATAATAGTTTTCTTTCTATCTATCCACACCTTACAAAAAAACCAGCAGAACCCTAGGTGTTTTTAGTTTCAAGGATGATTGTAGATTTTATTAAATTTATATTATTGATGACCTACTACAAAACAACACTTTTTTATATTTGGAGTTGTTATATATTTTGATCGTTATACATTCCATTTAATGGAGAATAATTCCTTTCATAATTAATGGAACATGTTTATTTATTTTAGTTTTAACACCTAGACTATAAAAACAAAATATTTGTGGGTTTTCATTGGATCTCCCATATCAACAGCGTTAGATGAATTAGATTTTACATTTGATAAATTAATGATGTCCTATCACTATTTATTTAGATAATATATTATAATAAGTCTCATATATTTTTCCACAAAGAGTTTTTATTACCTTGTATCTAGTTTATCCTTGATATATCTTTCTTCCTTCTCATAGTTGACCACCCTCATTTTTTTCGTATTCTCATATAAAATTTATTACCTTTTATGTTTGAAAAATTATTATTATTATATTTCTTAACATAAGAAAAAATATTTATTTAATTATAAGTCTCACTACTTGAGGATGATATTAAGTATTTATTTATCTACTCATCAGATTATTCTTGAGGAAAATTTACGTTAATGTTTCAATTTCCATTACAATATTATTTCCTTGATAATTTTTTGAATTCCAAATTCACATATCTATTTTGAAATTTCATAGAATAAGGTAAATTGACTCATTGAAATCCATATCAGATTAAATATTCAATACTTTTCAGATATTTAAATGGAACCCACCATGATATCACATGTATAGCCAATTTATGGGTTGGGTACCACTATGGGGGGGATCAGTGGTGTACACTTTTTAAAAATTATTTCCTTTTTAAATTCATCATATTAAACATGTTATAGTTTTTAATCCTATGAATAGAATATCTTATCCTCACCTCATATATAGTAATATTGAAAGAGGTAGAATCACATTGTATTTATAATGTTTTAAATAAAATCCTAATACTTTACATTTTAATTAGACACCCCAATATTGATTATTCACTATTAAATCCCTTATGAATACAAAGGTACCTATAGTAAATAGTTATAATCCCTAGTACCTGATCCTCTAATTTTCATTGGTTGTACACCCTTACCACCAACTCTTCTGCACTCCCATGTTGTCCTTATCCTCCCACTCTTCCTTAACTAGTTATACACCCAATCCCTAATATTCTTTATAAATAGGATAGACCCCCTAGTTAAAAGATCCTTATATTCTTTTATATTATCCATTAGTTTAAATACATCATTCTAATTCAAATATATCTTTTGTCAT
The DNA here is from genome assembly GCA_963277665.1 of Viscum album. Taxonomy (NCBI): domain Eukaryota; kingdom Viridiplantae; phylum Streptophyta; class Magnoliopsida; order Santalales; family Viscaceae; genus Viscum; species Viscum album. The sequence goes on along the minus strand of OY728141.1, from coordinate 1,683,086,702 downwards.
GAACCTATAAGATCATACTTTCTTGTGTATTCATTCATGATCTCTAATAGATTATTGGAATAAGTCCAATGGTATTGAAAATAATTCTCATATATTGAATGATCAGGTTCTTATCAATCATATAATAGTCAGAAATGTCCCGTTCATGTACTCTGGGATTCAGTTCAACTTCTATCCTTAATACATTGATGTATCAGGTTTTTTATAATTCAAAAAATTCTCTCAAAGATCAAACATATATTATTCATCACATAAGTCATATTTTTATAATTCATAAAATAATATATCTTGAATATTTTTTATATATTTAAAATATATAACTTCCATTAATCTCAATGGAAGGTAATATTTGAATTGAAAACTATATGATATTTTTGCATTTTGAATCCTCATTTAAACTAAGTTATCTTTATAATATAAATCCCTTAAGGATTGGAATTTAATATAATTTAAATTTAGTATCTAATATCATATTGATTAGTTAAAAATAATAGGTATCCCATTAATTATTATAATTGATGTATAAAAATAGTAATGCACTCATGTATCCTATACTATCACATGAATCATTCTCAAGTGTATTGTTATTTATTTTTCCAAGTTACAAGAATTAATATAAAACTACATGAATGTATAAATATCAAAAAATACCACATTACTATTGTGTTTATCCGTTGAATCTTATATTTAGTACATCATCACAATTAAATACCCCTCAATTATTCTTCTCCCTCAGAAAATTGTTTATAAAGGACCATAACCATGAATTCTTTTTATCTTCATGTATTGTTTTTTATATGAAAAAACGATTGGGTTTATTATTTCATAATATAGTTTATTTTTAAACCAAACTCCTTTACTTATCTCAAATATACATGTCAAAACAGATCATTGTATCCATCCATTGTAAATATCATGGAAGATCCATGAACTAATTATTCACAGAATCATCCTCAAAACATGTTTTTGATCCTTTATTTTGAATTAATATTGATAAATAATATTGTATTTATATATATATATATCATTTCATGTTGGATTCAGGATATTAATGTGGTTGATTGAATATACACTTACATTCGATATCAATAGGAATTGACAACCAAAAAAATGGATGTAGTTGCTTCAATTTTAAATTCCATATGAAAAAATATCTCATAATTGATCATTATTTTTTACGTCTATGAAGTTCATATCATAAAATTAAGCTGGTTTTAAATATCTCACCTAAACCATTTGTATCCAATGAAAATATGGGGACACCTTTACATAGTGTCATGTGACCCATACATAGCACACAGAATTTTCTCACTACATTTATATAGTCTTATGATCTATTTTATGACCTTTACGCAATATAGGATTAACATGGATTACCCTTATATAGGTAATGAACAACATTTATAAATCCTATAGAAATATAATCTTACAATTATATAAAAATTATAAATTATTAATTAACTTGACACAAGTTTCCAATTTATCTCAAAATCATCCAAGACCTTCTCAAACACTTCTTAAACACCATAGGCCCAATACAAATGAATTCCAACATTTTCCACACTAAGTAGACAAGGTTCCATTATCTCATAACGTTTACGTGTTTTCCATTGAAGATATTCACTACAATTATCATATATAATGACAATTCCTACCAACTTTAATCAGTTAAAGAAGACAGGGTTCATTGATACATCAATATGTGTCATGTATCACTTTGAATTCGATCGGAAAAATCAATTGACATAATTCAACATAGTCATAAAATTCTATAAAAATGTTATTTAAGCTAGTATATTCACAAACCATTTTCATAAATCATGGAATAAAATCAAATATCTTATAGACATACATGGTTTATTTATCAATAATGACATCCATGGAATTATTCAAAAATCCAAGACAATCCTAAAATAATTCTCATTACCACATTAACAACACATTGAATAAAAAATAAAATTAAATATTTTTTTGTGGGAAAACATGTATGTGTGTTTTTAATGTCAATTAATTTGAGAGTATTTTCACAATATAATGAACTAAAATTTGAAATCATGAGTATTTACTATAAGATTATAATTGATTTGTGATACCATCAACAAATTCATGTTGATATAATCATGACCAAATTGCATAAAAATACATCAAACATATGGTGAGAGACTGTACGACTATATAATCTTCTATAGTAGAGACTTCAACTTGAAATTTTTCTATTAAGTAAGAATTAAAATAACCTATAAAATGATTGAATAAAACAAACATAGAAGAATAAATAATATATTCAATACGTTTAAAACATTTATTTTATTAATTGTTGAAAAAGTTATATAATAATAACCACAATGGGATAGATCCAACAATAATGTAAATTACCTACTAGTTTAACATCCTTGATCAAATTAACAGTAAAGTGAATAATTATAGTGAATAAGGAGTGAAAGAATATCATATCCAAATAATAAAATGTAATTTTAAAATTTTACTAATGGTTTTCAAGTTAATATTTTTAAAAGTTTATAAAAAGTTTATAAAAAAGTGTAAATTTTAATTACAGTTGTGATTATTTTATCAGGTAAAGATTTATGAAATCCCAATTGTAGAATTTGATTTAGAAAATATTATGAGTTTTGGATTTTAAGTCCATGTAAAAAATGTTGTTTTATGTCAAAAAAACTATAAAATATTACATGAATATAAATAATGAATTTTTATGTTTTTCACTATATAGAGGAAAACAACTTTTTTCTTATTTTTCAATAAAAACCAGAGTAGGATAATTCTCATTTAATTTATCCCAAATATCACACTTTATATTTATTTCTTATATATAATTATGATGAAAAAAATGATATTTTTATTTCTTATATGCACTGAATATTCTAATATGTACATTATAAAAATAACTTCTTTGAATACACGTAATATTATGATTATGATGTATTAACTTGAATTAGAGAGATGTTATTTAGAAGAATATACTAAACATGCTTCATTATTTTGTTCCAATTATTTATGATGATTTCAAGAATATTTTCCCAACCACATTAAAATGATAATATTTTCGAAATTATGCATTAAAAATTAATAATTGTCATATGATTTCAGAACATGATAAATTTTTTTTATAGTAGCCTCAAAAAAATTCAGCCATCGAATCATGTCTTATTAAATAAAAATCTCTTATAAGAATCCAAGAATAGATGATGACATCATGAAACGAAATTTTCTAATATAATTAATTTTATAAACCCTAGTTCAATGTTATAAATTGGACGACCATACTGCTGTGAGTATTCTAACAAGACATGATTTATAGTTCATATAAATCACTAAAAGTTAACATTAGATTATCATGAATTTTGAAATTTATATCCTATAAAGTAATATTTATATCTAAAATCTTTTTACAAAACTCTTATAATTATTTTATTACGGTATGAATTAATTTCATTTTCTTATAGTTTATTTCTTATAAGGAAAATTGAATAAAAGATGACATTTTCTGTATAAAAATACATAAAGGTAGTTCACATGGGATAAAAATATTAAGTATAACGTAGAGTCATTATTGGGTTATGTGCATTAGTAGGATATTAAAAATTCACATTTCTAGGATCTAAATAGAAATATGTTTGTATATAATTAATGAATTTCCAAGATTTTAAATCTCTTGGATATTATATAAACCCATTATTGGTCTTTTCTATAATATGAATCTTTATTTTATTTTATTACATAGGAAGACAAGATAAGTCTTTATAATTATTTTTCTAATATAAATTAATGAAAAATATTCATTTTTATTCATATTATTTTTTACAATACATTAATTCAGACATTGATAAAGATTCAACGATTTATATATAGAGGTACGAAGTCTTTTATACTCTTATCTATTTGAATAAAGTCCACAATCAAACAAATAATCCTTGGGATTTTAATATTTAGAGTATTCTTTTAAATAAAATTTCTCATATCATAAAATAATTCACAGATCTTAGCTTATTCTAATTAATGATTTAACAACTCCAATATCATTAACATTTATTATATATATAATTACACATAAGTAATTTACATAGTATAACATTAATATATATAAATGGTTTAATATTTATTTTATTCTTTATATAACTCATAAAATATTTCTCTAACAAATTCATAATACTCATTTCATCTAGGGTGTTGTCTGTGTGGTTTGTCAACCCCATCAGATTTCATGTGGTTGAGGGTTCATCCGATGAGTGGCCCTTAATTTTTGTGTGTGTGGTGGTTCTTGGGGGGGGGGGTTTCCTAGGAAAATGTGGTATCACTTCATTATTACATGAAAAGCGGGGGTACTATAGAAGTAATATTCACATAAGCAGTCTTTGGGCCAAAAAGTGGCCTTAAGGCCCTGAAAAATGTCCTTTAAAGCCACATGGACTTCATAAAATCATATTTTAATTGGCCTATAGGCCACTAGGCCCTATGGTCATGAATGTGGTTCCTCTCAAACTAGTTTTAATGTGGTATTTCTTTCCTTAATAATAAATGACATCAACCCCAATCTATTTAATAAAAGAAAACTCATATGAAAACTTGATTACCTTATATATTTTTATTTTCATCATGTTTCATTATATTTATGTAAGAAAAATTAATTCTACAATGAATTCAATTATGAACAATAAATATGTACGTTTTTTTGATTCTGATGATGGTGGCACTTTATGTTTATGTAATGGTTGATTTTATAGAATATCGATCTCACATATCCATTAAAAAATGATTCAATACTTATTATTTATAAACTCTATACATTTCTAACCATAACCTAAAATTATATGCAGAATAAATTTTTTTTATTACCCCTTCAAAGGACCAATTTTCAATTGAGAAAGATAAAAATGCATCCATCCTTTTAATATACTGAGGTTAATTTTAGGGTTAATTAATAATAATTATGTCCATTTTTTTCATATTTAAATGTTTTTATTTAAATAAAATAGAATATAATAGTAAAATAAAAGTCTGTATGAAATAATAAAATATAAATATCATACAAAATATTATTATTTAAAAAATTTTCTAGATAATAAATCAACCAATACATTATAATTATAACTAATTAAAATTATTATTTCTTATTTAATATATAAATATACCACATAACATACTAATGAAATAAAACATCACATAATTTTAAAATGCATATATTTTGTTTAAATAATATCTTATTTTTCATGTGCATCAAAAACACAAATTACTTTTCTTTTCCAATCATTTTTAATTTAATTATGTGACATTTCCATTTTACGTTTTGGTTATATCCTTGGATGTTTATTATTAAAAAACAATCAAATAATGAATTCTAATAAGGATAAGGTAGTGGAAAGATTCTTTCTAAGAATATAAATAATAAAAATGTTGAAATTTTCATAAGATCCTTATAAAACTTGTATAGTAGTCTCCATTAAAAATAGAGTGATGGAAGACAATAATATTAGAGTGGATAAGAAAACTCCACAAATGTGGATGCTACTCCACCACATATGTTGTTAATGCACTAGCTTTTGGATTTGTTTCCCGATCGATGTGAGAGGATCTTATTGGAATATCTTTTATAAAACTTAATATGTAATCATATTATCTATAAATCCACCATGGGGACAACAATTTTTTATTTTATTATATTAATTGCAGGAATAAAATCAATCTTAATCCATATTTGATCTCAATTAAATTTCATGGAATATTTCATCACACAAATTAGTAATGACAATTTATAATTAAGTTAAGTGAAATAGCCAATATAGATATACATGGAGACTTCAAATAATGCCTGACTACTAAAAATATTAAAATATAATAATATAATAAATAATGAATAAAAACTCATTGATAAAAAACATAAATCAAATTCACTTATCACATAGACTATAAAAAATTGAAAACAGAAACATAGAACATTTATTGTGTATATAATATCACACTAAAAAACTAACCACTACAATAATAAAAAAATATATATTAATTCATCAAAATAATCCAATTGAAAAATATAAAACTAACAATATATAATTTAACCTAATAACTAATAAAAAACTAACATAAAATTATCATGATATTGTATAATTAATAAATTGAACAATAAATTAACAATTAAGTCAAAATACCTGATTGAGTGAGGGATTATGTAATGTAAATTAATGATAGAACCAAATTTAAACTATATAGTGTTAATGTTTAACTGAAAGGTGACATAATAGTAAAGATATAGATGATGTGATACTTTAGAGATCCAGATTCATACTATAATTAATGAAATAAGGAACTAGTGCCAACTATTATACAACTTAGATTTCAAGAGATGGAAGATACATGAAACATTTTGGGAGATGAGTCATGGGAAGCACATATCAAGAAGGAGGATAAGATAGGAAAGGGGGAAGGGTGGCGTACACCATGTATGGTCTAAATAGTGTTGAATTTTTTTTCTTCATAAAAACACATCAAATTTTATATCTACTATTATTTATATATAACTAATATAATCCAAACATAATATACATACGTAACACATAATGTTCAAATTAATTTCCATTACATATCACAATAAATCAAACCCTAGAACCAATAATATTATTCTTTTTTTAGATTTTCTACATGAACATATAATTTTACAAACATTATACAACATATCCCACAAATAATATTCACACATATCACCCATATATTAATATCATGCATAAAAAATTACACAAATCCATAAAAATGGACAAATATTATGGAGTGAACATAGATTCTTTGTAAGTAGTGAACATGAGAGATAATAAAATATTATAAGAGAGTATAAATAGAACATGTGGGAATGAGAACATAATAAAGTTACATGAACATAGTATAATAAATTAAAACCCAATAAAGAATAGATAATAATATAGAATCCCTGATATATGGATTTTGGCATAACATAATAAATGAATCATATGATTTTATAAAGATAAGTCGATAAACAAGATCTATTAAAGAAAAATATGTGTGATGAATTGATAAGGACATATATAAATGTTACATAATATTAGATGAATATTAAATACATATCAAAAGTATACAGTCTAAAAAAATAATGGTTTAGTGTCTTGGGAGACTAGATACATATTCACCCTATTTCATGAAATATATTCAACATATCCCATAATATTATTCTCAAAAAAATATAATTTTTAATATTTTAAAATTTAAAAATAATTATTCGTAACTTGGGGAAATTATTATATAATAAATTGTGAGATCAATGTCTTAGTAAAGGTAAAAATGGATTATATCACTAAATGATCATAAGTGAGAATAAGATGAGCCTACATGTATGAGAATATAATCAAGTGAATAACATAATAAAATCATACCATGAAGAATAGAGATAAAAAATTAAGGGTCATGTAATAAATTTCATATTAACATGAAATAAGAGAACAGGAAAGAAAACATTATCATGATACATGGAAAACATAACATAACCATGTGATATAACATAAGGATTCAGAATAAACATATTTATAGAAATTTATAAAATCGTGGATCAAGAATCACTACTATAATCCCATAATAAAACAGATCATTAATAATAACCGGAACCCCATATCATAATGGGTGAGTTAGAATCACCATAATCCCATAATATAATAGATCACACATTATTACCAATATCCATTAGTATATTTGATCAGTTGTTATTACCATCATCCCTCAGTATTTGGGATCACACATTATTACCAGTGTGCCTTAGTATTCTTACGAGATATAATTCCTTTAAACAATGCATTGTAAGGTTATAATGAACCCACCTATAATAAACATATATGTGGCACACGAAACATATCATTCAGGATTATATCATTACTTAATTAAAGGAAAGACACATTTTCCACAAGAACATTGATAATGCATTGTTATAAAAAATTCAAATAAATAATTCGGATAGTATATTCAGATCATATACCCAATGAGGAATAAAATTAAATAATGGATGTTGACATAGATGAATAATATTTCTATAAATCATTTGAAATACGCTTTGAAAAACAAGGAAAAATAATATTTTCCTTTAGTAAAATTTGAATTTTTTTTGAGAATAACTGGAATATATATATATTCAAATCAATGGAATCATTAAAAGGAATAATGATTGCGAAGAATAAACCCTATTTCAAGAAATCCCATTCATTATATATAAATTAAAAAGAAAACAATTTCTTCACACTTTTTTAAAACATCAAAATTGATTTATATATAAAACTTTTCAAATAAATAATTTTATTCACTTCATAAGAGTGTAAAACATAGTATAAAATACCTTTATCAAACAATCAAATATAGGAAAAAAATTAAATAAAAAAATAAGAATTTCATGTATATACGAGAAAAATATTTTATACCAAAAAGAGGAAATATGTTTAGTTTCACTTAAAAATATTATTTTAATTTTTATTTTCAGTAATAATGAAATAATACTAGTAATAATACTTATAACATTAGAAATAAAAAAAGAGAAGAAAATTATTTAGTTTCAAGAGATGAGGAAAATATAGTTTCCTATAATATAAATTTAAACAAAAACAATATTAGAAGAATGTGAAATATATTCCTAATTATCTAACTAGATATGAACCATTAATAATTTTTAATCACCCATTTATCAATAGATATCCAATAAAATAAATATTCCAGGATTTAATTGTCCTTTTCTATGTGTGTTTTAGTTGTTTGATTATAAAACATGAAAAATTATCACAATTTCATCATTTATTGAAACTTTATATTTTTTAAATAACATATGTTTTCATTATATAAACTATTATAAAAAACATCGTATGGTTGTGATGAAAAATAAATTTCATCACTTCATTGAGACAATAATCCATATATATGCATGGGTGATTTTTTTAATTTTTTAATAGATGTAATGAAATGAAGAGAAATAATAATTTGTCTTTTTATAATCATCGTTATATCATAAAAATCATATAAATTAATTACTTACATGAATATAACCAACCATGTGTAGCTCTGATGAAAAAAACTCATCACTTAATGAAGATACATGTCTGTACTTATGCATGTGAAATACTATCATCTAGTATTATATGTAATGTGTATAATTTTTTTTTTAAGATTAACATAAAAAATTTTAGTGAAGTAAATATATTGATTTCATTGTGTTAAGATGGTTGTAAAATAATTATTTTAGTATTTATCGGAAAGAAACTAGAAAATAGTTTGTAATAACATAAACCTATTAATTGGATAATATCATTTGAAAAACATGTTAATTATACTTGGATGGGTATTTTGGGAAGATAAAAACCTCTAGGTGATGGGGATATTTTTTTTAAATATCTTCAGTTTTGTATTACTTGACATAAAGTGCTCATAAGTAAGTGGAGTGGAACCCTTTTAGAATTTCCTTATTTTAAAATCATATATGGTCATTTTCTTAAGAAGTGATACCAAATGTTTTTTTAAATATATTAATATTAATTGTCTAAATCCACTTAACTGATCATATTTTAACATGATTTAGTGATAAATTAAACCTTTTCTCTTAGTTTAACCCCATTAGTATCCTTTTTAATTATTGTTGTGGCGATAATATTATTACCATGATACCAGTTCATCATGGATAAAAACTAACATATACTTATTAACTAATATTGATTATCTTGATTAAAAAAATGGAATATTTTTTTCTTATTCATTTAATATAGATGTATTAAATTAATCCAATATACATGCAAAAAATGTGTAAAAACAATTTTTATAGAAAAGTATTTGTAAACATAAAAATGATTATATTCTCATTCCATGCCCAGTAAAATCCATTAGATGAATGTAAATTTATTTCATTAGATATATTTTATAAAATTATTAGTAAAACAAATTATTAATATAGGAAAATTAATTTTATTCATATAAAAACAAATGTTTTGCGTAAAAATATTTCTTAAAATATATTAGCAATCCTTCAATTGATTTTATATTATTTTATAACCATTTTATAATAATTTTTTGGATGATCAGTCATTTTTATAAATTTTTAAAAACTTATTTTAAATATGTTGTATACTTAAAATTGTAGTTCCTAAGTCTAGAAAAAACATGGAGGTTGGGAAGGGGGGATAACTAGTCGTCTTTAATGAATTCTGTCACTTTTGAATTCGACAAATTGATCCAATTACATTTATCAATACACTATATTTTATTTCATACTCTAAGAATATAAAATTTAATAAAAATATAGAACATAACACATGATACTTGCAAGGTTCCACATAAAATACTACTCTTTTCCAAGTTGGTTATACACCCCATTATAGATTCTCTAATAAATATAAAAGTGGTTACAATATGAACTGGTTATATACCCTAATCCCACAAAAGTATTTTTCAATTATAAAAACCAACTAAAATTATCCAATAACAAGTAATAAATCCTAGTTACAACCACCTTCATTTTTTATCCAATGATAGAAAGTCCTCAATAATATATGGATGTCTTGTTTACTAATTATAATTTGATCTTCCTCCATAAATAAGCTAGATGAAAAAGTTTTATCATGTAAAATATTCATGAACATCAGTATCAATTCAAGTCTAAAATGATTCACCAGATCTTCACTAATATATGGTCTCCTTTTTTATTCTCTCTCATAGTTACAAATGTTGTATCTTTTTATAGAGTTATCGCAATGTTCTAGGAAAGTTCCTTTATAAATATTCCCAAAAATCTCATACACACATTTTTTAATCATATAGATCAATATATACCAAAAAAATATCATAAATATAAATTCAAATTTATTATTATTATTGTCAGTTGGTATTTTTCTTCCTCCTCAATATGGTCAATGGATCCCAGATACCTCCACACATTTTCAGTATATTAACTAAATATATAATATCATAAAACAAGTCCTCATATATTATCTCATTTAAATTCATTATGAATTATATAATATTATTACACATTATTATATACATAGCCTCTAGTTAAATTGATGTTGTATCAATACATCACATGACCTATGTTTGTATTATATATATTTGTTTCTTCTAGTATCATTGAGATACCTTCATAACTCAAGATTTCAGTTTCCTCACGTAACCGGAAATTTTAAATACCATTTATGGCTTGAATATTTTTCACCATATATTTTATGAATCTATTATATTCATGGAATTCATGTTCTTAGGATGCATAGAGATTCCATGGGTAAATATGAGCTCTGGATTTTCCGCTAGTGCAGTGCCTATCTTGAACTCAAATGATCTATATAAATTCATGTTAAAATGTACAATTACACATGTTTGAGGATTCATAATTATTATTACTACAAAAAATATATCAACAGCCACTACTTATGTATATATATTAAAATAACATTTCAATTTTCTGTTAAAATTATTGAAACATGATTATAAAATGTTCAATAAAATAAATTAAGAAAACTAAATAAAAAATTTTCATTCATAAGTTTATTATTAAAATAAAATCAAATAAAACTATGTATGACACACCATGAATAACTACAAACCATGGATAAATTACATCCTTGAATAATACATAATCCAATAGTGGATAATTGATGGAAAATACAAAAATTTATCAACAAGGAAATATCCCTGACCATCATCAACCATAAGGGTCATAAATAGCTAAAAAACCTATAGTAAGGAAGATTATCATGAAAGGGGAAAATACAACACCAAATATATAATGTGAAATATGAATCTTAACTTCTGATATAAGAGTGAAATGAAAAAATGATTTAGTATGTCTATACATTGGAATAAAATTTGGCTATTATAAATATGGTCATTAAAAATATGATTATTAAAAATATATTCATTGGTCATATATTCATTTCATATAACACATTTGTTTATTTTTAAGTAGTAAATTTAAAATAATATAACTCAATGTAAAATAAAAATGTAATATTAAAATATTTTAGATATTTTTATGTGCTATAAATAAAGATTAATATTAATATTATAAAAATGTGATATGATTTATATATAAAATTTAGATAAATATTTTATTATAAATGGACTGATAAAATTTAATTTTAGAAAAAAAAATAATTATTTTTAATGGTATTTTTTAAAGTATATTTACTATAGAATTAACATTTCAATTTTTAAAATAATCATTTTGTTAAAATTATATATGTTATCCTAAAAGAATATATTGGAGACATTTAAAAATATTATATATGAGCAAACATATTAAAAAATTTTAAAATAAAAATTGAAATGAAATAATATTATGAACCCATTATATTTAAAAATAATTGTTTTTTTTTCAAAAAGCATAGTTTTTCGTTATATTTTATACTGTCATTTAAAATAGTAATTTAAAAAATTTAGAATCTAAACTATATAAATTTAAATTATTTTTTTGATATTTAATTTAAATATTAACTTATCATGATATTTTTATATTTTCATAAAATAATTTATTTTTAGGTGAATGTTGACAAATACATATTTTTAAAAATATTATATGTTTAATAAAATTATTGTACAAGAAAATGATTAAAATATATGAAAGCATTCTTATATTAACAAATATATTATATAAATTTATACTATAATTATTGAAATAAAATTTTGATTTATGAAACCTATTCTTATCATTTTAGAAAATTTATTTAATTTTTTCCTTAAAATATATTTTTCATTTATTTGTTTTTATAGAATATTTAGATGGTAGAATTAGGATTTATAAATATTTTTATGATAACTAAAATTTTACTTAATATTAAAAAAATTTATGTCAATTTAATTATTTACTTGAATATTTTTGTCTTATATAGAAAGCTTTTTCCTAAAATACACATTTTCTAAAAATAGATTTCACATTCATCACAAGTCCTAATGCTAAATATAAATTTTTTAAACATTTAGATTTTATTTGATAAATTAAATTTTAGATATATAATATTTAATTTCAGATTATCTAATAAGGCCAATATTTTTTGCTTTAAAATAAAATTAGTTATGTGAAAATTACCTACCTTAGTATAAACAAAGAAATTATAGAAATAAAACATCTAAAAGTAACTGAATTAAAAAAATTGTAAATGTAATGGAAAAATATTTTTGAGGATTTTTCAATCATACCACATCTTAAACAATATTATTTTCCACGTTGTATTTGAATTACATGTAAAATATGTTCTCTATTTTATAAAATAATTATATGTGTCAAAAATTACATTCTAATCAATTATAAAAGAAACCACAACCCTTCCACCTATAGACACTAAAAAATACCTATAGGATCAACCCAAGCTCTGACTTAGTATCTCATAAAATATCTCCCTATGGTTTAGAATCTTTTATCATTCCAAAAGACCAATATATCGTACCTTATTGTGGAGACTAAAGGAGAGAATCAAAAGAGAGAGCGAACATTTTCCACTTAACATTCATTATTGTATTCTTATACCCCCCCAAAAAAACGTCTATCCATGCAAGTATGATAAAAAACTATTCATAATATTTGTTTTATGTATTTATAGCAGTTCAACATCCATTTTATACCTTCCTCTAAAATCATTTAGAAAATTGAAAATGTCAGCATGCGTCTGTTTGGACTATAGTCACCATGAATGATGTTTAATATTTTTCACCAACAACTATCATGGCTGGTTAATTTTTTTTATCTAATTAGATAATATTATATTTGTTACATTTTAGTTATTCTTAAATGATATTATATTATATTTTCTACCTTCCTTCTATTCTAAAAATATGAAAGCATCATTTGTGTGTACATGGGGACTACCACCATCATGTGATGATGTTTCTACATAATTTTCAATATAGAGTAACATGGGTGTAATAAAACATATATATAATATTAAAGGGTTATTTACAATACCATTAGTATTTTGGAATGATTGTATTATATACTCTATTTTTAATATTAATAATAAAGATTTGTAGTAAATTTAACCGCTAAAAAGTACATATTAAAGAACCATTTTTAATTTTATTGCTTTCATAGAAAACATATTTACACATAATTATTATATGATAAAATAATAATAAAAAATAATAATATAAAATTTTGGAGATTATGAAACTATTTTATAAAAAAATTTCCTTGATCAACAAACCTTGAATATATCCAATAAATTTACCTAAGAACAACAAATAATATATATAAGAAGAAATGAGGTTATAAATTGGTGACACATGTTGATAAATTTATCAAAACAAATATAGATATGAAAAGTTCTTATGAAATTTATTAATAAAATTAATATGGTGACTCCAAAAGTTTCGTTTAAGTATAAATCACTTTTGGACTTGATGTAACGGTTTACATATCAATCACTCTTCATTGAAGAATAGTTCAATATTAGGAATCAATAATAATTTTTATGATGTAACTTATTACCCATTGACTTGAAATATCATAAATTTTTATAAAAGTAAAATACATTTCAATTCGTTCTCTTGGTTATTGTGGGTTATGATTATTTTATTCCATAACATGTAAGGGACTTTTATAACTCAATTTTCATTCTTTAGTTATAATGATTATCATTGAGTTTAAAATTCTATTTCACATTTTATAATATATTTATATATTGGTAGATCACTTTTGACACAAATATTCTCTATTTATGAAATCTAATGATTCTTGGTAACACAAAAATGTTATGAATAATTCTTAGCCTATTAAATGGTGACTTCCACACAAATCAATAACTGGAATTCCACATAATGTAATAATATTTAATTTAAAACCTATTTATGTTCTATCATAGGTAAAATATATATTTTCCATATAATATTTTTTTAAAAATGTTTTATTATATTTTAATTAGTTTTTATTTTAACAAAAATGTTATAAAACATAAAAATGATATTCCATGCCACCATTGTTACCTATGAGTTACAAATTATATTTGTTTATACAATTTTATTAAATATTATTCTTAATAACATATTATACTTACATATATCTATCGTAAATATATTCTTATAAAAATATCATTTTATGATATGGGGTTATACAAGTTTTTAGTTCCCTTAAAAGTTCTTTTTTAAGTAATTCCAATTTAAGGGAACCTTCCTGTTTCTTGTCTCATTTCACAAATCAATGAAATAAAATTATTTTAAATAATTTATATCTTATATAAAAGTTCATTAATATATAGATAACCCAATTGATAAATTTTTTAATAGTAAATAATATGGTGTTTACTTCCTTTAGAAGATTCTTAACTTATTTCATAAAGCGTCGTAGAAGTGTTATTTTTTTTTATTTTTTATCCCATTTTATTCTCATGAAAACATAATATTGGAATCAATGATAAATTCCAATAATTAATTTTAAAATATGTATATATAAATTATTTAATTCGTTCTTCTCTTTGTAATCCTTATTTTTTAGACATCAGTTTTTCCTTGAATCATAATTATGAAACCCACTACATTCACATGGGTTTGATCATGCTGATAATGTATGAATGGTTTATTTAAATCATGTGAACAAAAATTCATGATTTTAATTTATGTGATGAGTGATATCTGATTTATATATCCCTCCAATGAATTAGATAAATAATTATATGTCATGAGATGTTATATAATTGGCTTTGGAGTGAACCTAATCCACTATGAGAATTTTTCCTCATTAAGATGATGGCCTTGGGAGTGACCCATGGATTTTTATGATTATATCATGAATTATATTATTTCCACATGTTTATGATCTTATGATATCATTTCCCAATTCCATGTTTATATTCTTATAATCACTCCGCTCATTATATCATGTTATGACTCATGACTATCTTGTTATGCATTATTGCAACGTTTATTCCGTTACTAGGATTTCATTATATATCAATTTTTAATATTTATTTTCCTTAGGATATCCTATGTAGTTTTAGATTATCAATGGTAGTAAGGATCAAAATGTGTAATTTTAAATAAAAATGATGGTTTTAGGTTTACTATGATGTAATTTTTTGTGTAACCATCCAAATAATAGACCTCATGATCTTAATATTATATTTTTTTTTGAAAATCATGTTATGAATTTTGAAATAAAATGTGTTTAAGGCATGGGTCACTCTAAAATATATTTACATGTTTGTATTTTTTTATCACCAATGAATTCATCTAGTTTCATAAATATAAAACATGGGAATGAAATTTTGAAATATTAATGGAAGTACATTGCATGTATATTAGACTCTCCTCAATCGTATATCTCATATGAAGATTCCTATATTTGAATAACGAAATATAAAAAACCCTCAATATTCAATAAATATATTCATGGAATATCTAGGATTTAGATACATAAATAAATACTACATGTATGATCCATGATATCATTACTCATGAAATATTCGAGGTTGGTCTGTGGAAAAATCAGTGAAGTTACATTGAAATAACATCTAATGGAAGCTTAATTCTCATGGAAAAAGGATAATACATCATATGATATCTGTGATATCATTTCCCAAAAAATAAAATCATATGAATGAAATATCTATGAATCATGGAATATTTTTTCTTTTCATCATGGAATAACTACACTCATGAAAGATCTGTACCACTCCAAAAATATTCTAAGGTAATTATCATTCGTACTTCAAATTATGAAATTTTTGTTCTCAATGAAGATATTAACATAATATTAAAGGGTGAAATAATTATAATTTAATGATAGTAATCTTTTTATTAGTGTTCATAGGTAATGAATTACATTTATTGAGAAACCATTGGAATGATTAAGGATGTTGGTTAGGAAGTAGAAGATGAGCACATGGAATTACTGAATGACATGGACAAACAGAATCAGATGATCTTTATTATTTCCACATTCCATAAACATAGTAAAACTAACCATATTCAATAGTTACATATTGTAAATATTGAATCCCTAATGTTGTTTAACAATACTCTGCAATCTTTTGACCATTCTTCTATGACAACGGGGTCAGCTCCTAGATAAACCCCACTCACTACTCACACCACTATGCTACCTCACATAGTGGCTCCTCCTTCTCATATAGATGTTGTTACATCTAGTGAAGGAACCCTGGTTCCACTATGTTTCCTACCACCTTGAGCTTGTCATTCGGGTAGGATACATTTTGGTTGACTATATCTCCCACATGTGTGGTTGAGCTTTACCCTTAGCATTATAAGGGAAATATTTTTTTACTAAAATCATAAAAAAAAAGACATTATATATATATTGAAATATTGTATGGACATCTAAAATATAATTCCACATTCTAAAATTACATCATGGAAAAATATAAAAATATTATTGTATAATATTCAATTTAATTTCATGTAAACATTTCATGGACTTATCGATATTTCAAAAATGTTCTTTTACCGATTTATTAATTTAACCAATGTGTTACTAAACACAATGATCACATGTCCTTAAGAATTTTAAAAGTTCACAACCAATTTTTAGATATGATTCCACTTAGTCTTAGACTTTCCGAAATAATTTATTCAATCTAGTTGTCTCATAATTCATTACTATTAATCAAGGGATTAGATCACAAATTTTATAGACATACATATATTCATCATCAAGAATGGAATAAAATGTCTTTTGATTAGTACATAAGTATCTTCCATGTGTCATCATAAAATCCATTGAAAAATTATTGAATCATTGATGAAAAATGTAAAACTTACTTAGGAACATTAATATAAAAATTTTATTTTTCAGAAATACCATAAATCATCAATGTTAATATCTTTTATTAGATGGAAGCATTATTATTATCATGACCCGCCATCACCAAAAAGAGGGAAGGGTCAGCAGATTGCCATGCCCTTCCTTATTTAAGTTGAAGGAGAGATAATGACCCTCGAAACCCACCTTCAAAAGGTCCCGAAGTGGTGACCAGTGCCAAGGGTATAGAATCACACACTAAATGGAAGGCATTACCCTTTTTCTTTTAATAGGATCATGTTATAAGATAGTAAATCCCACAACACCAAAACTGAAGTAAATGTAAATCCATGAACCATTCCCAATGCATGTTACAAAAGTAAAAATCCACAATGTATAAGGAGACTACAAACAAAGTACAAAAAGAAATAGCAACTACAATGATCTGTCACAAGTTCTGAGCTAGTACGGTCAATCACGATCCCTGTAGTCCTCCTGGAAACTAGAAAAGAGTTTTATATACATAGGGTGAGTATACAAGTATACCTAGTAGGGAAAACCAACGACTGTTGTGCACAAGTGGGGAGTCATTCTAATGCCCTGTGGAAAAAGAGTTAACCAAACACCTAAAAAGGTAAACTATCCACCCAAGCCTCACCAAGGCACACTCCCCAAATAACACCAGTCAAGTAAAGTATAGTAATAGCACATCTATGTTTGGGTACCCCGCACCACTTTCTCAATGGTTATTGAAGACATCCCACACATCGGACCATTCCCGCCATTCTCATCAAAGTCCCACTACCAAACCCCACCCGCACACACCAGGGCCACAACCACACATCCCGCCCGAAAACACCTAGGCCACAACCACTAATCCCACCCGCAAACACCTGGACCACAACTGTCACACGTCACCACGCCTGCAAACACCTAGGAGAGAACAACCACTGCCACGCCCAAAGACACCTAGGCTAGAAGAACGACTACCATGCCCAAAGACACATGGGCCTCATCCTGAAGATACTTGGGAAACCACCTGCCCGCACACACCTGGGACAACGACAACACTACCCTGCCCGAAGATTCTTGGGCTAATAATGGACTTCAGGCCATCACAGCCTGCCCGAAGATACTTGGGCTATCCAGGAAAGGGTTGTAGAAATGAGATAATAAACATCCACTAATATAAGTGTTGGAAAAAACACCCTCCCCCATGAAATGGGGGTGTTCGGTACTATGTTCCCAACTTGGGTGGGGCGCGAATAAGAAAAACAACAAGTATATGTATAGGTAACAAGCACTCAACCAATCTTGGTTTTTCTTCATCCAGCCTAAGGAACACTATCCTTACTATTCATTCATAAGAGAAGGGAAAAAAACCCATCCCCAAGTCACAACTCACACCAAACCAAATCCCCATTTTTCCCATCCTTGTTTTCATGTTCAGTAATAATGTTCAAATAAGTTTCTGCACATACTTGGGAAACTAGTAAGCATAAGCACAAGCCAAGGAAAGAGTACACCCAACAACAATATAAACATTCATACATAGTCCTCTTGTGAAAATGCATCAACTAGGGATCAAGTGATATCCCTCAAAGTACTGGATCCAAAGAAACCCCGAGAAAGAGCCCCATGTCCCCAAACACCAGAAGCCAAAGGTTCCTCAACAATAAAGGATTCCACCCAAATTCGTGATATAAACAGAGTAACCACACAGCTGTAGATTCACAACCGGACAAAGTATAACAGTAGGGGATCCAATCCCCACCCAAATCACCCTAGGAACCAGGCCCCCATCCAAGAAAACCATATGGTCACCCGCAATCGGCCCGCGAAGAAAGAACAACCAAGACCACCAACACAAAGCAACCCCAAGCAGGTATTTTTTAGATTTAAAATATTTAACACACTCCATGATTCCAATTCCACTGTGTTTTAACAGGGGTTATAAAATAATAGGGGTTATCATGGTGCTTTAAATTTATTTAACCGAGTATACGTAATTTAACAAATTCTATGTTACGGTTATTCGACATCCATGAGCACAGTGGTTCATTAGTGCGCAGAGAAAGGCCACCAACGACCGTGATTTTCAGCGAGAAATTCACAAAATATATCAGTAGAACAATGATCACACCCCTCTTTCATTCTTTAATGGTATGTTCATTATCTTCCATAAGTCCGGTTTCATCAATTTATATAGAGACAAAATCATTCCTTCCCCGCATGATACACAGAAAGGAGAGACGAAGGAGAAAGTCCTTACTTGATTGATCAACGATAAACGTTTAAGTCCTTGCTTGGAACTGGAAAAGGAGTAGCATGAACTCCATGGAATGCGATCAAGAAAACATCAGGGTGTGGGGTATGACTCTTTGGGAGGAAGGGTACTCCGAAGGTAGGGTGATCGAGAAAAAGAAATGTAGGGATAAGCCTTTAGGTTATAAAGGCTAATACAGGTTGAGATAGAGCATGCTCGGGATGGTTAAGATACGAAAGAAAAATAGAAACCGTGTAAGGAGTGGGATCGTGGGTTGACCATGTGGCTGGGACACCCCACATGTCATTAAAGAGTCCCCGCCCTTCACAGAGGTTTAAACCGACACACAATGACATTAAACGACATTAATGGCTTTAAAGGGAGGGTCAAAACGCAGCTTAAAATCCAATTTGTGCAAAAAAAGGCACCACTGGGAAAACCCATGGTCACCAGAAGGATGTGTCTACCGGTAGGCTGAGAAAACGGTAAGCCAAGGCTACCGGTAGGCCAAGCTACTGGTTGGCCAAAGCTACCCGTAGGTGAGAGCTACCGGTAGCCTAGAGCTACCAGTAGCCGGGAGCTACCAGTAGCCTAGAGCTACCCGTAGCTAGGAGCTACCGATAGCCTCGAGCAACTGGTATCCGAGAGATACGGGTAGCCCAGAGCTACCGGTAGCCGAGAGCTACCGTTAGCCGAGAGATACCGGTAGCCGAGAGCTACCGGTAGCCGAGGGCTACCGGTAGGAGTCACCGAGAATCTGGGATGGCCTTCCAGACCACCCAGAACATCCAAACATAACATTTCCACCATGTAATGGACCCCAAAACCTCGGTCCATTACATTAGATACTTCTCAAAACTATTCTCATCCCCGAGAATATAAGAACAAACCAGAAGGAATAGAAGTGGGGTCCAAACAACCACCCTCTAAAGATACTTCTCAGGGGAAAACCCCTGAGTTGTTCAAAAGCTGGAACAGAACACCTCCTATATCCAGGAACACTCGCCCAAGTTATCAACCAAAAAAACCACAACAAACACAAGGATCCACACTGCCCAACACCTGAGTCAGGGAGTCCCTTCCTACATGTCAGGATATTATCCGCTTTGGGCGGCACTGACTCGCCCGCACGGGTTTAATCGCATCTGCATTTATGCATCCTGATTAGCAGTCATGTTTTTCCCATCATCATACATACGGACACACACATAGGGAACATGGAACATGTCATTTCATAGCTAAGAAAAACAAGAATTTCACATACATTAAAGCACCAGGTAAAACATCTCAACAAGGTGACAACAAAACAACAAGGAAGTCAAAATAGATCTGGGTACTAGACGCGTAACTGGGCCTCCTTCTCCCAAGTGCTCTCTTCTAGGCCACCATGCCTCAAAAAAAAAACGAACCAAGGGGATGGTTCATCCACGAAGAACTTTTTCCTTATGATCCTCGATCTTGATCGGTCTTTCTATGAAGGTCGCATCCTCTTCCACATCTAATTCTCCCCAATTGATGACGTGGGAGTCGTCGTGTATATATCGATAAAGCTGGGAGAGGTGAAAGACGTGGTGAAATTTCTCCAACTGAGGTGGCAGCTCCAGTTGATACGCCACCTCACCAACTCGTCCCAACACCTCAAAAGGTCCAATGAACCTGGGAGAAAGCTTACTTCCCTTTCTGAACCTCCATTGTCCACACCGAGGGGAGACCTTCATGAACATGTGGTCTCCTACCTAAAACTCCAAGGGCCTTCTCCTGCTATCGGCATATGAATTTTGTCGGTCCTGGGCCAACTTCATCCTTTCTTATATAAGATGAACCTTCTCTATCATTCCTTGAACCACCTCTGGGCCAAGGATGCCCGCCTCTCCGACTTCGGTCTAGCATACGGGTGTGCGGCATGGCTCCCGTACAAGGATTTGAATGGAGCCATGCCAATGGTAGAGTGGTAGCTATTGTTGTAGGTGAACTCTGTGTCTTACCCATGATCCTCCGAAGTCCAGGATGCATGCTCGTAGCATATCCTCCAAGGTCTGGATGGTGCGCTCTTTCTTCCCATCTGTATGGTGGTGGAAAGTAGTGAAAAGGCGCAGCTGGGTGCCAAAAGCATGCTGCAAACCCCTCCAGACTCGTGTGGTAAAACTCACATCTCTATATGAGACTATGGAAATCGGAACTCCATGAAACCGCACTACCTCATCCACATACTTCCGTGCTAGGGCATCCACTGCACTCATATCCTTAATCTCTAGAAAGTGAACCGACTTCGTCAAGCGGTCCACTACTATCTAGATGGCGTCACAGCCCCCTTTCACCTTGGGTAGTCCCATGACGAAATCCCTTTATATTTCATCCCACTTCCACTCGGGGACATCTAAAGGTTGCAAAAACCCGCCCGGAACATGGTGTTCAGCCTTTACCTACTGACACACTAGGCACATGGCCACGAACTATGCCAGTGATCACTTTACTCCGGGCCACCAAAATTGTCTCTTCAGGCCATGGTACATCTTGGAAACTCCCGGGTGCACTTCTAGGGGTGTGTTGTGGAACTCACTATGAATCTTTCCACGCATCGCCTCTGGAACGAACATCTTCTCCCAGTAGAGCATCTGATTCTGACGATATTCCATCCACCCTTACAGAGCATTGCTCTGGCTAACCCGGTCGCGCATCACTTCACTTTCTATGTCTCCCCACTGAGACTCCTCCACCTGACATAATAGAGAAGAATAATCTATCATCTGATATAGGAAACATCTACCAATATCCATTCTCACATCCAGGTGTAGGGCAGCCAACTCCTCCATTACCTTCCAGGCATCTGCCGACTCTCGGATTGCATCCTTCTGCGACCTCCTACTCAAAGCATCGACCACTACATTCCCTTTTCCCGAAGTGTAGGAAATCTTGATGTCGTAATCCTGGAGGAACTCCATCCACCATCACTGCCGTAAGTTGAGGTTCCGCTGAGAGAAGACATACCTCAAGATTTTGTGATCCATGAAGACCACAAAGCGTTCCCCAATGAGGTAATTACGCAATAACCTCAACACAAAAATGAACTCTACAAGCTCCAAATCATGGGTGGCATAATTACGCCCATGATGGCGTAGCTACCTAGACCCATAAGAGATCACCCTTGTCTCTACATCAACACACATCTAAGGCCTTGCCCTGAAGCATCACAGAAAACCTCATATACCGCCCCTTCTTCTGGTAGTCTCAGCACAAGGACACTAACCAACTTCTTTTTTAGATAGCTGAAGGTTGCCTTGCACTGCTCACTCCATGCGAAGACCTGGTCCTTCTTAGTAAAGGCTGTCAGAGGGGCTAAAACTCGGGAGAAGTTGGGTACGAAACTCTAGTAGTAACCTGCCAGCCCGAGGAAACTACGAACCTCTGTCACGTTCTTGGGTGCTGCACAAGAAACAACTGCCTCATCATCTGATGGGTCCACCACTACCCCGTACTCGGACACTACGTTCCCAAGGAAATGTACTTCTCGCATTCAGAACATGCACTTAGACAGCTTCCCATATAGCTGGTGATGTCGGAGGACCTCCAAAACCGTCCTCAGGTGCTCCGTATGGTCATCCTATGATCTTGAATAGATCAATATGTCATCGATGAACACGACTACGAACCGATCCATGTACTCCCGGAAGATGCAGTTTATAAGCCCCATGAACATAGCTGGAGCGTTGGTAACACCGAAAGGCATGACCACAAACTCGATGTTCCCATATCCGCACCTAAACGCCGTATTCGGGATGTCCTCCTCATTCACCCTCAACTGGTGATACCCCGACCGCATGTCGATCTTTGAGAACCATCCTGCCCCTTTTAGCTGGTCGAAAAGATCGTCTATCCTCGGAAGAGGGTAGTGATTCTTGATAGTTACCTGATTCAGCCACCTGTAGTTTATGGACAACCTGATACCACCATCTACCTTCGTTGAGAACAATACTAGAGCACCCCAAAGTGACACACTTGGTCGAACATAACCCCTCTTCATCAGATTGTCAATCTAAATCTGCAATTCCCGTAGCTCCGAAGGCGCCATCCGGTAGGGAGCCATCGAAATCGGACAAGCACCAGGCTGCAAGTCTATCCCAAAATCGATATCACGTCGAGGGGGTAGATTTGTTACCTCCTTAGGAAAGACGTCCATAAATTCATGGACGATCCCTGGTACTCCCACCATCTCAGCATCCACTGACTCTACTGACAGCTCGGCTAACAAAGAGAGGAGGGGTTCCTCTCGCTTGCTGCCCTTCTAACCACTCCGCTCACTGCTGAAAGTAACACGTCGGCCGCCCATGTCTGAGAACACAACCCTTCCATGGAAGCACTCAATGATAGAACACGTAGATAATAGCCAGTCGATGCCTAGGATGACATCGTATGGTTGTATCTGTAGCAGTAGCAGATCCCTGACCGACTGATGTGGCCCTATCATTAGTCTGCATCCTCTACAAACATATAACAAGTCGGTCTGACCTCCGACCAGTGTGCTCAGCACCAGGGGCACTGGATGTCTCTTGGCATCTAGACCAAGAGCACGAGTTAGATTGGGTGCATAAAAATAGTGAAAATCTCCGATATCGAAAAAGGAGTAAGCAAGGGTACTGAACAAACTTCTCGTACCTTGAACAACCTCTTGTCTTGCTGGAACTGTTGCCTCCGCAACATGCAACTGTCCACACCCAGCTCCTCTACCCCTCGACTGTCGGACACCTCCCTGACCACGGCCTGGTCACGGTACCTGAGGAGTGCCCTGAGGTCAGCGTCCCCCTGCAACGTCTGCCCCGGAAGAGCGGGAGCTTGCTTCCCTTGTTGTTGATGCTAGAAGGGCCTAGATGGAAGTTGCTGCTGAGGCGGGTGCTGGGCCTGTCCACCAATGTCGTATTAATCTCGGTCAAGGAACTAATTTCGGAGATGTCCATGGCTCCCAAAGATGAAGCACCTCTGTCATGGGACCGATGGGAAAGGGCGGGGACCAGGGGACTGGAACTGGAACTACTGTGGCCTGCTCCCTACTGGTCAGAACCTAGAGGGTCCCGATGCTATAGGTCTAGTTCTGAGAGCATTTCCATTTGAGGGGCTTAGCTGAATCCCCTCTCATGACACACCACCCAACATGTGCATCCTCTCCACAACCTCTTCCTTCTTCTGGACCTCCAAGTATGTCGGCAAGGTGAAGAGGGTAACATCGTACTGTAGGGAGGGTCAGAGAGCCTCCTCTAAATGTCTCACCCAAGACTCCTCATCTGGAAAGAGGTCCAGAGCAAAGTGGAGGAGGTCCTTGATCTTGATTCCCAGCTCCTTTACTGACATACTCCCCTACGGGAGGGAGAGTAGCTCATGCCTCTTCTCCGCCTTCATCATAGATGAGAGGAATCCCGCCCGAAACACATTCTCAAAATAATCCCATGCCACCTCAGCCTCTCTCCTCACCCCTAGGTAGAGCGTCCACCACTGACGCGTTGTTCCCCGCATCTGCCTGACGGCCAGAGGAACCCAACACTCTTTCGGAGCCCAAATCAGGCCGAAGGTTATCACCAGCTCATCTAGCCAGCCCTCCGTCTTCATGTCAGAGGTCTTGTCCTCATACTTCTCGAGGGTCTGTCGCTGGAAGGCTCAAAGTATATTCTACCATTGGTATTCTTCCACCTCTTGATCAGCCCTCTGCCGATCGGCCAAGTCACCCTTCTGGGCCTTGATCGCCCGTACAACTCGTGGTCGTCTCCCGGGTGCCATAGCTGCACGGTAAACAAAGAATTCCTAAGACCATGTAGTGCAGAATATTTCTCTAAAAACTCTTTTAACTTATTATTTATTTCAAATTCCCAAAACACCCAAAAAACATGAGAACAAAAGTCATTATGATGCATTTACCTTTCCTAGGGTCTCTACCCTACAGTCAGTGTAGTCTCACTTGGTCATTCGGTAGGTCTAGAGTCCTTGCATCGGATCACGGGGGGCCCTAAAATCCCATGTCCTAGCCGATATTCCCTGGACTAATTCATGCAACAAGGTCACACAACACCTTTTCCCTACCATCCCATCCAATCCCCACCATTCCTAACTCCATAATTCATCCTATCTCTCAACCATTCCCTATGATACCATTTTTTCACGACCCTCCTTCACCAAAAGGAGGGAAGGGTCAGCAAATTGTCAGGCCCTTCCTTCATTAAGATGAAGTAGAGATAATTACCCCCAAAACCCGCCTTTAATAGGTCCCGGAATGGAGACCAGCACCAAGGGTATAGATTTACCCACTAAATTGACGACATTACCCTTTTTATTTTAATAGGATTGAGAGATAAGATAGAAAATCCCACAAAACCAAAAATGAAGTAAAAGTAAATCCATGAACCATTCACAATGAATGTTACAAAAGTAAAAATCCACAATGTATAAGGAGACTACAAAGAAAAGTACCAAATTAAAGAGCAACTGCAATGATCTGTCACAAGGTCTGAGCTAGTACGGTCCAGCACGATCCTTGAAGTCCTCCTAGAAACTTGAAAACATTTTTATATACTTAGGGTGAGTATACAAGTAAACCCATTAGGGAAAACCAAAGACTCTCGTGCACAAGTGGGGAGGCTTTCTAATTCCCCATGGATAAAGAGTTAACCAAACACCTAACAAGGTAAACTATCCCCCAAGCCTCACCAAGGCACACTCCCAAAATAATGCAAGTCAAGTAAAGTATAGTAAAAACACATCGATGTTTGGGTACCCCGCGCCACTTTCCCGCTGGTTATTGAAGACATCCTACGCATCAGACCAATCCTGCCATTCTCATCGCAGTCCCACTACCAAACCCCGCCCGCACACACCTGGCCCACAACCAGACATCCCGCCCACAAACACCAGGGCCACAACCACTAATCCCGCCCGAAAACACCTGGGCCACAAAGGTCACACGTCACCAGGCCTGCAAACACCTAGGCTAGAACAACCACTGCCACACCTAAAAAAACCTGAGCTAGAAGAACTACTGCCACGCCTGAAGACAGCTGGGCCTCATCTCGAAGATACTTGGGAAACCTCCTTCCCACACACACCTAGGCCAACCACCACACTACCCTACCCAAAGATTCTTGGTCTAATAATGGACTTCAGGCCATCACAGCCTGGCCGAAGATACTTGGGCTATTTGGGAAAGGGAGAAGAAAGGAGCTAATAACCAGCCACTAATAGAAGTGTTGGGAATAACACCTTCCCCCATGAAATGGCGGTGTTCGGCACTAAGTGCTCAACTTGGGTGGGGCACGAATATGAAACACAAAAACTACAAGTATATGTATAGGTAACAAGAACCTCATCCAATCTAGGTTTTTCTTCAGCCAGCCTAAGGAACACTATCCTTACTATTCATTCATAAGAGAAGAGAACAACACCCATGCCCAAGTAACAACTCACACCAAACCAAATCCCCATTTGTTCCATCCTTTTTTCATGTTCAGTAATAATGTTCAAATACGTTTCTTCAGCTACTTGGGAAACTAGTAAGCATAAGCACAAGCCAAGGAAAGAGTACACCCAACAACAATTTAAACATTCATACCCGGTCCTCTTGTAAAAACGCATCAACTAGGGATAAATTGGGATCCCTCAAAGTACTTGAACCAAAGAAACCCCGAGACACATCCCCATGTCCCTAAACTCTAGAAGCCAAAGTTTCCTCAACAACAGAGGATTCCACCCCAATTCGTGATATAAATAGAGTAACCACACATCATGAGATTCACAACCGGACAAAGTATAATAGTAGGGGATCCCATCCCTACCCAAATCACCCCAGCAACCAAGCCCCCATCCAAGAACACCATATGGTCACCCGCAATCAGCCCGCAAAAGATGAAAATCCAAAACCACCAACACAAAGCATCCCCAAGCAGGTATTTTTCAGATTTAAAATATTTAACACATTCCATGATTCCAATTCCACTTTGTTTTAATAGGGGTTATCAGATAACAGGGGTGATCCTCGTGCTTTCAATTTATTTAACCGAGTATACGTAATTTAACCAATTCCTTGTTATGGTTATTCAACATCTAGGAGCACATTGGTTCATTAGTGCGCATAGAAAGGCCACCAACGGCCATGATTTTCAGGGAGTAATTCACAACATATATCAGCAGAACAACGATCACACCCCTATTTTATTCTTTAAAGCTCCGTTCATTATCTTCATTAAGTCTGATTTCATCAATTTCCAATGAGGCAAAAGCATACCCGCCCCCAAGATACACAGAAAGGAGAGAAGAAGGAGAAAATACCTACTTAATTGATCAATGATCATCATTTAAGTCCTTACTTAGAACTGGAACAGGAGTAGTAGGAACTCCACAGAACGCGATCAAGAAAACTTTGTGGGGTGGGGTACGACTTGTTGAGAGGAAGGGTACTCAGACGGTAGGGTGATCGAGAAAAAGAAACATAGGGAGAAGCCTTCAGGTTATAAAGGTTGATACGGGTTGAGATAGAGCATGCTCAGGACAGTTAATATATGAAATAAAACTTGAAACTGCGTAAGGAGCGGGATCATGGGTTGACTATGCGGCTGGGACACCCCACACATCATTAAAGTGTCCCCGCCCTTTGGGGCGGTTTAAACCGACACACACCAGCATTAAACGACATTAATGGCTTTAAAGGGAGGGTCAAAACGTGGATTAAAAGGAAATTTGCACAAAAAGAGGTGCCACTGGGAAAAACCGTGGTCACCAGTAGGCTCGGTCTACCAAAAGGCCGAGCCATCGGTAAGCCAAGGCTTCTGGTGGGCCAAGATACCGGTACCCTAGAGCTACCAGTAGACGAGAGCTACCGGTAGCATAGAGAAACTGGTAGCCGAGAGCTACCGGTAGCCTAGAGAAACCGGTAGCTGAGAGGTACCGGTAGCCGAGGGCTACCGCTAGGAGTCACCGAGAAGCAGGGATGGCCTTCCAGAACACCCAGAACACCCAAACATTACATTTCCACCAAGTAATGGACCCCAAAACCCCCAGCCATTACAATTATCCCCATTTTATAAATTAAATTAAATGGTTAGTACAAGGTATATTTTATCTTTTTTTTCCTCTTAATACACCTACTCCTCATGTTTTTTTCACTTTTAAATAGAGGGATGTTATCATATGGTGTTGTTAGAAAAGTTACTTTATTTAATCAACTGTATATAGATATTGGAATACCCTATATAGACAAGAAGAGATATCTAATGAAGGGTATCCATGTTGTCCATAAAAACTCTCATATATGATACCAAGATTATAAATTTTCTATTTTTTCATTTAACAGTAGTGTAGAATAGATTCAATCACGAGAAGCTTATAACCTCCTCAAATATCAACAAACCCATCAAAATAATTCTTATTCATGAAAAATAACTCTCCATTCATTTCAAATTATCATCAATAGACACCATATTAACAAATTAAACTAATATAATCAAAACAAGGGGTTTACATTTATTTTATCACCTCATTCCCCAAAATTGAAATATATCATGATTTTTAAGATTCACTAAAAATTTATTGAAATGATATATTTTTTTCATTGTTTCTCCACCTCATGGGATGCACTCCTTTTATTCTATTTCATGGGAGGTGGTAGAATCTATTAAGGAAAATATATTCATAATTTCCAACAATGATAACCTCAAACATCACGCTTAATTCATAATATGTTACTTCCAATCATATAAAATAATAGGGAATATGGAGGCACATTGTTTATTTTTTTAGAAGTGAAATTCAAGGTGAAAGTCTCCTCTTAATCTAGTGCATTATACCCTTCCAATTTTAACACTTCAATTCATATCAACCATAAAAGATATTGTAAATTTATTTTCTATCCTTGTTATATCTTTACTTGACAAACAATATTCTATTCCATCGAATTTAAAGAAAACTCATCTTTCATGATTATTTTGTCACCCCCCGTTGATGACTTCTCAAGATATTAAACAATTTATTTTTCATTAACCATATTTCCTTTAGTATCAAAACTCATTTTTTCCTCCATCTATTTAGGCATTTATAATTTATCTGAACAAATTATCATGGATTATTTATTGAATTGCTATGATTTATTTGTTTTCTAATCATTCCTTTTTATAACTTTATCATGCCTTTGTTTACCATTCTTAAATTTTTGATTAATTTACATAATCACACCATGGAGAGTTTATCCATATTTAAGGGTCATGAATACCTATTCATGATGAACATTTAGTCCAAATATTCCCTAAAAATATTTTAATGAGTCATCTATATTTCACGTGAACTAATTTGGTGAAGATTTTTGAACTTGATTACATTGAGTTTTGGCCTAATTTTCAAAACATTCATCCTTCATATTTTCATTATTTATATAAGGGCAACATTATACCAATAAGAATAGAATTTTTTGTCATACCTTCCATAAGACCAATAATAAGAGTTGAATTGTGATCTTCCTTATTGATTCTCGAGTTATCCAACATTATGTTATTGATGTCCTTCAATGTAAGCATTATTTTTCATTGGGGGAAGTGCTATATTTTCTCTCCTTTTTTCCATTTATAGGGAATTGTGTTTCTTAATAACCTTCATGACCCAATCCTATACCAGTTTTATTTGATACATGTAATATCAATTATAGAAAATATAACATTAGACTAACATGAACCATATTTTTATATATTTTCAGAACAATTTTTCTCACCATCATGATAAGATTAACCATTAACAACTACAATTTTTTTAAAGAATTTTCTTACACTATTCCAATGAAATTGATATTTGAAACCTATAGTTATGTATCGAACTACTACCCCTGATTTGGAGTTAAAAAATCTTTAATATCACTCAATATATTATCCTTTTTAGGGACCTTCAACTTGGATGAGATTATCTCATCAATATAGGCCACTCCGTTCTTGATTATTCCTTCGTTGTATTTAATAAACCTGTTTTTATCTATTTATATTTATTTCATTCATGTTCATTGTAATCTCCTCAATAATTAATTCTTAATTAGGAATCATTTTCCATTCTAGTTATATCCTATCCTCCCCATCATCATCCTTTCTTAATGAATCAAACTGATGTTCAAATTTAGTAAAGAAATATTCCTCATCATATGAATAGATATTTGAATATGAATATGGTTTCCCAATATTTTTCATAATAATAATAATATTTTTTATATTAGAATCTATCCTTTGATTTTTATCCTTTTTATAGTTCTGATGGTTTTCAACTTCCCCACTAGATTACGATTTTATAGGCTTTTTCATTGGGAAATTATCGGTAATGTGTCCAATCCATTAACAATTCCAAAATTTTTGTAATTATTTTCCTTTTACTCTCAACATTCCCTTTTTGAATCCTCCTGATATGAGAGAAATAATATTCTTATTCCCTTCATTAATTGTATTATCTAAATATTTTTTTTATTAACCTCTTATTCGTTAGATTTTACTTTACTCATTGAATTAAAGAATATTTCATCTCTTTTCCTTTTTCATGAATGTTGAATTATTTTTGATCTCATAAGCAATGATAATTTTTCCTAACTCATGAATTTTCTAATCCTCTTATTTTCTTGTGGGTTATTTTTTTTACTAAAATAGATTTAGAAAATTTATTATCGTTGTTCTTAAAAATGACGGAATTTTATTTCTAATCACCCAAACCATAATGTTTTATAAAAATATACTTGAACCTTGTAATTTATTCATTAATACTATCATAATCATACTTATGTAAATATTGTAACTGACTCCTCATGACTTGTAGCTTTGATTCTTTAAATTTTATATTTCCATCAAATCTATATTTTAGTTTTTTCTATATTTCATGTTTTGATTGATGTTCAATGACATTTGTATATACCTTTTTTTTCCGGGACATTGGGATAGTCTTTTGATAATTTCCATCTTACTTCATATTTCTATTATCAACTTGATTCAATGCAACACCTTCATAAATTTTATGAATCCCTAATGAGGAAACATCTCTCACCTGAAATATGTGTGATAAGAGATAATGTGTCATAAAATTCCAATAGCTATGGTAATTCTTTCTATAGAACGTGGGAACACCTCATCTATTGACTTATTCATGATTTTATATCTCTTAAAATTTTTCTTGGATCTTTATTAGGGACATATCTATGATATAACTTATATCTTCCTATGAAAAATTGACCACTAAATAGGAGGGGGTATGAGGTCTTCATTTATGAATTATATCCCTTTTGATTTCAAATTCTAGAACATTTTAGGTTTCTCAATCCACTAAATATTATTTCCCAATGTTAATTCATTTATAGTGACAAGAATATTGAACCTAACACATAATATTTAAATGGGTTATCATAAAATATTACACTATGAAATATTGGTTATAAACTCAAACATAGATTCTCAACTAAATATTCCAGTGGCTACAACAGGAAATTTACATAAATCTAAATACTATAC
This sequence comes from Viscum album, assembly GCA_963277665.1. NCBI lineage: Eukaryota > Viridiplantae > Streptophyta > Magnoliopsida > Santalales > Viscaceae > Viscum > Viscum album. The sequence goes on along the minus strand of OY728141.1, from coordinate 1,683,054,223 downwards.
CAGTGACTATTTATTATACACCCTAACTACAATTATAGAGAATATAGTTATATAACAATGTTATTACATCCTTTATTCTTGATCTAGTGATAGAAAAACCACTAAAAGATTATGATGGTTTCTATACCAATTGTTATTTATTAATCCTCTACCATCATGATTGATCAACAAATCGACTCATTTAAAATCATTTAGAACATTAGAAAAAATGCCGGACACAAAAATCATCAATAGATCATCTGTAAACTGGGTTCTTATTTTCCTTCTCTCTATATGAAAAAACATTGTATTAGTTCTCAATGGCCCCACAATGTGTTTACAGAGTTCACCCAGAAATATTATCACAAATATTGGAAAAACCCTCCTTCATCAGCAATATCAATTTGTAGACAAAATATACCATTTATATAAATTTACCTCAATTATAATTATTAGTTGTAATTACCCATATCTTAATTAATTAAATGGATAATGAGAAACATGTCATTTATTCTTGATATTAACTAGTTGTTTACTATCCAAAAAAATTCCTCATATATTCTCACTTTAAAATGAATTATGAATAAGAAAAATTTAAACCTTATTTTTATATATGTGGCCTCCAGTTAAATTCATGTAGTATCAGGAAATTTGGTGGTATATATTGAAATTTCATATAAATATATTACTGTAATAACATTAAAATTACCACACAAATTAGGATTTCAATTTTTTATGAGGCGATAAATTTTAATCCTATTCAGGGATTGATTGTTTTTCACCACAACTTTTATGTATCATGTGTATGCATATAATACAAGTGAGAAGCATTCCTCAATATTCCCCTTGAAAATATGATATTGAGATCATATCCCAATTCACTTCCTATCCTCATATCAAATGATCTATATAAATGAATGTGAAACGTCATGAATATTTCAATATTTCGATCTCACCCTAGAATTCATTGAGTTTCATAAATGAAGAATACTTGTCTGACTTCCACAAACATGCATGGATGTACGACGCATGGATCTCAAAATCACCTCATGTAAGAATCTCATTTTCATATCCCACTATTTATGATGTAAAAAAATACCAAACTATCAAACATTGAACCATATACACCAATGAGGTCGATGATTCATCGAAAATTCATGATACTTCACATATGATCAGAGAATTCATTACTAAAGAAAGAATCATGGATGGTCCATGGAAATATCAGTGAAGATTCATGTGAACCTCATCTCATGAAATCTTCTCATGGATGAAACATGATGATTTACATATGATTTAGGGAATCAATACTCATTGAAGAATCTAATATGTACAGAATATCCTTTCAACATGAATGTTACATGCAATTTTTCATGTATTAAATGCTCGTATGATTGATCAATGTCCCTCACAGAAGATAAACATCTATGGAAGGTTTTTTCGTTACTTCATGGAAGTCTTTTTCCTATGGAATATCTCAACATTATATCAAGGAATCAAAACCCTAATATTGGGATGAAATTATTTTCTCAATCAGTGGTAATAAATAATAAATTTACTTCATAGAGAAATCCATTAGTGTGGGAAACAAATTTGACTGGGAGGAAGAATACAATCATGTGGTGAAATTAGATGATGAATATAAACCAAATAAATCAAAATTGATTCATTAATTATTTTTTAAACATTGAAATAGTAACTAAAACACATAGTCCCACTACAAAAGATAATTAATCCTTGCATTCTCTAAATAATAATTTACGCTCCATTGACCCCTTGACATTGAAATTGTGGTATACTCCATGATACGCCTCACATATAGCACATGCCACTATGCTACACCACATGGTGGCGCCTCCTACTACTATTCATGTTGTTCATGATCTATTCCATACCATGAAGGCTCTTGGGTTACAATATAACATTTTTTTGAATTGAGATGCTCATGTTGGCTAGCTCTAATGTGTTATTGTATGTCTATTACATGTGTGGTTGTGCTGACCACTTTTATTATTTGGGGTTTGCCAATTTTTTCTATAAAACTCATAAAAGGGAGTTATTAAATCTGTCAATATAATGCGAGGATATCTCAAATATAATTCCACCTTAGAAAAAAAATTTATGAAAAATTATAAATATTTTTTGATCTTCTTAAATTTATCTTCAAAAAAAATTGCATGGTCATATAAAAAATTATTCAATATTAATTTATGTACTAATTGATAAAAAACTGTGTTACCAAAAAAAATTAATTCCAAAATTTAATAATTATTTAAATTTCACCACTAATAATTATACATGATTCCAATTATTCTTGGACGCCTCCAGATAAGTTTATCAAGAGAACATCTATTTAAAACATTTTCATTAATCAAGATATCATATTACACAACTTAGGAAGTTACTTGGATTACTTATCAAGAATTATATCCAAATCGTTTTTATGAATGTATTAATATCCTCCATGAGTCCTCATAAAATACACTAAACAAAAAATGAACCACGGATAAAAAAATTTCGATATACTTGGGAACTCTAAAAATAGAATAACTTTAAATAAAATTTTTATAGTAAAAAAAATGTCTGAATAAAAACAGTTTTGTTTAACCAACCCTTAAAATAATAAAATTCCCTACAAATTCCCATGTATTTCAGGAATATCATTAAATTTTTCTACTACATGAACTTTATAAAATTCATTTAACTATATATCAATACCTTTTTTTTTTATATTTTTAATAATACAGTATTCTCTTATGTTTAGATTTCAGTGTATTACAAGTTACTAAAATAATCGAACTTATTAGAGTGCATTATATTTTAAAATCATATGGTGATACATTCTACTCCCTTATAATATTTTTCCATAAAAAATTTTGTTAATCCAATACATAAAATTTAGAATACCAATATATCATTGAAACCTCATGTTCTTAAATAGCTTCATAAAATATATTGTTTTGATAAAAAATATTGACAAGGTGAGTGGAATTATTTTATAGATTTTTATATATTTGATGAAAAATATCTATTGGTAGTGTTTTATTTGAAATATCATGCAAAAAATGTCAAAATTATGAGTTTAGTACATGTGAAGGAACAAATATGTAATTCCCCAAAAGATATACATAGAACACAACATGAAATTGTGAGAGGATCACTAGAAGTTACAAGATATAAGAAAACATCTTGATACAATGAAGAATCTAATATGAACAATATATATTGGTCCTTGATTACCATAATTTCAAAATATCATAACCTTATTACAAGGAGGTATTCAAAAGAATACATTATCATAGAATTTTAAATTTATATCTGATATAATTTTGATAGCATAACATTTTTATTGAATCTATGATAACCTAATGTGATTTCGAATAAATCTAAATTTCTATACAATTTCTTCTTCAATCATAGGTCCCAATAGATTACACTTTCCAACACAATTCTAAAAAGTGGTTTTTCTATTTCTTTCCATATATTTATTCATAAGGAGATGCTATAATTCTTAAGGTATAGTTATTCATATAAGAAAATTCTACTATAGATAGGTGTTGATCACAAGATCCTTTGAAATCCACAAGAAAAGATCTCAAAATACTCCCAAGTCTTTAATGGAAATATCATATTGATAACCTATCTAGAGATAATATGTAGTGATATATCTCAAATTCATATTCATGGAATGTTGTAGTCTTCTCAAGACACTCCAGGTGAACCTTTTATCAGGATCAAACACTCCATGCATCCTTACCAATTCATTAATGTATATCTTAGTAATTTGATCATGATAGAAATATTTTACGATAGTAATGAAATGTGATGACTTCATAAGGTGATTATCATTAAACTAAATGGAATTATGAAATTTTAAAGACATTTGAGAGTCTGATGATGAAATACATTGTGATTCTTTTCCAATTTACATTATCTTTTATGTAAGGGTTTCATTGTCCATATTGAGTTACATTACTCTACCTTAACTTGATGAAATTTCAGGCATTTAAATACATACTTTGTAATGTCTGATTTCATATTATCTTGTTATAAATTCTATATTGGATATCAATAAATCCTTTTGATTCATGGATTAATAGATAATGATGAGTTATGTGATATATTTAATAGATAATTATTATAATTTGTTATTAATAGTGTACATACCCATTTCATAAATCATAGCATTCAATCACTAACAACATTAAACTCAAGAACAATGGATACCTTATTTTTTTAGTTCTAAATCCTTCCTCTGCACCTATTTAATATTCAAATTAATGTATAGTTGATCATTAGTCTTAGAATGATATTATATTTCTTCCTTCCTCATAATTTGGAGGCCCATATTTCATAAATCCAGAAGTATTAGATCTATTTTATTCCTCATTATGGATAAACTATCATGTTCTTTTTGGCTCATAGCATTAACCAAAATATTCTCCGTCTTAGGATGGTAATATATTTTATATTCATAATCATGAATCATATCCAAAAATATCCTCTGTTTAATATCCATCTCATTCTATGTGAATATAAAATCCAATCTTTCATAATATATATATATGTATAACTTTTCACTTGACTTCTAATTTTCAATGAAAAGATTACAATTTCTAGAACCAAATCCTATGTCAGGTAAATATCTTCAGGAATATTCATCGACATGAGGCATAAAAAACCACAATGTCATTATGTATGAGAACAAAAATGGTAGTGTGAGTATTGGTTCACTGATGAATCTTATCTTCAGTTCCTCAAAATTATATTCAAATTAATTATTTCGAATGAATATCAATCATTTACATGTCAACATTGTTAAGGAAATTAAGAACCATGAGAAATGATTCTTACATAATTGATAATATTAGGACAATCTCATGAAATAGTACATCTCAGTTACAATGGATGGTCAGAGCCACTGTTCAAATTATTTTTTTGTTAAAGGATACAATAAGATACCCTGATCTTCTAATTATATGACACAATAATGATAATTTATATATCAATAATTCACACTTTATAAAATTGGAATACATATTTTTATTAATAAGGCATTAAACACTATATACAAATTATCTTCATTCTTTTTATTTCTCCTAGAATATATAATATTATCATCTAAAAATATTACAAATAATTGATCAAGGTAGTCAATAAATACTATATTCATTAGATCCATCAATATGAAATGGGAATTGAAAAGTTTAAATGATATCACTATAAATTCATAGTTTCAATGACTCATATAGAAGTATGTCATTTGTATGTCCTCCCTTTTTACCAATAATTTATGATATCAAAAAGAATGTTCAATATTTGAAAATTGTTGAGCTCTATATTGTTTATCATAAAAATAATCTATAAAGGGTATATGATATTTATACATGATTATTATAATGGTATGATATTTATAATCTATTTATTAATGCATTTAACCATATTTATTATTCAAAAAAATAAATAGTTCACTTCATAGTGAAGCACTGAGGTTTATGAATCCATTATCATGATTCATATTGAGTTTATTAATTATTTCATAAAACTCAGTGAAGACCAATAAATAAAGAGTCTTTGAAATTTGTATAACAATAGTTAAGAGTTAAATTTAAAAATGAAATTCATGATTTGGGGAAGACTATGAAACGATTAATGAAATAGATCAGAATATTCCCAAAGAATAGGATTATCATTAATGTTTCATTTATCCCAATTCATTTCAGATAATTATTCATTTTGTATAGGTATTAAGAGCCATAAAATGGAAGTAATTTACATTGAATGATCATGTTCATTGTCGAATTGATAGATAATCATTGGTTGATTTATAATTTCAAATGTAACTTCCATTCCTTAATAATTGATATGTGATATTTATAGAGAGGTCCACTCCATTCCCAAAATAACTTCAAATTCTAAATAGAGATAATAATAAAAAATTTAAGAATCACAATCCAAAAAAAATCTATCTATGAGGAGCTATATACATTTGATGAAATTGTCACACCATTTGGATTTTTCATTAATAAATCATTATCTAAACCTTTAGGTGGTAACATGATAACATTTATAAATTCTACAGACATAAATGGTCATGTAAAACAATAATAAAAAAATATATTTTTATCTCTATAGTGGATGATAAGTGTATGATATTCTATTTCAGTTTCTTGAACCACTTCAATACATCTGATTTCATAGGTTTTCCATTTTTTCCATTGACTTATGAGGTTCTTGAGGTTTATTATCCCCATTATACATTGGATTTGGGAATTTAATCACATATTTCCAAAACTCCTTGCATACAAAACATAATATTTAATTTTTTGAAACAATCTTATACTTTATTGTTTTGTTTTTCCTTTTTCATAGTTTTTCAGAAATATAAAACTTGATGGACGACTCTCCCACATGTAATGTATTATCTTAAACCTTTGAGACATGTCCCGATTTCCTTCTTTCCAAAACATTATCATGTAGGTTGTTGAATTTTCCTTCATTCTCATGATCCATTTTTTGAGTTACCTTAAAACTCAAATTTTATTTTCATGTAACCAGAATCATGAGAATATTGATTGTTTATAGCTTCAGATTCCACCTTGAGATTACATAAAATTATTTATTCATAGGTAAAAAATTATCTTATGTATAATTACTTTTTGATACTTGATATCATTGCACTAATTAAAGGATCTATTTAGATTTATGTTTCGATTATAAAACTAAAACCATACAATAAAATTATTATAATGTTTTCATTAGATGTACTAAGATATGTATCCTCATTCTGCTTCATCTCTAAGAAATCCTTATAAATATTTTATGTAGAATTTTGAGGAAAATTATTATTAAGAAACATCCTCTTAAATTACCCCCATTTAATGCAGTTGATTTTTTCCCCTTGAATTTTTTCATTATAAGAGCCTACCATGGATCATCCTAACCTTATAATTGATATGCAGCTAAAAACCCATTCCATTGTATGAAAATTAGGTAATGGAAAATATCTCTTCCATAAAATTAATCCATTATTCAATAAATTAGTGGATTGATGGGTCGATAAAAAGATGGTGGAAATTATTGTATAAAACACCTTTTGGAATGTTTCTCCTTCCATGGTGCGATCATAAGCTCAACATGTTTCACATTATTATTCATTATATAAAAGAGTTGGAAAATAATTTGTATAAGGGGTTTCATTACATCTCCCATTCCCTTTTCTTGCTCATTAGAGAAGTCATTTAATTTCTTTTCACATTTTTTGGTAACTTTTTTCCACATGGTTCCAACCGTTGACTAAAACTAAAATTGTTAATGTATGTTCTTGATCCATAATATTAAGATGTAGAGTTAATATATTAAGAAAGTAAATAATGAGTTTTCCTATATTATGAAAACATCACATTAATATTATAAGCATTAGGTTCCTCCTTTATAAATTTTAGTTCAAAAAAGTTTTTTATAGGTTATATACCCATATTACTCATAACATATTATCTAACAATAACTAAACTCTTCTCAAATTATTATCGAGGTGACATGAGGATTATATAAAAAAGTATGACATCATTTTAGAAAAAAATTCAATACATCCTATAAATATACAAAACCCACAACTACAAAGTCTTAATGTATTTGTAGACTAGATACATAATCATTATATATCATTAAATATATATATCATCTCCCAAAAACATCTCATTAAAATACCTTATTATTATTTTCCTTCTTCAAATATTTTTTATAACTTGGGGATGTGAAATAATATAAAATTGTGATTATAGATGCAGAGTATGGTTAGACAAGGAAGATAGAAATCAAAGATCATTATTAATAATAAGAGTATAATAAGTGTATGTGATTAAAATCAAGTGAATAACCTAAAAGAATCACACCATCGAGAATATAGGCCATATCTTAATAGTCACGACATAAATATATTTATAATATGAATCATGGGAATAAAAACACCATATTCATGATATATGAGAAATATAATATGATATTGTGTCATAAAATAATAATGTTGAACAAAAATATTAATATAATGTCATATAAATTTGGACTAAGATTCACTAATAGATTACCCAAACATGATGGATTATAAATAATCACTAATATAGAATACCATAATGAATCATATGGAATCACTAAAATCCCATAGTATGGTGAATCAGAAATTATTACTAAAGAAGCATCCCATTAAAAGAATCTCAAATACAATCACATATGACTCAAATAACTCCACCATCCCATTATATATGAAAAATAAATTACGATAGGCAACTTATAAGAAAAAATCTGAGTTCAAATGAAAGAGGTACAATTGGATGAAGTTATTTAGGGATGTATAAGGCGAGAAAGGGGCCCACACAACATGTGGCCCCACCTAATTGCCTAGAAAACATATCCTATGGACATGGATTTGAAGCTATGTAATTTTAAATTATGTTCATGGGACATAAAATCTGTTTACTAGAAAATAATGGCATGTTCGTGTGCCCTAGGCCGTACCCGTGTACATTAAGTTGTGCATGTGTACCTGGACATGTACATGGCGGTGCCAGGGTATTGGGACATGAAAATTTACTCTAGGAGTAAACGATGTGTAAACATCATGGGTTTATGTTAATGTTAATCTAGAAAAGGGAATGGATTCTGGGGTAGGGCCACATGGAGTGTGGGCCTGACCACACTGCATGTGATCCTTAACTCGCCTTAAAACACATGTCATTGTGAAATCTAAAAATGCATCATGTTTTCTTTCCCACTAAAAGGTGTGTAGTAGATGTTTTTGAAGAATCATCAGACTCTTATAATCTTTTTTATGATCCATCATAGAAGTCATTTTCCCCTAGAATTCCAATAATGGATTTGTAAATCCTCTTCCAATCTATTCGGACACTCTGATGACCAGAAATTGGATTTGGGTCAACATCTTGGGGAACCACTAAGCGTCCAATGTTCATTATATCAACAATCACCACTAATAGATCCAAAAATCAACAAAATATAACCTAGTATCCATATTGATCCATCCAAAATACTTGAGTCCATTTTTCATGCACAAACCATCAATGAATCTAGGAGTTTGATCTTGCTCCAATCCGTCTCGACAATGTCGAATCATGACCCCATGGTCCAATGATGACGAAAACAAATAATGAGTGCGGGGAAATCACAATAATGATTTTTTGGATATATTGGTCCAATTTGACATGTCCAATAATCACATAAATTGTAAATCATTGGTGAAAATCATTTAATATCAAGAATAATAGATATAAAAAATTTAAAGAGGCTTATGCGAAGTATGGGTAAACAAAGATCCAAAGAAGATGAAATATTAAGGATCTATAATTTATTTAAACAGAAAAATACATAATTAAGAGACCTAAACTATTTAGGGTCATTTTTGTTTATAAGAATGTGTTTTATATTGATGTATGAGTCATGTTAGATTTTTCGTCTCTCGATCTGATTTCCCTTCTTCATCCAGTCACAATGCTCTTGTGAAGAATGATTAAAGCCCATCTTAGTTCTCCTAGTGTCCATGTGGAAAAACAATAAATTTTTTATAATGGGGGTATTTATAGAGTAAATTAGTTGGTGGTAATTTATATAAAATAAATAAATAAATTTATTAGTTTAAAATTAAATGCAGCACCAATGACTACCTCAACTTAATGTCCTATGTAGACTAACCTTAGGTCATGCCTAGGGTAAAAAACATGTTCCCGACTCCACAATGGTATCATATTTCTAATTCAAGATTCCTATTGAGTGTTATTCCACTATTTTAGGAAATATATTCACATGTGATATTAATATATTTAATGACTTTATAATATCAGTTCTCAGATCTCCCTCCCTCGAAATATCATATCGTCTAAGAACCTTACACTAAAATTATTCTTCAAAATATTGCTAACTCTTACAAGGAAATATTAGGGTCATCACATTCTCCCCACTTTATGTATTATTTCCTTGTAAAACACAAGATAATTTGAAAATTGGGGATACTGAACACCCATTTGAATCTCTTTCTCCCTAGTGATCTTTTTAATGCTCTTAACCTTCCACAAAACAAGAACCAATGGAATAGTACATCCTCATATGGTTATCTATTGCTGATCCTCACTATCCACAAGTTACTATTCAAAGGGGTATCCATCCTTGATTTCTAAATCAAATTAGTCAAAAATTTGCATCATATTAAGCACACATCTCCTCATACGCGACAGATGAAATGTGATGCCTCAAAAATTCATATTATGAACCCTGTATTTGATAGAGTGTGTGGCATGCTACACCAAGCGTTCATTGTAATATAATAACCAGATACTTTATAATATACATAATATTTAATGTATATTCTATATATTTATATTAATTCAAAACCATGTTAGTGTGCATTACAAATAAGAGATACCTTCCTCAATCGCTTATGTTACATGCAAGACAATGTTTTACCAAATAACAATATACAAATTAAATATTATTATTTAATATATTAAGAGACAATCTAGTAGTTTTGAATAATAATAATTATCGTATAAAAATTATTTTCTATAAAAATATATAATTAATCAATTGGCTAAAAATTAATTAGAAATTAATAAAATTGGAAATTGAATATATGGTGAATATTTTTACAAAAAAATATTTTATGCAAAAAATGTTGTTTTATGATAAAAGGTTAAATTAATCACAATTAGTGAGTGAAATTAATTTAATATATATATATATATATATATATATATTAGATTCAATAAAATATTTTTTACATTCATCCATAAGGTTTTATAGGAATTATATAAGAATAAACTATATTTTACACATAAAAACCTATATTTTTAAAAAAGATATTTTACCATCTTTTAATGGAGAAACCATTTTAAATATAAATTTTGATAACTTAATTGATTTAATAAGTAAAAATAGACTTCATATTTAAATTAAAAATATAATAATTATGTTAGGGTGAATTGTTTATATATTTTTTTAAATATTTCATTTTTAATGAATATTTAAGTATACTGAATTTTAGTTCAAAAATAAATTTTCATCTAACTTCATTGTAAGGAAAATGTATATTTTTAACTTGTTTTATAGATTAATTAGATAATATTTTTTTCATTTAATGTAATTTATGTTGTTGGAATCCATATTATATTGAAATTGAATATAAAAACATAGAAATCGTTCGAAAATTTTACTTCAAAAAAACACATTTTGCACAACCTGTGAGATTAAATTTAAATCATTTTCAACCCCTTATACAACTAGAAGTTAGAAATATGGTATTCATATTTTGGATTAGAATAGTATATAATTTATAAGTAGGTCAATCTAGTTTTTTACCAAAAACATTAGTAAAAGTAATTAAAATTAATTATAATTATTAAGGAAAAATTAAGCTTAATAAAGGAGTAAACCTTTATATTAGGGGATAAAATGATATATAATCTTATCAAAAATGAATATTATGGAAATAATTATCACATAATCCTTCCATTATTTATTTATTATGGATTTTTATGATTTTTGAGGCCATAACATGTGTTCACACCTATCTTGATTCTAAAAATTCCAAGTGAGTCCTTCTCCTTCCCTATAAAAGGAAAACACCTATCCCCCATACTCAAACCTCTCAGAACACTTAGTTATAAAAAATATCAACCTCTATATATTCCAAAAATCCCTTCCCGATACCTTGAATCCTCCCTTTGTTTGTAAATCATTCCAATGAATTCTTTTCGTACAATCCAAAAGAAGTTACCCAATTAAGAGGTATTTTTTTACATTACCTCTTTTGTTTTATTTCCATTATCCATCCACTAAGATAACTTTATAAAATTATTACATATCAAAAACAGTATCCTAGATACACCAGGAATATTTTATGTAAACTTTTCTACGTATACATACACACACCTCCATCTAAAGGGGAAAAACACACTGTTACTGTGTACGGTGAACCACAATCTTACAAAATGATGATCGTTCATTTCACCTTTACCACCACTCATGGTAGTCAGTTTGAGGGAAACTATATTTATGTTTGATATATATGATATATATTATTTACTTACACTTTTCAATCATTTTATTATAAATATATTTATCACATTCCATTTTACATTAATAAAATATTATTGATTGAGGATGTGTGGACTAGTGCCCCCTCAAAGTGATGTGATTAAATCAAACTGTATATGGAATCAATAAAGTATGGTTTTAATTAATAATGTGTTAAATAATAAAAATATAAGATATTAATGATATAATTACCTTTTTAAAAATAATATATATATATATATATATATGTATATCATTCTCTTTACTACCCTTTCACACACTTAAAGACTGATAAAATCGTTCATGGACGTGTGGACAACTGCTTCCTCAACATGATGTGATTCATTTTACATCATAAGAATTATATATAAGGGTAAATGATTAATTAATTTGGTATGTATGATATAATTATAATTCTATAATCTTATGGTGTCAATTACCTTCTTTCCAAAACAATTTTTGAAAAATAAGAATGTTACACAAGTGTACATATGACCTACCATTTACATGATTGTAATGTTGATTCATTTTTAATAAGAATATTTAATGATGGGTTTTAAAATTATAAATGAGTTATAAATATTATAAATAATTTTTTATTATTATTTCGGAAATATTTTATAATGATTCCTTTTACAATAGTTGACCTACCAATGCTGTTTTTGAAACATAATCTGAATGTGGTAAAAAAATATGTAAAGATTAATATTTAAGTAGTTTTATACTGCAAGGTATTATGTGAAATAAAACTAATTATAAACCTAGAAAGGTTTCCAAAGAAAGTATAAAACTAAAATAACTTTATTATAAATGATGTTAAAGGACATTCACCTGAATGGAAACTCAACATAAGGGATTTTCATCTTACTTTTTCACTTTCGTGAAAAAAATGACATGTTCACAACATGCGTATTTTCTATAGTGTATCTACTGACCATTTTTTATACTATATCATGAATTACTTTATCTTTCGTGTATTTAATGAATTTATTTAATATTATTCCTTCATTTGGGTTATTATTTAAAATGATTCAAAGTGGTATGAGACACTTTGGAATGTTTAATGATTGTTTACATCAATAAAAACTATATTAATCATTCAATAGTATTTTCATTAAAGGAAATTATATTAGCATTGTTTAATAAACCCTTTAATTTTCCTATACTCTGGTAAGTCATGACCTTTTTTAAGTATTAGTATAATTTTCACACTCATTGGTAATGAAATTGTATTAAAAATGTTTTTAAGAAAATCAGAATCCATTTCTCTCTTTAGTTGGAGAACATATTTTATTCTAGAAGTCATGTTTTTTTAAAACATTTTAAAAAATGTAATAAAAATGTTTTGGTGATGAAATTTTTATCTTTTTACCATTTTTTTCCAAGGAATCTTCTTATCCTTTTTCTAATAAAGAATTTTTATAACATTTATCCGTGAAAAAGGAACGTTCATTTTACCTCATATTACTTTTATAGATTTACAGGCAATCATGTCATTATGTATTCCTTTTTTCACTTTCAAAAGGATACTTTTTAAAGAAAATATTTTTAAATGTGATTTTCAATGAAAATATTGTTCGTAAGGTTTTCCAAAATAAGATATTTTCCTCAAGAATATTTTTAAATGATATATTATTATTTTTTCTCTCATCAATTGAAAAAGAAAACATTATTTTACTCTTATTTGTGTATATTGTATCAATACCATCTTTATCCTTCCTTTGGATGTTTTTTTAATTTATTTGTTCTATGATAGTATTTATATTCACATCCTTGACAAATTTTTAAAAATCACTTTGAAATATTCAATCTCCTTTGATATTGGATTTTCCCCTAATTATTCAAATAATAAATCCTAGATAATACAATGGGATAAACCATTTAACATTTTACACAGGGTGTCTAATTTGAATGCATTTTGACTATCTAGGAATACATTGATAATTATTTATTCTTTATTCAAAACAGTTATTTGATAAGTTATATAATTTATTTTGATTATTTAATACAAGGAATGTTTTTGATTGGTACGACACAGTTGGGACCTGATTATATGTTGCCCCTCAATTCATCGATAGTCTCCTGGGACGAGTCATTTGAATGTCCTACTTAGATAAGTTTTTAAAAAATATGTTGTAAACCATCTTGTGAATGCTCTTGATGATAAAGGTACTATATACCTAAGAAACATGGAATCCAATAATCTTGAATTTCCCTCTTATTAGTTTTATTTATTACTTTTCCATGAGATATTGAGTCGACATTTCTACGTGTACATTTTATTTTTAGTTAGTTTGATGTGTTGTGTTTCAGTTTCTTACCTTTCCGTATTTATTTTTCCTTATATATTTAATTGAATGAAATGTGTTTATATTTACTATCTTTCCAAATTTTTATGAACATCCATTCAATTAATTGATTACATGGTATTAGTGTTCAGTTATTTACCCTGCCACATTGACTATTCTCAAGGACAATTTATTGCATCCATTATATTTTCCCTTATTGATAATTTGAGATCACCATTATTATTTTCTCGTCACCATGAATCCAAGAAGAGTAGTATGAATGATTTTCTGGGATTTAATAGATGTATTAGAGTTAACCTAAAATATATTTATTTAGAAAGAGAATAATTATTTTTAATTTGTGAAATCATTTCTCAGGTATATATCTGGTTTACCAAGACTACTTAACTATCATTCCTTTGGAATTTGATTCTTTGTAATCACGCCAATGTAATTGATATCAAACACTGGCTTGGGGATATATGGCTTTAGGGAACTACAATTGGTATCAGAGGGAGGATTCTATTTTCTAACCTCTGGGTTATGGGCCCATAACCCAACGGTGAGAGGAATTTTAGTAGTAACCTTGTTAAATATATTGAGGAAAACATTGGCTAGATAACATAACCCAAGGGTTTAAATTTTTAATAAGTATAGATTAACATCATAGAATTTTGGTCAGGTAAACATTGTGTGGGTCTCCATAACAATGCATCCTTGTTTAGATACTACAAGTGGATGTGGTTCGGGAACAATTATTCCCAGGAAAAATAAATCTAGTATTGTGTTCCTATAATGACTCGGGATAACCTAGTACACGCCAACAGGATTTACGGTACACATGGTTTGACACTCCTGTGGGATATACTTTAGATAATTCAAATTTTCTTTACAATCCAGTATAATGAATTTGAATGGATTTTGACAATTAATAACCTTGGATTAAGAAAAGTTACTTAGATGGAAGATATGGTGTAATTATTTTTAAATCATATAAATGATATTTTGTGTAAACCCTAGAATATGGAAGGACCATTGTAGAGATAAATGTATGATGTATTTATGTTTTGAGGTCGTATTGATAACCTTAGATAAAATTATATTTAGTTATTGAACTTATTTTAAATTTGTAAATCATATTTATTTTATAAATTATATTAATATGGTATTATAAATGGAAAACCTATAATCTGGGTGATAACCAATCAAACCTGACAAAGGCCCTATGTCTTAAATACATGGAATAAGGACAATAAGGGTTTCATGAGAACCACTAACCTATAATATTTCCTAGGTAATTTCTTTATTGTTTACAGTTAAAATATTTGACGAATAAATATTAATGATGAACTAGTAGTATCTCTTTTTGAGGATTCGATTTTAATCAATGAACCATATTGGTTTTGGATGATTGTTAATGAAAAATAGTTTGACTTTTCATTCTTTGATTGGCCTTACGATCCATTGAATGTTTCTTTTAGTGATTTAGGAAGAAAAATTAATTTTTGAATGAATTAGAAAATAAATTGAATCACAATTTTTTTGAAATTCTATTTATAGAAACAAATTAATTAAGTATACATAGGAAACATAAGAATTAATCAAAATAGTAACTGTATCATCAAACCAAAATGTTATCCTAATTATCTATTTTTATTGAAGAAATGGCCTTATAAATCATCATAGATTTATGGATTTGAGTCCCTAAAAATTCTATTGATCATTAATTATTTTTTTATGATGAACTAATTCACTCCCAATATGAATTTATTATTTTTTCCAAGTATAAATTTTCACCTTCCACTGATGTTCTCATACATAAAGAACTAGTTACATGGTAGTCCATGTGACGTTTTTACTTTCCATTCATTCTTTTATAGTGGATGAATTATGAACCTTTCTAATGATGTGGGATTTCAACCATAGAAATTATAAAACAATATATCACTGTGATAAAATATAAATTGTGAGGTGAAAATTTAAATAAGGTGGGGGAGAATGTGAAGCCCTAAAAATCAAAAGTCAGAACCTTGTATTTTATAGAGTGTGTGACGTGTGACACCAATAGGACAAGGTAATATAATATCTGGGTAGTTTATAAAATATAAAATATCTAAAATTGATTAAATATATTTTAATTCTTTCAAAATAGATTTAGTGTGCATTATATGCAAGATCTATCTTCCACGATGGCTTTCATTTCACACATGACCATGTTTTACCGAAAAATAATATATTATTATAATATTATTATTTAAAATATTATGTTATAACAAAGCCATTATGAATAGTAAAAAATATATCATTAAAATTATGGTTTATAAAAACATATAATTAATTAATTATTTTCAGATTAAATTTAAATGAATATAAGAAGCATTTGAAAATAATGTGAATATTTTTATAGGAAAATATTTTTATGCTAAAACAGTTGTTTTACATAAAAAATTAAATTAATTACAATTGGTGAGTGATAAAAATTTCATATATTTATATAATAAATTCAATAAAATAATTTATATATTCATTTATTAGGTTTTATAGACATAAGAAATGGACAAATTCTATTTTACCCATAAAAACCTATATTTTTTAAAGGCAATTTTACCACCTTTTAATAGAAAACCCATTTTAAGTATAAATTTTCCTACTTTAATTGATTTAATATTTCAAAATAGGCATAATATAGGAATTATAATCATAATAATTGCAGTAGTGTAAATTTTTGATATTATTCTGAAACATTTCATTTTTTTAATTAACAGATAAAAAATGAAATTTTTGGACAAAACTACTATTCCATCTAATTTATATATAGGAATAAATTATTTTTCTACTTGTTTTTAAAGATAAATTAGATTAAATTTTTATCAATTAATAATATTTAATTCATTATAATTAATTTTATAATGACATTTCTGATAAAAATCTACTAATCATTCAAACCTTTTTACTTCAAAAACCGGCGTTGTCATTCCTCAAGTAGGATTAAAATTATATTAATTTCTGACAAATATGTAGTTGCAATTTGGAAAAATGGATTCCATATTTTGAATAATAATAATCTATAATACATAATTATTTCAACTTAGTTTTTGAGAAAAAATATTAGTGAACGTAACTATAAATAATTACTATTATTAATGTAAAATTATGCATAATTAAGTACTAAACCTTTATCATAGCGGTACAAATGACCTAGACACTTGTATAGAACCCATTGGATGACCATTACTAGACCATGAAACATCCATCTTTTTGGGTTTTTATGACTTTTTTAATGTAAGAACATGTTCACAACTTACTTGTATCTGAACATTCCAATTGTGTCATTTTCCTTCCCTATAAAAGGCTACCAACAATCCCCTTACTCTCACATATAAAACCACGTAGGTTCAACCAATATCCACCCATATAGCTTCCCAAAATCAATCCCATTGTTCTTGAATCCTCCCTTTGGGTATAATTCATTCATTTTGAATTCTTTTAGTACAAACCGAAATAAGTTACCCGATTTAGAGGTAACATTTTTCCTTTAAATCTTTAGTTTTATTTCAATTCTCCGAAACCTAAAATATAATTATTACATTCTTATAATTAAAATAAAATGTCATAAATATAATTGTATGTTTTTATGTTATTTTTGACCTAAATTTTCTCACAATTCCATCTAATGGTTAAGTAACATAATGTTTTTGTGTACGAAAAACTACTGCCTCACGAAACGATCACTGTAAATTTTTTCTTCACCACATCTCATCATGGTTATTATGATGGAAAATATATTTATATATGATATATAAGATAGTTATTATTTCTCTATTATTTTTTAAAACTTTTATTACAAATACCACTAATACAATCCATTTTATGTTAACATGATAACATCATTTGAGGAAGTGTGGACTACCACCCCCTAAAAGCGATGTGATTCATTCTCATTGTACATGGAATGTATAAAAAATGGTTTTAATTAAAAAAATGTTTCATAAAAACTCTATATAGTATTAATTAAATATATAACTTTTTTTTAAATTTAATATATATATATATATATATATATCTCATTTTATTTATTTCCCTTTCACACACTTAAAAAGTTATAATGTTGTTCCGGGACATGTGGATTACCACCTCCTAAACACAATGTGATTCAATTTACATAAAAATAATAATATGTATTAGTATATATAAATATGTTACATGGTATTTATTATATAATTATAATTCTACAATGACATTGTGTAACCTAACTTCTTTCCATAACGATTACAGAAAAATAAGAATGTAACTCTTGCATATGTATGACCCACTGTCTCTATGATTGTAACGTAGATTCATTTTTCATAAAAATATATAATTAATTTTCATAAAATTATGATTATGGTATAAATATGATAAATTTTTGATTATTATTATGCAGGATATATTATATAATGACCCATTTTAACATATTTTACATATCAATGTTGTTTTTGAAACAAAAAACTGAAATTGGTCAAAAGAACTGCTGCAAACCTAACAATTTAAGTAGTTATATACAATATGGTAATAAGTGAAATAAAAATAATGATAAACATGACAATTTTTCTCAATAATGTATAAAATAAACATATAGTTATTATAAATGAGGTTTACAGACATTCACCATTAATTAAACTCAAGGTAATGGTTTCGCATATCACGTTTTACATTCGTAAGATAAATGTTCTGTTCAACACTTACACATTTTCGGTGGTGTATCTACCACATATTTTTTTATATTATATCATTAATTAATTAATATTCATGGTATTTATGGATATAATTTATTGTTATTCCTTCATGATTTATATGATTTAAAATGTTTCAAAGTGGTATGGGACACTTTGGAATGTTTAAAGAGTATTTTCCTCAACAATAACATTAATCAACTCTATATGGTGTTTCCATTTGATTAAATTATATTAAATTTTTTAAATGAACTCTTTAATTTTATTATAGACTATAAATTCATGTCCTTTTTCATGTATTAGTACTATTTTTTCAATATTTTTTAGTCAAAGTGTTTTAATTTTTTTAACAAAACCCAAATTAATTTCCCTCATTAGTTGAACATCCTGTTTTCTTATAAAAACGTTTTTTATTAGTTTTTTTCAAAAAAAAATTTAATATGATTTTGAAGAAATTTTTAAACATTTATGTATTTTAATAATGATTTCAATGTAATATTATTATCTCTTTATGAACTAGGAATTTTTTTAAGCTTTATCCATTAAAAATGGATTCTATTTTTACTTTATATAGCTTGTATGATTTTACCCATATCCATTTCATTGAATATTAATTTGAATGATTAAATGATTAATTATTAATGAAAATATTTTAAAAATTTATTTTCAAGTAAAATATTTAAGAAACGTTATTTCAAAACCAAAGGATATTTCCCTAAAAGATGATTTTTAAATATTTTTTTATAATATTTCCATTCACCAATGTCAAAACACATTATTTTACTCCACCTATGGTCTGTTGTATTGATACCATCCATTACCTTACTCTGGATGGTTTTTGATTTATTTGGTCAATGATAGTATTTATATTCGCATCCTTGATTAATTTTTGAAATTCCCTTGAAATATTCATTTCCATACGATCATTTAATTTACCATAATTATCCAAATCATATTTCAAGGATATTACTATTTCCTAAACAATATACAATTTTACATTGGTTGTCTACTTTGACAGATATTTTATTATATGTGTATATATTTATAATTCCATATTCTTTATTCAATACTGTTATTTTTTAAGGTGAACTATTTATTTTGATTATCATTTATGAGGAATGTTTTGGATTGGTACAACAAAGGAGGTGCCCATTTATTTATTTCCCCTCGATGAAACAATATTCAAATGGGACGAGTCATTTGGTTAGCCACGTTAGATTGGTTTTAACTGATATATTATAAACTGTCTTGTGAAAGGCCTTAATGGTAAATGTACCTGGTATGTAGGAAACATGGCATCCAATAATCATGGATTTCCCACATATTTGTTTTAGTTATAATTAATTCATATGATTTTACATCAACATATCAATATATATATATATCATTTTTAGATATTTAGATGGAATTTGTTTCATTTTATTACCATGCCATATTTATTTTTCCTTATATAGTCATTTGAATGGAATTTATTTCTAGTTAATACCTTACCATATTTTTTACGCACTTCTGTTATGTTTATTGATTATATGGAATGTGTGTTGTGTTATTCAACATTACATATTAACTCTTATAATTGATTCTTTATTTAATCCTCAATATTATTCCCTTACTGGGCATTTGAGATCACCCTATTAATCTTTCATTCCCCAGGAATCCAACAAGAATACTATGAATGATATTAATGGATTTACTATATGGATTAGAGTTATCCTATAATATATTTATTTAAAAATAAAAAATTATTTTGAAATTAATGTACTCTGTTATCATGTATGTATCTAGTTTACCAAGAAAACAAAACTCTCATTACACAAGGATTTGATTCATTGTTAAAATTAAAATTTAATTGATAGAAGAATCAAGATCTGAGATAACTAGAGTTGGGACATTACATGAAATAAGTCACCCACCCATTGCAACTATGGTGTTGGTCTAAGAGGTATGCAACCCTGGAAACCTCTACAAGATAACTAATTTCTTGATGAACCTCAGGGATAAATTTCCTTCCTAGAAGAATATTTGGGACGCTATTTGTGGGGGGAATCAAATGAAATAATAGTCTCTCTTTTAAAAATCTAGTGTGATATAATGTTTACATATGTTTTTTTTACTTTTTGATATCATTATATGCTCACAGATCACCAGAACCTTCTCCAGCTTCACATGCACCATCTTTGGACTAAATGTGAAGCCTCACCAATCTCAATCAAATGTATGGGTGACCTAAAGGTCCTCCTGTATAGGGCCAATAAATGTGACATATAGATAAAAATGTTATAGTTGTTATTTTAAGAAAACTCTACCATTGGAATGTGATACTCAAAGATTCAATAAAATAATTACACACAATCCCTCAACATATCCTACAATATTTAGATAGTCGTCTTGATCTAGACATTTTTTGGAGGTTAAACATTATAATCATCCCCTACTAGGTCCTAAATTATTCCAAAATGACTCTCCCAATGTATTATGTAATTATTTCATCATGGTATGAGATAATCATTGTGGGTACCCCATGGAGTCAAATGATCTCCCACAAGTACATCTTCCAAAAAATCACTACCAAATTCTTCTCCGTGATAGTATAGAATTGTGCCAACTATTGTGAGTGGGTACCCTAGATCCAATTACTTTATATATATGGATTAAAAATATATATATATAGTTTGATATTGAAATCATTTTTTTCAAACCATAATAGTATGTATAATTTTCCATCAACTAACTAAATTGAAATTTCCTAATATTATGAGTTATATCAAAAGCATGTAGTAGTTTTCAACTATAATGAGATTGTAGAGATACTATGACTGTAATCATAAACATATATCTTACTATCTAGATACATAATACTGAAAGGACACATATGATGTCTGACTATCAGGTCCTGAGGGACCATAATCATTGATATTTCTTATCATGAAGTTCACTCTTTATGATCTCAAGTAGATGACACCCTGAGGACTAACTCTCCAATAAAAACACAAAAATTTTCAAGTGTCATTGGTTCATCCTATATATGAACATGTGTATTGGTCTCCATACATGATATCAATATCAATGTGTACAATTTGATCACATATGTTTGTGAAAGGAACAAACCATGACATTTAATTCGTGGTTAGGTAATATGTGTTGGGGGTGTTATTGGTGGTTGGGAATTGGTTGAATGATCAATCTACAATTTGTCTCTTCTTAGTTGAAAAAACGATATCCTAACGGGCCAGGTTTCCTCGGATGGTGGTACCATAATTAAATCCATGGACATGATACAAAAATTTAATCCCATAAATTATGGTCATGAGATATATAAAATAGAAATAGTATGATGAAACAAGTGTGCATCCTACATTATAATATATAGTGAGACCAAGAGATCATATTACAATGCACATTTTCATAGGAGGTAGTCATAGTTGTTTCTTTATTCATCTCCTTAGGGGAAATGTTGTTTTACGATACTTTTCCATTGGTATGTGTTTTTGAATCAACACCATCATGATAAAGGCCAAGAAGGTCACTGAATGAGTATATCCACAGGTTTGAAATATTATAATGTATAGATGTTTAGGATGAAGTGGGCCCCATGTGAAGGGAATAGTGAACATATATGTATGATCAACCGAAAGTAAAAAATATTTCAATTATATTATTCTAGTTTAGAGTAATGATTATTGAATTTTTTTCTCAAGGTATTCAAATTTTTTATGATTATTAAATGTGAATACAAGAGAACCATAATTTTCAAATGAACATAGGCTATTGAGGGTTAATTAAATAATTAGGGGAGATTATGCGATGATTTTATGGTTTTTATTTTAGAATTTAGAATTTTATAAAGTTACAAGTGAGTGGGAGAATATTTGTGACATTTATGAAAAAGTTATTCAGTCATACATGTGAGAAAAAGACTAGAATGATGGTTATTACTTTATAGAGACCAAAGAGAAAATTTTGGACTGTATAACCTAGGAATAAGAGTTCATTTTATCCTCTGGAAAAGTGATATACACAATTTTTAATAATTTAGTAGGAGTGGATCTTCTATGTTCTCATATCAATATCATAGAGATAGATTCTTAATAAATAAAAATGTCTTGTTGAACCTGTCTTCTCGATCTAGTCTGTGGTATTCATGAGATCAAAGGTACATTGTAAACCTCTTCGATTACTTAAGCTACCACATTATAAATAAAGATCCATTATCTAAAATAGAGTTCACGTGTGGATGATATAGAGGATTCCTATCACAGAACCATTGATGCATGACATGTTGACAATGATCGAATCAAAACAACGACTTCAAATTATCATGGAATGATTTAGGATTTCATGGGATTATATTTGTCATTATTAAATTGAATTAAATTTGAACTTTTATGAAATCAGGGATAATTTTTTTGTTTATTTTTTTAAAATTTATTTAAACAATACATTTTATATTTTACATGTTTCACGCTTCCACTACTCTCTAGGTTCCCACAGTTGATATGAGAGTAAACATGTAATTATATAAGTTGAAAGTTTTTAAATTTCACTTTATTTTTATATGATTCAAGAACATGATTTATATATAATCCAAATAAAACTAGTGGAATATTGATCTATGTTTTTATTACCATGATATGGCTGATCAACGATCGACTAGTTTCGAATAAAAATTTGGATGAAAATTAATGTTTTACTTTTTTTCATCCCCTAAATGGATACCAGTGTGACAAAGTTTTTTCCAAATCATGATGTGTGTACATTGAGTGTTATCTGAATATACTGGATCATAGTTTTTGTAGTCCATTGATAATACAGGCTTGATGTAGAATCCTTATTTAGTTTCCAAAAATTAAAAATGAAGCCAAATTATATATGGGAAGATAACTCAACGATTCTATAAAAAGATTAAAAAAAATTTAAAAGGTGGTTTACACAAAACCTCTATGATATGATTACCCAAATATTCTATGGGAACATTCACAAAGGTTCCATTAAATTCATCATAAAAAAATAAAATTAAAAAACCTAACCTGTTTTCACTTTTATTTACATATATATATATATGTATATATATATATATCAAAATAATATTAAGTAATATAGATATTATATATATATCTATTGTTACTATATATATATGTCTGTGTGTATATATATAAATATTACCTTAAATGGATTCCCCATCCCTAACTGAACAAATTTAGTTAGAGTATGACGACCCAGAACTATTAAACCCATCGCGTGGTCTAAAAAAATTTCCAGCGACCTTATTTAGTTCCAAATAGTCATATAAATTATGAAAAAAATTTAAAAGTTAAATTTAATTGTCTGGGATTTAGTAAAATTATATCTAGTGTTGTGGGACATATCACTAATTAATTAAAATTATTTTAAATGTAATTTAATGCATTAAAAATACACACATGATGAGTGTTAGATAATTTAATTTTACATATGAATATAATTTCTTGTTGATAGAATATGATGAGAGACGAAACTGTACATGTTTGGATTATTACTTATTTAAATTAATTATTATATTTATGTATTTAAAATTAAATAGTTATGATTTTTGATGATCTTTGCATCATCCATCCATATTTAAATTGTATAAGGGCCTAAATGTGCCCATTTAGGAGATAAAATGTATTTTCACACCATGACTTCTTATCACCTACTTGTGAGTATACACTATTAAGATCATATGAGTTCATGGAAAAGTTGTTCAAGTCAAGAGATGATGTAAACAACAAAAGTAATGTGTATGGGGTTTTTTGAGTTCTACAATTCAAGTATGATATTGAATAAAGAAATTCCTATAATTTACTGATTAATCAATTATTCAATTGATTGATTAACCACTAATTAATTGCTCACGATCATGTCATTATTTATTTATTTTATCATGTCAATGGTTTATTATTTAGTGAATGTGCATTTATTACAGATGATCACATAATGTAATAATCAACAATATCTCAAAGATAAAATGAATATGTGGGGTGAATGTTTTATATTTAAAAGAATGGATATGTTGTGTTCATGATCACATTGAAAAATAATGTTAAATAGAAATGGATTTCATTCTCCAAGAAAAATTATAAAATAAATCAATGAAAAAATTATTTCATTAATTTTCATCCATCACATGAATTTGTACACAATAATTTTATAAAGGTTCTCTTTAGTCCCAGTTGAGGGTACCTCTTACTACTAGGGAGTTCCTATAATATTTGTGAGTAAAAATAACTAAATTTGGTAGTAAAAGAGTAGACATAGATATTTCTGTTCAACTTTAGAGGAAAACCATTGAGCAACAAAAAAAATTCTCGACATGAAATGGGGCTGCACACAATAGAGTCGTGATACTCTACCATTATCTTTTTTGGGGATATTCCATATAGATTTTTTCATTTACACTAAACTGAGAACTAACTAAAGCAAAAAATGGGATTCCATACGAGTTGTGGTATGGAAGGAAATCTAGTATGTCACAAAAATGTTTAAGGGGATGTGAGTCTTTTTTCAAGGATATACCTAGTAATAAATTAGAATCATAAATCATGATGTAAATATTTATAGATTATCCTAATGAGACACATGGATATTACATAAAAAAACACATTAGATAGAAAAGTAGTTATATAATGACATGACACATTTATAGAAAGGGAACACAGATAAAATGGGTATAGTGGGAGAAATATTTGAATTTAAAAAGTTGATTATTTAGATGAATAAGAGTTATTACTGTAATAATATACAAAAGAGATAATTGAAGAGAAAGATGTTCCTATGACAAAATTAAAGTATAGAGATACCCAAGAGTTTAGAGAATTAGAGAGATATGTTTTTATTATCACTGTGTTAGGTAACATATTACTCCTATAGGATGATGGACCGCTGGCCGACATGGAATCAATAAATAGTAAGGATACTACTAAATTTAATGAATCCAAGCATTCTAAAATAATGTACATATTCCAAAATCATGATTTGTTTTTGAAATACCCACTTTAATATATAAATACTATTATGTGTAAATGGGTATTCAATAAAAAGATGGATATAGATAGGCAAGTGCAAACCTATATGGAATGAATAATGGAGTTGATTTTCAGAAAACATCATGGCATTGATTAGATTGAAACTTTCTTTCAAGTGATTATGCTAAAATCAATCATGATATTACTTGAAATTGTATCCTACAATGATTATCGAATTTGTAAATTTAATGTTAAAAATAATTTTCTAAATGGTATGTTTGTTTAATATTTCTATATGATACAACCCTAAGTGTTTATTATGATGATGAATTCCTATAAAGTGTGAAGGTAATAGTGATTAATTTATAGATTGATGATGGAATCATGACCATGAAATATTTGATATGATTAAGAAATAAAGAATTTTATTTCATTAATAATGAATATGATCCATGAGTGTATAATAAAATTAGTGGATGTTCTATGTTTTTAAAAGTATTATATGTTTCGTATATATTATTATAGGAAAAAAAGTTAAACTATTACCATTATGGAGGACATGGTAAAATGAATGATTCCATATGAAATAATTCAGTGTAGTATCCTATATTATAAATATAAAGATCTATCTTGATAAATCGCAGTGGATTTCTGGGCTGAGTCAATGTACATATATTAATAAGTTACTCAAATGTTATTACATTGAACACTCCATGATAGGGGGTTTTCTATTTCTAAATGGAATTTATCTATCCAATAAGACGTGTCTAAAAACACATGAGTAGATTTAAATAATGTGTAGAATACCTTATGCTATAATAATGGGATCTATCATGTATTTTATTTTATGTACTACGTGTTATTTTTCTTTTTATTTACGAATGTTGGGCTGATATCAATACAATCTAGAAGAGAAACATTGGGCTTCTATAAAAACGACACTAATGTACTTGGTATGTAGAAAACTCATCTTCCAGGTGTATATAGGAGATGATCATCTAGTCAAGAGGGGATACACAAAAGACACATTATATATATATATCATTATGATCAGTAATCATGTGTAGGCAATATGTTTTTCCTGAAGAGTGGCGTTGTTACCTAGATGATTTTGAAGTATTCCATTATTGATGATTTTATAACACACTCTGAGTATGCACCAGCTTCTGATATTGTTAAGGAAATAGTTTTAACATGAAAATTTATTTCTGAGCAAGGAATCCAACCTTACAAAATAGGACCTGTAAAATTATACTATGATAATATTGTGGAAAATTTTCTAGGAATGGATCCCAAGTCGCACTAGAGGATAAAGAACATATGTTGGAAGATTAATTCCATGAGGGATTTTACTCAAAGAAATGATGTTTTTGTTAACATAGTAGATATATATGATAACATGGATGAATTCCATACTATTTATACTCATGATACTCGTGTGAGATCTAGTTGGTTTTTAATTATTAGAAGTTGTCTCTAGTGTAAGTGGTAGTGTTGGGTGTTGGTTTCCTAGACAAAGTAATTTATTCACATTGATTACCATTACATGTATACAATTTGATATATATGTATATATATCTATGTTTTTATTCATACCATACTAGTTTTGATACCTCATCATCTTCTATTTATATAGAAATTTCCTTATATTACACGTCATATAAAAATGTCATATCAGTTCTTAGCAATAATTAGAACCTTGAGATACTATGATAGTAATCATAAACATATTATCTATGGTCTAGATACATCATAATGATAATACATATATTATTTCTAACAATATAGTGTTGTTGGATCATGGGAATTGATACTTTCTCTCATGAAGTCCTCACTTAGTGACATAATGTACATGAGGTCATGGGAACAAACCATCCAATATGAACCCCACATGTTTCGAATGTAATTGGATGTCCTTATCTATGAAAATTTTTATTGTTCTATGGACATGATATTATTATCAATGGACACCATTTAAAAGTGTAGATTGATAAAATCAAAAAACAATTAAATTTAATTTATGGTGTGTTAGCTTATGTTTGGTGCATCATTGGTGGTATGACAATGGTTGAATGATCAATATTTAATTTTTCACTGTGATCTTGATGCAGAGATATATTTTGGTCATATGATTACCATGATGGTAGTACCTTAATTAAATATATGGACACTACACAATAAGGTAAGTCCATACAGTAAGGTCATGAAATATATAAAAAAAATGATGATAAAAAAATTTGTATCCTCATATATATGATATTGTAAGACCTATAAATTATATTACATAGAACATGTTTGTAAAATGTATTCATAGAAATAAAAATCATTTTATCTATAGGGGCCATGATGGGTTGATAGTGTCCACTCTTGGTCTATTTTTTTGACTCAATTCTATTGAGATAATGATCAAGAGGGTAACACACTGAGTTTATCCACAAGTTACACCTATTATACTGAATATGAGTTTAAGAAAGTGGTCCCCAGATGTGGGGGTTGGTGAATGTTTGAGTATGATCGGTCAAAAGTAAAACTACTTCAATAATATTATTAATGTTTTGAGTAATTATGAGGTAATTTTTTTTCTAGGAATTAATAAGTTGTTTGATTTTAGAAGTTAATATGAAAAATATATTTTTCATAATGAACATAGGATGTTTAATATTTGTTAAACTATTAACGGATGTAATGTGTACTATTAATGGATAATATTTTTTAATGTAACATTATATAGTCTTATGAGTTAATTATAAAATATTTTTGAAGTATTTTAAAATTTTATTAAGTCGAATGTGTCCACAAATGTCTAAAATGAAGGTTATTATTTTCCATGGACCAAAGTTCATTTTTGGAAAGAATAACATAACTATAAATGAATATTTTAGCCTAGTGAATAGTGATATCCATGATTTGGACATATTTAGTGATATAATATATCGTCTCTTCTCCAATCATGTTCGTATAGATAGATTCTAAAGAAAAAAAGGCCATATCGATCCTATATTATTGATTGAGTCCATGATCTTCATTAGATCATGGGAAGTTTTAAAGATATTAAATTTTCCATAATATCACATGGGAATTGAAGATCAATGATCTAAGAGATGTGGGTCATGTGCATAAAATATAGAAGACACCTAGGTTGGTACATTCGGTCCATGACACATAGATGACAAGAGAATAAAAATGGTGACATGAAATAATAATGTTAGCATTTATATTTTCATTCTATTTTGTATTTCATCCTTATATTTTATTACAAATGATAATTTAAAAAATATTGGAAAGGTATTTATTTTATTTTACATTTTGAACAATAATGAAAAACCAAAATTTAAACTTATGAATTTTTCATGCTTTTGTTGTGCCCCATGTTCCTTTCTAACTATATATATTGGTCGACTACAACACATATGGAATTGTGTCCCCACACTATCCATGAGACCCCATTTAAAATTTCAAAGAATATGCAATCCCATTTCCTCTCTAGGATATCAAGAGGATGAAGTGAAATTTTTGAAACCCGGTGCTCAACCTTCACCTGCTTACACATGAGATATCATGTGAAAAATGTGGCGGTTGTCCACCTCATTCCATCACACTAAAACTGCTAATGAAGGTCCTTGTTATTCATTGATATGCCAAGGTGTAAAAACAAAAGTATAAGTATGATATTATATTATCAAATCCTAGAACAGCACAACCATAACCACCATGCATCCCTAGAAAAGGATGAAATGCACCCCTCCTTTAGTGAATCTATATAGTGCATCAGTAGAGGAAATTTATTTCTAAGGAACCTTACAGTTGATGCCTCCCAAATAAGCCTCCCTCACACTCTGATGATGTAGAGGAGTAAACACCATTGAATGAATATTGGTTTCACCCAACTTCTGCACCAGGGTTAACTATAAATAATCCAATTCCACAAAAATCTCATCCACTAGTTGTTAACGAGACTTCTTGATTAGGGAATCCATAACCATGTTTCCATTATCAAGACTATAGAATATCTAAAATTCATATTAATATTAGAAATACAACTAGTTCATCTATATTAGGATAAGAACTATGTGAGTGAAGATGATTTTGAGACTCATTTTTTGATTAAATAGT
Organism: Viscum album; assembly: GCA_963277665.1. Lineage (NCBI taxonomy): Eukaryota > Viridiplantae > Streptophyta > Magnoliopsida > Santalales > Viscaceae > Viscum > Viscum album. Next base: position 1,683,024,067 of record OY728141.1, on the reverse strand, counting down.
AATGTGTTGTCCAAGAAGACAGCGTGTCCACATAATCTAAATGATAACTAAAACTACCAAATCTAGGTCATGAGTTGTGTAGTTATACTCAGGTGGATTCAACTACCCCAACCCATATGTGATCACTAACTACATATACATAAATATTTCACTAATACCATATCTGGATGAATTATAATACACTATGTACTTTGTGACCTCCTTCAGTAGTCTTAAAATAAGAGCACTAGTCAGCCTTAACATCAATTGCTCAAAGGATCCCAGAAATAGCTTGGTGCATGTAAAAGACACCCCTTTTAGAACTAGGATGTTAAAGTGGATACTTCTCTAGAACAGTTATGAAAAAAACTCTTGTATTACCCCACTAATCCAAGAATGCTCCTCACATTTTTCATTCACTTGGGAGGCTCCCAAGAAAGAATGACATGAATCTTCACCAAGTCCACACCTAAATTGTTCTCGGAAATAAAATTCCCCAAAATGTGAACTCGTGGATATAAAACTAGAACTTTGAGATCGTTCCATAAATTCGGTGCTCCTAGAGTAATTCTAGGACCATACTAATATGCTCTACATCCTCCTCTATTAATGAATATTAAATAAGTATGTAATTAAAAAAGATAGCCCCAAATTGGTTCAAATATGGATGGAAGATAAATTTCATCAAATTCATAAAAATTGAAGGGGGATTTTTCACAATGAAAGGAATCCCATGGAACTTATAATGACCATATTTGTACTAGAATTTATCCTTATGAATATCAGCCTCATAAATCCAAAATTGGCGGTAGTATGACCTGATATTGATCTTCGAGAACCAAATTCCACCTTGAAACTAATAATAGATAACGTTAATCCATAGAAAGGGTTAATTTTATATTATTGTTACATAGTTTATGAAATAATAATAAAAATTAATCCTCACGAACCCATCCACCATTTTATGAACCGAAATGAAGCTTCCCAAGGGGAGAAACTAGGTTTGAAAAATATATTCTATTGAAGGACCTCCGAATGCACCCTTAGTTACCAGAGATAGACAAGGGACATCCAATATGATTATGACAAATCAAAATCGTACTTGGGTAAAATTCGATACAGAAGTATATATCTAAAATATGAGGTAGTCACAAAACATCCTCATACTTTATGTATATATATTTCTCCACTGCTGAAGGAAATTTGATGCCTGAAGCGCCCGCTGTTAGAAGGGATAATCCTTGCATCATACAGGTGATGGGTTGAAGCTTCCTACTCAAAAATACCCACTCACTCAGACATGGTATCTCTCTCACCGACATAGAATAATCTCATCCCATCAACCCCAATCCATCTAACTCTCCTATGGTGATAATCATTCTGGGTCGGAACCATGAAAAATAGTCCTTACCCAAAATGACATCATAAGGTATCATTGCTATGTCCAATTGGTTACACATGAATCTCTTTACACCATGTTATTACTCACACTGATGATGGATACAAGATATCAAATAATCACCCACAATAGAGACCTCCAGCAATAGCTTATGGGATAATGTATCACTGGAATCTCTACCACTCACAATAGGAATAAAGATATGATGAAATGACTCAAACATATATCTTTTAATGATGATAAAATAATAGAATAATCATATATCATTGCATGTGTATCCTATTCATATAACTCTATGTCCTATAATTACCCATGGCCCTAACCACCATCTCTATATACATAACATGGGTCAGTTGGTGGTGGTGGTGGTAAGAGATAATAGCTTCATCATCCACAAAATTATCCTCCCTCTATAAAAATAACCTCCTTGAGGCCCAAACTATCCATGTTAGGGAGACCCCTAATTAAAAAACAACATCTTTTATGGGGGTATATCCACTATTTCTCTATCATGATTTGTATGATGCGTTGGGAATCATGATCTATGTTCGCTCTCCCATAGCATGGATAACATTACCCCTATTCAGATTGAATGGACCCTCTACACAGTTCCTAAGGTACTAATCCTCTATGTTGTGTAAGTAAATGCGAATTCCTCTTATTCTAGGGCCTCGATGTCTAATGAATAATACATTATACAGATGAATTAGCTATTTTATGTGCACAAATGTCTTCAATCACTCGACAACCATATTATAGGAAGATCTTAGTCAGAAGAGAATAATCTAGAACTCCAACAAAAGTGGGTATACATAATTCAAGAACACTGGCTCAAATGTATATATTGGGAGCCTTCTCAAACATCCTCAACCAAAATAATCCTCATCATACTATGTAAAAGGAGTATCATGTGAGCTAATTGAGCCTCATGGTAAACTCATCCACCATCAGACTACCCTTATATTGATCAAGAATCTTGTCGATCCACAATAAGTACAGGAAGGAAGAGAAATACATATCACGAAAAAGCTGCTAGATGTCATACCACAATCGATCCATCTCATCATGGGTCTATATAACCAAACTATAATAGTACCCAAAACCTCCATGGAAAGGAATGGCTATTAGCACAACCATCAGATCTGTCATGTTCCAAATCAGTCTGAAGAGCCACACCATGAACTGATTCAAATCATATGTTTCATGGGGATTTGGCTCACCACACAGCCTCGATGGTTCCATGAACTATAAGTTACAAAGTGTGATAATCCCTCATTCATCATTATTCAGAAATATTGGAAGTATATAATGCTCGACATGAGAGGGTGATTCTACCTTCCCACCATCATGAAACACCTTCGGATATGGACACTGAACGGAGTCCTCAACACTCATCTTATCATCATCAAAATCCTTAATCGTTAAACTTTATGGATGTATTCATAGAGGTTTCCTGAAAGTGATCATGATGTAGCACATATATATGTGCATATATGTATATATATATATATATATATGGGCGTGTGACTCAAAAAAGACAGCTAATGTACTCAATCCAATATGATGGATGTACCATTGTTCCCAATAACTGTTGTCTGAGTTTTTCAAGCTAAAAACAAGGTATTCAGAGTCTAGGTATTTGGATATATTGGATTCCATACTAACGTTGGGTTCCCTATCCTAAAATCCACACTCTCGAAACATCAACACAATTTCCAAAATTCCCTACCAATTCCTCACAGAGGAAAAAATTCAAACATTATCCCAATGAATGAACTTCTCTCATATCATAATATCACAACCCAACCCATTTGGACAAACCCGTCCACTAGTAGGAAAATCCATCAATACCCCAAGACCACCTATAATAGGCCAAGGTTAAAAGATAAGTACTAAGAATGAATAATATAATTTTTTGGACTTTCCTTAATGTACCTCTACACACATACCCAAAAATGTACATCCAATACTACAGAAGAATAATAAATTCCTATAAAATACTAAGTTAACCTTGAAAATAATAAGTTATAGGGAATAAATTAGTGTAAAATAGAATAAATAAAATTTTTAGAGGGAAAAAATACACACCCAACCATAAATGTATTCCCAACATGAAAAATCTAGAAAAAGAATATAGGTTAGGGAGACTGACTACTAATTTCCAAGCCTTGACCATTGTACATGGTCAGTACAACCAAGTATCACTAGGCTCCTCCAAATTTAATTTCAATTTGTATAATTTGTATAAGATATGAAAATTGTGCTAAAATATATTATATGGGAGATTATACAAATAGCCATTAGAAAACCCCAATAACCGAAGAGGTAGCAAAAGAGAGATACTATAAAATTAATCAACTCAAGAAAATTCAAGAGTGAAATGGGAATCTAATAAAAACACATATAAATTCTCATGAAGAAACCCATATGATAGATAAAAGGTATATTCATATCACAACCCATCCAAATTATATTTTGAAGCCTATAAATCCAATATTACATCACTTAATCATAGTATCAAACAAAACCTTACCAAAATATGTGTGGAGGGGGTAACTTCATACTACTTTTCTCGACTACCAAGAGAACAAAAACTCCTTTACAAGACATACACCTCATTGGAGAGAGAATATGGGGGAGTAAAACTCCATTGATAGAGAACCCACACATAGGGAAGGGAGAGCGCGTGAACTGGGGAAACATGAGTGTATTGACCACGATACCTATAAGGACTCGGCCTTAAAATATTACATAATCTCGAATTTAATAAATAATTCACGTTGATGATCATTTCAGGTTTAGAGTTTTAGAGAATTAGGACATAACTATTACATCTCAATGATTACAAAGTAGACACATCTACTCAGTTTCCATTTTTATCACAAAATAAAAACTCTTGAACAAAAGATTCATGTATAATTCCTTGTTTTAGACATCAGGACATTTCCTTGACCCCATCCTTGACCTGATTCCACTTTATGTCTGGTGAAAAACATTTCAAAAACATGGGATGAGAATAAAAAGCTCAGTAATGGTTATAACATAATGAACAGAAACATAAACCCATCAAAAATACAAACCAATGAAACCATAATTTACAATCATAACATACCTTATGAAATCATAATATCTCTGAATAACACATAGTAATCACAATTCATAAAGGTAACTTAAGGAATACATAACATACATACATTGTAGCTATCACAACTACATAGGGAGTCACATTTAGAATACCCATCAAAGTATATTCCCAAAATCTATTCAGAGAAACATTCACGTTTCCCTCCTTCAAGTTACCCAATGAATTGGAGAGCTATATCAGGCTCACCCGCCCTAGGATTACCACGTAACCACCCGTATACGTAACAATGGCCAATAACCATAACATAATCCTAACACATAACTTAAGCATAAAAGAAAGATAACATTCCAACATTGCAATAACAATATAACATTTTAAGATATTGAAATAATGAATCTATTATAAAAACCATTTTCAATACCAAAATACGAAAAAAGATTATATGGTACATAATTTCCTTTTAAAAATATTACGGCTTGTTAAGGAAGCCAAGATAAATTAATACTCATGGCGGCGGAAAAGGTCATCGTCACCACTTACGTAAAAAAAGAAAAATATCTTTTTGTCGTTTAGTAAAACGCTTCATAGAGAAAAGATTCCATTTAAATGGAATGAAAAGTAAAAGGGGTTTTATACACCATATAAAAAAATGTTGTGTATAAATCAATGGATTCCTCAATAAAAGGAGATTGAGATGAAGTCCCTCATAAAGACAGTATCTTTAGATTAAGGATAATTCAATGACATAATTATGTGGGAAAAAAATAAATACACCCAATATAAATGGATATTAAGTGAAAAAAATCATAGGTCATTCACACATATTCATAGGATGACATAATCATGAAGTAGAGGTTTAACATAATGAATTGAAATTGGACTAAGAAGTTCCCTTACAAAAATTTGGTAGCCTAATGGTGTCACATCAAATTTCAGAAAACGATTTGATGGGAGAAAAAGGGTATCTAATCACATGGGCATATGATTTAAAACAATAAGGATATAGAAGAACATATCCCAGCAAAAGAAGATGCGAATTAAAAGACATAACAAAAAGAAGCCTTTTAAAAAGTAGAGTGTGAAAGGATCCTTTACCGATTTGGTAACCTACGAAACATACACCACATGAATGAATGATCATTCAAAGAAGATATAAATACCCATAAATTAAATTATATTACACCAATAATACAATCATGGGAAGTACATACACCACATAAAACGAAATAGTGGAAAATGTAGCATGAATCTCACCGGAATAAAAAGTGGGATAAAACCCCTTACCTCTGTGTAATAAAACGAGTAGTATGACTAAAAGATAAAAAAAATTAATCACATAATAACATGAATATAAATAGAATCAAGATAATGTATTTTAAATTTTAGTACACAATACACCACACGCTATAAATAAGTGTCGAACAATGGAAATCTCACGGAATTAAAAATGAGATAAGAAATCCCATACCTCAAGTCCAAGTTATCTTGTTCATTTATTTATATTCCAGAATAATAAAGCATGGTAAATTTATAATTTCTTAAGGGATTCCTTTAAAGTTTATTATTATGTTCGTATCACATATTATCAGGTTATAATAATAAGTTAATTATGTGAGTTCATGTCATACGTTTTGTCGATGTTTGGTACATGAGTCAAAAATGAACTTTTTTAAAGAGAATTGTCCATGTAGTTATATGTAAATAATCTATGGAATGGTATTCAAGATTTAAATATCATATATATCTAGTATATAATATTCCATAATATTTGGATATTAGAAATGAAATGTATTGTTCATGGAGACGATAGGTCGTACGTACGCATGAACGCTACATTCATTTTTTTGTCATATTGATGGACTTTAAAACTAAATGAGACATAGATATATTATAATTAAAATATAATATATATGTTATATAGGATACATAAGTTCAATAATTACATTCTTTATAATTTCCATGTTTGGCATGAACGAGTCAGATCACTTGAGGGGGCGGTTGTCCGCACTTCCTCATATGAAATTAGCGCATTTGCACAACATGAAAATCATAATGGTATGTTTTAAATATAAAATACAGAGGCACAGAGAGGAAATAAATATAATATATATCATATATAAATATAGTGAAATCATAATGGCAACCAATAAAGGTGTTAAAAAAAGATTGAACAGTCATCATTTCGTTAGGTAGTAATTCGCCACCCACAGAAACAATATGTTCTTTAACCATTAGACGGAGGTGTGTGTAAGTGTAGGTAGAATACATATAATAACAAAATCCAAGTATATTGAGGATTCTGGTTTTATTATGGGATAATATAATAAGAAGATAGTGGTGAGTGAAGATGGAAAATAAAAGAAAGAAACTCGAGAGAATACATTACCTCTAAATCAGGTAACTCTTCTTGATTTGAGACAAAGGCTTCCTAGGAAAGTTTTCTGCCCAAAACGAGGCTTCTAAGAGTGATAGAGGGATGCGGAGAGATAATATGATCATATATTTGACGTGAAAAGGGCTCGATATGTGTGGGTAAGTGGGTATAGGTGGGGTCCTTTTATAAGAGGGAGGAGGGTCACTTTTAGAAAGTCTTGAAATATTACTTTAATATAAAATGATTTTGGGATTTTAAAGGTCCGAAAATGATATATTTTTAGGATAAGGTGATAAAGGATCGAAATTCATCCATCAAATATGTTTTCCACATGTGTACGTCTTAAATTTTACCTTATCTTATCATTTTAATTAAATCGTTCAATAATCAGGTAATCACTGCATCCTCAAGGTGTCATAAATAATTTTTTTTATTTAATGTCTGAAAATAATTAAAAAAAATACCATTATGTAGGAAATATTTTTATCTTTCTAATTAATATTTATAGTCTTAGAAATCATTTATGTAAATAAAATTAAATTTTTTTTTCTTAGGATATACAAACCTTTGTTATATTTCTCTTCCTTTAAACAAATAATGTCATAAATGTCACTATTACACCCATGTGACTCCATGGGCCCTCACGTTTGGTAAAAAGCTTCCCATGGTCGGGCATGACTCAAAAAAGAGGATTTGGAAACATGTTGGGGTCATTTTATAATATTATTATATTAGTTTATTTCCCTTGACTACCCAATTACAAATTAATCATGATAATTAAAGATAATTACCGTCATTACTATTCATAATGTCCAAAAAACAGAAGAGTCTTAATTACATAATTTGGAACTTATAATTCCAAATATGGAAACCATTATATCAAATTACAAACACAAAAATTGCAGTAAATAATTTATAAATAATTCTCATTGTCAAAACCAAAGGCAGGGTTTTAAGAAGTAAAATTTATCCAAATATTAACATGTTTTTACATCCAATTGAAAAGTGAAATTACATCCAATGAACATAATTATATAAAGTGATAAAAAAATAATTAAATTAAACTTTAAAACAAATTAAAAATAAAATCTAACTATATAATTATATTAGATGAAAAATTAGTTTTGATGTAAAATGAAGTATTCTTCACTATTCATTAAAATGGACATTTGTCAGAAAAATACCAAAAATTTATCCAAAGTAAATTTGATTTTCCAAATTGAAAAATTATGTCCATTATAACAAATTAAAAATAAGAAGTTTCATTAATTAATTTTATAATTAATGTCAGCTGTCAAGACAAATAGCGTGTTTTTAATAAATAATATCTATCAAAAGATTAGCACTTGTTTATGTTCAATTTCAATGTGAAATTAATTACAATAACCACCATTGGATAAAATGGTAAAAATATATTTTAACTAAACTTTAAACCCACTGAAAAATATAATCTAACTAAATAAATAAATTAGTTTAAAATGAGGTTTTGAATTAAAATACAGCATTTTCACTATTCATTTAAAAATTGAATTTTATCAGAAAAATATCAAAAATTTACACAATGAAAATTTGGATGTCCCGATTGTAAAGAAGGATTTTATTTTGTAGAATATAACATATCAAATTGACAAAAAGTAATTTTTAAAAAAAGTTTCATCATCAAAAGATGGTTAATAGTCCTTTTAATGAATATTAGAATATTTATGCTTAAAATTGGACTCATTCACATTTTAAGCCTCAATCATTTATTTGGTAATTGTAAAAATATTTAATAAACATATATAATCATTTTTTAGTTAGTTATATTCATTCCCGCCATTAAAAAGGCTAGGCGTTAACTGTCATTTAAAAATAATAATATTATATTATTAGTGTGCAACATACGATTTCAAAGAAACTCGTTGTTGCGTATTGGGTATGCCATCGAACATAGAATCACCTTTAAAGTAATATTAATATTTTATTATAAAATATTAATAAATATGAAAATGTAATATTATTTATTTACTTGAATGTTACAATACCTCCATGATAATCCTTCCCTAATCATTTCCATCATTGATAAGTCCTTAATGAAGATTCATTATTATAAAATATATCATCATATCCCACATGACATAGTGAAGGAAACCATCACATTATATATGAAAAAACAAATACGATATGTGACCCATGGGCCAAAACATGACTCTAAATGAAAGAGATAAGATAGAATGATGTCCTAAAGGGTAGTACACGATGTGCAAGTGATCCAAATGGTGTGTGGTCCTTCCTTGTCCACTGGGCATTTTTTCTTATGGACATGGCTTAGAATCCATGAAATTTTACACTACATGTATGGGGTATACATAGTTCATCTCAGCCACTCAGGGATTTATTTTGTTCTCCTAGTCATTTCCCAGGTTTTTTCTAGTTGGGTATCTGTACAATTCTTTACTCTAGTCATGATCCTTACTAGTATACATGTGTAGTTCATGGTGTGTCATCAAATATTGGGTCTTGGATATGTTCATATAGTTAAGGGAATGGTTACACGAGTAGGGTCATAGGGTGTGTGGGCTAGAGAACATGAGGTGTAATCCTTAACTCAGCTAAAAACCTTAACCACCATAAAATCATAATAACACACTATGTGTTCTTCTATCTAACATGGAATATATATTCATATCCAAAGAATCCATATACTATTCCCTTGTATTCTAGATCTATGCTCACCACAATTTTACACACCTCTTGACCACTTGAAAATGGAGGGGAAATCCTCTATCCATATACATTAGTACTCTAGTAGTTGGAAGTTCGATTTTGATTTCATATTCGAGGAACCACTGCACATCCTACACACATTTCATCACCCACCACTGCTCGTAGATCCCAAATCATCGGAATATCACCCAATATCTATCCAAATTTATCAGTAAAACACGTGTCTTTATATGGTGTACATAACCACTATGAATTTTGGGGTTCAATAATTCTTGAACCCTCATAGAAAATGTTGATTCACAAACTCGTTTTATAATAATGAAGAACATAAAGAACAATTAGGTTAACATAAAAAAGAAAAATATTTGACCATTTATTTCATGATATATCATACAAAAATCATGAAAATGATGATGAAGACATGGAATATTAAGAATAAGTAATATAAAAAAATTAAAGAGGATCATGTGAAGGGAGGATAAATGATGATCGTGAGAAGTTAAGATTTTTATGCTCATTATTTTAACAAAAATATAAAAATACACTACTGATAAATCCTACATCTATTGGGATCAATCATTTGTGAAGGTTGTGTTCTCAAGTAAATGTTGTGTCCCCCAACATGCGATGCCTCCCAATATACATCAATGCGATAGTGTGTCATCCTTAAATCTCGATCCGCCAATAAAGAACACTCAGTGTTCCTACAAATTTTCTGAATTTTAATGTGGATAGACATAGATAATTGTAACAATGAGGTATTTATAGAGTCATTTAGGTCATGGGAATTTAAATAAAATAAATAAATTTAATTA